>JAUIMM010000155.1:16192500-17657500 GCA_031769625.1 Taudactylus pleione | reverse complement strand
CAATACATAAAATTATGCAGAAACTGCAGTTTTTGCATAATTTCATGTAAAAAAACAGCTTGATTCATAGGCCCCTATATCTCTAAGGAATTCACCCTCATGCTGAACAGGTTTCAACATATCTGAGCATTGGAAATATTAACCAAAGTCCCGCAGCAGATATCAGATCGCAAATATTGGCCCTCATTCAGAGGCGGTCGCAAGAAGCGATCGCTCTCTCTGAATGAGGACGGCCGCTTCATTTTTAAAGTGTGGCCTCCTGGTTGTTAGTTAAGCTGTGGGTTACCACCCACAGCTTAACGACCAACCAGGTTGATGGTCGCGATGGTGATCACCATCGCGACCATCGGGGCTTACGACCAGACCCTCAGGTTGGGTCTGGGCACTCGTAAGCCCCAGGGAGCTTTTTGCTCTGATGGAGCAGGAAGCTCCCCACTGACATTACTGATGATGTCAGTGCGGCCGCCCACAAACCGGTAAGCGTTCGTTAAGGAACGCCTCCGTTTTGGGAACCACCCCCACGGCCCGCCTACCAAATGGGGCGAGCTGTCGATCAACATCGACAGCCGCCCCTTTGGTAACGAGCTCCGGAGCGAGTGCAGGACTAACCATCGAGTCGGTTACGAGCACATCGCTGCTTGCGACCGACTCTGAATGAGGTCCCAAATTTTTCTATGGGAACTGTGAAAATATCCCTTTTACCAAGGGTTGAAAAGCTTACAGTACCTATGGGCTACACATCACAATTTTTCTGGCCACACATGACAATTGCTCAGCTATGTCTGGGAGTAAAGTAAAGGGATGGCGTAAGTGATCACTTTAATTTTTAGCATTCGCCAATGCAGACTCATTTTGGACCCTATGTCCTGCCAAGACTATTTTGATAAATTGTCCCAATATAAAAGCTCTTATTGCTGCAATACGTGGTTATAAAAATGAAAATTATCAGGACAAAAACACGAGTAATATTAAATTGGCCCCTTAATGAAGTAAAAGTGTTTTCATTAAAACAATCTAATGTTTCATTACAAATCAGAAAGGCATATTGCCTTGTGTTCCAAAAGTTGGTTTAATTTTCATTAAGATTTTAGAATATGTTGGACATAATAGATTGTTTAATCCTCAACATGTGAGGATGAAAACCTTGTTCATGATGTTAATTTCTATATTTGCATCTTGTTGCTTTGGATGTACTTTCTAAATTACTTATAGCGTCTGCTAATCCTCTCTAGTACTTCTTATTATCATTTTAATAATTCGCTTTACCATTTACAACTTGTGCTTTCCAAAATATGGGGATTTTTTTTATTTGCAGAATTTATACTTTATAATTCGCTCTACAATTTACAACTTGTGCTTACAAAAGTATGGGGATTTTTTTTATTTGCAGCTTTTATATTTTCTATAAAAATCCAAAATATCTCTTTTTCTGTTTCTAGATAAGAAAAGGCAGCTAGATTTCCCATTTGTCTAGAAATGTAACTAACATTGCCCTTGGAGGCGAAACATGTTCTTGGCCTGGAACCTTAGGGGTCTGTGACTATGCACAATTTACTATGGGTCTTGTGGGAGAGAGTGCTTTGTTCAATCAGTGTGATATACTGTATCTGCTTAGCCACATCAAGTCAAATGAACAAAGGACAAACATGTTAGTTTAAAAGGGAAGCGTTTGTATCAATTATGTGGTTAAGCTGAGCTCCATTGTACACTTGGAACTCAAGTAGTCTTATAAGGACTCCTGTTTTGACCCACACAACATGATACTAACTACTGTACTGTGGTTTGTGATTTGAGACTGACATTTCTTGTATAGCACACAGTTACTATCACATTGTGACGCCCACTGGTCTAATGTGGTAATCGATATAGATTAACTAAAAAAATATTGTGTATTTTATTTAAGTGGGGTATATTATATTAAAAATGAGTAGTTACATATATACTGTAGATACAGCCTAATGTTGCTTGTTGTTTGCATAGGTAATTGCGCTGGAGGGAACAGTGATTCAAGTGCTAAGTAATGTATATACACTATTTACTTATTCTCAGCTCCAAGTTCCACTAAATAACTATTATGTTTATTATTTGCTATTTCAGAATTGCTTAGTGACAGAAATTTTCTTTCATTCAATATAACATTTGTCACTTTTAATATAATTGGTGAACATGGGATAGTGTGACCTAATGGGCTTTCTGTGGTGCTCTCTAGTCATTGTATAGCTGTGGTTAGACTGTAGGATACCCATAGAAGGGACATGTTCTTCCACAGAAGTTGTGCTGCTTTGAACTGATATTCTGCATAAACAAACAAGGTTGACGTCTCTTAAACAATTTGTAAAAGCCGCCGAGTATTCTGTTCTTTGACTGTAATGAAGCCGGTTAATGGAATCCTACATGCGGTGAGCTCACACAATATTGAAAAATGGTAGTGCAGATTGAAAATGACTGCTATTTACTCATAATTCATTTCTTGCTGGGATATTACTGGCATTGTCTTGTATATGAATTATGTATAAATCCATTGATCTACAGGCTGTACAGAGAATGTCTGTTTCCTAGAACCATGAAAAGCCAATCACACAAAACATTGCCTTTCAGCGACAGCAGAGATAGAATATCTTTGGTCTCATAAGCAAGAATTTTATCCAAAACTAAATAGCTTAATGCAGAGTTGAACGCAAATCAACTGTAATTGCTCACGTTTTGCATGCATGGAAAAACATTTTTATATTAGCCTATGCGCAGAGTTGTACACATATTTGCGGTGCGCTCATCCCTATTCATACACTTCATTTGTTATAAAAGGAGCTTATGGATGGTGCAAGTAAAAAATAAAAACTTGTATTATCCAATGCTATGAATCCTTTCAGTTGCATTAAGAAAAAAAGTAACTTCAAAAACCAGTTTCCAAAGATGCGTGACATAATAAATAGGAATTTCAGTGCAAAAGGGCCAAGAAAAAAATAAACAGCGTGTATTGTACAGAAATATATATTTCTTGACAGGTGTTAAAAAATGCACGCAGCCTTCCATTAGTTATTTTACTCAATAATTAAGTATCTATCTCTCTACGAGTAGCAGCGGTGGATACATATTCACCAGAGCAATACAACATTGCTCCGGTGCGGAAACAGCTGATCCTAAAATCAGCTGTCTCCGCGATCTCTTTCACTGCTACTTCTGTAGCAGTGAAAGTTAGCACTACCGAGTCTGACTCAGCAGTGCTAGCGTGCCTGTGTGAACTGGGCTTTACACACGTGCACAAAGCTCCGACATCCGGCAGAAGGAGCTAGACAGGGGCGGAGGGTTTAAGAAGGATCCCTAGTCACAACCCAGGAACTTCTTCCAATAGAAATAGAGAAGGGGTGTTGGAGCAAATGCCACCTGAAGATGGCGAATGCTCCCACAGTCAAGCTCTGAAAATATAATATTTTTGAAGCTTGATGAATTTAGGTCCCCATACTAGTGACAGATCGGGGCTGAAAGGTAAGCAGGAGACATCAGTGATATATTCTGCATTACCTTTATAATGAATAGCACCGATTCTTAATTTCTACAAAAGTAGGTGAAAATGCTCATTTTCATCTGCTTTTGTAGAAATTAAGTGATGATGAATGGACTACTTAATGTGGGGATAACCTGGGATTGGGGAGCTTCCAACAGTTGTCAATTTGGCACAATTGCTCAAATATTAGATCTTAAAAGTGGGGGGGGGGTGGCAACATATTGGGCATGGGATTGTGTGATTCAAACTGGAATTCCGACTTATATCTTTCCAGTGTCCCCTTCTTGACTTGAATGCCGTTGTCCAACCTTTCAGTGGATCAAGTAATGCTCTAACAGGACCCTCAGTGCAAGTATAAACACATCACTATTTAAATATCACAGCATTTTTGTTTAACTCAGATAAACACAGGGTTTAATATATTAATGCAAAAAAAACTTTCATTACATTTTAAGCAGTATTTAAAGCCAAAGAATTACTTTGTAAACAATAAATATGAAAATTAATAATTTTGGTTAAAGGGAAAGATCTGAGTTAAGTTGGTGTCACACAAGCAGCTTAAAAGCTCCATATCCAGCGCAGCATGTAATCATTTGGAAAAATCTTTTTTATGTTAACCCGGTATAATTGAGATTGATGACTCCAGGTGTTTTAAATTACGTGGTGTATCTTAGTTATGCATTTTGCCAAACCTCTCAGTAGCTGGAGTTAAGACCGCTCCCTTCCTGTTTCCCGCTACCACTCAGTCAGCCGCCATCAGCTCAGAGAACTAGATGTGTGCAAACTCCAAAAAGGTTATTATGGCCCAACCTCAATGTTGGTGTAGCAATTGTTTTGTTTTTGTTTTCTTTAATTTTCAAAGATCTCATTTTTTTTTTTTAGATGAAAAGTTTATTTTTTGTTAATTTTTGTTGATTTTATTTGAAGACTACGTACAAATAAAAAAAAGTTCCTTCTCTATAATTTTTTATTTTATCAAAATACCTCATTCTTAGTTCATTATTCCACATATACTAATAATCTTCTAAAATCATCCTTAAAATTTCTAAATCAGGCATAAAATATACCCGGGACATAATAACAGGGATGCAATCGGGAAGCCGGCTGACGTTATACTGACACCCGGCTTCCCGACTATCATATCCCGGTGAGGGTGAAATGACCGGCGTCTAGATATAGGCGCCGCTCATTTTACCGACGCCGGGAGACCGGCGCCTGGGATCCCGATCGAAGGGATGCCAGGAGCCGCGAGTGGACCGCCGTGGGGGGTAGGGTTAAGTTTAGGGCTCCCAGGGGAACTTAGGGTTAGGCACCCCCTGGGAGGTTAGGGTTAGGCTAGGGGGAGGGAGGGTTAGGGTTAGGCACCCCCGGGGGGAAGTTATGGTTCGGCACTCCCACGGGGAACTTAGGTACTAATGATATAATTTTTAAAGAACAATCAGAGGATCTAAAACAAAAATTGGTTACTAAAGGATATGATGAAATTACTATAAATGGATTGATTGAAGATATTCAGAAGATACCACAAGGGAATTTGTTGGAATATAAAGAAAAAAAGTCTATAGAGACAAAAGATCCAACCTTCCTACCATTTATTATCACCTTTAATGCTCAATATCGTAATATTGAACATATACTCAAAAAACACTTGTAAATTTTGGGACAGGACCCTGTCCTAAAAGAGATTTTACCAGTAGCCCCACGTTTTATATACAGGAAAGCTCCTAATCTTAAAAATCATTTTGTGAAGAGTGCGATTGAAGAAAAGAAAACAGGGAGTATTAAAACCAAAGGATTTCATAGATGTGGGTTTTGTAAGGTCTGTATCACACACAGAAATCAGCCCACAAAACTGGAGAGTGTAATCTGGAGTGCACCCGGAGCCGACCATTTGGTATGTCTCATTTGGAACAAGACGCAGGTCTTTCATACCTGTGTTGGTGGAACAAGAGGTGACACTTTACTACTGCATTCGGGGCTGACTACTGTTTCTCACCTGGAACGAGACATGACCCTGTTTCATATCCAGAGAAGAGGTTGCTATTTGATCTCAGGCTGAATGAAAGGTACTACAGCATCTTGAGCTGACAACTTCATCCTATTTGGAATTCAGCATAGCTGCGCCTTGCTCAACCTGGCTAAAGGCAGCTGAAACTACTAGGATAATTGTTGAACAGAATGACTTACCTGAGAGTGATAACACAGGAGCATCTCATGTGGAATCTGTGGGCACTATACATATACATTAAGAAATGCTATCAGAAATTATCATTATATATTGCATCATATCGATGTGATATACTGTATAGTAATCTTTTGTAGCTATTTAGCAGGAACAAGCAGGAACTCTGCTACTCTGTTTTTGAACCTCTCATTAAATATGACGTAATGTCCTGGGCCAAAATGTATTTTCCATAAGATAAGTTTTATTTTAAAGTTCCTTTTGAGTGTCTTCTTTTCAAAATAATATATATATATATATATATATATATAAAATTGTTTTTCTATAGCTCCACCACCAGTAGCTCCACCCACAGTTCCTGATCCTATTTTCCAGAAAAATAGCCCTACATTTAGTAATACTTACCTGTCCAGTGACATCCTCCAATAAATGGCCCCTTTGCGATCCCAGTGTGAAGACTGACATACCAGGAGTCCAATATGTTGTCTTCACATGTGCCTGCAGTATCTTAACTTCACTGCTCCTCTTCCACTACTGAGGTAAGCTTCAGCTCATTTCACCATCTCCAGATGGCAAAATGAAATGAAGAAGCAAAATGAAAACATGACATTCTTCTCTGAATCGCTCTCCCCGTACTAGTGTATGGGGAAGCGATTCCAACACTAATCAGGGGCACCGCTGGAGAAATCTTACACTTCTCCATGGTATACCCTTTCCTGAATAAGAGGAAGCAGGGAAAAGCCATTTTCTGAAGTGCTTCATGAATCCGAAATCTTCAATGTTGCGTGAGTAGACTTCTGTGTTCCTAAACCAGCGCTTGATCAGGATAAATACTTATCAATTTACTATTTCAATTCCACAATTAAACATCTTCAAGGACAACAATATATCACAAATTTGCTGCTATTTGCTAAAAACTGTTATCCATTATATGTAAGGCCTTTCTATAAATTACTTCACCAGCACTCTGGAAATGAATACCACATTTATTGGCAATAATTAAATCAATTATCAGTCATGCTTTCACTGTTTTATATTTTATCCATACTGTAAACAGGTGTTAAAAAATGCACGCAGCCTTCCATTAGTTATTTTACTCAATAATTAAGTATCTATCTCTCTACGAGTAGCAGCGGTGGATACATATTCACCAGAGCAATACAACATTGCTCCGGTGCGGAAACAGCTGATCCTAAAATCAGCTGTCTCCGCGATCTCTTTCACTGCTACTTCTGTAGCAGTGAAAGTTAGCACTACCGAGTCTGACTCAGCAGTGCTAGCGTGCCTGTGTGAACTGGGCTTTACACACGTGCACAAAGCTCCGACATCCGGCAGAAGGAGCTAGACAGGGGCGGAGGGTTTAAGAAGGATCCCTAGTCACAACCCAGGAACTTCTTCCAATAGAAATAGAGAAGGGGTGTTGGAGCAAATGCCACCTGAAGATGGCGAATGCTCCCACAGTCAAGCTCTGAAAATATAATATTTTTGAAGCTTGATGAATTTAGGTCCCCATACTAGTGACAGATCGGGGCTGAAAGGTAAGCAGGAGACATCAGTGATATATTCTGCATTACCTTTATAATGAATAGCACCGATTCTTAATTTCTACAAAAGTAGGTGAAAATGCTCATTTTCATCTGCTTTTGTAGAAATTAAGTGATGATGAATGGACTACTTAATGTGGGGATAACCTGGGATTGGGGAGCTTCCAACAGTTGTCAATTTGGCACAATTGCTCAAATATTAGATCTTAAAAGTGGGGGGGGGGTGGCAACATATTGGGCATGGGATTGTGTGATTCAAACTGGAATTCCGACTTATATCTTTCCAGTGTCCCCTTCTTGACTTGAATGCCGTTGTCCAACCTTTCAGTGGATCAAGTAATGCTCTAACAGGACCCTCAGTGCAAGTATAAACACATCACTATTTAAATATCACAGCATTTTTGTTTAACTCAGATAAACACAGGGTTTAATATATTAATGCAAAAAAAACTTTCATTACATTTTAAGCAGTATTTAAAGCCAAAGAATTACTTTGTAAACAATAAATATGAAAATTAATAATTTTGGTTAAAGGGAAAGATCTGAGTTAAGTTGGTGTCACACAAGCAGCTTAAAAGCTCCATATCCAGCGCAGCATGTAATCATTTGGAAAAATCTTTTTTATGTTAACCCGGTATAATTGAGATTGATGACTCCAGGTGTTTTAAATTACGTGGTGTATCTTAGTTATGCATTTTGCCAAACCTCTCAGTAGCTGGAGTTAAGACCGCTCCCTTCCTGTTTCCCGCTACCACTCAGTCAGCCGCCATCAGCTCAGAGAACTAGATGTGTGCAAACTCCAAAAAGGTTATTATGGCCCAACCTCAATGTTGGTGTAGCAATTGTTTTGTTTTTGTTTTCTTTAATTTTCAAAGATCTCATATTTTTTTTTTAGATGAAAAGTTTATTTTTTGTTAATTTTTGTTGATTTTATTTGAAGACTACGTACAAATAAAAAAAAGTTCCTTCTCTATAATTTTTTATTTTATCAAAATACCTCATTCTTAGTTCATTATTCCACATATACTAATAATCTTCTAAAATCATCCTTAAAATTTCTAAATCAGGCATAAAATATACCCGGGACATAATAACAGGGATGCAATCGGGAAGCCGGCTGACGTTATACTGACACCCGGCTTCCCGACTATCATATCCCGGTGAGGGTGAAATGACCGGCGTCTAGATGTAGGTGCCGCTCATTTTACCGACGCCGGGAGACCGGCGCCTGGGATCCCGATCGAAGGGATGCCAGGAGCCGCGAGTGGACCGCCGTGGGGGGTAGGGTTAAGTTTAGGGCTCCCGGGGGGAACTTAGGGTTAGGCACCCCCTGGGAGGTTAGGGTTAGGCTAGGGGGAGGAAGGGTTAGGGTTAGGCACCCCCGGGGGGAAGTTATGGTTCGGCACTCCCACGGGGAACTTAGGTACTAATGATATAATTTTTAAAGAACAATCAGAGGATCTAAAACAAAAATTGGTTACTAAAGGATATGATGAAATTACTATAAATGGATTGATTGAAGATATTCAGAAGATACCACAAGGGAATTTGTTGGAATATAAAGAAAAAAAGTCTATAGAGACAAAAGATCCAACCTTCCTACCATTTATTATCACCTTTAATGCTCAATATCGTAATATTGAACATATACTCAAAAAACACTTGTAAATTTTGGGACAGGACCCTGTCCTAAAAGAGATTTTACCAGTAGCCCCACGTTTTATATACAGGAAAGCTCCTAATCTTAAAAATCATTTTGTGAAGAGTGCGATTGAAGAAAAGAAAACAGGGAGTATTAAAACCAAAGGATTTCATAGATGTGGGTTTTGTAAGGTCTGTATCACACACAGAAATCAGCCCACAAAACTGGAGAGTGTAATCTGTAAAAGTACAAATAATGAATTTAAGATCAATGATTTCATGACATGCAATAGTATTAATTGTGTTTATCTTATTGAGTGTAGCTGTGGCCTACAGTATATAGGCAAAACTAAGAGAAGACTTAAAGACAGGTGGTCGGAACATTTATGTAACATCAAAAAAGGTTTTGACAAACACTCTGTATCCCTACATTTTAGAGAGATTCACCATTGCTCGGCATCTGATATTAAGTATATGGTTGGCATAAAAAAGGTAAATGGCAATTGGAGAAGTAAGGCGACTGAGAAGGCACTAGCCCAGGCTGAAATGAAGTGTATTTATGATTTTAAAACATTGGAGCCGAAAGGGTTAAACAATGATTTTGAAATTAAGTGGTTTTTCTAAACATATTTTATTGTGTATTATTTATGATTGTTTTGTAACTAGGATTTTTGGTATTAAGTATTTCTATATGGTTTTTATATATATTTATAAGCTTTTCTCATTTATAGGTTTTTGGGTCTTACCCTCCATTTTTATGAATGATTATGCTGCTGTGTGTTTTATAACCTTAGTACTGTATGTATTTCAGATGTACAATTAGCATTTTTTTAATAAGTAGGAACGTATATTGCCATGACCTATAAACGGAACTTTACATGTATCTCCAGCGCTAACAGCGGAGTTATGTGATTGAAGCATTAGTCATGTGTGTCCCCGATGGAAACGGCAACAGATTCCCTCCGTGACATGTGATGTTTTCACGCTGGGAGGGGATACGACACAGTTCTGTTGCGCAACGGGGAGAGTGTACATTGACACATGTAGCACCAGAAGTGAGGCGCATGGATAATGACGCTGCTTCCGGTGCTCGATGTGTGTCAGCAAAGAATCGGATATGTGACAGAAGTAGGTCACTTCCGGTTCAGGAATATACACGCTTAAGGAGGTAATAAGGTTGCACTGTAAACGCCCCCAATTAAGCATAGGAGGTGCGTTTTCAGGTATTTAAAGCGAGGATTTGATGTAGTATTCACACTTTGACAAAGGCATTGAGCCGAAACGCGTTAGTGTGACTACAGGGCTGCAAACCACCGTGGCCGACTGGGGGACCCCAAGGGACTTTAAAGGTATCATACAGACGTGGGCTTTGTTCCAGAGCATAAGCCCTTTGCTATATGTGATTATCACCTGCCTTGGTCCAAAAGGCCCCTTCTGGTACACTGGCATTTTATATGTGTAATTTGTGTTCAATAAACCTTGTTGTGTAAGAATTACTCTATGGGTTTCTCCTTGTCTCTATAATTTTTTTGAGGGACAACATTCATCCCTATTGGAATTCCCATTCAGGAGTATTGTTATAGTTGGAAAAAGGGAGAGAGACGTTCACTTCAAACCTACATGTGAGTAAGAATATACACATTTACTCATAAAAAGTGGACCCACTGATTGGCTGATTTTTCTTATTTTTCCATTTGAATTGAGGAAAAGAATTACGTTCCCAGCAAAAGAAGATTTGTGACAGCCATAGAACAATGCATGTATTATTATAGTGAACATGATACTGCCCTAATAAGATTTTGCGCTTGGTTGATTGTTTTTTATTCTACATTTTCCAAGTGTCTCTTTGTCTTTGATAAAGTTCACCCAGGTGTAAACAAAACATATTTTAAGTCCTTATATGTACTCATAATAAAAGAAAGACACTGTTATATTTAGAGGCGGCACTGTTATATTGCTGAAAGAGAGCATACTATTTAACCACTAGCAGAAAGAGGTTCCGCTGGGCTACTGCACCCGGAGCCGACCATTTGGTATGTCTCATTTGGAACAAGACGCAGGTCTTTCATACCTGTGTTGGTGGAACAAGAGGTGACACTTTACTACTGCATTCGGGGCTGACTACTGTTTCTCACCTGGAACGAGACATGACCCTGTTTCATATCCAGAGGAGAGGTTGCTCTTTGATCTCAGGCTGAATGAAAGGTACTACAGCATCTTGAGCTGACAACTTCATCCTATTTGGAATTCAGCATAGCTGCGCCTTGCTCAACCTGGCTAAAGGCAGCTGAAACTACTAGGATAATTGTTGAACAGAATGACTTACCTGAGAGTGATAACACAGGAGCATCTCATGTGGAATCTGTGGGCACTATACATATACATTAAGAAATGCTATCAGAAATTATCACTATATATTGCATCATATCGATGTGATATACTGTATAGTAATCTTTTGTAGCTATTTAGCAGGAACAAGCAGGAACTCTGCTACTCTGTTTTTGAACCTCTCATTAAATATGACGTAATGTCCTGGGCCAAAATTTATTTTCCATAAGATAAGTTTTATTTTAAAGTTCCTTTTGAGTGTCTTCTTTTCAAAATAATATATATATATATATATATATATATATATAAAATTGTTTTTCTATAGCTCCACCACCAGTAGCTCCACCCACAGTTCCTGATCCTATTTTCCAGAAAAATAGCCCTACATTTAGTAATACTTACCTGTCCAGTGACATCCTCCAATAAATGGCCCCTTTGCGATCCCAGTGTGAAGACTGACATACCAGGAGTCCAATATGTTGTCTTCACATGTGCCTGCAGTATCTTAACTTCACTGCTCCTCTTCCACTACTGAGGTAAGCTTCAGCTCATTTCACCATCTCCAGATGGCAAAATGAAATGAAGAAGCAAAATGAAAACATGACATTCTTCTCTGAATCGCTCTCCCCGTACTAGTGTATGGGGAAGCGATTCCAACACTAATCAGGGGCACCGCTGGAGAAATCTTACACTTCTCCATGGTATACCCTTTCCTGAATAAGAGGAAGCAGGGAAAAGCCATTTTCTGAAGTGCTTCATGAATCAGAAATGTTCACTGTTGCGTGAATAGACTTCTGTGTTCCTAAACCAGCGCTTGATCAGGATAAATACTTATCAATTTACTATTTCAATTCCACAATTAAACATCTTCAAGGACAACAATATATCACAAATTTGCTGCTATTTGCTAAAAACTGTTATCCATTGTATGTAAGGCCTTTCTATAAATTACTTCACCAGCACTCTGGAAATGAATACCACATTTATTGGCAATAATTAAATCAATTATCAGTCATGCTTTCACTGTTTTATATTTTATCCATACTGTAAACAGTTTTTAAAATGTTTCTTTTTGCTGAAGATAGCCTAAATATACTGCTTTTTTAATAACCATTTATTTTCTTACCATGGCTAAATGATTTAATCATACAGACACATAAGTCAAATAGAGGAAGAAAGGGAGCACTGTTTCTATTTTTTTTTCTTTGTTCCTACATCTAAAGCTATACATAAGCTCCATTAACAGCTGAAACCTATTTCCCTTAAAGTGCAAGCCCCAATTGTTTTTCCTCTTTTTTTTTTTAACATAATCACTTCAAACATTTTTCATCCCAGGTAAATCAGCCCTACTAAATGCATATGTCGGAGGATAATTGTGACCCTTCAGATACATTTTTAGTAAATGCTTCTAAAAAGGAGACAGATAGCTTCCATTAGATTTTAGAACAAGATGTTGTTATTTCAGGTCACTTATTTTACATTCCTCTTACATCGATCAGATGAATGAGCAGAATGGACAGGTTCATCGTAGCGGATAGCATGAGCAAAAGACCAAAAGCTACATAGAATTAGTGAGCCAAAATACAATACGTCTATAAAATCATAAGCCATATATTGTATTCGAAAAATTACAACATTAAAACCAATTCTTAAACCACTGTTTAAAATCTATATGCCGTTTTTACACAGTGGAAGCAGCCATTTTATAATAGGACCTCAGTGTTGTCCCTACTGTAGTTCTTCATGAATTAATAAGCTGCTTTGTCTCAATGGGTTGGGTATAATATGTCAACAGTCATAGAGGAAAATGTACTAAGAATCGTGTTGATCCGATTTTGCATTCACGGGAGTATTTTGTCATTTTTACAAAAACGGGAATTTACTATGGCAAAAATATGTGTATTATGTGTATTTTTAGAGGTGAACAAGGCTGAATCCGAAATTAAAAGGCACCCGTAAATACAAATACAAATGAATACACCATGAACACGGCAGTACTGTACTTTCCATAGACAGGAATACAATATGGGAATTAACCAAGAATTGTGATTATAATCACAGGTGTACTCTATGCAAACTCGATTTAAAATAGAAGTTTGAAATAGACCCCTTCCTCAGCAGCGTGTCTTGCTGAAACATACACAGATCGGTGTGATCCATGTATGTTTCTGCCTGCCAGTCCTGGTTCTAAAAATATGGGGTACCAAACATGTAGAGGTCCCCCATGTTTTATGAACCAGTACTGGGCTCCCTGAGCTGTTCCTGGTTTTAACAATATAGGGAAAAATGGCGTGGGGTTCCCCGTACTTTGAAACCAGCACCGGACTCACATTAGCCAGGGCATAATGCCAAAGCCAGGGGACCCTTTCACTGGGTCACCCCGGCCAAAGCATTAACACCCCAAGCTAGTCAGCCCAGGTCGGGGATCTCAGGGGAGGTGGGGACCACCCAAATGAAGGGGTCCCCTCTCTTGTAAGCACCCCAGGCCCCACCCCAGGCCCCACCCCAGGCGGAAGCGGCCCTGGTTGGGTGCAGGGCTAATAGTGTGAATACTAGATGAATACTATTGTTTTTTACAGTGGGACTATAAGTGCCAGTGTGTATGCCCTTTGGCACTTGCTGAACTCCAAATTTAATGGGGTAGAGATATATGTGGGAACACATAAATCTCTACAGTATAAGTGGTATGGGCTAATTGGTTTATTATTTTGCCAAGGCTGGGACTCTACTGAAGAAGAGGACCAAACTGTGCCAGGAGGTAGGTGAGTATTTTTTTTTTCTTAGGGAAACCTCAACTGGAGAAGGGGACCAATCACAGAGGGAGAAGGTAAGTATGTGTGAGTGTATTTAGTATGCAATAAAATGTTACTATCTATGGTGTGTATATACTGTGCTTATTTTACTATTTTTTTACAGTCGGGAGTACGGGTGCTGGCCGCCTGATGGCACTTGTAGTTCCACAAGTGCCTGTAGTCCCACTGTAAAAAAAATAGTATTCATCTATTATGCCTGCACCCACTGGGCAGGGGTGCAAGGAAGAGCTTTTATTGGGGGTCCCTACCTCCCCTATGATCCCTGGCCTGGGCTGACTAGCTTGGAGTGTTAATGTTTTGGCCATGGTGACCCAGTGAAAGGGTCCCTTGGCTGTAGCATTACATGTCTAGTTTGAGCCCTGTGCTGGTTTTCAAAATCTGGGGAACACCATGCCATTTTTCCCTTGTATTTTTAAAACCAGGACCAGCTCACAGAGCCTAGTGTGGGTTCATAATAAATGGGGGAACCCTACACATTTTGTCTCCTGTATTTTTAGAACCAGGACTTGCTCAGGAGCCACGTCATTTTTTTAAAAATAACCCTTTCTTTCATTTAATACACACAAGCAGCCTGCACGTATCTCACTAATATGTGCAGGTTGCTTGTTCTGAAGTGTTAGTCTAGGGAAACACAAGGATTAAACATGGGTAAGAACGATCACATACACCATCGGAAAACATGATCCTGACAAACACAGAAGCTTAGTAAATTCCCAGATTTCTTTAAGAAATAAACCCCCCATATCTGATCGTTCCTACCAGTGTTTACAAATGGACAAACACAGGCAAAACACCAATCTTAGTAAATTTACCCCTTAATGTCTATATTCTTTGTGTTAAAATGGTGGCCTAGTAGTGACTTACCAGCTCTTGATAGATGCAGTTGAATCTTCTGGTTCCCGTCGGTCATGTGACTGACTTCAGTGTCAGACCTCTGATACTTCGGCATTCAGGTGAATATTTCTCCTCTATCCTAACCCTAATCTTTACCCCTCAAGGAGTTTGAGAGGCATGAACGAACATTGGTGGCTTGAGCCTGGACTTCCTCATATGTTGATGTGAGGAGGTAGTTTTTAGGGACCACAGCATGACACCCTTGTGATTAGCTTTGTACACGTCACTTGGTTGTATTTCACACTCAAACACTCGCAGTGCTTGCGGTAGAGTATGGTCAACCACAAGTGCTGCATTCGCATCCGATGGTACTCGATGACTGCATACACTTCCTGGAGATGACGTGCATTAGTGGGTGTCTTAAGACAGGCTGGTGGGCATCTGCATACACATCGCGATCGCACGCCAAGACATAGTGGGTGTGGTAATGTCTTGCCATGCGATCGACTGCCTTTGCTGAATTTGCTTATGCTGGGTACATGCGAACGCATCTAGCGAGCGGGTCTGAAACCAGTCCTGAGTCCACTGCAGTATGCACTAGTGAGTATAAGTAATTGAAGACTGAGTCAGATGCAGATGAACTTGTAAATGCAGACTCAGGAAACTGGAACAGAAGCTGGAAGTCACCACAGCCAGGAGCCAGATACTGTACTGGGAATGAGCTAAATACAGGAGGGGGTTTAAATAGAATGCTCTTAGTGTCTATAGGCTAAGCTGGTCATGTGAGTGTGACTGATGGAAGCCAATTGGCAGATGCAGTCATAGGGCCTGATTCAGCAAGAAACACAATTGCTTATACGCATGCAATCGGTCGAATGTTGCGTACTGTACATGCATATGCATCGCAGTGCACTAACTAGCAATTGCTTTTGGAACTGCGATTGCAGAGGATATGCAGACCCATGGCAGAGGGATTGACAGGAAGTGCCATTTGTGGGTGGTGACAGGGGGGTGGTCGGGCAAACGCAAGCGTACCAGTGCATTGCAACACCGTTGCAGGGGCATGCAGAAATTATCCACTGCATAGCCATAAGCAGCCATAGCACAGATAGTGTGCGTGGCTGTTAGCAATTGCTGAGTACGGTCAGGGCTTGTGCTAGTGTGCATATGGGTACGATGTTACTCAATGTTACCGATTGTTTTGCTATGTTGCCCTAGTATATGGATGTGAGTTAAGGGAAGTGGGCGTCCTGTCTGGCTGCGATCGCAATGTGAATGCAAACATTTAAATAGCACTGCTGATATTAGCAACTGTGGTGCATGCGTATAAGCAGAATTGTGATCCGTAGTGTATCAGGCCCATAATATAAGATGGCCGCACCCATGATCCACTGCCACCAGGGTAAAAACCGGTCACACATGCAGAAGTGCCAGTGAATGTCTCACGGAGGCCACAGATGGCAGTAACGTGACATCGCCAGACCTGGTAATTGGGGCAAAGACACCGATGTCTGACCCAAACTATCCTAAATTTGTCATGACAGTCCCAGGGTGTAGATCTAAAAAGGGATGGGGTTTCAATCAAAGTGTTTTTTATGGGTAACTCAGGGTGGAATTTTGGGCAGGTCGAGGTTGTGGCATATTTGATACTGATTTCTAAATGTTGGAAGGCAAATCTAAATTAATTTCTCCAGTAGGTGTATGTGATAGGTAGTATGATACAGCAGAGTCACAGAAATAACGGGATGGGGATGATCCATAAGAAAGAAAAAGAAAACCTTATGCAATAACCTTGATAATTAATCTCAATAAAGGAGCAAAAATTTAATTTGCTCCAAGCCCACCCGGACCGTAAGTGGACAATTGTCTAGTAATGGAGTCTGGGTAGGGAAAGCTCTAAAATAGCTTCTATTACATACCTCTTGTATCCATGGACATCTAATGAAATCTCTCCTATGAAGTAAAGCACTGATGTAACCGAGGGTGTCGGGAAGGGCGTTACCAGTGATTGCATGGCCATATGCCCTACCAGTAACTGGCTGGTAACTCTTAGCATAGGGAACAGGCCCAGAGCACTGGCCCATATGCAGTGTTACTTAAAGGGAGGTTTTCAGCACAATAAATATTTATCAATAATAAAATGAATCCAAAGCACATCGGAAGGAGATGGTATCAATAAAATACATTACACGTATATTAAGGACAAAATATTTTTGATCAATAAATGTATACTATTAATATTAGTAATAACACAGACTGGAAATATATAACAATAGTGTAATAATTCATTCATAAAATTATTTACAATCAAAATGTATTAGCGGCAAAACAGAAATGCACAACTGTGTGTAGCTGAACTATAGAGACAGCAAAACATTAGCAGTACAATGTTAGTATATTAGAGACAATAATACATGCGTAGAAATCATCCTGTTATCGGTGTGCTGGATACAATCAAGTTAAGCTCAGTGTACCAGCTCTGCATATACATTATATTAAGATTTGTTGTGTTTTTGTATATATATTGTGATAAAAGCACTGGAGAAGTGTGGAATGGCTGCTATATATGTCCCAGATTCCTGTCATTGTGTTCTGAAACCCCCAGGAGAAGTCTGTTTTCAAAAAATAGACTAGAAATGTCTGCTTTAGAGAAAAGCCGGAATGGGTCCTGGAGCTATGGATGTGAGGAGAGGGAGGGCTCCATCCACAGGCCACTCCAGGTTTTGGGCCTTTCAGCCTTGTAACAGGCTCATTAGGGCTTGCAGCTGGAAGTGGCTAATATAAGCTGGGTTTGTTTATGGCTGTGTCTCACATCTGGGAGAGCAGGCAGACCAGCCTGTTCAGAGACACTTGGTTACTTTCCTTGTAAGTACTGTGCACATATTTTGTTGATGGTGAGGGCAATAGGCCCTACCATTATTATAGAGAGGGAATATGCTGTGTAGCTAGTGCCCAGCCGGGCTAGGACTTATGTTTATGTTTTGTTTATGATTATATTCATTGGGCACAATAAAGACTGGTGCCGACAAGTTTGTATGAGAACCCCAGACTTGCATCCTGTTTCTATGGCTGCTATGTGTGTAAAGAGGAAGTTCATCTACCCCAGGAGAGGGACCCCTATCCCAACTGTGTCACTATATATATATATATATATATATATATATATATATATATACAGTACCTTTGATGAAGTCCTGAAGCAGATGACACATGTTGGGAGGCTCTATCCACTTACCTTCATGAACTTTGGAACATCCTTTTCAGATAAGCACATTGATCCTCCTCCTATGTCCCCAATTATTTATCCATTTGCTTATATTTTTACTGTATATTGTAGTTTTGCTTTTTTATCAAATTAATTTTTCTTATGTATTGTGTTTTATCTAATTAAATATACATTTTTATTTGGATACACCTGTATATGTTATTCCTTAAATTAATGATTTTCTAAATTGTATGTAGGTATTGCCACTTTTGTGCACTTTTGCACTTTGTTGGAATTCTATAATAAGCACACGTAGCACTTTGGCCTCAATAGGTATCAAGTTTACATAGGCATGATGCACCTTTTTCCATTATATATATCTAATTTTTATTGAAAGTGTTGCACAAATTTGAAACGATTTATGTTTAACCACACATATGTATGCTTTTTTAGTTATTTTACTTACAACTAAGATTATCTTTTAAGCACGGAAGACGCTCATAGTCAACCCTATATATTGTCTGAAAATTATTTGGTGGATTGCCGACCACTACAATCCTGTTGATAGAGCTGACACCCACAAATCTGGGGAGTGCGTTTTACTATTGAAAATTGGGTATAATTACTACCACTAAAACACAAAGTGTACAGGAACTTACTTGGCACTGAAATCATCCATTATCTCTCTCTCTCTCTCTCTCTCTCTCTCTCTCTGTCTCTCTCTCTCTCTCTCTCTCTCTCTATATATATATATATGTATATATTTTTTTTAACATGTGCAGATATCTACACCCTAATAGAAGGGTTTTCCATAATTTTGATGATTCCAAAAAAGCATTTTATTAATTGCAGTACATGTTCAGTAATCTATGTATTGGAATGTCCCTGTGGCCTAAAATATGTAGGCAATACCAAAAGGAACCTCAAGCTCAGAATCCAAGAGCATGTGACAAACATAAAGAACAGGATTGAAAGCCATACAGTATCCAGGCTTTTCAAAAAATCATAATGCAAACCCGGAAAAGTTATTTTTCAGGGGTATTGAACATGTGAAATTAGAAGAAAGAGGGGGAGACCTTGCAACAAAACTCTCCCAACATGAGATGTACTGGATATGTGAACTGAATACACTATTGCCTCATGGTCTGAATGATAATTATGAAATTTCTCCTTTTTTATAAACCCCCCTTTTTATGAACTACTCCTTTTATTCTGCCTGCTTTTTATACTTCCTATACTGTTATTTATATGTCTTATGTTGTATCGCAATTAACTGATGGTAATTCTATTCAATATTTTTATCATTTTATGATCATGTCTTACAGGACAGGTCTTAGTCATTTTAGTGGTATTTTTCTAGTGCGCTCCTAAATTGTTTCTATATCTGTTTTTAAGTCTCCCTTTTATTATTTAATGTGTCAATTTTTAATTTTATTCTTAATTGTATTTATTGTATTTATTTGTCACGTATAATTCATATCCCAATGTATCCAATATGATACTAAGACAGAGTGATATGTTATCTCCTATTAGGATCTCATGATAAGATAGAGATCCATAGGAGAATTTATACTGCATTGGAAGGTGGTATATAACCAACAAAATGGCCACCGCCTAATTTTGTCACCTTATGGGTTTGTTAACCTCCAACAAAATGGCCGCATCTGCTATTTCTATGCTAGACAACCAACAAAATGGCCACCGTTCATAGGAACCGCTGATAGGAGCGGTACACCGCTACCTGAGGCTAGGTTTTAGTTATATGGTATGCTCTGCATCTGTACAATGTGCTTGTGACTGGCACAAGCGGCCGTATTCACCGATATGCGCCGTTATACACTGGGCTCGATTCGCGCATGCGCGACCAGGACGAGCGGCATCTTGGGATACATCTGACACCATGGATGACGTCACCGAGATGGGCGCGGCATACTGCACAGGTGCAAAACAGCGATTACCGCCAAATTCATATTCTATAGATTACCTTACCTAGAGTATATAAAGGGGTACTCCTGAACCCTTACCCCTGAGGAAGTCCAAAGGATGAAACGCGTTGGGGACTGCCAGCCGCTCACAAAAAGACTCTTTTGAAACTACCTAGCAGGCAAGTACTTTATATTTATTCCTTGTATTTATTGTTGTTTTTTCCCCTGTGATATGTAATAAAGCCCCCCCTTTTTAAATACCAACACTGATGATGGGTCTTTTTTTGGTTTGAAGCCCATCACCTTTGGAGACAAGAATATATCTGGTACGCAGATTTACTAATACCAGCATGTTTATATAAGACATACTACACTATATTGTTCTTCTCTCCTATCTAGCAGACATACGGAAAGGACTGCTGCCTCCTCTCACTTGAAGGATCTAGTGATTGACTGGACATTTTTTAAAGACACTTGCTTCATAGGACACATTCAGGACACTACACCGTGCGCAATCTAAGAACCATCACTTCCATAAATATATATATATATATATATATTAGGGATGTGCAGGCTCGGTTCTACTCGGTTCCGTTCGGTTCTTTTTACCGAATCTTATTGGCTATCCAAAACTCGTGACAGCTGAAACCCAATAAGATCCGGTAAAAAGAACCGAACGGAACCGAGTAGAACCGAGCCTGCACATCCCTAATATATATATACACTGATCAAAAAATAAAGGGAAGACTAAAATAACACATCCTAGATCTGAATGAATGAAATATTCTTATTAAATACTTTGTTCTTTACATAGTTGAATGTGCTGCCACCAAAATCACACAAAAATTATGATTGGAAATCAAATTTATTAACCCATGGAGGTCTGGTTTTGGAGTCACACTCAAAATTAAAGTGGAAAAATACACTACAGGCTGCTCCAACTTTGATGTAATGTCCTTAAAACAAGTCAAACTGAGGCTCAGTAGTGTATGTGGCCTCCACGTGCCTGTATGACCTCCCTACAACACCTGGGCATGCTCCTGATGAGGTGGCGGATGGACTCCTGAGGGATCTCCTCCCAGACCTGGACTAAAGCTTCTGCCAACTCCTGGACAGTCTGTGGTGCAACGTGGCGTTGGTGGATGGAGCGAGACTTGATGTCCCAGATGTGCTCAATTGGATTCAGATCTGGGGAATGGGCGGGCCAGTCCATAGCATCAATGCCTTCATCTTGCAGGAACTGCTCACACACTCGAGCCACATGAGGTCTAGCATTGTCTTGCATTTGGAGGATCTCACAAGGGGTCTGAGGATCTCATCTCGGTACCTAATGGCAGTCAGGCTACCTCTAGCGAGCACATGGAGGGCTGTGCGGCCCCCCAAAGAAATGCCACCCCACACCATTACTGACCCACTGCCAAACCGGTCATGCTGGAGGATGTTGCAGGCAGCAGAATGTTCTCCTTGACGTCTCCAGATTCTGTCACATCTGCCACATGTGCTCAGTGTGAACCTGCTTTCATCTGTGAAGAGCACAGGGCGCCAGTGGCGAATTTGCCAATCTTGGTGTTCTCTGGCAAATGCCAAACATCCTGCACGGTGTTGGGCTGTAAGCACAACCCCCACCTGTGGATGTCGAGCCCTCATGCCACCCTCATGGAGTCTGTTTTTGACTGTTTGGACAGACACATGCACATTTGTGGCCTGCTGGAGGTCATTTTGCAGGGCTCTGGCAGTGCTCCTCCTGTTCCTCCTTGCACAAAGGCGGAGGTAGCGGTCCTGCTGCTGGGTTGTTGCCCTCCTACGGTCTCCTCCACATCTCCTGATGTACTGGCCTGTCTCTTGGTAGTGCCTCCATGCTCTGGACACTATGCTAACAGACACAGCAAACCTTCTTGCCACAGCTCCCATTGATGTGCCATCCTGGATGAGTTGCACTACCTGAGCCACTTGTGTGGGTTGTAGACTCCGTCTCATGCTACCACTAGAGTGAAAGCACCGCCAGCATTCAAAAGTGAACAAAACATCAGCCAAAAAGCATAGGAACTGAGAAGTGGTCTGTGGTCACCACCTGCAGAACCACTCCTTTATTGGGGGTGTCTTGCTAATTGCCTAGAATTTCCACCTGTTGTCTATTCCATTTGCACAACAGCATGTGAAATTGATTGTCAATCAATGTTCCTTCCTAAGTGGACAGTTTGATTTCACAGAAGTGTGAATGACTTGGACTTACACTGTGTTGTTTAAGTGTTCCCTGTATTTTTTTGAGCAGTGTATATATATATATATATATATATATATATAATCTATTAAAATATTAAATCTTTTCATTGCTGTTTCCTAACACCCTTTACATATCTAAATTTTACTTGCTACTTTAAGAATGATGTTTTATGTAGAACTTGGTTTGATTATAATACAATATTTTTCTTATTTATTAAAATAAATAGTGCAGTTTATTCACACAATAATTATTGTAAGTCATTTTATTGTGTATTTACATTATACTGGTTTTATTTTTTGTTATAATTTGAGCTACTGTACAAACTGCTCAAGACATCAAGATCAACACTGTAAAATAGAATTATTATGTACATAATGAAAAAGAATTGAAAAAGACTTATTCAATAAAATCATTGACATATCACATTTTTCTCAGCAATCAAAGTTTCATATATTATTTTAGATATTTTTGTATAAAACCATCCTCACTGTCACCCTTGAGCCTCTTGCTACACTCATTATCCCCTCTGTTTTTTACCCACAGCACCTTTAAAACATTTCTCCCTGCCACTCTCACTCCTCTATTACTCCACTATCACAGATGCCGGTATGCAGACAAAAGAGGGTGTAATCAAATTTCATACGAAAATTGATTCTGCCTTCTCTGTCTTTCTTTCTTTCACTCTATCTCTCTCTATCTCTTGCTCTTTCCTTCTCTTTCTTTCACTTGATCTATCATACTCTGTTAGGAATACTGCAGAGTGCAGAGCGCATCTATCCCATTCTATAAAATTTCGTAATAGACTAGAAGCGGCTTGGGAAACCTATAAAAATAATAATAGTACTCACCTAGACAGTGATACACTACTGTTCTGGCAGGCAACAAATTCAGTCCTCAAATGGGAGATAATTTCATATGTAGCTAACGCTAATAAAAAATATGCCCAGTCTTACACACGACTCCAAACCACCCTAAACATACGCATACCAAAGCTTTAAAACACACCCAAACTCTCTAACAAGACAAGAGTACCTGTTAGCTAAAACCCATTTTGATGAACTTCTTCAAAACATTGGTGATCGATACTTTTTTACAGTTAATTAACATTTTCTCAAATTTGGTAATAGACAGGCTGTTTATAGACCAACCTTCTAAAAGGTTCTAACCCACCAATGGTAGTACATCCCATTAAGCCTCCTGATGGTTCACTTCCTTCCTCCAATGCCCAAGTTACAGATGTGCGCATTCTATAAATCCCTATACTCCTCTTTTCCCAAGATACCTTCAGATGCTATGTCTGAGGATTCAACTATGGCCCAGGTGTAGAACTCACTGTCCTATCCATCTGTCTTGAATTCAATGTTAACAAATCCCATAACAATACAAGAGGTCACCTCTGCGATTCATAGTCTCAAAACAAACAAAGCGTATTGGCCCACATGGACTGAGTACTGACTCTTTTGTCACCCAAAATTAAAGAAGTCTGAGTTCTGGTATTTAATACCATAATCTCCACTAAAACCCTTCCTTTATGTTTTAATTAGGCCCTGCTCAAGGTTCTCCCTAAACCGGGTAAAGATCTGTCACTCCCAAGCTCATATAGACCCATATCCCAACTAAATCTAGACTATGAATAACAAAAATTCTAGCTAACGGATTGAAAATAATCCTTCACCATATTATTCATGAAGACCAAACTGGCTTCATATGTGGACACCATTCAGTGGTAAATGTGAGATGTGTATTGGCTGCAGTCCATTCTGTGACAGTTTCTGTGGATCCTGGGACAGGCATGGTTGTTGTTTTGCTCAATGCAGAGAAAGCATTTGACCTCATCTCTTGGCAACACTTATTCTCTGCCATGTCTGCCTTCGGATTCCCAGAGCCATTCATCTCCTCAGACTCAAATAGAGTGTAATGGTTTCCTTTCACCTCCATTTATAATCCAAAAGGGCACAAGACAGGGATGCCCCCTTTCACCCCTTCTCTTCACAATAGCTCTTGAACCATTAGCAATTGCTCTTCGTACATCCCCAGCTTTTCATGGTATACAAATTATCAATGTAGACTTTAAAATAGAACTATTCGCAGATGATATGCTGCTATTCCTGACTGACCCAATAACTTCATTACCCGAAATTCTCAGACAGATCTCAGAAACTTGGATAAATCATAATTTATGTGATTGGGAACTCAATCTGCTACCCCCCCAGACATCCCCGGCATTGAACATGTTAAAAAAAACTACATCTCATTTCAGATATTTGGGAATACAAATCCCTTTAGATTTAACCAAATTATATTCCCTAAACTTTAAAGTAATCCTTACCAAAATTATCTCCATGCTAGATAATTGGAAACTACTCCCTTTATCTGTAATGGGCCGTGCAGCTGTTGTAAAAATCATTATATTCCCTAAGTTATTTTACTTTGTGCAAATGCTCCCTCTTCGGCTTCATAAAACAGACCTTAGCCTCTCTCCAGTACAATATCCCGATTTTTATGGCAGGGTAAAAAACTGAAGATTGCATTATCTAAGCTTGTCTCCACTCACAAATTGGGTGTTATATGATTACTTGATTTCCTTTTTTTTCTCTATCAGTCTTCAAATGGTACATCAATGAGTGGCTAAGGGCAACCACCATATATATATGGATTATAACCTTGACCTGTCATTATTCTCTCCCTACTCTCCCAGTGCTTTGCGTCATGCAAATTACTCTGAAAAAAACCCCTTTATTCAGAACAATATATTTTTTTTATAGATACATACTATTCATGGCTAACAATTAATAAGAAACTTGGCAGATCATCACATAACTCCCCTTTTGTTCCCATATGGGGTAATCCCTCTTTTCCACAATTACTATCCAACTCTCATTTTCTACTGTGGCATGACAAAGGTCTCCAACTGACATTGATGGTATTTGACCCAGGAGGCACCACCCTCCAATTTTCGTCATTATATGATCAATATTTATTACCTAATACTCACTTCTACATGTACTTACAAGTTCGTCATTACGTAAACTCATTACCTCCAGTGGTACCCTCTCTGAATACACCAGATTCCCTACTTACCCTCTTCAACCTCACGTCCCACTATCAGTTTAAGACACGGTTTCTCTATCACACCCTTATCACCACCTTACCGAAAACAAAGTGAGATAAGCTGGTCAAATCCTGGAATCAAAGACACACCTGCTATTTCAGACATCTTGATCTTGATCAAACATTATGATCAGACTATGAAAATCTTACAGTCTGCTTATTTACAAGAGGTTCATGTATGCACTCTTCATAGAGCATTCAACTTTCCTAGTCAATGCAGACATATGGTGACATCAGAATCAGGATCTTGCCCCAAATGTCACCACCATGATGCCACTTTCAAACATTGTTTTGGGAGTGCTGTAAAATTAAGAGGTTTTGGAATAAAGTATTGCTCTACATTAGAGACTTATTTTCACTTTCCCTACCTCCAGATCCCTTAGCTTGTGTTTATACTGTTTTTAAAAACTGGGACCTTGAGAAACATAGAATAATCCCTTTTTTATGGTATTAGTTACAAATTACAATGACGAAAAAGTTTATCTTACAACATTAAATATCTCTCTTCCCATCTCCTCTTTGTGTATTAAAACAAAAAATGTTTGCAAATAATGCATTTTGATAGATGGGCTACCTTCCCTGATGTAGAAAAAGCAGTCATACACTTTCACAAGAAATGGGGTTTATTTATTGATAAATTGGATACCACTGTTCAAACGCAAGTCTCAAAGCTCTTCGAGAACACAGAATGGTACTTGCACCAACGTCTCCTACTGGATGAAGATTATAGATAATCTATAGTAAAAATGTTTGATAATCTGGACACCTGGAGAGAAATGGACACTATCATTATTGGTTTATATCCTCCCCTGCCTTCCTTATTGTGTGTTCCTGTTTGTTTGTTTGCTTGCTTGCTTGTTTGTTTGTTTGTCTGTCTGTCTGTCAGTTTGTCTTGTATGATTCCCTCCCATTCGAAAATTATTTAATTGTATCTTCTTATACATTATACAATTTATTGTCCAAGTTTGCTAATATTTAAGTCACTTATATTTAGATGATACCACTTGATACATGATGTATGATCTTTTATAGATTGCAGACTGATTGTTTACTACCACACTGACCTATTTCTGTATGATTTCCTGTTCATTGTTTGATACTTGAGTACGACATATCCTCACTCATTTTTCTATTGTCTGTACATTGTTCTATGAAAACAATAAACTGATTTGAAAAAAAAAAAGAAAGTTATTTATTTTCTGAGCAATTTCATATCTTATTTACTGTTTCAGATTTATGCAATTCTAAATTATAGATTTCAAACACATTGCTAAACACAGGAAATCTGTGACACATCTCGTAGATAAATCAGACTGTTATAACTTGCTTAGAGAACATTATGTTCATCTGCACTTGAGGGATGGACTGCACCTCTTAGCACAGCCATATCAAATTTAAGTCCTCCCTGAAGCCACTTTGGAGAACATGAAAAGTTTAGGTGCCACTTTCTAAATGTGGGTGTTGTGGATGGTGTAGTGCGCTACTTGGGACTAGGATGGTAAGGGGAGTGGGATAACGGTGATGTTGCAGCTATAGACACAGGTGGTTTTTCCCTTAATCACCGGTGTATAGGTATGTAATAAGAAAGTTAGTGTCTATTTAATAGCGCAACATATGAAGAATAATGAGTTGAAACTAATCACAGTACAGTAAAAAAATAATAATGATTTTATAATATCGATAAGTTCAGAAAGTTATTAAAAATTGTCAATAATGAGATATATTGGCATAATAAAATAGAAAATATATACACAATCTTATACAAAATAAATCAAAACAGGACAAAAATTATTATTATTTTTTTTGATGATATATAAATGTGGTCACAATTACTGTAACCATATGAATAATGCAAAAGAGAAAAAGGGGGTTCAATACTTCTGTTCTGATGTAAATGTGTTAGGTAGGTAGTACCTTGGTCACAATGGTCTCTTAATCACAGCTCCTCAGCTGGAAGTGTGTATTGTTGAATGAGAATGGGTGTGCGCACCTCCTACCTCATCTTGTTGTTATGCATGGTGTCCAAATGCGAATCCCCCAAAGTGTGGTATGGTGATGAGTGGCCCTCCCGGTCTCTTCCTTCTTCTCCGTTCCTCCCTTGATGCTTGTGCAGTTGATCGGCAGATGGAGTAAACTTTGCCACTGTGTTGAAGCGCTCCGGTGGTCAGCGTGCATGCTGAACTCCATCGGGTATGCTGGAACCGGAATCAGTGGAGCGTTCAGATGGGGGCATGGCCAATGCGTTTCACCCGCTAATACCTGTGCGGGCTTCATCAGGGCTGTAGTATTCACTGACTTGGTATAGTGTCCTTTTATTCTCATGCTTAATTGATTGCTCAATTGATTGCTCGTTAATTAGTCAAACAGGTGCAGTGATGTTCCTGGCTCTGCTGCATATATCGCACCTTAATAGACAGTTTATCTATATCATATTCTACTGGAAATCCTATAATCTTCTTCAACAAAGGATAAAGAGAATATGGGACATTTTGACTGTAATTTTTTACCAAATTTTTTACCAAATACTAATTCAAGTAGATATATGGTCAAAATACTACTAATAAAATGGAACATATTAAATTTCCATTTATACACCTAGTGAACATGACTTTACAAGCCTATGTAGATACACTCTGTACCCATATCAATAAATACACCACAGTCTGAATCTCTTGCGAATCATTTACTATAGCTTGAGGCACTACTTTATTTATATTTATTTGATTTTTATCATTATATAATATTTAATATATTTTTTTATTCCTAGTTTCTCATTTAAATTCTTAATGCATTAATTTATTGACAGTATTACACAATTATATTTAAATATATTCTAGTATCTTGATCGATCTTAGTTTATAATATTCTTTTTATAATATTTTGTCCGTAGTAATACATACAACTTTTAATATATATATATTACATGTGTTATTTATATCTATAATCGCATATATACATATCCAATTTTTGTGGTAGAATATGATATAGATAAACTGTCTATTAAGGTGCGATATATACAGCAGAGCCTGGAACATCACTGCACCTGTTTGACTAATTAACGAGCAATCAATTGAGCAATCAATTAAGCATGAGAATAAAAGGACACTATACCAAATCACTGAACACTACAGCCCTGACGAAGCCCGCACAGGTATTAGCGGGTGAAACGCATTGGCCACGCCCCCCATCTGAACGCTCCACTGATTCCGGTTCCAGCATACCCGACGGAGTTCAGCGTGCACGCTGACCACCAGAGCGCTTCAACACAGCGGCAAAGTTTACTCCATCTGCCGATCAACTGCACAAGCGTCAAGGGAGGAACGGAGAAGAAGGAAGAGACCGGGAGGGCCACTCACCACCATACCACACTTTGGGGGATTCGCATTTGGACACCATGCATAACAACAAGATAAGGTAGGAGGTGCGCGCACCCATTCTCATTCAACAATACACACTTCCAGCTGACGAGCTGTGATTAAAGGTACTACCATTGTGACCAAGGTACTACCTACCTAACACATTTACATCAGAACGGAAGTATTGAACCCCCTTTTTCTCTTTTGCATTATTCATATGGTTACAGTAATTGTGACCACATTTATATATCATCATCAAAAAAAAAAAAAATTTTGTCCTGTTTTGATTTATTTTGTATAAGATTGTGTATATATTTTCTATTTTATTATGCCAATATATCTCATTTTTAATAACTTTCTGAACTTATCGATATTATTTAATCATCATTATTTTTTTACTGTACTGTGATTAGTTTCAACTCATTATTCTTCATATGTTGCGCCACTTTCTAAATGTTCAAAGTGCTCACAACCATTTTCCAGATGAACTAGTAGCTGTATTCGAACAAAATGTACTCATTACAAAGTGGTTTTTACTGAAATTGCCATGATCAACATATTAGGAACAGTCTTTCAAAGTCTTCTTACTCCCTTCCCTGACACATATCATGAGTCCATTTGACATTTTCCTTACATGCTATTCTGAACCCTCCACATACCATCAGGCACTCCCATATGCCACAATACATCTATGTTGATATGTGTGTACTATTTGTGATATACACAAGTTGAATAATAGTAGACACCAGCGCAGGCTTGTCTACCCTCCCGATTTGGCCGGGAGCCTACCGATTTTCGGATGCCGCTCCCGGCCCCCTGGAAAGGCAGGCGACCCTCCTGACCACCCCCCTGAAAAAACTAGAAACCCCCACAGTGGGGGGGGCGGTGATGCGATTCGCGCTGAATCGCATCATTGCGGCCCCGCCCCCTGCTTCACAATGCCAATAGAACGGCAATGTGAAGAGGGGCGGAGCCACAATGACGTGATCGTGCGGCCCCGCCCCGGCTCTGCCCCCAATGTGACACCAATTGGCCGGCTCCGCCCCCAATGTCCAGCCCCGCCCCCCACTGTTAGCCGACAATCCGCTCCCTCCCGGAAGGATTGTCGGCAAGTATGCACCAGCGGAATAAGCATTTGAGGCAGATCTGGCAGTGAGAGTTAATCAGGAGTCTAGATTTATTGCAGTGCACAGATTGTACTCAAAGTAACACCAGCAGGCAGTGCAGATGGAGCAGAGCATACAGCAGAACATCCGGTCATGTATGTGCAGCGGCTGTATGGAATAAACAGCAAGATTTCCCCAGAGCTGAGTACTACACCTCTGTGTGATACTGTGGCTCTCCAACACAGTGGCAGGATGGTACCATGCATGCGCAGTAGCACTGTCTGCCGTCATCTTGGTAAAGGACTGATGCTTCAGGAAAGGAGCTTCATGGCAATAGCGCAGAAGCGCACTCCATATACCAACACTACCCACATGCCCATCAGTTATCTTTCAATACCAAAATGATAATCAAATTAGTACAGCTCTCACATTCTCTACACAGCTACTGCATCCAGAATCACTGTGGAGGCTGTTGAACTGGGGAGAAAATAAGTTGTAAATTGCCAAAATGCCCTTCAGACCTACCCATGTGCCATCAAACCCCCACATGCACTTTACATGCCAATCATACTCTCTAACTTGCCATCAGACCACTACAAATACATGACCTTCAAGCTAAGAGGCCCATATGAGTTTTCCTGAATATCATGTAGGTCTATTGATCCTGAGCTACTGGTAGAAAGAGATAAAGATGTGGTTCTGCAGGATCCTGAGCAGGTACTGGTTGGGGCCGGTGTAGAAAGAGATAAAGACATGGTTCTGCAGGATCCTGAGCAGGTACTGGTTGTAGCCAGTGTAGAAAGAGATAAAGACATGGTTCTGCAGGATCCTGAGCAGGTACTGGTTGGGGCTGGTGTAGAAATAGAAGACATGACAAAGCAGGATACTGAGCAGGTACTGGTGGAAACTAGCATAGAAGGTGGTGAAAATATGGGAAAGCACGATAATGAGGTAGGTAACTGCAAAACAGTTTAGAAGGGTATCACAATCCTCTCTTGTGCCCGACTGGTTATTGATGGGATGGAATACCTCTTTGGCACTTGCTCAAAAGTTTGCTGAAGGAGTTAGTGATGGGTATAAGGAGATGTTCTCAATCTTTGGTTTTTTTTTCTACTTTCCTCACAACACAACAGAGGGGCAAGGACTCCCACAATGCCAGATACAATTATTGACTGTTTTAGAATACAATGTTTTCTTTTTATTGATACTGTTTGATTATTTGACATGGTTTGATTCCTTTGTTTAAAACTTGAAAATCTTTTTAAAACCACTAGTATAGCAATATAAAGTCAAACTCTCTGTTTTAAGATAAATACTATTCTCAAACTCCTGGTAATTATGGAGTATCAAGCATTAGCCCGATTATTTTCCACTAATTATTATCTGTTTTCCATACTGCTGTATATCCTAAATTTACCATAATCCCTGCTAAATATATTACTCATTTTTCATTAATAACACAGATTTACTATACTGTAATCCAGATAATCATAGCTCCCTACTGTAGTTAATAAAATCCCAAAATTAGCCAACTCTGCTCTTATACTATTAAAATACCCCCTCTAAGACCTTAAATACTTGCAATTCTGTATGAAACATAAATAATAATAGTAACCTTAGCAAGCAATAAATTCACCAGAATAATGAAATATGTCTAGTACAGTATATAAATTGTGCACAACACGTTTTTAATGTATGACCCAGGTCATAAATTTAACTCCTGCTTAGCCTGACCTATTTAGTCTCAAATAATATCAGGTAAACAGAGCAGATACAGTATGTATGTTGTATAAAATTCCACTCTCATGAGAGTAAAGTTTACACATTAATTCTATCAAATGAACTCAAATTCCTATTAACCACTTGACTGGCTAATATTTTTTACAAAAACCATTCAGAAATTGTTGGGGGGTTTTTTATGACTGAATTAGGTCAAGAAAATCTATTTAAAATTTATCCAACAAAATTATATATATATATATATATATATATATATGTGTAAGTCCAGATCACCGGCACTCACGGGTTCCACAATGTCCTGGGCCGGGTGCCCTCCACAGTCAGTCGCTGCCAAACAGGACGAACTGAACATAATCTCCACAAGGCGGCACTCCGTGTAAAAAACGACCAAATGTGACAAGATGCTGTCTGCAATGTTTCAGCGCCTTTTATTAGCGCTTTTTTCAAGCATAAAATACATACAAACATGTTACACTTACCAAACATATATAGAGCAGTTAGATACCATGCTGCACTGCGACATCACTTCCTGGCTCCAACCCGGAAGTCCACAGAGCCAGTAGTGACGTCACATCCTCCCATTCAACGGTTACCATGGTAATCACCATGGTTAAAAAATAACACAAATACAATGTGACCAAAAACACATGACATATAATTAAAAACAGTCTATTGTGCTCACTGGCCTCTAGATCAAACTAATCAGCGTAATAAACACAATGTGTAGCGAACAGATAGAATGTAGTAATACGGCTGTGGACAATATAATATGAGTTTTAGCTATTACGAACATCGTGAACAGATAAATAACTGAACATACAAATTTCAACTCAAATAAGCACAAATCTATTATGCACGACCATAAAATGTCGCAATCACTATACTGCACACACCGCAACGTGCTAAACGCTATAATGGTCATAACATATCAGACAGATACATGAATATTACATAAATCGCAAGGAGTTGACACCTACATTACTTACAAATAGCCAAGCGTAATCAGAATATAAACATATGCATAACAACCAACCTGCATAATAAAAAATGTAATAATCAAACAAAACACTGGAGCCCCAGAGTTTCATTTAAGCCTCGGGGGGAAAGTGTGTTTAACCTCATAATCCATTGAGACTCACACTGAAGTAATTTGCGCCCACGGTCCCCACCTCTAACGAGAGGGGGAATGTGGTCAATGATTTTATAGCGAAGTGTTGAAAAATTATGTGACGCCATGGCGAAGTGTCTTGCCACTGGCTGCTTGCTGGAACCTGAAGCAAGAGCTGCCCGAATAGCAGATCGATGTTGGGCCATTCTCTCCTTTAAAGTACACTCGGTCTTGCCCACATACAACTTAGAGCAAGGGCACATTATGACATAAACTATAAATTTAGTTGAACATGTCAAATGATGTCTTATATTATACTTAGTGCCCAAATATGGATGGAAAAAAAACGATCCTGTTTGAAGGGAGCGACACGTAATACAATTGGGACATCTATAACAGCCTACTTTCGGGACACCCATAAAGGATTTATTTAGCTGAGATTTACCCAATAAAGACACATCGTTTCGCACCAAATGGTCCCTCAGATTCTTACCTCTCCGATAACAAGACATTAATTTTTTGTTGTATAATGTTTTAAGATCGTTATCTGATGTTAATATAGGCCATAAAGATTTTGCTTGTTTGTTAATAACAGTACTGGCATGATTGTATTTATTGATCCACAGGTGTCTATCGACACTGCGATCCTTCTTACTATTGTCTCGAATCAGCAATTTATCCATAGGAACAGCTAATGCCTTTTCTTTTGCACAATCTAAATTAATTTTATGGTATCCTCTTTGAATGAATTTATCATACATGGTATCTAACTGTTGCAGTGCTTCAGCCCTGTCAGATGATATTCTTAAAGCTCTCAAGAATTGTGAAAAAGGCAACGCGTTTTTCAGTGGGACAGGATGAGCACTACTCGCCAACAAAATATTATTCCTATCGGTGGGCTTAGAAAACAATGAGGGCACTAAACGTCCATCTCTTTTAGTTATGGTGACGTCCAAAAAATTGACCTTGTACAAATCAGTAGAATATGTGAATTTAACCAGACTGGTCGAACTGTTGTGTTGTTCAATTAAAGCCACAAACGCATGTTGGGACCCTCGCCACACAATGAATAAATCATCGATATAGCGAAAATAAGCTATGATATTGTTAGTAACATAAGGATTTGTGAAGAATATATCCTGTTCGACAGTAAACATAAAGGCGTTCGCATACGATGGGGCCACATTGGACCCCATCGCACAGCCAGAGACCTGTACAAAATACTGCCCATCGAACATAAAATAGTTGCGGGTCAAAACTAACTCCAGCATCTGTAAAAACAAATCTACAGGGGGTCCTTTGTACAATGGATTGTTGGCAATCAACATTTCAGTAGCTCGTTAGCCCAGTGCATGGGGAATACATGTATATAGATTACAAACATCCACTGAACATAAAACACAATCGATCTGCAAATTAGGCAAGGACTTCAAAGATTACAATAAATGGTTGTTATCTTTTAGATAGGTCGGTCTAGCCTGTACACATGGTTGAAGGAGGGCGTCTAAATAGGTTGAAATGGTCTGATATAATGAGCCACGGGCAGCTATGATAGGACGGCCCGGTGGCTTTACCGGGTCCTTATGTAATTTGGGGATCAAATAAAAAAGGGGCCTAATCGGAAACTTCACCTCTAAGGCTTTCTTAATGGATGAAGAAATAAAGCCTTGCGTACAAGATAATGCCAGTAAGCTATCAATTTCTTTCTTAAATTCGCATGTAGGATCTTGCGGTAGCTTCCTATAGGTACTAACATCACTTAGTTGTCTAAATGCCTCTTTTTTATAATCACACAAATTTAGGACCACAATCGCACCTCCTTTATCCGCTTGGTGGAACACAACATCATCATACTTCGATAACTGTTTTAGAGCTAATTGCTCAACTTTATTTAAATTACTAAACTTAGGTTGTAAAACCTTAGGATTATCGCATACTGATTGGTCTAAAAGTCGAGAAAATGTCTTTAAAGACGCATTGGTATTAACGGGATCAAATGCAGATCTTTCCTGTAGTTTTTCAAGTTGTGGAGGTATATCTGATTCCTGAATAGAACTGTTAGCAAAATGTTCTTTGATTTTAATACTCCTGTTTAAGATGTATTGTTCCTTTTTCCACTGGATTTTATCAAATAGGACTGTGGGTACAAAGGAAAGTCCTTTACTTAATACTGAGAGTTCACACTCCGAAAATGATCTGTCGGACAAATTGAAGACTAGATCCTCCGTCCGCTTGGAGGCCTTCCTCTCCCTTTGATTCTGCTTGCCTCTGCGGGTACGATGGGCCTAAATCTAAAAAACGAGCTTGTGTACGTTTGCCTGTGTTAGTGGAGCCACTTGGTCTAGAAGATACATTACTCGTGGCCTCTGCCTCACTCTCAGTGGTGCCAGTATCCTCTGATGTGTCCAACCGTGACCTATCGATGGTGCGTCGGAACAATGGACGTCTGTCGGACTTGGGATATGCACCCGTCAGCCAACTATAAACTCGCTGATGCTCGTAATCTAAATCCACTCTCTTTTTCTTATCATTTTTAAATTTAATTAGGTCATTTTTATACACCTCTAATTGGATATCTAATTTAGCTACCCAATCATGTTGTTTATCACTTGACAGTGTAAGTAAATGTGCATCCTCAAAACTCTTGATTTTCAGTTTAGCAATATCAATTTCTTTTTTAGATTCTTCAATAACCAGCAATAATAAATCGAATGAACACTTGTTCAAAATCGATGTCCATTTTTTGCAAAAATCGATGTTGTTACGACCGATAGTCGGAATGTTTTTCACCCTGAATCCCCTCGGGATCTTCTTCTCTTTGTAATAATTAGACAATGTTAAACCATGGTAAAAGAAGTCTATCTCTCGTTTTTTGAGACGTACAAGATCATTGTAAATATCATGAACAGTTGGTGCTGTAATGTGATTGTTCAAATCTTCAGTAAACAATATGGATTCTGCCTCAGATTCTGAATAACTGTGGACTGATCCTTGTTCCAGAACAATCCTCTGGGGTATTTCAGTAGTGATATCAGTCATGATATAATTTGTGTGCAGCGATACTCAGGTATCTAGGCCACAACAAGCCACAACCCACGCTTTAAGGCAAATGAGCACAGACACACACTAAAAAACTGGAAATATGCTTGACAAGGTTTAAAACAATTGAACCTTAGGGAGCTCCGTTACATAGGTAACTAACCCCAATGCACCCAGGTGCCTTGAGAAATGATGGGAATCAAGTGGAGCAACACAGCAAGTGCCCAACCACTAATTCACATCACACATGCAAGTCCAGATCCAGATGTAATATTCATGTATCTGTCTGATATGTTATGACCATTATAGCATTTAGCATGTTGTGGTGTGTGCAGTATAGTGATTGCGATATCTTAAAGCGTGGGTTGTGGCTTGTTGTGGCCTAGATACCTGAGTATCGCTGCACACAAATTATATCATGACTGATATCACTACTGAACTACCCCAGAGGATTGTTCTGGAACAAGGATCGGTCCACAGTTATTCAGAATCTGAGGCAGAATCCATATTGTTTACTGAAGATTTGAACAATCACATTACAGCACCAACTGTTCATGATATTTACAATGATCTTGTATGTCTCAAAAAACGAGAGATAGACTTCTTTTACCATGGTTTAACATTGTCTAATTATTACAAAGAGAAGAAGATCCCGAGGGGATTCAGGGTGAAAAACATTCCGACTATCGGTCGTAACAACATCGATTTTTGCAAAAAATGGACATCGATTTTGAACAAGTGTTCATTCAATTTATTATTGCTGGTTATCGAAGAATCTAAAAAAGAAATTGATATTGCTAAACTGAAAATCAAGAGTTTTGAGGATGCACATTTACTTACACTGTCAAGTGATAAACAACATGATTGGGTAGCTAAATTAGATACCCAATTAGAGGTGTATAAAAATGACCTAATTAAATTTAAAAATGATAAGAAAAAGAAAGTGGATTTAGATTACGAGCATCAGCGAGTTTATAGTTGGCTGACGGGTGCATATCCCAAGTCCGATAGATGTCCATTGTTCCGACGCACCATCGATAGGTCACGGTTGGACACATCAGAGGATACTGGCACCACTGAGAGTGAGGCAGAGGCCACGAGTAATGTATCTTATAGACCGAGTGGCTCCACTAACACAGGCAAACGTACACAAGCTCGTTTTTTAGATTTAGGCCCCATCGTACCCACAGAGGCAAGCAGAAATAAAGGGAGAGGAAGGCCTCCAAGCGGACGGAGGATCTAGTCTTCAATTTGTCCGACAGATCATTTTCGGAGTGTGAACTCTCAGTATTAAGTAATCCTTTGTACCCACAGTCCTATTTGATAAAATCCAGTGGAAAAAGGAACAATACATCTTAAACAGGAGTATTAAAATCAAAGAACATTTTGCTAACAGTTCTATTCAGGAATCAGATATACCTCCACAACTTGCAAAACTACAGGAAAGATCTGCATTTGATCCCGTTAATACCAATGCGTCTTTAAAGACATTTTCTCGACTTTTAGACCAATCAGTATGCGATAATCCTAAGGTTTTACAACCTAAGTTTAGTAATTTAAATAAAGTTGAGCAATTAGCTCTAAAACAGTTATCGAAGTATGATGATGTTGTGTTCCACCAAGCGGATAAAGGAGGTGCGATTGTGGTCCTAAATTTGTGTGATTATAAAAAAGATGCATTTAGACAACTAAGTGATGTTAGTACCTATAGGAAGCTACCGCAAGATCCTACATGCGAATTTAAGAAAGAAATTGATAGCTTACTGGCATTATCTTGTACGCAAGGCTTTATTTCTTCATCCATTAAGAAAGCCTTAGAGGTGAATAAAAAATTAATGTCTTGTTATCGGAGAGGTAAGAATCTGAGGGACCATTTGGTGCGAAACGATGTGTCTTTATTGGGTAAATCTCAGCTAAATAAATCCTTTATGGGTGTCCCGAAAGTAGGCTGTTATAGATGTCCCAATTGTATTACGTGTCGCTCCCTTCAAACAGGATCGTTTTTTTTCCATCCATATTTGGGCACTAAGTATAATATAAGACATCATTTGACATGTTCAACTAAATTTATAGTTTATGTCATAACGTGCCCTTGCTCTAAGATGTATGTGGGCAAGACCGAGTGTACTTTAAAGGAGAGAATGGCCCAACATCAATCTGCTATTCGGGCAGCTCTTGCTTCAGGTTCCAGCGAGCAGCCAGTGACAAGACACTTCGCCATGGCGTCACATAATCTTTCAACACTTCGCTATAAAATCATCATCAACCACGTTCCCCCTCTCGTTAGAGGTGGGGACCGTGGGCGCAAATTACTTCAGTGTGAGTCTCAATGGATTATGAGGTGAGACACACTTTCCCCCCGAGGCTTAAATAAAACTCTGGGGCTCCAGTGTTTTGTTTGATTATTACATTTTTTATTATGCAGGTTGGTTGTTATGCATATGTTTATATTCTGATTACGCTTGGCTATTTGTAAGTAATGTAGGTGTCAACTCCTTGCGATTTATGTAATATTCATGTATCTGTCTGATATGTTATGACCATTATAGCGTTTAGCACATTGTGGTGTGTGCAGTATAGTGATTGCGACATTTTATGGTCGTGCATAATAGATTTGTGCTTATTTGAGTTGAAATTTGTATGTTCAGTTATTTATCTGTTCACGATGTTCGTAATAGCTAAAACTCATATTATATTATCCACAGCCGTATTATTACATTCTATCTGTTCGCTACACATTGTGTTTATTACGCTGATTAGTTTGATCTAGAGGCCAGTGAGCACGATAGACTGTTTTTAATTATATGTCATGTGTTTTTGGTCACATTGTATTTGTGTTATTTGGTAACCATGGTGATTACCATGGTAACCGTTGAATGGGAGGATGTGACGTCACTACTGGCTCTGTGGACTTCCGGGTTGGAGCCAGGAAGTGATGTTGCGGTGCAGCATGGTATCTAACTGCTCTATATATGTTTGGTAAGTGTAACATGTTTGTATGTATTTTATGCTTGAAAAAAGCGCTAATAAAAGGCGCTGAAATGTTGCAGACAGCATCTTGTCACATTTGGTCATTTTTTACACGGAGTGCCGCCTTGTGGAGATTATATATATATATATATATATATTTTTTTTTTTTTTTTTTTTTTTTTTAACTTATAACATAAATGTTGATTTTTAACTAATCAGTCATCAATATATCAGACTATTGATGATTGGCTCATCGCAACATCACGATTTTGCATTTCACTGGGGGACTGAGGGTTGTTCATATACATTTCCCCGGCAGCTGCAATTCTCTACAGCCACCTGGTGGGGAGTTTACGGCAAACACTGGGGGAGGGAGCTCGGACGCAGAGGGGCCAATGGCGGCTGCTGGACGATTATCTTCTGGGAGCTGCGCAATGTGCATTTTCTGGCTGATCACATTGTTTGCAACCATGTCAGGTAATGCCTGGGCTAGTTGCGAACAATGTGACCACGTCAGCCAAGTGGTTACGGTTATCCAAGTAAGGAGCATGCTAAGATGGGCTTCATTAATCTTTCCTCAGCTAGGAGCATTTTATTTCTGAAGCCTATTATGAGGTGATAAGGGATGCTTCCACTTTTAAAGTATGGATCATAGATATATATATATTTATATACTGTGACTGGGTACTGGTCCCTTGTAAAATGACTAAATGGAAGATACTTCTATGTAAAAGGGATGACCAACAACTGAAGACTGGAAAGTTGCTCTCAGTACAGTTTTACAGCTCCCAGAGTTTGGTACCTAACTCCACCAAATTTGGCATGGTGGTGTAGTATGAACAGGATTAGGTTTTTGGTTATGTTTGAAGAACATCAGGGCCATGGTGCCCTTCATGGTGCCCACTAACTAGGCTGTGGAGACTGATATGAAATTTTTGGTTAAGTAAGTTCACTCAGGATGTCTTCCAGTGCCTAAAACTACACTGATCTGAAGGCACAGGCTGATGTGTACCAGTGGGGGGCAACTGTCACACTACAGATGACTTCCAGTAGTGCTGTCTGTACCCTCACAGTGGGACTGCTCCACCTCATGTGATCCCCCCAGTTGTGGTCTCATAGAGCAGGGCAGTCTGTGCTCCACCAGTGACAGTTCTTCTCTATTAAAGAGGGATGGCTGATTCCAGGACATTTCTAAGCAGATCAGGCACTGCCCTCCTCAGATATCTGGGATGCTGCTTGATCCGGCTGCTGACCACTGACATGGATCCTCCCCTTATTGCAATCAACTCAGCTCTCTCCAATGGTCATCTGACTCCTCCTCTTATAGTCTCTGGGAACATGCCACTCTTCTTTTAACCTGGGGAACGCGACACTCCTGACTGAGCCCTGACCACAAGACAGCTAAGTTGCTTCTCCTCAGTTGATAGTAAATGGCAACCAGCTCTCCTTGTGGCTGTGGCTATAGCAGGTTTCAGATGGCAGCTGTGGCTACAGCAGCTTTAAGTAACACCCTGCAATGGCAGGGTATCACAGATTCCTTGCGAGTAGATATAGAAAAGAACATCAGTAAATTGATGATTTGGGGTTCATTATAAAATACATAACAGAAATGATTGTAATGATATTCAGATATTATTAATAGTAGATCTGGTTCTTCATCGGCTCAGCACACTCCTTCCCAGTTGCTTCAAAGCCACGGTGCCCGCTACAGTTATGTATATATAGATCCAAGTGCGGCACTCGGCGAACTTAAAAAAGCATGATATACGGCTCTACTCACAAAGCAACATTTCGGGCTTTAATGTGTAGCCTGATGACAGGTGATTAAAGCCCGAAATGTTGCTTTATGAATTGAGCCGTGAATGGTGTCTTTTTAGGTCCTCACTTGGATCTATATACAGTATATATATCTCGTCATTAGTAATAAATAAGGAGATGCTTACTCCATTATTATAGTAACATTTCAGTTGTTGTATCAACTTTCATCAGAATAACATCACATAATACAAAAAGCTTACCTTTATAGCGACAATCCATCACCAAAACACAATGGCCGCTACTCCCGGGTCCCGGCATCACCAGATGACGTCACCAGACTGCGACGCATGCTCCTTGGTGCCTCTCACTTCTGGAAGGTTGCCTGGCAATGCAATAACATCAACACCTTAGTGTGAACAGTATAAAAGAGCAAACAGGCAATTATAATGCTACTAAACTAACAAATAAACATTAGAGATATGGAAACATTGTATCTATCATGGATATTCAGTAATCTTAGTTGGAGAGAAACAAAGAGATACTGCATGTAAATAATGAACATCCTAGTATCACTATAATCATTTTCGTACCGGATAATAACATATTAGCATATAAGCAGTACTGTATGACTGAATAACATTCAGTGCAGATAGCGATCAATCTAAGATAAAAGGAGGAAAACCAATAAAAGGGGTGCATATTTAAAGAAAGCAATTTATACCAAACTTTTCATTCAGGCCACATGGGGATATGTTATTCATATATATATATATATATATATATATATATATATATATATATATATATATATATATGTAAATTATGCCTCTCAATAAGGTCAATCAACTTTTATTTGTGGCCATTCCAAAACACCAGTTGGTCTTCTAAATACCGCATGTAGAACCCAATATAGATGTTGGCGCACGATGGATTTTTTTCTACAATCAGCAATTTTATTTACAGGGTGTTGGCTGTGCAATGGGGTCCAGTGTGGTCCCATCGTACACCAACATCTATATGTTTGGTGTCAAAAATAAGTTGTTATTTGATAATCCACTGATTGCGCAGAAATTTGGGTTCTATTGGGTGGTATATAGACGACCTATTGGTGTTTTGGAAAGGCCCCAAACAAGAGTTGATTGACCTTATTGAGAGGTATAATTTGGGTAGAAGCCCAGCTAAATTATCTTATAATATTAGTAATGTCAGTTAATTTCTTGGACATAAAATATCTATTGAAAATGTTACCATCTCAACTAGTATATACACTAAAGCAACTGATGAAAATAATTTGCTCATTGCTGATAGTTGTCATCCTAGGCCACTCATCCAGGGTCTCCCTTATTCTCAATTTCACCACGGATGCAGTATTAGCAGAATCCCAGATGGACGATATGATTCAAAAATGTATTAACAGGGGCTATGATGCTACACATCTAGCCAATGTGAAAAAACAGGTATTAAACTTGAATCGAGACACTATCCTGAAACAGAATGTATCCAAAAAAAATACTACAATGATTCCCTGGGTTAAGCACAGTAGACACATTAATAAAGTATCCAAGAAACTATGGCCTATTATCCAAAGTGACTATGAGCTTAAATTACACGACACACGAATCATATCCTGTTATAAAAAAGGATGTAGTATTCGTGACATCTTAGTAATAACTGACATATCAAGTCTTGATCCCAGAGAGGATAGAGTTGGCACCGGTAAATTAGGCTGCATCAGATGCACTTGGACCATCTGTAGGTATTTCATCCTAGGCGATAGTTTTCATCATCCCCTTTCAAGACGTAAATATGTGATCCGCCATAAGCTCACATGTAATTCTTAATTTATAGTCTATCAGATAATTTGTCCATGTTGCTTATCCTACATTGGCAAAACCGAAAGGTTGTTTAAAGAAAGTATGGCAGCTCATAGAGGTTCTATAAGATCAGCCATTAGCACAGCCAATAGTGAGTAGCCAGTGGCGAGGCATTTTGCCACTGCACGTCACCCGCTATCAGCCCTTAAATATAGAATGATAGATCACATCCTCCCCTCTATTGGGGGGGTGATAGGTCTCACAAGTTAATGCAGTGTGAGGCCCATTGGATACACCGTTTGTGTACTATGGCACTAAGAGGGTTGAATGAGCAACTGGGCCTTGGAGCATTTATGTGATAGTATATGATACTTTAGTATAGCTATAGTAATTTTTCATCCAGGATCGTTCTTAATCAATAGCGAGCGCATGATGTATTCTGTGTATTGGTTATATATACAGTATGTTAAATCCTGAACTTTTCCATCAACACAAATTACCTTATGAGTATACAATGTTGTGTGCCAGGTTTCGAGGATTGATGGTAGATATTGTGCAGTTATCAGTTAGCTTTGTCTTGCTTTAGTTTTTTTATATATTGTATGTTTTTATGTGCTGGCACTAGTAATTTTTGTTTCCATGGTGATGGTACACATTTTCAGCTGTAACGTGACGTGATGACGTCACTTTTATGGGCCGTTGCGCGGGTGTGTGGTCCTGCTTCGGTGAGGCAGACTGTTCACTTGGTGATCGTATATAAGGTAGGACACTTGTATTTTGTTTATATTTCCACATGAAAATGCCAGAATTATAGGCATTGAACCGTTGACACTACAGCCGTGACTACTGTGTGTTTTTTCATACGTGAAGTGCCGCATCTATGAGGGATATATATATATATATACACACACACATACATAAATATATACATACACACGCATATAGATAAATCACGCATACATGTCACACACATACATAAGTCACACATATATTACATACAACTTACCGTGCCATACGCACATGTAGGGGTTTTTTTTGAGTACCCAGAAACCCCCCCTGATGTTTAGCCAGCTTGCAGAATTTTTTTCTCTCATCACAGAATAGGAAGCACTCCACTCCATACAGAAGGTAAATGCAGGTGCCCTTCAAAAAGTGAGACAATAGTCGTCCACTTACGTTCATATACACCATTCGGCGGGGCACTCTTTGCTCCCTGAGGAAAATGTTGGAATAAAGCATTGAAACGTTGGTTTAACAGATACTGTCTTTACGATTGTGCAAAGAGTTCCGCCGGATGGGGTGTGTATGTATATATATATATATATATATATATATATATATACGAAGCATACACGAGTTGTCTCCATGGTCGAGTGTTGCTTCCCAATGTATATGTGAGGGGGCAGGGCTTAAGAGCATGGTGCTGCACTGCAGTCCAGTCTGTCACAGGAGGTTCTGCTAGCACGAGTGTGCGGCTTTTGGTGTCACCCCCATGGAGGCTGACACCTGGTGCTCCCCGCACCCCCCGCACCCTGCTAGTGACACCACTGCTGGTACTATCTATTACTATCTATTAGCATAGTTAGTATGTCTAGTGTGATGTTGAAGGGGCATTTAGGAAATAGTGATCCCAATAAGTAACATTTGCCTTTAAATTTCAATCATAAAATTTAATGGACTTACAAGAACTATGAATTTCAGGACCAAGTTTAATCATCTCAGAGAAGTATTGAGGCTTTTAGACTGGGAAAGTGTACACTTAAATAAAAATCCTTAAACCTAATGGGAACATTTTAAAATACTATTACATGTACATACAAATTGCAATAAAATAACTAATATGCATCAAATGTAACCATTGCAGTTAAATAAAAATTGAGGGGAATAAGGGATAAAAAGGCATTTAAATTGTTAAAACTAGAAAGGATGGAAACTTCATTAAGAAAATACAGGAAATATAGCAAAATATAGCATGGTATGTAGAAATGAAATTATGTTAGCAGAGGCAGCAGATGAAAAATAAATTGCTAAAGATCAGAAGTTTAATTACAAAACATTTTTCAAGTGCAGCAAGAAATATAAAACTTATTATAATGGGCCACTAAATAATAGATATGAAATAATCATATATGATAAAGATGATCTTTTAAATGTTTTGTAATCTGTATTTACAAAGGAGGAAAAATACCATGACATACAAGGCTTGCAAAAGCAATCAACCCCCCCTAAACATTTAATAGATTTGTCTGTATTACAAGTGACACTTAAGCAGATTGTTAAAGACAGCATTTTCATTGTGAACCAGTGGGTTCTTAAAATAAATTTTCAAACTCATAAAAGCACGCGAATGCTAGAATAAGCATGAGAGGACATAAGCACCCTGTTTTTTATTGTGCTAATACTGGTTAAAACTGGTTTGGGGGTTGCAGTCTCGTCATAGGTTAGGTTAGTGGGTCAATCAGTAGTGACAGCCTGTCAGGGACCTGTTTGGGCGGGCTCTGTTTATGAATATTAGGGCGCTGGGAGGAGTCAGCTTTCTCTTTTCCAGTTGTGATCTCCTCTGGATAAGTACCTCAGTGTCATAAGACTAAGCTATTATTCCTGCTATTGTTGTTTTACCTACAATTTTCTACCATATAATTCCTTCCTCTTCTCTATTGTTTCTCCTTCATTTATCTGTCTCATAGTGTACCCCCCCCCTTCCTACACGCTCCTCACCCCCCTGTCTGCTCTTATTACACCCCCCCACCATCTTTTGCCAATCCATCATGCCGCGCCCGCGCCGCAATGCCCCCCCCAGCGGCTGGCCGATGCAGCCAGGCCGCTGGCAGTGGCCGCCGCTTCCCCTTACACGCGCGGTGCGCGCACTGCGCCCGCGCGTGTGTCATCACGGGTGCCGGCGGCGCCCGCTTCCAGCGCGGGCACCGGCGTCCTCGCGCCCTCACCGTCGGGCCTGCAAGTCTGGCTGGCCCGCGGTGGGGACCCTTCCCCGAGCCCATCACAGTCACCAGGGGTTGGCGGCGGGAGCGTTGCCACGGCAATCGCGGCTCCCGTCGCTGGCCCCGCACAGATGGTGGTGGCCATTTTAGGTGCGCAGGGCCTGCAGAGCCCTGCGTTAATGGCCGCCGGCCACCAGGACTCGGCTGGCAGCGCGGGGATAAGAGGCTTTGCGCCCTCACCGCCGGGCCCCCAGGTCTGGCTGACCTGCCTTTCCCCCAAATCCTTTAATATAACAAGGGCTGGCGGCGGGAGCATCGCTGCGGTAGCCGCGGCTCCCGTCGTTGGCCCCGCCCACATTATGGCGGCGGCCATTTTAGATGTGCAGGGCTTGCAGAGCCCTGCGTTAATGGACGCCGGCTGTCGGGACTTGGGGAGGGCGGGTTCGCTGACCCCAGTACCCGGCCCCGCATGCATTGATACCCAGGCGCCTGCTGAGCCACAGCGTTTGCGCAGCCCTTTTTCAACTACCTCCACTGCTTTAGGGGCAGGGAGGACGGGGCGCAACACCCCTAGCAGAGCGCAAACCCCCTCGGATAATGTGCTTTTCTCCAGCCCGGCAGGGTTGCAGGCTTCCCCTATTAGGCGTAGTGCTGCTGCGGATGGACACAGCAGTGTCTCCGCTCGTAGCACCCCCATTATGCTGCAGTATGTGCTACCTCTCACGGCGCCATTGCTGCAGGCACCCAGCGTTGCGTTTTATGGCCCTGCGCGGCATAATTTGCCTTTGCACAGCCCGGCATTGGGGGCGCAGTGGTCCCCTTATTTTGCTCAGGGCTTAGCGCAGCAGGTGCTCCCAACCATCCCTCCAGCGTTTCCGCAGCAGTGCTTCGACCCGCGGCTGTCTCAGGCGGCGGGTCATTTCATGCACCAGGTGATGCCGCCCTATGCGGGACAGCAATTTTATTCTGCCCCTTCATGGTTCCGCTTGCAGCATCCGGTTTCACACCAGGCGCCAGACTATGTTGTCAGGCAGGACCCAATTCAGCAACCCCCTCTGCCGGCGGCCCCTCCTCCGGTTAGGCCACCCACCCCCCCATGCTCAAGCCACGCGCAGGCGAGGGCTTCCCCGTCCACAGTGGTCCCGACCCAAGCCCCCGCAGCGGCCTCTGTTGCACATGAGATTGTGTCTAACACTGTTGTTACAAGTCCACAGGGTACATCTACTTCGGCCGTCATTGCTGGTGATGCTGTGTCTACAGAGGATGCCCAGCCGTCGTCAACCCAGAATTTGATGGACATGCTACGCGGCGCAAGTCAGGAGGCGGTTTCCACCGTGGCGTCAGCTACCCCGTCGACTTCCGGAGCAGGTGAGATACCATTGCACCACAGCCACATCGATTTGTCACACTCGGAGGATTCCTCCGACTCTTCCAGTTCAGTAGATAAACCGCGTAAGCTAATGCGCTATTTCGTTCAGCAATTGAAAGGGAAGCGTAAAAGCCCGAATAGAGCGCGTAGTTCTGCAGGCAGCTCGGGGTCGGATGCGACGGGTGATGCCGTACACTGCTCTAACACTGCCATTTTAAGAGGCGTCAGGTCGAAAGTGAGGGAGCGTATTAGAAAGGTCCAATACGTAGACATGTTTGCCATTACGCATGATGCCAAAAAAGCTTTGATTACAGCTAATTCTGGGGGGGCAGCAGCAGAGGAGGCGCGGTGCAGCTACGCCAATTGGCTTTGCGGGATGTATATATTTGAGGCTTGCTACACTGAGACTAGGCCGAGTTTCTGAACATCCTGAAGTACTTACACCTCGTTCACAGCATTCAGTTGTCCGCTAGGCATAATGTGTGGCGGCAATATGATGAGGCTTTCCGTAAGAAGCAGGATGGCCAGAAAATTCTTAGCTTCGGCTAAAAGGACGTGGAGGTCTGGCTTGAGGTCACTCAGCAGAACAAACCCACCACGGAAGCACCAGTGGGCCGTAAGCAGCCCTTTGTTCCCCGCCCAGGTTTCAACACGGCAGGAAAGGGAAAGTGCTTTGCCTTTAATAACGGGCAGTGTAACAGAGGAGCAAGCTGCCGTTTTAGGCATGTCTGTCTGTCGTGTGGAGGCATTCACGCAGTTAAAGAGTGCAAGCGCACAGGCGGGCAGGCAGCGGGACAGGGCGAGCAGCGAACTGCTAAATAGAGCCGCTTCACCAATACAGTTCGATGTGTTGGAGCGGTGGTTGGGCCGCTATCCGTTTAGGGCGGAAGCAGCCTTTTTATTGCAAGGTTTTCAGGAGGGTTTTCGTTTGCCAATAGTTAGGTCAGTTGCGGCGTTAGCAAAAAGGAACCTTAAATCGGCTAGGGATTATCCTGATATTGTGAGGGCCAAAGTAATGGTGGAGGTGGAATTGGGCCGCATGGTTGGCCCTTTCTCATCTCCTCCTTTAGTTGATTTGTGCATTGCTCCCTTGGGAGTTGTGCCCAAGAAGGAGGTGGGAAAATTTCAGTTGATTCAGCACCTGTCCTACCCGGAGGGAGGATCAGTTAACGACGCTCTGGACCCGAGGGACTGCAGCATCACTTACCAATCTTTTGAGGACGCCCTCCGGATAGTGCAGGGGTTTGATAGGGGAGCGCTATTGGCAAAAATAGACATAGAGTCGGCTTTCAGGTTACTTCCATTGCACCCCGACTCTTTTCGGTTCATGGGTTTTAAGTTCGAGGGTTCATATTTCGTGGAGAAATGTTTGCCAATGAGTTGTTCCATTTCCTGTGCCTTTTTCGAGTGCTGTAGCTCATTTTTGCAATGGTGCATTCGAGTGGGTTCGGGAAAAACTGGGATAGCCCATTACTTAGATTATTTTTTATTAGTTGGTCCAGCTGATAGCGGTGTCTGCAGCGAGCTGCTTTTATCAGTGCAGGCTCTTTTTCGCGTTATGGGCGTGCCCATTGCGACGAAGAAGACAGAAGGGCCTACCACAGTTTTGTCCTATTTAGGTATCGAGATTGATACCGTGATGGGTTTATGTCGATTGCCCCAGGATAAAGTCGGTAAGATGCGGGAGTATTTAGGGCTCTGCCTCTCTGCAAAGAAAATTTCATTGAGGCAGTTGCAGTCGTTACTCGGCCTACTTAATTTTTCTTGCCGAGTGATTCCTATGGGTAGGATCTTCTGCCGTCGGTTGGAGAGGGCCACGGCGGGCGTTAAAAAGGTGCACCATTTAATTCGTTTGACTAGGGAGCTTAAGGAGGACGTGCGTTTGTGGTGTGCTTTTTTACGGGATTTCAATGGTGTGAGGATTTGGTTACCCGAATTGGTGGCCAACTCTGAACTCCTGCTTTATACGGATGCGTCCGGAGCTTGCGGTTTTGGGGCCTTTTTTTCGAGGGGCAGTGGTGCACGGAGCCATGGCCGAAAATCTGGCAGGACGCCGGTTTCACATCTAATATGCTCCTTTTGGAGCTTTTCCCGATTGTGGTGGCAGTAGAGATTTGGGCTGCGCAGCTTAGCAATCGTAGCATACGTTTCTGGTGCGATAACTTGGGGTTAGTCCAGGCCATTAACAATCAAAGGTCAGTCTGCCCTCAGGCTCTCAGTTTACTGAGGCATCTGATACTTTTGTGTCTAAAGGGGAACATTGATTTCAGGGCTCGGCACGTCCCTGGCGTTGAGAACGAGATAGCGGATGCTTTGTCTCGTTTTCAGTGGACTAGGTTCAGGGCATTGGCGCCTGCAGCCAGCGCCCAGGGCTTACCTTGTCCCGCTCATGTCTGGCAGATCATCGGGCCGGCATCGATGGACTCGCGTTGAGAGCTTTGGCACCGAGCACCTTAAAGTCATATACGGCAGCGTGGGATTCGTGGCTGGCTTTCTTAGCTGAAGTAGATCAGGGTAAGAATATTGAGGATAGCATGTTGCAATTTGTTTGGATGTGGCACGAGCGGGGCCGGTCTAAGGCCGCAATGTCCGGCGCCTTAGCCGGCATCTCGTATTTTTCGCGCTAGCGTGGCTTGGTAGACCCAACCAAGTCGTTCCTTCTGGCCAAGGCTTTAAAAGGTTGGGCTAGAGAGCAGGCAGGGCCAGGTGACTCTCGGAGGCCGGTTGACACCGGTTTGTTGAGAAATCTCCTGGTGGCAGTAACAGGAGTAGCCTTGGGGCAGTATGAAGCCTTTTTGTTTCAATTAGCTTTTGTGTTGGCATTTTTCGGAGTGCTGCGGGTAGGCGAGTTGGCGGCCGCTAGCAAGAGAGCAACAAGCTCGGGGATTCTTTTGAATAACGTGATGGTTAAGTCGGATTTGATCTTGCTCAAAATTCAAAGATCCAAGACCGACCAATTAGGTAGGAGGCATTGGCTGTCGATCCCTGCGCATCCGGACCCGAGCATATGTCCAGTAAGCATAGCTAGGCATTACAATTCTCAGCGTCCGCAAGGCGGTTTGCAATGGCTAGTTCATGAGGACCTTTCGCCACTGACACGTTTTCAGTTTCTGCAATTTTTAAGCGGTGTTTGGTAGTGCTTGATTTGCCGGTTGAGCTTTACGGCACACATTCGTTTAGGATTGGCGCAGCTACTTGTGTGGCAGCAGCGGGCTCTTCCAGCTATGCAATCAAACGGTTGGGTCGTTGGAGGTCTTCCGCTTATAAAGGTTACGTGAGAGGCAACATGCTGCCTAATTAGACAGCGCATCTGGCGAGTTTGTTTTTTGGGAAACCCAGTGCCTTAAGCTACCCGCCGCTAGGGGGGGTTGGAGTTCTTTTCACCTTTTGCCCTCCATTGAGGTTTTGGTGTTGTTCACCTCCATCTGGGTCACTCAAATAACTCAGTTTCCCCGACCTTGTTGTTGGTTACTTGAAATTCAAATTAAACACTAACGTTCTTTTAAATAATTTCCCCTTACAGGTTGTGGTAGGGTGTTTGATAGGGTGTGGATAGTAGGCCATTCATATGTGTTTTGGGCTTGCAGGCACCCCCTTGCTCGTGATAGCCCCGGTAATGTACACTGGATTGGGGTGCGAGGCTTTCGTTGGAGTGGTCTGTTGCCTCTTCTTTGGGAATCAGAGAAGAAATGGGGTGCCCCGGATTGCTTGATCATCCATTTAGGCGGCAATGATTTGGGCACTTGTAAGGGTGTTGAGGTTATCCTGGCCATTAAAAGGGATTTTCAAATAATAGCCGAGCGTTGGCCGCAGGTGCATTTGGTGTGGTCGGAGGTTATTCCTCGTAGGTTTTGGCGAGGGGAGCAAGGTGGCACGGCTTTGGATAGGGTGAGGAGGAAATTGAATGCCGCAGTGTCTCGTCATGTAGAGGGTCTGGGAGGGCGTGTCATTAAACACCCCCGTATACGTTTCGAGGAGGTTGACTTCTACAGAGAGGATGGAGTGCATTTGGCAGGAGAAGGTTTGGCATTGTTTGTTTCGGCTCTTTTGTCGGGCATGGGTAGAAGCTAGTTGTCCTGTTAGCTGGTGGCGGTTCGTTGTCTAGGGACCTCATTTTGGCGGAAAGCAGTGCTCCTCGGCGGCTCAATTTAGTGCAGCTGAACTTGGCTAGCATCCCCCCTTTGAGAGAGGCGAGTTGGTTGCTGCCTTAGGGGAGGACCAGGTCTCCATCTTATGGAGGGATCAGCACTGTGCTAGATTAAGGGGGGATGGTACTACTCAAGGCAGCTCACATCGGGTGGTGGATTCTCCACCTCCTTCTTAGTAATACTCTTAAACGGGCTGTAGTCGAGTTAGCACTGCTTTTTCGCCACCATGCTCGATCATTACAATTTCAATTCCTAATCTGATTTCAATAAATTTGGCTGCGACCTCTTTTTTGCAAATCTATATCGTTGTCAGTGTCTTTATTTTAGTTGGATAAGTTTAAGTTAAGTATGGTAAAATAATAAAACTATGGGTGACTTAAAGCACGCGAATGCTAGAATAAGCATGAGAGGACATAAGCACCCTGTTTTTTATTGTGCTAATACTGGTTAAAACTGGTTTGGGGGTTGCAGTCTCGTCATAGGTTAGGTTAGTGGGTCAATCAGTAGTGACAGCCTGTCAGGGACCTGTTTGGGCGGGCTCTGTTTATGAATATTAGGGCGCTGGGAGGAGTCAGCTTTCTCTTTTCCAGTTGTGATCCCACCCACGCACCCTAGGTTTATTGAATCGGCTTGGGCCGATGTGTTTCGTTGGAATGTTGTTATTATATGTTTTTCTTCCAACAGGGGAGGCGCAGCTGGTGGAAAGCAGTGCTCCTCGGCGGCTCAATTTAGTGCAGCTGAACTTGGCTAGCATCCCCCTTTTGAGAGAGGCGAGTCGGTTGCTGCCTTAGGGGAGGACCAGGTCTCCATCTTATGGAGGGATCAGCACTGTGCTAGATTAAGGGGGGATGGTACTACTCAAGGCAGCTCACATCGGGTGGTGGATTCTCCACCTCCTTCTTAGTAATACTCTTAAACGGGCTGTAGTCGAGTTAGCACTGCTTTTTCGCCACCATGCTCGATCATTACAATTTCAATTCCTAATCTGATTTCAATAAATTTGGCTGCGACCTCTTTTTTGCAAATCTATTTCGTTGTCAGTGTCTTTATTTTAGTTGGATAAGTTTAAGTTAAGTATGGTAAAATAATAAAACTATGGGTGACTTATTCATTATTTGTTTGCAGTTTTAAAAAAAACTGAAAAATGTTGCAAGTATTCAACCTCTGCAGACTTGTACTTGGTAGAAAAAATAGATTGAGTACTGCCTCTCTGTCATTCTCTTATTAGGTAATATCATCAAAAAATAATAGTAAAAATCCTCTCCAAATCCAACTCATTTAAAGATAAAAAACAGTGTTTAATAGAATTGTTGATAAAACTACATGGAATAATAGGTTCAGTTAGATTGAGCCAGGTGCAATAATGCATAGAGTCCATGATACAAGCATCTACTGTAGCAAGTGTACACAATACCCATCCAGTCTTTCAAGATGAATTTGAAAGTCTGTGTCTTTTAAGCTCCCCAGTGGGTACACTGGTGATGTGTGCAGTCCACAGAGAAGGTGGTCAACTCTACTGAAGTGATTATTTAAATCTAGTAATAATTTATAGCACTTGTATCCATGAGTAGCGTCCCAGCTTGCCTTAATTGGAAATAGCATATGTTCAATGTTGTTTTGGGAGCAGTGACCATTAAGCTTAACGAATACAGAAGCCTGCAATGGTAGCATAAATCCGATGTAGGAATAATTTAATCAGGGTTCGTGACCTCCGCACTAGGAGTCTGAAGCCTGCAGAAGTCAACCCCAGGTGCTGGTTATAGCTGCGAGAGCTCTAAAACAGGTGGCTCCTCTGGTACAACACAGCTGCAGCTACTGGTGTCCAATGTGAAAATGAGAAACTCCCGTGGTGGCTTCAAAGCAGGCTGCTTGTAAAGATCAGAGACTCACTTGCAGTTAGTGCTCTGTGGGTGGTCTCCATTGTAAAGATGCAATGGCTCAGTCCTCTCACTAAGGAGCATTGTTCGTACCATAGACAGAATGAGCTGACAAGCTGGCTTAGGCTTTCCTCAATGAGATAGCAACTCTCTCCTGCTAGCCCTTAACACATTTCTCTCACTCTTGAGAGTTTCATCATATCTTTATATGATTTGGATTTTGAGAGGATATTTATTATTATTTTTTATGGTATTTATACCTAATAACAAAATCAATTAGAAGCGCTATTCAATCAAGTTTTTTTAGTTTGATATTAGAATTATTTCTAAAGGGGTATTGGTTTAACTCCAAATTGGCAGCCCTCTGATTTCTGTAAACATTGATTGGACACTCTTCATTTATCTTTGTCTTTTTTTCCATTGTACTTGGTAGTACCAACTTTTGCACAGCTTTGGAGTGATTTTTGCTCAGTCGTCCTTGCAGATTGGCTACAGGCTGTTCATGTTGGTTGGAGGATACTTGTGGACTACAATTTTCAAATAGTGACACAGATTCTCAATTGAATTAAGATCGGGACTTTGACTTGGCGATTGTAGAACATTTACCTTTTTGCTGTTCAACCACACCAGTGCTGCTTTGGCCTTGTGCTTGGGATCATTGTCCTGCTGAATGATAAACTTTCTCCCAAGCTTTAGGTTCTTAGTAGACTGAAACATACTGTCTTGCAGTATCTCCCTGTATTTAATACCATGTATCCGGCCTTCAAGATGCCCGATCTGCATTGAGGAAAAGCATCCCAACAATATGATGTTGCCACCCCCATACTCTGTACTACCCCCATACTTGTACTTAATTGTTGGGATGGTCTGGGCAGTGTTAGGTTTGTGCCACACATTTAGATTTGAAATAACACCAAAAAGCTCAATTTATTCTTAGATGACCATAAAACCTTATCCCATGTTTCAGCAGGGTAACCCTGATGTTATCTGGCAATCTCCAGATGTTCTTTGATTGGGTGTTTCCTCAGTAACAGTTCCTTTCTAGTCACTCTCCCATACAGGCCTGTTGTATGCAGAGCTCGTTATATGGTTAACGCATATGGTCTCAGCCACTGAACTCTGCAGCTCTTTGTAAAGTTGGCCTCTCTGTGGCCTGTGGCTTAACTCACATGTCTACTTCTAGCTCTGATGCTGAATTTTGAGGGGCAGCATTGTCTAGATAGGGGCTGGATGGTACAAAGCAACTTTAATTTCCTCACAAGTGATCCAATAGTGCTCACTGGGATATCCAAGCAATTGAATATTATTTTGTGGTCTTTTCCTATCTTGTGCATGTCTGTAACTTTTTCTTTCATTTTCTATGAATGCTAGAAGCAGCATTTTTCTTGTTTTTTATTTAGAAAAAAATCTGCATCAAATTATGATGGTTTAGAAAATGTACTTTAAGACACTTCTAATTCAGTATAAAAATCCTGTCTAGAACAATCTGTGTAAGTTTGTAATGCAGACAAATTTGTTGACTTTTCAGATGAGTGAATAGTTTTGCAAACCACTGTAGTTTGTATAGCAATAGCTTATTCACACCATTTAGGAAGGAATTCAATAAAGCGCTGGATTAGCAGGATATAGTAGTCGTGACATGAACTACATTTATAATGTGATGGTGATTTATTTTATGTACTGTATCTCTTATGCGTGGATAGATGGACTCAGACCATACTTGCCGACCTTTTGGCTGCCTCCTCCCAGAGAAAGGATGCTCGCTGAAGGTGCGCAGGAAGGTATACAAGTATGACCAAACTGTGCACAATCCAGAGCTCACAAGGCATTAGTTAGTCTTGAGTTATTATAGAAAGGATGTCATTTCCTTCTGGTTCAGGAAGTAGATACAATATATGGAGTCAGACAAATCTCTATGCATGGATGCAAATCGTGAGTTTTTGCATACAGCACATATGCAGACAGTGTCGTAACAGCACTTTATGGTGCCCTGTGCTGCTCCCACCCCTATACCTCTGACATCATGATGCCACGCCTAGGGGCTGGGGATGGCGACGGAGACGTAGACATTGGTAAATAGAGTAATGCCTGGAGCTTCTGATGCACTGCCTTGGACGGAGGCCTCTGGGCCTGATTCAGACCCGCTCACGAGCGCTGAGCGCTCGCAAGCGGGTCGATGTTGCCCAAGTGCGCATGCCACGAGGGAGCCGGCTCCATCATGCGCATGCGCAAGACCCGAATAACGACGGCCAAGCCGTCATTATGGGTCTCTCAGCAAAGGGGGCGTGCTGTCGATGGTGATTCCCCATGGGAACGCCTACCGTCTGGGTCCGGCCCCACTGACATCACTAGTGATGTCAGTGGGAGTGCTTTTGGCAATGATAGAGCCAAAAGCACTCCTGGGCTTTCGGCAGCGAGACCCTACCACAGGGTCTCGTCGCAAGCCCGATGGTCGCGATGGTCTTGACCATTGCGACCATCATTTTGGCTGCTCGCTATAGCTGTGGGTGGTCACCCACAGCTATGCGAGCGGCCAGGAGGCCGCTCCAAAAAGGAGCAGGGACGGCCCTGATTCAGAGCGAGCGCTCTGTCAGAGCGTCCGGCTCTGAATCAGGGCCTCAGTGCAATATCCCTGGTTGCTGCAGATTGCCATTCCAGGCACCCTGATGGAACTTGGCTGGATCTTTCTCTCTGTGAAATTGGGTGTTTTGGGGGGAAACTGGGCAGCAGCCTCATAACAGGGCAGCAGTGTGACCTGTGACTTTACTGCTCCATCCCCCTGCCTACCCCTGAGCGCATACCATCATTACTCACATACCAGGGGGTGGATGGGTGGAATCGCCATCAAGGGGTAACTAGTAACTACACTGATCTGAGCATCCTCAGGACTTTCGGACCAGCTCCCCAGGCCCTCGCACATCCTGTGGGATACATCATGATGGTTCTCCTCATAAGGTACAGGAGCTGGGAGGCAAAATAGGGCATGCACCCTGCTGACCTGTGTACCCTGCTGGCCCACGATGCGATGGACAACATATCATGTGGTCCATACACACCACACAATCTGGTGAATGACTGCACAATATGTCGTTCACCAGCCGCATCCAAATGCATGGGGTCATTCATCAAATTGACAGATTGAGCAGCATGTAAGCTTGATCTGTTGATGTGGTGAATGACCCTGCAAGAATGTGCAGATCGGGCGACATATCAACTAATGTGTACCCATCTTTAGACTAAAGGCCTGATTCTGATTTGGACGTTGCAGTGTCTGTGACTTTTTCCAGGATTGCTTCTACGACTTTATACAAATACTGCTACAAGCCCTTCCCTAGTGTATATCCGTGTGTCTGCATGTGCAAGGACAGAGACACCCACTCTGAGCATCTTTTGTCACTCATATACCGCCTGGTGAGTCTGTAGTCTTTAGTCACTCAACTACCACTTGGGTGTCATTAGACAGCACTATCAGCCCCATGCTAGGTACAGATTGTCTGTCAGAGTATGGCCTCCAATTTGAGCGATTAAGCATCTGTGTGCACAACTAGAGCAATGAACGCCTACGACACTCCCATAGCACACCCATATGATGAACCATTTCCATGCTTCTGAATAGTCACCTCCCAGTCACCACCCAGGAATATCTAGCACATTTCCAATACATTTCAATCACAATCACAATTGCGTCTCTGTGCATACACAACGTGGGATGCATGCGCTGTGCGACTACAGTATTTGGCGACTTAGACGCATGCACAGTAGCACAATAAACACTCCACTGCTGTACATTGGCATTGCACGTGACTGGGAAGGAATCAGGCCCTAAGTGTTTTTATGGTGCTGCCTCATTGTTTGAACTGACAAATTTTAAAGATTCTCATCACAAGCGCTTACAATGTGTCTGTTAATAATGTTATCACTTCATTTACTTTATTGTGACTTCTGGAGTGTGACATAGTAAAGCGGAGCCTAACCAGCACTTCTCATGAAATAATTACAGCCTGGGGGGATTAACGGATATGGCATCTCCTCATACGGAGATGCTACTAAGCCATAACAGGACTCTTACCTACATCAATGGCTCATTGCTTAAATTAATTTATTTCTATTTTGTTCACTGGGAAAATAAGGATTTTCATCAAAGCAGATTACAGCAATACAGATGTGTGCGTATTGTCATTCTAATTATAGATACTCAGCACAGAGTCCGTTAGTAATGAGGAAACCATATAAAGACCATAAATATTGAAAACTACAAACTCTAATAATCATTTCTAAGTTTATGATCTGTAAACACCACCATTAAAGCAATCTATTAAACCTCCTACATGCTGAGGGTATCTCCTGTGCCAGCCACATAATAAATATATTAATACGAAAATAACAATATAAACCGTACACTAAAATAAAGACATAGAGATTTTGAATTCAAAATTAGGCCAACTATTTATTTCAAATTAAAGTATACTGTATATTAAAGAATGTACATGTACGGTGGCAAAGAAAGGATGGCCAGAACAAAACAAAACCATACAATGCACCTCCAACCTAAACCAACATGCATTAGAAGCAAAAACCACTACTGTAATCATAATAACAATAATACCAGTATCCAACTCCCCCTTTTAAGCTTGCTGATCCAGTAAGGGTGGTGCAGCTTGCAACATAGGGCCTGATTCAGAGTTGTACGCTTTGCCGATCTTTTTGCAGTTGAGCGATCTTTTGCTACTGCACATGCACAAAATGCAGAAGAAAGTCTGACTGTTAAAGCACATGCTGTAGCTTGAGACAGCATTCACAATGTCTCTGTGATTGCAAGTAGACCTCTATGATCCATGGATGTTCCTGGTTGCAGTCAGGGAGGTGGCTGAAAGTGTTTGCAGTAGTGGCCAGTCCGTGGGCATGTTATTGGTGTTCCAGGGGTGTGTCCTATAACGTGACTGCATTCCCAATTCCCAACTACAGTCTCAGAAGCGATTTTAGGAGAGAAAGTTGACCTGCAATCTGCACAGCACAGGACTTACTGGCGGAGTCAATGTGATGTGCGTCTGATGTTGCATCGATGGTGGTGTTGTCTCAACCCCTGAAGGGTCTGCACACCATGTAGATAGGGAAAGTGGGTATAGCAACATTTGCGTAGTCCATCACACACACGGAGTCTGTTGGCAGGCATTAGCATATTTTCGCGCATAAATTGCAAGCTCAATCGCAGCTGCAATAGGGTACAACTCTAAAACAGGCCCATAGTCACAAAGGTAAGTGCACCCCAAAAACAACTTAAAATATTAACTTTGAACTTGTAACTCTATACATGCACCCTCTCTGCTGTTCTACATTACTTTTCTGCCCACAAAGAATAGCACAGTAACAAGGAAAGAAAGAAGAACTGGAGGGCAGGTGGGGACGATCCAACCAACAAAAAGGCTTTGACCCAATAAGGCAGATTATGTAAGTAAAGCTCTAAACCTAATTGGCTATCCAAATGTGACTGACACAGGTATTGTCGTTTAAGCCACTTAGTCGAACATCATGCAGTCAATAGTCAATATTTTGACAGCATTATAACTATGGGACAATTCTGACGCTGTTGTAATGTTACTTCAAACACTGTACCTGTATCAGCATTACAACATTAAACATGATGCTTTACAATCATGTTTAAAGTTATAATGCTGACACATTAGCAATCATTTCACTTCTATAAGGGACCCCTTCAGCACTACTGAACATACGCAGCCTGCATGCAACGTATGTGTGGCTGCCATTGTTGGGGAGGGATCCTACGGAACCTCACATTGTCATTTTTATGAAGTGTAGCCCATAGGCTACAAAGGCTTAGTCCATCCAATGCTTTGTAAATCTGACAGCTTTGCAGCCCCCATAGAAAACAGAGGGAACAAAGCAGATATCCAGGGGATCCTTAACATGTGCGGGTGCCTCCTGAAAACACCTGCAAATAATGTTTGATAAATAGGCCCCTGAGGCTCTCCCTTTAGCAATTTTAGCCCTTTTTGTTTCTTATTTTCCCTCCCTAAAGTTTGTTTGGCTTCATGTGTTTGGTGTGGCAGTTAAGAAATGGAGATGTACTGTATGTGGTTTATAAAGTTTTTTGTTGGGTGCGCTCTCCTCATACAGTTTGACACTACAATACCCTATCGTCGTTATGTTATGTGACTTTGTTTTAATGTTGCCTACCAGTTCTTTTGTCCACTGCCATATATCTTTAATTGATTAATATACAAACCAAATTTAAGTTAATATCAAAATATTACCTTTAATTATTGGTCATTATTTGTATTAATAATTATTTTAAGGTTCTATTTAATGCACTGGGCTCAAAGGGTGATCAGCCAATAGGGAGTTTCATACAATTAGATGCACTTACACAATGTATTCATGAAATGTCATAAAAGAGCATTTGCACTGCAGTTTTACACTTTTGCAGTTTGTAATTGGACATTTGTGAGTGCTATTATTTGAGGCTACATCCTTTCCCATGTACAGTATATAATTAGAACTTGGCATTATTTCCCTGCCATCAAATGTGAAGGAGCTATGCCAGGACAGCTGTGTCTTGTCTAATCTGTTTCATATACTAGTAGCGCTGATGACAGCGAGTTAATGTATCTCCTGCCTCTTTGCTCTGGTTCCTGATGACATCTAATCAGTTGTATTGCTGAATCACACTGAAGTATGAGGTTTCTATTATTTGCATTTGGAAGTGGTTGTTAAAAATATTTCACCACAAGAGGATAAAATGTTCCTTCATTGCATGAAATGGCTGCATTCATTAAACTGGAGTGCCTGGTAGGACATGTTACTAAATGTAAGGAAACTATATTCTTATACTGTATTTATCTAAACTGAAGTGCCTCAAAGTGACTGGCTATTCTGCTTATATGGATGCCATGTTACATTTGCATGGCTTTTTAAATACTCAACTCGTCTTCTTGTACTGAAGAACTTTTTTTCTACCTGTGCAACACCAGTGACCAGACATCAATAAAATATAGTGTATAATGGCAAATATAATTGGTGTAATTCAGATACAGTATGTAGTAAAAAGTTAATTTATGTGATGTAATTGGTACAAAATTGTGTACAACTTGCATGCATACTTTGAATTGCACATATTTTACAAACTTTGTACAGGTGATCAGGGCCATTAATGTATAAGAGCATTACAGAAAGAGCACACAGATGCAAGTAAGGTGTGCTTCTTGCTTTGATTTAGAGGGAACTTGATTTTTATTAGCTATACACCTACATAAAGAGGGTGCAAGTTTTGGATTTGATGGTAGAATATATATAGTAGGTTTAAAGTTGTACGTGTCTTAAGATGTGTGCGACCTAAATACAGTCGTGGAAAGGAAACACAAGTGTGCAGACACTAATCCTAGTAACGGCTGAGGTGGGAATTGAGTTTGCGATCATCATATATAAACAAAACTTATCTAAGAAATAGACACATGGGGACAGTAATTGGAATTAAAAATGTTGGCTATTTACTAAAGATAAAGAAATGTGGGGGGCGTGGCCTAGGAGCGCATGGAGTAGCACGCAGGTTGCAGTGCTCTCCAGGTTATTAATATCCGGACGCAATATCCTGCTCTTCCCCGGGACCCAAACACTTGCCTGCAGACGGTAGAAGGTGAGGGGAACCTCCTGGATGCTGGCTGAGCTGCTGAGCTGCACTGACGGTGCAGTCGGGGCTCTCTTCTCCTGAGCCTGCTGCCGAGTCCGGCCGCGTGAGACACCGACGGCATCCCCACCCGGCTCCCTTCAGCGCACACCACCTGACCTGCATTCCAGCGTGTACAGCTCAAACAGCGCGGACCTGCCGGAGGGCCTGGTCACGTGACAGGCCAGCGCCATCTTCCCTGGGGACTGCACTATACAATCACTCTCCTGTGAGTGGTGCCAGGTGAGCCATCTAGTTGAGCTCACATATATCCTTCATCTCCTTTGAGCTTCATTGGTGCCCCCTGTGAAACAGAGAACTGTGTGTCGCCCTGCTGTGTGTTAGAAAGATCAGATCCTATTAAGTAAGGTCAGAGCTTGCTGCTGCATATGAGACTGCTGTCTCCACAGACTTACCTGTGATTTATATAAATTGTCTCAAGACATCTTGTGCCATTTCTCATTATAAGTGCATAACTGTGTGAGCTGTACTATCTGCATATAAAAATGGTGAAGCACCTACATAATGCAGCTGCGGCTGCAAAATTAGTACAATATGCTAGAGGTTCTGGGTCTCAATCTAAAGCTGCTGATCATGGGTGCGACTCCCCCCCTGTTTCGCCCGCTGAGTCTGCGGCATCAACTTCAGATCCCCCCTCAGATGTTGCAATGCAGCGAGTTATTGATGCAGTTACGGCATGTGAAACCCGACTCTCTAAAAAAATTGGCAAAGTCCAGTCGGACCTATCATTAACACATCATGATCTGTAATGTGTCAGAGAACGAGTGGGGGAACTCGAAACCCACACGTCTACACTAGAAGATCAAATAACACCTCTGGGTGTTAGAGTTGGATCCTTGGATGTGCAGATGGCAGCGGTCCAGAAAAAGTTATCAGACATGGAGGGGCGGTTGAGAAGAAATAATGTGAGATTCGTAGGACTGTTGGAAAAGGAAGAGGGCGCCAGTCCAGAACAATTCATTGAAAAATGGCTGATTGATACTTATGGTAAAGACTCTTTTTCACCATATTTCTCGGTGGAAAGAGCCCACCGGATCCCTTTTAGGCCTCTGCCTCCCGGAGCTCCTTCTCGCACATTCATTGTAAAGTTCCTTCATTACAGAGATCGGGATACTATTCTCCGCCTGGCCCGTACAAATGGCCCCTTACAATGGAATGGATCTCGAATATCCGTGTTTCCTGACTTTGCTATAGAGATACAGAACTGTAAAACGGTGCCTAAGAGATCTCAACATACCTTATGCCATGATTTATCCATCTAAATTGAGGGTGGTTGCCGATGGAGAAACAAAACTCTTTGTATCCCCACGAGATGCTGCTTTGTGGCTGGACCGGCGCAGGCCGGCAAGACTCCCGATAGCCCAGGACTGAGCCGTATAAATCTCTATGTTCGTAAGAATTTTTGAGTCATCACAGTTAATAATGCTCGTATTTATACTAATGTTGATTGCATAGTCATAACATTTACCATGTTGGTTTAAATTTTAGTACTCTACTTATATTGTGGATACATGTCGGTTGCAGATATATTAATGTTACTGAGTATAACTTTTGAACAAGCTCATTTTTCTCGAAAGTCCCGGGGTACACACCTGTTGACCTGGGGACCTCACTTGTGTTATGCCTTAGGGCCATTATATATTTTGCCTCATATACACTGAGTTGGTAGTGGGGTAGGGGTTTAACTTACCTTAGTTGGTTTAAACACAAGACGTAGGGGGGAAGAGGGCGGGTTTCTTGTTTTGGGATGAGGTATGCCATAGTTCGGGTTGGTATACAGGGTGGGGGGTGGGTGAAGAGCACAAATTGTTGGGGGGTTTATGTGCTGTTTTGGACCTATATATTACAAAAACTGCACATTTTGTATCACTTGGGGACTGGACGTGCGGTCTCTCAGTTTCATAAATATTATAATACCTTGAGATGGCATCAATAAATGTAAATTTCCTTGTTTGGAACGTTAGAGGGTTAAATGACAAAGTCAAGCACTCTCTGGTCTTTCAGCAGATAAAACACTATGCGACAGATGTAATCTGCCTCTTAGAGACACATTTAGTTGGAGGACGATTGCTGTCATTAAAAAAACCTTGGATAGGTTGCGCGTACCACTCTACCCACACATCAATGTCTAGGGGGGTCTCGATATTAGTACGCAAGTCAGTTCCCTTTGTGCTAGATCAGATACACACTGATGTGGGGGTAGATACATTTTCTTAAAGTGTAGAATATACTCTCAATCATTATTGCTACTGGTGGTGTACATCCCTCTTCCATACTCACATGAAGTAATTAAAAAAGCAGCTGAATTTATGGCCACACTCCCGGGATTATCAGTAATATGTGTCGGTGATTTCAATAACGTATTAAATCCATCACTGGACAGACATGCTGCTACAGGTCAGACTGGCAGAGACTGATGGACTGGGTTTGCGGATATTATGAGTGAGTTGGGTTTTGTAGATGCCTGGAGGTTTAGACACCCGTGTGAATGGCAATATTCATGTTTCTCATCTACTCATAGATCACTCTCGAGAATTGACCTGGCCTTGGTAACTCCAAACATTATGCCCCATGTACAAAAGATCCAATACCATACCAGGGGCATATCTGACCACTCTCCTATCTCGCTGACCCTTGACTTGGGGGGCCATAGAGGTCAATCTTTTTTGGAAACTCAACCAGTTTAGTCTAACACGTATGGGTGCTGGTCTTGAATTGAATTCTATAAATGACAGGAACTTGATTTGGAGACTAGATGTAGGACTAGAGTTGACCTATCTTTCTGACAATTCAGAAGCTAATAGAAGGGATTGGGTAGAGGCGCAAAGGGCATGGAAAAAGTGCTTGGAAGACAAGGCAAATTTTAGACTGTTATTTTCTTCTCACCTCCAATATGCTTCAGGTGATAGGCCCGGGTCTTACTTGGCCAATTTAGCCAAAGGTGAGAGACCTTCTATAAATTAAGCCCAGATTGTTGACAGCGATGGCGTGGTATACGACAAGGTAACGGATATTGCTGAAGAATTTGCTAAATATTACCGTCAATTATATAGTTCTCATTTAGATGGTGAGTTACAGGAAATTCAAAACTATTTAGCGGATATATCTCTTCCGCGACTTAGTCAGGAAGGTCGTGACCTCTTGGACTCTCCCATAACAATAGAGGAGATTGAACTGGCCATTAACTCCTTTCCTACTGAAAAAGCCCCAGGGATGGACGGGATCCCTATTGAGCTATACAAGAAACACAAAGCCTTCTATTTGCCCCGCCTGCTTAATCTTTTGAAGCAAATTTATGAACACAACAGGCTCCCAGATTCTATGTCAGAGGCTTTAATAATTGTTCTGCCCAAACCTGATAAGGATGCCTCACGAACTGATTCTTATAGACCCATATCGTTATTACCCACTGATGTAAAGATACTAGCAAAAATCCTAACTACCAGAATTAATCAAGTTATACTACAATTGGTACATCCAGACCAAATGGGCTTTATGCCCGACAAATCAACTGCCCTTAACCTCAGACGCTTGTTCACACTTTTGCAAATACCCCGTGAAGACAATTTAACATTCGTCATTGTGTCTCTCGATGCTGCTAAGGCATTTGATTCAGTGGAGTAGGAATATTTGTGGGAAACAATGAAGGGATTTGGGATTGGCCCGGACTATATAAAATGGGTTAAACTACTGTATTCATACCCAGTGGCAAGAGTTGCGGTAAATGGGTATGTGTCCTCCCAGTTTCCACTGTTTCGAGGCACCAGGCAGGGCTGCTCCCTATCGACAATTTTGTTAACCCTTGCCATTGAACCATTGGCGTGTAAGATTAGAGCTATCTTAGATATTCTAGGATTTAACACGGGAAATAGGGTGGACAAGATTGCTTTATACGCAGATGACATTCTATTGTTTATTTCAAATTATATTGTTTCAATGCCACATGTTCTAAATATTATAGACGCATTCGGTAGATATTCCGGTTTAAAAATAAACTGGGATAAATCTTATGTACTTCCATTTACGGGATCTAACCCTGCTAACCCAATATTACAATCCTCGCTGCAATGGGTAAACTCCTTCAAATACCTAGGGATTTGGATCTCCAATGACCCCTTTCAATATATACCCCTTAATATTATCCCACAGCTGGAATATATTAAAACTCGAAATTCTGTTTGGGGTAAACTACCATTAACTTTGACAGGCCGGGTTTACCTAGTCAAAATGGTTTTGCAACCTAAATTAATATATGTTTTACACAACTCCCCATTATACATCCCGCAGCAAATATTTAAACAAATTGATGGTTTACTTTCCTCCTTAATCTGGTCTAGCGGGAGAGTTCGGATAAAAACCGATACTCTGTCTAGAAATAGAGATTCAGGCGGTCTGGCATTGCACTCATTTAGACTATACTATTTTACCTCACAGTTAGCGCAATTGTGGGAATGGTTTCAAGAGTTGCAGGTAGATTCTTTCCCTAATCTCATTATGGCTGGGAGTGGCACGGAACTATCTCCGGTACAGCTACTCCTTAGCGATAATCTGACAGTGGTCAGGGTTCCGCTGTTTAAACAAGCTGTAATGATCTGGAGGTTGATCTCGCAGATTCTACAAGATGCGGGATTAGATCCGGATACCCCGTTAGTTTATGCAAAAGCGCTTACTGAACTCTCTGAGCTACAAGTTGGGGAGGTGTGGAAAAGGTGGGGTGTGATTTCTATTGGGCAATTATACCAAGAAGGGTATCGGAAATCATTCCAGCAACTCCAAGACGAGTTCAAAGTCCCTGGGGAATACTTTTATAGATTCCTTCAACTAAGGCATGCACTTAATGCTCAATTTAGTGAAGTTCCTTTGCTTCTTCAAGATTCATTGCTTAAAAAATTATTATCATCTGCAGGCTCCCGCCGTCTAATTTCTATTATATATAGTAAACTGCTGGATGGACATCATGATTCAGCTCTAGTACATATTAGACAGAAATGGGCGAATGATGTTGGTGTACTCTCTGATGAGGACTGGGACAAGGCCCTGGATGGTCCACGTAATGCCACAGTATCTGCTCGATTTCAGCAAATACAGCTGTTTATACTTCACACAGTGTACATGACGCCTACCAGACTACATGCACTTGGGGGTAGGGCAAATACACAATGCCCTAAATGTAATTTACCAGGAGGCACTTTTTGGCATCTTATGTGGCAATGTCCAAAAATATGTACCTTCTGGCATGAAGTATGATGTATTATATCCGATATGGGTATACCAAGAGATATCCTCACTCCAGTATCCTGTGTTTTAGCATGTATTGAAGAAGATTCCATTGGTAAATACCCTAAACTATTTGTAACTAATATGTGTATGCTCGCCAAGGTGTGTATAGCGAGGGAATGGATGGCTCCCTGCGGTCCGAGCATTAGCGCCTGGCTCTCACTGGTGAACACAGTCGTCTCACACGAAAAATACATATATATAGCGAGGAAATCAGAAAATAAGTATCTTAAAATCTGGTCTAGATGTTTAGAATCCTCTTATGCTGATCGTGTTAATTAAAAAACTCAACAAAGATTTGTAAATGCATGTTGAGCCTTGATGACTTCTGCAAAATGCTAATGTTAGTGAGTTTCCTATGTGAGATGTTTCAAGATATGCTAAAATGCTTGATGTTCTCTTTGAATTTTGACATATGAATATTAAATGTAAATGACCCTGTTTAATTCCTCTTAACAAACGATTTGTTAGATAACCAAAACAATGCCCTGGTTATTACTGAAATGAGAGTCTGCGTCTTTGTTCTCCTTGAAAAAATATATAATTTACTGTAAATTAACAGATGCCAATGTAATGTTTTCAAAATGATACAGCAAGGTAACAAAAAAAAATTTTTTTTAATTCATTTTTCTATTAAGTTGTTATGTTGTAAATGTTTACAAAAAATCAATAAAAAAACTTATTGAATTAAAAAAAAAAAAGATAAAAAAATGTATGGTGGCAAGAAAGGGTGGTTCCTAAATAGGGCAACACAACAATGTAAAATCAACCAACAACAGCTGCATTGCGGGCTGTTTCCGCCCAGTGGGTGCCAAACCAAATCACTATGGTACTAAACTCAAACCTTCCACTATCATTATCTCATCCAAAAATTAATATGCTGCTCCCATAAAGGTGCATTCCCCACAATTTCTATGAAGGTGATTACACCCAACACACTAACTACACATAGACTGATGATAAGCTGTACAGATGTGTCCTCTTACATCTAGCGTCCATATGACATGTTGCGTGCCCTGCTACTTGCTCCCTGCCCCGTGTCACAGCTTGGTGTATTAAGTCGCATAATGATGTATTGAGTCGCAGCATAATGCACTGAGACATCTGAGAGTGTAATACTACTTTCTGGACACCAGATGTCACTTTTCCTAAACTGCACAGTGCATGCATCAAATAGCCAATGCAGTTTCTGTAGCATCGACCGTTGATTGGCTGACAGAACCATGTGGGAAGTGTCATTCGGGAAGATATTGTACATCATGTCCATCATGGATCGAGAGCTGCAGTTTGTTGTTTTTTGAAGACTGGATTCTACTTAACAAGGGATGGGGACTGAGCAGTCACAAGGACTAGGTGAGTATGTACAGTATAGTAATATGAGTGTGCGTGAGTGTGTAATAAAGGATTCAATCATTTGGTGTGTGAGTCCTATATTTTTTTTTTAAATATTATATTTATACTGCTATTAGAGGTGTCAGCCACCAATTACTGTCCGGACATCTGAGATGCTCTGATATGTATTCTCCCTGATAATATGACTGCTTACTGTATTTTACACTACCAACCCCACAGGGAATCAGTATGAATGACTGGCGGCCCTAAGGCCGGCGGTTCAAATCCTGACGCTAGCAGACTGGCAGGAGCGAAGATCCCAACAGGGGATTTAGGTAAATAAAAATAACCCTACCCCCCCTAACCCTCCCTTAGGGGTGCCTAACCTTAACCTCCCCCCTAGTGCCTAACTCTAACCCCCCCTAAGTGTCTAAACCTAAGCCCCCCATCCCTGCAGCCTAAACCTGTCTCCTGGGGGGGTGCCTAACCCTAACCTCCCCCCGGGAGTGCCTAACCCTTACCCCTCCTTCCCCTAGCCTAACCCTAACACTCCTGGGGGGTGCCTAACCCTAAGCCCACCCCGGGAGCCTCTAACCCTCCCCCTGTACGTGCCTACCGCCCGGTTTACTTTCGTTTGGTATGTAGGGCGTCAGGCTCCCGGCATAGGTATAATAACAGGCGCCGGGATTTTGAAGCCTGTCATTAGTACCCTGCCATAATTTGACAGTCAGGAAGCAGGCGGTCGGCATTTCGACCGTCGGATTCCTGATTGCATCCCCCCCACAGGGGGTGTTACACAATTTTGCATCTCAGCATCTTAAGGCCCCCATACATCAGCAATCTGAAAACCACAATTGAACAATTTGAAGATTTCTTGCCTGATTTTAGGATTTCCCAATCTAGCAATCTGTGCCCATACATTACAGATCTTTTTCAGTGATTTGCAGGTTGATTGCAGCAAACACATATCTGCCAATCTTGAAAGGCCCATCATTTTACTACTAGCGGTCTGCAAATCTGCTGATCATGTCCATACACTAGCAATTTACTGCCCCAATCTATCTATGAAATCCAACATGTTGGACAATCTGATTTAACAATTCCAATCACTTTTTGGTTGCAATCTGCGATCTGTGAAGCCCATACATTGCAGATTTTTATACACAATCGATTGTGAAATGCAGAATTGCCACAATCAATTGTTGATGTATGGGAGCCTTAAGACGCAATTATGCATCTTGAGTAATAGAGGGACAGACCTTTTAACTCCCCTTCTACTATGAAATCAATTGCTGTGAATATGGGCATGTGTAGCATCTCAATCAGTTCCTGCAGTGGGTAATTGGTATATAGAGATGTGATTTTGGTTTTGGATCTGGATCTCCCCTGGTTTTGGATCTGGATTGGTTTTGCCAAAACCTCACCTCCGTGTTTTGTTTTTGTGTTTTAGTTTTGGATCTCAGTGGTATGCCTCTTAGTGAAACTGGTTATACAAAGAGTAGCCTGCCTCTGTAGGCAATACATCTACCCAGTGGGCTGTCACAGTCATGTAATCCTTAGCTTGCCCTGTCCCACTTGTCCACATATTAGTGGTCAAGTGGACAGTGGGTACAACGGCATTTCTGAGGACATTAATAAGGTTTTTTTAATGTCCTTGTACAGACTTGGAATTGCTGTTCTAGCAAAGTGGAATCTAGAAGGATCTGGTAGCGAGGACACAGGACCTCAATTAACTGTTGAAAACCCACTGCAGTAATGGTGAATACTGGATACACATCTAATACCAGCATAGATGTTATGGCGTCAGTAATCCGCTGTGCAACTGGGTGATTGCTGTCATACTTGTTTGGTCTTGTAAACGATTGTTTGACAGTTAATTGTTTTTTGGAGGATACACTACAAGTAGTCTTCCTCCTGGTCCCCTTCTGGGATGAAGATCCACTCACAGCAACAGCAGCAGCAGCAACATTTGTAGTCATCAACGATCCTTCTAAGGAATCACAGATAAGAGAGGAGTCAATCATGCTTCGAATAACAACATTGGATGCAGCAAGACTACTCCCGATGATGAATGAGGATGTTGATGATGCAGGTGTTGGTGGTGGAGATTGAAGGTGCTTGGATCCCACAGAGAGAGAGCAGGTAGGTGACACTGGACTTCTTCCGTTTTGAGTATTGGAACTTGGCGACATACACTTTGATATTTGATGAATGAGCTCCAAGTGACGTAACAAGGAGGAGGATCCTAGGTGGTTTAGGCCCTCCCTCTACTCACTTTTGCTTGGCAATGGTTACATATGGCTTGATAACTGTTGTTCGGATTGGGGTGGAAATAAGTCCACACATGAGAAGTGGATTTTTTTGTCTTTTGCTCCGGCATGACAACAATGGGCTTTGTCTTTTTCAATCCATGTGCAATAGCTATTGCCTTAATTACATAAAGGACATCCTCGGCATCAACATCCTCATCACCAACATCTTCATCATCAACATCCTCATCATCCTTCAACTACCAAAATATACTCCTCCTCCATGTGCAATTCCACAGAAACATCCTCACTGACTATGTCTGCAAGATGTTGACTGCCCTTCCCCACATTTACAGAGGGCACACAAATGTTGGAACTTGGAGGATCCTCCAGTACACTAGTATTTAGGTCTGGCTTGCACATGGCAGCCGCGAACACACTTACACTCTCCTCGGGGATTTGTGATTCAATATCTCAGGGCACACAGTTGGTTTTTCTGGAGCTGTCTTACTCATTTTAACAACTTTCAATTTTTTAATGGTACCACCACCACTACTACTACTACTACAAGCAGAAGGGCTATCAGAATCAGAACCATCAGTCTTCATAAAGAAAGGCCAAGGCCTTATCCTTTCCTTGCCACTTTGTGTAGTGAATGGCATATTGCCAATTTTTTGTTTATCTAAAAGCAAATTTCCTTAGAATTTTTTTTCTTAACTTCAGTAAAAGAAGCTTTACCATATCGTTGATGTGACTTAAGCCCTGGAGCATGGGCCTTCATAGAGGACGAGGAAGTTGACGGCTTTGCACTGCTGGCGTCAGCTACAACATGTGGTTCTTGGCCTTGCTCTCCTGTCATGTGACAGCCCTCCATATTTTCTGCGGTCTTGAAGCAGTGTCACAAGCACCAATAGTGTAGCCAAGGTGCGGTTATAAAATTCACACATGAAGTCGTGCGCACACAGACAAATGAACAGTACAGTACGGAAGATGCAATACGTTTATTTGGAGGGGAGTGTGTGTGTTAGTGGCCTGGGTTTACAATATCAAACTACTATATTAAGAAATATTTTTCTATAACCCTGGCCTTAATGGAATTCAAACCCCAGTTGAACAATATGTTAAGCATTGATTTAATATATATACCAATAGAGATGAGCGGGTTTGCATCTCAGAGATCCAAACCCACCCGAATTTTGAGATCCTGGGCGAGAACCGAAAGTGCATTCGGTTCCTCCGCCGGCCCCGGATCTCAAGCCGGGGCAAAACCATAGAGACAAAATCTCGCTGCTCGTGAGCTTTCATATCTATGATCTATGTAGTTTATAGAGGACGCGGCGGACGCCATTTCATTCCAGCTGTGAAGACTGAAGTCAGAGGGTAGGTAGTGTGGGGCTAGGAGAGGTGCTGGTGCTGTGCTGTCTGCTGTGTCCTGGGCAAGTGCTGATCCATTCTGGGCTGGTGCTGTGCTGTTTGCTGCATACATCTGGGCTGGTGCTGATACAACTGGGCTGGTGCTGTGCTGTCTGGTGCTATGCTATCTGCTGTGTCCTGGGCTGGTGCTGATCCATTCTGGGCTGGTGCTGTGCTGTCTGCTGTGTCCATCTGGGCTGTTGCTGATCCATCTGGGCTGGTGCTGTGCTTTCTGCTGCATCCATCTGGGCTGGTGCTGATCCAACTTGGCTGGTGCTGTGCTGTCTACTGCATCCATCTGGGCCCAAGTTCTGGACCCACCCCAAAAAAAATATATATTGTCAATTTATTTTCCATGTGTGTGTGTGCGTGTTAGGATTTGCCACACAAGATATAGCAAGTTGCAACCAAGTGCTGCCCGACTCCAGTCATCATCAATCGGTGCTTCGGGCCAAAGTTCTGGACCTGAAAAAAAAAAGTGTCTTTTTTTGTCTAATATTTGTCTGTGTGTATGCGTATTAGGCTTAACCGCACAAGAAACAGCAAGTCAGCAACGCAACCTAGTGCTGCCCGACTCCAGTTGTCATCAATCTGTGCTCTGGGCCCAAGTTCTGGACCTGAATTTTTTTTTCTTTTAAATTGTCTTTTTTTGTCTAATATTTATCTGTGTGTGCATGTTTGGCTTAACCGCAAAAGATACAGCAAGTTAGCATCACAACCTAGTGCTGCCCGACTCCAGGCCTCATCAATCTCTGCTCTGGGCCCAAGTTCTGGACCTGAAAAAAAATAATAATAAATTGTCTTTTTTTGTCTAATATTTGTCTGTGTGTGTGTGTGTGTGCATGTTAGGCTTAACCGCAAAAGATACAGCAAGTCAGCAAAGCAACCTAGTGCTGCCCAACTCCAGTCATCATCAATCTGTGCTCTGGGCCCAAGTTCTGGACCTAAAAAAAATTATAATAAATTGTCTTTTTTTTGTCTAATATTTTGTCTGTGTGTGTGTGCGTGTTAGGTTTAACTGCACAAGATACAGCAAGTCAGAAATGCAACCTAGTGCTGATCGACTCCAGTCATCATCCATCTGTGCTCTGGGCCTAAGTTCTGGACCTGAAATTTTTTTTCTTTTAAATTGTCTTTTTTTTGTCTAATATTTATCTGTGTGTGCATGTATAGGCTTAACCGCAAAAGATACAGCAAGTTAGCATCGCAACCTAGTGCTGCCCGACTCCAGTCGTCATCTATCTGTGCTCTGGGCCCAGTTTCTGGACCTGAAAAAAAATAAAAATAAATTGTCTTTTTTTGCCTAATATTTGTCTGTGTGTGTGTGTGTGTGTGTGTTAGGCTTAACCGCACAAGATATAACAAGTCAGCAATGCAACCTAGTGCTGCCCAACTCCAGTCATCATCAATCTGTGCTCTGGGCCCAAGTTCTGGACCTGAAAGAAATATGTAAAAAGTGTCTTTTTTGTCTAATATTTGTCATTGTGTGTGTGCATGTTAGGCTTAGCCGCACAAGATACAGCAAGTCAGCAATGCAACCTAGTGCTGTCCGACTCCAGTCGTCATCAATCGGTACTCTGGGCCCAAATTCTGGACCTGAAAAAAAAATTTAAAAAGTGTATTTTTTTGTCTAATATTTGTCTGTGTGTGTGTGTGTGCGTGTAAAGGGGAATATCCACTTAGCGATTTAACCAAGCGATTGCACGATAACGACGTCGTCATGATGCATGCACAATTTGCAAGTGATTGCACGATAACGACGTCGTTATCGTGCAATCACTTGCAAATTGTGCATGCATCATGCATGCAACGGGCATGTTTTGGTCGGAAGCGACCAGCGATGCGCGTGCCCACTGGTCACTTCCGACATCGCCCGTACATGTTGGTCAACCTGACGATCTCATCAGGTTCAGCATGTGCGGGGATGAGGGATGTGTCTGGACTGAACGAGTGAACGTTCAGTCTAGGTACATCACTAGATATACAAACGAGAGCACGATTGCAATATCGTAATCATGCTCTCGTTTGTAGTTTGTATATCTATAAGTGGATACCCACCTTTAAGCTTAGCTGCACAAGATACAGCAAATCAGCAACGCAACCTAGTGCTGCCCGACTCCAGTCGTCATCAATCTGTGCTTTGGGCCCAAGTTCTGGACCCGAAAAAAAAATAACACAAATAGTGTCTTTTGTACATTTTTTTTCTGTGTGCGCACGACTGCACGTGTGTGAATTTTGCAACCGCACCTTGGCTACACTATTGGTGCTTGTGACACTGCTTCAACACCGAAGAAAATATGGAGGGCTGTCACATGACGGAAGAGCAAGGCCAAGAACCACATGTTGTAGCTGCCGCCAGCAGTCATCATGATAATGTAAGGCCGTCAACTTCATTGTCCTCTATGAAGGCCCATGCCCCAGGGCTGAAGTCACGCCATGTATATGGTAAAGATACTTTTGCTGTAGTAAAGAAAAACTACACAAAGTGGCAAGGAAAGGATAAGGCCTTGGTCTTTATTGAGTTAGACTGATGGTTCTGCCCTTCTGCTTGTAGTAGTAGTGGTGGTGGTACCATTAAAAAATTTAAAGTTGTTAAGAAGAGTAAGACAGCCCTGGAAAAACCAACTGTGTGCCCTGAGAAATCAAAATCACAAATCCCAGAGGAGAGTGTAAGTGTGTCCGCGGTTGCTATGTGTGAGCCAGACCTAAATACTAGTGTACTGGAGGATCCTCCAAGTTCCAACATTTGTGTTCCCTCTGTAAATGTGGGGAAGGGCAGTCAACATCTTGCAGACGTAGTCAGTGAGGATGCTTCTGGGGAATTGCACATGGAGGAGGAGGATATTTTGGTAGTTGAAGGCGCTAAAGATGATGAGGATGTTGATGATGAAGATGTTGTTGATGAGGATGTTGATGCCGAGGATGTCCTTTGTGTAAGTAAGGCAACAGCTGTTGCCCTTGGATTGAAAAAGACAAAGCCCATTGTTGTCATGCCGGGGCAAAAGACAAAAAAATCCACTTCTCACGTGTGGAATTATTTCCACCCCAATCTGGACAACAGTTATCAAGCCATATGTAACCATTGCCAAGCAAGAGTGAGTAGAGCGAGGGACCAAAACCACCTAGGAACTTCCTCCTTGTTACGTCACTTGGAGCTCATTCATCAAATATCAAAGTGTATGTCGCCAAGTTCCAAAACTCAAAATGTAACAAGTCCAGTGTCACCTACCTGCTCCCTCTCTGTGGGATCCAAGCACCTTTGATCTCCACCACCAACGCCTGCATCATCAACATCCTCATTCTTCATCGGGAGTAGTCCTGCTGCATCCAATGTTGTTATTCGAAGCATGATTGACTCCTCTCCTATCTGTAATTCCTCAGAAGGATCGTTGATGACTATGCCTGTTACTGCTGCTGTTGCTGTGAATGGATCTTCATCCAAGAAGGGGACCAGGAGGAAGACTACTTATAGTGTATCCTCCAAAAAACAATTAATTGTCAAACAATCATTTGCAAGGGCAAACAAGTATGACAGCAATCACCCAGTTGCACAGCGGATTACTGACTCCATAACAGCTATGTTGGTATTAGATGTACATCCAGTATCCGCCATTATGGCAGTGGGTTTTCAACAGTTAATTGAGGTCCTGTGTCCTCGCTACCAGATCCCTCTAGATTCCACTTTGCTAGAACAGCAATTCCAAGTCTGTACAAGGACATTAAAAATACCCTTATTAATGTCCTCAGAAATGCCATTGTACCCACTGTCCACTTGACCACTGTTATGTGGACAAGTGGGACAGGGCAAACTAAGGATTACATGACTGTGACAGCCCACTGGGTAAGTGTTTTGACTACAACAGCAACAGCAGCAGCAACATCTACCAAAAGACAGCTGATACAGAGGCAGGCTACTCTTTGTTTAACTGGTTTCACTAAGAGGCATACCGCTGAGAACCTCTTAGAAAAACTCAGGGAAATCATTGCTAAATGGCTTACCCCACTTGGACTCGGGATTTGTGATTTCGGACAATATCACCAATATTGTGAAAGCATTACTTGTGGGCGAAATCCAACATGTCCCATGTTTTGCTCACACAATTAATTTGGTGCTGCAACATTTTTTTAAAAATGACAGGGGCGTGCAGGAGATGATCTCGGTGGCCCGCGAAATATCCGGACATTTTAGACATTTTGCAAATGCTTGTCGAAGATTGCATGACCAGCAGGAACTGAAGCAAGAGGTAGTAACTCAGTGGAATTCTACCCTCTATATGCTTTAGCAGATGGAGGAACAGCAAAAGGCCATCCAGGGCTATACAATGGTCTATGACATAGGCCGTGGAGGGGGAATACACCTTACTCAAGCACAGTGGAGAATAATTTCCGTGTTGTGTGAGATTCTCAAACCCTTTGAACTTGCCACACGTGAAGTTAGTTCAGACAATGCCAGTTTGAGTGAGGTCATTCCCCTCATCAGACTTTTGCAAAAACAGCTGGATAAACTGAAGAAGGAACTGAAACGGAGCGATTGAGCAAGGTATGTCAGACTGGTGGATCAAGCCTTTGATTCACTTCACCAGGATCCAAGAGTCATCAATCTATTGAAATCTGAAAAATATATTTTGGCGACCATTCTGGATTCTAGGTTTAAGTCCTACCTTGTGAGTTTTTTTCCAACAGACCAAAATCTAAAACTATGCAAAGAGCTGTTGGTAAAAAAATTGTCAGCTGCAGCCGCATGTGAAACGCCATCATCTCCTCCTTCAGTTTCTGCAGCTGCCAGGAAAAAACTCAATTTTCCTTACAGAATGCCTGCTGGTCATGCAGATCGTTCCCCAAAAATTACATCTAGTCGGGCCTGAGAGAACTGCCTACTAGTGACATGTCTTCTACCGTGACTATGTGTGATATGGTCTCCATTCACAGAATGGTGGAGGACTATTTCAGAGATAACATCTTAATAGGCATGTCACAACAGTCCCTTTCAGTACTGGCAGGAAAAATAGGCAATTTGGAGTCCCATACACAAACTGGCTTTGCATTACTTAAGTTGCCCACCCTCCAGTGTGTACTCCAAAAGAGTTTTCAGTGCAGCTGGCAACCTTGTCAGTGATCGGCATAGGAGGTTACTTCCTCAAAATGTGGAAAAGATGATGTTCCTTAAAATGAATAACAAATTGCACGAGGAAGACCTCTACCAAAAATTACATAAAAAAATTACAGAGGCGCCTATGGTGGATTCCAGTGGGGACTAATTAATATTGTGTGAAGAAGAGGATGTACACACTGATGGGGATGTCGAGGCCGAGGATGACGACAACTTGTAATGTAAAGCCAGTTTGTGTATGGGATCATTTAATTTCCATATCCAATGCACATTTGCAGCTTGTTTTATGGAGGTCTAAACAAACCAATCATGTCAGCCACAATTGGCAGTCCTTGTCACTGAAATGATTGGTTTGTTAAACTGTGAATGTCCTGTTTTGTATACAACATAAGGGTGGATGGGAGGGCCCAAGGACTATTCCATCTTGCACATTTTTTCCTTTCCATTATATGCTGGTTGGGGCATTGCTGCCTGACATTTTAAATTAATGTTATGGTTGGATTAGGAACCAATGATTTCTTTTAAATTAATTTATTACCAATATTACAGCCAGGGGCTGCACCAATGAATTTATTTTTATTATTAATTATTCAACCTGGGGCTGCACCAATGAATTGTTTTTTTATTTATTTATTATAAATTTTGCAGCCTGGGGCTGCACCAATGAATTGTTTTTTTATTTATTTATTATCAATTTTACAGCCAGGGGCTGCACCAATGAATTTTCTTTAATTAATTTATCAATTTTACAGCCAGGGGCTGCACCAACTATCAACTATCAATTCTTCAATCCTCAAGGGTATCCCAACTATCATCTTTGCACAGTCCTCAACTCTATTAATAATTATATCAATCAGCTTTGAGCCAGCAAGCTGGATTAAACCATTTGGCACTAAAATTAGATGAAAAAAATCAATATTGTGAGCTGTGAGGTGGTCAAAATTGACTGGAAACTAGTGGAAATAAATGTTATTGAGGTTATTAATACTGTAGGAACTAAAAAAAGGCCCATGTTATGTGATTTTAGCTGTTTTTTTTATTTTTTAAGAAAAATTTCAGATCCAAAACCAAAACACGAAAACAAAACACGCAGGTGAGGTTTTGGCAAAGCCAATCCAGATCCAAAACCAGGGGAGATCCAGATCTAAAACCAAAACCAAAACACGGGGGTCAGCGCACATCTCTAGTTACCAAGAGAAAGTGGGCGTCTTGTGACAGGCTGGTGGGCATCTATATAAATACCACGATCGCTCGCCAAGACATAGTGGGCGTGCTAATGCCTTGCCGTGCGATTGCAGGATTTGCATACTTTGGCAGCTGACGTCTGCATGCGAACGCATCTAATGAGTGGGTCTGAATCGAGGCCCCAAGCACACAAATAGGGTAGAGTTGTCCAAAGAAATGTGTACAACTTTGCATTTTTTCCATGTGTTCAATTATAACCAACTTGCATTCTTCTCTGCATGAGAGCCTTAATTACTTAACTGGCGTGGTTGTATCATATGTAATTCTACCGGAGCCAGAAGTGTTTCATCTGTCTCCAGGCTTTAGCAGAGAAGATCCATCCTGCACTCTGTCTCCACAGACTCCCCAAAAGTTATGCGGCAGTCTCTGACTGCCAAGATCTTGCCCCAGAATGCCATGCAAACAGTGCTCTGGGGATGCATGTTCCGAAAGTAAAAGTGCGAGGAGGGGAACATTGGCAACCTCCGAGCACCGGTATGCTGATCTCTGCTGCAAGAGGGAATGATCAGCCCCATGCTCCACTGCACTCTGTTAAGGTGAGGGGGGTGGGAAAAAGCCACAGGGGAGAGGAGTAAACGGGGGGCATCTTCCCATCTTGAGGGGCAGGGCATCAAAATATATTTTTGGCTGGTGGGGTGGGGATATCTAGATTTTTTTTTACATGAATACAGTGACACATGGGAAGGAGGGCACTAAATTGGGCACCCATTGTCCCTGGGGTTGATGGTGCGGGCTCTTCCACTGGCACCTATTACCACAAGGAGGGTGTGGGCTGTTATTACTGGGGATCTTATGATGCTTGCGGAGGATATTTTTGATGGGGGTGCAATGTTAAATTTCAATGGGGAGCTATGCACAGGGTGGGTCTGGGGGGATACGAAACACCCCATAAATATATATTTTTAACTATCAGTTACTAAAATATATTTAAGTTGATAAAAAAAAAAAAAAATTATAATTTCTGTGAGGTTTTGATGAAAGAAAATAGTCAGTTATGTGGTTAGTTTTTCTTTTTTCTTTTTATTGCCCACTCTTATGTTTAGTGGATTCCATTCACTTCAGCATTTTCTATTTCTAATCCTTCAAAATAAACGTCTCTGCTCCATTTTAAGTGAGCAATTTTCTTTTCTCTGAATATGATTGTTAGGACTGTTCCATGATGTCATCATCTTCAACAGTATATATTTATACTAGTAATACGTTTGGTTTTTTTTCTTGGAGATTATTAGCTTATCATTCAATATTTGTTTTCTTACCTATTCTTTGCATTTATCCTTCTCAATTTCTACTGTGATGGTCTTATCCAGATTTTCATGTCGACTAGGCAATTCCACATTGATGCTATACTGTAGTTGCAGGTTTGAGGGGTCTAAGTATTAAGCCTTGTAGAGAGATATAGTGTATGTAGATGAAGTACCAACCAATCAGCTCCTAACTTTTTTCATGGACTTGCTTCACCCTATTCGTCACTGCTCGGTCCCCTTTTGTTATACATTAATAGTGTTCCTTCTAGCTCCGGCGGGAGGCAGGGACACGCCGGGCAGCCCCCAAGCCCTGCAGACAGGGAGAATAGATGCCGGAAGCATGCGCCCGGCGTCTATTCTCCGGCGGTGACCGGGTCACCGCATGTTTCTCCACCCGCGGGACACTGCGTCCCGCGGGTGAGAACGGCTCCCGCAGGCTGTGAGGGCAGGGCGCTTTTTGCCCTCCTCCTGGAGGGCAGGGTGCTTTTTGCCCTCCAGAAGGAGGGCAGGGCGCCATGCCCCGCTAAAACAGCCTAGCGGGAACGCTACATTAATGTATCATACACCTAAACCTTCTTTGAAAAACTCTCTAAAGAATAGTGACAACTGCATCAAAGTCCATCCAGTGGTTCTTGAGATTAGCCCAAAGAAACAGACAGACGCCTACCAGGAAGTTTGTCCATTGACTTGCTTCACTAAAATCGTCACTGTTCGGCTCCCTTTTGTCATACATTAATGTTTCATACACCTAAATCTTCCTCGACAAATGCTCTATCTTTAATTGTGAAAGTGATTCTCAAGATTAGCCTATACAAACAGACAACCACCTACCAGAGACTTTATTTAATACTATGTATAGCTATATATGAGAGATGTTCACGGACCACCTTGTTTTGATTGTGATTCCAATTCATCATCATATTTTGGTTTAGGTCTTGGTTTGGGATGCAATCGAGAAATCGGTATCTTAAACCCGACAGCCGGCTTCCCGATTGCTTTATCCCGGCGTGGGTTAAATGACAGGCGTCTATATCTAGATGCCTGTCATTTTCCCAATGGTGGGAGACCGGCGCCCGGCATCCCATTCACCGCGAGTGGACAGCCACGGGAGGGAGGGTTAGGTTTAGGGCACCGGGGGGGACTTAGGTTTAGGCAGCGGGGAAGGGGGGGATTAGGTTTAGGCACTTGGGGGGGAGCTTAGGGTTAGGCACCCATAAGGAGGGTTAGAGTTAATGAGTTAGGTTAGGTTAGTTTTTACTTACCTTTAGGACGATTGGGATTTCCAGCGCTGTCGGGCTTCCGCTGCCGGGAACTCTGCTTCTGTCTGCCTGCCGCTGCCGGGATGCAAACTGCCGGCCACAGGGCCGATGGTATTTCATACCAATCCCCTTGGTTTTACCAAAAGCATCCTCACATGTTTTGGTTTTGGCTTTGAATCTGGATTTGTTAATAAAATATTGATAAAAAAAGCTAAATTCACATAATTTGGGACTGTTTTTAATACTGGATTATTAAACTTAATAACATTATTTTCCAGTCATTTCCAGTCAATTTTGACCACCTCACAGCTCACAATATTGTTCACCAATATTGGCCAAAGGCTAACTGACTCTTACGGTTGTCTGGGGATCCAAACGACTATAATACCTTAAGGAGAGAGATACCAGGAGACTTAGGGTGAAATCAAAGTAAGTGACTTTATTGTCACAAAAAACAGGCAAGAACGTATAAAAGAATAGTCCAAAGTATGAACGGTGTGGCTGAACACTGATGGTGCAGCTGAATGCCGATGGTATGGCTAGGGAGCCGATGGTGCAGCTAAAGAGCTGATGGTGCGGCTAAGGTGCTGTTGGTGCGGCAAGGTGCCAATGATGTGGAGCAGAGTGGCCGAAGGCTGCTGTTGTGGCTTGGGAGCTGATGATGTGGCTTAGGAACCGTTGGTGTGGCATGGTGCCTAGAATGTGGTTGGAGTGTCAGTGGTAGCCGGAGGCCGATATAGCAGTTTGGGAGCTGAGAAACAGTCTGTGTACTGGTGCGGCTTTGAGCTGGGAAACAGTCTGTGCGCTGGTGCGGCTTAGAAGCCAGGAGACAGTCTGTACACTGGTGCGGCTTGGAAGCTAGGAGGCAGGCTGTGTAATAGTACAGCTTGGATGCTGGGAAAGTTTGTGCACTGGTGCAGCTTGGAAGCTGGGAAACAGTCTGTACGCTGGTGCAGCTTGGAAGCCAGGAGACAGGCTGTGCAATGGTGCGGCTTGCAAGCTGGGAAACAGTCTGTGTACTGATGTTTAGACAGTATAACCGGCACCGAGTGCAGGGCTGGATGTAACTTAAGAGAAGCAGGACCCAACCAGAGCCATCTCCAGCAGAGAGTAATATCTATTTCACAGGCTCCTGAGATCTGTGGAGAGGCAGATGATTAGTAGCACCTGAGAGATACACACAGACAGGAATGACAGTATAGGAACTGAACAAAGACAAAACAGGATTAGATGCAGTCTCCAGTAGTGACCAAGACTGGGAACTGTCACCAAGATGATCCGCTGCCTGCGTATCCTAACACTGACTAAACTAAGCAAAAAAGCAGTGACACAAACACACAGCTGTTTTAAAGAATATTATGTGGCACAACAGTGGCAGACAGTATAGCAGTTTAATAAACTATATGACCTCATAGAATAAATGCTTTTATTAGTCAATAACTAGATCAGAGGCCCCAGGGCAGTACATGGTTATATAGGTGGAATATGTTTGTAGTGGAAGAGAGGTAAACAATTGATTGATTGATTGATCAATTCTTTGAATAAAAAAAATTATTTGACAAGTAGCCTTGTTTTGCAGAAACTGAGAAAAAGACATAAAAGTATACAATTTATCCTGTTCATATTACTAAAAAAATACTAAATATGCTCCATAATTCTGTAAAAAGGTTTTATTTTTTGTGAGGCACCACATTATTTCTGGTTAAAATGTGTTGCAAATTAGTAATGTATTAGAGTAAAATGTTAGTCTATGCAAAGAAGATTATCACCAATGCCACCCAAAAATACAGCTCATAATGAAAAGAAAAGTGATGCAAAATGGAATTGTCCTTGGGCCTTTCCATTCACCCTTATGTTGTATATTGAAAAAGACATGCCTAGTTTAACAAACCAAGCACTTCAACAACAGGGACTGTTACTTTTGTGGTTGAACTACTTGGTTTCTTTGGGCCCCCACAAAACAAGCCACCAATGAGCTTAAGGCAACTAACAGTGTGTTTAATGATCCCTACAGTTGGCCTACAGTTGGAAGATGTCATTGTCATCCTTATCCTCGCCCTCATAAGTGTTAATATCATCTTCAAACAATATTAGCTCATTCCCACTGAAATCCACCATTACAGAAGTCTCTGTACTTTGACATAATTGGTGGAAAAGTTGTTGCTCATAAAATGTGTAGTTCATTTTAACAAGAATAATCTTTTCCACATTTCTAGGAAGTAGCCTCCGATGCTGATTGCTCACAAGGTTTCTGGCTGTTCTAAACACTCTTTCCAAGTACACACTTGAGGGTGGGTAGCTTAAGTAAAGCAAAGCTGGTTTGAACAAGGGGATCCAAATTGCATTTTTCCACTCCAGTATTTATGAAGACTGTCTGATATGCTAATTTGTACATTGTCATTAAAATAATCCTCCACCACTCTATTGATGGTTACTGTATCAGATTGAGTCATGGTAGTCATGGGAGGTGTCTATAATGTTGCGCAATTCTTTTAGGCCTGACCAGATATCATAATGTAATTTCATTTTTGTGCACTGAGTTGACTCATCCTCATTGCTAGTGGGTCTCTTGAAAGAGGTCAGTTTTACCCGGCAGTAGCACTTGCAGGAGAATCTGAAGCAGGAGATGTCATTGTATCATGTGCCACCTGAGTTGATAACTTGCTCATAAGAAGCTCTTTGCATCTCTTAAGCTCTGTGTCAGTTGGAAATACATTATGTATGACTTAAACCTAGGATCAAGCATGGTTGCCAAAATGTACATATCCAAGTGCAAGATCTTTACAACCCTTGAGTCCTGGCAAACCAAATAAAGAACTTGATCTACAAGTCCAACATACTTAGCGGAAACACTTAGTTTCATCTCCTCCTTCAGTGTCTCTAGCTGCTTTTCCAGTAGTTTTATTAAGGGAATCAACTGACTCATACTGGCAGTGTCTCAACTAACTTCATTGGTTACTACTTCAAATGGTTTCAGTATCTTGCATAAAATGGAAAGTATTCTCCAGTGTGCTGGACTAAGCTACATTCAGCCTCTTCTCTCTATTTCATGGGTAGTTGTTTAGGTTGTTTGGATTTCTTGTTGCTGTTCCTCCATTTGCTGAACATACTGTATAAAGGGTGGAATTCCACCTGGTTCCACCTCTTCCTTCAGATGGTGGCATGGCAAATTGAACTGTTATTGTAGTTGCTGCAATGTTCTACATGCAGTTGCTAAATGCTGAAAATGTCCAGAAACATTTCAGGCCACAAGCAGCATAACATGCTAGCAACTGTCATTTAAAAAAAACATTCTGTACCACCAAGTCTATTGTGTGCGCAAAACATGGGACATGTTCAAATTCACCCAGATGTAATGGTCTCACAATCTTACTTGTGTTATTGCAAATTACAATTCCTGAGGAGAGTCGAAGTGGGTTAAACCATTTTGCTATGACTTCTAACAGGTTGACACTGGTATGCCTCTTATTGAAGCCAGTGATACAGATAGTAGCCTGCCTTTGAATAAGCTGGCGCTGTGTATTAGATACTGCTGCTGCCCTATGGCTTGGTTCGACTTGTAACCCCTAAGTTCAGGTGTGTTTTGATTCCAGAAATCTGAACCTGCACATCTCTTATATTAAAAAAAACATATATATATATATATACTGCTTACAAGGCAGCAGTGGCATCACAAGGGGAATGCGAGGGGTGTGGGCAGCCCCCGGGTGTTGCCCACCGAGGGGTGACACCAAGGTGCACACTGACACTCCTCCCTCACAGTGACAGAAGATGGGTGCTGCACTGTAGTATTAAGTGCAGCATCCGGCTCCTGACACTGTGAGGGAGCCGGCACTGCAACACAAGGCAGTCAGCACACCCTGCACCCCCCCAGTAATATTAAGAACGGGGCCACGGGGTATCGGGATCGGGCCGCGAGGCAAAGTCCCCATCCCGTACCGGTTGACACCGCGGGGAGGGACGCCACTGCAAGGCAGACATTTAAAAGTAGTGCAGAGTAGTACAGTTATGAAAAACATGTAGGAAATAGTCTGGAACAATATTTGTGCATTTGGAGATGTTTCAGCTACAAAACGCTGCATCATATTGCTGGGAGATACCATCCAGATAGTCATAATGAATTTGTTTCCAAGCTGCGAAACTACTGATTCATTTTATTACAACAGACATATGTTGTCTAATTTTTTAAAATCTAAACTCTAAGTAAAAACTACTGATTAATTTTACTACTACAGAAATATGTTATATAATTTTTTTAAACCTAAACTCTAAGTAAAAACTACTGATTAAAATTACTTCTACAGAAATATGTTATATAATTTTTTTTAAACCTAAACTTTTAGTAAATACTACTGATTAATTTCACTACTACAGAGATATGTTATGTAATTTTTTTTTATATTTCTTTTTACAATTATTTAATTAAAACTAATGCAATATGTTCGCCCCTCCTGTATTCTTTTTATGTATATATTAACATTCACAAAAGATGCATAGATGCCTTTTTTAGAAATAAAATATGTATATAATCATTCTTGTGTTGCATGGCCTTGGGATATATACTGTATAACAACAGCATACACAGAGACATTATTATAACTAGAAATAGCAAATAATTGGACATTTTCAACAATAGGCTATCTAATGAATGCTACCATGTTTCATAACAGTATACTAAATTAAAACATGTTTTCAGCATATTGAGTTATCATCTGTGAAATACATTTCCCGGCTTATTTTGTTTTCTGTGGATTACATTCAATGTTAAATCTGACTTCCATCCCTTGCATTAAACTCACATATTGAGGAAAACCCCTGTGTAAGAATCAATAAATACAGAATGTCACTTCTGAGCGCTGTGTGCAAATGATTCCCTCTGTGAATTTTCAAATAACAGTTCATTTTCTGCTTTATATACAGTATAAGAATAACATACATTCTGTTCTATTTTATTATTCTAAAGATAATATACGGTTTTTATTATAGAGCATACTATCTCCCAACATTTAGGAGGAGGGATTCAGGATGGTGCCGGCAAGAAAAGGCAACAGGATCATGCATCAGGCCCCCATTGTGTGCCATGTTGGGGACATCACTCTGCGTCACTCCTATTGCTCATCACGCTGATGGCATGTCCAGTACCAAAATGATCTCTTTATTTCTAGCTACTCATCCCAAAGTAACTTATTGGAAAATAGCATCAGGTGACATTGGCATATTCTCCAAGCTGACAAAGGGCCTGATTCAGACCCACTCGCGAGCGGCTGTCCGCTCGCAAGTGGGTCGATGTTATGCACTGAGCATGCGCACGACGGAGGGAGCTCCGTCGTGCGCATGCGCCAGACGCGACGAGCGAAGGAAAGTCCTTCGCTCGTTGTGTCCGATCAAAGGGGGAGTGCTGTCAATGTTGATTGACAGTACGCCCCCTTTGGTGGGCGTGCCGGGGGCGTGCCTCCCTGACGGGGGCGTTCCCACGGGAACGCCTCGCGTCAGAAGCCGGCCCACTGACATCACTAGTGATGTCAGTGGGAGTGATTTTGGCTCTGATAGAGCCAAAATCACTCCGGAGCTTGCGGTTGAAAACCTCAACCGCAGGCTCCAGCTCGCAATTTCGATGGTCGCGATGGTCTCGACCATCGCGGCCATCACAAAGCACGCTCGTATAGCCTGTGGGTGGTGACCCACAGCTATACGAGCGTCCAGGAGGACGCTCCATGAAAATGGAGCCCGGCCCTCATTCAGAGCGTGCGCTCTGCTCAGAGCGTACGGCTCTGAATGAGGGCCAAAGATCTTTAAGAATTTCTACCTACTCATCCACGAATAGTTTATAGAAGAGCACCTACAGTTAAATCTAACTTAATCAAGAGCAATTTGAAAATCAACGGAGAAAAAATAGAATCCACAGTTAAAGGCTTCTCAAGATGTGGAATGTGTGCATCATGCAAGAAGACCAGAAATGACAACACTAAAATAATAAAGAAAGTGCAAATCTCCAACAAAAAGGAATATATTATAAAATAAAGAATTAATTGCCAGACCACGGGGGTAGTGTACATGTTACACTGACCATTTGGCCTACAATATGTAGGGAAGACGAAGAGAAAGCTACATGTACAAATTCAGGAACACCTGTACAATATTAAGAAAAAGGAAAATCATAGTGTTCCCATACATTTTATGGAGAAACACAATGGTGACCCAAAAGACATACAGTTTGTAGAGCTAAATAAAGTCCATAAACCTTGGAGAGGAGGAAACATCGAGAACATTCTGACTAAAGAAGAAACAAGAACAATTTTTGATTTAGGGACCCTTGCTCCAAGGGCCTTAATATAGACCTTATACTTGCTCAATTTCTGCAATAAACTCCAATATAAACCTTGTTTTGGAATATATCTTCTTTAGATAATATGATAAGTATATATTTTTAAATAAACACCTACTAGAATTGTGAATAAGGACTATTACCCCAAACACCAATATAGACCTTGCTGAAATAAACTCCAGGGTACACCCATTATAAATACACTTTCTGTAGATAACTCAATAAGTATACCCCTAAGTAAACACTTACTACAAGTCTGAATAAATATTTGGAAAATAGGAACATCTGGAATACCCTCACAATCTGAATTTTCCCAGTGCATGTTTATCAATAAATAGAATGAAATACCTGTATGCTTACACTTACTGTATGATGTTTTTAGATATATCTATGAGTTTATAGTGTGCCTCTTTTAATATATCTTTAATTCTATATATAGATATTTTTAACCACTGATCCCATTATTAATAATGTATATTGTAAAAATCCCCCCTAGAGATATATAAAGCACACCTGTGAAATATGTATGTTTTGCTTGATGTTTGTTTGTTTGTTTGTTTGTTTGTTTATATGTATTGTTATTATGAACTAAGGGTGGATACCATGACACACAGTGGCCTCATATAGGTGGAAACAGCAGCACGCACAGACCTCATTAAAAAGGAAGAAAGGTTAAGGAAATGAGTATCTGCATTCCTGACGAAGCCTTTATAAGGCGAAATGCGTAGACCGCAGAACAAACTATCCCCCTGTGAGCCATGCAGTGCTGTACATGGCCCGAGATGGAAGTCTGGCGGCAGACTCAGCCTACAGGAGTTCAGTTTAGGAGCAGTACGAACAGAAGACCAGGAGCCACCGCACATTAAACCTCACCGGAGGTAAATATACAGTACACAAACTTTACAGGCACCAGAAAGCAGGTATGGACTTTATGCTGTATATATCCTGTGGATAGCTATCTAAAGACATTTGATTCTGATCACCACATCGCTGCATGAAACGTCATGCTGTAATTACCATCACTTTGGACACCGACATAAATGTGCTTACATTAACTGCAATCAGCAACAGGCAGGGGAAATAAAATGCTTAGGCGTGTTTCTTTTTCACTATCAGTGTACTTTCACCTAGTTTGAGGTAACAGAAAGGAATTTTAGCTATCAAAGAAGAACCCTATGTGTTTATGTTGTTATATATATATGTGTTGTATTGTATACCAGTATTAGATAAATTTATCATTAGGTAATCATTGCCATTATAATTTAAATTTGTTCACCTATATTATATAGTTTTATTTACTTGCTGGATATAAAAATAAATATTTTTATATATCACCATTAGTCTGTATTGTTTGAACAGTTTGTAGTATGCACTGAGAGCACTTTCCTTTTTATTTGTCATGTAAATGTTATGATCTCCTGATAAATCACCCAGTAGGATCAATCCCAGGAGACCAGGAATAGCAACAATGGTGTTGGCATACAGTAAAAGGATCCGGGATAAGATTCCACTCTGACTAAAACAATAGTGCTGAGGATTATATGAAGCAATGGGGTCAAATGAAAAGGAAGCCCTTGTCTAAGGTTGGCCCAGTGGCCAAGTTGCAGCCTTGTGGACTGATATGAACTTGGCTGGTTTCGGCCTTGTGGTCTGGTAAGAACTTGGCAAGTTGCAGCCTTGTGGGCTGACATGAACTTGACAAGTTGTAACCTTGTGGGCTGATATGATCTTGGCAAGGTGCAGCCTTGTGGGTTGATATGAACTTGGCAAGTTGCAGACTTGTGGGCTGATATGAACTTGGCAAGTTGCAACCTTGTGGGCTGATATGAACTTGGCAAGGTGCAGCCTTGTGGGCTGATATGAACTTGGCAAGTTGCAGCCTTGTGGGCTGATATGAACTGGGCAGGTTGCACCCTTGTGGGCTGATATGAACTTGGCAAGTTGCAGCCTTGTGGGCTGATATGAACTAGAGACTCTGATGCTATAAGGAAAAAGTCCACACAGACACTGAGATGCGGAAAAGACCGCTATGGTCTTACAAGCAGGTTGTTCACATGGATGCTGAAATGTGGCAAAGACCGCTATGATGTTACAAGTGGATTGTCCACACAGACGTTTAGATGCGGCAAGAACCGCTATGGCGTTACAAGTGGGTTGTCCAAATGGACGCTGAAATGCGGCACAGACCACTATGGTGAAATGCAGCCGAGATAGCTGAGATACAAGCTGGACTCGAAGGGCTGGAACACATAGGAGCATGAATTCACTCACAGGAAACCGGAAGCAACTTACTGAACGTTATAGCCGGCACCGCAGCAGTGAACCAGCAGGAGTAAATAGGAGAAGAATCCAATAGGAGCAAGACGGAGGTGATGGTTCAGTCAGGTGGTAGATCTCACGGAGAAGCAACCGTCGTCCTTGTCTCCTAGCAACAGACAGACGAGGGTCGCTCAGAGCACAGGTGTTCAACAAGAGCCCACAGTGAATTGTAACAGTATTAATTGGAATTAGGTAGTATTTCTACACTCTCAGCAGCTACTCAGGATTTCCGTTCCACAGTTAAGCGCAGTTCCCTCCCCTTTAACTTTATTGTTTAATCCAGCACTACCCGAGCTGCAGGGCTGCCCCAAGCCTCCCTCTACACTGTTTAGATGCCATAAACTTGAGCAGCATCCTTTCAATTTCTCTCAGCAAGTGAAACTGAGTTACTGCCCATACTTACACCCCACTCCCTGGTGCAGTGCCCACAAAGTGGGTCTGTGCAGCCAAAATTGGGATAGTTGGGATGTATATCTTAGAGCAAGGGTGGCCAACCCCGTCCTTGAGATCCCTAACAATTCACATTTTCCAGACCACCTAGCTGGTACACAGGTGTAGTCATTACTGTCTCATTACTGTCACATTTTAAAACATGTTAAAATAAATAAAGTTTGATTTTCATTTGGTAAGTATTATATTTGCTTATTAAATAAGGGGATGCCATTAAAGCTTATTAGAACTGTGCCGCTTCTTCCACTTGAAACAAGGGTTTTAAAACTTTCAATATGAGCTACAGTGGCGTCTGTATATTTAATAAGTACATTTATTTAATACATCTTTAAAAATTATGCAAACAGTATCATATTAGAATATACACTTCTGTTTTTTCAAAAATATCCGATGATGGGGTTAACAGAACAGGGAGTACTGCCTACTGGTGGATAAATCATCACTGGCAGTAACACTATTAATAATAATCTTATGGGAAGTATTTATAGGGTTAATGTACATGAATGGTATTATCTTATATAGTTGGTGCTAACTAATAATGTGGGTTATGATTGTTATTATTGTAATGGGGTCAATTATATTTACTACATTGAATTGGAATGTTACTAGGATGATGAAGTAGTTAATGGTTTTTGAAGAGGGGTTAATTATTGAAGATGGAATGATATTGTAGAGTATTCAAAAATATATTCTATTATAGTCTTTCGTACATTTTTTCCCAGTCTCAGTCCTCAAGGAATACTAACAGTCCAGGTTTTAAGGATATCCATGCTTGAGCACAGATGGTTAAATCAGAATAACTGAGGCACTAATTAAGTCACCTGTGCTTATGTATGGCTAGCCTAAAAACCTGGACTGTTAGTTTACCTTAAAGGCCAAGTTTAGGAAACACTGCTCTAGTATTATATGAATGTCCCAACAACACTCCGTACTGTATGGTGGTCACTGATGCTCTCTGTATTATATGGTAGTCACTGATGTTCTCTGTATTGTGTGACAGTTACTGATGCTCTCTATTTTATGACGGTCACTGATGTTCTCTGTATTATGTGGCAGTCACATCTACTCTTTTGACATTGGAGACTGAATGATCCATTTAAAAGTTAAGATACCACAAAACCACAGAATAAATGAAGCAGGTGCTGTCAACTTAATGTAACGGGACTAAAAATGGGATTTTCCCCTCACCCTACAAATATTTTGGTCATTACAAGGTTGATTTCTGTATCAGACATGCCATGGGTGATTATTATTTACTGGGAGGGGGTGCTACGCCATGCCTACTCTCCTGGAAGTAGGCAGCCCTCTCGCATCTTCCCCACTTCCTAGCGATGTTGGCACCATGGGGAGGATATTGGCGTTAATGGTGGGTAAACTTGGAGGGGGTGAGGCCAATAGTACCTTTCTTAAAAAATACCATCATATTGACCCTGCCTCCTCTTGATTGACCCGTAATTGGCTGCATTTCCCTTGAGGAGCCTAGTGATGCATAGCACTGGACCCTACTTCCACCTCCAGTCAGCTGCATCTCTTTTCTGGGCTTCTCCTGGAGGAGACAGTGCACAAGTAGTCAACTATGGGCTAAACTAAGTTGTTTCCTCAGGTGAAAGAAAGCCTGGCTCCACCCATGGAATAAGTGGGAGGTCACTGAGACAATGGAATATGAATTAGAAGCGGAGTGGGATGTGAGGAAGAAATTAATTATAGGAGTTTGGGAGGATGGTTATGTAGAAAATAAATGTTAAAGCAGAGGTTTGCTGTGGTGGACAAATGAAATGAGGCACAGCATGAATGGAAAGTATAGAGTAAAGGTGGAATTAATCCATAACCCTATTATTTTTATAAAATATCTTGTTCTCTAAAATGTAATCTCGTATCTGACAATTTCCTGGTATGGGAAAGATTTCTGGACTGCACAACCTGTCTATATATATATAATGGGAGGTGCTACCTGATGAGACTAATTGCAGGAACAGAAACAGACAAATCTCAGGTGCACAACTCCAAATCATTATTAATATATAAATGCAATAAAATTTTGCAATCAATAGAGGTTTTTATCATAATTATGGCCAAGGTTATGGGCCTACCCACCATATCCAGGTAAACTCTTTAGGGTAGGTCCCTAACATACTATGGTTCAAATCCAGCGCGCAGGACCCCCCAAAACTGGCCCAGCCAAGCTGCTCCAGGGTACCACCATAGTAAGAAAAGTGCAGTGTAAAGAGATAGTTACAAGCAGCCTGCAGCTGCATATAAAGAATGAAAATAAAAAAGTGAAGTACATATATATTAAACACACAGTGAATGGTTAAAATGTGTTATAAAGGAAAATGTGTTATAATGCGATGCCCTGAAACAGATCAACCAATGCAATCCAGGGGGACCCATGCCCCAAATATGAACCAAAGTTGCACTACAGTATATAACTTGTAGGACTTACCTAGAATTGTGCCTAATACCAGTGTTCATATACATTACCAGAGTCCATGCTTTTAAACCAATAAGGAAGGGTGCTAATCCAGACTGAAGGCGTCTCCTTTCCCTCAGAAGTGCAATAAAGCACATTAAATGGAGTATAGGGGAAGGATTTCTGGACTGCACAACCTGAATATATATATACAGTATAATGGGAGGTGCTACCTGATGAGTCTAATTGCAGGCACAGAAACAGACAAATCTCAGGTGCACAACTTCAAATCATTAATTATATATAAGTGCAATAAAATTTTGCAATCAATTGAGGTTATTAGCATAATCATGGCCAAGGTTATGGACCTACCCATCATATCCAGGTAACCTCTTTAGGGTAGGTCCCTAACATACTAGGGTTCAAATCCAGAGCGCAGGACCCCCCCAAAACAGTAAAATTGACTCTTGTACTTTGCTCATACCAATAAGAAATATCTGTCCATCCATCGGCTACAAGCCCTAGGCATACTCATTCCTTAGCAGCAGCAATCTTGTTGTGCAAATGCATGCATGGTCCATTTATCTAGGCACACAGCCTGCCAAAGCCTGGAGTTACGTTGCCATTTGCAGGCCTGCTGTTTTCTGGGTCCACTTCATAAATGATCCTAGTGTCCAAATTAGCACAGGAACATGTAGAATGCTCATTTAACTGTGACAATAATGTTGGTTATTTGGCCGTGACGACGTCAGAAGACTCCAGAATGTGAGATTTTTAAATCCTGTAATGATTTCTTGCTCTCCCCAGCACAATGCATAACAGTGGTGTCTCCCATTGTATGAGCCACATATTTCGGCATGATAATAATGTAACACTTATTGACAAAACATTTCATTACAACATTTTCTTTCTAAAAACGGTTACCTTGGAAACGTAATATTGCACTGTGAAAAACTCCGGTGGCAGGCCAGGATGAATTGCATTGAAAGGACACATTTTCAGCATGATGTGAATTTGTCATATTAGATTAGATGCATTATTTGTCTATTTATTAATGAAAAATCAGTGTGCCAGTGTTACAGTGTGTTTGTGTAATTGTCAGCCGTTTTACATCAGTAGTTACATATACGAGAAATGAATGACAATTGAAAACGGGTGATTAGAGCTGATGAGGTTTCCAATATGTGCCCAGTGAAAAAGCTGAAAGATTGACAGGCGAATGGCAGGAAACCATTCTTTAAACTCAATTAAACATAATAATCTATTATTAATCATGAAATGTATAACAGAATGTCTTTTGTTTTATGTGCTCGGGATTTGCATATCATTTTCTGTCAGTGGCAGATAGATAAGAATTTAATACCATAGGCATCCCCAAAGTTAATGTTTTCACCATCCCCTTCCCACTCCAAGGCTGTATCCTCAACTGTCTTCTGTACAAGAGAAGTCAGATTTCTACTAGAAATTTAAAATTGTCCTTGCTTCATCTGCAACTCTAGGCCTCTGCTTATGTTGTACTGCCAGACACCAGAGCCAGAGTAATATTTGCAGCTACAGTACATCCTCACTTATTTGCCACCTCTGGCCATTTTGCATAGCTTAGCTACTTCCACTGCTATCGCTACAGAGATTCAAGGCCCATTCACCACAAGATTCTACCTGTGTAAAATAAATACATGCAGGGCAAGTGCAAGGTTTCCGGGCGTCCTAGGCAACATTTCATTAACCGCCCTTGCTCCCTCCAATTCATAATATGCCATGCATCAGTCTCCCCAGTTTATAATATGCCACACGCACTGTCCCAAATTCATAATCTGTGCTGGTGTAGAATATTACACCAGCACAGTGCCAAAATCATAATGTACCTCATAACACTGCCACAAATTCATTATATGCCACTCAGCCATGAATTATGCCATACATTTTTTTTTGTGGACTCAGCGGCGCCCTCCAGTGGCCGGGCACCTTATGTGGCTGCCTCAGGTTGCCTAATGGTAGCACCGGCCCTGAATACATGTATTCTACCAGCACTTACAATGATTGTTTATGTTGGTCATCATATATAAGAAGAAAAATGTGGTAAAGTATAGAAATAACAGTTTGTCTGCCGCACCAATTCTGCTGACCTGGACCAAAACCTATGCAGCCTTTACAAGAACTCAGACCTGCCTCAGCCCAAGTCTGTGTTAAGATTAATGACTCCAGATAAATATGTGTGGCAGGACAATTATAAAACTTCCTTCGTTACTGCTTATTAAGAAGAGCACCTGCAGACTAAGGTAACCCAAAATTCCTTGTTAAAGTCTTTTTTATACTTTAATAAAGTTATGACAACCAATCTATAATGGGGGTATTTTTACTTGTAGTATCAAAAATGTTCATTTATCTACTTACATTATTTACAGTCAATGGCCTACTGTCACACAATAGACTGTGTCCACATTTTTATTATCCTTTTTTTAAAAACTGCTATTAGCATTTTTCATGTTGCGTTGTAGGTAAGGTGAGGAGTAAGGAAATGTAGACATTTTGGTGGCCCTTCTAAAGTTTGTTATGGGGTCCCTAAAATTTTAATTACACCCCTTCTTCTGGACAAAAAAAGTTATTTAAGGATGACTTTAGAACAGTTATATCCACTGAGTGCTTCTGATGAGACACTGGGACATTCCTTGGGGAGTAGTAGCTATAATACATCTGATTTTTATCCCAAATCTAATTAAAAATACTTTGTTTAGTGGGATAATATATAGTAGTCTAATAAAAGTTAAGGGTTGAACCTTGTGTATTTAAGAAGGTGTTTTCAGTTTAATAAGTGTCAGGGTAGCCTTTATGAATGAAAACAAAAAACATATGTGTTTCCAGTGATTATGTGCAGGCCTTTACTTATGATGTGAAGTCTTTTACACCACTCGTGAACTCCTCGTCTGGGGCCCCTTCCTCTCTCCCTGACAGCTGCCAGCAGTCTGACGCAGCTGACCAGTGACCGCAGCATCAGTAGACTCTAGTCTGTGCCCAGAGTCTACTGCGCATGCGCAAAATGTCAGAAAAATAGTTGCGGTGGCAATTTTCCAGTGTTTTGTGCAGGGCTGAGACACCCGACGCGGGACCTCGGAGAGGTAAGTATTAGATAATATGGGTGCAGGGTGTGCAGTGCAGTGCAGTTTAATAGACAGAGATCCTGAAATGCTCTGGCAATGCACTTCAAAGAATAGAATGGCAATCCAGTGTATGCGAACTGTGAACACGCCAGGTTAGGGTCTAGTTAAGGCAATGGTTTTCAGAGAACGTCTGATCAGGTGTGGTCGGGATTTCCATAAGTGGATAGAGGTCAGTTTTGCAGGCAGGAGTCAGAGGTGGTTATCAGAGACTTGGGGGTATATTTACTAAAGTGCGGGTTTTTAAAAATGGAGATGTAGTAACCAATCAGATTCTAGCTATTATCTTCTAGAAGGTGCTAGATAAATGTTAAGTAGAATCTTATTGGTTGCTATGGGCAACATCTCCACTTCTAAAAACCTGCACTTTAGTAAATATACCCCTTGGTGAGGCACAAGTCAGCAAAAGGTCTAAGAGAACATGGGGAAGAGTAAATTATTATATTATCAACATTTTGTTCAAGATATTTCATTTTTGACAATTTATAAAATGATAAAAAACTGTTTGACTATTTAATGAAAAGTCACGTTTTTATCTAAACAAATGTCCTTGATATTCATTCAGTACTTTTGATTAGGGGTGTGCACCGGCCACTTTTCATGTTTTGTGTTTTGGTTTTGGATCTGGATCTTTCTTCGTGTTTTGGATCTGGATTGGTTTTGCCAAAACCACCCTTCCGTGTTTTGGGTTCTGGGTTTTGTGTTTTGGATCTGTATTTTTTTTTTAAAAAGCATAAAAACAGCTAAAATCACAGAATATGTTGATTTTTCTGCTCCTATGCTATTATTAACCTCAAAAACCTTAATTTCCACTCATTTCCAGTCTATTCTGAACACCTCACACCTCACAATAGTGTTTTTATGTCCAAAAGGTTGCACCAAGGTAGATGGATGATTATGCTAAGCGACACGAGTGGGCGGCACAAACACGTGGCCCATCTAGGAGTGACACTGCAGTGGCAGACAGGATGGCAGTTTGAAAAACTAGGCCCCAAACAGTACATAATGCAAAAAAAAAAAAGAGGTGCAAGATGGAATTGTCCTTGGGCCCTCCCACTCACCCTTATGTTGTATAAACAGGACATGCACACTTTAACAAACCAATCATTTCAGCGCCAGGGTCTGCCACACAACTGTGGCTGAAATGATTGGTTCGTTTGGGCCCCCACAAAACAAGCTGGCAATTAATCTGGCCCTGCACAAACTGGCTCTACGGAGGCAAGATGTCGTCCTCATCCTCCTCATTTACCGATTCCTCACCCTCTTCAGTGTTGTGTACATCCTCATCCTCACAGAGTATTAATTCGTCCCCGCTGGAATCCACCACCACAGGTCCCTCTGTACGTTCTGGAGGCTGGTCTCCCTGGAAAAGTTGATAATTCATTTTTATGAACATCATCTTCTACACATTTTGTGGAAGCAACCTCCTACGCCTTTTGCTAACAAGGTTCCAGGCTGCACTAAACACTCTTTCAGAGTGCACACTGGAGGGGGGGCAACTCAGGTAAAATAGAGCCAGTTTGTACAGGGACCTCCAAATTGCCTCTTTTTCCTGCCAGTACATGTACGGACTGTCTGACATGCCTACTTGGATGCTGTCACCGATGTAATCCTTTAACAGACAGACGCAAGCTTGTCGTTGCTGCTTTGAGGATGCAGGTGCGGCTACAGCCCACACAATTCACAAAGACAGGAAAAAAAAGAAGAATTTTTTTATTGTTTGAGGAGCGCACTTTGAGGGTTACACCACCCTTTAACAGACAGACGCACGCTTGTCGCTGCTGCTTTAAGGATGCAGGTGCGGCTACAGCCCACACATTTCACAAAGAGAAAAAAAAAGAAGAATTTTTTTATTGTTTGTGGAGCACACTTTGAGGGTGTCACCACCCTTTAACAGACAGACGCACGCTTGTCGCTGCTGCTTTAAGGATGCAGGTGCGGCTACAGCCCACACATTTCACAAAGAGAAAATAAAAGAAGAATTTTTTTATTGTTTGTGGAGCGCACTTTGAGGGTTACACCACCCTTTAACAGACAGACGCACGCTTGTCGCTGCTGCTTTGAGGACAGTATCACATGCAGTGACAGTAGACTTGTCAGAAATTGTTGGCACGTCCTTCAGTCCGGACCAGATGTCCAAACCGGCCCTTGACTTATGACACAGGCGCACGCTTGGCACTGCTACTGTGTTGATGCACGTGTGGCTACATCGCACACAAGTCACAAACACATAAAAAAAATAGTTTTTTATTTTTTGGAGCACTTTGAGGGTTACACCACCCTTTAACAGACAGACGCACGCTTGTCGTTGCTGCTTTGAGGATGCAAGTGCGGCTACAGCCCACACAATTCACAAAGACAGAAAAAAAAAAAGAATTTTTTTATTGTTTGTGGAGTGCACTTTGAGGGTTACACCACCCTTTAACAGACAGACGCACGCTTGTCGCTGCTGCTTTAAGGATGCAGGTGCGGCTACAGCCCACACATTTCACAAAGAGAAAAAAAAGAAGAATTTTTTTATTGTTTGTGGAGCGCACTTTGAGGGTTACACCACCCTTTAACAGACAGACGCACGCTTGTCGCTGCTGCTTTGAGGATGCAGGTGGAATCTAGACGGGATTTGGAACCGGGGACAAACTACCTCCATCAATTGTCTAAATCCCACTGCACTAATGGCGGATACCGGACGCACGTCTAACACCAACATAGCAGTCAAGGCCTCAGTTATACGTTTTGCTTCAGGATGACTGCTGTCGTACTTTATCCTCATCGCTAGGGACTGTTGGAGGGTCAATTGTTTAGTAAAAGTAGTGGTGTTCCTACTTCCTCTCTGGGATGATGAACAACTCCCAGCAGCAGCAACAGCACTAGGAGGAAGTGGTTCTTGATCTTTCCCTATTTTATTTTTATCGGAGAAAGTTTGGTCCTCCATTTATGTTATATTGATATATACGTGCGGCTAAGGCGCACACAAACACAGAAAATATTTTTTTATTTTTGCTGAAGAGTAGTTACACCACCCTTTAAGAAATGAGCCAGCCGGCTCTTTACTTATGGGACACAGGCGCACGCTTGGCGCTGCTCCTTTGTTGATGCACGTGCAGCCACAGTGCACACAATTCACAAACACAGAAAATATTTTTTTACTATGTTTGGAGTGTACTTTAGGGGTTACAGCACCCTTTAACGGTCAAGCCAGCCGGCCCTTTACTTATGACACAGGCGCACGCTTGGCACTACTTTGTTGATGCACGTGCGGCTACTGCGCACACAATTCACAAACACAGAAAATATTATTTTTTTTATTTTGTTTGGAGTGTACTTTGGGGGTTACAGCACCCTTTAACGGTCAAGCCAGCCGGCCCTTTACTTATGACACAGGCGCACGCTTGGCACTACTTTGTTGATGCACGTGCGGCTACTGCGCACACAATTCACAAACACAGAAAAAATATTTTGTTATTTGGTTTGGAGTGTACTTTGGGGGTTACAGCACCCTTTAACGGTCAAGCCAGCCGGCCCTTTACTTATGACACAGGCGCACGCTTGGCACTACTTTGTTGATGCACGTGCGGCTACTGCGCACACAATTCACAAACACAGAAAAAATATTTTGTTATTTGGTTTGGAGTGTACTTTGGGGGTTACAGCACCCTTTAACGGTCAAGCCAGCTGGCCCTTTACTTATGACACAGGCGCACGCTTGGCACTACTTTGTTGATGCACGTGCGGCTACTGCGCACACAATTCACAAACACAGAAAAAATATTTTGTTATTTGGTTTGGAGTGTACTTTGGGGGTTACAGCACCCTTTAACGGTCAAGCCAGCCGGCCCTTTACTTATGACACAGGCGCACGCTTGGCACTACTTTGTTGATGCATGTGCGGCTACTGCGCACACAATTCACAAACACAGAAAATATTTTTTTATTTGGTTTGGAGTGTACTTTGGGGGTTACAGCACCCTTTAACGGTCAAGCCAGCCGGCCCTTTACTTATGACACAGGCGCACGCTTGGCACTACTTTGTTGATGCACGTGCGGCTACTGCGCACACAATTCACAAACACAGAAAATATTTTTTTATTTGGTTTGGAGTGTACTTTGGGGGTTACAGCACCCTTTAACGGTCAAGCCAGCCGGCCTTTACTTATGACACAGGCGCACGTTTGGCACTACTTTGTTGATGCATGTGCAGCTACTGCGCACACAATTCACAAACACAGAAAATATTTTTTATTTTGTTTGGAGTGTACTTTGGGGGTTACAGCACCCTTTAACGGACAAGCCAGTCGGCCCTTTACTAATGGGACACAGGCGCACGCTTGGCGCTTCTCCTTTGTTGATGCACGTGCAGCCACAGTGCACACAATTCACAAACACAGAAAAAATATTTTTTTTTTAGCACTTGGGGGGAGCACCCCTGATGGACAGAACACCCCCTGGACAACACTACAGCACCCCTTTAGGACTGGGACACTGCACAGGACTTTGGAGTGGACACAGCCCCTATGGACAACTGACTGCACAACACAGTCCAGCCAGCCCCTATGGACTTTGAAGTAGTGGACACAGCCCCTATGGACAACAGCAGCACAGCGCAGCACAGCACAGCACAACACTACACTGCACTACACTACAATACACTACACAGCACAGCCAGCCCTAACTCCCACCCTCCCTCTTCACTGTCCACAGCCGAGTGAGAAAATGGCGCCGACGCGGGTACCTTATATAGGATCCAAAACCCGCGAGACCCGGAAGGCGGGATGATGACGTTTTGCCTCGATTTCAGATCCGAGTCAGGCGGGAAAAGTCGAGCCTGACTCGGATCGGCCTCAGATCGGGGGGGCTCGGGGGGGTTCGGATTTCAGAAATCCGAACCCGCTCACCCCTACTTTTGATTGTACTGGCTTGCAACAATTTCCGCGACCAATATCTAAAAATGTTTGTTCTCTGAAAGGACCTCGGATGCATTCATCTCATTCCTTACCAATTTGTACGAGCAAGAATGGATTCAAACTACTGAACAAATAAGTATTCAGCTCCAAATAATTGATGATCTCAGTGGAAAGGTGAAACCGGTAACTCTCACAAAAAAGGTCATCCCAGTGATACATTATTATTTTATTCATGTTATAATGGTAATTTATTTCCTGAGCCACTGAGTTTCTTTTTAAATCATTTATTTTGATTAAATTGGGGATCCGTGTTTGCGGAACATAGAATAAGGTGAGGCAAAGTTTGATTCAGTGATTATCAAGCACTGCTGGCCTCAGTGACAGTGTAATTGGTAAAATACATTGCTCAATTCAGTTCAATAATGAGAAATGCACTGTGAAGTTATATGGCTGCAGATAAAGACATTTTGTTAGTAATATAGGTCGCTCATCTATGCATTAAAGCACAGTTCATCCGCAACCTAGGGGTAGATTGACAAATGAGATTGATGGTACATCGGTTATTGGCATCTCTTGCTGAATGGTAGAACATTTTTGGGGTTTATTTTATCAATATTTCATATAAATTTTATAAATACATATACATTAAATAATAATTCACCAAATAAGTTCACACTATAAATCTCTTTTTCTAAAAAAAAAGCTATGCACTAAATCCAAGTTTAAGATTTGACTGAATTCTCAAATATATTAATTTAACAATGGACATTGATGCTGAAAATTATTAGAGGCAATGAATGAAAAAGATGTAGTGAGTTACAGGGCAATGGCTGGATTTGTAGAGGGGATCCCACTGCCCCTTCTCATATGTACTATTTCATTCCCCACTCCCCGTCTGATCACTCTGTCACACCTCTCACTCCCCACCCCGCCTCCCATTGTTTATTTTACCAAAATAATTTCACAGATTATCTGCATGTTATTCTGACCTGTATTGTCTTCATTCACTAAAGGTCATTTAGAAAAATATAAAAGCCCAGAGACTAAAATGGGTACACACTGTGCCGATGGAACAGCAGACGAGCAGATCTGTCGACACAGCGGCTGATTAGGTAAGCTATACAGACTAACTGATCGCCACTCGATGTGTGTCCCCTGACATCACAACCGGGCGCCCAGTTGAGCTGTCAGTTACTGTTGGCTCCTACAGGATGTGTATAGGCTGTTGGCTCACAGACATATCGTGGATACACACCCGCCGACACGCTCATAATATATTGGCCGTTTGATTGAACGGCCGATATATTGTCCAGTGAGTACCCATCTTAATGGGTAAATTCACCAAAGGTCGATTTTAGATAAATATTAATCGAACTAAATCAATGTTGTGTTTCAGGGGCTAAATCACACATTTACTAACACTTAAAAATCAATATAAAAAAATGACAAATTTTTGCATACGGTGAATGTACAGATGCGAATGTACACATGTGTATATGTCCATTCTATTCTGAGTCACATGAATCTTGGCAGCAGCTGTCTTTTCATGAAATTGGGCATTTTGAGGTGGCAACAGGGCAGCAACAATTTCAGTGCATGGGTCAAATTCATGGATACACACGTATTGTGGGCTTGTATCAAAAGCTCTGTGCGATTTTGAGTTTTGCCTATGGGGAAGGGAAGCCTGTTTCTGATGGATCTCTTGCAACTGCCATCGTGCTGGTGCACGTGTCGATACTAATTATGATGATTGTGGCAGCCGGCTTAAAATCAATGGGTGGCACTGGTTTCCATTTACAGACACATGAACCACATTAGCCCTAAGGATTGTCTCATTAGCATATTTAGAATTAATTATAGGTGCATGCTCACATTCTGTTGTTTGGAACTGTGCCCCAGAAAAGTAATCAGCGCATATTTTTATGGAGCGTTGATTGTGGATGGAATTGCAGCACATGTGAGGGGGAAAAATGCATAGATGTGAGTGGATTGCAATCATGTCAACTTTTGCCAAAGCAGGGCACCTGTGAACTATATATTGTGAGTCATGCTAATCCCACTGGAACAAGTGTGATTACTGCCATACCGTGTGGTGCTACACCAATAGTCTAGTACCTAACAAGCTCTGCTATTCCTCCATCCATGTAGTCTCCCCCCACAACCAAATGGATATGTCTGTGAGACAGGGGTGTATCCCCACGGACCAATAGGAAGCCACATGCACTATTTGCAGCTTTGTATTAGTTTGTGAATTCACAATCCCAAAGGTTCCTTGAGCTTGGTCAAATGCAATGTGACAGTACAATGGGTCTAAATATGTGAAAGTTGGTGGTCTGCTGTTGCAGGCTTCTGGTGTATACAATGGAGATGGAATGGAGATGGGAATTTCATGTTGGCACTTCTGGGCAATATGAGCCAAGTTAAACATTCACCTGTTGGTGGAGCATATCTTGTGTGTTTAGGTACTTCGCACATTCCTGTAATCTATCCTATGTAGCCTGCACATCCCTAAATACAGGCAATGCAGAGTTACAAATAATTCTAATCGCATCTACAGTACACTTATGAGTGAAGAGGTGGAACTGGGCTGTAACTGGGTTTTCTGATATAGGCAATATTCATTGAAGGCAGGGACGTACTGACCATCTGGGAAATGCCAGAAGGATCAATGGCCAGATGGGCTGATCCTTCGTCAAACCCCGGCCGAGCAGCTCTGCCTCCCAACACTCTGCTCGGTCAGGGATACTGAAAGAATGGGGCCGTGCTGCAAGGCCACACCCTGTGAGGTGAGGTAACGCCCCTTTTGTGGTGAGGCCATGCCCCTTTTTCCCTTGATTGAAGGTGTGGCAATGCTATAGTGGGCTATGCAGGGTTGTATTGAAGGTTATATTGGCCTGCTTTGTGGTGTATTTTGTGCACCTAGTATAGGCTGGCGCAACTGTACACTGATGATGTTGATGATGAGTAGCAAGCCAAGCTTCCAGATAGGTAGTTTTTGCCCAGCAAGACAAATACAACTCTACATGTTGGCAAATATACATGTTTTTCTCTGTGATGCAGTGCGGGAGCAACATTTGCCCGATTTCCATCTAACTCTGTATTAAGCATTTGGCATAGGTTTGTGAGTGCATAACGAAGCCACAGGAACAGTGTTTTATAGATATTAGGGGTGCACTTTAGGCATATTTATCTATCTATAATTGAGTCCTATGTTTGTCCCAAATTCTACAGTCCAACATTACTAGCCTTTCCCTTTTGTTCGTCTGGAGGCTTGCCACCTAGCAACAGCTGGTGGGTGAGGTGTGCAAGCTTCCTGACTTTGCTGAGAAGGTAAAGTGAAAGAAAAACTTTCACATACCTTCTCACACAGCTGGGGGAGCGGGGCAGTACCTGAGCCATGGGACATGCATGCGCATCACCACCACTGACAAATGCACCATGCACAGGGATATGAGCGCTAGGCCTGCCCCTGAATCACATTTTACCTCAGCGCTGGAAGATGGAGGACGCAGTGTCTGTGTCTGCCACAGACACTTTAGTCTTGTCCCCATCTCACAGCAAAAGAGTTAGACAGCTCTCTAAGCATGTCTTATCTGATGCTGCTGATGATTCCTCTTCAGATGAGAAAATTTTATTTAAAAGAAGAAAAATAATTAACTCTGTCAGGTCTGAGGACAGCAGGTATACCTCTGAAGAGGAAGGAGTCAGTCATGTTGTGGAGTCTTCAAGAGATGCCTGTTCAGGACAAAACATATCTTACCAACGCCAGTCCTCTGCTAGACAGGGTGTTATCCATTGCTATACATCAGGGCAAAATATACATCCAACAGAAGATGTGTCAGCCACCTTTTTCCTGTGAAGAAAGAGGATGGATCTTACAGACCAGTTTTAATTGTCAAATCCATGAACCAGTATATAAAGCCTGTATGGAGGGCCTGGCAGACGTACCTTTCCTGCTTGTCAAGAATGAATTTTGTATCAAAATAGAGATCAAAGAGGCCTTAATGAATACTCGGCTGTTGATAGATGCTAGTCTCTCGGCCTCTTCCATGACCTTGATAAATGCTTCTCATAAACCCAGAATGAGATCTAGATACCAGTCCATCATAGACAAGTTTACTTCCTGGTGGGCTTCACAAGACCCATCCTTTAGTTCCCTTTCCGAACTCTACTTAGTAATAGATTTTTTGCCACTAAGTTCGAAACAGGCTTAGCCTCTGCCATGATATGCTCATATGGCTCTGTCCTGGCTCTCCTAATTCCTGGCCTTACAGAGAACAAACTATACCTTAAATTGCTTAAAGGTATTTTCTTGTCCAGACCATCGTGCCCATGCTACTCTACCACGTGGGACATTGATGCTTTTCTGAATTTCCTAGCTTCTATTTTTTTCACTGTCAACAATATAAGCCTTTCAAAAAAGCTAGCTTCACTACTGGCTTTGGCCTTTGTGGCCAGAGGCGCCATTCTTTCATTAATACACATTTCTGAACCCTGGATGACCCCCACCCCAGTGGGTTTCCATATTATTCTTAAAGGATACACAAAGACCAGTTCTATTCAGACCCCTCTGGTGGAATTTGACCTTGTCAGAGATCAATCAGACAATAATCTTTGCATAGTCAATTATCTATCAACTTTCCTCAAATTCACAGCAACGCTGAGTGGCAACATTCCCAACCTTTTTATCACCTGCCGTAAGCCTTATTGGAGGCCTTCTGACACCCAAAGGAAAAGGGCCTGATTCACTATGATACGCAATACTGCGTACGCACGCAGTTCAACTGTGATAGTATGCTAATCCATTGCGATCGCAATGCAAACTCAGCATTACATAAGGATGCCCACTTTACATTGCACACTTCCGTAATACTTAGCAGAATAGCAAAACCATCAGTACAATCGAGTACCATCGCAGCCTCACACACTTGCACAAGCTCTGACCTTACTCAGAAATTGCCTTCAACCACAGACGCTATGAGATCTCCACTATGGCAGTGGATAATTTATGCACACCCCTGCAACATCGTGCGAACGCACTGACACGCCTACTTTTTCCCGACAACCCCCAGTCACCACCCACAAACAATGCTTCCTGTCAATCAATCGCAGTCCCAAAAGCAATAGCTAGTTTGCACACGCTTAGTGTGATGCATACACATGCGCAGAACGCAACAATCGCCCAATTGCGTGCGTAATTAAAGTTGAGTATGTTAGTGAATCAAGCCCAGTGTTCCTTAGAGCACCCACCAGGTATGTGGTAGTCTGCCCACAAGCTGTTGCTAGGTGGCAAGCCTCCCAACAAACAAACACTAGTTTGCAGGAATCTATGATCTGCAAACTCTCTTTGTTCTAGAGAATAAGATTGTCACCAAGCAACAGTACCCACCCTACCCTTCGTCGGTAGGCTACAGGAATTAGGGTGATCTCGCCCTCCCCATATACAATCTTGTTCTACTTGGGATTGCTATTTCTAAACTTCTGTAAAATCTCATTCAGGAGGCTAGGGGTTAACACTCATTTCCCTGCGTGAGAGCTTGTGACTAGTATGCGCATGCGGCGGTGACGTGCATGCGCGTTCTGTGGCTCTTGTACTTCCTCGTCTCGATTGCTGTGAGAAAAGATAAGTGAAAGTTTTCTTTCACTCTGCCTACTCAACGAAGTCGGGAGGCTTCTATTCCCTAGAACAAAGAGAGTTTGCAGATCATAGATTCCTGCAAACTAGTGTTTTGTACTATGCATAATAAGTGTTTTATATTCCTGCCTTTCACATTATTTTTTACTTCAAACAGCAGATTATAGTCTCTTGTTTTAACAATTCTTTTCTATCAATTTAAGTGTTATTTAGAGAGCATTGAGTCACTATTGCATTTTTTTCAGTTGTCAACTTTATTGTTTAATAGTCTTCAATTTTCAGCCACAATGTTTACAGAGAGCAGAACTTGTTATAACAAATGGCACCAAAACTATTTATTTTTGACCTGCATGCATAAAGCTCTTTTTTAAGTTGTTACCTTGTTATGCATCAATATATGTATGTACTTTCTAAACTGGAAAAGCATTTTTCATATGATCCAATTTTCTGAACAGTGCGCAAAGTAGATACTGTATTCTGTTATGGTTGATGCAGTAATTCAGATGTAGCAGAATGGAACAAACAACATTTCTATAGGAATTCTAATTATTTGATTTTAAATATTTGCATTCTAATAGCGGACAGCAAAACATTTATATGTATATATATTAGGGGTGAGCGGGTTCGGATTTCTGAAATCCGAACCCCCCCGAACCCCCCCGATCCGAGTCTGATCCGAGTCAGGCTCGACTTTTCCCGCCTGACTCGGATCTGAAATCGAGGCAAAACGTCATCATCCCGCCTTCCGAGTCTCGCGGGTTTTGGATCCTATATAAGGTACCCGCGTCGGCGCCATTTTCTCACTCGGCTGTGGACAGTGAAGAGGGAGGGTGGGAGTTAGGGCTGTGTAGTGTAGTGTAGTGTAGTGCTGCTGTTGTCCACTACTTCAAAGTCCATAGGGGCTGGCTGTGTTGTGCTGTGCTGCTGTTGTTAATAGGGGCTGTGTCCACTACTTCAAAGTCCATAGGGGCTGGCTGGACTGTGTTGTGCAGTCAGTTCTCCATAGGGGCTGTGTCCACTCCAAAGTCCTGTGCAGTGTCCCAGTCCTAAAGGAGTGCTGTAGTGTTGTCCAGGGGGTGCTCTGTCCATCAGGGGTGCTCCCCCCAAGTGCTAAAAAAATAATATATTTTCTGTGTTTGTGAATTGTGTGCGCAGTAGCCGCACGTGCATCAACAAAGTAGTGCCAAGCGTGCGCCTGTGTCATAAGTAAAGGGCCGGCTGGCTTGACCGTTAAAGGGTGCTGTAACCCCCGAAAGTACACTCCAGTCCAAACCAAAAAAAAATGATTTTCTGTGTTTGTGAATTGTGTGCGCAGTAGCCGCACGTGCATCAACAAAGTAGTGCCCAGCGTGCGCCTGTGTCATAAGTAAAGGGCCGGCTGGCTTGACCGTTAAGGGTGCTGTAACCCCCGAAAGTACACTCCAGTCCAAACCAAAAAAAAAATTATTTTCTGTGTTTGGGAATTGTGTGCGCAGTAGCCGCACGTGCATCAACAAAGTAGTGCCAAGCGTGCGCCTGTGTCATAAGTAAAGGGCCGGCTGGCTTGACCGTTAAGGGTGCTGTAACCCCCGAAAGTACACTCCAGTCCAAACCAAAAAAAAAATTATTTTCTGTGTTTGTGAATTGTGTGCGCAGTAGCCGCACGTGCATCAACAAAGTAGTGCCAAGCGTGCGCCTGTGTCATAAGTAAAGGGCCGGCTGGCTTGACCGTTAAGGGTGCTGTAACCCCCGAAAGTACACTCCAGTCCAAACCAAAAAAAAAATTATTTTCTGTGTTTGTGAATTGTGTGCGCAGTAGCCGCACGTGCATCAACAAAGTAGTGCCAAGCGTGCGCCTGTGTCATAAGTAAAGGGCCGGCTGGCTTGACCGTTAAGGGTGCTGTAACCCCCGAAAGTACACTCCAGTCCAAACCAAAAAAAAAATTATTTTCTGTGTTTGTGAATTGTGTGCGCAGTAGCCGCACGTGCATCAACAAAGTAGTGCCAAGCGTGCGCCTGTGTCATAAGTAAAGGGCCGGCTGGCTTGACCGTTAAGGGTGCTGTAACCCCCGAAAGTACACTCCAGTCCAAACCAAAAAAAATATTATTTTCTGTGTTTGTGAATTGTGTGCGCAGTAGCCGCATGTGCATCAACAAAGTAGTGCCAAGCGTGCACCTGTGTCATAAGTAAAGGGCCGGCTGGCTTGACCGTTAAGGGTGCTGTAACCCCCGAAAGTACACTCCAGTCCAAACCAAAAAAAAAATTATTTTCTGTGTTTGTGAATTGTGTGCGCAGTAGCCGCACGTGCATCAACAAAGTAGTGCCAAGCGTGCGCCTGTGTCATAAGTAAAGGGCCGGCTGGCTTGACCGTTAAAGGGTGCTGTAACCCCCAAAGTACACTCCAGTCCAAACCAAAAAAAAAATTATTTTCTGTGTTTGTGAATTGTGTGCGCAGTAGCCGCACGTGCATCAACAAAGTAGTGCCAAGCGTGCGCCTGTGTCATAAGTAAAGGGCCGGCTGGCTTGACCGTTAAAGGGTGCTGTAACCCCCGAAAGTACACTCCAGTCCAAACCAAAAAAAAATTATTTTCTGTGTTTGTGAATTGTGTGCGCAGTAGCCGCACGTGCATCAACAAAGTAGTGCCAAGCGTGCGCCTGTGTCATAAGTAAAGGGCCGGCTGGCTTGACCGTTAAAGGGTGCTGTAACCCCTGAAAGTACACTCCAGTCCAAACCAAAAAAAAATTATTTTCTGTGTTTGTGAATTGTGTGCGCAGTAGCCGCACGTGCATCAACAAAGTAGTGCCAAGCGTGCACCTGTGTCATAAGTAAAGGGCCGGCTGGCTTGACCGTTAAGGGTGCTGTAACCCCCGAAAGTACACTCCAGTCCAAACCAAAAAAAAAATTATTTTCTGTGTTTGTGAATTGTGTGCGCAGTAGCCGCACGTGCATCAACAAAGTAGTGCCAAGCGTGCACCTGTGTCATAAGTAAAGGGCCGGCTGGCTTGACCGTTAAGGGTGCTGTAACCCCCGAAAGTACACTCCAGTCCAAACGAAAAAAAAAATTATTTTCTGTGTTTGTGAATTGTGTGCGCAGTAGCCGCACGTGCATCAACAAAGTAGTGCCAAGCGTGCGCCTGTGTCATAAGTAAAGGGCCGGCTGGCTTGACCGTTAAAGGGTGCTGTAACCCACAAAGTACACTCCAGTCCAAACCAAAAAAAAAATTATTTTCTGTGTTTAGCCGCACGTATATATCAAATCGATATAACATAAATGGAGGACCAAACTTTCTCCGATAAAAATAAAATAGAGAAAGATCAAGAACCACTTCCTCCTAGTGCTGAAGCTGCTGCCACTAGTCATGACATAGACGATAACATGCCATCAACGTCGTCTGCCAAGGCCGATGCCCAATGTCATAGTAGAGGGCACATACAATCCCAAATGGCAAAGTTCAGGAAAATGACCTTGAAAAAGACATTTAAATCAGCTGAAGAGAAACGTAAACTTGCCAATATGCCATTTACGACACGGAGTGGCAAGGAACGGCTAAGGTCGATCCCTAGTATGTTCATGACTAGTGGTTCAGCTTCACATGACGATGGAAGCCCTCCTCCCACTAAAAAAATCAAAAGAGTTAAGCTGGCAAAAGCACAGCGAAGAACTGTGCTTTCTAAGAAGATATCACAAATCCCCAAGGAGAGTCCAAGTGTGGTGGTGGTTGCGATGCCTGACCTTCCCAGCACTGGACGGGAAGAGGTGGCTCTTTCCACCATTTGCACGCCCCCTGCAAGTGCTGAAAGGAGCACCCACAGTCCACTTGCTGATATGCAAATTGAAGATGTCACTGTTGAAGTACAACAGGATGAGGATACTGGTGTAGCTGGCGCTGAGGAGGAAGTTGGCGAGGAGGATTCTGATGGTGATGTGGTTTGTTTAAATCAGGCTCCGGGGGAGACAGTTGTTGTCCGTGGGATGAAAAAGCCCATCACGGTCATGCCTGGGCAGAAGACCAAACATTCCACCTCTTTGGTCTGGCAATATTTCTATCCAAATCCGGACAACAACTGTCTTGCCATATGTACCATATGTAAAGGTGAAATAAGTAGGGGTAGGGACGTCAACCACCTAGGAACATCCTCCCTTATACGGCACCTGCAGCGCGTTCATAAAAAGTTACTGTCAAGTTCAGAAACTTTGGCTAAGACCGTAAGCAGTCCAGGGACACCTAAATCCCGTTGTCCTGTTGTATCCAAGCGCCTGCAAACCACACCGTCAACTCCCTCCTCGTCAATTTCCTCCTTAGTCAGGATCGGAAGTAGTCCTGCAGGCCATGTCACTGGCATGACTGACTCTCCTATCCGGGATTCCTCTGGAGGATCCTGCATTGCTACGCCTACTGCTGCCGCTGCTGCTGTTGCTGCTGCTGGGAGTCGTTCATCATCCCAGAGAGGAAGTAGGAACACCACTACTTTTACTAAACAATTGACCCTCCAACAGTCCTTAGCGAGGAGGATGAAGTACGACAGCAGTCATCCTGAAGCAAAACGTATAACTGAGGCCTTGACTGCTATGTTGGTGTTAGACGTGCGTCCGGTATCCGCCATTAGTGCAGTGGGATTTAGACAATTGATGGAGGTAGTGTGTCCCCGGTTCCAAATCCCGTCTAGATTCCACTTCACTAGGCAGGCGATACCGAGACTGTACAGAAACGTCAGAAAAAGTGTCCTCAGTGTCCTGAAAAATGCTGTTGTACACAATGTCCACTTAACCACGGACATGTGGACAAGTGGAACAGGGCAGACTAAGGACTATATGACTGTGACAGCCCACTGGGTAGATGTATCACCTTACGCAGCAACAGCAGCAGCGTCACCAGTAGCAGCATCTCAGAAATGCCAGCTCGTTACAAGGCAGGCTACGCTGTGTATCACCGGTTTCAGTAAGAGGCACACCGCCGACAACATCTTAGAGAAACTGAGGGAAATCATCGCCCAGTGGCTTACCCCACTTAGACTCTCCTGGGGATTTGTGATATCTGACAACGCCACCAATATTGTGCGGGCATTACATCTGGGCAAATTCCAGCACGTCCCATGTTTTGCTCACACAATAAACTTGGTGGTGCAGAATTTTCTGAAAAGCGACAGGGGCGTGCAGGAGACGCTTTGGGTGGCCCGAAAAATTTCTGGCCACTTTCGCCATTCAGCGACTGTGTGCCGAAGACTGGAGCGCCAGCAAACACTCTTGAACCTGCCCCGCCATCACCTGAAGCAAGAGGTTGTGACGCGGTGGAACTCAACCCTCTATATGCTTCAGAGGATGGAGGAGCAGCAAAAGGCCATACAAGCCTATACATCCACCTATGACATAGGCAAAGGAGGGGGTATGCACCTGACTCAAGCGCAGTGGAGAATGATTTCCGTGTTGTGCAAGGTTCTCCAGCCCTTCGAACTTGCCACACGTGAAGTCAGTTCAGACACTGCCAGCTTGAGTCAGGTCATTCCCCTCATCAGGCTTTTGCAGAAGCAGCTGGAGAAAGTGAAGGAGGAGCTAAGACGGAGCGATTCCGCTCGGCATGTGGGACTTGTGGATGAAGCCCTTCATTCGCTTTGCCAGGATTCCAGGGTGGTCAATCTGTTGAAATCAGACCACTACGTTTTGGCCACCGTGCTCGATCCTAGGTTTAAAGCCTATGTGGTGTCTCTCTTTCCGGCCGACACAAGCCTGCAGAGGTGCAAAGACCTGCTGGTGAACACACTGTCAGCTGAAGCGGAACGTGACACGTCAACGGCTCCTTCTTCATTTTCTCCTGCAACTGGGGCTGCCAGGAAAAAACTTAGGTATCCTAAGCAACCCGCTGGCGGTGATGCAGGGCAGGCAGGACCAAGTTTGGACATCTGGTCCGGACTGAAGGACCTGGCAACAATTTCTGACATGTCTACTGTCACTGCATATGATACTGTCACCATTGACAGAATGGTGGAGGATTACATCGGTGACAGCATCCAAGTAGGCATGGCAGACAGTCCATACCTGTACTGGCAGGAAAAAGAGGCAATTTGGAGGCCCCTGTACAAACTGGCTCTATTTTACCTGAGTTGCCCCCCCTCCAGTGTGTACTCCGAAAGAGTGTTTAGTGCAGCCGGGAACCTTGTCAGCGAAAGGCGTAGGAGGTTGCTTCCACAGAATGTGGAGAAGATGATGTTCATCAAAATGAATTATCAGCTCTTCCAGGGAGACCAGCCTCCAGAAAGTACAGAGGGACCTGTGGTGGTGGATTCAAGTGGGGACGAGTTAATACTTTGTGAGGATGAGGATGTACACACTGAAGAGGGTGAGGAATCGGTGGATGAGGAGGATGAGGATGACATCTTGCCTCCATAGAGCCAGTTTGTGCAGGGACACATTAATTGCCAGCTTGTTTTGTGGGGGCCCAAACGAACCAATCATTTCAGCCACAGTTGTGTGGCAGACCCTGGCGCTGAAATGATTGGTTTGTTAAAGTGTGCATGTCCTGTTTATACAACATAAGGGTGGGTGGGAGGGCCCAAGGACAATTCCATCTTGCACCTCTTTTTTTTCTTTGCATTATTTACAGTTTGGGGCCTAGTTTTTCAAACTGCCATCCTGTCTGCCACTGCAGTTTCACGCCTAGATGGGTCACGTGTTTGTGCCGCCCACTCGTGTCGCTTAGCATAGTCATCCAGCTACCTCGGTGCAACGTTTTGGACATAAAAACACTATTGTGAGGTGTGAGGTGTTCAGAATAGACTGGAAATGAGTGGAAATTAAGGTTATTGAGGTTAATAATAGCATAGGAGCAGAAAAACCTACAAATTCTGTGATTTTAGCTGTTTTTATGCTTTTTTTAAAAAAAATACAGATCCAAAACACAAAACCCAGAACCCAAAACACGGAAGGGTGGTTTTGGCAAAACCAATCCAGATCCAAAACACGAAGAAAGATCCAGATCCAAAACCAAAACACAAAACACGAAAAGTGGCCGGTGCACACCCCTAATATATATATATATATATATATATATATATATATATATATATATACTGTATACATACACATTCACACACACACACATGGGTGGTTCAAGGTAACAATACCTCTCAAGTGTGTAGTGTTCTCTGTTTCACCAGACCAGAGCAGGTAGACCACTGCTTCCCCTCATGGCCATTAGACTGTGCCTCATATCAGTCATATCAGTCATACTGTCCCAAAAACAGTTGTAAGGTGGTGGGGTTGGCGGAAACATGGTGAAACATTGAGGCGCATAGTGTTATCAGATTTCTGTGCCTAAAGGGCACATGAACAGCTTCAATTTATCACTAACTTGTCAAGGTATACAGTTATGATGTCATGTCATGGAAACAGGTTTGGGTTTGGTGCACTGCCTTTGATAACGGCATGACTGGTGTGCAAGATGAGCAGCCATCTGGCCATCCAAGCACGTCCATCACAGATGACAATTTGTGCTGCACTGAAGGTCTGAATCAGGAGGACAGACATACTCTTTGGACCATTGAAGAAGCACCTGGGTGGAAGATGATTCACAATCGACGGTGAAGTTCAGCAAGCCGTCATGTCCTGGCTCCAGGCGATTGAAACTGATTTCTTTTATGCTGGGATAGATACCTTGGTGTACTGTTGGAACAAATGTTAGACAAGTACGGGAACTATGTGGAAAAATAATCTGTACCAAGGCCATACTATTGACTACACTTATAAGTAAAAGTTGAATAGACTGCATGTGTGTATTCCAATGAGCACACAATTCTGTGAATTAGCAGCTCCACCATTTTGTGAGTGACAACAATCTCACTCTGTGAGAGTGCTGAATCTGTAGCTAACCACAGGGTGCGATGGCATACCATATCTGTATTGCGCAAGGAACATGTCCATAATGATTGGAATTTAATTGCATTTTTAAGTTTGAGTGGCAGAAATTCAGTAGGTTTTGTGAAATTTCAGATCCTGTCTTAACCCTTAATGGGACATGTGAAACTAAACTTTTTTGTGTATGGAATTTCATATCTTTTTTAGAATTTATAAACCATCAGGGTTTGGAGAAGCAAACTGGGCCACCTGCAGGGGAGAAAGGCAATGAAATGGTACACTAGCACAGGTGGAAGAGGGGACAGTACATAGGAGGTGTTTTGGGGCTGCATGGGGAGAGACAGATGCGGGGGTGAGCTGCAGGTGTGCAGGGCAGTGGCAGCAGTGGGAGTGTGGGGCAGTGCACAGGGGCATTAGCGGGTGACAGAGGGGCTCACTAGTGCTGGGCATGCACCTGAGAAAATAAAATCAATAAGACAGATGTATGGAGGAATCAGTGAGATCCAGCTATGCATCTGTTAAAAGTTGAATATGTGTAATATAAAAAAAAATGACATACCCCCAAAGCACAACTAGCCCCAGGCTTTTCACTGCCAGACCTGGTTGTAAAAATACAGGGGATAAACAATATAGGGGACCCCCGTATTTAAGCACAACCAGCACCGGGCTAGTCAGAACCAGCCCCGGTTGCCAAAATACAGGGAACATACAACGTAGGCACCCCCAGTATTTTGCACAACCAGCACTGGGATCTGATCTGGTTCTGGTAATACAGGGGAAAAAATTTGTGAGGTTCCCCTGTATTTACCAGAACCAGCACCAAACTTTTTTATAGCGGGGAGCTAATGCCACAGCCAGGGTAGCCCTTTCACTTTGTCCCCTAGCCAAAGCATTAACCCTGACCACTAGTCAGCACAGGCCAGGCATCCCTGGGGAGCTGGGGCCCACCCCAATAAAGGGGTCCCTCTCTCCACGGCACTCCAGGTTAGTCTGATAGCCCGGGGTTATCCCCGGCACCCCTGGGTGGTGGGTGCCAGGTTGATTGTGTAGTGTGGTGCATTTGAAAGAAAATTGTCTTTTGCAAGTAAACTACAGGTCCCAGCAAGCCTCTCCCACGTGCTGGTACTTGAAGTGCCAGCAAGTGGGGCATTAAGGGCTTACTGGTACCTGTAGTACACAAGAAATATTAAAATGAACACACTACAATAATTTATTTGGCTGCACCTTCACACAGGGGGCAGATGCCTTTAAGCTCTTTTACTTGGCCGCCGCCACCCCAGGACTCCGTCGTCTTTGCCTCATGGGTGCCAACCCATCAGTACTTTGGCGTCTTCGTCTGGCAGGCGCCAACCCGCCAGGGTTTTATTTATTTATTACCAATTATTTATATAGCACACACATATTTCGCAGCACTTTTACAGAGAATATTTGGCCATTCACATCAGTCCCTGCCCCAGTGGAGTTTACAATCTATATTCCCTATCACATGCGCACACACATACACACTAGGGTTAATTTTGTGTTGGGACCCAATTAACCTACCAGTATATTTTTGGAGTGTGGGAGGAAACCGGAGCCCCTGGAGGAAACCCACGCAAGCACAGGGAGAATATACAAACTCCACACAGTTAGGGCTGTGGTGGGAATCAAACCCATGACCTCAGTGCTGTGAGGCAGTAATGCTAACCATTACACCATCTGTGCTGCATCTTTTCCTGGTGGACACCAACCCACCAGGGCTTCAGCGTTTTGATCTGGCGGGCACCAAACCGCCAGGGCTTCGACGTCTTCAACTAGGGGGTGGCAGCCAATTAGCTATTTTGCACTGCTGCCACCTCTCTAGGACTTCTGTTTCCTCTTCACCTAGGCATCAGCCTGTGTCAACTCTTTTGCATGGCTGTCACCCACTAGGACTTTCGGAATCTTCACCTAGTGGGCGGCAGCCTGTGTCAGCTCTTTTGCATGGCCGTTGCCCATTAGGACTTCCGGCGTCTTTTTTCTTCAGCAGCTCTTCACTGCTGCCTCCCCACCGTCGCACTGCCATGCCGGTGCCTATCACTGGCTTATATAAGCCAGCCAAGGGGGCGAGGTAATGACGTTACGAGTTGTTATTGGCTAGCGGTAGCCATCTTTAAATTTAAAAAATGGCGCCGATGCACCATTTTTGAAATGGGCACCACTGCTGAACTCTACAATGACCGCCCCATGCTGTGGTTGACTTGCAGTGGCCATCTTCAAGTTTCAAAATGGCGCTAAGGTGCCATTTCTGAAATGGGCACAACTGCCAATCTCTGCAGAATGGCTGGAAGGGACTGAATCCCTTAGGAACCAGGCTTGCCACCAACACCTGCACCACTGCCGGGTACCATCGCCTTTGCGAGTGTCAGCGGCGGTGGAACCCGACAAATGTAGCGGGCGTTAGTGATGGTGGAGACCCATTGACGGTGTGGCAGTTAGCCAGGTGGGGACCAGCAGCAGTGCTGGCATCAGCGGTGGCATCGGCGGTGCGAGCGGTGGTGCCACCACCACTGATGCCAAGTGGTGCGGGCATGGCACTGCCACCGCTGCCAAACCGCCGCCATCGCTGATGCTTGCACCGCTGCTGGTCCCCACCTGGCTAACTGCTACACCATCACTGGGTCTCTCCTGCTGATAACGCGCACTACAATTGCCGGGTTCACTGACGCCCGCAAAGGACAGCCATCTTGGTGCACCCAAGTGAAGCCAGATTACACCCTTCTGCTGGAGACACCTACTGAGGCAGCACAACGAGTTGAAACTTCCTATCTGTATAAAGGAGCATTTGTGAGGTAATAGTTTAAAAACTGTAACTTTCTAATTTACCTGAACCCCAAAAGCACCTACCCTGGAACAATAGCTACCTAACAAAACAAACCCCAAGTCTAAATTCGTCACCTACCCTGACTTATGCCTTCCCAAATATCCCCCATAGAGAACAGCAGAAAAGTAGTCCTAACTGAGAGTGTCAAAAAAAACTGACAGTTGGAACTTTAGATTACTCCCAAATCCTAATTTTTTGCCCAGATATTTGGCATGCAGCTCAGTACCTCCAATAGTTTTTGAGCTGTAGCCCTTAAACACCATGCCCCCCCCCCTCAGGAGTTTTCTATGGAAGAATTCCAATTTTTTCAATTCAGCCTTAATATAAGGAAAATAGTTTTCTTCCCTATGTACCATTACAATGTCACCTGCCCCATTTGCACACGTGTGACCCATTTCCCACATGAGCAGTGCACTGGAGACCTAGGCTTCTGCTTCCAGATGCAGAGTCAATTACACACCTAACCCTAATACCATCAGGATCGCAGCCGTCGGGATTCTGACTGCTGTCTGGATTCTGTCCGCCGGCATTTTCTGCGCCGGGATGGTGATTACATCCCGTGTTATGCTTGTGGCATAGAAAAGCATGCAGGATTAGTATCATGCACAAAATACTTAGAAGAAAAATATTGCTCTAGTGCATAAGTCCTCAAAGGCTCATGGAATTCTGTAGCCTCTAAATTGTCATTCTCCTAGCCAGTACAAGGTACATCACACCTGATTGCAATGTTATGGAAAACAACAAACAGACCAACAATATTGCATACCACATCTGGTGCATATACTGCATACAGTATACTGTATGAGTGCTCATCACAAATGGTCAAGACAGCTAAAACAATATTTTAAACTCCAAAATTGCACTCAAAGACCAATCTGCTAGAGGCATTCTTTCCATTCAATGCATATTCTTGGTCAGTGGCTTGATGTAATATACAAATGAGGAGCCAAGGGCGAAGGGTATTCGCTACCTCCTGAAAGGTAAAGAAACCAAGCATTTGGCTAAATGTGTGTTATTGATTTTCAATCAAAGATAGTTGTCAATACCATTGATAAGTTTAATTTCAGACTGTAGTTGTCCAAATTACATAAGCACGGAGCATTGTGTGAATTGTGGAGCTGTATGGGTTTTTTAATAGTGAGTTGGTCAAAATCCTGTCCTATATGTGATGACAAATATAATTATTAGCTAATAAACACTCATCTCCACCATGCCACTGATATAATCACCATATCACCAAGGAGTCATGATCGAAATGAATAAACTGATTGAACTACAGCAGGGCTGTCCACAGTGGATCGGGAGACTACGGCCATCCTCCACTAAAATAGTCAATCTACAGTATGTGATGGGTGTCTGTATTTTATTTTATTTATTGTCTTTACAACCCAATACTATAAAAACAAGTTGAGAATCAAAATGTAGACTCTTAACCAGCCTCAACTCACTGCTGCTCTAAACAGATTCCAGTGTAAAATCTTTGCTAAAGTCTTGTTATGTTCCAAATTAATCCACAGTCCCTCACAGTCATAATCATAGAAGATCACAGTGTGGTCATATATCAGTCCATGAGCCATTCATAAGCCACATCTAGGCACTCACTTCTTGTTCGAACTACATGTAGCAGAACTTATGGAAAAGTTATCAAACAAGTCCAACGACAGGTCAAAATGAACAGCTCTCTTACAAAACGTAGTATTGAAAATCAATCCAATGGAACTATGTGGCAATAGTGATTCATTAAAACATTTTCACACTCGCAAAATACGTATAATAAAATTGTCCCAAAATAAATATAGAGGCCCTGCCACAAGCAACCAACCATATTCCAACCAATATTACCTTAAAACATACTAGAGAACTGATAGCAATAGAATTGCTCACTATGGGCAAAACACACCCCTCTACCTCCAAGAAATATCAGTAATTAGACTTCCAATAAAAATATCCCTTTTAAATTGATAATCACAGCTCATCATAAATCCAGCATGAAGTGACCTGCAACAGTCAGAAATAGAACTGGGTGGTAAAGGAGGAGTTTAAGAGATTCTTGAAAGGATAACATTATAGATTTATCATTGTTAGTTATATTGTTATTTTTAAATTACGAGAACACCGTAAAAAAAAAAAAAATGTAATGGCTATAAGAAATGGACAGACATGCCCATAGGAAGCAAATGGGGCAGTGATGGGCTGCAAATGGCGTCAGGGCCACTTGTGGTCCCCTCAACCATCACCTGGGACACCATCTAAGTTCAGCTTAGTTGTCAGTCGAGAATGTGATTGCCAATCTGAGTGTCCTGAGACAACAGTGAGTGTGTACACTTATTACCAAGAGTAAGGACAACGTGCAGCTCTTTAGAGAGTTGTCAGTTGTGGCCTCTAACGTAAATCAGGGGACTGAACATCAGTGGCTGCTCTTATCATGTTCCAGTGAGCCTGGCAAGGTCCGGACTGTTGCATTTGCAGCGTCTGTCATGTGTATTGTGCACACACTATGGATCTGGCAGGTACCACGAACTGCGCATGCGCATCAAACACAGGCTTCTAAGGACTGCATTGGCTGCAGCCCCTAGAAGCCAACTAGGGCTGACAGAAAGGCAGAGAGTGGCTTCCTGTTGGAAGCGCTCTATTTGTTAATCACGGCCCAACTGGCAGTCCCAGAGGGAGAAGACACCTTCCCCTGGGACAGCCTGTCTGGCCTTTGAATAGCAAGTAGCGATTGCAATTCCAGGGAAGACACTCAGTGCACAACCACACTGCTTACTTCATTGGCAGTGGTGTGTTTTACTGGGCCTCAGTCCTGCAGCCCCTTAGTAAAATCCCCCACATGAGTACTGAAAAATATCTTGTCCTACCACTTCAAAGACTAGTGTGTCAGTAGACAAGTCAGAAGGACCAATTTCCAGCAGCAGATGCATGGAAACTGTACTCGCACAGGAGTGTTGTTGTGTGGATTCTGTTTGTCTGGTACAAATAATTAATAATACTTTTAAAAGCACTATAAAAACTGAACAGGACTGAACCTACTCTTTAGCATGACAACCTCCTGCTAAAGGGGTAAAACACAATGAGATGCACATATTTAGTTATCTATAAAATTCCAACTACAGCATTTTGTATAGAATTTTCAGGTTAGTAATACACAAACTTAGGGTTATAGTATATTACTGTCAAAAGTCAAAACATGTCAGAGCTTTCTTTTCTGGGGGTGTCTATTTATATACAAAGAAGAGCCCATAAATCCAGCAAAAACAGGTGTTAAATAGGGCTTCACCCTATTTAACAAGCCGTGAAGCCGACAAAAGCTATTGTCAGGCATCTCAGCAGTAGCATGGGGAAGACTATTAAGAAGGATTGTGCTGCAGTCCTGTGATAAATATCACAAGCTCAGAGTGACAATAACAAAAGGGGGTGTAGAGGATATTGTAGGGCAATTTTTTATTTAAGAATATTATTGTTTGGTTGTTGCTTTCTGTGACTCAGCAGTGCCAGGTCACACATGTGCTGATGGGCCACTATCTGACTGGTGAATGTATAAGTCTCTCGTTACTGCTGCCAGGCAGTATTGCCAGGAGCTGAGCAACGGTCAACTGCCCCAATGAAAGTCTAATGATACATTGTGGCAATAGTGGAACTGCTCTATCACCACATAATGATTAATATACCACTAAATTAGTGTAACACCTTTGGTGGTTACCTACAAATTGTAATACATTGAAATGTGGGGAGGCAAAGGTAGATATATAATGTAATTGGTATAGTTATGTCTCTCTGAGCAGAGAAAATGATAATTTAATGTAAATATTACATTTAGCATTAATTAAATTATATAGCAATATAGTAGTAAGTGCATTGAAATTTCAGATAATGAATGTTCTGGAAAGTTTATTGTAGTTCATGATATGCATAACTATATTTTATAATATGGTAAATGTGTAGAAACTGCTGTGGATATTCTACATGTATGTGAAAAAGTATATATCTTTCATGTATTTACATAACAGTTTATAGTATACTTCTTTCTTTCTTTCTTTAGTATGATAGTAGTACGATGTGCCTCAGTATAAGGGATGCACATACACTGTAGAACAGGGGTGGGGAACCTTTTTTCTGCCAGGGGCCATTTTGATATATTTAACATTATTTGCGGGCCTGATGCAAGCCACGCCCCTTCCATGTGATGTCACACAGGGGCGGGGCCACAAACGCCGGTGATTATTCTAGGCACTCTGCTAGCCAGATGAGGGTAGCAGAAAAAAGCTTGGAGGTCCAGACAAAATGAGGTTCCCCATCCCTGCTGTAGAAGAAGGGGCAGAGTAATATAGTTGGGAGTGGTTTGGTTCCTGTCAGGAAAAAGAGGGTCCACTTTTGAGATGAGGATAAGAACTATCAGCAGCAGCTGACAGTTAGTCAGCTGTCCCCCCTCAAGAGCCTACTGGAGACTCACCGGCACTGCAAGAGCGGAGGAGCGGGAACAGCAGCAGCTGGTGGGAGTCAGATGATGTGGTGCCAGTGAGGGCTGTATGTGGAGAGCTGGAGGGTGTTCCCGTCGAGCAGTCCGCGGGTCTGCTAGCACAGAGAAGCAGCAGACTGCGTGAGTGGAGCTGACGCATAATAATATAAGGCAAAAGGGGGAGGAGATCTCCCATGGGGTAAAGCCAACCCACAGCCAACCGATTGAAGTGACAGCAGCAACTAGATGATGGGCCTAATTACACTGCAGTAGGAAGGAGGCTGTCAGTGAAGGTAAAAACACTGAACAGCCAGCAGCAGTAGTGAGCACATAATCTGCAGTGAATACCATATGCACCCATCACCTGGCAGCAGTTAGCCAGGGCCAGCGCGAGGCACGTTCGACCCTATAGAGGGCGCACCCCTCCCAACCATCCCGATTTTCAGTGCGACAGTCCTGTATTTTGGGCACTGCCCCGCTATTCCACCTGCGGGCCGAAGAGGAATGGATGCCGGGCATTCAGTGCAGGGAGAGAGCTGGGGGCAGCCCAGCTACTGAAGGAGTGCTGATCAGCCTGACATTATATGGTAGGTGTGCCATATGGACACAACTCCAATTAGCGTAATTTAGGCGGAGTGCCTATGGTAATTAGGCCAGAGTCGTAATCCCTCTCTGCACAGGGCGCGGCTACTCCTCGAGTCGGCCCTGCAGTTAGCAAAGAGGGAGAGAGAAGTGCAGGGAAAATAGGGAACCAAGGAGCTTTATATTGCAGCTAAGACTGGTGAAGGACTGGATGGTCTTCTAATACCCATGATACACTGGATGGTCTTCTAATACCCATGACGGTCTTCTAATACCCTTAAGTACATTTCCCTCAGTCCATAGCCGCAGGGAAGAAGCTGGGGGAGGATTAATTAAGCGACTGTGTTTATGCTGAGAGACATTAACTCTTCATCGCTAATAGAATAGGATATTATTTCTAACTACAGCTTAAATTGAAGTATACAAAAGTCCTTTATTACACTGACACCTAGATTAAAGTAAATAGATAGTTTGTCCACTCATAGCAAATCCAATCGAGGAGTGTGAATAATAATAGGGCATGCGTGGTCTCTGCGATCACAGTTCCGATTGCAGAGTATGGCTTGCGCATGCGCACTGCAATGCATATCATGAACAGTGCGAATTAATCGACCGATTGCGTGCGTATAAGCAACTGCGTTCCTTGCTGAAGCTGGCCCATAGTCAAGAACAACAGCCTCTCTTTTTACAAAAGATTTTACGCACTTGAACATTTCAACAGAATTTCAGATACTAAATATAGTATGTTAAAAATCTGTTTAAGAAAAAAAGAATCATAATAACCTAACTGCAGGATGTGATACTATACTTTTTCACTGTCCAGTTTATCAATAGAGATGCAGTTTGTACATTTCAGGCAAAGAACAGCATTTCTTAAATTGTAATCAATGTAGAACTGAACATTTTAAATTGGGATTAACTTTGTCCTTTGAGAATTCGGCATCTCTAAGGCTATGTAAGATGATTTAAAACACATCTATTAGTAATGATATGCTATATCCCCCACTTTGTCGAGCTCTCCATTACTCGCCATTTGTACAAAAAAAAATCACTTTCTATCTCACTTTGACAAACCAATAAATCCAACCTGGTAGATCTAAATTGAATTTCAGATCCACTCCTGTAGTGTCTCTTGCTATTAGCGTCATTTAAACTTATACAAACTCAGTCAATAGCCAAATAGATTAACAGCACAGGGATAATTAGAAGATCCACCTAAAGAAAACATGTATCTATTGGGATTTTATCAGATGTGAAAAGGAAAAAAAATAGATTTTCTGAATTTGAAGTAACCTTTGACCTTGGAATTCAATTGTAAGGATAATTCCTATTGAATAGCCTCTGTGGAGACATGACCTTCTGACTCCAATATGATGTATTGTATTTTGTTTGGCCATGGATTCTCTTGATGGACATATAGCCTTTTCCAGGAAACCAGCTGTATTTTTATTGAGAGTAAAAAGAATTAATAGCTATTACATAGAGAAGAATGTTATTACCGTAAATAATCATAAGAGTTTACTTTATATCACATGACAATTTATACCAGATATGAAAAAAGCTCGATGTGGACCTGATTCGGAGGCAAGTTCAAAAGTGGCCGCTTTTTGGGATTATCAGCAGACTGCTCATGCTCTGCATAGAAAACATTGGTATCGTGGGAATGTCATTGGGAGTGTGGATGACGTGAAGCCAGACTCCTGTGCTTGTTTGAGATGAGCATATATCTACATTCTATTCATACGGTGGCTGATGTAAAGATGAACACAAGTCGGCTGTTATCGCTCTCACATTGCAGTAGTAAGGGCATATATATGACCATATGTAGATTGCACATACCTATCCCTAAACTGGGTTTATTCCCTTCCTCATCATCAGTGAGCAGTTGTACCAGCCCTATCTTTCCTTGGTGCAAGATATATGCCTGAAACAGACATAGCTATGCATCTGCCCATATCTGCATAGGCTGCACTTCAGGACTCAAAGGGCATTTTATGATACAGGGCCTGATCAGGGCTGCCAAGAGCCAAGGCGGGCCCCGGTAATAGGGGGCGTGGAATAATCTCGGGAGGCATGGCCACGCCCCCTTGCCGAAAAAATAAATAAAAAAGATTTGCAGTGCCGCGAAGCGGCGCTGCGCGCCGGGGAGGGGGGCACTCTGAGCCCCCTCAGCCCGGCGCAAAGCCAGGGGGGCGCGATCAGTGTGATCGCTCCCCCGCACAGGCATAGGAGACTGCTGTGGCTGCTGCTCAGCAGCCACGAGCAGTCTCCAACTGCAGCTCAGCACACGCTGTGTGCTGGGCTGCTGTGAGGGAGGGGGGGGGCGGTGTCGGACCCGGGCCCCCGCCGGGCCCCACAGGAAGCCCGGGCCCGGGTAATCTGTACCCGCTTCCCCCCACCTCTCGGCGCCCCTGGGCCTGATTTAGAGGTGAATGCTATGTCGATGTTAGCACAGTTGTCCAATGTTTTTCGTACTGCACATGCGTCTGAGTTGCACTGCACATGTATCGCGATGGTTTACTGACGGCGGCCGTAGTGAGTATTTGGACGCAGAGTGATTTACAGTCAGTGTGCATTTTATGGGAGGTAATAGGAATGGCTAGACAAGCGCAGGTGTATTGTGACCGTTTTGTGGGTGTGTTTCAGCCAGCGACTGCGTCTTTGTGTGCAGTTACACTGGCCCCGGCAGCTTACTTCTGACGGACATGCTGAGTAGCCATAGAGTTGTTCAGAAGTCTGATAGTGTGACCGATGTGAGACTGATGGTGCGTCTTTGTGTGCAGTTACACTGGCCCCGTTGGCTTACTTCTGACGGACATGCTGAGTAGCCATAGAGTTGCTCAGAAGTCTGATAGTGTGACTGATGTGAGACTGATAGTGCGTCTTTGTATGCAGTTACACTGGCCCCGGCAGCTTACTTCTGACGGACATGCTGAGTAGCCACAGAGTTGCTCAGAAGTCTGATAGTGTGACTGATGTGAGACTGATAGTGCGTCTTTGTATGCAGTTACACTGGCCCCGTTGGCTTACTTCTGACGGACATGCTGAGTAGCCATAGAGTTGCTCAGAAGTCTGATAGTGTGACTGATGTGAGACTGATAGTGCGTCTTTGTATGCAGTTACACTGGCCCCGTTGGCTTACTTCTGACGGACATGCTGAGTAGCCATAGAGTTGCTCAGAAGTCTGATAGTGTGACTGATGTGAGACTGATAGTGCGTCTTTGTATGCAAGTGGCTGGTGGGCGGCATCTCTGTACAACTTACAGTGGCTGAAGCAGTAGCATGAACCCACACTACCGCTGTGTACAAAGATGCAAGCATGACTGAATTATCAGGCCCACGCCTGTTTTGGACACCGTGGACATATTTTTCTCCAGCCTAGTTACAATCATGGATCATCATTTACAGTACAATCCTTTGGAAGCCTCCGCTGACAACCATTCCATCTGCAAGACATGTGTTGCTGCCAAGGGTCTCCAGGAGTAACCCCAATTGATACAGCAGATACCACAGTACTCTAATTAACAGGAACATTTTCTGAATGGTATTATTTTTAATAACATTATTGACTATATTATTTGTCCACAAATCAATAATTACTGAACTTTCTATTAACATTAGTTTTTTTAAATAGTGGAATACGATATATATAGTAAAAGGAATAAATATAGCCGCTTGTATAAGACTCAGAGTGCTCCTGCATTTTCCTTCTTCTTGTATCCAGCAAACGGAACGCACAGGAGCAGCTTCACCTATCATTTCAGAGGGGTGGACTGCCTGTGTGCTCTATATATAGACTCCAGACCACCCATTAGCAAGATTGCTGATCCACCTGAATTTAAATATAATTTATGTTGGCGGCCACCTAGTCAGGTGGCCGCCTGGTTTCAGCAATGAAATTACAATCATTAAGGCTGACGCCTCAATGGACGTGTTCTTTGCGCAATACAGATATGGTATACCATCACACCGTTTGGTTAACTGCAGATTCAGCACTTTCACAGAGTGAGATTGCTGTCACTCACAAAATGGTGGAGCTGCTAATTCACAGAATTGTGTGCTCATTGGAATACACACATGCGTCAGCCTTAATGATCATAATTTTATTGCTTTTTTAAGTTTGATTGGCAGAAATTCTATAGGTTTTGTGAAATTTCATATCATGTCTAAGAAGCCTTAATGGGACATGTGAAACCATAAGGTTTTTTGTCTATGGAATTTCATTGCTTTTTTATAATTTATTAACCATCAGGGACGGAAGCAGCAATCTGGGCCATCTGCAGGGAGAAGGGCAACAAAAATGTACACTAACGCTGGTGGTGGAAGGGACAGCACACAAGACGTGTTATGGGGGTGCAGAGGGAGAGACGGCTGAGGGGGCAGGCCGCAGGCGTGCGGGGCAGTGGCAGCAGTGGGGCAGTGTACAGGGGCAGCAGCGGGGGATAGAAAGTCTCACTGGCGCTAATAGTCCCAGCCCTGAACTGCTTCTTAAGACCCCTACACCTGGAACAATGTGCTCACGATGCGATATTATGAACTATTTCCCTTGAACACTCCTCGGCACTCCAGGACAGGATATGGTGCGTAAACAGCACATTTTGACTTGGGAACTATCGTGCAAGATCTGGAGATAGCTGACTGCATACACGAATCAGTGAGATCCGTGATGCAGGTATATGTATAAAATAAATGATTCAGAGATGCACGCAGTGCGATCCGTGTGGCTTGCATATGAAAAAAACATCAATCAGTGAGATCCGTCCATGCATCTGTGTTAAAAAAATAATAATAAAAGCATATAAAAAAAACTGCGTGCCCCCCCACCCCAGGAACAACCAGCTATATACATGGGACAAAATATGTAGGGGTACCCTGTATGAGGCACAACCCACACCGGGCTTTTCAGAACCAGTCCTGGTTGCTAAAATACGGGGGGACAAATTATGTAGGGGTCCCCCATATTCAGTGCAAACAGCACTGGGTTCTGATCCAGTCCTGGTTCTGGAAATACAGGGGCGAAAAAACCATAGGGTCCTCTGTATTTACCAGAACCAGCACCGGACCCTTTCTAGAGGAGGGGTAATGCCACAGCTAGGGAAGCCCTCTTACCGGGCCCCCCAGCCAAAGTACCACACCTGACCGCTAGTCAGCCCAGGCTGGGGATCACATCAATAAAGGAGACCCCCTCTCCAGGGCACCCCAGGCCCAGAATGATTGCCCAGTGATATCCCCGGCTCTGATAGTGTAGTGTAGTGTATATTTAGATATATATATTGTGTTTTGCAGTAGGACTACAGGTCCCAGCAGGCCTCCCCCGCATGCTGGTACTTGGAGAACCACAAGTACCAGCAAGCGGGTGTCTACGAGCTCGCAGGTACCTATAGTACCCCTGTAAAAGAAATATTAAAATAAACCAAGGACACCGATTGTTTTAAAAATTTTCGGCACCTTCACCTGGGGGGCAGCAGCCTTTAAGCTCTTTTGCAGGCCACCGCCCATCCAGGACTTCCTCGACATCCCCTTACTTCGGCAGGTCTTCTCTCCTGCCCCTCCGCCAATGGACTGCCATGCTGTCTCCTCACACTGGCTCATATTTAAGCCAGCCGAGGGGGTGGGGCGATGACATTATATTTCAAAAATGGTGCTGAGGCGCCAAATTTTAAATTTGCATGCGCCGTTCTCATCATTGAAGTCAATGGTGAGAACAGCTCATTGGCTGAGAGGCGGAAGGCTCGCCTCTCTCAGGCAATGAGCGCTCCGCCCCAGGATTTCTGTACTGAAATCCCACGGCGGAGCTGTCATTCACATAGTACTGCCCTTAGAGGACACTCCTAAGTTCGTGGGTCCGGGTATCTCCATTTTTTTGTTTTGCCAAGACCCTGGATGCCTACACAAAATGAAGAGGACCGATCCACGCATAGGAGGTGAGTTGAGTATGGATTTTTTATTATAGGTTCACCATTGGATAGTCTACTGGACAAGAGAACAGTTGGGCTACAGGGATACATAGGTGAGTATGTGAGATAGTGTGTGTGCGTGTGTGTGTACATGTATGTTTGAATAAAATTTTACTTTCTACGGTGTGTGTACTGTGGTTTTTTAATATTGCTATTGCTGTGGAACTACAGGTACCAGTGGGCCCGTAATGCCTCACATGCTGGTACTTGTGGTTCTCCAAGTACCAGCATGCGAGGGAGGCTTGCTGGAAACTGTTGTTCCACAACAAAAGACAATATTTTAACTATTTACTTGCACCAACCCGGCACCCACTGCTCCAGGGGTGCCGGGAATAGCCCCGGGGTATCAGCCTGGTCGTGGGGTGCCCTGGAGGCAGGGGCACTGAGAGGAGGGGGCGGGTACAAATTACCTGGGTCCGGACTTCCTGAGGGGCCCGGCGGGGGCTGGGTCCGGCGCTGCCACCCCTCCCTCACAGCAGCCCAGCACACAGCGTTTGCTCAGCTGCTGTGGGAGACTGCTCGTGTCTGCTGAGCAGCAGCCACAGCAGTTTCCTATGCCTGTGGGGGGGAGCAATCACACTGATTGCGCCCCCTCTGGTTTTGCGGCGGGCAGATGGGGCTCAGAGCGGGCGCTGAAGATCTTTTTTTTTTTTCCGAAGGGGGTGTGGCCACACCTCCTGCGACTAGGCTACGCCCCCTGTTACCCAGGCCCGCCGCGGCCCTTGGCAGGCCTGTCTGGAGGGGGGCCCCTTTATTGGGTCGACTTCCCAGTTCCCCAGGAATCCTCGATCTGTGCTCACTAGTGGTCAGGGGTGATGCTTCGGCCAGGGGGCCCGGTGAAAGGGCTCCCCTGGCTGTGGCATCACCACCCCCCCCGCTAGAAAGTTCCGGTGCTGGTTCTGTTAAATATAGGGGGACCCTACACATTTTCCCCCTGTATTTCCAGAACTAGGACTGGATCAAAGCCCAGTGCTGGTTGCACAAAGTACGGGTGACCCCTACATCATTTGTCCCCCATATTTTGGCAACCAAGACTGGTCCTGAAAAGCCTGGTGCTGGTTGTGCTTAATACAGGGGACAGTTTTTTGTTTTTTTTTAAATAGAAGCACAGATGGGTTTTACTGACCCATCCCTGCTTCTGTGTTTGTTTATTTAAACAGATGCAGGTATCACGGATATTTCAGATCTGAGCCTGCATCTGTCTCCTGCTACCTCCCCCGGGTCCTGCCGCCTGCTCCACCACGGCCCGCACTGCTGCTGTCGCTCGCACCGCCACCACTAATGCCCGCTACCATCCCCGGGTCCCAGCCGCAGTTAATGCCCTCTACCCCCCCTTCCCCAGCTCCCGGCCACAGCTAATGACTGCTTTCTTCCCCCGAGCACATCAACGCTACCACCCACTAAAGGCAGCCATCTTGGTGCACCCAAGTGAAGTCAAGGTGAGTACACCTGCTGGAGGCTCCTACTGAGGCTGCGCAACAAAGTGAAACTTCCTAACTCTACAATGGCGGATTAGTGAGGTAATAGTTTAAAAACGGTAACTTGCTAAATTACCTGAACATCAAAAAGCCCTACCCTGGAACAATAGTTACCTAATAAAACAAACCACCTACCCTGAGTTATGTCTTCCCAAAAATTCCCCATAGAGAACAGCAGAAAAGTGGTCTTAATTGAGAGTGTCAGAAAAAACTGACAGTTGGAACTTTAGATTGTTCCAAAATCCTCATTTTGTTTTTGTCCTGAAATTTGGCATGCAGCACCCAGCAACACTTCTACCCGCCCGTGCCAAGTTTCAGCCTGGTATCTCCAATAGCTTTTGAGGTCTAGCCCCTTAAACACCATGCTTCCCCTCCGGAATTCTCTATGGAGATTTCCATTTTTTAAGATTCAGCCTTAATATAAGGGGACAACTGTGCCCTTATAATATATATGTATATATATATATATATATATATATATATATATATATTATATATATATATATATATATATATATACTGTATGTGTGTGTGTGTGTATTTATTTTATATTTATACTGGCGACCCACCCCAGCTTTGCATAGAAGCAATTTCATTTCACTGCAGCCCCCTGCATCTCATGACAACCTACTCCATGTCACCACAGCCCCCTGCATCTCAACACCGCCCCCTGCATCTCAACACAGCCTCCTGCTTCTTACTCCTGCCCCTCCATCTCACAGCAGCCTCCTGTATTTCACTACTTGGGGCCCGGCCACTGCTATGTGCTGGGAAGCGTAAGAGGGCCGTGGATGAGAGATTTGTATTGCAGCTACCATAAGCATTATCAGCAGCATGGTATTGTTTGTTTTTATTTTTATTACATTTCTGATAGCTACTGTATGCCTCCCCTGGCTCCTTCCTGACTACTGTGACTGAATCAGGGCATCTTCAGCTGTCTCCAGCCTCCAGCTGTCTCTCACTCTCTGAGCCTGATTCAGATCTGGGAATAGAGTAATACACACTATAGCAATATATCTGCAGATGATGGTCGATTATACACACTGAATGGCCATCATATGCTTCTGCCCTCGGGTCCCGGCGGTCAGAGGGCATGTCCCGCCCCTCTCCCTGCGGCTGCAGCTGTGTGTGTATGGACGGTCTGCAGACTGCCCGTACACACTTGCCGATGGACAGATATGTCTGCAGACATATCTGTCCATCGGCTGTGCAGCACAGCCAATGCGATATGTTTGTGAATGACGTCGTTCACAGACATACGGTCTGTTCACACTGGCCGAAGCCAGCAGATATATTGGTTGATCAATTGATCAGCCAATATATCGGCCAGTGTGTACCCAGTATGTAAGACAGAGCAAGTAAAGCTGGCCACACACTAGACCAACTTACATCCAACCAGCCAACTTGTTGATTAGTTGGAATGGAAATCTGGTAACGTATGGGAGTGAATGATAATCAGTAATTTGCTCCTAAATGCCAGAAAACAGATGAAAATGGTCATTAGACAAGTTTGTTAAATGTTTGATCTAAACAATTTGTTCAAACAACAGTTTTTGTCCATTTTCCGGCGTTTGGGAGCAAATTGCTGATTGTCATTTGCTTTCATTCCTTACCAGATTTTCATTCCAACTAATCAACTAGTTGGCTGGTTGGATGTAAGTTGGTCTAGTGTGTGGCCAGCTTAACTCTGTACCTGGACAAACCATGTTACAGTGCAAGGAGTGCAAATACATACATTTTTTTGCATGTGGGGTATATACTGGCTGCTTTTGCATGTAGCCTACAAATGATAGACAGATTTATTTTTAAACTGGGATTAAGATTTCAGTTTGGACACTCCCCTCCCAAATCTAAATGTATCTACACGATTTAAATCTGCCCCACCTGCAGTACAGCATGGTTTTACCAAGATGCAGTCTCTTTCTTACTCTATTCCTAAATCTGAATCAGGCCCTCTGTCTGCCTCAGCTTAGCTAGAGGTGATAGTAATTATGTGAAGGACAGAATAAGCGAACAAACTCCCACAGTCCCCACTGTCAAGAGACAGAGAGTCGATAATTTAAAACTTCAGCAGTTCTTGACTCATCTCCTGCACAGTATATATTTTTTGATAATCTATATATAAGTTGCACTCCCATCCCGTCTGCTCACTGCCTTCACTTGAAGTGCCTTTACTTTGTGTGAGAATTTCTTGAAACCTCAAGGAATTTTTTTTTCCATGACATTTGCCACAGTCCATACCGCAAGCACAGACCCAGGAGAGGCCTGCAGTGCCATTAATATAGGCTTTCTGCCCAATTGCAATGACTTAAGTAAGTTTCCACTTTAAAGTCTAACTCAAGAAACAAAGCACTTTCATGCTCAATATATTTCCTCACAAACTGATATTCTTTCTTCTGCATTTCCCACTTTATTCTAGTTGAGGTCTGGAAGTCCTCTCTCCTGGGGATTCAGCCTTAACTTGCGAGAAATGAAGCAGGAGTTGGGCGGAAAGAATCTTCTCTCATAAATTCCGGCCTAACAAAGCTACAGTAGATTGTCTGAAAAATATATTTTGCTACTTTCTGCCTTGTAAAACACTCTCTGTTACATAACAACATACTGACAATTTATTAAAAGTAGCTTTACGCGACGGTGGAAAAATCTTAGAGCAAAGCTTAATTACCTTTTTGATGTATAAAAATATTGTATACGGATTTGTCCTCACACATCATTGCTGCAGTCATGCAAAAGAGCCCCTCTCGCCGCACCAGGTCCCATGCGACTCTACTGATGCCGGGCATCTATTTTGCATCTTTTTTTTTATGAATATGCGTCTAGGTCATAATGTGATTTGACTAGGATGCACAAAGAGACTGCTTTGATTAATGTGATATGCGACACTAGTACGGTATATCTGTGTGCGACTGAGTCTCTGAATCTCTATACGAAGTGCTACGATGCAGTGGCCGCGGCTTCTTTCCACGTCAAGTTACATTGTGCTTCGTATACAGACTCAGTCGCATAACAAATAGATCAGTGTAGTCTCCTAGTGTGTCCTACAGTTGTTAAATCGCATTGTGACTAGACAGATTTTCAGTAAAAAAGAAGCCAGATGCTAGCAGAGTTGCACCGGACCTGGCGACTCACTAGCGCCAGGCATCTCTTACCACGTAGCATACTGAGGCTAGTTGTGTGAGGATACATCTGTACTATACACACATGTATCAACAAAATCAGTGGTCTGAAATGATTAGAAGAAGCCATATGTCTTTAAGCCATAATGTGACCTCGGGCAGAATAGCTCATTATCTAAACAGTATTTAGCCAAGGCATTGTTTATATTGAAAGAATATTGTTATATACTGTAAATAAATATCATAATTAAGTTACGCTTAATTACATGGGAATGAAAGCCCAACAAAAATGGATTTGATGTATAATAGTATTATTTTTGTGGTGTATAGAAGTTATTTACAGTCAATTCTTAAAATATCTACTCAATGCAAGGGTTCCGTGGTCATGGAAACAACATTTTTCCCATTATATTATGTACAGTAGCACTTATTTTGTCTGCAGTATGCCCCTATGCAGAGCCAGATTAAGACCTCATGGGGCCCTAGGCAAAATACCAGTTTGGGGCCCCCTCCCTCAAATAATCGGCAGCACTATACCTTAGCGCGTGTGCAGTGCAATCACGGTGCGTACGCAGTCTACCGATAATCGCTCAGCCCATAATTATTAATTATTAAATTTTAAATCAGATTGCACAACATAAAAACAACATAAATTATGTTGTTTTTATGCTGTGCAATCTGATTTAAAATGGAATAGTTATTAATTATTGGCTGAGCGATTACACAGTAATTTCAGAATAAGGCCGGCTACGCACTTGCATGATATCTGCCCGATTTGGCCAAATCGGAATGACAAATCAGAAATATCATGCAGTGTGTTTGCCTGATTTGCACGCTCCCACGGTCGCATGTGATCATTCCGTCGTTCATCAAATCGTGTAGTGTGTACCGGCAATCATGCGATGCCCAGGGTGAAGGCAAATCGCTCTGAACATCAGCATAATTGCTGGTCGCTCAGTTGTGTACCTACCCCAATACAGTACCCTACCTGACTGGCTGCTGTCCTTCCCAGAGATACGGGACCTTTTGAAGCTCTGCCTGTCCCTCTGGCCTCTGCGAGCTGCTGGTGCGTTGTAGGGAGGGAGGGCAGCGCACACAGGGGGAAGTGAGGGAGGGCAGCGCACACGGGGGGACAGGGAGGGAGGACAGCGCACACAGAGGGACAGTGAGGGAGCACTTTATTTTATATACACAGGGAGGGACAGTATACACATGGGGACAGTGCAGACATGGTGACAGGGAGGGAGGGCAGTACGTGTACAATAAGCGATAGGCCAGGGATATACATATATATAACTCACTTTTTTTCCTCCTGCTGTGGCTGCTACCAGTCAGTCTCTGGCGGCCCCACTCCATCCTTCGGCTCCTCCTTGTAGTCCTGGCTGAAGTCTCTGTGCTGCACCAGGCTGACACCTCTCCTGCTTCTCCACACACAGCTGCCCCCAGCGCTGTGGCCTCTGTGGTTCTTCTGCTCGACTGTCCTGCCCCTGCTCAGCTGTCCCAGCCTGGCCTGCAGGCATTGCAACCCATGTGGTGACACTAGACAGTACAGACACGCTTCCTTAGGCCCCACCCCCTCGAGCGTAATGGTGCGATTTTGGGGCGGAGCTTTTTGTATTGGCTCCGCCCATATTGTGCCAGTACAGTCGGGAATGGTCTGGACTCCGGAGCTAGCTGAAGCTGGGCCACCTGGGCGGTGGACCAGGTGACCCTCCTACTCCCCCCTGCTATGCACTGTCACTGAGACACCCTGAAAAGTAGGCGGGACCGTGTGATGTAATAACGTCACGCGGTACTTGCGCTGTGCTCCCCTGGGAGCATTCTGACAGGTATGATTTCTTGGGCCAAAGGGGCCTGTCCACGGGCCCCTTGGATCCCGCCGGGCCCTAGGCGAGCACCTAGTTTGCCTGGTGGGAAATCCAGCCCTGCCCCTATGTGTGCGCAGTTATCCCACTGTTCAGTGCCAAAAAAAATCAACAAAGGTAATAAATTAATACTACTAATAATAATAATCCATGGTGTACATTAAAAAAAAATAGCAGCACCTTTAAAATACCTAAAACTTATTTTAAAAAACTATTTTTTCCGTTTGCCCCAATAACACATATCTGTCAGTGATCTATGGGAGTCATTCAGACCCACTCGCGAGCGGCAGTACGCTCGCAAGTGGGTCGATGTTCCCCACTGCGCATGCGCACGACGGAGGGAGCTCCGTCGTGCGCATGCGCGAGACCAGGCGAGCGAAGGACTTTCCATCGCTCCGGGTCTCGCACCAAAGGGGGCGTGCTGTCGATGTTGAATGACAGCACGCCCCCTTTGGTGGGCGTTCCGGGGTCATGCCTGCCAGACAGAGGCTTTCCTATGGGACCGCCTACCGTCTGAAGCCGGCCCCACTGACATCACTAGTGATGTCAGTGGGAGTGATTTTGGCTCTGATAGAGCCAAAATCACTCCCGGCCTTGCGGTTGAGAAACCTGGCCACAGGGTTTCACTCGCAAGTCCGATGGTCGCGATGGTCAAGACCATCGCGACCATCTTGTTGGACGCTCATATATGCTGTGGGTGGTGACCCACAGCTATACGAGCATCCAGGAGGACGCTCCATTTTAATGGAGGTGGGCCCTGATTCAGAGCGAGCGCTCTGGTCAGAGCGTCCGGCTCTGAATCAGGGCCCATATCTTAAGTTATGCGGTAGGACCTACTCATAACTGTGTTTAAAGCCATTAAACAGTATTAACATCATGTGACATATTTATGATAGTATTAGATTAAATAATACCATACTTATAGAGTGTTATAGCTACAAGCAGTGGAGGGCAGGGCCGGGAGGCAGGGGGCCATGTGCCCCAGGAGCCGGTGCACTATTGAATGATTTGGGCCGGCAGCATTATTTGGAGATGTGTCCAGCTGGGGACACACATTTCTGATCAGCGCTGGCTTGACTGCACATCAGGCCTAATTCCAGAGCGGATGCAGCAGCACTGCAGTTTATAGTTGTCACCGCCCGTGATCCAACCGACACGGCGGCCAATATAAGAGAGGAATCAGCGATGGCCCTTTAAGTTTGACACCGACTGCTAGCCAATCACGCTTGCAGTCAGGCAGCCAATCAGAAGCAGTTGCGTGGCTGCTTTTAATTGGCTACCAGTCCGCGCCGTGTTAGTTCACGGCCGGCGCCAAGTTTAAACTGCCGCTGCATCAGCCCATCTGTCTCCATGCGCTGGCGCTGGGACCTGATACTCTGTTCCAGCGCAGATATGTGTGTGTCCTTGCTTTGTGCCGAGCCGCCGCGGAGAGCCCACTGCCATGGGATGGGGAGGAGGAGAAGAAGTACCCCTGCTTGGTGCCAAGCTGCCCACAGAGAGCCTCCTGTCAGCCAGGTGATGGGGAGGAAGAGATGCTGCCAGTCTCTGTCAGCACAGATGGACTGAGAGGTACAGGGGGCGATGTGAATACTGTGAGGTGCAGGGGGTGAGAGAGGGACGTAGGCAGTGAGAGGTGCAGGGGCTAGGAGAGGGATGTAGGCAGTGAGAGGTGCAAGGGTAGGAGAGGGAAGTAGACAGTGAGAGTGCAGGGGGTAGGAGAGGTACATAGGCAGTGAGAGTGCAGTGGGTAGGAGAGGGACGTAGGCATTGAGAGTGCAGACGGTAGGAGAGGGATGTAGGCAGTGAGAGGTGCAGGGGGTAGGAGAGGGACGTAGGCATTGAGAGGTGCAGAGGGTAGGTGGGGGACATAGGCAGTGAGATTGCAGGGGGTAGGAGAGGGAAGTAGGCAGTGAGAGTGCAGGGAGTAGGAGAGGGAAGTAGGCAGTGACATTGCAGGGGGTAGGAGAGGGAAGTAGGCAGTGAGAGTGCAGGGGGTAGGAGAGGGAAGTAGGCAGTGAGAGTGCAGGGGGTAGGAGAGGGAAGTAGGCAGTGAGAGGTGCAGAAAGTAGGAGAGGGAAGTAGGCAGTGAGAGTGCAGGGGGTAGGAGAGGGACGTAGGCAGTGAGAGTGCCGAGAGTAGGAGAGGGACGTAGGCAGTGAGAGTGCAGGGGGTAGGAGAGGTTCGTAGGCAGTGAGAGGTGCAGGGGATAGGAGAGGGACGTAGGCAGTGAGAAGTACAGAGGGTAGGTGAGGGACATAGGCAGTGAGATTGCAGGGGGTAGGAGAGGAAAGTAGGCAATGAGAGTGCAGGGTGTAGGAGAGGGAAGTAGGCAGTGAGAGTGTAGGGGGTAGGAGAGGGAAGTAGGCAGTGAGAGTGTAGGGGGTAGGAGAGGGACGTAGGCAGTGAGAGTGCAGGGGGTAGAAGAGACCTAGGCAGCGAGAGTACAGGGACTAGGTGAGGGATGTAGGCAGTGAAAGCGCAGAGGGTAGGAGAGGAATGTAGGCAGCGAGAGTGCAGAGGATAGGAGAGGGACGTAGGCAGTGAGAGTGCAGAGGGTAGGAGAGGGACGTAGGCAGTGAGAGTGCAGGGGTTAGGAGAGGGAAGTAGGCAGTGAGAGTGCAGGGGGTAGGAGAGGGAAGTAGGCAGTGAGAGTGCAGGGGTTAGGAGAGGGAAGTAGGCAGTGAGAGTGCAGGGGGTAGGAGAGGGATGTAGGCAGTGAGAGTGCAGGGGGTTGAGATGGAAGCAGAGGCTAATTCCCATTATCAAAAATCCCTAAAGTTGTGGAGAGAGGTTCCACTGACATTTTCCATACCCCCACTTCAAAATTCAGATAGCACTGCCTCCGGGCACCGAGAGTGGTAGGCTGCTCATGGGCGAGTGCCGTGTGCTTGCTCCCCAGGCTAAAAGCTGTCAGCCAGCCCCTGGCTGTATGCACATTTGTTTATACTAATTGACCTGTAAACCTGCAAATTCAATATTATAAACACTAATTTTAGTTTTGTCCTAGTTTTATAAATATCCTCTGGTGAGATGTATGCTCTATTACCTGAGCACTTCTCTCATTGATGTAATTAATAGAAATGAAAGATGTTAAGATGTGATGGGTAATGTGATGAAGGTAAAACTGGCAGGCTTTAGAAGAGAATTAAGATAAGCATAGATGACAAGAGTAATACTGTGTAAATACTGTAACTCAATGTTGACAGCTAATATATATAGCAAGGGTGGAAAGAGTAAACCAGGAAGGCAGAAATGTAGATTAGTATTGCAAATTATGAACTTTACTACTTTATAAAGTTTTAAAAGTTATTAGAAAAACGTTTATCTTATGTGACAGCGTATACTGTATATTGAAATGAGAGAGATAATTAGGTGCATAGAGGAGCAGAGATAGAGAAAGAGATGGAAGGAAGGAACATATAGAGTTTGAAAGAAAGAGAGAGTGTGATAGAGGGAGTGAAGGAAAGAGAAGGAAATAGAGAGAGTGAAAGGCAGAGAGGTCGTATCAATGTTTGCAGGAAAATTGTGATAAATCGTGCCTTTTGTCGCCTGCATACCGGCATCTGTGATAGGTGCTGTCTCTTGTGAAGAGAAGACTCCGGGATTACGACCTATTATTCATTTCCCTATTGCGCATACACAGCTATCGGCCTGTACTTGTGCAATCCACAGGGGGACAGAGAGGTATCTCTCTCCGAAGATTTCTACGTAAAGAAGCCCATAGGCAAATTTTCACTTTCTGGAATGTGCTGCATACTGGCACATTACAGACCCATAGAATTTTATGGGGACTGCTGTGCCGCAGGGGATATCTCTGATATCTGCTGCGGACCCTTTTCAATACATCTCCACAAGTCATCGCATGCATGCTGGCGTTGGCAACACCAGCATGTATGACGATCCCCGCAAAGGACCGCTCTGTCAATAAGAGCAGCCCTTTGTGGTGGAGGGACTTCCGGGTCTATGACCCAGAAGCCCCTCCGGTGTCCTTACACTCATGTGCAGAAGGACGTGCGTGACGCGGATGGTACTGGGAGAGATCCGAGTAGATCCCTCTATCAGCACTCAGCGAAGAGAAGCCCATAGGCTTCTATGGGTAATGCCATCAGGATGATGGCGTTACCCACCGCAACCGAGTCCCGGAGTGCATCGCACTCTGTGGCTTTGGTGTATATGAAAAATGTGGTCATACCTGTATTTTCGGGGTTTGATTTCATTTTTACCCTTGATGCATCTCGCCTCTGGTGAGCCATATGTATCACAGTAAACCTCCAAAAACTGCTTTTTAACTTTTATACATCCCGCCCAGAAAGAAAGGTAAAGTAAAAGAGATAGAGGGACACAGTGAGAGAGAGAGAGAGAGAGAGAGAGAGAGAGAGAGAGTTACAGCTAGTTAATACTTATTTTGCAATGTCAAACTCCAATTACAAGGCAAACAGTAAGTAACAGAGGCCCTGATTCAGCAAGAAAAGCAATTGCACAGCTGCACGCAGGCAGCTTTGCAATTGCGATTTCTTGCAATAATGCAAATGCAGCAGGAGGTGCTATCCCAGCACTGCGGCGGTGGTCGCAAAACTGGGATCACTGTCGTGACCATCGGTGGTCGATGGTCGCGATGGTGGACGGTGCCTGGCAGGCTTGCGTGCCCAGGATACTGCGTTGATCAATGCAGATCCTGGGCTTGCCACTCCCGGAAAACGGGGCAGTTACGCCCCCGTTTTCGGGAACGGCGCTTGACTACACCTCCGCACTGCCCCTTAAATGCCTCTACCTGTCAATCAGGCAGAGCAATTCAAGGGCTAGTATTCATATTAGTATTAGCAGGACCCATTCTGCACACTCGCAGAATGGGTCCTGCGCATGCGCAGATTCCCGATAATCGTGAATCTGCATTCTGCTGTGCACTTGCGTGCACTGCTGAATTAGCCCCAGAAATAACAACACTGAACCAAATTTATATAATTGCTCAATGTCTCAGGTTTTACAGACAGAGCTCTGGACCAGTAGAGTGTTGAAAGATATAGGTTGGTAGTAGCAATAGCAAGCATGGATCAAAGCCAGTGACAGGTTAAACAGTTCGGAGTTTGTATAGGCAAACAAGGGGCATTCAGCAGTATTATCCAGAATCCAGGACCAATCATTGTGTGGCACCCCCAAAGTGGGGCCTCACTTTACAGAACTGGCACAAGGAGATAGCTAGGGCTCAGAAGAGGCACATGCCTCTATATAACAGCTATGGGATGAAAATATACTGTGGAACTATATTGGATGACTCCTGTGATTTTCAATGTTAGACAAAGACGGGCGGAGTGATACAGCTCTGTGTGATGTGTCCAGTCAGAGAAAGAAGGGCCGGGTGAGACACAGGAAGAGGTTGTTTTTTTTTCTTTTCCTGCACTGGGGCTTGAAACCATGAGGTATCTAAGGGACACTGATGGAGCCTAGGTCTGCCTCAGCTGATGACAGGATTCCCTGGAGAGTGACTTTGTGAGGGGCTGTATCAAAGAGCCATACAGAGTGTCCCAGCCTGAAACAGAGGTCAGTTCCCAGTGGCAGACAATGCATCAGGTCTATACCAGCACAGCACCACTGACAGCAAGAGATTCTATACACAAACAGGGGTATTCAATATGGGAGCGAAAACATCGTTTTTGCGTTAATATCGGAGGTATGACGTCATTATCGCAGGTTTTACTTTTACACTGTATTCAATTTCAAAGACTTTTCTACTTCAGGGTCCATAGGGTATCCACAGGATACCTTGGGGTATAGGTGTGACGTCAGTCGCAGGGCACCAAAGAGTTAAGCTTTCAGCCTCCCAGGATGCACTAGGTCCCCCTCCTATACCCCGCCCCCGAGCCAAGGCACCTCAGTTTAGTTTGGTGCCCGGCCGGAGTCGGGTGCACCTGTTGGAGTGGGGGCTAGAAGAGCCCCTGAAGCTTATTCTTCATGCAGCTGTGGCTGCACAACTGGATGAACAGCATGGACAGTCAGTCCTGACGTCCATGCTGTCTTCCCTACACCCCGCCGGTACCAGAACGCCGGTACTGATCCGGGGATGCTGGTGGGCGTCTGGGGTCACAGCTAGCGGTGACCCCAGATGCTCCGGACCATGGCCGGATTCAAGGGGGACAGAGGTAAGCAGCGGGGTCCCGCGGTGGGTCCCCGCTGATCACATGGTCCTAAGTCCCCAGGCAGGGGGCTCCCTGGGGACTGGCTGCAGCGTGGAGCCAGGCGACCAACCTGCGCTTCCACTACCCCCTGGGACAGCGGACCGCAGCAGAGCGGTAGCGCTGCGGCGTCCCAGGGGTTAAATGCATGCCAGGGGAGCGCGCCTTCCCTGTCTCACAGCCGGCGCCTCCCCCGCTGCACACAGCCCTCTCTGCATGCTGCCGACTGGTCCTGTGGCAGCGCTCCTCCCCCAGGCCAGCCTCCTCTCTGCTCCTCGGCGGCCATCTTCTCCAGAACGCATGGTGAACGCTGCTGGAAGCGCTGGACGGAAGCATCGTGGTCTGGGTCCCCCCGCATACCTCTCCTCCGCTGTGGTCAGGTCTGTGTATGCAGCGCTGTGTCCTACCAGGCCCTGTGTCTGTGTAGTTGAGTGATCAGCGCTGTTAGTGCCAGGAATTGTTATTTTTCTGCATTGTATGTGACTGTGCTAGCGCTGCTGCCTGTAATCTTTTCTTCTCTAAACTGTCAGCTTTATTACTGTCCCTGTTCTTTCTGCTAAAGCCCTTGCGGTGCGGTGCTGCAGGGTGGTCTCTCGCCTATTTAATACTTAATTGGTGAGAGAGGTCACATACGTGGTGCCATCATGTCTGAAAGTGATTTTCCCCTCCGGCTACAGTGTACCACGTGCAAAGTACCGTTAGCGGAGGGGGAGGGTAGCGCGGAGGGCCTTTGCCGGCAGTGTTTGTCCATGGCGCGGCCTATTACGGTTACAGCACCGGTACAGGAGCCGCCCTGGGCTTGTTTCGCTCAGGCGTTAACAGCTTTAGTGGGCCAGTTAGCTCCGCAGCCCGCGTTTACTCCGATGGGTTTGTCCCAGCAGTCTGTGGTGTCGTCACCCATGCAGGGGTTCCCACGACAATTGGTGGTACCCCACAGTCTCCCTATTTCCCCGCTCCCGGGTTCTCAGGAGCCAGCGTGGGTTAACTCCCTGACGAGTTCTGTACAGCACTTGTCGGATGTGTTGCAAGGGGAGTCTGTGCTGCGGTCTCATAAAAGGCCGGTGGCGTCTCTGTCCGCTCCTTATGAGGATGACGAAGGGACGTCTGATGATGGGGAGATTCTAGATCCTTACGATCAGGAACCTCTCCATACTAAGGACGCTGATGCTAAGTCCAAAGTATATATTCCTGGACTTATTCGGGCGGTCCGCACAGCCTTGGTGATTGAGGACGAAGTTCCCCCAGCGGCTAAATCTAAGTATGCCTTTTTCAAAGATGTGAAGGGCGATGCCACAGTCTTTCCTCTTTCGGGTCAGTTGGTGGACCATTTAGAGGAGGCGTGGAAACAACCTGGCAAAAGATACCAGCCGCAGAGACGCCTGGCGGTGGCTTATCCGTTCGCGGATAATTATTTTGCGAAGTGGGAATCCCCTCCACAGGTGGATTCTCACGTGACCCGTCTTGTCCGTAGTGCCACATTGCCGATGCCATCCATGTCCTCCCTTAAGGATGCTACGGACCGCAAGGTAGAAATCTGCCTGAAGTCCGCTTATTGCCTTGCAGGGGGGGCAGCACGGCCGGCTATGGCCATTTGCTGGGTTGCCAGAGCGATGGAGCGCTGGGCGGATTCATTAGAGGCTTCTTTTGAATCCGACTGTCCGGCCGATCAGGCGGAGTTGATTGGCAATCTCCGTGATTCGGCCACCTACATCAACGAGGCGGCTCTAGACATTAGTACTCTGGTGTCTAGAATTTCTTCAGCAGCGGTAGCTGCTCGTCGCACCTTGTGGCTGCGATCCTGGAAGGCGGACGCAGATTCCAAGAAAGGTCTGGAAGCGTTGCCGTTTACCGGAGAAGTTCTCTTCGGTCCGGATCTGGATAAGATTGTGGCCACGCTGGCGGCAGCCAAATCTGCCTGTCTCCCGTCGGCCGCTGCTCCTTCTGGTTCGGGACCATCGTCCTTTCGGTCATCTAGGGCCCAGGGCAGGCCCAAACCACAGTCGTTTCCTCGACAGGCTGGCCCTAAGAAATCGGTCAAGCCCCGGAAGCAGGCATGGAGTACCAGACGTCCGGCCCCCAAGCCAGATGACAAGCCTGCGGCCTGACGGTCCGGGCCTCCCTTTGGGGGATCCCAGGGTGGGAGGCCGCCTGCTACAGTTCGCCCAGTGTTGGTCGACCACTACGACAGACACTTGGGTTCTGGAGGTGGTTTCCCACGGATACGCCCTCTCCTTCCGGCACAGACCCCCGGCTCGCTTCTTCACCACGGGTCTCCCATCAGACCGGAACAAGGCTACGGAGCTGCGGAAGGTATTGCACACTATGCTCCAGGCTGGAGTTATAGTGGCGGTTCCATTCTCCCAGAGGGGCCAGGGTTTCTATTCAAATCTATTTTTGGTACAGAAACCCAATGGGTCATATCGTCCGATTCTCAACCTCAAAGCACTCAACAAGTCTTTGCGGGTCCCGAAGTTTCGGATGGAGACCCTACGGTCCATCATTCTGGCGCTGGAACCTGGGGACTACTTGGTGTCATTGGACATACAGGACGCTTACCTGCATGTCCCTATTCTTTGGCGCCATCAACAGTTCCTCAGGTTTGCAATCAGCAGCGACCACTTCCAGTTTCGGGCGTTACCTTTTGGCCTGGCAACAGCACCACGTGTTTTCACCAAGGTGATGGCGGTCATGGCGGCTTCTCTGCGGCTGCAGGGAGTCCGCATGTTGCCGTATTTGGACGACCTGTTATTGGTGGCAGGATCTCCAGAGCTCCTGTTACGCCACTTGGACCTGACCATTGCACTGCTGCAATGGCACGGCTGGCTAATCAACTGGCAGAAGTCCACTCTAATCCCGTCTCGGAGGATTCTGCATCTTGGAGCCTTATTGGACTCGGGACAGCAAAGGATCTTCGTGACGGAGGACAAGATCTCTGCTTTACAGTCAAGGGTGCGCAGTTGTCTGCACAGCCGCCGGGTGTCCTTACACTCGGCGATGAGATTACTGGGCTCCATGGTGTCGGTGTTCGACATGGTGGAATACGCCCAGTTTCACTCCAGACCTCTGCAGCACCTGATCCTGTCCAAGTGGAACGGGCTGACTCAGTCTCTGAAGTCCCAGACGATTGTGCTCACCCAGGAGGTTCGCCTGTCCCTTACGTGGTGGTTACAGACGACCCACCTCAACAAGGGACGTCCGTTCTGGGTTCCAAATTGGGTCCTGTTGACAACGGACGCCAGTCTTTGGGGCTGGGGAGCAGTTTCGGGTCCACACTTGTTCCAGGGCAGGTGGACGCCGACAGAAGCGGAGCTTCCAATAAATATCTTGGAACTCCGTGCGGTCTTCAATGCTCTCCAGCAGGCACAGCGGTTTCTCCAGGGTCGCCCGGTGCAGGTCCAGTCGGACAACGCTACCACCGTGGCCTACATAAACAGGCAAGGAGGAACTCGCAGTCGGGCGGCTCTCGTAGAGGTCTCTCGGATCCTGGTTTGGGCGGAGCGCAATCTTCCGGCCATATCAGCGGTCTTCATCCCGGGAGTGCTCAATTGGGAGGCGGACTTTCTAAGTCACCAGGACGTTCCTCCGGGGGAATGGTCCCTGCACCCGGACGTTTTTCAACTACTGGTGGACAGGTGGGGTCTTCCAGAAATCGACCTCATGGCGTCCCGGCACAACAACAAGTTGCCGGTGTACGGGTCTTGCACAAGAGACGAAGGGGCGTCTCTGGTGGATGCTCTGTCCGTCCGGTGGACGTTCCGGTTCGCATACCTGTTCCCTCCGGTCTCCCTTCTTCCACGGGTAATCCGGAAATTCAAACAGGAAGGAGGGACGCTCCTGTTGATAGCTCCCGCGTGGCCCAGACGGCACTGGTTCTCAGACCTTCAGGGTCTGTCCGTGGACATTCCTCTGCGGTTGCCGCTACGACCGGACCTTCTGTCTCAGGGTCCTTGCCTTCACCCGGACCTGACTCGGCTGTCTTTGACGGCGTGGCTGTTGAGACGGCCATGCTGAGGTCCCGGGGGTTTTCCAGCTCTGTGGTGCGTACCATGTTACGAGCTCGGAAACCGTCTTCCGCGAGGATATACCATCGCGTGTGGCATACGTTCTTCCAGTGGTGTCGACCGAGAGGTTATGCACCGCGGGAGTTTCATCTGTCTCGGATTCTCGCCTTCCTGCAAGCGGGACTAGATCATGGGCTTCGCCTTGCTTCTTTGAAGGTACAGGTTTCGGCCCTATCTGTCTGGTTTCACTGTAGGATTGCTACAATCCCGGATGTGCGCACCTTTATGCAGGGTGTTCTCCGCATTCAGCCGCCCTTTGTTCCACCTGTGGCGCCTTGGGATTTGGCTGTGGTCCTGAGGGCTCTCCAAGGACCGCCGTTTGAACCACTGGGCTCAGTGGATCTTAAATGGCTAACAGCTAAGACTGTTTTCCTTCTGGCCATTGCTTCGGCCAGACGTGTTTCTGAGTTAGGGGCTCTTTCTTGTAGACCCCCTTTCTTGGTTTTTTATGGGAACAGGGCAGTGCTCCGCACTCGGCCCGAGTTTCTTCCCAAAGTTGTTTCCCAGTTTCATATTAACGAGGAAATAGTTGTTCCGGCCTTTAACTCACCGGGTCTTTCCGTGGGTGAGGCCTCTTTGGATGTTGTGCGGGCCTTAAGGACTTATGTTGACCGCACTTCTTCGTTTAGGAAGTCGGACGCTTTGTTTGTCCTCTTTGGCTTCCGTAAAAAGGGTTGGCCTGCTTCAAAGCAAACTTTGGCAGCCTGGATCCGTATGGCTATTTCTGAAGCTTATCTTCATGAAGGCCTACCGGTCCCTCCTTCTCTGAAGGCTCATTCCACTAGGTCTGTGGGTCCTTCGTGGGCAGCTCGACGTGGTGCCTCGGCAGTTCAGATCTGCAAGGCTGCTACGTGGTCTTCTGTCCATACCTTCGTGAGGTATTACAGGTTTGACACCTTCGCCTCTCAGGATGCTTCCTTCGGGCGGCGGATTCTCCTTTCTGCACAGGAGCGTCCCCACCCTTAAAGGATACTGCTTTGGGACATCCCCAAGGTATCCTGTGGATACCCTATGGACCCTGAAGTAGAAAATATGAGATATGGTAAGAACTTACCCTTGTTATCTCTATTTCTACGAAGTCCATAGGGTTCCACAGGACTCCCGCCCTGTCGCACCTGTGCTGCAGATGGGCTTTGCTCTGGTCACCGGTTTTCCGTCTCCCTCTGGTGAGAATGTGATTCTTGTATGTGTCCAGATCTTTGTTCTCTCTCTTCCTTCTCCTCCTCCGGCCTATGGCTTGGTAACTAACTGAGGTGCCTTGGCTCGGGGGCGGGGTATAGGAGGGGGACCTAGTGCATCCTGGGAGGCTGAAAGCTTAACTCTTTGGTGCCCTGCGACTGACGTCACACCTATACCCCAAGGTATCCTGTGGAACCCTATGGACTTCGTAGAAATAGAGATAACAAGGGTAAGTTCTTACCATATCTCATATTATCGCAGTTTTGAAAAGTCTTTGATAAAAAACGGGGATAACTTTTCACCATTGAATAGGTGTCGAAAAAAAGTGCAGAATTGGGGTTTAGGGGTGCAGGCTTAAAAAAAATAGCCTGCACCCCTGGGAATTACATTTAAAAAAGAACTGTGTCAAAAAAAATAAAAATAAAAAAATAGGGACACCCCAAAAAATGAATTTAAAAATTGGGGTGAAAAAAAAAATGGGAAAAAATTGTTTAAGAATAGGGAAATAGGTTCAGGGCTATTCTGCAAGTATGCGGCAGATGTTTACTAGAATAGAATTATAGCGGCAGGTGCACAAATGCAGAATTTTTAAAAACTTACTTTAGGGACATAAAAATATGCTAGTACCCATTTTCATGTACCCCAAATTTGATGGAACCACTTAAAAAAACGAAAAAAATAATCTAAGTGCTCTTCTGCATCACTTCTTCAATGTCGGGAAAAAAACACCTGCTGCGGCTATTTAAATCCCGACTTTCAATTAAAGGGGGTACCCATAGTTATCCCCCATGGTTTTACAACTTTAGGGGGGTCTTACAATTTTTTTAAGGAAAAATTCGTAACTTTGCACAAATCCAACTTCGGAGTTTTCCCGTTTTCGTTAATTTTATATTGAATACGGGGATAAGCGGGAGCGCGCGCGATACTTTAACGCAGGTAAAAACTCCGATATGAAACGTTAACTTCGACAGTGAAGTTAACGTTTCATATTGAATACCCCTCTATGTCTGCATGATGCCAGCTTCAGGACCAGATAAGTGCTGATTAGACTAACACACAGTATAGTTTTTTTGGAGCTGCAGCATAGGACACACAGAGACAGTCTGTATTACAGTATCAGGAGTATTACCACCAGTCACTAGTACAGGGACAGTCTTATCGGAATCGGTATGATTTATCGCCGGAACCATGCCCGGCGGTTGGAATCCCGACAGCGGCAACCCGGCAGAGAAGGAAATCCCGATCGTCAAAGGTAAGTATATACTAATGTGTAATATCAACGCCTGTCTTTAGACCCTTGCCGGGATATGACAGTCGGGAAACCGACTGTCGGGATTAGGTCCACCGGCTTCCCGACTGCATACCGTCTTATCATCATGACAGAGTCATAAAGGGAGAGCCACTGGTAAAGTGCGCTACAGATGCTTCTCTACAAAATGCCAAACATCCCAGCTGCTACTTTTCCAAAAGTTAAAATTAAACAAGTATCCAGCCGGCTTGCGACAATAACTAAAAGTAAATACTATGTGCACCCACGTATTAACTGGCCAGTGGACATTCTTCTAGTACAGTGTTATGATTAATTTTGTGGGTACATTGCCTATAGTTGAGACATTAACTATTAGTACACAGAATAATTTATAATTGTTAACTAATGTAGTAATTGGATGTATCTGTACACTAGTAGTGTTAAAGTGATATTTTTGAAGTGTTTCATAATTGTGTTATAGTGTGCAATTTATTACTGTTAGCTAAGTGCAAACAAAACATATAGTGGTCGCTCACATCAGCTTAATGACATTGCACAGGTGCTTGTAAAGGGCGGAGTTTACACTGAGCACAGAAAAAAAGGGAGATTCTCTCCAGCACACTGCAGCAATATCAACAAAAATACTTGAATTCTACATGATAATAGGGATTCAGAGGTATTAGTTACATACATTTGCAAATATATGAATAAGCGCCAGGCCAACGTCAAGGCTCCTCTATTACTGGCATCCCTAACATTAAGGGATTCACATCCGAGGAGCAGGGTACCCCAAAAAAACTCCAGCCAAGGACCTTCCCCAGGGCATCACACGAAAAGAGGAAAAAGGTGATAGTGAAGTGTAAAGTATAGATGTGTAAAGATAATCAATGTGTTAATAAAATAAGAAGAATTAAAATGACATAAATAATAAACCTGCCTTGGCGCTTATTCATATATTTGCAAATGTATGTAACTAATACCTCTGAATTTCTATTATCATGTAGGATTCAAGTATTTTTGTTGATATTGCTGCAGTGTGCTGGAGGGAATCTCCCTTTTTTTCTGTTGTTAGCTAAGTGCATAAGAAGCTCCAATATTGAAGTGCTCCAGTGTAATAAATCTAAATACATTTTTTTAAACCTGAGTATTTCTTTAGTCTGGGGATTAGGATGCCTTCACCTCTCTGCCAGGGATGGGATGAGATGACTACAGAAAGAAGCTATCCTATCAGAACCACCGGACACCTTTGGTGACTGACATTTATAGCGGGGAGTGTCACAGTTTGTACACAGTAGTTCACAAGCAAATAGTTCAAAAGCGCTTCAGCAGAAAATGGTTAAAGCACATGTCAGATCGGTACACAGTAATCACAGAGGGAGTAAGCAGAAGGATCATCCAAGGTTAGCCAAGGGTCAAATGCTGTAATCATAAACAGAAGGGAAGTTTGGGAGCAGCACATTGAACAGTCATCTAGCAATTAGATATTGTGTAGGGGATGCTCTCGACGCTCTACCTATCCGGAGGGGGGTTTTGTCGGAAGGTAGGAAAGGTGGGGGGGGATTGATAACCAAAATGCAGCTATAATAAGGTCACAATAAAAAGGATTTATTCCATAATAATTAAGATTCACTGGTGTGTCAAGCAAACTATGGGCAGTATTCAATTTGGCTGCGAAAAGTCGGAATCGGCGATAAATTATCGCAGACGACGTCATTTTTGCATGTTTCAATTATCCCCGTATTCAATTACAAAGGCTTTTTGCCAGTGTGAAAAGTCTTTGTAAAAAAAACGGGATAAGTTTTCACCATGTTTTTCATGGTGAAAAAATGTGCAGAATTGGGGTTTAGGGGTGCAGACTTTAAAAAATAGCCTGTACCCCTGGGAGTGTCATCTAAAAATAAACTGTGTTAAAAAAAAGTTTTAAAAAAAAATCTGGATACCCCAAAAAATGTACTTTCATTTTGGGGTTGAAAAAAAAAATTGGGGGGACAAACTTCTAAAGTAGCTAAATTAATTCCAGAGGGTTTTCTATATATGCGGCAGGTGTTTTCTTCATTGCCTGCTGGTAGCAGCAGGTGCATTTTTGCTGATTTTTTAAAAATAACTTTAGGGACTTATGCTTGCACCCATTTTCATGTACCCCAAATTTGGTGTGAATAGTTATTTTTCCCCAAAAAAAGCAAAGTGCTATTCTTCACTACTTCTTCATAGCCGCATTTATGCACCTGCTGCGGCTATTTAAAAACCCTGACAATATGCAGAAGGCCAAATCAGGGGTACCCATAGTGATTCCCCATGTCAGGACATATTTTTGGGTGTGCCAGGATCAAACCCCGAAAATTTACAGGACTTTTCGTCAGTGAGCTTTTCGCTGGGTCCTGATTCCGCACCTTTTAAATTGAATACGGGATAAGCGGGCACGCGCCAGATACTTTATCTCCATCCAAACCTCCGATGTGGATCGAAAAGTCCAGCACAGACTTTACGCTCCAAATTGAATACCCCCCTATGTATTAAAACACATCAGTTATAATCACATGAAGGGCAAGTTTCATACAATAAATTTCATATAATAAATAATATACTTGATAGAGACTTACATATAACTGGCAATATATATGTCATATGTAATAATAAAAGGAACTGTCAAGAGGTAATGAGCCTGACCGACCTTCTTTGTGGTAAAAAGGTCCAGAGACCTTTATATCCTATAAATTGCTTTGCCTACCTGGTTATAAAATAAATGCAGTGACGTGCAGTGAGGTAAATGGCTGGGGAGGTACTGGCTAGCATCAGAGCCAGTTTTACAGATACATATATGAACCCGAGGGTTCATGTGGGCATTATACAAATGTACAGCAGTATTTAGTGCTAAAAATTTTGTGTGCTTTAATCCAGAGTTTTGACTATAAAAAATATTAGAATAATACAAAGAAGATATTTATAATATTATACAGTTTTCTTATAGTTTTTATAGTAAAAACTGTGGAGTATACCTAAGTATGACAGGAAAGGCTCTGCCTCACCTGACCGCACATCACTGCATACTAGATATACTGTACATGGGTCAATTCAGATGGTTGAGTATTGCATCAGGGTGGACAACAATTATTGCAGATAGTGTCTCTACTGCCTGTGCAGCACAAGGTAATTCTGGTGTTACAGTAATTACCAGGGCCGGCTCCAGGGGTTGGAGCACCCGGTGCTGGCCCTTAATAATGCGCGACATAATTTGAGAGCGTGGTCTAATAACCATAGGCCACGCCCCCTATGTGACGTTATTTGGAGGCGTGCCCGCATGGCATGCCTGCAATAATGTCAGGCTGGGGGTAAAGCCCAGCACTCAGTCACTGGCTGGGCTTCCCCCAGCCCTCTCCCGTCAGTGAATGGATGCCGCGCGCATTCACACTTCGGGGTCCGGCACCTCCCGGTCACCAACCTCCCGTTTTGACCGAAGTGGCCCGCAGGTGGAACAGCAGGACAGTACTGTCCCGCTGAAATCGGGATACTGGGGAGGGGTGCGACCTCTACGGGTGGCGCCCCTGTGCGACCGCATTGGTCGAACACCCCTAGAGCCGGCCCTGGTAATTACACAGGATAACAGGTGGTTGTTGTGATGATAATTCCAGAGACCTGATTACCGGTATACTAAATGAAACTGGCAAAATAAACCAGAATAGAGGGTATGTGTTTACCTGGGATAGTGTCAGTCATATTATGCGGTGCTTGAGTTCCCCTTGTCCTACAATCTTGGTCAGGATAGCAGCGGCAATGGTCCTTCTGCTACTGCATTCGCTCTGTCAGAGATCCTTAACAAAGTTGGAGGAATTTTACACACTGAGAAGACTCTGAATGCCGGAAACAGCTGCACATGGAATCGGAAGTAGCCGTTGTGTGTTCCATAGTGTGGTCCAGCAACCAGTAAGTTCACAGCGCCACCGGGCAGAGCAAATTCAGTAGCAGCAGGACCATTGCTCCTCCAATCCCATGATGATAAATATTTTGTAGAGTACTGATAATACAGAATTGATTCCGAATTGCATGCAAGTCCATTCTGTGGACAGATCTGTGAGAACACATGCTCTGTAGGTGATGGCAGCTCCTTTAACAAGCAGCTGCCACATAGTTGCAACCAATTGTGCATACAGGATAAGAGCTACATTTTGAATCCAAGCACTCAATACAGCCGCACTTGAAACTGATTTGTGTACAATTCAGAATTAGGTCCTCTGTGTGCACAAGTCACTGCCATTATTATCCCATAAGCATGCTCTGCTCTTCGTAATCTTAATACAGTTGATTTTCAGCTATTTTATTGCAAAAATAAAACAATCATTATGCATGCCATCATCGCCAGTTGCTGCAATACAGTGTTCCGTTTGCATGGGTTCCTCCTGATCTTTACACCAATTTACACGAATACCTTTAAACTGTTAAGAAAGCTACCCAGTGATCCAAAGACTGCAACATATGGTTAAGCTGGGTACACACTAGACGATCCGGTGGATCGGGCCGACATATCGACTACATCGGCCAGTGTGTACCCGCTATGTCGCTGACAACGCACACTCCTGCATGTCGTCAGCAACATCCTCCGTCTGACCTGCATGCAGGTCTGATGGGTGACATAGTTAGCGAGGGCCATGCTGCCGAATGTAGCATGGCCCCCACTGTCATTTTGTTGTTGCCGGCATGAGCAAGTGTGTATGTGCTTGCCGATGCCGGCACCCACGCTGGGTGCCGCCACTGCCGATGTCATACACACTAGACATTGTTTAGTGTGTACCCGGCACTACAATGTGAAAGTCTTTACAATCAAGCTAGCAACATTTTAAATATTTACAATATAATGTGAAATTAGCAAAATCTGCTACAATGCATGTATATCTGAATATTGAATATTTAAGAATATACTGACATTGTTGAAGAGAGCCTGCACCACTGCCCGTATACAGGGCCTGATTCAGAGCCGGACGCTATTTGCTAACGGTCGTTCAGAAAAAGGGGCCGGCTATTTAAATTGAGCGCTCGCTCTTTGCGGTCTGTTGACGCCTCTATGTCTGAGCGAGTGAACGAAATATGCGCTCGCTATTTTGTAAAGACGCCCCCTGGCCGCTCGCATCCTACGTCATCTCTGCTATTTATTTGATTAATTGAGTACATCGAAAGGCATCTGAACTGCTCGCAGTGCTTGTGGTTGGATTTTCCAACCGCAATCATGCGAACAGTTCAGGCTAAAAGACAACCAAGTGACGTGGCCGATGACGCGGCTTTGTTAATTATGCACACCCTTAAAACACCCGTTTTGACCTTTTGGCACGCCTGCGTTCGGATCTCCACTCCCCATTTTCAAGCACCTTCCCCTGTTACCACCCACAAACGCCTCATTCTGTCACTCAAATTAGCAGGCATTCGCTATTTTGCGAGCACACAATTTCCGGCCGCAATGACTGGTTCACGCATGCGTAATGCAACCCATACGCATACGCAGTTGTGCGAACATCGGTCGGAGCGAACGAGCGGCCGCTTACGAGCGGCTCTGAATCAGGCCCACAGTCAGTGGCTGGTAAGCTGTATGACATCCCACTCTACTCAAGTTCTGCTTCACATTCCCAGTGTGTATAACTGTGAGTATGGCTGTACTGCATCTACCATCAATAAAACATAATACTGGTAAAGCATTTGGGCTGTTCGTTGTCTTAGGGCATCCTCTGGTGTGTACACTAACTCTGCCACACCAACCTGTACATATATATAACAGGTTATGGCCCAGGTACACAAGTTACAAGTACACAGGTCCCAAGCTACTGGAATGCCCAGTAGCAGCACACAGACACCATCTTAGGCACAAGCAAAGCACAGACTGCTATCAGAACAGAGGACCCGATTCAGAGCCGACGCTATTTGCGGACGGTCATTCTAAAAAAGTGGCCGGATATTATATTGAGCGCTCGCTCTTTGCGGTGTGTTGACGCCTCTATGTCTGAGCGAGCGTTCGAAAAATGCGCTCGCTGTTTTGTAAAGATGCCCCTTTGCCGTTTGCATCACACGTCATCTCCGGTATTTATTAGATTAATCGGGAACATCGAAAGGCATCTGAACTGCTCGCAGTGGTTGTGGTAGGATTTTCTGAACTGCTCGCTATCACTGCGAGCAGTTCAGGCTAAAAGACAACCAAGTGACATGGTCGATGATGCTCCTTTACTAATTATGCACTCCCATTAAACGCCCTTTTGACCGTTAGGCACGTCTGCGTTCGGATCTCCACTCCCCCGTTTTCAAGCACCTTCCCCTGTTACCACCCACAAACGGTACATTCTGTCAATCAAATTAGCAGCCCCTCGCTGTTTTCCGAGCGCACGATTTCTGACCGCAATGACTGTTTTGCGCATTCGCATTACGACCCATACGCATGCGCAGTTGTGCGAACATCGCTCAGAGCGAACGAGCGACCGCTTACGTGCGGCTCTGAATCAGGCCCAGAGTGCAGCACAGAATATTTTTAGCACAGTGTGACAGAACTGAAGCTGTTTAGAGCACAGAGGCTGCACAAATATGTATATTAGAAAAATGCACACAGAAGCTACACCCATAATAGGGTTAAGCAAGCTAAAAGGTGAAACAACTTATACTACATGCAAATTTGCTATAGAAATGCAACTAAAATGTGAAAGTTTGTGGAAAGATACAGTAGATCCTGATCACCGTCCAAACCCAGATAATGTAAAGAGAGTATGGGCACTATTGGCTTAAGTATAGAGCAACACATGTACATTATCGTACATGGGAAGATGTCAACAAAGGACATGTGAACTGCACTGCAGGCAGCATACCAAGATGGGGTTCTCATGAACAGGATTAATCAGAGATGTTTATTATACAAAACCAAGATATGTGAATGCAGCAGTATAAGTGTCTACACTGATACAATAGTTGCTGAGAAACGGACATAATTTTATGTTGAAGAGCAAGTAGATGATGAAGAGATCGCTACAGCGATGCTACAAAAAAATGCCTTAGGTTGACTTCCTAGTTGTGGTGTTGGAAGCGAACACAGTCAAATTAACCACAGATACAGTCAGAGCAAAGTTACTACAGTTCCAAGAAAGTGTGCCCTGTGAGTCAAATGCTGAGAGTATTGCAATACACACAAAGAGTGAGAAACTCAATGGTCAAGTGCTACATATGTCACAAGATAGTTCACAAAGGATTTGAGTGCAAGCTAAAGAATGTGATTCCTATGCAAAGCAAGAAATGCAGCGGCAAAGATGAATCAGCCATGAGTGCCACAGATAGCTGCAGAAAAAAACTCTTGGTATATCGTTTAGGTGCAACAAGGTATTTCAGCTGCAATGAGGAATGGTTCACTACATTGACTACAATCAAAGGAATTGGCAACCAAGTGCTTACAGCTACAAATGCTGGAAAAAATTAAAGCCCGCTTGAAAATTGGGAACAGACTTTAAGCCATCAGTGTCCTAGAACAGAGGGCCTGATTCAGACTTAGGAATTGAGTGAGATATCTCTCTCAACTGTGAACCTGAACAAACCATATTGCAATGCAAGTGGTGTAAGTACATACATTTTTTTACATGTAGGGTAAATACTGTCTGCTTTTGCATTTAGCCCACAAATACTGCACAGCTTTAGTATTACTCTACAATTTAGATGTCAGTTTGGAAACACTCCTCCCAAATCTAAATCTCTCTGCACATTTTAATCTTCCCCACCTGCAGAGCAGCATGATTCACCAAGATGATCAGTTGAGAGAGATATCTCTCTCTATGTCCAAGTCTGAATCAGGCCCAGAGGTCACAAAGTTCACTTTGCTAAAGGAAAGTGCGTTGTGCGGAACAGAAAAGGCATCATAATAGCTACAAGCACCCGAAGTCAGTGACTGATACAGTGAAACCCGTATGTGAGAGCTGTTTAATAGGAAAATAGAACCAGCAGACATTTCTAAAGTCAGCGAGCAGAGCTGCAGCACAACTTGAAATGATTACATACATATGTGTGTGGTCCAATTGAAGTAAAGTCTATAAGTGGATACAGGTACTTTGTGACGTTCATAGTTGACATAGGTGACTTCAAAAGAATTACGCTCGTATGGCGGGATGGACTAAGCATCGCATCCGTGATGCGGTACATCTCGCCTGTCCTCAGGTACATACCGTGGTTGAGCTGTCCTTTTGCGATGGCTCTGGAGAGAGGGACTTCCGGGTTTAACACCCAGAAGTCCCTCTGGCATCCTTCGGCGCATGCACAGCAGAACGCAGGACGCGAGGTGTGATGGGATTTAACTGATTGGATCCCTCTCAGGAGAAGCATTTTGAACAGAAGCCCATAGGCTTCTATTGGGTAACGCCACATGAAAATGGCATTACCCATCGGTGCATTCCGGTACTTATTACATATGGGGTTATGCGTTACTGCATGTTCGGACTTTTACCGCATTTTCCCCTTTTGTATATCCCACCCATATACTCCATCAGGGAGAAGTCTGAAGTAGTTAAGAAGATTGCAAACAATAAGAGACTTGTAGTGAATCAAACCAGTCACAGACTGAATCAGGCCCGGGAGTGCTATTGCGCAGACTCCGAACCTCCATGGAGGCTTCACTTCCTTACCAAGATGGCAGCCGTACTCAGTACTGTGCATGTGCAGCTCCATCTTGATCACTGTGTTAGAGCGCCACGGCAGGAGACACAAGTCTTCCAATTAGCAATGTGAAACCTTAATGAGATTGCATCTGCCGTCAATAAAACACTCCACTGGTTTAGCATTTGGGCTGCTCGTTGTCTCAGGGCATCTGCTGATGTGTACACTAACTCTGCCTCACCAACCTATATACACATATTCCAACAGACATAGTTTACAGTACATCTTCTATATTATATTCAATACAATGTATATCAGTTATACAAGTGGTAAAGCCATTAATTAAACATTTCATACCAATAGTTTCATTTAACCATTTCCTTATCCAAGACAATTCCCTCTGCACTAATAAATTATTTGTAATTAACTTTTTGACTTTAGTAAGGATTTGTCAATGGACCTGAAAAATAGAGGCCCTGAACTGTCAGAATCCCAGCAGTTCACAGCTAACAACATTCCCCATAGAGGTGCCCAGGCAAATGTACAATGCTGACCTATTGTAATTATCAGGAATGTGCTCTGACACATATCGCGACCACACGTCACTGATGACTGAATTGCCCCCACATAGTTCAAAGTACCAATGCACTGTGTGTGTATGACCCAAGTTGTGCATTCATGTCTATATTTTGAGCTGCATGCATAAAAAGATATTTGCAAAATTAAATGTAGTGTATAGTACTATAGTGTTCACTCTAGCTCTGGCGCGAGGCAGGGCGCCGGAGCTAGAGAGGGCACGTTCGTGCGCTCGCCCGAGAAGGGGGCGTGGTCACCAAAAAGGGGGCGTGTCTATAAGACACGTCCCCTTTTCGTCACTCTTGGGTCGTGCCCGGCACTTACGGACACGCCGGGCAGCCCCCAAGCCCTGCAGACAGGGAGAATAGATGCCGGGCGCATGTGCCCGGCGTCTATTCACTGGCGGTGACCGAGTCACCGCACATTTCTTCGCCTGCGGGACACTGCGACCCGCGGGTGAAGACAGTTCCTGCAGGCTGTTAGGGTAGGGTGCTTTTTGCCCTCCTTCTGGAGGGCAGGGCGCTTTTTGCCTTCCAGAAAGAGGGCAGGGCGCCGCGCCCCGCTAAAACAGCCTAGCGGGAACGCTTGTACTATCTGGAACAAAAATGTTTTATACTTAAATTGCATGTGAATATCCTTATTTTACTTCCTGTGCTCAGGGGGCGCCGAGAGGGGAGTGAGTACTAATTACCTGGGCCAGAGCTTGTTGGAGGGGTTTGTCAGGGGCCCGGGTCTGCCACCCCCTCCTCCCTTCTTACCTGTTAGCCGCAGCAGCCTCTTTCCTCAGCCCAGCAGTTGCTGTTGTGTCCTGGACTGTGGTGGTTCTGCTGATGTGAGCTTTGCAGATGGTTTTGTTGCTAGAAGACGGCTATCTTGCTCTAAAATGTTGTTGTTAAAGAGGGCATTTAGTGACATGGTTGTTATTAGAGATGTTCGGTTCGTTCTCCAGAAATCCAAATCCACCCGAATTTCGTGAATCCGGACAAATCTGAGTCGCGGTTCTAATCTCCTGAGAAGATCCAGATGAATACGAATTGTGGTTCTGATCTATTAGTGGTTCAGAATTGGGATTTTAAATTCAAATTTTGTTTTTTGGATTGCATAAATTATATGATTTTAGCATATTTTAAAAATAAAAAAACCCAGATACAAAACCAAAACACATGAGGGTAGTTTTGCAAAACCAAAACACGAAGATAAATACAGATCCAAAACCAAAACACGGGAGTCAGTGCACATCTCTAGTTGTTATTGGGGGTAAAAATGTCAGTAAGGTGGTTCACAAGGCACCATGGCCTTGGCATATTTCAGTAAGGTAAACACCACAATTAAAATGTATTATATATGATTAAGGCAATACTGTCCCCTATTGCTAATAAAAGTATTACTGTATGTGCTCTTGGGAGACACTTCCCCTAATTTCAAGGGGATAAAAGGAATATTCATGCGAAACATGTTAGGCCCTTTGTGACTATATAGATGGATGGTGTCCAGTATCCACATTCTTCAATCTGTGGGTATATTTACTAAAGTGAGAGATTTTAAAAGTGGAGATGTTGCCCATAGCAACCAATCAGATTGTACTTAACAATCATCTAGCACCTTCTAGAAGATAATAGTTATAATCTGATTGGTTGCTATGGGCAACATCTCCAATTCTAAAAACTCTCACTTTAGTAAATATACCCCTGGGTGTCTTATACCGCTTTTATACCTAAATTCTGGGTCTGACCCCGAGGTTGGAACAGGGTTCCAAACCGGATCAGACCCGGAATTTAGGCGGCGCCAACCCAGGATATTCCTGAGTCGACGCCGTTCACACCGCAACTGGGTCTGCAGTGACCCGGCTCTTCCATTGTTGAAGTGGACGCTTGGAGATGACTTCATCTCCAAGTGCCACTGAAGCCAGCCAATCAGCAGGCATGCGGCGCACTCCAGGTCATCGTGACCCGGATTGCGCCGTTTACACTGCAGGGTTTCACCGGTCATTCCCGTCTTAAACCATGCAAGTTACCCGGGTTGGATTGCTGGGTCACTCCACCCAGGAATCCAACCCTGTCCCCTTTTACACCAAGGAGCTATCCGGGTTAACCCTTCAATAACCCGGGTTTTAGCTCTGGTCTAAAAGGGGTATGATTAAGACAAAGGGGGTTCCCCAGGGATCGCTGGTCGATGCATTGAATATAATCCTTAGCTAAGTATATAATTTATATATATCTTCTGAGTATATAAACCTTATCTTCTTATACCTATATATATCTGTTATATGTTGTTATATATCATTTGTTTATCAATAAACTGTTGTTCATTTATATAATCTTATAAACCTGATTTTGTGTGTTTTTACTTAATTACGACCCATTTGCAATTACAGAAAGTAGTAACCCGGTGTTGACCAATTTTACACCTATTACATATGTTTGGAAAGAAATTAGTAATAATGTTTTTAATTTTCTTTGCTTAGGAATGAAGCATTACATAATGATTCAATTACTTATGTTACTTATTGTAATAAATCATGTCTATCATAACCACAATCAGCAGACTTATTAATCAGTTAGGTTGTTGATTTGTTACATTTTCCAAGGTCTGATGAGTTTCTATGGACCTTCGTAAACTGCCTTTCAGGGATACCACATATTGTTGTGGGAGAATATAATCTATTCTCAGTACGTTATTGCATTCTGCTGGTTTCTAATAAAGTAGAAATTCTCCCGTTATGTAAATTAACTTTCAAATCAGTCAAGATAATTGACAATTGATTCAAAATACTCAGTAGTAAATTTAATAGTAGAGTGTTTTAAATTAGCTCTCTATACCATCTTGGTAAAAGATTAATAAGAACTTTTAATATAATAAATGTCATCCACAAATTGCAAATATAGCCTGATAAGCGCTGAGCAGTACTTATTGCATGCAATTTGCCCTGTAATGAAGGCATAAAAATATCCGCAAATGATACTTGTTCCTTGTGTTGGTAAAAGGTATTATCAAGTTATGTTCCTGTAAAAGTTAAAAGGCAAAATACTTTTTTCTGATTTTGTGAGTTGCTACATATGATCATGTTCTCTTGAATTTGCTCAATCTTGGATGAATGTATTTGATAATACAAACTATAATTATGATGCTGGAATTTAAAACTGCATCAATCTCATCTTACTATAATGAGCTTGGAAGAACCAAATAATTGTCTGTCTAGCAATAACTTTAATGTATTAATAGCCCATGCAGTTAGTCTCTGATTCGCATGATGTGATGCCTATAGGGGCCCAGAGAGGCTCGATGCCATAAACTGGCGCTAAGTGACTCATTCAGATTTATGCTGCAGCACGAATACGTGAATGACCCTTGTATCCTGTGTTCTTGATTTCTGTTCAATAATTAGTATTTTTGCCTGTGAGGGGCTATTTTTCTTTTTGCAACGATTGCGTCTCTGAGCAAAAGATGTCTTGTAGGGAGCAAACCGTTCTGACTTAAAGGAAAGTGGCTAATTGTGCCTTGTACACCCTTGAACCTCTGCAGCTCTAAATCAATAACACCATTTACCTGCCCTTTAAATCTAAAATTTTCATTACAGTACCTAAATAACCCCCACCAAGCCTCATTGTTATGTGTTGCTGTGTCCTGAAAGATGTAACTGTTTTAATGAAGAAAAAATCTTTACATTAACAGTAAAGATGTTTCTGTTTTTTTTTCTTCCTCCTCCTCTCATCTTCAGCTGTTATTACAGTACAAGTCCCATTTATCAGGAGGAAGAAGGCAAGGAGTGGTGATTAACAATGCATAGCAGATGGTACACGGCAAAGTGGACGTCTTAAGCTCCTAAAATCATATAGCCATTATCATCTCTGTCATCCTCCAAGTGTGGAACGCCGCAACGAAGGGGCTTGGATCCCGCAGCAACGTACTTCATTTTATCCAGCCTTTCAGATCACATTTGTTTATGAAAATTAAGTGCCGGAATAACATTGCAGCTCCCATTCCAGAAGATGTGATTTACATAGTTTTACATAAACAAAATACAAGTATGTGTAGTGGGAGTACAACTAATCTAATTCAGCCAGATGGAAACAGAAAGCACAACTCCAGACAGGGAGAGATGAGTCTACATACAGCATATATAATTGGCTGGGCTTCTGCAAAGCTTTAATTGTCATAATTTAGGAATGATTGCATTACCCAGATGTGACAGAGAATTGTGTTATTTTGATTGAAACATTAGCTGGATAAAATCTGCCAACATATTCGAACAATGCTTCCACATATCCTGCATACCTAAAATGATCAGTGCACAGGAACCATTTGCATAATCAGCTGGAATGATGCGGCATTATGTAATATATGGTCGTACTTGCCTATTGTAAAGACAGTGTTGTGCAATCAGTGACTATTTACAGGGTCCAGACTTTTTGAGTTCTTTAGAAATTCTCGGCAAATTGTTTACATGTTGTAGATCTCTACAAAACTAGTGTCATATTAACCTGGGATGCAATATAAATAATAACACATTTTAGCTCTTTTGTGCCTTCTTTACTTCTAGATTAGGCTTTTTATAATCACACTGGAAAAGGAAGTAATTCTGCACCAAGTGAACACTGCAGTAAAAGAAAAACATTAGAAATGTTTACAGTATATAAAAAAAAGAAAATAATAATCATCTATGGTGTGTTTCTATTAGGATAAAAAAAATAAAAAAATGCAAGGATGATCGCTTGTAAGGCTAGTGTGTGTGTAAACGTTGGATGCTTCAGTGGTGAGAAAATACACATACAGGACCGCAATCCTTAAAGACTATCGGAGCGGAGCACGGCACTGTCACAATTGCCGCAAGCACGGAGCAGAACTGCACGGGACAAAGCGACTGCCTGGCGCATAGACAGCACCTGGGATCATAGCACCAAAGACCCACCACAAGATCAACAACCGGTCTGGAGACTGAACCCTTATACTCCAGAACGCTGGAGGTAAGAGAGGGAAAGTTTACTAGGGTCAGTGCAGGTGCTGTATTTTAAGTCTATAATCCCCAGACTTTATCACAAAGGAGCTTAAACATTTTAATCATTGGTTGAGTTACACACACTAGCCTTACAAGCGCTCATCCTTGCATTTTTTTGTATTATAACTATCACTTTCTTTGGGATTAGCAGCTGCTGCAAACACATTTATAGCTGCGTTGGTTGTATTTTTTTCTTTTGTGTTTCTATTAGGGATATGCGCTGACCCCCGTGTTTTGGTTTTGATTTGTATCTGTATCTCCTTCAATGTTTTGGATCTAGATTTGGTTTTGCAAAACTGCCCTTTCGTGTTTTGGTTTTGGATCTGTATTTTCTTTAAAAAAATTGATAAAAACTGCTAAAATCACATAATTTGGGCTTTTCTTTTGTTCCCACAGTATTATTAACCTCAATAACATTAATATCCACTCATTTCCAGTCAATTTTGACCACCTCACAGCTCACAATATTGTTTTCATCTGGTTTAGGCCCAAAAGTTGCACCAATCTAACTGGCTGACTAAGCTAAGTGGAAGCAGTGGGCGGCACAAACACATGGCAGTTCAACCTCCAACATGGCACATAAAGAAACATATGTTTTCATTAATCAAGAGGCCTGATTTATGGAGTATGATTGTAGTTAAAGGCAGGGAAAGGAAGGGTTGATTCATAGTAAATTTAATTAGATTTTTTTATTCTGAAGCAAAATTATGGAGGAGGGGAGGGTATGGGTGTACAATATGTCCCATGTTTTGCCCACAAAATCAACTTGGTGGTTCAGAATTTTTAAACTTAAAGGGGCATACAGGAAATGCTACCTGTGGTCATAAACATTTCAGCATTCAGAAACCGCATGTCAAACATTGCAGCAGCTGTGGCAGTTCAACATCCAACATGGCACATCAAGAAACAAATGTTTTTATTATTCAAGAGGCCTGAGGGAGTTGGAGTATGTATGTAGTTGAAGGCAGGGAAAGGAAGGGTTGATTAGTAGTAAATTTTATTTCATTTTTGGACTCCAAAGCAAATTTATGAAGGAGGAGGGGAGGCATTTACAAAAAATATTTTACATCAGTACTTGCTCCAGTGGAGATTCTCAGTAGTTACAGATTTTTCATACTTTCTGAGGAAGCTGCTGACGGGCTTGAGAGGCGGAGAAATGCATAAAAGTGCCTATCTGTGGAGAGGCTTGAACACAGACGGGTCGTTGTTGGATGGTGTGGTTCTCTGATTCAACCTAATCATTGCAGCCAGTAACAGCATTGCCAACTAAAGAGCATTGGGACCGGGTAAAACATGGGGTGTCTGGAATAAGATTATACAAGGGATACCACCTGGGATTGAGTTTTGGGACACAAAGAATATTTTTTTTATGCATGCATGCTGCTTGAATCTAACTCTCCCTACCACCTATGCCCAATAAATCCACAGCACTGCTATCTCCAATCTTGAAATACTAATCTACTTATCTGGATTATTTCTGCTGCAAGTTATTTTAACACAGCTAATTATTACAGGTTACCAATCGTGCCTACTTGAAACATTTTAAGCACAAAGACACTTTGTCAAAAATACATTGAGACTAATATATATATATATATATATATATATATATATATTAAAAAAAAAATTTCCTACAAAAGAATACTAATTACTTTTCTTCCAAATAGACCTACATCTGGGAATTTTTCATGCTGCAAGTGTTTTAATAGTTTGCCATTATTTTCTACCATGTAGAATATATTGCTGCCGCACTTTTTCACCCATCTGCGCTTGCGTATAATATTCGTTGTGATCTGATTTGGGAAGCTCGTAAGCCACTATCAGGTCGCTGCTTTGAGTGACAGTGCCGTTTGTGGGTGGTAACAAGGGAAGGTGCATGTGAACGGGGGAGTGGTGTTGCGAACACAGGCGTGTCAGTCCCCCAAAATGCAGTTTAAAGGGCTTGCATAATTAGCAAAGTAGTGTCATTGTACACGTCACCTGCATGTATTTCAGGCCGCACTGACCGCAGTGCTTGCAGCGGGGAAAAGCAACCCCAAGAGCTGCGAGTTGCTCCGATGGCTCTCGATGGTCCCGATTAATCATACATTTCCTGGAGATGACGTGTGTTGCGAGAGGCAAGGGGGCATCTTCAGACACTTGCGAGCGCACTTTGGCGTAGCTCGCTAACACACGGTTGGCGTCCTTACGCAATGCAGTGCGAGTACTTAATTTACATATCCGGACCCTTTTTGCCAGCGAGCGATCGCATCTTGGGCGCAGGTCAGAATGAGCTCCTTAATCTTTTAGTAGATATCCAAGTTTGGTTATTTTGTGGTCTTGTTGACAATTACACTATATGATCACTACATTTTAGTAAATTATTGTGTATATATGTGGCAATATTGGATGATCTCTGCATAGAGTCATATATTGTATATTATAGTTAGGATTTAATCAGGAGCTATATTGGTGCAATATATTTGCTTTTTAGAATTTTCTGTGTTTTTTTATTTTATATGTTTGAGTGCCGTGGATTAAGCCTGTCATTTATTTAAATTTTGTGGTCAGACTTGCTAGGGCACCCTGTTTTTCAAATGTTAGACAAACTTTTTTTGTCTATATCCAGGTGCTTATTAACTGATATCCCTGGGTGTGGTCCTGTCTCTTTAAGCCAGGACCCATATTCATGTTTAAAATGTATGCAAGCTTGTGCCCAAGATGGCAGACCAAGATCATTTATCTGAGAATCAGTGTAGGAACTGGCCAGATGGGAATGACCGTGAAGTGGTGGTCAGCTTAACAAATTATTGCAATATTTTGGAGCCAACATTCCCTGTATTCAAAGGAGTTGCAGTTCGAAAAACAAGTGAGTGCCGAGTTTGTATGATTATATATATATATATATATATATATATATATATATACATACAAAAAACGGAGGGCACTCAACAGGTCTCAGTAGTGGCAATAAAGTAAACCAGACGGTTTTTTTTTTTCCTATTTTATATTGTATGTGATTTGAAGATTTTATTTTTTTGTAATTAAAAATGCCCTATTTCTGACCAGCGCCTACACTTTTTTATCCTTGTTTGAGCTTCTTGGTGGTTCCACATTTTTTTAAAGAATAAAGGGGGCATGCAGGAGATTATGTCTACTGCAGCACACAAAACTGAAGCTCTGAACAGGAAGGGGGCAGAAGGATTTTAAAGTCTGGTACTAAACATCTCTTACCATTGTGCTTCTGGGATCATGTATGGGAAGGCTGGGAGGAGAGGAGGGAGAACATCTCCAGATACCATCACAAAATAGCCTCTCCATTTGGTGTTTGAGTTGCATCTGACCAACATGGCTATTATGATCAAGGAAAGCCAAGCCTACCAGGTTGCTATCTAAAATCAAGGTTGAAAAATGGCATGAGTATTTTGCAAGTATGCCTATTTGTGATTTTAGTTGAAATTAATAAAGTATGAAACTAAAAAAACAAAGTAAGCATCAGAGCAGCGGAACAAAAGCATGGCAGTTTAAAAAACTATAGGACATCTATGAAACAATTGCCACACAGCACTGGCAGACAGGGTGGCAGTTTGATAAACTATAAAATTAAAAATATCAGGCAACAATGCTCCAAACAGCACATAATGCAAAGAAAAGAGGTGCGAGATGGAATTGTCCTTGGGCCCTTCCACCCACCCTTATGTTGTATATAGTAATAAGGACATGCACAGTTTAACAAACCAATCATTCAGCGACAAGGACTGCCAATTGTGGCTGAAGCGATTGGTTTGTTTGGGCCCCACGAAACAAGCTACCATCGGGCAGCTGAAATTTCTGGCAATGATCTTTCCATGCACAAAATGGCTTTACAGATGCAAGATGTTGTCGCCATCATCTGATTCCTCACCCTCATCAGTGTGTACATCATCTTCACACAATATTAATTCGTCCCTGCTGGAATCCACCATTACAGCCTCAGGTGCCTATGTGATTTTTGGATCTAATGGGTGGTAAAGGTCTTCCTCGTGAATTTCATAGTTCATTTTGATGAACACCATCATTTCCACATTTTGAGGAAGTAGCCTCCTAAGTTGATCGCTGACAAGGTTCCCGGTTGTGCTGAAAACTCTACACACTGAAAGGTGTGCAGCTCAAGTAAAGGAAAGCCAGTTTGTGCAAGGGCCTCCAAATTTCCTTTTTTTTTCCTGCAAGTAGTGAAACGGACTGTCTCACATGCCTATTTGGACACTATCATTAAAATAGTCCTCAACCATTCTTTGAATGGTGACCGTATCAGATGGAGTCACGCTAGAGGTCTCATTAATTGTAGCCAATTTTTTTAGACCCTACCAGATGTCAAAACTTGGTTGTGTTGACTCATCTGCATCACCAGTGGGTCTTTTTTGGGGAAAGTTTAGTTTTTTCCTGGCGGCCGCACTTGATGGAGAAACTGTAGGAGGAGCCATCGCTGCATCATGTGCCACTTCAGCTGACAATTTTTCTTACTAACAGCTGTTTGCATCTCTTCAGATCTGTGTCTGCTGGGAAGAAAGACACAATGTATGACTTAAACCTAGGATCCAACACTGTCACCAAAATGTATTGATCTGATTGTAAGATCCTGGTAACTCTTGGAACCTGGCAAAGAGAATAATGCCTTGATCTACAAGTCCAACATGCTCAGTGGTGCACACACGGATAGGTGCACCAGAGAGGTTGCTATACCCAGTTCTAGTAACAAGTATCTGTTACACAGTTTCATGATCTGTGATTCTAAATTTATTATTTATCTGTTGACCTGTCCCTGTGGGCTCCACTATGTAGGCCGAACCATTAGACTTCTGAGGACTAGGTTTATGGAACACCGTCGTAATGTTTTAAATGGAAATCTTCTACATAGTGTCTCACGTCACTTTAAGAATATACAAACTGGTGACCCTAGTGGTTTGAAGATTGTTGGGCTTGAGATTATTCCCCCTACTGCGAGGGGAGGAAATCGGTTCAACAAATTATGTAGTAGAGAGGTATATTGGATGCTGCAATTTAATTCTTTATATCCTGATGGTCTGAACGAATCGATGGAGTTAAACTCTGTCATTAGTTGGTCATTATGACATTTATATTAGTTAACATATCCCATGACTTTTATATATGTATAATTTACTTATGGTTTATTTACTGTTTTCGTCTATTTTCATTATATAGTGTACCGGGAGATAGATGGTAAAAAATAAATATATTTATCTATCTATCGGATTCCCTTGATAATAAATAATATATAATGATAATTTTTAGTCATTTATCATGATAGCTATGTGTGTGTATATACTTACCATCTGGCTCCCTTGATAATAAATAATACATAATGATAATAATTTTTAGTATTTATCATGATAGTTATGTGTTTGTTTATTATTTTTTCATGTGTCCATAATCCATTGTTTTGAATAAATGACACTAATGTATTTAAATTGTATACATACCATCCACATAATTAGATGTCTTGGTTGCGGTATTCTGATAATGATGTATCAGTTTGTTCATGTATTCATATCACTCGGTCATGTGACTAATACCATGTGACCATCCCTAGTAAGGAATCATAGCCAGCTCTGGCTGCTTAACCCACCCGGTCATGTGACCAATAACATGTGACCATTACCAACATGATAATTACTGGCCAATTATAAACTCACTTCTTGGGCTATTTTTAGCGTAATGACTACTCGTATCTCCCTAACTAACAGTCTAGTGATTTTTATCACACGACTGCACATTCGCTGCCGCAATTTGTTCAGGCGACTCATACTGATGATTGATGTAACATTGAGTCATGTGATCGAGTGACGTGATCTGGTCACATGACCAGACAGGTGTATATGCCTGCATTCAAACCTGAGGTTGGTAAATGTCTTTATAAGTCTTATATTTGTATATATGGTGCTAAGTTGGATTGCCTTCATTTTTATTGACACATGATCGTGTCTGTTTTAAAGTTTTTTTGATGACGGACAGTGTGTTTTGTTAACATGTGAGCAATCAACCTCTAGTGTAATCAATTGGCTAATTAACTCTAAGTATAAAGAGGGCTAACAAATGAACTTACTTTTATACTCCTGAAGAAGCTGGGTGGTCAGCCTTATCCAGTTAAACGCGTTGAGACCCCTCTGTTATCCTACACTACTACTGGACCATTATCTGGACTCTGCTATACTCATCCTTAGGACTTGCTGGGAAAATTGGAACTTTCCATGTGGCTTCCTTCTACAGTCGATTAACTTGCGTCTTGGATGCTAAAAGGACTGTGCTGATGATTGCTACACCACCTCATGGTAAATAAGCGCCCGCCTATAAATATCCCATTCATTTCATTTGGGATGGATAGGAGTTTGTCCTAGGTCCAGCTATCTATTTGTAGGAAAAGATCTTCATTTAGTTCATAACATGGACTTTTTATTTTGATACTCTTGAAATATATTTATTGTTTTTAATAAACTATTGTGTTTTATATTACACCGTCCATCTTTTTCACAGCGCTGGTTTTTGTATATATCATATCCTATTAACGTAAAGCTGCTGGACTGCGTCCTAGTACCATAACCTATTGGCAGAGTACACAGGCAATGTGGAGTGCAACTGAATGAAGCTAGATATATTTATTATCCAGATTGTCAATCAGGATGAAATACATTTGGCCACAGTAAATGGGATGTGTTTGCGCAGTTGTTTGGTGCTGGTGGTGGTTGGTCCACACGTGATACAGCTTAACCAGTTCTTGGGTTTATTGAACCAGGCAGGAACGTTTCTAGAGAGGAAGGGGCCTGTGTGCAGTCTCCGACACAGGCCCCCTCCTCTCTGTCTGGTGGCCGGCAGCGCACTGAGCCGTGCGTGGCCAGCGCCGGAGTTATAGACTCTGGGCACTAGAGTGCGCCCAGAGTCTATAGAATATGCGCAGGTCACCGGGAAAATGCCCACGCATTGTCCAGTCGTTTGCGCATGCGCCGGACCCCCGCTCTGATGTGGGACTCCGGAGAGGTAAATAATACTATGGGTGCAGGGTGTGCGGTACGGGGCCCGTGTGCCCCGCACACCCTGCACCCATTATAGATACACCCCTGGAACCAGGTAAAACAACGAGCAGCATAAGACACAGGGATATAACAGGTATAACAGCACTGTAGAAGCAGTCTGGAGCTTATGGTTATTGCTGGGTGTTGTAGTGCTGTGGGTGGTAAATGCACCAGCAGATGTTAACACTATTCCCCCTCACTACAGTGGTGGTGTTGTAGCAACAGCATTGGAGGCTCTGCAAATTGGTTGGAATTGAAATAAGCGTGATTATTGTTATTAAATGTACGCATATTATTTACTCTGAAACTAAATGTTTTTTTACATACTACACTATTAGCGCCTTCTTGTCTTGTTTTTGTATACCCTTATAAATGGATAAGATTCTGCACCACCAATGGTATTGTACAAACAAGATACACATTGCAAACTGGCTTACAGTATGTTCAAGTCTGTGTTAGCCCCATGAGTTCTCATCCAGAAGTAACTAGGGTCTACGCAGGGGCAGAACTATGGAAGACATTGGAGGCGCCTACCACCGGGTGCCAGCACTGAAGGGGCACCTCCTCCATTTCCCACAATATATTCACCACACTTAGGGCTGTAACTGTGCACCCTGAGTGTACTCTCACGGCTGACCAATCCCGGTACGTGAGAAGCCATCATACACTAGTGGAGAGCTCCGTGTCAGACCATCAGCTGCCGCCTCCGCCTACCTATATCCTGTCCCTACACATTGGTGTCCCTGCTCCTCAGCAGTTTCTTATGTCAATGTGACATGTCCGATGCCCCCCTCACCCACAACACTCCATTTCACTCCTCCCTGGTGACAGCCTTAGCTGCAGACCCGTGCAGCAGTCCCATGGCACCCCCTCACCAACAACTCCCCGTCCCCCTCCTCCCTAGCATCAGCCCTAGCCATGGACCCATGCAACAGTCCCGGTGCTCCCCCTCATCCACAACTCCTCATCCAACTCCTCCCTGGTGGCAGCTGTAACCGTGAGCCGTGCAGCAGAGTCCTGAGTGGCTGGCCTGAGCATAAGTGCGGCTGTAGATCTTTTTCCAGGAGCTGGATGTTAACAAGGATGCACCGGACAGAGCTGCAGGTAAGAGGGCATGGGAGGCGGGAGCCTGTGTACCAGCGACTAAGTCTGGGGGGCAGATCTTTGGTGGAGCAACTTCCTGGCATGTGTTGCAGTCGGCAGTAGACTGGGCTTTTTGTGATTTGTAGTCCCACCACAGTGGCAGTCTTACAGTACCTTGACTTAAACTAAGTCCTCAAAGCCACCGCATCAGGTGGTTTTCCAAAGCCACCTTTCTATCAGGAGGGCTCCCCACCCCACATCAGGTAGCTTTCGCCATGAGGACTCTGAGCCTCATGCTAATTGCACCATTCAGGTCACTATCTTATCTGTGACTAATGTATACAGATGTGTCCACATACATCTATCCTCCATGCACTACAAGTCGCGTTATACCAAACATGTGAGCGCAGATGACTTGGTAGCGCTGGGCAACTTTACTGTAAATGTTTCCCTTCAAATGCATCTTATTCACACGTCGATGCAAATAGGACGCACAAGCAGCTTCTGGTGATTATAATGATATGCGGCATGCTTATATTCTGTGTGAGACTGCGGGTGTATCTGCATCAAAAATACATTAGTGTCAGTAGCTGTGACGTTGGCACCAAATTATAACTTGCCTCCGGGCGTCTGGAATGAATTTACGCCCCTGGGTCTATGTACTAAGCCTTGGAGAGAGATAAAGTAGATGGAGATAAAGTACCAACCAATGAGTTCCTAACTGTCACTTTACTGATTGTGGGGTCTATTTATTAAGCCTTGGATGGAGATAAAGTACCAGCTAACCAGCTCCTGCCTGTCGTTTTTCAAACCCAGCCTGTGACATGGCTGTTAGGAGCTGATCAGCTGGTACTTTCTCTACGTTCACTTTATTTCCATCCAAGGCTTAGTAAATAGACGCCTGTGTGTGAGAAATGACAGTTAGGAGCTGATCAGTTGGTACTTTATCTCCATACACTTTATCTCTCTCCAAGACGTAGCACATGGATCCCTTAGATCAGATAATGACATCAAAAGCCATCAGAAAATAATGTACAGGCCAGAATATTTGAATGAAAAGCCTCTACAATTGGTAATACTGATATGTGCCTAAAATGCGGCAAAGTGGGATAGCGGGTTTTGTTGGCAGTAAAATTAAGGTTATAAATATAACAAAAATAGGCATTCGCTCAATAAAGGTCTGCATTAGTGATATTACGTGCAGACAATTGCTCTCCAGTAATTCCATCTTGCTCCTTTGATTGTGTTTAATGCATGGATAAGCAATTACTTGAATATAAAGAAGCTTCCCACTAAAAGAAAGGTGAGATTTTCACTCTTAATACTCGGAACTGCAACTTCTCCCCAAGCTGCCAAACCCTAACCTCTCCCATCTGCATCCTAACTGACCCCTTCCCCCAAACAGCCTAATCCTAACATCCCATTTAGTCACAAAGAGCCTGATTCAGAGTTGAACGTTATTCCGATGTCGCAGTTGAGCGGAATTGCTGACACTTGATAAGTGGATTGAGATCTCTTGGCATATTATTCTCTTTTTATATTAGGGTGGAGACTAGGAGGTGACCTAAAGTGATTGCAAAATGGAGCATGTTAGGGGAGTGTACGGGCGTGTCTGGCAACACTGCTGCGTTCCCAAACACAAATATAATGCTTCTGAGGCCATGTTTAGTTGCATTTGAGAGAGTAAATCACAAATTAAAACAAATCAGTTAAATTCTAGTGCAATATCCTGTGTCAGCCCAATCTTAATTCTTAATTCCTGCCCAATCAGGTAGAACAACAATGCATATAGGGGTTTGAGGAGAAGATCTAAGGCTATACAGTCATATAATATACAATAAAAAAGAACAATTATAATCAAACCAAAATAGTCCAGAGTCAAAAAGATATATTTGTAGTGTGCCAGGGGTTGTGACAATGACTCGTTCGTTCCTCTTATCCAAAATTACTCCGAGATATTGGGTATGAAAAAAGTAAACACAAAAAAAACAAAAAACAAATGAGAAGTACTGCTAAACATGAAATGAATAAATATGCCTCCTTGTGTTTATGGGAAAGTGAAAGTGGTAATAGTATTTATAAGATCCACAATGTATATTGAGATGTAAGAAAAGGGCCTCGCCACCACTGTTTCTATAGGCAAGCGTACCTATAACTCACTTCAAAATAATGTGAAAAATATATATAAAGGTTTATTTTATTCTTAATACTCGACCGTGTGGCACTCAGAAATAGGTAGTATAATGGAGCGTACCACAACTTATGTAAATAATTATTTGGGATCCACATATGAAGGTTTCTTTAAACTTGATTGTCTCCTTCATTCATAGCACAAAGCCAATACTTTATTCCAAACAGAAAGTAGTAAAAAATCACTAGGCACAATCAGAAGTAGTGTCAAAATACACAACAGAGTCCAAAGTCAATTAAAGATGGTAAAAGGAGAGCAAAATATTCCACAATATATCCATATGCAGGAAAAAGGTCTGGACTTAGACCTGCATCAGAACCATTGCATACCTCCAAAAACAGTACAGGTCTCTGTGATTGTATTATTGCTGCCCACAAGTCTCAATCCACAATTAATCTTTATCAAGGTGTAATTAGAGAGTCTAATTTGGTGATATTTATACCTCATGACTGGAAGTGATGTAATGAACCCATACTTGCAAAGCATTAGAGTCGTTTTAGATAAGAGGAAAGAATCGTTGTCACAACCCCTGGAACACTACAAATATATATTTTTGACTCTAGACTATTTTGGTTTGATTATAATTGTTCTTTTTAATTGTAATTTATATGACTTTATCGCCTTAGATCTTCTCCTCAAACCCCTATATGGATTTGAGAAGAGTAGCTAGAGCAACACATGTTGATAGTGTGACCAATATTGCATCGATGTTGGTGTGTTTACATTTTCAAACTCCATCGCAAATGCACAGACCGCACATCCTTATAGTGGGCTTCTCACCACTTGTCCACGTCATCGCACAGTGGAGCACAAAGAGAAGGTTAGATCTCACTATTGCAAGAGTAGCTGCGAGTGTGGCTGCAATAACGACTATTTCTGAATTAAGCCCAAATACCTGTGAGTATACCGTACATTTAAAGGTACAGCCAGAAGGCAGCAGCTAGAACTGACAACATTGCTGTAAGTGGAGGCACCCTGTGACCAAATCTCCCATCGTCCCTCAGGTGACATGGGACATGTGACCAACCCTCTGTGATGGTTCCAGTGAGTCTGATGAGGGGTCTGTTAGAACAATGGGACTATTTGCCAGAAGACATAAGTTTGTACATATGCTTTGCATTTGCCTATCCCCAGCCGTGATACTGGATAACCAATGAAGTGATTTTTTTGGGTCAAGGTTTACAACTCTTCCCAGCACTTCCGGCTGGGTAGGAAGGTCCGGACCAACATGGGATATGCCATCCACCTGGTATTATTTAAACAACAGCCCAACAGTGGAAAACACACACAGTAAATTTACACAATAATAACACTATTAGTGGACAGCTGAAGAAATGGATCATATATATCAGACAGGGTAACTTTTATTGTTAAGGACCAATACCAAGCTTCCCTTGCAGGGCGGGTTACAGAAATCAAATGTATTCTGCAATTGCTTAGCAGTTTTAAAGCATCAAGATTTACTAATCTGGCACCCCACCAAGATCCTGTGTACATACCCATGCTGAGGTGTTCCTACAAATATGTAAATTAGAATGTGACTCCTGCCATTGTCTAATATAGGGCATGATTTAACTGTTTTAATTAGGGTTCAGGAACATTTTGCACTGCCCCCTCAGCGGTGGTGGCAGCTGCGCTGTGGTGGGGTAACTGCCGATGGGAGAAAAGCTGCAAGTTGTGTGTGTTTCATCGGATTCCCAGTGGTTTTTCCCAGTGACCTGAGGGCTTCTCCCTTGACAGGTAGGGTAGCAGAAGAAGGTATCCAGTCAGCTGGGGAGAGCAGGGGCTACAGATAAAGAGGACATCTTGTAAGCCCTCAGTTATCCTTTGGAGCCAGAGTTAGTGTATGGTACAGGTCGGTAGTCCTGCTTTACTATCCAGACACACCCAAAATCCATATTAGAGAGGGACAACACCAGAGACAGTATAACCCTTTAGCTGAACAAAGCATAGCCTCCACTATTGCCGCTTCCCAGAACAGTTTTGTTAATACCACCAAGTGAAGAGTTACTACAATAATCTAACAGATTGAGAGTGTCAGAAAAGACTATAGAGATTCAGTCAGCTGATTGCAAAGAGCTTATAACTGCGCCTTTTAGGAGGAGCCAGGACTGGGCAGTGTAATGAAAGTACCCAGTCAAAACAGAGAGGGTATAGTGTTCAGCCCTGACCAAGGAACAGAGCCAGAATCTTATTAACATCTTTTGAGCCAGCAAACTCCAGTAATAATAATCTCATACCCCTTTCAGACATACGACCCGGGAAATTTCCTGCTCAGACCCAGGAATTTCCCCTGTGTAAAATCCCGGGTATTTGGTGGAGGCCCCCCTTTCACACTACATAGTCTACCCGGGAAATTCCCGAGTAGTCCCCTTTCAGACACAAGCCGGGTATTTCTGTTTTATACACACTGGATGTCTGATAATACCTAGTGTTGTAGGTGCTTATAGAAAGCGAGATGCCTGAGCCTGCAGTGTGACAGACATTTATCCCATGCTGCTGCCGTAGCTTCCCCACTTCTCACTTCCTTCTCTGACACGTCAGCGCCACAGCCTAATCAGGACATGTCCCCCGAGATGTGCTAGGGGAGAATGGGGGACTAGCCAGGCTAGAACCAGTACTGCCATTCTGTAATGGGTCCCCGGGCTGCAGTGACAGAGGAGGCCCACTCTTGGAGCCAGGTTGATGGCGCTGCACTAGAGCCGAGCTCGGTGACCCCGTGAAACCCCGCCCAGTGACCCGGAGCCGCCTTTTCTAGCATCCTGCTCGTCGCATTGTCCAAGATGCCGGTGAAGAAGAGCTGCTGAGACACAAGTACCGGCCGGACTTCAATGCTGGTGAGGCTGCATCTATGACAGGTGTGACCGTCAGCCGGCTAATCAGAAGCTGCCTGGTGCTACCCGGGAGTAAATTCCCGGGTAGCACCATTCAGACATCAGCTGGATAATTTCCCGGGACTTAAGTCCCGGAAAATTCCCTGGTCGATTGAAGGGGCGGCTACCCCGAAAGGTGTTCCCGGGTAGGTACCTTTCACACATACATGAGACCCGGGAATTTTGGCCGAGGCAGGCCAAAATCCCGGGATTCTCAGTATGTCTGAAAGGGGTATCAGAGACTTTCTGGAGCACAGTACTAATAAAAAATTTGTTGCTAATGCTGGGATGTTTACAAAGTAACAATTGAGATCACATCAGTGTGTTGAGACTATTTCTATGCAAAACTAAGACACTTTAGTCCTTAATTCAGCACAGTTTAGCAAACACAGTATGTGCTGTGTAACATATATAAATCGCAGGCTCCGTAAGTGATAAAGAGTCTAGAATGACTTTATGGGGCTCCAAGATTAAAGTTAATATATTAACTGCCTTGATCCATGTAAAATATTGTTGACACTGTGATCTGTTATTGTGTAATGCTTTAAATTGGTTGGAAGTATAAGAAATTTGTTTTGCGCTAGAAGTGTTTTATTATAGGGATAATACAACTGCATAAGTGTAATATTACCAAGCATTTATTGTAAGGTACAATTGTTTATGCTGATTAACCATAAGTTGTTTCAGCAAAAGATCCTACCTAGTCAAGTTTCCAGTTAAATAAATTGTATAAAACATTATTGTGGTGAAAGTTATTAGATATTGTAATATTTTCTGTGTGCAATGATCCTGCTCTACTTCTCTGTTAAGTAACAGTGAAACCTGTGCTGAAGCTGTGGTACAGAATAATACATTTTGGTAAGGAAGACACTTCACAACACGATACTGCTTACTTGACTATCACAAAGCCTAAACTGTTCAGAAACAATCAGAAAATCTCTGTTACAAAATAGCCATTCTGTTTTGTTACATTGCAAATTACAGAGGCTTAAATCTGTTAATGAAAAATCCCCAAATTTCAGCCAGAAAAAAAAAGATTGCTGTAAGAGATGAGATAATACCTAGAGATGCTTGGCCCAATGCTAAAGCTCTCCTATTTCCCCCAGTTGGTTGGTAGTTACCATGGAAATAAAATAAATGTTGTACCACCTTGTAATTACCAATAATATTTCCTCCCTTATATTTATTATAAAATAATTGTTCCCCTTATATTTAGTAAGATATAAATATTTTCCAACATTATTTTAATTTTTTTAGGTTAATGTCCTTATTTGAAGTGTACTTGGATGATTATTTACCTATCATATTCTTCTTTTCTTGATTCATAGGGATAAAAGAAAACACCACAGAAAAGAAACAGACTGTTCCCAAGGAGCTCACATTGCCAAATGAGTTAATATACTTAGGGGTAAATTTACCAAGCTAAGAGTTTAGTAAATTTGAGAGTGGGAAAATATGCCCAATGTCAAACTCGGGAGAGAGATCTCCTTTGCTATGGGAAAATACTGGAGAGTTAGCAAACTCTCTTCAATTCACCATCGGCAAAACTTGAGAACCTTTTCACTGGTGAAGATAGGATTCTGGAATTTACCAAGCAAAGAGTTTCTAAACTCTCATGAGACGGGAAAACTCTCCTGTAGAAACACGTGAAAAAAATACACCTGCCTGTGATCTGAGAGTTTCCCAGAAACATACACAGATCACTGTGATCCATGTATGTTTCTGCCTGTAAATATAGAAAAAAAATGTAAATATTAGAAAAAAAATGACATAGGGTCCCCCCAAAAGCCTAACCAGCCCCAGGCTTGCCAGCCAGTCCTGGTTTATAAAACTATGGGGAACAAAATGTGTAGGGTTCCACCGTAATTTAGAAACCAACACCAGGCTGCAGGGCCAGTCCTGGTTTTAAATATAGGGGTGAAAAAATTGCGTAGGGTCCCCCCTATATTTAAAACCAGCACCAGACCCAAAACGGCCGGGCTGTAATGCCACAGCCCGGAGACCCTTTCACCGGGGCTCCGGGGCCAAATCATAATCAGCCTAAGCCGGTCAGGCCAAGCCGGGGGTCTCAGGGGAGGTGGGGTCCTCCCCAAGAAGGGGTCTTCCCCCCGAAACCCCAGGCTTGGACTGAATCCCGGGGCTCTTCCCCACAGCCCGGGAGCATTGGGTACAGGGGTAATAAAGTGGGGAAATAGAAGTAAACTATTGTATTTTACAGTGGGACTACAGGTGCCAGCATGCCTGCCCTTTGGCACTTGTGGAACTACAAGTGCCAGCAGATGGGCAGCACCTGTATCCCCACTGTAAAATAGTTAAATAAAGACAAAACACCCACACCATGCCAAGTATAACTTTATTACACACACCTACCCATTCACACATACTTACCTATACCAGATGCTTCTGTCCTCTTCTCCAGTAGAATCCGTAATGACTGGCCCTGCAAAAAAAATTGCATGCTCACCTATATCCTGGCGCTGGTAATCCAAAAACGAGCTTACCGATCCATGCACCCGGTATCAGTATGTGTGTTGCCACAGATACTGATACCTCCCAAATGTCAGCTGATGGGACTGCACGGGCTTTGCAGTCCCGACAGCGAATCAGCGGCTGCGCTAACAGTAGAGCGGCCGCTGATTGGCTCTGGCTACTGACAGTTCCCACAGTGGTGACTGTAACTACCTGAATCTTGATCATCAGGTGGAAAGATTGAGCACTGTCAGTCTTTTTCTCTGACCTCTGAGCCTGCATTCTAGCATTGTCAATGTCACTGTCCATACAGTAAGTTCTGCTGCTTGTGTCTTTGTCTATCCTGTCAGTGTGTCTGTATGACCTGCGAGCCTGTCTTCTAGCACTGTCAGTGTATTTGTTCCTCAGTCATGCCTGTGTCTATGTCCTGTAATTGTATCTGTTTCTCTGACCTGTCAGTCTTTTAGTCTTCTAGTCCAGAGGCGTCACTAGGGTTGGTGTCACCCGGTGTGGTAGCTCATGGTGTCACCCCCCCCATACTTAGTACTGTTTTTGTACTATCACTAAATGCAATGGCAATAGTAATAAAATAAACAGCTAACAAAACTAACGTTATATCTTTAAAATACAATATCACAGGTAAAACATTATAACATTTACATAAGTGTTATGCAAACTAAACTCAATGCCTAAATTATTTGACTCAACAGTTTCATGACTTACTGGACACAAACTTAGACTGTAAAACGGTTTTGCATTGCAATGAGGTTTTTCATGTGTTAGCCAAGATTCGGAAGGGCAACATAGGGATGAAGACATTAAGAGAAACTCTCATGAACAGCACGCCAAACCATATTAAATTTATTATATTCAGCAAAGTATATCACACAAAGTATTCATTTGCACACCTCGATAATTTAATTTGAAGTAATACCATAAAAAACATAAACAGTAACAAATACAAAAGCATTTTAGCACTTAATGAACATCTCCACAAAAAAAATCAAAACTTTCCTTTTCTGGCCTTCACAGCTGCAAACTTTTGAATCACTTCATCAAAGTCAATGCCTTTTGCCATCTCACTTTCAACTGATAGAATTGCAAGGTCTGAAAGCCTTGACTGTCCCATGGTAGATCGCAAATAGTTCTTTATAAGTTTCAGCTTTGAAAAGCTCCTCTCACATGAAGCCACAGACACACAGATCGTCAAAAATAATTTTAGACTTTGTGAAAGGTTTGGTAGAGATTCTACAAAGTCCCATTCTGCTATGAATTTCAAAATATCTAATACTACCCAATCTTTGGCTTTTTCCAGATCAATCTTTGCTGCTTTCAGGTGCCTTCTTAGCCTTGGTATTTCTATTAAAAGAGCACTTTCAGATAATTCATCATAGAAAGTGGTCAATTTTGGAATGGACACCTTTAACTGTTCATCAGTGGCAGATATAAGACTCTTCGCTTGAACAGCTTCAAACATGGCTGCTATTTTCTGGATGGCTATTGATCTGATCTGAAGCTCAGAATGAAAGCGATCAATGCACTCAAGCATCGCCCTCCTATTTTCTTCTTGAAGAGAGAGTCCAGCATCACATGCTTGTTCCCCTGCCAACCTCTTCTTGACCCTGGCTCTTCTCTGTACTGCAATTCCATATTCTTCTGACTTTGAAAGTGCCTGTTCAATTGCATGCTCCACTAGTTGACTGCGTTCATCATGTAAAAAAAGTTTAAGCGCCTCTAACTTTGTCACCACCTTGTCAAGAGTTAAGCCCTTTGTCTGCAGGTACTGCTGTGTTAGATTAACTTCCTGAAGTACATTACACCAGAAGTATAGGTAGCACAGAAAAGTGAAATCACAGACAGCAGGCAAAAGAGTTTGTGCTGCTCCCCTTGTATCCAAATTTTCATGTAGATCACAAAGAGCTTCGATCGCCTCCACAAACTTATCAAACTTCTCCTTAACTGGTGTAACAGCAGCATGATGAGCACTCCAGCGTGTTGTTGACAGCCTTTTCACTGAGACTCCAGTATGTTCCATTAACACATCCCATCGATGGGTGGAAGCAGCAAAGAAAGAAAACATTCTTTCAAGAGTCCCAAAAAATGTCACACATGATGCATTTTCAGCAAAAGAGTGCTGACCACACAAATTAAGTGAATGGTCCACACATCCACTAAAAATAGCCTTCCTGTTCTTTTTTTTAAGAATGGCTTGCACACCTCCATGGATTCCAGCCATAGTGGCAGCATTATCATAGCCTTGAGAGCGGCACATCATTATGTGCAGTCCATCATTTTCCAGTGTTTTAAGAATGTCAGAACTGAGGTCAGCAGCGGTTTTCCCCTTTAAAGGAAAAAATCCAAGAAATACCTCTTTTACTTCAACTTTCATATTGTTGATTTTTACATATCTGATCACTTCGGACATCTGGTCAGTATGTGATATGTCAGGTGTGCTGTCAAACATGATCCCAAAACAGTTTGCAGACTTTATGTCAATGACAAGCTTCTCCTTCACATGGTTTGCCAAGGCACTTATAAACTCATTCTGAGTGTTTGGTGCTAGATAAGAGACTGACACTTTAAGTTTACATGTGCTCTGTTTTAATCTCATAAGGTGCTCTTTCAGCACTGGATCATATTTTGACAGCATCTCAACCATCTCAAGAAAGTTCCCTTTATTTAATGAAGTTTCATCTTCCTTGTGGCCACGGAATGCTAGATTCTGCTTGGCAAGAAACAATGTTATATCAAGCAATCTGTACAAGATGTCCCTCCACTTTTTCTTCTCCATTTCCATTAAAGAAATACTTTTGGCATCAATGGTTTTGTGCAGCCTAAGTCCTGCTGCTAATGTTTTCCACTTTTCAAGGCAACATAGGTGCTCTTCGGATGTCTCATGGTTATATACTTTAGGGTTCAGTTTCCACCACATCTGAAACCCAGTCACAAATTTGGATGTCATACTTGTAGTACTAACTGCAAACAGTCGGCAGCAAAAACAGTATAATTTGTTGCTGACAACTGAGTAAATCATCCAAGACCGTAGAATTTTCTCGCCATTTGGCATCATCTTGTAAAACCACTCTTTTGAAAGCTGACGTACACCACCCTTTGCTTTTCCATCTGAATCTTGCCTTGACACTGCACTGAAAGGACCATCTTTGTTCTGGAAATAAGTACTTCCCTTTTTGATGATTTCAACCCGAAAAGTGATCTGGAACTGGTATTTCCCAGAAAGAAACATCATGGAAAATTTGCAAATCTTTCTCCATAACATCACTCATTTCCGTTGCAGTATCAAGGCTAGAGTCACTTTCAGCACTTTCTTCTGCTTGACATTCTTCCATTTCCACTCCTTGTTTTTCTGCTGTAAATTCTGCAATTTCCACTTCTTGCTCTTCTGTAGAATGCATGCAATCATCAGAAGAATTAGTATTATCAATTGGAGACTGACACGGAGGAGCTGTGTCTTTTGATGAACCCGGGCCATCATCCTGTCTTTTGACAAATTGAAGCATGGATCCAGCTTGCGTTTTCAGTGCTTTTTTTCTTGTTTCTTTTGCCTTCCTTTGCTGGCATCCACTTGGCCTCTTTGCTTTATGTACACCATGCAGCATGATTGAATATCACTGCACAATGTAAAAATGCATAATAGAATTTTTTTGCAAAATTAAATAAAAATATGTAAATCTATTGTAAATAGTACAGGCAAAGGAAGGAAAACCTTGGACCATGTGATCCTGCTGTTACCCTGCCAGGTTAATTACAAGTGCAGAACACTGCATGGGGAAGTTAATTTAAATATACCCTGTTAGTCAATGAGAAAAGGTGTGTATTTTACCCCTAATAATTCAATATTGAAATCAATGCAGGGTTCAAAAACATGCAAAATTTAGAAAAGGCAAACAAAACATTTTGAAAAACAAAAATAAAGTAATGTTAATATATGTATACAGATGTGTCCTCATACGCCAGGTCGCTTAAGAATCTTCTAGCATCGGGCATCTTCTTTGCTTGTTTCTAGCTAAAAATGCATCCTAGTTGCAACGTAATGTGACTAGGATGTAAAAGGAGGATTAATTTGATGCATGACACTCAGGGTAACTAGGGTAGTGTGACCAGTGCCATGGCACAGGGCACCGCAGGGCAGGGGGCGCTGTTTGGGCCTGTCAATTTTCCTGTTTATTATCATTCTCACTTGTAGCTTCCTCTTCTTTTATCCCCAGCATCTCCTGGCCTCCACTATCTCTTCCCTGGCCCCAGCATCTCCTGGCCTCCCCTATCTCTTCCCTGGCCTTTCCCCATGAGGCCATGGCCTTTTTTCAGGTGCACTATTTTATGTACCCATTTAAAAAATGGGGGGGGCACCAATGCTCTCTTATGACACTTGTATATCTGTGTGCAACTGAATCTCTGAACCTGTATATAAAGTGCAGTAGTAGCAGCTGCAGCTTTCTTCCAATACAAGCTCTGATCTGTATACTGACACAATATACAAGTGTCATATATCAAATTAATCAACACAGTCTCCTTGTGCGTACTATAGTAGTCACATTGCATTGTGACTGAGACTCATTTTTAGCAAACAAAGATGCCCAACGTTAGCAGAGCTGCACTGGACCTGGCGGCTCACTCATGTCCAGCATCTCGCGCTGTATAGCATATCGAGGATAGATGTAGGAGTACACATCTATAATGATGTTAACATAAAGGGCATACACAGACCAATACCAATTAATAATTTAAAATGATCCATTTAAATATACTCCTTAGGGTAGAGACAGTGGGGGCGATTGAATTGTTTGCACCCGTGGCTGAAGGCTCAGGGCAGGCGAGCAGAAATGTTCAATAAGTCGGCACTTTGGGCACCTAAATGGGAGTTTGGGCGCCCAAAGCAGGACTTAGCCGCTTTACGGGTTTAGCCCTGTCGATTTGGGCACGACATGCATGGGCGCCCAAAAACAATTGAATATCGCACCCCAATCTCCCGTCACTTTAGGCGGGAGATAGGGTGCGATAAAACAATTGAATCGTCCCCAATGACCAACCCTCCATTGACTTTTTCTACTACCTCATTCCCTCCTCATGTTAAACTCATAACAGTAAGATCATATTATAAATCAAAGTTTGATTACATGTAAAGAAATATGATCTATTATGCAGTAATATAAAATGGACCCTCTCTCCCTCCCTTATCTGCAGCCAGGTGTTTATTCAGGGCAAAAGTTTCCTTGAAACCCCCCCCCCCACACACCACCAACCTGACCCAAAAAAATTTAGACTAGTACAATGCTTTTAACATATAAATGTGTATTATGTATTTTAAGTCACAACAATAAGCATACTATACAATATCAGTGCAAACATACTCAGACTTACAGTGCAGATTTCTTGAAGGTGAAAGCAGAAACTAGGCAGCACTCAATTCCAATAGCGTCAGGAGTAGGGTTAGGCTGTCTCCTCCAGACTGCTATGAAAACTCACTTTATTCTCTGAAAATATGTTTATAATAAATGAGCAACTCTAATATATGGATAATTTATAAAGCACTATTATATATGTTAAATCAATGGGCAGCAAGAGTTTCCATTTGCAGATGGACAAGCACTCGCATTACCTCTATGGAATGCCCTTTATTCAATGCCGTATTAGTGCCCCTTATGCAATCTCCTATAGTTGTGCCCATTATGCAGTTCCCCCTGTAGTAGTGCCCCTTTAGGCAATGCCCCCTGTAGATGTGGCCAATATGCAATGTCCCCTGTATTAGAGCCCAGTATGCAATGCCCACTTTATTAGAGCCCCATATGCTGTACCCCCAGTAGTGCCCCTTACACAGTTCCCCCAGTAGCGCCCCTTATACTTTACCACCAGTATCGCTCCTTATGCAGTGCCTCAGTAGCGCCCCTTATTCAGTGTGCCCAGTATGCAGTGCCCCAGTAATGCCCCTTATGTTGTGCCCCCAGTAGTGCCTCTTATACAGTATCGCCAGTAGTGCCCCTTATGCAGTACCCCCAGAAGTATGCTTTATACAGTGCCTCCCCGTAGCACCCCTTACGCAGTGGCCCAGCAATGCCCCTTATTTTGTGCCCCCAGTAGTGCCTCTTATACAGTATCGCCAGTAGTGCCCCTTATGCAGTACCCCCAGAAGTATGCTTTATACAGTGCCTCCAGTAGCACCCCTTACGCAGTGGCCCAGCAATGCCCCTTGAGCTGTGACCCCCATAGTGCCCTTATACAGTGCCCCCAGGATTGCATCTCTTATGCAGTGCCCCAGCAATGCCCCTTAAGCTGTGCCCCCAGTAGTGCCCTTATACAGTGTCCCATAGCCCCCAGTAGTGCCCTTATACAGTGCCCCATGGCCTCCAGTAGTGCCCTTATACAGTGCCCCATTGCCCCCATAGTGCCCTTATACAGTGTCCCATAGCCTCATTAGTGCCCTTATACAGTGTCCCATAGCCTCATTAGTGCCCTTATACAGTGTCCCATAGCCTCCAGTAGTGCCCTTATACAGTGTCCCATAGCCTAAGTAGTGCCCTTATACAGTGTCCCATAGCCTCATTAGTGCCCTGATACAGTGTCCCATAGCCTCATTAGTGCCCTTATACAGTGTCCCATAGCCTCCAGTAGTGCCCTTATACAGTGTCCCATAGCCTCCAGTAGTGCCCTTATACAGTGTCCCATAGCCTCATTAGTGCCCTTATACAGTGTCCCATAGCCTCCAGTAGTGCCCTCATACAGTGTCCCATAGCCTCATTAGTGCCCTCATACAGTGTCCCATAGCCTCATTAGTGCCCTTATACAGTGTCCCATAGCCTCCAGTAGTGCCCTTATACAGTGTCCCATAGCCTCAGTAGTGCCCTTATACAGTGTCCCATAGCCTCATTAGTGCCCTCATACAGTGTCCCATAGCCTCATTAGTGCCCTTATACAGTGTCCCATAGCCAGGCCTCCAGTAATGCCCATATATTGTGTCCCATGGCCCCCAGTAGTGCCCTTATATTGTGTCCCATGGCCCCCTTATATTGTGTCCCATGGTCCCCAGTAGTGCCCTTATAAGGTGTCCCAGCATGGAACTCTAATGGTGGCCCGGCCCCCAGTAATCCCCCTTATACTGTGCCCCCCCCTGTGTACTTACCTCTGGGTGTGTCCAGTTGGGGTGCGCAGCGCACTGTGCACTTGACTCCTGGCTGGCTTCCAAGTTCTTCTTTCTTGACACGCAGCGCGCTCAGGTCCGTGGTCCCTCCTCCTTCTCCAGCAGGCTGAGCGGCTCCCAGAAGGACAAGCGGAGCCGGCGTGCGCGATGACGTCATCGCGGCCGGCGTCCAGAAGCACACACAGGCACAGAGAGATCCTCTGTGCCTGTGTGTGGCTCTGGACGCCGGCCGCGGTGAATGTGCAGTGCGGCTCACCCCGGCGGCGGGCAGACCAGGACGGACATCGCGCGGCGGATCCCAGTGTGTGTCTCCAGCAGCATGGTCGGCGGTGGTGCCTGGGGTGTGCGGCCCGCGGGTGTGATGTGCTGCTCTTCTTGGTGTCACCCCCATCTGTGTGTTTTCCACTCATATTAGTAGTCCTGCACAGGCTAGGTTGTTTTTATGATGCAGAGCGGCTATACAACACCAATCATGGGCATGTAAAATATTGGCTGTGATGGTACATTTCTACGTTTTCAGTTTTTTTTCTAGGGGCTGAAAAACAATAGATAACCATGAAAATCTAAAACAATAGCATTTTAGATGCACTCCAGTCAGCAGCATGGACCACTTGGTGGATGCAGCAAGAACAACAATCTCTATTGTAAATTATATTACTGCATATTTACCGAAGGTAAATCATGAACTTAAACAAAAAAAGGAGGGTGTCCCCCTGCACACTAAATTGTACCTGCAACAATACTCGAAAACTATATGGCAATATAAATTCAGAGATATTTGTTGCATGTATTTGCAAATACATGGTAAGCCACCAGGCCAACTTCACGGCTTCTCTGATACTGGTGGTCCCTACACTGCTAGATAATTGATAACAGTACCCACTTACCTGAAAATTACACTACATGATGGATGCCACTAACGTCACTGCACGTAAAATGCTATATTATAGTGTGAAAACAAATTTTACCCTCTTAAATATACTATATTAATCTCTGTGTTTATAATCAACAGTTTTGGAATCAACCATTTGTATGTGAAACGTTGACAAAAACGTCTCTGCCTTATTCAGTCAGGTTTTCTTTACCTTTTTTTCTGAAACAAGCATTTGGAAACCACCCTGCAGAAATCCTGCATTTGCACCTGCTGCATTTGCATAAACATGCTCTTGCTGAACTTTGCCCCTGCTCACCTCCATTCACCTTTTCAGTTATAAACTGACAGTGCATGCATTCACTGTCTGAGCATGTACAAAGCAAAATCATGCATGATATACAGTACTACGCAAGCTGACATACTGCTCTCACAGTATCAGCCTCTTAAGGTGCCCATACACAGTGCAATAAAGCAGCTGATCCGAAGAATTGGTACGATTTGGTTGCCCTATCGTACCGTGTATGGGCATGATATCAGACAGAGCACGCACCCGTAGGGTTGTACATCGCACCCCCAGATCTTACTGCAGGTTCAGTTGATCAGGGGATGCGATGTGCGATCCCATGTAGTGCTATGCAGGTGGGGGAGCCTGCATATCGGGCGGTCGGCCACCCGATCGCACCGTGTGTGGGGATTGCCCCATATGTCAGACGTTGGATCCCCCGTCGCGTCGCACGGTGCATATCTTGCCGTGTATGGCCAGCTTTAGTGTTCACAACAGGAGGAACAAGTGCTCAAGCTATGGTCTAAAAAGTATTATTAGTCACATAACTTCATACACTGGAATATACTTTGGTGGCTGGGATGAACAAATCTTCTGTGGTACAATTAATGGTTATGATTTATGATAATCAGACCACCTTGAACATGGGCCCTAGTACTAGTGGGCATGACCAAACATGTAGGAGTGTGATCATGAAACATTTTGAATACCGGGGCTCTAATTAGATGTAGCTCCCCAGGTCACCCTGATGATAATTTACCAATAGTTCTATTACCAGAAAATCAATTAAGGTATGCAGCTAAGTTGATTAAAAAGATATTAAGGATATAACAATTATAAAGTACATTTTTAATATTTTTATAAAATTGGTGAATACATTTTGAAAGGTAATTTTATAACTATGTTTAGGGTTACTATCTTTTCATTATCAGATTCCCAGACAGGGTGCATAGCCAAAACTCTTTTAGGGTTACAACCATTTATATGCCGTCAGACCCCTAAACAAGCCTCTTTATATGCCATCTGCTCTACCTACCCGTTTGAATGTCATCATCTCCCCCACATGCCCTTTCATATGCCATTAGAGCCCCCCCCCCTCAGTCTTTCTCCTATATATACAAGAGCCCATTTTTATGTCAGGGAGAGCCCCTCGTGGCCCATTATATGTCATTTCCATTAGTGCTGCCTCAAGAGTCTTTCCCCTTAATATGTCAGACAAAGTTCTGTCTAGAGAGCCCCCTTCATGTCCCTTTATATGCCATTGCCACTAGAGCCCCCTCATGAGTCATGCCGCTTTATATGCCAGAAAGAGCCCCTTCATGCCTCTTGATATGCCAATACCAGAGAGAGCCCAATTCATGCCTTTTATGTGCCACAGAGAGTACCCATCATGCATATTTATAAGCTGGAGAGACCCATCTTCGTGCCCCATTTATGCCATCAGAGCCCAGGTTGTTTCAAGCCCTTAGTTTATCTTTTTCAAGAAGGTTTTCTATCACCCCAGAAATGTCAGTCTGAAAGAACTGCAGAGATATGCAGCATAGAGCATTGGCCCTCATTCAGAGCCGTACGCTCTGAGCAGAGCGCACGCTCTGAATGAGGACCACCCACAGCCTATACGAGCATGCAGTTGGATTGCAGTTTGATGGCCGCGATGGTCGTGACCTTCACGACCATCGAAACTGCGAGCCGGAGCCTGCGGTTGACATCGACAGCACGCCCCCTTTGATCAGACACAACGAGCGAAGGAAAGTCCTTCGCTCGTCACGTCTGGCGCATGCGCACAACGGAGCTCCCGCCGTGGTGCGCATGCGCAGAGCACAACATCGACCCACTTGCGAGCGGACAGCCGCTTGCGAGTGGGTCTGAATCAGGCCCTTTGTAGTGGCAGCCACAGTAGCAGGCTGCACTCACAACAAATAACCAGTATGGACTCAGCTGGAGGTGGGTGTGTGCAGGAGCAGAGAGGGCCACAATGGTGAGATTGATTTTGCGGCATGACAATGATGAAGAAAAAATTTTATATTTCCAAAAGCTGTCTGTTCGGGATTGCTGACTCCATACAGATGTGCTGATTTCCATCATGTCCGGAATAATCCCAGACAGGTGACAACCCTAACTAATTTTCTGATTTATACCCCTTTCACATCTAAAACCCGGGTCGGACCCGGATTTTGAACCCGGGTCCAACCGGGTCAGACCCGGGTCAGGGCCTTTCACATCGCCATAATAACCCGGGTTATTGCAGATTTGGTGCCTTTTAACTCAACCCGGGGTGCCCATGTTAAAACAGTGTGATGTAATTTTTAAAGGATTTTATTGGCTCACAGTTATGATGGCGTTTTCAGTAAAGAAAAAGGAGGGACTGGAGAATGCTTGCAGTGCAGCAATCATGGCTGGCAGAGCACATGTCACAGATGCAAAGTGTGCAAAGGGCCTGATTCAGAGACGGACGCCCTGAACGAGCGCTCGCTCTGAATCAGGGTGTTTTTTGGTTTTTTTTGTTCGGCCTCCCGGCTACTCGCATAGCTGTGGGTGACCACCCACAGCTATTGCGAGCGGCCAGGTTGATGGTCGCGATGGTCAAGACCATAGCGACCATCGGGCTTGCGACAAGACCCTTGTGGTAGGGTCTCGTTGGCCGCAAGCCCCAGTGAGCTTCTGGCTCTAAATAGTAATGACAGTGGGGCAACCCCGAAATGGCAGACGTTCCTTCGGGAACGCCTCCATTTGGCCAGCCACCCCCCCTGCCCGCCTACCAAACGGAGCGAGCTGTCAATCACCATCGACAGCTCGCCCCCTTTGGTGCGAGATCCAGAGCGACGTAGCGTCCATCGCTAGCCGGGTCTCTCGTGGTCTCTCGCATACGCATGACGGAGCCGGCTCCGTCGTGCGCATGCCCAGTGGGCAAACATCGACCCGGTTGCGAGCGCTGAGCGCTCGCAACCGGGTCTGAATGAGGCCCAAAGTGTGCAGTGCAGAAGAGTAATGTAAATACAGAGACATGTGCTCTGTGTGCAGGCTGGTCAGCTGACTGGAAAAAGCCAATCAGCACTATTTTCTAAGACCCGGGTCGAATATCCCGGGTCTGTACCATTTAAGAGCCAAATAACCAGTGTTTAACCCTTCTTTTAATTCGGGTTGAATTACCAGATCGGTCGACCCGGGTTATTCATTTTGGTGCATTTTAAAATCATGTTGACCCGGCAACAACCCGGGAGTAACGCGAGTTATTTTGGCGATGTGAAAGGGGTATTAGTGACATAATGAAATCTGTAGAATCTAAAATGATTGCTTTAGAGTAACTAAAAATAGAGATAATCTTTATAACGTATAATTTAAATATTCAAATAAGCAATCAAATCCAATATAGTATTTGTCCATTACCTGGGAATATTAAATATGGATTTACTTCAACCCTAATTGATAGATACATCAACATATTTTCAACATCAAATTGATCCTCAATATTACAGGATACAGCATTATTCCCCTTACTTTTGTTCAAGGTTCTTTCTTGCATCATATATATGAGAATTTATTTTGATCTTAGCACACCAGTTTCTCCATACTGTACAGAATCTTTGATTAATAGGGGTGATCATGTTGTATGAGATCCTTTTCATAGAATCACCCACAAGAGACAGAACCCACCCAATATAATTCATAATATTCCATGCCCTGATAACTACCCTAATGCTTCATACAACTAACCTTACGTTGACAAGGAGCAGAGATGTATGGCATCGGACCCTTTGTGGAATAAATTATAATATTTAATTTCATTCTGTTCCATAAATCCAGTGTTTGTTACTGCACATTGCAGGCTGAAGTCACTTATTCGGCAAACAAACAGATGTGTTCTCACACACTTTTGCTCTATTCGTGCCAAATAGCCCCTCTCACCGCGCCAGGTCCATGGTGACTCGGTCACGACGAGCGTCTTTATCGCTCAAAATGTGCATTTTATTCACATAAATAAAAAAACTAGGAGCGACAAAACTACTTTGCTAGAATCTATTGATCAATATGACGTGCACCATTTGTATATCTGTGTGCGACTGAGTCTGTACTGTATCTATGTACAAAGCAGGGGTGTATCTATAATGGATGCAAGGTGTGAGGTGCACACGGGCCTCTGGGTCCAGGGGAGCCCACACCGCACACTGTGCACCTATCAGAGCCGGATTTAAACCTCAGGCAAGATACCAGTTTTTGAGGCTCCCTCAAACAATCCACAGCGCTATATTTTAATTTCTGACTCATGCCCTTCGGACTTACCTGTCCGAAGTGCTGCTCTGCAGCACCGAGCCAGCACTGCAGAGCAGCAAAGATCACTGGAAAAATTATGGCGGCCATTTTCCCGGTGACTCGCGCATGCACAGTACTGCTGTCCCTGGGAAAATGGCACTGGTGCCATTTTCCCGAAGACCCACACATGCGCAGTAGATTCTGGCACTGCTGCACCATGGGACTGCTGTAGAGGGGAGGGGGATCATACTGAGTCTGCACACAGTCCCCCTCCACTCTTGAAACGCCCCTGGTACAAAGTGCTACAATGCAGTTGCTGTGGATTTTTCTCACTTCAAGTTCGAGTTGGGTATGAGATCCTGGCTGTCGGGATGGTGCTGGTCAGAATACCAACAGCGGCATCCCAACAGTCAGAATCCCGACACCTATAAGGTAAGACTAACCGTTACCCCGAACACTCCCTCCCCAGTGCCTAACGCTAACCAAACCCTCTAGTGCCTAAAAGTAACCTTACCGCACCCTAACATTCCCTCCCCGGTGCCTAAACCTAACTTCCCTCTCTAGTGCCTAAACCTAACCTCCCCCTCCCTGCTCCCTAAACCTAACCCTCCCCCATAGTGCCTAACCCTACCTCCAATCCCTAAACCCGCACCCTAACCCTCCCTCTAACGCCCGATACTTACGTTCGGATACCGGCGTTTGGGATGCTGGTGCCGGGATTCCAACGCTGTCAGGATTTTGGCACCAGTATTTTGCCTGTCGGCATCCTGCACGCAGACCCCCTCAGGTAAGATTGATAGGAGCTGCTGCTGTTTAAAGCTAAATCCTGTGCGGTTAAAGTGGCAGCCCAGCGTCTCTAGTACACTTTCACAGCTCAAAATTTGTTTAATACAACACCTCAGCACATCAAGAGTAAAGCTGCCAACAGTGGAGACACTAGGGTACCTTAAACCCCTAAACAAAAATAAGTGACAATAGTAATAACATGTGTGACCACCGTGTGGCGCTAAACTAAGCCAATCAATACGAAAAATGAAAAATGAATAGGCTACTTTCCTATCCTGTTCTCTCTTGGGACGATGTACCAGGGAGTTCCCAATATGTAAAAAGAGAGATAAGCACAATAGTGTAATATTGAAAAGATCAGGTAAATTTATTAAAACACACAAACATATAAATCAATCTTAAAAAGGCTAAATAAAGCAAAACAAATGCCTATTGGGCATGGTATAATAATGTCTTTAAAAAGAGGGGCCCATAAGCCCTGCGTACCAGATCCAAGATGTATAACTGCGTTGCGGGTGCAATGCTGACCGTCCGGACCAAGTCTAGCAGTGACTAACCAACGATAACTGGTACTGGGGGTCCAGGGTGCTTCTCCTCAGTAAATTGACTCAGCCGTCCTTAACGCATTTCGAGCCCTCCTGGCTCTTCTTCAGAAGGATGCAGAGTCTCTGTCCATACCTCTATTATATACATTTGATGATTTATCAGAAACTTTTCAAAAGAAATGGAACAAAATTTTACAAACTTGTTCATTTTCATTGATGGAGTTAATTTTGAAAGAAAGGCGGGAAGAACCCCTCTTTTTCAAAATGTGCCAATGGCATTTAAAAACTCGTTCCATTTCTTTGTAATGACTTCCATATTTCGTAATGAACGACCATTCACTATTTTTATTTCGGTGTACGTCCATCTTTGGTTTTAAAAAAAGGTTTCTATCCATATTTTTCACCACCTGTTTTGTCTGTTCGATTTGACCTTTTTCATATCCTCTTGCTAAAAAATTATTCTCCATCTCATCCATTTGTTCCTCACACACCTTCAGGTTACTGCAATTTCTTTTGACCCGAATGAACTGGCTTTTAGGTACCCCTTTAAGCCATCTATCAAGATGTTCACTATCACGATTGATAAAACTGTTAGTATCTATTGGTTTTTTAAAACATTTGGTTTGAAGACAATTATTCTCTATATACAAACTCAGATCAAAAAAATTACATGTAAATTTATCCACATTAAAAGTGAATTTTAAATTCAATCCATTGGAATTCAGATCCACACAGAAACTTTCCAAATCTTCAAGTGTACCCCTCCAAAAAAAGAGAACATCATCTATATATCTGTGCCATTGTACCAAGTTCGTCCCCCAGTATCTGCTACTCCAAATATAATCTTCTTCCCATTTTGCCAGAAATAAATTCGCGTAACTAGGGGCGAACTTGGTACCCATTGCGGTACCTACACGTTGCAAATAATAATCGCCATTAAAAAATAAATAATTATTATTTAAAATGAACTTGATCCCTTCCACAATTAAATCAATACGTTCTTGGTTCATTTCTGTCTTCTCTAAATGCCATCTGGTTGCTGTTATCCCCTCCTGATGATCGATTATCGTATACAGAGAAGTAATGTCCGCAGATATCATGAACATATCTTCATCCCACTTGATATCTTTAATCTTTGTAAGCGTGTCCATGGTATCTCTTAAATATGATTTTGTGGTCTTTACAATCGGTTGCAAGTGAAAGTCTATAAACTCTGATAATTTACTTGTTAGACTCCCAGTGCTTGCAATTATTGGTCGTCCCGGGGGTTTGGTTTCGTTTTTATGTATTTTGGGTAATACATAAATGGTAGGTACTAGAGGGCTAGTAGTGTCTAAAAAGTTCTTCTCATCTTTAGTTATCATAGTTTTACCTTCACTTTCTTCTAAAAATTTTGAAAAAAGATTCTTAATTTTATTCGTGGGGTCTGATTTAAGTTTGGTATAGGTCGCTGTATTAAGTTGTCGGTATATTTCATTTTCATATTCATTCTTATTCATAATAACGATACTCCCACCCTTATCCGATGGTTTTATAACTATCGATTTTTCTTTCTGTAGAGTCTTGATCGCTTCTCTTTCTTTCTTATTCAGATTCCATTTCCGGATGTATTTTTTATCATTAATACTGTCTATATCATCCAGAATAATTTAATGTGTAGCGGATAAAAAGATGATTTCTTCTTGAATTTCGTTGGTGGTACTGAGGGGATACCTTCTGCATTGAGCTCTTTGCTGAGAAAGAATTTTTTTAGAGTTATCTTGCGAATGAATTTTTGCACATCTACATATGCTTCAAATGGGTCCATTTTACATGTAGGCGCAAATTTATGTCCCTTCTGTAAAACTTTCTCTTCAATTTTTGTAAGAGTTCTGGAACTTAAATTAAAAATTCTACAAGGTTGTTCTTCAACAATCATGTCATTAACCCTCTTATTCGTTCGTTTTCTTTTTTTCTTTTTTCTTTTTTTCTCTTTCTTTTTCTCTTTGGCCCCCCCTCTTTTTCCTCTTTTCATTTTTACATTCTCCCCAACCTTCAAAACCTTCCTTTTCTTCTTTGCTCCACCCTTAAAAAAGGAGATGTAGATGTGGTTGGTTCCTGATCATTCAATAGTCCATACCTGTTCTTATCCTCAAACCTTGGACGGTTATCAGTAAATGTTCTCCTGTCATATCTTTTGGGGGTATTCCATGTATCAAAATCACGTCTGGGCTTGTATTGTCTTTTCTGATAAGTATTCAATGGATTTCTATAGGATGCATTAGTTGTTCTCTGTGGTCTCCAGTGATCTCTTGATGTTCTTAATTCGTCCCTATAATTAAATTCTTTGTGATAAGGTAGTGTCTTCTTCATCACTGGTCTTTTCTCTCTAAGGCATGCTGGGGTTCCACCCGGACTCTGTTGTTCCTGATTCACGGTCTTCTTTTTCTTCTTCCTCTCTGTTCTTCCCTTTTTCAGGAAATCAAAGTCTCTTTGAAACTTCTTCCATTTTTTATTTATAAGTTTCCTTGTATCTTTCTCTATGTTCTCTTCTATTTCTTTCTCCAATCCTATATATTCTGCAGATTCCTCAAACGGATGAATCAAGGTTTGAAGAATCTCTATTCTTTCATTGAGGGTTTTCAGTTCTTCCCGCCTTTCTTTCAAAATTAACTCCATCAATGAAAATGAACAAGTTTGTAAAATTTTGTTCCATTCCTTTTGAAAAGTTTCTGATAAATCATCAAATGTATATAAGAGAGGTATGGATAGAGACTCTGCATCCTTCTGAAGAAGAGCCAGGAGGGCTCGAAACGCGTTAAGGACGGCTGAGTCAATTTACTGAGGAGAAGCACCCTGGACCCCCAGTACCAGTTATCATTGGTTAGTCACTGCTTGACTTGGTCCAGATGGTCAGCATTGCACCCGCAACGCAGTTATACATCTTGGATCTGGTACGCAGGGCTTATGGGCCCCTCTTTTTAAAGACATTATTATACCATGCCCAATAGGCATTTGTTTGGCTTTATTTAGCCTTTTTAAGATTGATTTATATGTTTGTGTGTTTTAATAAATTCACCTGATCTTTTCAATATTACACTATTGTGCTTATCTCTCTTTTTACATATTGGGAACTCCCTGGTACATCGTCCCAAGAGAGAACAGGATAGGAAAGTAGCCTATTCATTTTTCGCATTGATTGGCTTAGTTTAGCGCCACACGGTGGTCACACATTTTATTACACTTTCACTGCTGTTTTACTGCATCTGCAATGCAAATAAGATGCAAAATGTAAAGAGAAGGGCAGAATGCTACACCTTACGGAACGGTTCAGTCGCATCTTGCACTGAGTGGTGTATAGGGCCTGATTCAGAGTTGTACGCTAATGACACCGTAGCTGCAATTGCGTACGCAGATGCTGTTTGAAAATTTGCAAATGTTACAGACACAGGAATGTACACTATTAAGACGTCCACCTGTGACTTTGTAAATCCCTGCACCTGCATACAAAGACGCAGCATCAGTCACAGATTCTTCGATAATCGGTGTTCTGAGTAACCTTATGGTCACGAAGAATGGCCGTGGGAACTGAGACACTGGAGCCATGTTTCCTGTGTATGGGATTACAGATGCTGGATGTGACACTCCCCCGAAATGGCCACAACACACCTGTGCTCTTTGCCGCCACTCCTCTTTACCTCCCTCAAATGCTCCCTAACTGTCAATCACACTGCGAGTAAACAGTCACTGCGAGCGACTACAGTAATGTACCTTGATGCATTCACAATGCGACTTTTACACATGCGCAGTTTATCGATAATCTCTCTACTGCCAAGATATCGCCATAGCATACAACTATAAAGCAGGCCCATAGACACTAGGGGGTATATTTACTAAGGTGCAGGTTTAAAGGAGTGGAGATGTTGCCCATAGCAACCAATCATATATATTTACTAAGGTGCAGGTTTATAGAAGTGGAGATGTTGCCCATAGCAACCAATCATGTTCTAGCTGTTATCTTCTGGAAGGTGCTAGATAAATGTTAAGTAGAATCTGATTGGTTGCTATGGGCAACATCTCCACTTCTAAAAGCTCTCACTTTAGTAAATATACCCCTAGGTGTACGAGGACACATCCTTACATATTGTGCCCGGCAAACTTCACCTGTCATGCTTGTATTTTTACCTTTTGCTTAATAATTGTAGCCATATTGATATATGTCTAGAGTTTGTTATACAGGAAGTATAGGGATATTGTGACAGATCTCTGAGGTATGATATATCACAATTTATTAGGGAAAGTTGTTTTAGCATATAAGATTAAATATAGAGATGAATCTTTGTAAAATGTTATGTTTTGATTGTAAAAGGGCGGGACTGGCAGGGGTTAATGTTGGAACATAAGCATGCAGAGCAGGGGCGGAGTGATATAGGTGGGAGTGATTTGGTTTCTGTCAGGAATAGAGGATCCGTTTAGAGAGTGGGGAGATAACAGCTGTTAGCAGCAGCTGACAGTCGGGAGTTCCCCTCACCTGAGGCTGACACTCATCACTCCACAGGCGCTGTGTGAAAGGAGAGCCTAGCAGCGTCCGGGAATGTGAGTTTGTGCAGGGCCAGAGAAACTGGATGGGTAGCGACTTGGTCGAGGGGACCAGAGTTCCCAGCAGCTGTTCCAGTAGAAGGCGGCTGGAGGTGAAGAGTACAGTCGCGTCAGAGCCGGGGGCCGGTCAGTAAAAGAGACTGCCCATATTGAGACAGCTGACAGCCGTGCCTGAGTCCCAGCCACCGATACCAAGGCAAGGAGAGCCTGCATTATACAGGCAGCTGACAGTCTGGTAGCAGAAGTGAGTGAAGCTAACTAGTGGCAGTGTGAACAGCAGTAGCGCTGTACCTACAGTGAGTACTATTACACCAGTAACACACTCAGCTGGATCTCTCATACAGCATTAATAATTGACCTTAAACGTAAACAGCACAGATAGGAGTTATTCTACCCCAGAAGTCACCTTGAGACTTATACTAACATTATGTTACAAGTCCAGTCCAGGCCTTGTCTCCTGCCAGTATTCCTCCTGCTCCTGACCATGCTTCTAGGTTTCCGTTGCTAGGAGACACAGACATCAGAGGATTTCACATGTTTCCTCCTAGTATTGCCTGATTGGCAGCTGAGCCTATTTGAACTTCCTGGACTGTCGCCGCCCTGTCGGCTATAGAGTTTTCATGTGGAACTTTTGGTTATGCAAGCTGCTGTCTGTGCATCCAGACTTCCAGCTATATTTTCTACATGCTGTGTATATTCTGCTCCCCGCTTTTAAGTGACCCAAGTACCCTGGGTCCAAGCAACGCTGTCTCCAGGGCCCTCCAGGCCATACAGCTATCCTGCTTCTCTACCACGTTTCAAGTAACGCTTTCTGCAGGCCCCTCCAGGCCATACAGCTATCCTGCTTCTATACCACAGTTCAAGCATCGCTGTCTACAAAGCTTCCAGGCCATACAGCTATCCTGCTTCTATACCACGGTTCAAGCATTGCTGTCTACTGAGCCCTCCAGGCCATACAGCTATCCTGCTTCTATACCACAGTTCAAGCATCACTGTTTACAGAGCCCTCCTGGCCATACAGCTATCCTGCTTCTATACCACGGTTCAAGCATCACTGTCTCCAGGGTCCTCCAGGCCATACAGCTATCCTGCTTCTATACCACAGTTCAAGCATCGCTGTCTCCAGGGCCCTCCAGGCCATACAGCTATCCTGCTTCTATACCACGGTTCAAGCATTGCGGTCTACAGAGCCTCCAGGCCATCAGCTATCCTGCTTCTATACCACAGTTCAAGCATCGCTGTCTACAGAGCCCTGCAGGCTATACAGCTACTCTGCTTCTATACCACGGTTCAAGCATCGCTGTCTGCTGAGCCCTCCAGGCCATACAGCTATCCTGTTTCTAAACCACGTTTCTAGCTACACTGTCTACTAGGCCCTTCAGGCCATACAGCAATCCTGCTTCAACACCACGTTTCAAGCACCGCTGTCTACTAGGCCTTTCGGGCCAAACACCAATCCTGCTTCAACACCATGTTTCAAGCACCACTGTCTACTAGGCCCTCCTGGCCATACAGCAATCCTGCTTCTATCCAGGTTTCAAGCATTGCTGCCTGCTAGGCCCTCCAGGCCATACTGCAATCCTGCTTCTATACCAGGTTTCAAGCTTCGCTGCCTGCTAGGCCCTCCAGGCCATCCAGCTATCCTGCTTCTTCACCATATTTCAAGCATTGCTGTCTACTAGGCCTCCTGGCCATTTAACAACTTTAGTTTGGACTGTAAACCTACAGTATATTCGATTGACTGTCCTATGGTTTCAGCTCCTTATTGCACCATTGATATGTTGTGTTTTCACTGGTCCATCATATCATTTATGTAGTAAACTGCCATGATTTAACTATACTTCTTGTGTTTGTTCTTCGATGTGCCACGTATCTCCAACACCTCCATCTCAGTCCTAGCAATTGCTAGAGGATCGTAACATTATAGCCGACCAAATCTTTGGACTACGATGGAGCATACGCAGAACCCAGCACAAATTCTGGCAGCTCAAATTCAGACTCTTACTCAAAAAGTTAATGAAGATGTCCGTACCTCCTCGTTACAAGCTGCTCTTAAGGAGCCCAAACTGAACTTGCCTGATCATTTCGCTGGGGACAGAAACTTGTTTGTGAATTTCCGAGAGAGTTGTAAACTTTATTTCCGCATGCGTCCAGTCTCTTCTGGTTCTGAGACACAAAGAGTTGGACTTATTATTACCCTGCTTCAGGGTGATCCACAAACATGGGCATTTGGACTGCCTTCCTCGCAAAAGCTGCTGAGGAGTATTGTTCTGAATTTCGTAGATGGGCAGTGGAATCAGGCTGGAATGATTCGGCTTTGCGTAACCAATTTCATATTGGTCTTTCTGAGGAAATAAAGGACATTCTTGTGCAACATTCCCCGGCAAAGACTCTGGATGACTTCATGCAGACAGTTATACGTATTGACCGTCGTTTACGTGAAAGACAGAGAGAGCAGCAGTTGCCTACTATGTCCCCCCAATCTTCTTTGTTGCCTCCTTCACTGGATCGCGAGGAACCTATGCAAATTGGAGCTTCTCGTCTGTCTCCGAGTGAAAGGCGTAGAAGATGTTCACAAGGTCTCTGTTTGTATTGTGGAGACAAGGCTCATTCTATAAAAGACTGTCCTTTGATATTCGCTAAAAGGCAGGGTCTAAGTGTACAGAAGGGATTACACTTAGGTCTAGCCTCAATTTCCTCCAAGAATTCAGTACTTGTTCCTGTATCCATTCATTCAGCTAATAAAGAGTTCAAGACACAGGCTTTTTTGGATAGTGGAGCAGCAGCTAATTTTATGGAGTGTGCGTTCTTTCAGAAGTTAAAGATTCCTGCAGTTCCATTAGATCAAGAAGTTTCCATTTGTGGCCTGGATGGAGGCTTAGGGAGGCTTAGAGGGAGCTCCGTCGTTATGGGTCTCGCACTAAAGGGGGCGTGCTGTCGATGGTGACTGACAGCATGCCCCCTTTAGTGGGCGTGCCGGGGGCATGGTTGCCAGATGGAGGCGTTCCCATGGGAACGCCTCCCATCTGAGTCCGGCCCCACTGACATCACTAGTGATGTCAGTGGGAGTGATTTTGGCTCTGATAGAGCCAAAATCACTCCAGGGCTTGCGGCAACGAGACCCTACCGCAGGGTCTCGTCGCAAGTCCGATGGTCACGATGGTCTTGACCATCGCGACCATCTTTTTGGCCGCTCGCATATGCTGTGGGTGGTCACCCACAGCTATGCGAGCGGCCAGGAGGCCACTCCATTTTAAGGTAGGAGGGCACTAATTCAGAGCGAGCGCTCTGGTCAGAGCGTCCGGCTCTGAATCAGGCCCTTAGGGCCTGATTCAGACCCACTCGCGAGCGGCTGTCCGCTCGCAAGTGGGTCGATGGTCTGCACTGAGCATGCGCACGACGGAGGGAGCTCCGTCGTGCGCATGCGCCAGACACGACGAGCGAAGGACTTTCCTTCGCTCGTTGTGTCCGATCAAAGGGGGCGTGCTGTCAATGTTGATTGACAGCACGCCCCCTTTGGTGGGCGTGCCAGAGGCGTGCCTCCCTGACGGGGGCGTTCCCACGGGAACGCCTCCCGTCAGAAGCCGGCCCACTGACATCACTAGTGATGTCAGTGGGAGTGATTTTGGCTCTAATAGAGCCAAAATCACTCCGGAGCTTGCGGTTGAAAACCTCAACCGCAGGCTCCGGCTCGCAATTTCGATGGTCGCGATGGTCACGACCATCGCGGCCATCAAAATGCACGTTCGTATAGCCTGTGGGTGGTGACCCACAGCTATACAAGCGTCCAGGAGGACGCTCCATGAAAATGGAGCCCGGCCCTCATGCAGAGCGTGCGCTCTGCTCAGAGCGTACGGCTCTGAATGAGGGCCCTTAATCCCTAAAGGAACTCTTAAGGTTAAGACACCTTTTATTCGGCTTTCCGTGGGTGTTTCATATATAGAACTCATTTCATTTTTTCTTATGCATAGTCCTTTGGTTTCAATTGTTTTGGGCCTTCCGTGGCTAAGATTACACAATCCTTCCATTGACTGGTCCTCTGGGGAGATTATTAAGTGGACTCCTGAATGTCAGTCCTCATGCCTTTCACTCCCTGTGCGGATGCTACAATGTCCTGAAGTTTCGTCCACTTGTAGCATTCCTCCTCAATATTTGGATTTTGCTGATGTGTTTTCTAAACAAAAAGCTAATGCATTGCCTCCACGTCGACCATATGATTGTGCCATCAATCTTGTTCCAGGTTCTAAAGATGTTAAAGCTGACGCTCTCTCCAGAAGTTTCTTCTCTGACCAACATGTCTCCGTTTCTGAAGAACCCATCATTCATAAAGATTTCATTCATTTTGCCTTAACCCAGACTCTGGCTGAGACACTTCAGAGATACCAATCTGAAGCTCCATTGAATGTTCCTGCTCATCTTCTTTTTGTTCCTGAGAGACTTAGGAAAACTGTCCTTTTGGATTTTCATTCTAAAAAAGCCATTGGTCATCCAGGTATTACTAAGACTATGGATATTCTCTCCCATTCTGTCTGGTGGCCATCCTTAGCCAAAGATGTCCGTGAGTTTATGTTAGCATGTGAAGTCTGTGCCCGTAATAAGACTCCTCGGACAGCTCCTCCTGATCTTCTTCCGTTGTCTACACCTAAGAGTATTGCTGACAGGCATCGAAGACCATGTTTATTGAAAAAGGGAGTTTTGGTCTGGCTTTCTACTAAGAATATCAAGCTGCACCAACCTACTCATAAATTGAGACCTAGATGCATCGGGCCTTTTCACATCATTGCTCAAATGAATCCCGTCGCTTTCAAGTTGCAACTACCCAATTCTTTACGTATTAAGAACACTTTTCATTGCTTTCTCCTCAAACCATTTATTTCTTCCATTTGGAAGTAAGCCTAGTTCCAAACCTGGTCCAGTGACTGTCCATGGTCAACAGGAATTTGTTGTTGAAAGAATTCTGGACTCCAAGTTCTCCAGAGGTAAATTACAGTTTTTGGTTCATTGGAGGGGTTACGGCCCAGAGGAACGTTCCTGGGTTTCGGAAGATGCATTCCTTGCTCCCAGACTGAAAAGACTTTTCTTTCAGAAGTTTCCTGATAAACCTGGATCTGGGGGTTCTTCAACCCTGTGTCAAGGGGGGGGTACTGTTACAAGTCCAGTCCAGTACTTGTCTCCTGCCAGTATTCCTCCTGCTCCTGACCATGCTTCTAGGTTGCCGTTGCTAGGAGACCCAGACATCAGAGGATTTCAAATGTTTCCTCCTAGTGTTGCCTGATTGGCAGCTGATCCTATTTGAACTTCCTGGACTGTCGCCGCCCTGTCGGATATAGAGTTTTCATGTGGAACTTTTGGTTATGCATGATGCTCTCTGTGCATCCAGACTTCCAGCTATATTTTCTACATGCTGCGTGTATTCTGCTCACCGGCTTTTAAGTGACCCAAGTACCCTGGGTCCAAGCAACGCTGTCTCCAGGGCCCTCCAGGCCATATAGCTATCCTGCTTCTATACCACGTTTCAAGTAACGCTGTCTGCAGGCCCCTCCAGGCCATACAGCTATCCTGCTTCTATACCATGGTTCAAGCATCGCTGTCTACTGAGCCCTCCAGGCCATACAGCTATCCTGCTTCTATACCTTCTATACCACGGTTCTAGCATCGCTGACTACAGAGCCCTCCTGGCCATACAGCTATCTTGCTTCTATACCACGGTTCAAGCATCGCTGTCTCCAGGGCCCTCCAGGCCATACAGCTATCCTGCTTCTATACCACGGTTCAAGCATCACGGTCTACAGAGCCTCCAGGCCATACAGTTATCCTGCTTCTATACCACGGTTCAAGCATTGCTGTCTACAGAGCCCTCCTGGCCATACAGCTATCCTGCTTCTATACCATGGTTCAAGCATCGCTGTCTTCAGGGCCCTCCAGGCCATACAGCTATCCGGCTTCTATACCATGGTTCAAGCATCACGGTCTACAGAGCCTCCAGGCCATACAGCTATCCTGCTTCTATACCACAGTTCAAGCATCGCTGTCTACAGAGCCCTGCAGGCTATACAGCTACTCTGCTTCTATACCACGGTTCAAGCATCGCTGTCTGCTGAGCCCTCCAGGCCATACAGCTATCCTGCTTCTAAACCACGTTTCTAGCTACACTGTCTACTAGGCCCTTCAGGCCATACAACAATCCTGCTTCAACACCACGTTTCAAGCACCGCTGTCTACTAGGCCTTTCGGGCCAAACACCAATCCTGCTTCAACACCATGTTTCAAGCACCACTGTCTACTAGGCCCTCCTGGCCATACAGCAATCCTGCTTCTATACCAGGTTTCAAGCATCGCTGCCTGCTAGGCCCTCCAGGCCATACTGCAATCCTGCTTCTATACCAGGTTTCAAGCTTCGCTGTCTGCTAGGCCCTCCAGGCCATCCAGCTATCCTGCTTCTTTACCATATTTCAAGCATTGCTGTCTACTAGGCCTCCTGGCCATTTAACAACTTTAGTTTGGACTGTAAACCTACAGTATATTCTATTGACTGTCCTATGGTTTCAGCTCCTTATTGCACCATTGATATGTTGTGTTTTCACTGGTCCATCATATCATTTATGTAGTAAACTGCCATGATTTAACTATACTTCTTGTGTTTGTTCTTCGATGTGCCACGTATCTCCAACACCTCCATCTCGGTCCTAGCAATTGCTAGAGGATCGTAACATTATAGCCGACCAAATCTTTTTACTATGATGGAGCATACGCAGAACCCAGCACAAATTCTGGCAGCTCAAATTCAGACTCTTACTCAAAAAGTTAATGAACTCTCACTTAAAGTTGAAGATGTCCGTACCTCCTCGTTACAAGCTGCTCTTAAGGAGCCCAAACTGAACTTGCCTGATCGTTTCGCTGGGGACAGAAACTTGTTTGTGAATTTCCGTGAGAGTTGTAAACTTTATTTCCGCATGCGTCCAGTCTCTTCTGGTTCTGAGACACAAAGAGTTGGACTTATTATTACCCTGCTTCAGGGTGATCCACAAACATGGGCATTTGGACTGCCTTCCTCGCATGTTGCCCTTCAGACTGTGGATGCCTTATTCCTCCAACTGGGCTTGTTGTTTGAAGACGCAGATAAGGTATCACTTGCAGAATCCAAGCTTCACTCTCTTAAACAGGGACAAAAAAGCTGCTGAGGAGTATTGTTCTGAATTTCGTAGATGGGCAGTGGAATCAGACTGGAATGATTCGGCTTTGCGTAACCAATTTCATATTGGTCTTTCTGAGGAAATAAAGGACATTCTTGTGCAACATTCCCCGGCAAAGACTCTGGATGACTTCATGCAGACAGTTATACGTATTGACCGTCGTTTACGTGAAAGACGGAGAGAGAGCAGCAGTTGCCTACTATGTCCCCCCGATCTTCTTTGTTGCCTCCTTCACTGGATCGCGAGGAACCTATGCAAATTGGAGCTTCTCGTCTGTCTCCGAGTGAAAGGCGTAGAAGATGTTCACAAGGTCTCTGTTTGTATTGTGGGGACAAGGCTCATTCTATAAAAGACTGTCCTTTGATATTCGCTAAAAGGCAGGGTCTAAGTGTACAGAAGGGATTACACTTAGGTCTAGCCTCAATTTCCTCCAAGAATTCAGTACTTGTTCCTGTATCCATTCATTCAGCTAATAAAGAGTTCAAGACACAGGCTTTTTTGGATAGTGGAGCAGCAGCTAATTTTATGGAGTGTGCGTTCTTTCAGAAGTTAAAGATTCCTGCAGTTCCATTAGATCAAGAAGTTTCCATTTGTGGCCTGGATGGAGGCTTAGGGAGGCTTAGAGGGAGCTCCGTCGTTATGGGTCTCGGACTAAAGGGGGCGTGCTGTCGATGGTGACTGACAGCATGCCCCCTTTAGTGGGCGTGCCGGGGGCGTGGTTGCCAGACGGAGGTGTTCCCATGGGAACGCCTCCCATCTGAGTCCGGCCCCACTGACATCACTAGTGATGTCAGTGGGAGTGATTTTGGCTCTGATAGAGCCAAAATCACTCCAGGGCTTGCGGCAACGAGACCCTACCGCAGGGTCTCATCGCAAGTCCGATGGTCACGATGGTCTTGACCATCGCGACCATCTTTTTGGCCGCTCGCATATGCTGTGGGTGGTCACCCACAGCTATGCGAGCGGCCAGGAGGCCGCTCCATTTTAAGGTAGGAGGGCACTAATTCAGAGCGAGCGCTCTGGTCAGAGCGTCCGGCTCTGAATCAGGCCCTTAATCCCTAAAGGAACTCTTAAGGTTAAGACACCTTTTATTCAGCTTTCCGTGGGTGTTTCACATATAGAACTAATTTCATTTTTTCTTATGCATAGTCCTTTGGTTTCAATTGTTTTGGGCCTTCCGTGGCTAAGATTACACAATCCTTCCATTGACTGGTCCTCTGGGGAGATTATTAAGTGGACTCCTGAATGTCAGTCCTCATGCCTTTCACTCCCTGTGCGGATGCTACAATGTCCTGAAGTTTCGTCCACTTGTAGCATTCCTCCTCAATATTTGGATTTTGCTGATGTGTTTTCTAAACAAAAAGCTAATGCATTGCCTCCACGTCGACCATATGATTGTGCCATCAATCTTGTTCCAGGTTCTAAAGATGTTAAAGCTGACGCTCTCTCCAGAAGTTTCTTCTCTGACCAACATGTCTCCGTTTCTGAAGAACCCATCATTCATAAAGATTTCATTCATTTTGCCTTAACCCAGACTCTGGCTGAGACACTTCAGAGATACCAATCTGAAGCTCCATTGAATGTTCCTGCTCATCTTCTTTTTGTTCCTGAGAGACTTAGGAAAACTGTCCTTTTGGATTTTCATTCTAAAAAAGCCATTGGTCATCCAGGTATTACTAAGACTATGGATATTCTCTCCCATTCTGTCTGGTGGCCATCCTTAGCCAAAGATGTCCGTGAGTTTATGTTAGCATGTGAAGTCTGTGCCCGTAATAAGACTCCTCGGACAGCTCCTCCTGATCTTCTTCCGTTGTCTACACCTAAGAGTATTGTTGACAGGCATCGAAGACCATGTTTATTGAAAAAGGGAGTTTTGGTCTGGCTTTCTACATTTATTTAGGAAACTGCCATGATTTAACTATACTTCTTGTGTTTGTTCTTCGATGTGCCACGTATCTCCAACACCTCCATCTCGGTCCTAGCAATTGCTAGAGGATTGTAACACATTATTATTGGAATCCTAGTCAAACATATAGCAAAATAGGAGGAAAAGTACTAGGGAGATAATCCTGAGGAGAGAAGAGCACCTGGAGTACTGATCTATCCTGAGGTTTTGGGCAAGCAGCGACCTTCAAATTATCTACAGTATAAGTACTGATTGATCTCATCAATAATTGGGGACATAGCTCTAGCCTAGGTACAAAGTGAAAGGATTATATTACATCAATAACATCCCCACTTCTGGAGACTTATATATTACATTGTGGCTTAATTGGGGTACTGCTACAAATTATTTTCAGAACTTATCTTACAGAGAAGTGATAAATAGCTAGAAATACATAAAACTCCTTCATTGACTCCTGTTTCGCCCGCCCTTATTGTGCTATTTATGTTAGTTTAAGAAACTATTGGTAATATGAGAATTCGTATTTGAATGTTTCAAAGACATTGAAAGCTGACCAACACAGTGGATATTAACAAGGATGTCTATATACTCAATTGATAGAGGACTTCATCAATTTGTATGTTCATCAAAGAGACATTAGTGTTAGAGGAAAGTGTAACTTTGTTATTCTTGAACACAGTAATGTATATTGATATATATGCTTGTTCCCTAAATGTATGCTGAAAACTATGATGTGTTGTTAATGTGTTTGCTCTCATACTTTCACATCGGTTAACATAAAATAACAAAAGTCTATAATAACGTGTGTTTACTTATTTGGAAGAGCATTAAGAAGGTCCCATTTCATCTGTACCTACAGGATTCAAAAGGGAGAAAGAAGTTGGTGATTTATTGTGATAATTATTTTGTGCACCACATTGCAAAATACACATAAGTTTAATCAGGCTTACCCAAGCGAGCCTAGGTATTATACACACATATAATTAAGCTTGGGTGGTGGCACATTTTATTGACCCATTAAGAAAAAGGGTTACATAATAATGGGGTTTGATTCTTATAAGAGAGTGATGTATGACAGATGGAATTTAATTGCATAACTAAATCTATAACTATAAACATAACATTGTATTCCTTTACAAAGGTGGCCACACACATGGCAATCTGCACACGATCAGCCGATGTGTACGATTTGTGTACGATTTCCCTTGAAACTCTCCCCGGCAGCTCTGCACACGATCTCCACACGATCTGCATACGATTTGGTGTCCAATCGTTATACGATCTCTCCTGCATCCAGACTTTCACAGTGCATCGCCTCCTGGATTGTCAGATCTGCCCTACTGCATGGCAGATCTGACGATGCGATGTGCGACCAGCGGGGACGCGCATCGCATAGTGATCGTGAGTGGGGACTCACGATTTACTCAGGATTTGACCATATTTTACACAATTTGTCGTTCCAATGTGTCGGAATCAGCCAGATCAGGTAAAATATTGCTATGTGTGTGGCCAGCATATCACCTGACGAATTGCCTTGTAAGTGTCTATCAAATATTATTTGCGGGAATAACCTGTTGTCTAGGGACACCCACAAATTTAAAGGATCCCCCAAATGTATGAAGGAGGGACTGCAGCATATATAGTATCTCGGATATCTGCTGCAGTCCATCCATTTCCGACAGGTTTCTATGGGGACTGCGAAGCGGTCAGATTTACAAAGCTCCAAATGGTTTAGTCCTATAGCATGGGCTACTAAACCGCAAACCTTTTTGGAGAGGGAGCCTCCCCTCTTTGTCACCCCCAGGTGACACAAGTGCCAGCCGACAGCCACGCAAGTGCAGTATGCGCCAGGGACTCAAACCAGGAGGTGGTGTGATAGCGTTTTATGCTATCACAATGCTTCCAGCTCTTCACCAGGATAGGCACTTATCGGAACCTGTCTTCTGGCAAGAGGATTTTAGTCAATTTGCGTGGAGATATTTATCTTTGTAAATGCAGATGGTAATAAATATGCCCCATAGAGTTGTATGTAAAACTATCTTTCTGCATAAGTTTGACAGTAGCCTCTGTGCTGTATGAGAACCATGCTCCTTCCGATATCTAACTCTCAGTGTATGGCTTCTAGCTCGGTCGCGATGGTGATCCCAGCCGTCGGTCGCAGTGTCTGACACCTCCTTCTGCATTTGCATCTGAGATGGACAGCTTTGCACAGCTGCTTGTGTTCAGTTCTGGAAATCCATCTCTGAATCAGGCCCTATCTGCATTACGTTTGTGAGAAACTGTTTGAACAAAATTTAGCTCATCTCTAAAAGAGCCTATACTACAGCTAGATTTAAATAAAATAATAATAATATTAATAATAATAATAATATCTTACACAAGATAAGCAAAAGTAACTGATAGGACATTAAAAATAATAATTTTGATCACATATATTACAGATACTTTTTTTATCTACATTTATGGAACGTTTGAGATAAATTCCAATTTTTATGTGGCATAAAATTGAGAATAAAATATGTGAAGGTGGAGGCAGTGTATGCAAGGCATATTTATTATTACTGATACACGTACCATAAAGAGATGACATCCATGGAGATTTATAGGACTGAGTTGACACAGATATTGAAATGTATTCAATGTAATTGCTTTTTCAAGTATCCCTGGTGCTTATCACAAGCCATCGCCCTCTAAAAATGTCTGTATAAAGGTGAACATTCTGAGTCAAACTGTGTATATATTTACCCAGTATAATAAAATATTTCATTACATCAATCATGATGGTGTTTCTTTCTAAAGCTATGCATAGTAGGGAGTGGGAGAGGGATGGCTAGAGATGCATCTGTTTGATGGGCAGGTTGTACTCTGAATATTATCTTTCAATGTTTATCTTCCAAGATGGACAGCGGGAGAACTCCAAGATCCTACTAATCTATTACATCAAGGAAAGATACTAACTGCACATTCAATCCCAACAAATATGAGGAGTCTCAAATATTAAAACATAAATGTTTAATCACACAAACAATAATGAATAATAAATAAATGACAATCTATAATAAACACACAATGGCGTAAATCCTATGAAATATATAAAAAAGTCTTGACTAAAGAATCTGATAGCTTAAGGATTGATATGGTGAATGAAGCCACAAATTAAAAGTCCTTTGAACCAAAAATGTACAACTATATTTCCTCCAATGTTTGCAAGTTCACATCATGGATAGACATCACATGGAATACAAATTTAGGAGTGTTAGGGGTGTAACCAACCTAAGCTGTAATGTTTGACAGTAATGAGGAGCTTATGGGCTTGATACAGTATATCTCAACAGCATGCTGAATCACGGAACCACATCCCAGCTGGGTGTAAGCAAGTCCAATATCCAGGTGGTGTAAGTATCAAAGTAGGTTCCGTTCTGTACAGATCATGGTAGTAAAAGCTCATTGTCCGAATAGAATACTCCATGTAAGGTGATTTCTGCTCAGTGACGCTCCTGATGAAGGTGCCGAATGGACCTTTGCTATGGACTTTTGAAAATAGACTCCTTTTTGCAACACAAGTCATCACGCATTCCAAAGCTTGGCCCCAGTAGTCGTTGTAGCCTAAGGAGAGCTACAGTCCACACTATTTCCCAGCAGGGGGATTAGAAGGATCCCTCCTTGGCAATAGGCGATCGCACATCCATGGTCGGCAGACCATGTATGCGAAGTAATGCTTCGGGGTCCTGAAGGAGAAATAAAGTGATCACATTAGCAATTCTTCACTTCTAACACATCACAGGGACAGGCTCTAATCAGAGCCCCTATCCCTGCATGTGTTTCTTAATAAATTCAGGTAACACTTAATTCCTTATTGCCGCAATACATTATGATGAGAAATTATTATTATTGGATCTAAAGCCCAATAATTAACATGCCCCTTAGTAGGCCCGGTTACACAATTTCATATATGGAGATACAATTATAATTTCTATGACTCTGCATCCCCCGTACCTGCGAATGTTTGTTTCTGGAGTATGCAGAGCGAGAAAGCCAGATACGCTCCACAAAATGGCATTAATTCAACTCTGCTTCATTCCCATAATGTCTAGGTGAACTCATTTAATTGCAGGGAAATCACATAATCCCTTTTATACCGTGGAACATAAAGGGGTAGATGCACTAAGACTTGGAGAGTGATAAAGTGGAGAGACATAAAGTACCAACCAATCAGCTCCTAACTGTAATTTTACAGGCTGTGCTTGAAAAATTACAGTAGCTGATTGGTTGGTACTTTATCTCTCTCCAAGGCTTGGTACATCTACCCCAAAGTGAGGGTTTAGTGGACCCAAATACGTATTCACAGCATTTAGCATTTCCTGGTTCAGGTTAATGTTAAGCAAAAATTAAAACAATGTAGGTAACGTTAAAGAAAAATCTGTCTGCAAATTAATTTGCAGCAATTTCTATCGACAATTACTAACAAGTGTATCCAGGTCTGCATATCTCACTTTCTTTGGTTCTTCCAGCACCCTGAACCCATAGTAAATGTTATTATAAAACACAGCACTGCACAGTTTAATCCAAGCCCACTAGGAGCACTTTAATATAAGCGTTGTAAAAACGTAAAAAATGTGGATAGAAGGGCCAAGTATTTTACTTAATTTTTTCTCATAAGAAATCTCGATAATTTTGCGCACTGGAGGGGTTTGTTGTGGCGGGGTGTGCTGCACGGAAATCAGAGGTGCCTAATGAAAAGAAGAGTTACTGCACTCACCCCTATTTCTACATGTGCTTATGTTGATCAGGTGTACTAGTGTCACAGTAATGTTAACAACCCCCTATGTATATGATGTGTCCCTGAAATAGATGCCCTCCATCTTTCACTGTGCGGCTGCAGACATTTAGTAGGATTATATCATGTATTTTCACATTCCTGGAATTCACTTTGAAGTTCCCAGTATTGCAGGACATTATAAGCAGAAAGAATATTGCAAGCATTAAATATATTGTATTTCTCAGTGATTCGTGTCTGGCAGGTAATTCTATGATGATGAGATGCGATAATGACATTTTTAAATCTAAATCACCCCATTATCAAATTGTGACACAGAACTTTATTTATTTAGTCACCTCTTCTGGACTTTGAGTACAATACATCAGGCCTTAGCAATGATGGAAACAAAGAACATCTGCACAGGAGTGCAAGTGACTGCTCGCAGCAGTTAGAGGATGAGCCTAATGAGACAGTAGGTCTGTGATGGGTTAGTCATCCACAGAGGGATGCAAATCAATTCTTGTCCCATGCTCAAAAGTGCTTAGATGAGGGGCAGGGGCGCGAGAGAGCGGTGGAGCAGGTACTAATTACACGGGGATTGGAGGGGCCCAGCGGGGGCCCGGGTCCAACAGCGCTCCCCCTTCCTCTTACCGGTCAGCAGCCAAACCAAGCTGTGTACTGGGCTGCAGTGAGAGACCAGGGAGACTACTGCTGTCGCTGAGCAGGAGCAGCCTCCTCTCCTCTGCCTGTGGGGGGGAGTGATCACACTGATCGTGTGTGTGTCCCCTGGATTTGCTCCATACTGAGGGGCTTACAGCGCCCCCTTTCCCGGCATACAGTGCCACTTAGCGGTGCTGCAAATGGGGTTCTTTTTCTAAGGGGGCATGACCATGCCTCCCGCAAATAGACCACATCCCCTTGTCAGCAATGGCACCAGGGCCGGCTCTTAATAGCCCAGTTCAGGGGCAGGAAAGAGAGGAAACTGCAGCAGCCTCTCTCCCAGCCCAGCACACGCCGCTGTGTGCTGAGCTGCAGAATATCCACGGAGGCTGCTGCCGCTAAGCAGCAATGGTCAGTCCTCTCTCTCCCTTTCTGAATCTGCCACTGGATGAGCAGCCCCCATTGCTCTGTGCAGCGAATTGGGCGCTGAGCATTGTTTTTTTCACATTTTTTTAAGGGGGCAGGGACACACCTCCCTCAATTTGGCCACCCACCCATAGCTGGGACAATCACTGCTCTCGATGCCCATGAGGAGGGGAGAAACATCCCACAAAGTAATAAACCTCAATCTGGCGCTGACAAAAAATGGCAAATCTGCTCATACAACTCTAAATTGCTAAGTACATTACACAAGAAAAGAAGCAAAGCCTATAGCAATAATAAAGAAGCAGGTGAAACTAGAAGTAATGTATTCTCATCTAATTTATTAGAATTGAGAAAAAAACCTAATGGGGTGTTGTCAGCTGTGGAAAGCAATCTGTGTTTACAGATTCTGGTGGCATATATTTACATATTAAAATCCATATGTACTGCATTCAAAACTTGAAATAAGTAACACATAGTAAGTGCAGTACATTAGCCCAGATGTCTCTTATTGTGCATGAACATCACTTCTTCCATATTCACCTTCTAGCAGGCCTGCCAGCCAGACTCATTCCCATAGTGCGGCAATTGTCTGCTTATGCATTTCTTTCTTACTGCAATAACCTGAACTGAATTTATTAACTGGAGTTAAATACAGTTTTAAATTCATTTTACTGATTCAGACCCATTATTTCAGATGGAAACTAGGTCGGAAAAGCAGCAGCAGCAGATTTTTAGCACATGGAAGGAGAAAATTTGGCAGAATTGCAGCAGAATCCCTGTAGCTGTCCCATTACTGATTGTGCTGTTAGTACAACCTTTATCCAGAGCTTTAGTTAGCACAAAATGTATTCTATGTTACTGTTAAGGTTTTGCTATACTTTTCTCGTAAATCAACTGATTGCTGTAGGGGCCCAGGGATTTCCCAGAGGGCCACTCACTGTGGGCAAAGCACACTAAGATCACAGATAAGTCAGAGCAGTAACAAGGTATATTCTTGGACTTGAAATTTGACCTACGGTATTGATGGATATTATAGAGAACAACAATAAACTGATAGCAAAGGTTTACAAGACGGATTATCACTGTTCACAGTTAAAGGAAAGATATGTAATACATTAATGGCTTGGTCATCATTCATTTGACAGATTAAACTTTAAAAAAAAATGTTTATAAAAAAATATATAACAATTGGGACATTCTGTATATCAGAGTAAAAATAAGAAAGTGCAGGATTTTCTTTTTATGGGCTCTATTTATTAACATTATTTTTACTAAAATAAAGTGAAAAAGGGTGTTTTCATACCCTTTTCACATTATTTTAGTTTCAACTAAAGTTACTACAGGACAATTGGAGTAGAATTCGTAAAATTCTACTCCAACCCCTACCTATCACTAATTTTTAGTAATCAGATCACATTTACCATAATTATAATGGGAAATGTGATCTGGTCAAAGTAACTAAAAATAAAATGAGAAAAAATACCGGGGAAAGCCCTGTGATAATAACGTCACCTGGAGAGCAGAGCCGGGAGTCGGCCCCCAGTGATCAGCTGTGTGTCTAAACTGACCACACGCTGATTCACTGTAAAAAAAAGTAAAAAAAAAAACAAACTTACCTGAGTCCAGGGACCGGAGTTCGGGGCTCCGGTGATGTCCTCTCTCCGGTCAGCTGGTTTCCCATGCTGCACTGCGGCCCGTTCGTCACCTGACAGGGTCCCAGTGCAGTATGGGATGTCACCTGACCGGAGCAACAGAGGACATCACCGGAGGCCCGATAACTGAGGGTAAGTGTAATTAAGGGAGGGGGGGGGTCGCGGGGGTCCGCGATCACGGGGGTCCGCAATCATGGGGGGCGGTGCTTAGTGACAGGGACAGGGCTTGGCGACGGGGGGGTAGCAGCGGCAGTCGGTCAGCGCATGTGCAGGGCACTTTTCACGTTATTTTTTTACAAAACTACCATGATAAGGCTGCAGAGGGGATTCTCAGGGACAGAGCTTTCTCGCAAGCTCTTTCCCTGCAAGGGATTTGCAGTAAATCCCTGTGATATTGCCTGAATTCGCAATGCGAATTCAGTCGGTAATATCACACTACAATCTGCATTTCAAATGCAGATTGTAGTAAATAGAGCCCTAAGTAGTTGTCTATTGTTGGTAACACCTGATGGGTCTGTTTTAACAAATACAGGACAGAAGTCAATCTTTTGGAAATATATTAATGCTTATTTAAATGAAACAAGGTGAAAATCAAAACATTGCTATTTACTTTTAATTTGTACAATTGGCATTTGAAGGTTTGTGTCTGGGGACCCAAACCTATTTCTATGCTGAACTCAGGGTCATTTCAATAGAAGAGGCGGACCGCGTGCAATCTCTGTCCGGCCGGCAGTGCACTGAGCGCAGCGCAGACTTTGTGCCCAGAGTCTACAGTGCATGTACTGGTCACCGGGAAAATGGCGCGGCACCCATTTTCCCGGTGTTTTCCATACTGTGTATGTGCAAAACACCAGTAAAATGAGTGTGGCGACCATTTTCAAGGTGTTTTTTTCAGCGCTGACACTGGCACCAACGTGGGACTCCAGAGTGGTAAATAATATGGGTGCAGGGTGTGTGATGTGTGTACCTCTGGACCCAGGGGCCCGTCTGCACCACACAACCTACACCCATTATAAATACGCCCCTGGCTGGACTGTATGGTGGAATAAAGGTAAATGTTTTATGTTTCACATGTAGTCAAAGCTTGTGTGTGTGGTGGGGACCCACGGCATATGTGCGGGCGAAGACCCCATATTATCTTAATCTAACTGCATGCAAGACCTAACAGACTAGATGGTGTGGTTCCAAAAGTACAAAGATACATGCTACAAGTACATCAAGCAGTGGCGTAACTATAGAGGGTGCTATGGGGCCCGCCAGCCCAGCAAGCGTACCCCTGCACCCTCTGTAGCACGGGCAGCCAAGTTACTGGTTCAACTGGGAACACTAGTGATGCAGTGTGCGGGTGAGCAGGTGATGTCATGACGTCACCCTCATCACCCGCGATGAGAGGAGCCTGTGCCTGCTGCTGGATCTAGTCAGATTCAGTCAGTGGCAGTGTCTACACGGGGAGCTGACAGCGTGGACTGGAGCATGAAGAGAGGAAAGTACTGCACGAGGGAGGGGGGCCACAGAATTAGGGGCATTACTGAGGGCACAGCATAAGGGGAACTACTAGGGGCATTACTGGAGGCACTGCATTAGGGGCATTGCTGGGGGCACAACATAAGGGGCACTGCATAATGGGCACCACTGAATAAGGGGCTTTAATACAGGGGCACTGCATAAGGGGCTCTAATACAGGGAGAATTGCAAAATGGGCACAACTACAGGGGGTACTGCATAATAAGCACAACTACAGGGGCACTGTATAGGTAGACCTATGGGCGAGGAAATTTTGCTATTGGGCCCCCATAGCTCTGGTTACGCCCCTGACACCAAGCATTGTTGCCGATAGTGATAGGAGTGATGATGATGTACATATTTGCTGTTCAAGGATTAAACAAAGCTGCACATTATGACAATGGGCTGATGCAGAGTTCTTCTCAAGTCTTCTGTACTTGCTCCCACATTCTTGGTATTCAACCGTACAGCATTCAGAGTTGTACTCATCTACAGTGCATCCGGAAAGTATTCACAGCGCTTCACTTATTCCACATTTTGTTATGTTACAGCCTTATTCCAAAATTGAATAAATTCATTATTGTCCTAAAAATTCTACACACAATACCCCATAATGACAACGTGTAAAAAGTTTTTTTGAGATTTTTGCAAATATTATTAAAAAAAACCTAAGAAATCATATGTACATAAGTATTCACCGCCTTTGCTCAATACTTTCTATCAAGTTGGATGGGAAGCATCGGTGCACAGCCATTTCCAGAGATGTTCAATAGGATTCAAGTCTGGGCTCTGGCTGGGCGACTCAAGAACATTCACAGAGTTGTCCTGAAGCCACTCCTTTGATATCTTGGCTGTATGCTTAGGGTCGTTGTCCTGCTGAAAGATGAACCATCGCCCAAGTCTGAGGTCAAGCGCTCTGGAGCAGGTTTTCATCCAGGATGTCTCTGTACATTGCTGCATTCATCTTTCCCTCTATCCTAACTAGCCTCCCAGTTGCTGCCACTGAAAAACATCCCCACAGCATGATGCCACCACCATACTTCACTGTAAGGATGGTATTGGCATGGTGATGAGCGGTGCCTGGTTTCCTCCAAACATAACGCCTGACATTGACGCCAAAGAGTTCAATCTTTGGGGGTCATTCAGACCCACTCGCAAGCGGCAGTACGCTCGCAAGTGGGTCGATGTTCCCCACTGCGCATGTGCACGACGGAGGGAGCTCCGTCGTGTGCATGCGCGAGACCCGGACTGCGACAGCCAAGCTCTGGGTCTCGCACCAAAGGGGGCGTGCTGTCGATGGTGACTGACAGCACGCCCCATTTGGTGGGCATGCCGGGGGCGTGCCTGCCAGACGGAGGCGTTCCCATGGGAACGCCTACCATCTGAAGCCGGCCCCACTGACATCACTAGTGATGTCAGTGGGAGTGATTTTGGCTCTGATAGAGCCAAAATCACTCCAGGGCTTGTGGCAGGGAGACCCTACCGCAGGGTCTCCGTAGCAAATCCGATGGTCGCGATGGTCAAGACCATCGCGACTATCTTTTTGGACGCTCGTATATGCTGTGGGTGGTCACCCACAGCTATACGAGCGTCCAGGAGGACGCTCCATTTTAATGGAGGAGGGCCCTGATTCAGAGCGAGCGCTCTGGTCAGAGCGTCTGGCTCTGAATCAGGCCCCTTGTCTCATCAGACCAGAGAATTTTGTTTCTCGTGGTCTGAGAGTCCTTCAGATGCATTTTGGCAAACTCCAGATGGGCTGCCATGTGCTTTTTACTAAGGAGTGGCTTCCATCTGGCCACTCTACCATATAGGCCTGATTGGTGGATTGCTGCAGAGATGGTTGTCCTTCTGGAAGGTTGTCCCCTCTCCACAGAGGAATGCAGTAGCTATGACAGAGTGACCATCGGGTTCGTGGTCACCTCCCTGACTAGGGCCCTTCTCCCACGATCGCTCAGTTTAGATGGCCGGCCAACTCTAGGAAGAGTCCTGGTGGTTCCGAACATCTTCCATTTACGGAAGATTGAGGCCACTGTGCTCATTGGTACCTTCAAAGCAGCAAATATTTTTCTGTACCCTTACCCAGATTTGCACCTCGAGACAATCCTGTCTCGGAGGTCTACAGACAATTCCTTGGACTTCATGCTTCGTTTGTGCTCTGACATGCACTGTCAAGTGTGGGACCTTATATAGACAGGTGTATGCATTTCAAAATCATGTCCAAACAACTGATATTACAACAGGTAGACTCCAATTAAGCTGTAGGAACATCTCAAGAATGATCAGTGGAAACAGGATGCACCTGAGCTAAATTTTGAACTTCATGGCAAAGGCTGTGAATACTTATTTACATGTGATTTCTTTTTTTTTTTATTTAATTAAATTTGCAAAAATCTCAAAAAACTTTTTACACATTGTCATTATGGGGTATTGTGTGTAGAATTTTGAGAACAAAAATGTATTTATTCCATTTTGGAATAAGGCTGTAACATAACAAAATGTGGAAAAAGTGAAGCACTGTGAATACTTTCTGGATGCACTGTATACAGCTGGGCTGCCCCTATTTATGTGCTTGGTATCATACAGTAGTTGTCATCATCATAATCATCATCTATCCTTGGTAAACAGATATTTCAGAAATTAGCCATAATTATATGAACACACAACTCTGCATAGCCTGCAGTTCTGCGGAACCACCTGAACTTAGCTCCTTATCTAGTAACGCCAGTTCAGCTGCAAGTGGAGATGCAACTGAGTTACCTAGAACTGTAGCTGTGTGAGCTTGTCTCTGGGTCATGTGCAGTATGAACATACCTCCTTCAAGCCAACATGCATTCCAATGCTCATTAGCCTCTTAATGTCTGTAATAAATAAATCTATCTGAAAATTCCAAACCAGCCACATCTGATGGAAGTACTTACCTAATTTGGAACCAAAAATGAAGTACAGATGTGTCCTCAATCCTCATACATATAGCCTTTTTGACGCATGGTGCAATTTAGATGATCAGCCATGGGTAGCAATTCCCAGACTTTCGCACTCATTACTGAATTTAGCATCTTTGTCACATCATAGCAGAATTCAAAGATTGGCGTAATGCATGATGCATCTTACTTGTACTGGTCCTCAGTCTTTTGCCGTTTTACCCAGGTTATCGTTTGAGTCGTACACAGCCAATGTCAGTGCCAGTGTCTGGTACACCCATGCATTGAACTTTGTCGCATTACTGATGTGAATAAGATGCAAATTCAATACAAAGATGTGTGACGGAATGCATGGAGCAGCTTAGGTGTAACGTCTGTGGCACACCAAACGGGGCTACTTGATGCAATCTGGGGAAAGTCATATATGAACACATCATTATGGGTGGATTTTATGGCATCAGCAAACTTAACACATAAAGTACCGCATTTTTTCCAGAGTCTTTGGACAAGAACATCCCTGCCAAAAAATATTACTCCTTTTAGAGTGCTACAATTAGAGATGTGCAGGCTGGATTTCTGAAATCCTAATACACCCAAATTTAGGGGTTCTGAGTAGAACCAGGTCATGGTTTGGATCCACTTTTGTATCCCTGTTCGGATCTGTTGCTGGTTCGGAAGTCGGATTTAAAAGCCGAACTTGGATTTTGGATTCTGACATTTTAGCTGTTTTTATGGATTATTACAGATTTTTATCGATTTTTATCCAAAACCAAAACCCAAAGATGAATCCAGATTTAAAATCAAAACCAAAATACGAGTCCGCGTACATCTCTAGCTACAATACATAATATATTTTCATATTCCTGGTATTTACTTTTAAGTCCTCAACCTTGCAGAACATTATAGGCAGAACAATCTTGTAAGCATGAAATATTATGTGTTTATCAGTGATTTGTGTCTGGTGGGTAATTTCATCCTCTGACGATGAGATCCCATTATTTCTGACTGTGAAAATAAGTACCAAGGATTATATGTCATGGAGTCAGTTTAGACATCTGCAGTGATCCCACAGCAAAATGACTTATAGAAGACCCTTTACTTTACATGCTGTATGTCACAAGGCAGGGATTCTGTTGGCCTTTAAAGGACGACTAAACCAGCTAAATTGTACCTTGTGTTATATAATAGAGCCACAGAAGCACTAACATTCACAAATGTATATGTAGAAATGTCGTGAGCTTTTCAGAATTGAATAAGATAAAGCTGTGACAGGAGGGAAGTCTGTAAATCTGCTGAAGGACACTGCCATAGGCCTCTAAAGTCTGTAATAGCAGTTAACTATAGTTTGTGCTTACAATGTAATTACAATGTAAATATAATGGGGTTGATATGGAGTTAAATGCAAATCCATTTGCATAGCATATTGTGCGTTTGCAAGCTGCACATGTTTTTCTGACCCAAGTGTATTCAACTGCGTGTGAATTGTATGTATTTCAGTGACATTCCACTTGCAAATATAAGGGCACATCTGGGCATTAACAGGCTGTTCTCATATATATGCAATGTTCACTCAGGGCTTGATGGTGGAATTGCAGGCTATGCAGAGTTCCGCTTTGCATGAGCCTCATTGTATACACATCAGCTTCAAAATGTGTCAGCTTTTATGCACATTTGTGAATGTTATGTGATCTCTTTCTAGATCAGCTTGTACATTTTGGGCCTCATGTAGCTTTGAACGCAGTTTTGCAGCCAAAACGTGCAGGTAAAATATGGGCCACAAAATGTCATTGTTACCTGAGTATTTTAAGTTGCACTGTGGGACTTGTGCTAGTTTTTACCACAAAAAAATGAAACATTTAATAACAGACAGGTTTGAAATACAAATAGAAAAATATTCACTATGCACTGAAACATCATCTATGGTCTTGTCGTGCACCTCGATTTTTCTTGTGTATCCGGTCATTTATGTCCATATCTATAGGCCCCCATTTATCAACTTATTTTCAGTGATAATTAACAGTTTTCTGTATTTATTATTGCTGATGACAGGACTTCCCTTCTTTCATCGCGCTGCTTGAGTAATGAAAGCAGCGCTGACAGGAGAAATAACGATGCCGCTCGCTGGGGACTTAATGTAGACTCACTGTGTGAGCAGATCTGTGTGTCTCCAACAACCAACGGTCAGATCTAAGTTGGCGAGATTTCTTCCTCACTTCACTTATACCCCTTTCAGACATACCGAGAATCCCGGGAATTTGGCCTGCCTCAGCCAAATTCCCGGGTTGCTGCGTATGTCTGAAAGGTACCTATTACCCTGCTTATGTCTTAATGGTGCTACCCGGGAATTTAATATTCCCGGGCTGCACCAAGCAGCTTTTCCATTGAATTGGCAGTGCAGAGCGTCCTACAGGATGCTCAGCGCTGCTGCTTTGAGTTGGCAGCGCGAACGTTCAGCGCTGCTGCTTTCAGTTGGCAGTGCAGAGCGTCCTATAGGCAGCTCAGCGCTGCCACTCACCACCCCCCGCGCCGGTGGCTGTGTCGCTGTAGATCGCGACACAGGACCCCAACTGGACGCCGGGGACACCCTCCAGCGCTGCAGACCGCCGACAGGTCTCTGGCACAGCGGGCCACCCACACTCCTGCTGGACCACCAGGGCAGTACATTAACGGGAGGGGTTCAATCTCTCCCCCATTGGGGGGGACGGCAAATAGGGAATAAAATAAATAATGTATTAATAAAATTAAATAAAAAAAAAATGGCTGGATTGGGATTGGCCGGCTGACTGCTGCATTTTGATGACTTCATCAGCGGCAGCCAGAGAGGGGATAGGCTAGGAGGGGCAGATGGCGGAGGAGAGGCAGGTAATCTAAAAAACCCTGCTCATGTCTGAAAGGGGTCTACCTGGCAATTTCCCGGGTAGACGCTGTAGTGTGAAAGGGGAGTCTCGACCAAATACCCGGGATTTTGCACAGGATAAATTCCCGTGTCTGAGCAGGAAATTTCCCGGGTCGTATGTCTGAAAGGGGTATTAGTAGGCCTAGCTTGACCACAGACACTGGGGGGTGTGATTCAATTGTTTTTCGGGTAGCTATTAGTTTTGGGCGCCTGACAGAGCAATTTGTACATACTGCCAACTATGGGGTACATACCAGCAGTTTATGACTAGGAAGTCCCCCTTATGTCCTTCCTCATGCGTTTTCTGTGGGGAGAGCTGGGAGGGATCTGATTGGATCCCTCTCAGGGGGCATCCTGAAAAGAAGCCCATAGGCTTCTATTGGATGGCGTTACCCACTTGTCAAAGCAACGTAATGCATCACATTTCGGTGCTTAATACATATGAGAAATGCAGTAAAACCCCATAAAACTGAATTTTCGGGGGTTTTACCAAATTTTTAAGCTTATTACATACCGCCCTTTCCATGAAATCTGTGTTTTAGGGCAGTAACTTGGTGATGACCATGCAATCATACGCAACTGTTCGATCTTGTAGGACTGTCATGGGCATGTAGCTATACTTCCGTGCTATACAGTACTTCCGTGCTATTCAGAAGCATACCCATGGAGAAAGGAAGCCTGTTTGAGACTTTTGCTTTCACTTAGCATGGGGCTGCTGCAAGTGCCACTACTAATGATGACGATTGCGGCTGTGGTGCAAAAACAGTGGGCGGAGCTGCTTTCCATTGAAATGTACGGATCCTTGTATTAGCATTATGGAGTCTCGACTTAGCATAAGGTGATAAATCTGGCTTTACGGCATCACGCAAATACATATGTCCAAAGCAGAATCAGCCTCACCATCAACAAATCAGCCAGCCAGCAAGTTACTACACAGAAAGCAGCATTGTACCGCAGAGAAAGTTACTACAATGCCTCTCCAAGATGATCTATCTGAAATTTGTATTTGCTACCAAACACATAGGGGCTTATGTAGTATTGTGCGATCTGCAGCCGATGCGGAAACACCTGTTATTTTCCCCATATTTTTAAAGCGGCAATCATTTTGAAGGCAAAACCAAGCTGGTTTTGCCTTTAAAATGATTGTCGTTAACAAATACAGTAAGACTCGCGGAGTTCCCGCAGCAGTCCCGGAACGCAGCAGCAAAGTTTCAAGATCTCCTTTTTAAGCTGAAAGATAGATAGATAGATAGATAGATAGATAGATAGATAGATAGATAGATAGATAGATAGATAGATAGATAGATAGATAGATAGATAGATATGACATAGATGGATAGATAGATAGATAGATAGATAGATAGATAGATAGATAGATAGATAGATAGATAGATAGATAATATGAATAACAATAATACATTATAAAGTCTAAAGTTTATTATTTTTTAAGTGTACTGTCCTTTTCCTACAACCTGCTCAAGCAACCTAATGTCCTCTCAAAAAATCACAAACTGTATCCATAAACAATGTACATAAATGAAAGCTGATATCTTCATACAAACAACATTCTTACTGCTACAAAACCCTCTTTAAATAATTTAACTTTGTACAAATCCCTATTTACAGTATGGCCATAGTTGAGTAGTTGGAGGTTATAAAGGTAAAATCTGAAATTGGTGCTTATATTATTACGATCCTGAAATTCCTACACTTTTAGTACCTTTAAAAAACGCTCTAATTTACACTTCAAACCCTTGTATTTTTTTATCTGTACATTAAGAGGACTGTGCATATGGAATGAATATACTGCCATCTGGTGGACAATAACAAAAATTATATCAATCTTGAATTAGAGCAATCTATTTAGGAATTGATCAGTACTGCACATGCCTTGTTGTGTTCTATAGACTCTGGCCACCCTTCAACTCCAACCCGGAAACTATAAACCCTTTCAATTTATTTGAACAGAACTGTATTGCAAAAAAACCCCATGACTGTCTTAAACCTTTTTTGATTTTATGACATTTAAATATTTTGCAAGCAAATCATTATATTGTTTTATTATGTTCACAATAGTCCAAACACACATTATTGTACTATTACAATAGTTATCTGGGTATGACCATTAATTGGCACTCTCAGCAAAAATCATGATGAAACCCCTTACATACTGAATCGTGGGCCAGCAATTAAGTGCAATTTTACATATCTAATTGACAGCCTAATTGGCAGTATATAACAAATCACGAGCTACATTGTGCAAACCCCAAATCTTATAAACCATCTATTTTTATAATTGCCAACTATGCCCCCTACTCTAATGCAGTTGGAGAGGAGTAGTATTGCTGCGTGAAAAGAAAATGATCAGTCACTGAAAATACTGCAAGTTCCTTGTTACCTCATACAGCCAGCCTTGCTATATGGTCACTGAACTGAAGCTGACTTGATGCGTCTGCACAGCAGCTTTTTGGTTCATCTCCAGTTCAGTAAACAGCAAACAAGGCATAAAGTGTGCTAACTGTAATATACAGAGCTTAATCTTATGTAAACAGTTATTTCTTGTGCCAAGGCTTATGTACTTAACCATAATTGATGCCCAGACTAATATTCAGAACCATACCTGGTGCCATAACAACTGTACAGAGCCATATCTGGTGCCATAACAAATGTACAGAGCCATATCTGGTGCCACTACAAATGTACAGAGCCATATCTGGTGCCATAACAAAAGCACAGAGCCATATCTGGTGCCATAACAAATGTACAGAACCCTATCTGGTGCCATTACAAATGTACAGAGCCATATCTGGTGCCATTACAAATGTACAGAGCCATATCTGGTTCCATAACAAATGCACAGAGCCATATCTGGTTCCATAACAAATGTACAGAACACTATCTGGTGCCATTACAAATGTACAGAGCCATATCTGATGCCATTACAAATGTACAGAGCCATATCTGGTGCCATAACAAATGCACAGAGCCATATCTGGTGCCATAACAAATGTACAGAACCCTATCTGGTGCCATTACAAATGTACAGAGCCATATCTGGTGCCATTACAAATGTACAGAGCCATATCTGGTGCCATTACAAATGTACAGAGCCATATCTGGTGCCAAGAAGAATGTTTGGAGAAATATATTTTTGCTAAAACATGTACAGAGCCGTATATACGCTGCACAACTAATATGCAGAACCATATCTGGTACTCAAGCTAACATGCAGAGCCATATGCAATTCCAACACTAATATGCAGAGCCACATCTGGAGCCAAGACTAATATGCAGAGCCATATATGATACCAAAACATGAAGAGCCAATTTTTGTGCCAAAACTAATATACAGAAATATATCTGGTGCCAAGACTAATGTATACCGTATGGCCAATATTAATGTTCGGAAACATATCCTATGTCAAGACTTATGCAGAGCTAAATCTAGTGTCAAGGCTAATTTGCAAAACCTGATCTGTGTCATGACTTATGCAGAGCCGTATCTGGTCTCTAGGATATTATGCAGAGCTATATGTTTTGCCAGGATTTACTTTCAAAAATATTTTTTTCAAGACATACAGTATGCAGAGCCAAATCTGGTGCAAACATACTGTAAGCCTCACAGTAAATTGTGTCAAGACATTTTAAGAGCCATATCTGGAGCCAAGACTTATATGCAGCGTCATATCTGGTGCCAAAACTAATATACAGAGCCATATCTGGTGCCAAGACTTATATGCAGCGTCATATCTGGTGCCAAAACTAATATACAGAGCCATATCTGGTGCCAAGACTTATATGCAGCGTCATATCTGGTGCCAAAACTAATATACAGAGCCATATCTGGTGCCAAGACTTATATGCAGCGTCATATCTGGTGCCAAAACTAATATACAGAGCCATATCTGGTGCCAAGACTTATATGCAGCGTCATATCTGGTGCCAAAACTAATATACAGAGTCATATCTGGTGCCAAGACTAATGTACAGAGTCAAATCATTTATTTAATCATTACACAGAACCATATCAGGTGCCACTAATATTCAGAGCCATACTGTATCTGGTGCCAATTTGGGCTAAAAGGTACAGAGCAGGGAATTACATTTTCCAGGTGATTTCCCTAGTGTGCATGTGCACAACGCCAGAAAAATGGCCACGGCAGCCATTTTTCAGGTGTTATGTCCAGCGCAACAGTCCGAGGTGGGACTTTGGAGGGGAGGTATTAAAACTTATGAGTGTAGGGTGTGCAGTGTGGGCCCCCCGGACCCAGGGGCCAGTGTGCACCGCACACCCTGCACCCATTATAAATATGCCCCTGCCCCAGCACTGTGAGGTAACAATGCTAACCACTGTGCCACACTGCAATCCATAAAATAATTTATGAAGCTACAAATTCACTAGAACTTCTTGAGCTTCTATTGTCATTATTATAGTATTCCCTTCATTATGTATACACTTCTATTATTATAATTATTATTATTATTATTATTATTATTATTATTAGTTTTATTTTTTTTATAATGACATCAGCATGCACATTAGGTCTTCCATCAAAGCCATATATGTTATGCAATCATCCAACTACAGTAGAAATGCATTGTTTTTCTATCTCTAGGGGGTATATTTACTAAAGTGAGAGTTTTTAGAAGTGGAGATGTGGCCCATAGCAACCAATCAGATTCTACTTAACATTTATCTAGCACCTTCCAGAAGATAATAGCTAGAATCTGATTGGTTGCTAAGGGCAACATCTCCACTTCTAAAAACTCTCACTTTAGTAATTATATACCCCTAGTTTTAAAACCTGAAGTTTACTTTCTCCTACTACTTTATATAGTCTGAGCAATAATTAGTGCCTGTTTCAGATGCTTCACAAAACAGTTCTGGCATTTCTAGACTGGAAAAATATAAATTTCCACTTTAGTTGACAAAAATACTGAAAGAAATAAATTTTCAAAGTGTAATACTAAAAAGATAGTTATAGAGAGCGGGTGACAGCCAACGGGATGTATAGAGGTTACGCACATATCGGGATGTCGTCTGTCTTGATAAGTGCTAATGTTGAAGATCGTTGGAAGTAGTGCACTATAAAATAAAGGTCACATAGACCTGAGGGAGTGTTTCTCTTTGTTTCTAGTGAATATAAATGTTGCCGCTAGTTAACCAGCGCCCGTAGAATGCTTAACATTTTAGAAACAGTATTTCTTAACCATGTGTTTATCTGTAGTTATAATACTGCTGTAGTTTATACCTGGTGGACACATAATAGCATCTAATACCGTCTTACAAAATGTCTTTACTGTTCTTCCTGACTGTGGCATCTGTGCCAAGATAAAATATTAAAGTTGGGGGAGAAAGTGGGGTTGATGCAGAGATGATTGCAAATTAGCCATAATTACTCCCACATACTGTACATTCGTCCAAGTGTAGAGTTGTAGTCTCTGCTGCTGGACCTTCTGTACCCATACACTTGGGGGTCTATTTACTAAGCTGTGTTAGGAGATAAAGAGAATGATGATAAGGTACCAGCCAATCAGCTCCTAACTGCCATGTCAAAGAAGCTGATTGGCTGATACCTTATCATCGTTCACTTTATCAGCCAATCAGCTCCTTTGACATGGCAGTTAAGAGCTGATTGGCTGGTACCTTATCTCCATTCTCTTTATCTCCTAACACAGCTTAGTAAATAGACCACTTTGTTTTCTACCCATTATCATCAGTGTGCACTTTCCCCAGACCTATCTCTGGAGCAAGTTATCCGCCTGAAAACAGGTGCATAGCATAGCTTGCAATTCCATTGACGCACACTCAGTGAACTTAGCCTACATGAGAACACCCTGTTACGAACCAGTTTCATACTTCAGATACAAGTATAGGTGCGCTCAGTTTGCATACGACACCAGTAATTGCGTACAATTGGTTCCAGAGCATGTATAGAGCAGTAACAGACAAGATACACTCTGCAGGTGTTATATCCCGCTGCTGCGAGTTATCACTTTGCTGCTCCTAGGCTCTGGTGTCCATTATGGGGGGATGGGCAGGGCTGGAGGAGGCACCTAGATTGAGGCACAAATACAAAGAGGAGGGGTGTGGCTGATGTACAGGAAACAGAGCACCAGCGGATGGTGTGCTATGCAGAGCAGGATGACGGGAGAGTGCGTATGAGGTGCCAGGTTGCATTTGAGGATAGACTAGGAGCGGCCACTGAGAGGCACTGCTCTGCAATTGCAGATTAGTGCAATTAGGATACTGAAAATAAAGGAAAGTAAGTGACCAGAAGCAATGGCTTACATAAGCAGCTGTAGTGAGCTAAGCACAAATAGAGAAACTAGGAAGAATTAAATTTTGCAGTTTACAGTGGCATACAGAAGGCAGAGAAAGATATAGAACAAAAAGAAAGAAAAAAAGCATTGCAACATGCTACAGTTATATTCATAGTCACCCACATATGTAAAGGGTGCAAGCAGTGATGTGCAGTGACGTCAATGGCTGGAGAGGCACACATGGAGGTGAGGCTGAGTGCTGGGAACCTGTCTCATCCCCTACTGACTGTAACTCTCCCATCACTACACTAAGCTGATTCTGCTACCTGCATCACTATGTCTTATCTTGCTTCTGCTGACTGAGCTACAATCTCTAAACACTGCAGTGCACTTCCTGGTTACATGACACATCCAAAGTGTACATCAGTGCTCACGGCACGCCCCTCATACCCAGAGGCATGCCTCTATTAGCTCTCTTTCTGTGTAGCTTATTGCCCTTGGTTTGGCCCAGCTCCCAGCTCTGCAAGCAGTGTCTGACTATACAGAAGTGAGGCTGAGCTGTTGCTGTCTCATCTCTCATCTTCCTGCAGTCCCAGGGAGCTCCACAAACCTGGTGAGTGTTAACTATAAAAATTATTACAATAAACAAAAAAGATGTTTATAAGTTATAAATATCTTCTTTGTATTATTCTAATCATTTTTATATCAAATCTCAAGAGTATGACAGGGGAGGCTCTGCCTCCCCTGCCTACTCTGGCTGCATGTCCCTGGGTGCAAGTGATCCAGTGACACAGATAAAGTCTTTAATGCAGCCATGCTGATTTGCCTGCATCCAAGGGCAAGCTGCCTCCAGCGAGATCCCCTGGTTTAGTGAGAGAGATCCTGTCATTTATTACACACAATTACTTCCTGTTTATGCTCTGGACACTATTCCTGTTGTTAAACAGCAATGCAACATCTGTTTATATGTAAAGGGCATACCTGCCTACTCTCCCAGAATGGCTGGGAGGCTCCCGAAATTTGTGTGGTGCTCCTGCCAACCCAGAAAAGTGAGCAAGTCTCCCACACCCCCCTCCAACCGCTCACACCCCTACCCCCTGTGGCCGCCCACTTACAGAGCACAAAAGGGTGGTCCAGGGGGCCGATGGCACGATCCTGTTACAATGCCTGTTTTCTTGGCACTGTATAATGTGGGCATGGCCACAATGACACAATCGTGCTGCCACACCTCCCTGTACAGCACACCTTTCTGGGCGACCTGACTGCCTACTCCCGGAGCAGCAAAGTAAGTATGGCAAAGGGACTTCCACTTTCTTTGCTAGTCAACAATACCAAGGGCTCCAACATGCACACAAAGACCCCCTTTAGTAATCTGGGTTACCCATGTACAGCCATGGCCAAAAGTTTTGAGAATGACGCAAGTATTGGTTTTCACAAAGTCTGCTGCTTCAATTTTTATGATAGCAATTTGCATATACTCCAGAATGTCCTGAAGAGTGATCAGATGAATTGCAATTAATTGAAAAGTCCCTCTTTGCCATGACAATGAACTTAGGGCTTGATTCAGACCCGCTCTAGATGCGTTTGCACGCTAGATTCTTATGCAAATTTTGCCAAGGCAAGCGATCGCATGGCAAGGCATTAGCATGCCCATTATGTCTTAGCGTGCGATCACATTGTGTATGCAGCTGCCCACTAGCCTGTCTTAAGACGCCCACTTGCGCATGTCATCTCCAGGAAGTGTACGCAACCATCGGTACATCAAGTACCATGGGAAGCGAACGCAGCGCTTGTGGCTGACCATATCCTATCGCAAGCACTGCGAGTGCTTCAGTGTGAAATACAACCAAGTGACATGTACTATGACGCTGCTTCTTTATTATGCACGCCTCTGAAACGGCGTTAAGACGCTCAGGCACGCCGTCGTTCACACCTCCACTTCCCCATTTCTAGCAGCCAGCCCGTCACCACCCAAAAACGGCTTCTCCTGTCAGGCAGTCAGCTGTGCAGTCTATGCGCAGCGAGCGTACGCTTCCCGATCGCTCACACTGGTTCACGCACGCGCATTGCGAGGGTGGTCCAGGGGGCCAGGTGGTCAGCCGGGCAGTCTATGCGCAGCAAGCGTATGCTTCCTGATTGCTCACACTGGTTCACACACACGCACTGTGATGCGTATGCATGTGCAGATTTAAAAAATCGTCTGGCTGCGTGCGAACGCAGCCTAGTGAGCGGGTCTGAATCGAGCCCTTAATTCCAAAAACAACATTTCCACTGCATTTCAGCCCTGCCACAAAAAGACCAACTGACATAATGTCAGTGATTCTCTCATTAACACAGGTGAGAGTGTTGACGAGGACAAGGCTGGAGATCATTCTGTCATGCTGATTGAGTTAGAAAAACAGACTGGAAGCTTTAAAAGGAGGCTGGAGCTTGAAATCATTGTTCTTCCACTGTTAACCATGCTTACCTGCAAGGAAACACGTGCAGTCATCATTGCTTTGCACAAAAAGGGCTTCACAGGCAAGGATATTGCTGCTAGTAAGATTGAACCTAAATCAACCATTTATCAGATCATCAAGAATTTCAAGGAGAGCGGTTCAATAGTTGTGAAAAAGACTTCAGGGCACCCAAGAACATCCAGCAAGCACCAGGACCGTCTCCTAAAGTTGATTCAGCTGCGGGATCAGGGCACCACCAGTGCAGAGCTTCCTCTGGAATGGCAGCACAGTGAGTCGAAGACTTGTTGAGGACGGCCTGATGTCAAGAAGGGCAGCAATGAAACCACTTCTCTCCAGGAAAAACATGAGGGACAGACTGATATTCTGCAAAAGGTACAGGGATTGGACTGCTGAGGACTGGGGTAAAGTTATTTTCTCTGATGAATCCCCTTTCAAATTGTTTGGTCCTTCCGGAAAAATGCTTGTCCGGAGAAGGAAAGGTGAGCGCTACCATCAATCCTGTGTCATGCCAACAGTAAACCATCCTGAGACCATGCATGTGTGGGGTTGCTTCTCAGCCAAGGGAGTGGGCTCACTCACAATTTTACCTAAGAATACAGCCATGAATAAAGAATGGTACCAAAACATCCTCCAAGAGCAACTTCTACCAACCATCCAAGAACAGTTTGGTGACGAACAATGCCTTTTCCAGCATGATGGAGCACCTTGCCAAAAGGCAAAAGTGAACAAAACATCGAAATTTTGGGCCCATGGCCAGGAAACTCCCCAGACCTTAATCCCATTGAGAACTTGTGGCCAATCCTCAAGAGGTGGGTGGACAAACAAAAACCCACAAATTCTGACAAACTCCAAGCTTTGATTAGGCAAGAATGAACGGCCTTCAGTCAGTATGTGGCCCAGAAGTTGTTTGACAGCATGCCAGACCGAATTGCAGAGGTCTTGAAAAAGAAGGGTCAACACTGCAAATATTGACTCTTTGCATAAACTTAATGTAATTGTCAATAAAAGCCTTTGGAATCTATTTACTAACACTCCACATACTATGGAGTTAATGCCGTTCCTACTTCGCTTGCTAACACTGCAAAACAGGAGGCGGCTGCCCCACTTTTTGCTAAGAATCCTGCTGACGAAAAGGGTGAATGTTAAGTTCACCCCTCAGTGGTTTCTGCCCCCCTCCTTACCGTTGGCTGCAAAGTGTCTGCGCTTGTGTGGTGGCTCATGACCTCCGGCATCTGACATCTTATCTGTGGTGCTGAGCATCCTGAGACAGCGGGGAGATGTCACAAGTACAGCAGCACTGGTGTTTTTTTTTCGCATTTTCAAAACCAACTTTATGCACAAACAGCAAAACAGACAGCAAGGACTTCATTAGTGAGACATAAGAAAGGAGTTAGCCAGTATTCTCCCCAGAAATTTTTTCCAGCCGGGTGGCATCAAAAAGTAGCCGGGTGGGGGCCTTCGTAATTATGCGTGCGCCGGGAAATGGGGTATCTCCCTTACCAATCCAGCCCGACAGGTCTCAGTCTGCTCCCCCACTGGCTCTCAGTCAAAAGTGCCCATTATGCAGTGCCCCTGTATTTGTGCCCTTTATACAGTGCCCCCTGTAGTTTTCCCCTTTATGCATTGCCCCCTGTAGTTTACCTTTGCCCTTATGCAGTGCCCCCAGGCTGAAGTAGTGCCCCTATGTAGTGCCCCCAGACTGGTCCCTTATGTAGTGCCCCCAGCTTAAATAGTGCCCCCAGACTGGCCCCTTATGCAGCACCCCCAGGCTTAAATAGTGTCCCTTATGCAGTGCCCCCAGGCTGGCCCCTTATGCAGTGCCCCCAGTAGCAGCCCCATTATACAGTGCCCCCAGTAGCAGCCCCATTATACAGTGCCCCCATTAGCAGCCTCCTATACAGTGCCCCCAGTAGCACATACTCACAAAAGAAAAAAAATAGACAACTTACCTGATCCCTGCTCCAGCCGATGACTGCCGCTGTCCGCTGCTCCCGGCCAGCTCTGCACTATGGGAGAGACATCATGGCGTCTCTCCCATCAACCGCTGAGGGGGGAGCTGGAATGGGAGCTCAGCTCATGAGTGAGCTCCAGCCGGCTCCCTCCGTGGCCGCAGCAGCCAATCAGAGTCTGTATGATTCTCATTGGCTGGCTGTGCTGTTATGAAAAACACATAGCTGCCGCTGGTGGCTGTGTGTTTGTTTCTGCGTAGGGCAGACCGCTACTTACTGCGGTCTGCCCTACACTTGTGGGACACTAGCGGCGGGTGCGGGCCTCGGTGCAATGCACCGGCTGCACCGCCGATGTTACAGTGCCGGGCGGTGGGGGATTTTTACCGGGCGACCCGACCAACAAATAAAGCGTGGGAAGAACACTGAGCCAGGGGACGCGATGCTGCGCTGGACATAATAGGACATGGTAAGTGGAAAAAAAAGTTTGATAACATCTGAGGCACTTAGCGCTGCCATAGGACCTATGGCAGCACGATAAGTACCCACAGAATTAGCGTTAGTAGCACAACAGAACAAAAAATCCATTAGTACATATCGAGAAGTGGTATGTACTTGGATTTTCTATGCTTCTGACCTGTTTGTACCCTTAACACCTGTTAGTAAATAGACCCCATCAGTGGCGGATTTTGCCTAGGGGCTGCGAGGCTGCAGACCCCCAGTAAAATCCACCACCTCAGTGTAGTCAGTGCAGTTGTGACTGCACTGACTACACTGTGACGGACAGTGGCTTCCTATTGGAAGCACCACCTGCCAGTCACATATACAACAGGCAGAGGTGTCTCCTCCCCCTGGGACTGCCATGCCGGGCTGCTTTTCCGCCAGCCCTTCCCGGCTCCTTGGGGCTGCAGATGACGCTGCCCTTTGGAAGCCGGTGATATGCGCATGCACAGTGCAACATCCCACTGCTACTGCGTATGTGCAGGTCCCGGCACCTGTCAGATCGATTACGCAGCAGGCGCTGGGACTGTCACCAGGCCAGGGTGAGTGATTTGCGGCGGCCGCCGTCATCTAAGAGGGTAGGAGCCATCGGTAGACCACATAGACACTTATGAAAAGCAGCAAACTTTGTGAAAACCAATACGAGTGTCATTCTCAAAAATTTGGGCCATGGCTGTAGAACCAGGCCTGTTTACCTAAGTAAATGTGACACGTTAGTAATGTCTGTGAGATATTGATCATAAGGGCCTGATTCTGAGTCGGACACAACGATGATGGCGGATGCAGTGGAGCTGTGTTTTCTGTCTGTGCATGCTTTTGTGTAGCACCACGCATGCATCCCAGTATTGTATGTACAGAGTCGTAGTGCATATTTGGATGCACGGTATCAGAAATGTTACACAGTGACTGGGAGGTAACAGGCGGTGGGTACTAAAAAGACACAAAGCATCTTATAAGAGTGTCGCTGTAGTGTTGATAAAATCAGTTGTGTGCAGAGACGCACAACCACTCACATGGGGCAGGAGCAAGTTTCGATGGTGCGACCAATGGTGGTGTCTAAAGATCCACGTAACGATATTTCAGAGTTTATGGATGCTGACAGTGGGCGTCTCAGTCCTTGCACATATGAACACATGGATGTACACCAGGGAAGGGCTTTGTAACAATATTAGCATAAAGTTGCAGATGCAACTGTACAAAAAGATGCAAGGATGGCTGTGACTGCGTCTGACTCAGAATCAGTCTCCCTGCCAAGGGTGGTGCAGTGTAGAGCTGCTGCAGGGGAAGGCGTGCCAGTACCATCTCTCTCCAAGGTAAGTCTGATCTGTATCCACCCCACACCAGACAGACTTGTGTTCCGCTTTGCATCAGCCCCAGTATTACAGTGAAGCAGTATGACTTGTCACTGAGTTATTTAAAACAAGTTAAGAGAATAATTTCAGAAAAAATGTAGTATATTTCTATTGCATTCTGTGACCCTGCAGCTTCATTTATATCTACCTGCTTCTTGGTTCCCCAGCTTCTCTTCCTTTGTACTGCCCATGTGTCAACTGATCTATGACCCTGTCTATGGAGTTTGGAATGTTTTCCTTATTACTGTACTTGTCACTTAATTGTCAATATTCCTGTGACACTTCTCTCCCTTTTAGCCCAGCATTCGCATCCCCCTTATTACTCGCAAACCAGACATGATGACGCCTCTTTATTTCAGATACACATGTTCTGGGAGATGTACTGTAGACAAAATTCAGTCAAAAGTCAAGACAATCAAAATGTCAATACTAAAATTTCGACATGGTCAAAAAAAGGTCGACGTGGACATAATGTCAAAATGGCCACAAAGTCAACAGTTAAAATGTACAAATATGCCCAGCTACATCCTTGCCTGTAGCACAGTGAATCGCGCCATGCGTGGCGCGAGATGGACTAACGCAATCGGAGAGGCGCATTTGCTTCTCCATAGGAATGAATGGGAGACACACTCCTGCAATTGGAGACGCGCATTTGCGTCTCCATAGGATTGAATGGAGATGCACTCCTGTGATGCACTCCCGCGATCGGGGACGCGCCATAGCATATTGTGGCGTATAGCGTGATGCACGTGCACGTTTGTGGAGTGATCAGCCACAATGAACTTGGGCTTATCTGTATACACAGTCAAAATGTTGACAATGAATAAATACATGATGACAGTCAAAATGTTGATCATCAAAATGCAGACACAGTTAAAACATCGACAGTCATAAGGTCGAAAACTAAAATGTCATCAGATTCAAAATGCCAAAAGTCATAATAAAATAACACAGCCGTTGCTAAAGGCCAGTCTGTGGCTCAGATGTTGCCAAAAGTGGAAGGAGCCAGGCTAAGAGCAGCGTAATAGTTATTTTTATTTATTTATTTTTTTAAATGTGTTGGGTCCCCCCCAAACCTCATAACCAGCCCCGGACCTCTTTGCCTGGGCTAACATTGGATAATAAGTGGAAAAAAACAGCGCTACAGCAGGTAGAGACACAGCAACACAGCGTGGGGCCCCCTGCTATAATGGTAACTGGCCCATACTGATCCGCACACTGCTGGAATGGGGTTGCCCCTCCCGAAGGACAACTTGCCTGTTAACAGACTTACCCCTACAGGTAGCTACATTCACAACACTTCATTATGACCAAGGATGAGGTCTAGAGGCTAGATACTCTGCAATGATTAAGGAGTTTATTTCTTGGCATTCTCAGATTTCTTGGCCCACAAATTTTAATTAGGGATGGCATCAGTCACCATCAGATGATATGGCTCACCACTCAATCTATTGATTCCAGGCTTCACAGATAATAGAATTAACCTACACTTGCTAAGGGGTATTCTATCTAGACCACATCATCCTAGATATTCTGAAACTTACAATATTGATCCATTCTTGTCACACCTATCTGTTCTGGATGCTTCAGTGAGCTTGCTTTCCAGCTCTTAGAAGCTTGTCACCTTATTGGCCCTATCCTTTGCGGCATAAGGGATGTAGAACTCACTTTAATTGATACAGTATATCCGACCCATGGCTTACTCAGACACTTCAAGGGTTTCACATAATCCTTAATCGGCACAGCAAAACTTGTTTAGTGGGTAATTCCATTATAGGGCAATTGCATAATTCTTTCTCTTTATTTGTTAAGGGATCACAATTTCTATCAGTAAGCTTCAGAGAATCTGATTCAGCAAACAGTAGACCTGCCTAGCTCCATGTGTGCATGTGACACAACCTAGCCTGCTGGGCAGGCGTAGCTTCACTGTTAGTGTCAACAGGGAAGTTTTTTTAAACTTTCACTTTCCCTGCTGGTAGCAGATAATTGGGAGGCTTGATGCTAGGTGGCAATGCTATTTCCTAGAACAAATAAAGTTTGCAGATCATAGATTCCTGCAAACTACAGTTACTTACCTGCTCCCCCGGAACATCTGGGAGACTACTAAATCCAGGATACTCGCCCAAACTCCGGGAACAGAAGACAAGTCTCCCATGAACTGCTCATTGCTGTCCAATGCTGCTCACTTTCTGAGTGAAGTGGGCAACCCAGGCGGCCTGATTACATAATTTGCACTGAATTGCATCATCATAGCCCGGCCACACTTGACATTGCTGAGAATCGTGGTTTTGTATAGTGTCAGTAGGGTCAGAGTGATCGCTGGGCCATGCCCCCGTACATAACACCTGCCACAGCCCAAATGTTGGCAATTATGAGCTTATGAAGCTGTGATGAAATTTCTCACATTTCCATTATGTACAGTATATGATGTGAATTAGCCATTTTTTATGTTTCAACCTTTATTAGTTTTGACTATTTTGTACCCATCTTGTAAGCATGACAAAGAGTACAGTGTTACTTGAAACATTGCTATATGCTTAATAAACACTTTGGTGTTATTTAAGCATATTCTTCTTTTATGTATTACATTATTTACTTCTAGCACCTGGCTGAATTGATATTTATTGGAGTGCCAACCACTTTGCCTGGCTGTCTTAGAAGTCATACAGCTACAGCCACTGGTGACATTGCGGCCAAACCTCTGGTTGCCAAGGAGATGCAGGGCAGCATATCTATGCTTTGCCCAGATTCACAGCTGACTGGCAATGAGGAACACTGACAGCTATTAGATTGTCTTATAAATACAGATGGTCCAAGCTAGTTGTTACTCCATATGAAATGTAGCGCGCCCTGCATCTCGCACCACACGGTATGCCTTAAGTCGCACCTGTCAGTATTAATCGCAACAGAACGTACCGTGCCGCTAGAAAAAGTCATAGCATGTAATACAACTTTTTGTCCACCAGGGGTCGGTGTTGCTAAACTACACTGCGCATGCGTCCGATATAAATTTCAGTATCACCGCCCGATGATTGGCTGACAGAACCTGTGATAGAAACACTATCGTAAATGATTTTCATCATGGAATCAGGGCTGTAGAAGAATGTGTAATAAAGTTTTAAATCATTATAGTACAGTATGTGTGTGAGTCCTGTACTATTTAAAAAAATATATGTTTTAATATTTTCGTCTTAGGGGCTCAGACAGGGATCACATGCACACACCGCTTTCAATGAGGTAGATGAATTAATATTTGGGTAACTGCTTGGGAACTGTGGCCCTCATTCAGACCCACTCGCAAGCGGGCGCACGTACGTTAGGCGTACGTACAAAAATATTTAAATTCAATGGCTCGCTCGTATTTTCGTTCGCATCTAAAATTCCTCCCTAAACTCTGACGACCCCTCCTCTAACTAACGAGCGTACGAAATAGCGAGCGTACATCCCCGAAATGGCTTGAAAGGAACGCACGCACAAGTATAAACAGGAAGTGGCCTTGTCAGATGTCGATTACTTGCTCCTTTATTCTGCCTACCTCCCTCAATCGTATCATGCCAATCAATGTATCAATTAGCTTAATTGTTTTTTTTTTTTCAACACAATGCAAGAAACTTTACTCTTGTCCGTGTTTGTGTTTACCCGCAGAATACGTACGGATGAAACATTCGCTTTTATTGTTCAAAAAACATGTGAACCACAATTAAACAATTGTTCTATTGCTGTGGATCCCCGCATATTTCCCTGGGTTCATTTCTTTATTTAAATTTGCTTACGCATGTCACTGCATCAAGCCTATCATAACTCTCCAGAGATTTCTGGCCCTGTCGAACACATGACTCATACACTAACCAATAAAATTGCTCCTGTTAATTTCCAAAATACATTAGCCAATGAGAAAATTTTTACACACTTTATCAAAAATGATTTTTAAGAAAAACACCATTGCCATCATGAGAGCCTCCGCATTCACCAGGCGCGAGCTGCTGGTGCTTACGGAGGTCATGGATCGCCGGATCACCAGCCAACCTCAACCCATGACCAACCGGCAGAAGCGCTCCGCGTATGCGGAGGCACGGTCCCGCCTGCGGTCCTTCGGCTCACGCCGCAACATCGGCCAGCTGGAGCGCAGGTGGTCCGACCTGCAACGGCGAACGCCCCGCTTGCTGGCATGCTTTCGCATGCAGATCCTGGAAAGTAAGTGTTATGTATTGTGGTTTTAATGTTTGTGTTTGTGGGGCAAACTGCGTGTGCATGTTTTCCTGTCTGTCCTATTTCTTATTTGTACTCATATCTGCGTGTGCATGTTTTCCTGTCTGTCCTATTTCTTATTTGTACTCATATCTGCGTGTGCATGTTTTCCTGTCTGTCCTATTTCTTATTTGTACTCATATCTGCGTGTGCATGTTTTCCTGTCTGTCCTATTTCTTATTTGTACTCATATCTGCGTGTGCATGTTTTCCTGTCTGTCCTATTTCTTATTTGTACTCATATCTGCGTGTGCATGTTTACCTGTCTGTCCTATTTCTTATTTGTACTCATATCTGCGTGTGCATGTTTTCCTGTCTGTCCTATTTATTATTTGTACTCATATCTGCGTGTGCATGTTTTCCTGTCTGTCCTATTTCTTATTTGTACTCATATTTGCGTGTGCATGTTTTCCCTCTATTTCTGATTTATTCATTCTACTCCTATTTGGCTTTTTTGGGGGTTTTTTTTTTTTTTTTTAGTTTTGGTCCCCGGATTTGTCCATAAACTAACCGCAAATTCTTTGTCATATTTTAGGGGGACAGCCAAGACTCCGCCGTCACCGTCCGTCCAGACGGCGTTCCCGGCCACTATCCCCAACCCCCAGCCAACACTCCACCCCAAATCTTTCCCCTATTCCCCACTCCTCCCCATCCTTCCCAGACCCTCTCCCGGAAATGTCGGGCCTCCTTCCCCTCCGTCCCACTTCCCCCTCTCCTCCACCCACCCCTCTTCCAATTACCCCCTCCCCGGAGTCCATCATAACTCCTCCCCATTCTTTGGGGAATGACGGATCCTCCGAGGAGGATCATGGAGGCATTTCCGGAGCTCCCGTTTTGGCTCCCGGTATGTTTTTATTGTTTTTTTTTTTAAAGCACAAACTGTTTGTATGTAATCATGTGTCGTGCCTTTCTTCGTGTTTTTGTGGCTTGACTTTTGGTGATTTTGCAGTTTGCCTTTACCTCTTCCTGGTGATTTCAACATACACATATCACACCTGTGGGAATTTGTACATAGGCCTTGTATTTTTGGCAGCACCCCCTTTTTTTTTTTTTTTTTAGGTTTAGGAGTGATTTCGTTGTGTTTTTGTTTTTTTAATGTGGATTCCCTATTGTTGTATTAACCCACACACTTTTCTCACCCACAGAGGAACAGAGGCGTCGGCAAGAGGTGGCAGATTGTGTTGGCCAGATGCGGCAACATGTAATCGGCATTCTGGTGGCCCTCGACCGGCTGTCTGGCCTCCTTCGCCAGTAGTTTTTTTATTTTTGTTATCGTTTCTAAATAAATTTATTCTGACAAATATACGTTCTGGCTCATTTTTTAAATCCAAAACCAAGATAGTTTAGCATGACATAAGTAGACTGTTCCTGCAAGGATTTCCCTTTTTTAAAAGTTAGATTGTGTTTTGTCTTTGTATGTCAAACAGACACAAGAAACACATAACAGTAACAATGTCATTTCCCTTTTTGGGTGTAGTGTCAATTACATATTTCGACATTTTACAGGTTCCTAGTTGGTGCGCAAGCTGCTTAGGCCAATCTTACAAATCCCAAGGTTGGGCCAGGCTTCCTTTGGGTGTGGGTTGGGAAGCTGAAAACATATTTCACTTTAGCTCAACTGGCGTCAGTACTGGATTACCCCTTAGTCAAATGTAACTTGTGTTAACCTGGTTACACTTGCTGTTAACGTCCCAAAAAAGGAAGACCATTTCACTCTCCAAACATTTATTCACAACATAACAGAGAAAACAAAGTGGTCACTCCCAAAAAAAGAACACAGTGATAAATTCAAATACAACACATACCAAGAAATAATTAAATAAAAACAAAAAATCAAGAACTGGTTGACGAAGGACCATGCCAACATGATTCCACAAACATGGCGTTGCAATATGGGTTCCAGAATATATGCCCAAAAGGACCAGATCCAGGTTTGGTAAGGGTAGCAGGAAGTAGTGAGCGTTGGAGTGCCAAAGATTATGTGAACAAACAGAAGATGGTGAGAAAAAAAACACAAAATTAGATGTTCGCAAACAAAAACAAACACATTAGGTATAAACACTGTAGTTTTGTTACAACTTACCTAAAAAATCTGGCCACCACATCATCGCGTATGGCCCCCCCACATACTGACCTACGACCAACCTCGGGGGGGCCATCCTCAGGTAAGGCATCCTCTGGCTGCATTGGGACACCACTCCTTATGGCAATGTTGTGAAATATCCCACACAGGACCACAATTTTAGACACCATATCCGGCACATACATGAGCTCGCCACCAGAGCGGTGGAGGCATCTGAATCGGCCTTTTAAAAGGCCGATACAGTGCTCCACCACTTGCCTGGTGGCTGTAAGTGCGGAATTATACGCACTTTGTGGCCCTGGTGTGGGAGCCAAATAAGGAGTGAGCAGCCAGGACATGCAAGGGTATCCACTGTCTCCTGTGAAAAAAATTAGCCAACATCAGGAACACTGTGTATCAAGCTTAACATTGTTATGTACTAAAGGTCTCCACTTACCCAGAAGCCACGCATCACCAGCTTGTAGGTTGGTTAATTTCTGCCATATCCCTGATTGCCGGATGACGAAGGAGTCATGAGCACTTCCTGGTAATTTAGCATTCAGGGACAGGATCTGGAGGGAGGCATCACATACCACCATTACATTCAGGGAGTGATAGTGTTTACGGTTTCTAAATATTGCCTCCAGCCATGCTGGAGGCTGAAGTGGTATGTGAGTACCATCCACAACCCCTATGATGTGTGGGAAGCCAGCTATTTGGTAAAAATTGGCCTTGGCCACACTAAGGGCACCCATATCCAAAGGCATTTTAATAAAATGATGGAGGTGCTTGAAAAGTGCCTCCATCACTGCCCTCAGGATCCGGGAAAAGGAGGATTGGGAGATGCCCGCCACTATTCCCACCGTTGTTTGAAACGATCCTGAGGCACAGAAATGTAACACCGCCATAAATTGCGTCAGTGGTGGTATTGCTGTTGGACTGTCAATTTGCCGCTCAAGATCACTTTCTATTAATGAGAGAGTGTCTATGATGATTTTGGGAGGTAGACGGTAGCGTCTTAAAACCTCATCATCGGGCATTCCAAAAAGGGTGACACATGTTCGAAATATCTGGGGCCTTGCATGCCTACGATGCCTACGCCTGGGACGAGTTTGAGGTTGGTCGTCTTCCGGGAGCAGGGCCAGAACAATTCGCCCCAGATCTACCTGAAATTCAAAGTTTACAATGTAAGGCTTTTGAGTCACCCCAAAAGTAACATAAAACAACTTAGCTTTATGATACCATCCATAGCTGCTTACATGCCGGGGTATTGTCATGATACGTATAAACTGTAAAAAAGCCAAAAATGAGACATCAAAAATTTAGAGGGTGATTTTTTGTTTGTCAAATTGGTGCAAGCCAACACATAAAATAGTCGAAACACACATTTGGCCATCGATGAAAACGACATTGCACACCGTACGTCAAATAGGGGTCAAATGGACCCCAAAAATGGAAAAGGGAAAAGCAAAACTGGTTTACATGATGAATAAGCCTCGAAAAATGCGTTAATTAGTTCGCAAATGCAAGTCACTACACCAACTGTCAAAAATGCGTTAATTAGTTCGCAAATGCAAGTCACTACACCAACTGTCAAAAATGCGTTAATTAGTTCGCAAATGCAAGTCACTACACCAACTGTCAAAAATGCGTTAATTAGTTCGCAAATGCAAGTCACTACACCAACTGTCAAAAATGCGTTAATTAGTTCGCAAATGCAAGTCACTACACCAACTGTCAAAAATGCGTTAATTAGTTCGCAAATGCAAGTCACTACACCAACTGTCAAAAATGCGTTAATTAGTTCGCAAATGCAAGAAAAAAAATGGACTTACCCAACTCGAATATATAAGATTTCCAACAAAAAGGTCTTTGGGTCCGAAAGCCAAAACAAACTAAAATAGATGAAATTAGTGTAAAAAAAAAAATATAAAACCAAAAACCAGAAGTAGACACCAATTGGCCACAAATTAGACTGCACAAAACTTACCAAATCAGGAAACGATGGAAAAAAATCAACCAAAAAAATGCGAACGGAAAACCAAAACAACTGTAGCAAAACCAAAAATAAACAAACTCCGCCAAATTCTCCAACCGCAAACAACCAAATCCAACCACCTTAACCGCCAACAAACCAACAACGCAACCTCGACTCCACACACACCAAGCCATAAATAGTGTTTATTTTCCCGCACAAATTAAGGATGAATCATAGGGACGCACAATCAATGATGCGGCCGCAAACTAAGGACGCATGTATAAATACGTCACGAAATCACATTTAATTTCTGGTTGATTTCATTCTGGAAGCAGAGACATGGCTTCAGACCAGGGAAACAATGGCCAAAAATCCGGCGGTAAGGCCTTCATGCATTTTGTCTCAATGATTCTTTTAAAACATAATATTGTGAAAGTTGTGAAGTGGCTAAATCTGCATATTTACCCAAATAGGTGAGGAGGATGACATGGAAGAGACTGCTGGCCCCAGTCAACCCGCCAAAGCTGCCAAAAAAAAAAGGCAGCCACATTTCACAAGCAAGGAGATGGAGGTTTTGATCCAGAAGTGCGTTGACATCCTGCCCCAGGCAGCCAGGAATATGAGCCAAAGCCAGAAGTGGAGAATGTGGGAGGAGGTCGCCGTTGCTGTCAATAGGGTGGGTGATTATGTCCGTCTAGCCCGGGATGTCAAACGGCGGTAAGTAAACACTTTCCCATCCTATAAACAAACCCCATTGTAAAACAAAGGATAATGGTTCCAATTTCATTCCACAGATGGGCAGACTTCAAATATCGTCTCAAGCAAAAACTTGCCGACAGGGCTAGGCATGCAAGGGGGACAGGTGGGGGTCCCACCCCTGTGTCATTGGAGTTGACAGACTTAGAAGAGCTGGCACAGGGGTGTGTGCAGGCTGTGGAGGTGTTTGGCGTGTCCAACATGGATACGGACATGCCAGACTTTGCGGCTCCTCATGTTGGCCAAGGTAAGTCTTGTGATGTCACCAACTCTGAAATGCTATTGTGCCAATATGTAGATTCTAATGTGAGTCTTTGCGCATTTTTCCTAACAGAGACAGAGGCGGATGAGTCTGCTCCAGAGGGGAGCCTTGGCCGCAGAATTTCTGCTGGCTCTGCAGGGGAGGAACCAGTACATCCGGCTGAGGACCCTGCAGAAGCCAGTCCAGGGCGTGCCCCCTCGCAGGCAGTGGGCCTCCTCACAGAACTCAATTTTAAATCGGATTTCCATACGGAGATTCTGCAGAGGATGGACGCCAGTCTGATACGGGTGGCTGAGGCCCTGGAGCAAAATGCTGCGGCCAACGTGACCATTGCTCAGGCCCTGGCGGAAAATACCAGGGCCAACATCCGCATCGCCGATGCCCTGGAGCAGCTCGTTCGCCAGCACATGGTGGAGCCGACCTCCCTTCCTGCCGGAACATCCGGATCCTCCACCTCTGGCACAACATCAGCCAATCCTCCAAATGTGCCTAGCCCTGTGCCTAGTCCAGAGGCCACAACATCTGCCTCTGGACAGGCCAGCCCGATGGCATCCCGGACCCGGTCTGGCGCCCACCCTCACCCAGCCAAACGGGCGAGAAAACGGTGACAGCAATGGCGACTTTGCCCACACTCCTTCTGTGCTTGGCTCATATTCCTTTCTGGTCAAAACTTCCCTCTCCTTTCTTGTGAAATTTTTATAAATTTGGTATTTACGTTTATGTTACCAGTTATGGCTTTTTTTTTTATTTTAACAAATATCTTTGCCACAAAAAAAAGGCCAAAAAATATTAGGCCAATTTGTTGGTGTTTATACAATAAATTTAAAACAAAAAACTGACATTGTATTGTGACATTATTGTACAAATGGGTTACATTTAATCCTGGCCCTAAAGGCAAAAACTGACCCTCTTGTGTAATCATGACATTAGCAGCTCTGATTTCCACCTGCGTACGCTTTTGTGCTATCCCAATAAACTGCTTTCCAAACACATACCAAGCCGGTTTTCAATCCAACACTAATTACTTTACTGACCAGCCGCGATTAATCGCAGCACCATCGTTGAGTCCCGGGACGGAGGAGAAGGCCATCGCCAATGTGGTCGAGTAATCCTGACCCTAAGCTGTGCGAGCATTTTGAAGGGAAAGCGGATGTTCCAGTGACGTATGAGACGGTCCGAACACATTTGACGTTCGCATCTGCTAATGTATGTACGCCCCAAAAACGCCTCGCCACGCCTGCGTTTTTTCATCTCCACCCCCGTCAACACCCAAAAACGCCCTGTTCTGTCAATCACATTTGACATGTCACTTCCTGTACGCTATTTTAGGAACGAGAGAAAAAAAGCTCGCAATCTGCCGTATGCACATGCGCAGTGTAACAACGACGCATGCGTGGTTAGTCAACATCGGAACGCAACGAGCGTACTGTTGTTAACGTGCGGCTCTGAATGAGGGCCTGTGTTTACATGTACTGTACTAGTATAATATTTAGAGATGAAGACACATTTTTATTATTATTATGCTTCCCTCACTGTGCCCTCCCTAACAGCAGCGGGTGGGTGGAGTGCACAAGGATTCTATAGACGGATGTGAAATCCTTCTTGGCCTAGTGGTAGAGCGGTGGCTTTACATTTCCAGGGTTCTCACCTCTGCCCAATATTATTTCGTAATCATGATTACTTTAGATTCATTCATCTATATATTGTTTTTATAAAGTACTGTACAGTGCTGGATCCATCCATACTAATCAAGTTTGAGACGCACATACAGGTGATGGAGTTCAGGGACTCAAATGCAACCTCAGTTTTAAATAAGATGACATGATTTCCTGTTCAATAATGTTGCAGTAGTGCATTGAAGGCACTACATTGCTCCACAACTCCCCCACACCCTGCAATGACACACCCATACACAGGGGCACCGAGAGGGGGGGGGAGCGGGTACACTTTACCCGGGCCCGGGCTTCCAGAGGTGCCCGGTGCTGACCCCCCATCTTCCTCCCGCCTCCCTCCCTCGCAGCAGCCCAGCACGTGGGAGATTGCTAACGGCTGCTAAGCAGCAGTCACAGCAATCTCCTCTGCCTGAGGGGGGGGTGATTACACTGATCACACCCCCTCTGGCTTTGTTCCGGGCTGAGGGGCTCACAGTGCCCCCTTCCCGGCGCGGCACTGCAAAACTGTTTTTTTATTCTTCTTCAAGCGGGCGTGGCCACGCCTCCTGTGATTAGGCCATGCCCCCTCTTTACCGTGGCCCCGCAGCGCTCTCTCTACGGCCCTGACCATACAGTTATGGGGTGCAGGGGCTTGAGTGTCAGGTTTCAGATGTATTCTCAGCCTCAGGGGCTCAGACGGGTCAGACGCAGCCACAGGTGTTGGGGTTCAGGGACTCAAACGCAACCTCAGTTTTAAATACCATAAGACCACATGGTTTCCTGTTCAATAATGTTGCAGTAGTGTATTGAATGCACTACATTGCTCCACAACTCCCCTGCAACCATACAGCTATAGGGTGCAGGGGCTCAAGTGTCAGGTTTCAGACGCACTTTAAGCATAAGGAACTTAGGCCCGTATTCAATTAGTTTTGCACCCGCTATACTTTTTCGCATGCCGTACTTTTCGCCGACATCGCGTATTTTAGCGGCGGAAACTTATCGTTCGTTCCCCCGCTATTCGCCGTATTCCATTCCAAAAGATGCGAAAACGCAACCCGGCGAATGCAAACCAGGCAAAAAGTGCTATCAGAATTGGAGAAATCAGCCTGACACCACCAAAAAGATGCACTAACATTGGGGATCAAAGTACATGTCCCCGAATAGCTGTAATAAAGCTACAGTATTTAGGGTACTTAAGGTGTGTCAATTTCTTCGAATTAGCATCTTTGCACAAGTGGTGAAGAATAGCATTAAGCAGTTTTTTTGGAGAAAATAAGTAGTCCTGTCAAATTTGAGCTACTTGAAAATTAGTGCAAGCATGGTTTAAAGTCGCTAAAGTAAAGTTTAAAAAACGTAAAAAAAAGTGCCTAATGCAAGCACCTGCAATGAAATAAACACCTCACCAATACTTGCAGACCACCCAAAAGTCTATTTCGCTAGTTTGTACTCCCACTTTGCACTTTTTCGCCCCCTTTTCAAAGTGCTTTTTTGGGGTGTTCCTCAAATTTTTTAGTTTTTTATAATGCAGTTATCTTTTGGGGGGCTGTCCCAAAGGTGCTGAGTGGTTTCCCCACCTTTACACCCCAAAATAGCAATTTTGCTAATTTTTTCTACATCTATTCAGAGGCAAATCTTTTTCGCCTATTACATTGTATTGCGTTTTCGCGTACACGAAAAGCTGATACAATTGAATACAGCAATACTTTTCCGACAGGCGAAAAGTCGCAATCGGTGATACTTTTTTGCAGATCCTGACTTTTTGCGGCTAATTGAATACGCCCCTTAGACGGGACAGATGCACCCACAGGTGTTGGGGTTCAGGGACTCAAGTGCAACCTCAGTTGTAAATAAGACAACATGATTTCCTGTTCAATAATGTTGCAGTAGTGTATTGAAGGCTCAACAACTTTCACACAGAGGAATGAATCTAAAGTAATCATGATTATGAAATAATATTGGGTTATGGTGAGATTTGAACCCTGGACCATGGCAATGTAATACCTCCGTTCTACCACTAGTCCAAAGAAGGATGAGGGCGCTCTAAGAAAAGCATACTGTAATAATAATGATAATAATAAAAATGTGTCTTCCTTTCAAAATATTATACTAGTACATGTAAACACATAACCCCACCATTAGTGAATTTATCCCATCTCATTGAAATCTGTGCGTGCGTCTCGTTGACGTATCGGTTATACCATCATAATAACACGGCAATTACACAATTACACTGTACTACGAGCTTCTGCGATATTATTAAAAATATTAGTTGTGTGAACATGCAACATGCAAATACTGTACACTGCGTGAACGTGATTGGCCCGCTTGTCAGGTATATCCACCCACTTCTATGGTACGGTATTCAGTAGTATAAATTTCATCAGTGGAGCACTTGCAACCAGCGGTTAAGCAGTGTATTACATGCCGTGGATTCTCTTATGTTGTAGAACGCCACGGTGCACCCCAATGCAGCCATCACGCAACGTTCCAAGGCATGACTCAAAAGCCTGAATGTCGCGCTATGAGTAACAAACTAGCTTGGCCCATCTGTAGCACCACTGCTTTAGGAACAGTGCTGGTCATATTGCCTGTCCCCGAGATTGTGCTGAGGCTGCTGTTGTTGTTAGACCTTCTGATATCTGACCAGGATTGTGTGTTTCACTATTCTAAACTCATTTTAGTTGACCCTGGCTAGTTAATTGGATTACTCTTTTGTCTTCTGTCTGCCATGAATCTGTATTGTGCCTTGAATATTTTGCCGTCCTCTACCTCTAAACTCGTTCTGCACTTGGACTAGGTTTGCCGCCAAGGGCCCAGATTTGAATAGTCTCTGTGTCCGTTTTGTCTACCCTTTTTTTTTTGTTTTGTTTTTGTGTTGGTTTATCACTTCATTTTCTATCTATCTCATATCTATCTGTTTAAAAATTATTTGTAAATGACAGAAAGATGAAAAACGTTAATTTTTGTGAATTAAAGAAGTCACGTGAAATCAGTTCATGGGAATGCATATTCATAGATAGCAGCCTATGATGAGAAGATGGGATTCATCACATCACATTATTAGATATTGGTTTATATCTAAAAGCATGTCTAATACTAAAGGTACAGTGCAAGCATTATATTTTGTACTTGCAGCTTTTAGGTAACATATGCTGTGTACATATTAGAGAATTCACATGTGTGCATGTACAATAATATCACTTATTACTGATATACTCTCCTGTCTCATATGATATTTTTGCCCAATATTTGCCACTAGCTGCAAAGGAAACTCAGTACAAGGCCGAACAGCACACTTTACCTTCATGCTTTATATATAAAACTTTACGTTTCAGGGTTTAGTTGGCCTATAGTCAGCTACATTAAAGCCAGATCGATCAGTCCAGCAGACTAACAATCCCCAGTTGCAGTTTTAATGTATTTTAAGAATACATTTTTAAGAACATAAAAAGGCTGAATAGCTTTACACTTTAAAGGTGATCATTTAAAATCATTTCATGCAGGTTTCCTTTAATAATTTTATAATATTCTTATAGTGTATAATCAACAATATTCTACCCATTTTATTAGGCTTTTCTTAAACCAGCCGTAGTACATCATTATCTGCAATTATTGTACAATAGCACTGGGATTTTTATATTCATGTGAGTGAACTTGTTTAAGTATTTAACCACTCAAAACTACTAGGAAATAATGCCCTTTCTCCATGTGAATTAGGTGTTATTTTATAAATAATTCTCTTATTAGTTGAAGTGACCTATACAAATGAGGTTTCATAGAGATAAATGATTAAATGATTAATATACTGCCAGTGGCTGCCTAAACTCATACCAGAGTATTATCTCTGTGCAGTAATCCTAGAGCACCTTTCTGATAATAATGCAGTATAATTACTTTATTTTATGCATAATGTTACTATTTTTATTTCCTTATAAAACTATATGATGAATGTAACACATAAGAAAAAGTTTAATTACTTACTTATTTATTATTAAGTGTGAATATTGTCAGCTGCTTTCGGGATAATTGGCTCCTGGATAATAGATCCAATAGGGCCTATTTATCAAATAATGTTTGCGGGATATCCCCGAAACACTTATTTTCAGAGGGTACCCGCAAATATTAAGTATCACCTGAATGTGTGTACAGGGGACCACAGCAGATATATCTAATAGATGCTGCAACACTATGCACAGTATCTGTGAGGAGAGTGTGATAAGGTGCTAATTATCGGCCTATATCCAGAAGTCTCTGTCCCTCTCAGGCTGGTCTTTCAGCACCATTCATTCTGAGACAGTAACTCTGAATGGATATCCCCATCTTTTAGACAACTCCCCGGCTGTGTCTCTCTCCAGGGCTATATGCCCAGGGAGCAACTACACATTTCAGAACGAAGGATACTCCTTCCACTGTTCCTCCCTCTCACTTGCTCCAATCCTGCTCCCTTGACAGAAGATATGTCCGCTGTGACACAGTCTGAATTCCTCACTCAGATCTTGTGGGCTCTGCCTCTCAGTCAGATACCTCAGCCAGTGCACTTTCCTCCCCTTATCCACTTAACTGGCTAGTAAAACTGCTTAGAAATTATAATTTATTTTAAGATTGAATTAGGTCAAGCACATCTATTTAAAAAGTATTCAACACAATTTTATTTTTATTTTTTTACATTTTTTAAACACAACATTAAAATAAATTTTTTTAAATATAATCCGACAATATACTGTATGGGAACATTGATCATCTTTACTTCAACTCCCACAGCCTGACCAAAGGAGCAACCATCGCGATCATCGATCGTGTTGGCTGTAATGGTGGCCGCAACTGCAGAAAGGTGGTGTCTTACACCTCCTTCTGCATTTGCATTAAGATGGACGGAATTGCAAAGTTGCTTGTGTGCGGCTCTGCAATTCCATCCATCTCTTAATCAGGCCCTATGTTATTGTTATTATATGTATGATCCCTTTTCTGGGACTGGTTTCCAGTGCTCATTTTTAACTACTCCTAACATCCAGGATTACTTTACAATGTGTTGTTGTATTACTCCTGTGCACAGCTACCTATTCCTTGCGGTTATCATTTATCGATACTGGTGTTTACAATAAAAATCAATATTGACACACCAACTCCAGAACATTGAATGTCATTTGAGTTTGACGTAACACACAGTATCATAATGCTCTATGTTCACCAGAAATCAGGCTCTGCAGATCTGTTTCCAAAGCATACACTTCACCTAGTATGATCAAGTTATCAAGTTAAGACATGCATCGCCTAGACAACCACTGCACATCGCCTAGAAAACCACTGCACATCGCCTAGACAACCACTGCACATCGCCTAGACAACCACCGCACATCACCTAGAAAACCACTGCAAATCGCCTAGAGAACTATTGCACATCGCCTAGACAACCACTGCACATTCAAATACCTCCATTTTAAAATAGATCATTGAGTTTCACTGAACTAAGCCACTCTCCCTGGTATAGACAAACATAGGGGGTCATTCAGACCCACTCGCGAGCGGCAGTACGCTCGCAAGTGGGTCGATGTTCCCCCCTGCGCATGCGCACGACGGAGGGAGCTCCGTCGTGCGCATGCACGAGACCCGGCGAGCGAAGGACTTTCCTTCGCTCTGAGTCTCGCATCAAAGGGGGCGTGCTGTCGATGTTGATTGACAGCACGCCCCCTTTGGTGGGCGTGCCTGCCAGACGGAGGCGTTCCTATGGGAACGCCTTCCGTCTGAAGCCGGCCCCACTGACATCACTAGAGATGTCAGTGGGAGTGATTTTGGCTCTGATAGAGCCAAAATCACTCCAGGGCTTGCGGTTGTGAAACCCGACCACAGGGTTTCACTCGCAAGTCCGATGGTCGCGATGGTCAAGACCATCGCGACCATCTTGTTGGACGCTCGTATATGCTGTGGGTTGTGACCCACAGCTATACGAGCGTCCAGGAGGACGCTCCATTTTAATGGAGGTGGGCCCTGATTCAGAGCGAGCGCTCTGGTCAGAGCGTCCGGCTCTGAATCAGGGCCATAGTGTTTAACTCATAAGTCCTCTAGTTATTTTTTGGTTCTTTAAGTTTATTTCACTGTTATTTTTATGATCAGCTTATTTATTTTGGAACATTTGCTGCTGCTGCTGCATGCATGCATTTACCAGCCCACAAACATTTCTCAGGTTACAGAATATGTGATATATAATTAAAAACCTTTTAGACACTTGGTACTGCATGTTACAGTAAGTATGTGTAGCCGCTTACAAATTAGTTACTTTATGACACTATTTATTACAGTTATATTCTGAGATCATACTTCCCTTTGACTGGGACATTTAATGGTATGCCATGATTTTAGCCACTGTAAAATACTTTATGGAAAATAGCTCCATCAACATTTCTTCCAACACAGTTTGAAAGCCCTAGAAAGGTGTTGTACATTGGCAAATCATAAAATATGGAACAAAGAGGTAGATGTGTCAAGCCTTGGAGTGAGATACTGTACAAGTGGAGTGCCAGGGCTGGGGACTTTGGTTTGCCCGGGAGAGAGATGGGTACCAGCTCTCTGGTGATTCGGGAGGTTTGGATTAAAGAGCGTTAAGAGTAACACTTGGGTTAGCACAGTTGTAGCCATAGGAGCCAGACTGGACCAGACTTGGAGAGTACACTGGAGCCAGAATGGAGTTGGATTTGAAATATATACTGGAGCTGGATTGGGGCCAGACTTGGATATAATCGGGTTGAGATCGATGATGACAGGTATCAGCTGGAACCGATGGTAACGGGTTTTGGCTAGAACCAATAGTAACAAGTATTGGCTGGAACCAAGAATAATAGAAATCTGATGGAATCGATGGTAATTGATATCAACTGGGGCCAATGGTAGTTGATATAAGCTGGAATTGATGGTAATGGATATCAGCTGGAATAGATGGTAATAGATATCAGCTGGGACCGATGGTAGCATGTAATTGTATCGGCTGTGACCAATGGTTATAGATATCAGCTGGAATCGATGGTAACAGGTAATGGTGTCGGCTGAGACCAATTGTAATGGTATCGGCTGCGACCAATGGTAATAGATCTCAGCTGGAACTGATGGTAACATGTAATGGTATTGGCTGAGACTGATGGTATTGGGTATCGGCTGGATCCGATGGTAATGGTAGTGGCTAGAACCGCAGCAGTATCCACTGGTAAATCATAGATGGCTAATCAGGGAACTGGAGCCGAGAGCATCTGATAGCATTGAAGTTCAGGCACTGAATGCTGTCAGTGCAGGATACTTATACCCTGGGTATCACAGGGATTGGCTGATGTAGTCAGGTGGTCGGGGAGCAGTGCTCAGAGTGGTAGAGGAAAGTCAGATGACTAAATCCAAAATCGCTGCACCCATACTGAATTTAGGAGGGAACTTTGGAGTGCAGCCTGGGTACTAGCATGCCATGGAAGTGTAGAGGGAACAGCATGCTAAGAGAGCAGTTGTATCTTCAATCTCTGCAGGTGAAGACCAGCACTACCATTTGGACTACACCCACTGTTCCAATGAGGAATCTGCAGAGTTCACAAACAGGAGAATCAGGTGAGTAATCAGTTTGGAAGAAATAGCACAGTCTAAATGCACACACTGGAAGTGTTGCAGCCTACATGTTTGAACAGATCTTCCAGGCAATTAAAATATTCAGATTGTAACAGGACCACATTAGGAGTCCCTCTCCTGGGGTAGATGGACTCCCTCTTCACACACACGGCAGCCGGGAAAATAGTACACCAGTCTGGGGTCTCATACTAGCTGGTCGGTACCAGTCTTTATTGTGCAACAAAAAAGGAAAACAAAACAAAAAAGTAAATTCTAGCCCTGTCTATGCGCTAACTAGACAAGAGGTTCCCTCTCTATAGAAATAGTGGGGCCTACTGCCTCCACCATCAACATAAGCGTATGCACAAGACTTACAGGTAGTTTTCAGCAAGTGTCTCTGAGCCAGCCAGTCTGCTTGCTCTACCAGGTATGAGACACTAGCTTACAATCACACACAGCCTATATCAGCCAGTTCCAGGTGCAGACCTTAACAAGCCTGCTAACAGGCCAAAAAGGCCAAAACCCGGAGTGGCCTGTGGATAGAGCCCACCCTCTCCTCACATCCACACCCCCAGGTCCCAAACCGGCTTTTCCAAAAGCCGATACTCAAATTTGCTTCAGTGCAGACTTTCTCCTGAGGGCTTTTTTAGAACACATAGGTCAAAAACCTAGGGCAAATGTATCTACCACTGACCACTTTACCAGTGATCCTATCACATATCTCCCCCTTTGTTTTGACCTGTGGGACAGAACAACTGAAGCCCCCAAGCAATGAACACGTGACAACGCGTCTGCATTGGCCAGCTGGCTTCCTGACCTGTGCTCTACTGAAATCTTAAAGGTTTGTAGCGCCAAGAACCACCTTGTTATTCTTGCGTTACTGTCCTTGTTTTCGGACATCCATTTCAGAGGGGCATGGTCAGTAATCAGTTTGAACTTTCTTCCCACCAAATAGTACCTGAGAGTTTCTAACGCCCATTTTATGGCCAAAGCTTCCTTTTCCACTGTGGCATAGTTTCTCTCATGGGTATTCAATTTCCTGCTCAGGTAAAAAATAGGGTGTTCCTCACCCTCTCTGCTTTGGGACAGGATGGCTCCCATGCCTACACTGGATGCATCGATCGGTTTGTACCACAAACTCTTTGTCAAAATCAGGGGTTACCAGAACAGGTTGGGTACACAAGGCTATTTTTAATTCTTGGAAAGCTTTCTCCGCTTCCAGACCCCATTCCACCATGGTTTTTTGTTTGCCCTTGGTAAGGTCAGTAAGTGGGACCGCAATGGTGGCAAAACTGGGTATGAACCTCCTACAGTATCCAGTGATCCCTAAGTAGGCTCTCACCTACTTCTTATTGAGGGGTCGTGGCCAGTTCTTTATTACCTCAATCTTATTGAGCTGTGGTTTTATCAAACCTCTGCCAATGGTGTACCCCAGATATTTTACTTCCTCCATCCCTAGACAACACTTTTTCGGATTAGCCATCAGACCTGCCTTAAGGATTGAGTCTAACACTGCTTGTACTCTGGGTAAGTGAGACTGCCAATCAGGACTATGTATGACCACATCATCCAGATAAGCCGCAGCATATCATCTATGGAGTATTAGAATCCTATCCATAATTCTTTGGAAGGTAGCAGGCACCCCATGTAGCCCAAAGGGTAACATCTTCTAATGAAATAACCATTTTGGTGCAAAGAAAGCTGTTTTTTCTTTGGCATTTTCCGTTAATGGCACTTGCCAATACCCTTTGGTTAGGTCCAGAGTGGTTAACTACCTTGCTGTCCCCAACCTTTCAATTAGTTCATCCACCCTTGGCACCGGGTAGGCATCAAATTTTGAAACACTGTTCAGCTTTCGGAAGTCATTACAAAAATGCACACTCCCATCGGGCTTTGGAATCAACACAATGGGACTGGACCACTCACTATGTGATTCTTCAATTACCCCCAATACTAACATTTTTTTAATTTCCTTTGACACAGATTCCCTTTGGGCCTAAGGCAACCTATAGGGCTTTAGGTTAACCTTAACTCCCGGTTCAGTGACTATGTCATGTTTGATGACCGTGGTTTTTCCTGGCAGGTCAGAAAACAGTACCCTATTTTGGATCAAAAATTCCTTGACCCCCTGCTGTTGACTGGCTGACAGGGTTTTTGCCACGATCACTTCAGGTACCAGGGAAGCGAGTTTTACTGGAGGGGCTTAGACGGCTGACAGTGCCGCTCTATCCTTCCAAGGTTTTACCAGGTTCACATGATATATCTGTTCGGGTTTTTTTTTCCCCAGCTGGTAAACTTTATAGTTGACCTGTCCCACTTTTTCTAAGATCTCAAAGGGCCCTTGCCACTTAGCCAACAGCTTACTTTTTACCGTGGGAACCAACACTCTGTCCCCAGCAGCAAAGTTTCTTAACTGTGCATTGCGGTTATATACCCTCTGCTGTGCTAGTTGGGCCTGTTCCAAGTGCTCCTTAACTATCGGCACTAGAGCCTCAATTCTCTCTTGCATCTGGGAAACATGTTCAATCACTGTTTTATAAGGACTGGACTGCCCTTCCCACGTCTCATGGCAATGTCTAGTAACCCTCTTGGATGTCTCCCATATAACAAGTCGAAAGGTGAAAACCTGGTGGAGGATTTGGGAACCTCTCTTATGGCCAACAGCAGATAAGGCAACAAATAATCCTAATCTTTACCATCTTTGTCGACTACTTTCCTTAACATATGTTTTAAGGTCTTGTTAAACCTCTGGAACAAACCATCGGTTTGGGGGTGATAAACCGAGGTCCTTAACTGGTTACCCTGGTCAGTTAGTATCTCTTTAGGTATTCCCAATCTGCTAAAAACATGGACCAGCTCTCTAGCAATGGACTTGGTTGATGTATTGCGTAGTGGTATTGCTTCCGGGTATCTGGTAGCGTAGTCCAGAATTACCAGAACATATTGATGTCCCCAGGCAGACTTCAACAAAGGTCCAACCAAGTACATAGCTATTCTTCAAATGGTACCTCTATAATTGGTAGTGGGACTAGAGAACTTTTGAAATGTGGTCTGGGAGCATGATACTGGCATTCAGGGCAGGAGGCGCAAAAGTCAGATACGTCTTTATGGACACCAGGCCAAAAAAACCTCTGCACGATTCGCTCAGTGGTTTTCTCTACCCCTAGGTGACCTGCCGTTATATGGCCATGAGCCAGATCTAACACCGTTCTCCTGTAAGCTTTGGGAACTACGGTATCAATTGTTCCACAATATCCTCCCCTTTCTTAGTCATCTGATACAACAGATCCTGACTCACTACCATGTGAGGATACGTCAAGGGACTATCTGGATCTATGGGTTTACCATTAACCACCTTGACATTCTCCCTGGCTTTCACCAGAGTAGGGTCATTTAAATGCTCTATGGCAAAAGACCTCTCTTCTGACCTCTAAATCAGGCAGATGATCAACGGGCTCTACAGTGCTTGGCGAGCCACCATCATGCTCCGCATTCTCTAGTTCGACTATCATACTAGAAAATGGGAACATCTCTGTCTCTGTCACTACATCAGTAACCCTTTCAGACGAGGCAGGGTGATTCACCTCTGTGCAAAACCGGCTTTCCCACAACTTCCAGAAGTGAGCAAAGTCTCTTCCCAATATCACATCATACATTAAGCCCGATACCAAACCCACAGAGACTACCGTGGAACCACATGGCATCTCGATGTTCACTTCGGCAGTAATATAATATGTATACATGTCACACCAACAGTTTTTCCCTTATGCTTCAAAGGGTTCACCAGCTCAGTTCTCAAAAGCGTAACCAGACTACCAGAGTCTAACAGAGCCTCTACTTGGTTGCCTTCCACAGTGAGTACATACATGTGTTTATCTGTCTCAGCCTGCTGGTCAGCAGTACAGGCTGGCTATGCAAAGAAAGACCCCCTGCGCTTGACAAAAGCAGTATCACATTGCATGGGCTCAGAGGTAAGTGAACAATTAGCTGCTATATGGCCGAAGCCACCACATCGGAAACATTGAGACACATTAATGTCTAATCTTTTGCAGGGCAGGAACCTTCCTGGCCTAGCAAGCCTGTCTTCAGGTTCCCCACCCTCAGTCTTAGGCATGTTCCACCGCCCAGCACACTTCTCCCCCAACAACGTCTTACCATTGTTGTTGGGAGTTCTCCGGTGCGCCATCGGGGCTCGGTGGGGCAGACTCATCAGCTCCTCAGCCGCTACGTACCTCTCCACCAGTTCGACTAACTGGTCAGCAGACTTAGGGTCAGCATGGCTCACCCACTTGCGCAAGGATGCAGGTAGGGATCGCAGATACTGGTCCATTATGACTTGTTCGACGATTTGCGGTCCTGTCAGCGTCTCAGGCTGTGGCCACTTGGTGGATAGATGGATGAGTTTGTGCATCTGCGAGCGTGGAGGTCTGTCAATTTGGAACTCCCAGCAGTGGACTCGTTGGGCACGAACAAAGGTGGTGACCCCAAAGCGAGTTAGGATCTCCCATTTCAGTTTCACATAGTCATTAGCATCGGCCAGGCACAAATTGTAATAGGCCTTTTGTGGCTCCCCAGACAGAAAAGGTGCCACCAGACTTGCCCATTGCTCCTTGGGCCAACTCTCCCTTTTGGCTGTTCTCTCAAACATGGCGAGATATGCCTCCACATCATCACCCGAAGTCATCTTTTGGAGGAAGTGACTGTCTCGTACGGAGTGAGTGGTGGTGTGAGGACCAGTATTAGCATCTCCAGGCCGGGCTACTAGGTGCTGTACCATCTCTTTGATGGCCTGGCTGTTTTCCACTAAGGCCTGGCGGTTCTCTGCTAAGGCCTGGCGGGTTTCCTTGAGAGTGACTTGTTGTTGCCTCTAGGCTGTCTACAAGGCCAATAGCTGCACCCTGGTGGATTCCTGCTGGATTTTGTTTGTTTCCTGCTGAGCTGCTGTAGCCTGAAGCAGGGCTTTTACTACATCTTCCATTTTACCTCCAGGTGCTGGTTGGAAGCTGAACCTTGCCTCTCTGAGCATTGGCTGATGCCACCTCCAGGGATTCAACAATCACGTATCTGCCCCATTAAATTTTAAAGGACAAATTTTTCCTTGCTGCAGTTTTCAGTGTGGGGCTTGCCCGCATTCTCCACCAAATGTAACAGGACCACATTAGGAGTCCCTCTCCTGGGGTCGATGGACTCCCTCTTCACACACACGGCAGCCGGGAAAATAGTACACCAGTCTGGGGTCTCGTACTAGTTGGTCGGTACCAGTCTTTATTGTGCAACAAAAAAGGAAAACAAAATATAAAAGTAAATCCTAGCCCTGTCCGGGCGTAACTATACAAGAGGTTCCCTCTCTAAAGAAATAGTGGGGCCTACTGCCTCCACCATCAACACAAGCTTATGCACAAGACTTACAGGTAGTTTTCAGCAAGTGTCTCTGAGTCAGCCAGTCTGCTTGCTCTCCCAGGTATGAGACACTAGTTTACAATCACACACAGCCTATATCAGCCAGTTCCAGGTGCAGACCTTATCGAGCCTGCTAACAGGCCAAAAAGACCAAAACCCAGAGTGACCTGTGGATGGAGCCCACCCTCTCCTCACATCCACACCCCCAGGTCCCAAACCGGCTTTTCCAAAAGCCGAAACTCAAATCTGCTTCAGTGCAGACTTTCTCCTGGGTGCTTTTTTAGAACACAATGGTCAAAAACCCAGGGCAAATGTATCTACCACTGACCACTTTACCAGTGATCCTATCACAAGATCCACAGGTCAGGTGGCAGGTGGTAAGTATGAGACAAATAAATGAAAGACATAGTCAACATCCTGACATGGAGAGAAATAAAACACCAATCAATCAGCTTCTGTCATTTTACAGACTATGCTTGAAAATTGACAGAAGCTGATTGGTTGGTACTTCACTGTGGGGTCTATGTACTAAGCCTTGGAGAGAGATAAAGTGGATGAAGATAAAGTACCAACCAATCGGCTCCTGTCACATTAGAGGCGTTGTTTGAAAAATGACAGGAGCTGATTAGCTGGTACTTTATCTCTCTCCACTTTATCTCTCTCTCCGCAGCTTGATACATATTCCCCCATATTGTAAGAAGGAGCAATAGGCCCACATACATGTTTTGGAGATTACCTTAAAGGAGTTAGCTCGCAAAAAAATCCCTAGCTCAATCAATGGTGTAGAAATTTATGTTGCAATGCAAAAAATCTAACAGGGCAGTTTAGGTTTTAAGTGAAGCAAATACCTTTACTGTGAATCTGGTAATAGGTGTGGGCTGCTTGAAAATTGAAGATGAATGTCGCTAATACAATTAATATTTTTATTGCTAAAACTGGCGACAAGCTGCTACCCTTACCATTAGAGCTTCAGTGTTGCTATAAGGCAGGGGTAGGAAATAAGTGGCCCCAGGGCCGTCTCTTTCATTGGGCTTGTTGGGCAGTTGCCCAAGGGTCCGAAAATTCAAGGGGCCCGCCACCCCCGGCCTGCTAGTAAATCTGTTTTTTTTCCTTTTTTTTTAAAGCAATGTGTATATTGATTCAACCCCTGGGTAACGAGCGATACAAACCCCCCCATTGCCCATCACCAGCACCTGCCCCCGCCTGAGGATGACGAGTCAACTCACCAGACCTGGGCGGAGCTGCTGCGTCTTGCGTATAAAGTCAAGCAGACGTCTACAGTAGACGAGTGCTTGACTTCATGCGCAAGACGCAGCAGCTCCGCCCAGGCCAGCAGCTGCTGGCTCCGTCTCCTTGTGCCGCTCAGCCGCTGCCGCCACTTGCCGCGTAGTGTCCGGCTGTCTCTCTGGTGTCGGAGTCGGACTGATGGAGAGGTCACTGGAGCAGGTCGAGGATCCGTCCGTGACATCGTCGTCCCGGGGTCTGGTCTCAGCTTCCTCTCAAGTGTCAGTAGAGTCAGTTCTCAGGTGACAGGTCAGGATACTCCTCTTAATATGCATGGGATGATGGGGGAGGGGGAGAGGAATGGGAATGCAACCACCTACCAGCTTACTATGAACCTGTCATGAGTCATGACTAGGACATTTTTGATAATGTAATGTAACATACATTACATTATCAAAAATGTCCTCATAGTCATCATGAGCAGCCAGCCATACTTATGTGTGGGGTCCCCATACAGGGGTGGTGTGAAATCAAACCCACTTTACTATCCAAAATTGTATAACTCCAGTGATAAATGAGAATGCCTCAGTGATAGATGAGAATGCCTTCACAATCTCGATCTGTATGTTTATACATTGTTATACAGGTGTTACATTCAGACTCTTGGGACACATCCTGGACGCACATCATGCAGTCATCAAAGTTTCAGTTTAATAACCTTCGTCAGGAAACCTGTTATCCAGTTATTAAACTGATACATTGATAACCGCATGATGTGTGTCTAATAGGTGTCGGTCGCATCAAACAAGTCCTGTAAGTGCCACCTTTCACATTACCTGTATCTTTTTTGTATACAATATATATATATATATATATATATATATATATATATATGTCTTACATTTGAAAAACAGGGTGCCCTAGCAAGTGTGACCACAAAATTTATATAAACGACAGGCTTAATCCACAGCACTCAATCATTTGGGGTGCCCTTGGTATGTCACCGCCATATACATAAAAAATATCATACAAACTCAGCACTCACTTGGCTTTCAAACTGCAACTCTTTTAAATACAGGGAATGTTGGTTCCAAAATAGTACAATAATTTGTTAAGCTGGCCACAACTTCACGGTCATTCCCATCTGGCCAGTCCCTACACTGGCCACCACTTCACGGTCATTCCCATCTGGCCACCACTTCACTGTCATTCCCATCTCGCCAGTCCCTACATTGATTCTCAGATAAATGATCTTGGTCTGCCACCTTTGGCTCAAGCTTTCATACATTTTAAACATGAATATGGGTCCTGGCTTAAAGAGACAGGTCTACACCCAGGGATATTAGTTAATAAGCACCTGGAAAAAGAAAAAAAAAATTGTCTTACATTTGAAAAACAGGGTGCCCTAGCAAGTGTGACCACAAAATTTAAATAAACAACAGTCTTAATCCACGGCACTCAACCATCTGGGGTGACCTTGGCATTTGACCACACCATCTACATAAAAAATATCATACATATATATATATATATATATATATACAGTCAGGTCCATAAATATTGGGACATTGACAGAATTTTCATATTTTGGCCTCTATTCACCCCCACAATGGCTTTGAAATGAAACAAACAAGATGTGATTTAACTGCAGACTTTCAGATTTAATTTGAGGGTAATTACATCCAAATCAGGTGAACGGTGTAGGAATTACAACGGTTTCTATATTTAAGGGGCCTTTTTAAGGGGCCAAAAGTAATGGGACAAACTAAACAATCCTAAATCTAACTTTCACTTTTTAATACTTTGTTGCAAATCCTTTGCAGCCAATTACAGCCTGAAGTCTGGAATGCATAGACATCACCAGACGCTGGGTTTCATCCCTGGTGATGCTGTGCCAGGCCTCTACTGCAAATGTCTTCAGTTCCTGCTTGTTCTTGGGGCATTTTCCCTTCAGTTTTGTCTTCATCAAGTGAAATGCATGCTGAATCGGATTCAGGTCAGGGGATTGACTTGGCCATTGCATAACATTCCACTTTTTAGCCTTAAAAAACTCTTTGGTTGCTTTTGCAGTATGCTTCAGGCCATTGTTCATCTGCACTGTGAAGCGCTGTCCAATGAGTTCTGAAGCATTTGACTGAATATGAGCATATAATATTGCCCGAAACACTTCAGAACTCATTCTGCTGCTTTTGTCAGCAGTCACATCATCAATAAATACAAGGGAACCAGTTCCATTGGCAGCCATACATGCCCACGCCATGACACTACCACCACCATGCTTCACTGATGAGGTGGTATGTTTTGGATCATGAGCAGTTCCTTTCCTTCTCTTCTCTTCCCATCACTCTGGTACAAGTTGATCTCTGTCTCATCTGTCCATAGGATGTTGTTCCAGAACTGTAATGGCTTTTTAGATGTTGTTTGGCAAACTCTAATCTGGTCTTCCTGTTTTTGTGTCTCACCAATGGTTTACATCTTGTGGTGAACCCTGTATATTCACTCTTGTGAAGTCTTCTCTTGATTGTTAACTTTGACACATATACATCTACCTCCTGGAGAGTGTTCTTGATTTGGCCAACTGTTGTGAAGGGGTATTTCTTCACCAGGGAAATAATTCTTTTGTCATCCACCACAGTTGTTTTCTGTGGTCTTCCTGATCTTTTGGTGTTGCTCAGCTCTCCGGTGCGTTATTTCTTTTTAAGAATGTTCCAAACAGTTGATTTGGCCACACCAAATGTTTTTGCTATCTCTCTGATGGGTTTGTTTTGATTTTTCAGCCTAATGATGGCTTGCTTCACTGATAGTGACAGCTCTTTGGATCTCATATTGAGAGTCGACAGCAACTGATTCCAAATGCAAATGTCACACCTAGAATCAACTCCAGACCTTTTACCTGCTTAATTGATAATGAAATAATGAGGGAATAGCCCACACCTGTCCATGAAATAGCTTTTGAGTTGATAGTCCCATTACTTTTGGCCCCTTAAAAAGTGGGAGGCACATATTGAAACTGTTGTAATTCCTACACCGTTCACCCGATTTGGATGTAATTAACCTCAAATTAAATCTGAAAGTCTACAGTTAAAGCACATCTTGTTTGTTTCATTTCAAAACCATTGTGGTGGTGAATAGAGGCCAAAATCTGAAAATTCTGTCAATGTCCCAATATTTATGGACCTGACTGTATATATAATATCAGTGGCGGCTCCAGGCACAGGCAAGCCGGGCCGTCGCTCGGATCGCTATTGTAGCCGGCGGGCGCAGGAAAAGCCCACCCTGCCTCCCGGCACTAGTTGGATAATGTAAGCTCAGGGGGAGGGAGCGGAAGAAGGAATGGGCAGCAACACAGGACAGCGATGGGTGCAGTAAAGCCTAGCGCCGGTCCTGATATATATATATATATATACATATATATATATATATCTATGTATATATCTATATATATATATATATATATATGTATATCTATGTATATATATCTCACAAACAATAGAGTGTGATTGTGATATTGCATAGTATTTGACCCTAGCTGACAGGGGCAGCTTTGTGTGATTAACAACAGCGCAAGATAAAGATGTTTGGTTTTGATATCTATCTATATATATCTATATATATCTATATATATATATATATATATATACTGTATATATATATATATATATATTGCTGTTTTGGTTTGGATTAGTCATCATTGTCCTGAATATAGATATTAGCAGCAATGTGGAGTTTTTGTTTGAGTATTAACATTTCTTTTATTCTTAAAAGAAGGTGCGCTGCACTAATCCAGTGATTCCAAAACTTTTGTGAATCACAGGCCACGATTCTATTCAACGCAAAGTGAATAGCAGCGGGAATCAGCTCCTGGATTATATTTTTTTCTCGTGAATGGGTGGGTAGGGGCCCCAGTGCATTGCTTTGCCCAGGGCCCATGCTGCTGTTAAGACAGCTCTGAGTGGCCCCCCAGCAGATGTTGAACTACACATCCCAGCATGCCCTACCACAGTTTTAGAATGGTCAAATAGCAAAACCGTGGCAGGGTATGCTGGGATGTGTAGTTCTACAACAGCTGGGGGGCTGCTAATTTCCCACCCCTGCTATAAGGACTTCTTCCTCTCTTTAACTTGCACTGCTTGCAACTCGCAACTTCTACACTGGATCAAATTAAGGGATCTATTTACTAAGCCTTGGGTGGAGATAAAGTGAATAGAGATAAAGTACCAGACAGTCAGCTCCTAACTGTCATGTCACAGGCTGTGTTTAAAAAAAATGACAGGAGCTGGTTGGTTGATTCTTTATCTTCATTCACTTTATCCAAGGTTTAGTAAATAGACCATAAGAAATGTATCTTTATACTTTAAAAGACATATATAAAAGGATGGATGGCACAATGCAGTAGACAGGTTAAGATACACAGAAGAGAGATGAGAGGAACTCTTATGTAGAAATATGAGCTCATATTGAGCCAGCGAACCTGTCAAAAATAAATATTTTATTTCTAGTTCAATCAGAAAAAAAATCAATTGAAAAGATATTTTATTGGGTTTCATTGTAGGCTGATTAAAAATGGAAAACTATGTACTTGTAGTCTTTTTGAAGTCTTTGGGAATTTTTTGAAAATTCCTGTTGCTGATAGTTTGGCACAGAATATTCAGCTTTGATTAAAGAATAAGTGACAGATACAACAATCTCAATAAAACAACAGAAGAAATAGTAGCACAAGCACTGTAATAACACAGTAATAAAAAAATTATCTCAGACAGCAAACATACCAAGTCCAATGCTGTCCAGATGACACAAGGTCAATCCTCATAACTAAATTAAAAGCTTTCTTACAATAAATAAACTAAAGATATGATTTTCATGACCAGGGCATTCTCTGTTGCTAGATAGTGATGTGGAATCCAAGAATATTGCACAGCTGCTGTAGGAGTAATAATCCCATATGGAACATGTGTTGGAATCAGATATGGATGTAATCTGTAATTTACAGGAGGCAATAGCTGCAATAAATTATCACCACCTCTATTCATATCCATAACGTAACATGTACAGTGTATTATTGGTTGTGCTCTATTTAGGAGGCATTTTAATATTGAAAAAGGTTGACTTTGTGGGTGTTAAAAAAAATATTTAACTAAATCGAGTTGACCTGGTAATAAATAATTATCAGGATGAGTATTTATATTGAATAGTAGGAAAATTTTAAATATTATAATATAGCAGGATATACATTAGCACCAACAAAAATATCAGTATGGAAAAATTATAAATATACATTTACTATCAAAAGAGACATAAAATAGAAAATGCACGAGAGTAAAAATGCTAGTACTAAATAACAAATATATTACTTATGCTGGTAAAGATAACTACACAACAGCAATATTCATCTACATTTTAGAGTATACATATCTCTATAAATCATAAAAGGCTTAACTAAAACCATTTATGATGTCCTTAAGTTATGCTTGGGGCAAAGTATATTGAGTAGTTGTACAAACCTGAATATCTCTTTCAACAACTAAGCAGAATTTACAATCCAGTGACATGTAAATTTCTAACTAACGCACTGACTGCACAGAACTATACACAGCACTATATGTATCCCTCCTTCTGGCAGCTAATTATAAGGAATGGGAAAAGGAATGGGGAGATCTGTAGAGGTCTCTGGCAAAGGACTCTTGCAATTTTTGAGGATTCTAGTTAACAATATCTTTTAGAATGCATTTTTAGATGACAGCTATCACAAAAATCAAATGATAATATTATATTACAGAAGAGTAGAGGAGTTACAGAGGAGAAGCACTTCAGTAACTGACATTGGAGCAGAGGAGTTACAGACGAGAAGTGCATCAGTAAGTAACTGACAGTGTAGAGGAGTTACAGAGGAGAAGTGCATCAGTAAGTAACTGACAGTGTAGAGGAGTTACAGAGGAGGAGTGTATCAGTAAGTAACTGACAGTGGAGTAGAGGAGTTACAGAGGAGAAGCACTTCAGTACCTGACAATGGAGTAGAGGAGTTACAGAGTAGAAGCACTTCAGTAAGTGACAGTGGAGTAGAGGGGGTACAGAGAAGAAGTGCATCAGTAACTGACAGTGGAGAAGAGGAGTTACAGAGGAGAAGCACTTCAGTAACTGACAGTGGAGTAGAGGGGGTACAGAGAAGAAGTGCATCAGTAACTGACAGTGGAGAAGAGGAGTTACAGAGGAGAAGCACTTCAGTAACTGACAGTGGAGTAGAGGAGTTACAGAGGAGAAGCACTCCAGTAACTGACAGTGGAGTAGATGGGGTACAGAGAAGAAGCACTTCAGTAATGACAGTGGAGTAGAGGGGGTACAGAGAAGAAGTGCATCAGTAACTGACAGTGGAGTAGAGGAGTTAAAGAGAAGAAGTGCATAAATAACTGACAGTGGAGTAAAGTGGGTACAGAGAAGAAGTGCATCAGTAACTGACAGTGGAGTAGAGGGGGTACAGAGGAGAAGTGCATCAGTAACTGTCAGTAGAGTAGAAGAGTTACAGAGGAGAAGCACTTCAGTAACTGACAGTGGAGTAGAGGAGGTACAGAGAAGAAGTGCATCAATAACTGACAGTGGAGTAGAGGGGGTACTTATAAGAAGTGCATCAGTAACTGACAGTGGAGTAAAGGAGTTACAGAGGAGAAGCACTTCAGTAACTGGCAGTGGAGTAGATGGGGTTCAGAGAAGAAGTACATCAGTAACTGACAGTGGAGTAGAGGAGTTACAGAGAAGAAGTGCATCAGTAACTGACAGTGGAGTAGAAGAGTTACAGAGGAGAAGCACTTCAGTAACTGACAATGGAGTAGAGGAGTTACAGAGAAGAAGTGCATCAGTAACTGACAGTGGAGTAGAAGAGTTACAGAGGAGAAGCACTTCAGTAACTGACAGTGGAGTAGAGGGGGCACAGAGAAGAAGTGAATCAGTAACTGACAATGGAGTAGAAGAGTTACAGAGGTGAGGTATGTCAGTAAATGATAGTGGTATTACACTGTAAAACAATTACAGAGAAGAAGCATACCAGTAATTTACATTGGTGTATAAGAGTTACAGGGGAGACATACTCAAGTAACTAACAGTGGGGGAAGAGAAGCTACAAGGAAATGAATCCTCCTTCCCAGTTCCTGCTATATTTCCTCTACCAGTCATTTCAGGCAGAAGTGCACAGTGATTCTTTGTCATATGCAGAGCACAGGACTTGAGAGATGCCACATTTTTGCTGCCATTACATTGCTGCCAGCATTCTCACCTGAACTCATTGTAAGAACAGACCTGGGTATATGCAGTTGTGAAAATACAGTAAATAATGTAATTGCATTAAGAAAATATAACATTCAGATTGTATTTCCTTGTTAAACTGATACAGAGAAAAAAATTGAAAAATAGCTTTTCCCTGTGAGATGAACATTTGGCAAAGATGTCTAATGTTATAAATATAATAAACAGAAATGTCCTCTTTACTAAGTATTACTTGTAATTTTTATAATATGATACATTACATGGAGCTGTGAATAATAGTTGTGTTTGCTTAGGGGTTGGTAACTCCCATGGGTGTACAGTAACTCTGAGTGACTAGAGATCAGCTTGTTGATTAATTTGCTAAAGGCCCCCACACACGGAGCAATATAGTGGCCGATCCGACGGTGATGAATGATATCGCCACAATATTGTTCCGTGTGAGGGCATGATATTGTTCTCTGCGTGCTCCCATGGGGTTATCCGTCGCTCCTCCAGATCTTTGTGCATGTTCAAATGATCTGGGGGATAGACAAATGATAGCGCTATGCGGGTGGGGGAGGGGTGGTGTCTGCATATCAGGCGAACGGCCACCGGATCGCTCCGTGTGTGGGGGTCACCCGATATGTTGGCCGTCGGATCGGCTGTTGCATCATAAGGTGCATATCACTCCGTGAATTGGGCCCGTAAGTGTAAGAGTTTGGAGTAAAATTGTTCTTAACATTTTTAATATACACAACAAATTTACATTTGAAATGCATTATAATATACAGAAAATATCTTTTTTTAATGTTTGAACCTAAAATAAAAGATTTCTGAATGTGGGAGATTATGTCACCTATACTTATAGAATGGCTGACATGAGGATCAGCAACATTGATGGGTGAAGACTCAGAGGAAAAAATCTTCAGTAGCCCTCAGAGACCTGGCTGCATGTTGACTTATGGGAACAGCAATTGAATTTGACTGCATGGAAGGCTGCATGGAATGTACATTTAGTTCATGTCCCGTTCTCAGGTTGGAAAAAACAAAATGACTGCACTTAAGTGTGTTCAGTATTCATTTTGAACATACATAGAACAAGCCCGTAGTAGATGGATAGAAATATTTGGGTTGAGAAAAGCTGGGGAGTGGCTAAGGGTGGTCAGCATGGGTGTGGTATGTTAGGTCGACCTTTACCTTGTCGACGTGCATCAGGTCAAGAATGCCTACCTGGTCGATGTGTCAGCATGTTTAGCATGTTGACAATGATCATGTTGACATTCACCATGTCTACATGGATGGCATGTCGACATGATAGAATGTCGACCTCATGCCCCTGGAGGCCCAGTGGTCATTTACCTGGTCCCGGCAGCTTCAGCGGCTTCTACCGGGTCCTGGTGGTCACTGGTTCAGCAACTGCGACTCAGACGTCTGATGAGCAGCTGTTCTGGGTAGTATTATAACCCTATCCCTACCCCTAACCTCCCCCTGGTGTCTAACCATAACGTCCCCTGCAGCCTAACCTTAATTCTCCTGGCAGCGCCAAGCCCTAACCGTCGGCAGTCTGAGAATGTCAACATTTCACATGTCAACATCTTAGATGTTGACACCGCGACCATGTCGACATTCTGAGGATGTCCACATGGTGCCTTTCAACACGTGGAACCATGTCAATATTCTAATGTTGATTTTATGAAAGTCGACATGCTCACTCTCGACCATGTGACTGGATCCTGGTTGTCATTTCAGCTATATTGTGTTACACGATTCAGTATTATCTGATTACACTCCAAACATAGGGAACAGGGAAGAACACTGAAATTAGTATATTGTTTTATTTTGGATTTGTTCTGTGCCCTGCATCAGTGTTAGCTGTAGGAAGCAATCGCAGAAAAGGAAGCTCCACTGCCACAGATAGGTGTATGTTTGTGCAGAGAAGACTCTGTTACGCATAAAAAGGATGTAGCACCAGACAACTTAACTCCTACACTGACAATCAGTATCAAAAGCATGTTAAGAGCCTAGCGCAGTGCAGAGAATAAATGCAAAATGATAATAGCCATCAGTATAATATCACTCTGAAGAAATAATATATATTACATTTGTTTAAGATAGTTGTTATTATTAGTATCTTTTATTAGGGGCCACAAAGTGTACATACTACAATACACTTCTTCTTTCTAAGGAAGGTCGAGTTTTAAAAATTTGTATATGAAAATTTTTTATTCCTGAATATTACCCTGTTTTTTAATATTGGTGAACTTGAATTCCACTTAACCTATAGTACATATTGAATAGCAATCATGAGGACTGCAGTACATGTCGGTCCGCCTAGAACTAGGGTGGGATGTGTGTGGCTAAGCAGGTTATAGGGTCCAGTCAGGTTATAGGGTCCTAATCTAAAGGGGGGTGTTTGGAGTGGGGCGGTACAAGGGGGTTTCTTAAACATATGAGTATCTGCTCAGATAATTACACTTTTTATATGTGTTTTTTAAACAAAATGTTACTTAATGACATTTGTTCTTGTACTTCTCCTGTGCTGCAGGTTTCCTAAGATAAATCAGGCAACCACTACTGTGCTGGTTTAGCTGCAATGTGTCTCTCCCCGTCCCTCCCGTGCTATTGTTCCTGTTCTATAGGACATATGAGAGTTCCAGCATGGTTACTCATGGTGAGACACTCATACTGTTATACTGTTATGAAAAAAAGAATTATATGTTAATCAAACTTTTTTCCCTCATGATAAAATGTATCTATATGTCTCATGCATCAAATCCCTCTGTACATTTAGTATATTTGTAGCTTCACAGTCTGTGCTCCAGTGACATAGGATAACATTATATACCCCAGTTATGAAATAATGTTACTATAAAGGAGATAATTGCTACATTTTTGTTCTGTGAATTCCATTCATCCCATGAGACTCACCACTTGTAACATTTTCATTTTCTCACATTCCACAATTCACAGCCAACACCAACATGTACATAAAAATGGTATAAATTAAGTCGCACAAGTTTTCATTTGCATTTTATAATTGGTTTGCAAACTACTAGTTCGTTTTATCTGGTTCTTGTTTTATTAAGAAAAAAAAGCTGTTGAGTAAAAAAAAATTTAGTCTAAACATGAAACGCAATTTTTTTTTATTGAAACAAAACCAATCTTTTTTTTATTTTATTTTTTTTTTATAAATTTAATAACAGAAAACTGCCAGTGGCATAACAACAAAGAAACCAACTGGACTAAAGAAAACACTCAAAAAAAGGTCAGGATTAACATTTCACTGACATATATTTTCCTGAAATATCGAAACATTTTTCATTATTAGTTCCTACCTTAGAACAGCATTATATAAAGATGATTTATTAAGTTTAGTCAGTTAATGGGTTTACTATATTTCTCCAGTGTAATATTTTGTATTTTCAGAAATTGTATTGGAAATATCTTCAGACTGTTACATACAAAGCAATATTAATTACATATTTTAGATCATAATATTATTGATTGTTTAATGCGAGTGACTAAAGGTTGTGTTACCATTCAGTATAACAATGTCACAGTTCACAGTTAATGAAAACTACATGTAGACTTTGTAAATCCTCTAGAGTTTTCTGTTTCAAATGTACTACATCTACTTTATTTGCAAATTGTCACTTGTAATGAAGTGGTTTGACAGTAATGTAGAGTGGAAGACTATTAAATGTCTGCCCAAGGGTCCACAGCCCATTTCTGAGCAATGATTTGCTGGCCCAAAGGTAGCAAAGGCTGTAAATCATGGCTAAAAATCACATTTCTTTCTGTACCCTGGAGTTGTCTTAGCATTGACAAATCTAGAGAATTAAATTTACTACAGATCATTTTCAAAAATTGTACAACAGTTTTACAGCTATAATTTTAATCTCAAGTCAAAATATTAGAGTGCAAACTAACAATGTTTTTTTAGAGTTTTACTTCTGTTCTTGAATGTGAACTGTGTTACAATTCGAAGGGCAAGCAAGCTATTCAACATTTATATGTATCAAACCATGTACTGTATGTCAAAGAATTTTGGTGTCTATTCAGCATCAGTGTAGATGTTGACCTGAATAATTTCGAACATTGACTCAATGTTTTTATTTTTATTACTAGAAAAAGTTATACACTGTTGCATTAACAAGGTGTCCCTGTAAAGTCTCTGCAGGCAGGTTTTTTCAGTTGCCTGAAGACTGTCCTGCACTATACATGTCCCAGCTCTGCCCAGCCAAACTCCGCCAGGTCTTCTTAGTCCTCTTCATTTCATTGCAATAACTTGGTTTCTAAATCTCCCCACTAAATGAGGCACATTGTTGTGCCTCTTGCATAGTTTAGTAGGAACACCTTCAATTCTCCCAAATCCCCCTCACAAACCTTCTCTGCTGCACCTCAATAAATTATGTTACTTTGTTTTGCAGTCCTATGAGCTCTGGGGCAAAGGGGGCACGATGGCAGAAATTGAAAACAGGGCAAAAGCTGTACTTATACTGTGGGACATCTATTTTAATTAAACTTCTGTGTATCATCTTTGTGCTCAGAATACAGAAAAGCAGCAGCATTTCTACATTGATAGTGCCCTTTCTGTATTAAAGATAAGAGTGATCTAAAATGAAACATATCTATATAGCCTATAAAATATTGAGGGAGTTTTTGTGATATTTCAATCTGACATATTCTCTGTGTAATTTGACATGGAATCTTCTACCAAGACCCAATGTAAGATACTGTAGGAGGAAAGGGTAAGAAGATAAGTGCTTGCGTCAGTGGCGACTCTCCCTGCCGAAAAGGGGGAGTGACCTCACAGAGGGTGTGGTCATATGGGAAGGGGGCGTGGCCATGTGTCCCGAACCCCGTAGTCCAGACTCCCGTGCTTTTTACTGGGAGAGCCAGGGGGGTGCAGGAGGTTCGGACTGCCCTGTGTGTAGTGCCAGCTCCCTCACAGTCTCAGGAGCATAGGTCTGCAGTTAATACTACAGTGCAGCACCCGGCTCCTGTCACTGAGGGGGAGTCTGTACCTTGGATGGGTGACACCCGGGTGCAGCCCACACGACCCCTTGTAACGCCAATGGCATGCCTGCATGCGTGCATGTGTGTGTGTGGTGAGAAGAGGGTGGGGTTGTGGGCACAAGCCAGCAAAGTGTGAGAGTGTGACCGGGTTTAGAATGTATATTGGGGTCATGTCCTCCACCAAGCACAGAGTAGCTCTATTACAATACTATGGGTCTTATTCAGAGTTGCTTGCAAGTTGGCCGCAATATGTGTTTGCGCCACTCCTATATATCTGCACAGGGAGGGGATCGGGTACTAATTACCTTGTGCGGGTACCAATCAGAGGTCTGATCTGTGTGACAGTGGCCCCAGGAGAGGAGGAGGAAGGAGCTGCTGAGAGTTATGTAGCTCCTCCAGCTGCAGAGAATCACTGATGGCTGCTGAGCTGCTGTAGCACAGCCTGGGGATCCTGTCTGTGCAAGGGACGCAGCATGACTTTCAGCAGGGCCGTAGCTAGGGTAGTGCGGCCGGTGCCATCGCACAGGGCACCACAGGCCAGGGGGCGCTGTTTGGGCCTGTCAAATTTCTGTTTATTATAATTTTTGCTAGTAGCTTCCTCTTATTTCATCCCCAGCATCTCCTGGCCTCTCCTCTCTGTTCCCTGGCCCTTTTTTGGGTGCATTATGTCCCTTTTAAAAATGAGGGGGGCGCCAATGCTCTTTCTGGCACAGGGCACCAAAAAGTCTAGTTACGGCTCTGACTTTCAGGTTATATTCTAGACTGAACACAGATACTTTTTTGCAGTTACTAGTCAGTTGTTTTTACTGTGTAGCAAAATATCTTTATTGTTACAATAAATTATTATACTGTGTCAATTGGTGGCTGTTTCTATCCAGCGCAGTTTTTTCTTTTTAATGACTTTCAGGCTGTCCCAGTCCCACCTCAAGCTGCCGCAGTATAAAAAAACCACAAATGCAAATGATTCGCATGAGACTCTGAATCAGGCCCTATAGAACCACAGTGCTTGACCAGGGGTTGTCGGGAGCGCGCTGTGATGCCGCAATGTCACATCAGTCTCCCCCATGAAGCATGGCCACGACACTCATGATTTGTGGCCTCGCCTATTTTTGCGTGCGCACAGAGTACCTGCTAGAGATTTATTCTACATTTACCACTGCAAAATTCCACAGCAACTGTGCTTATCTCTATTTAAGGGACTATGGGCCTTATTCAGCAGTGCGCTGAACACAGATTCCCGATGATTGGGAATCTGCGCAGATGCCTGACCCATTCTGCGCATGTGCAGAACGGGTCTGTGATCCCGCACGCAGACTGGCAGCAGACTGTCATTGATTGACAATCTGCTGCCATTTGTAGGCAGAGACAGGGCGGCAACGGCCTCCGTTTCCCGAAACGGAGGCGTGACGCCGCCATTGGGGGGGAGGGAAGAGACCAGGATCTCCGTCAACTGACTGAGATTTTCTGTCCTCTTCCTCTCATCTGCGGTGGCCGGCCTGAGTGACCCCATAGGCTACCGTAGCCGGCCAATGTTCCAGCAGAGCAGGGGCGGATTGGGATGGAAAACCAGCACGGGGAAATTTATGGAAGCAGCCCTAATGGGGGCAGGGTTTGTTAAGTGGGTGGGGTCTGTCGAGGGGGCATGATCCCTCCTCATAGGGCCTAATTCTGAGTTGGACACAGTTGCAGCTATCCTTGCATCTTTTGCTGCAGTTGCGTCTGCGACTTTAGGCTAATGCCGCTACAATGGCCTTTTCTGGTGTACATATAGATTTATACATATAAGTATTTATGAAACGTAATATATATATATCATATATATTATATATATTTATATGTGATATATAATATATATACTATATATGATATATCATGTATACCATATATACATCACATATACATCACACACACACATATATATATATATATATATATATATATATATAAAATGACAGAGTAGAGTGAACTTTATTTAACATGTTATATATAAATATTATATATGCTGGTGGCCTGGTGCCTACCTGGTGACGCAGCAGACTGAGCACAGAGATATTTGGCAGGCAGCCACCACCTCCCTCCATGCTCCTCTTGTTTGGCAGCTCACCGTTGGGTGCTGCCTGGCAGCCTGAGACTGGCACTTTGCTGTGTCTGCTGCCTGGTTTGATCGATGTCTTTGAGGAGGCTGGAGGGAAAGGCTGGAGGCGGAGCCGTCAGTGGTGATTGATGGCCCCAAGCTCTGCAAAGGCTTGTGGGAGGAGCTGCTGCTGCTGGGTATGCCATTTTTTTTAAACTTTATAATGCTTGTGTGCACTGTGCAGCAGCTGCCCGATAAGCTCCGATCGCAGGGGAGGCTGGGCAGTCAGTGAAGGGTGGGCTGAGCCGCTGCCGGCCACCGGGCCCAGTGGGAACAGGCCCGGCGTCCTGGAGGCCAAATCCGTGTTTTGAGTAGTTAGCCACTGATTTGCGATTATGTTAAAATGTTTTTAAATTCCTAATAGATTATTTTAGAGCCGTACATGCTCATAAATTTTACTTATGTTTCAAAAATTCTCTAGCAGTCCAAGGGATTTATTAGTTGCATCACCTATTAAACATTGCCAAATGCAACTTTTGCATTTCTTTAGCACACATAAAATCTCACATCAATCTACGTCATTTGCCTATTGCTCTGTTATCCCGCAGTGCACACAATGTCACAGTGGAATACTTATGTTGATTCTTGTATAAATCAGAAATACCTGTAGAGAATATCGAGCTTGCTCATAGATGGTGAAACTGGGGAGAATGTAGTTTCTAGTCAAGCAATTTGTAAGAACTGTCTAAGTGTGTGAAATGGAAGTACTGTAGCAACTTATTTTTAGAAGTTTTCAGAGAGCAGGGAATACTACAAATCACAAGAGTTTTAAAAGACTTCTATAGGAATTGAATGGAGGCTAAAGCTTAAAAGGTGTTTGTCACGGTCCTGCGTCCGACCCTCCAGATACGCCAATCTGAGAATCGCTGCCCGTGACTTTTACAGGTTACCTCACCATGTGTGGTAACTAAACCTGGTAACTGTCACCAGCAAAGGGGAAATTTAGTGTTAAAACACAAGGTAAGCCTTTGCCCTTACCTGCCCATACAATTATGCACACTTAGTAAAAATAGGTAACATGAGCCATATGAGGCCTTGGGTCATAAAAACACAGATCCAGAACTAGAATTAATGTTTAATTCAAGAATATCTTCAAAACTTATGTACAAAAAGTTACAAAGAATATAATAATGTTAAAAATAATCACACAGCTATTCCCACTATCCAGAAAATAACAAATTGAAGAACAAACCATTCCGATCAAGTTGGATTAAATGGTTCTGGGATGAGGCCTTCCCAGTGATGAATTAGGGATCATCTGTATCCTTCGATAGCCTCATGCAGAATGAACAATAGGTCAGACTGGAATCACATTTTATGCCTGCCTTTTCCGTGTACCCCCCTCACTCCCACTCTGGGGATGCCTTTGACCATTTTCAGCTCAGAGTGGATTGACTAGGTGAAGAAATCCACACATCTGGGGACCGAGTGTCTGAGTGTCCCCAAACCAAACACAGGGCTCTTAATGACTGTTTTAGCAAGGGTCTGGCCAGCTGTCATATAATTCCACAGGCATTTATTTTATGCCATATATAGCGAGACAGGTTTATGGCTGTTCAGGAAGACAGACCTTCCTACAACCTCTCTTAGATTACACAGAGGATTTTAACATACAGATGTACAAGGGAAAATTACATGTTATTCCTAATACAATATCGTTTGCAGTTATGCCCATTCTTATGTGAAATGAGCTTTTCTGCTACAGTGTTGTGTTAAAAATCTTGTGCATACAGTAATATTAGCTAAAGATTAGGGGCCTGATGCAAAGTTGTATGCAAATCAGGGTTGTGTATGTACAGATGTGTCTCATACACTGAGCTTCTTTACGCCATACAGTGTGGTGTGAGGCGTTCGCTGCGACTGAGATGCTCGGATTGTACAGTGTACTAGAGACGCTAGCCTGTGATTTTAACAAGACAGAAATTTGGTGTGAGGAAGAGCCGCGGGTGCTCACATGGGACCACTTTTTGCACAGATTCAGGGCCGCTGACAGCCACGGCTGGCCCAGGTGGAAGGGGGCATGGCCTAATAGTGGGAGGCGTGGTCATGTCCCCTCAGGATAATAAATTTGTAAAAGCCAGGAGGGGTGATAGGAGATAGGAGACTACTGCTATGCTGCAGCTCAGCAGCAGCGAACAGTCTCCCACTGCAGCCCAGCACACAGCAGCATGTGCTGGGCTGCTGTGAGGTAGGAGAGAGGGAGGGGCGGTGCCGTACCCAGGTCCCTGCAGCAATTAGTACCTGCTCCCCGCCCCCCTCTCGGCATCCCTGCATAGACTTAGACACAGTTGAACACAGATGTACAAATGTTACATTGATCAGTGGGTCTGATTCAGAGATGGATGGTATTGCACAGCCACATAGAAACTGCTGTGCTATACTATCCAACAAAATGTAAATGTAGCAGGAAGCGTCTGGAGGAAATAGACACCTCCTTGCTGTATCTGAGAGATCCTAGTGCAGCATCCATAGACGCTTCATCAGATCACCGTCGCAATCATCGAGAACATCGCAGATGGAGGGAGACACATGCACAGTACAGTCCAATAATTGGAGATGTGCTCTAACCATCAGGTTAACATACATCTCTGCATCAGGCCCAGGGTACGCTAGCAATGTACTTTTGCAGTTTCTATGAAAAAGAGTTACCCGGGATCTGGCACGCCAAGAGGGGCAACTTGACATGACTGATACAACAGTAAATAAGGACCAGAAGTGTATCTAGGGATCCGAGTGCCCCTGGCAAGGTAATGGACTGGCGCCCCCCTCCCCACATAATTTCAGGAAGTGCCCCCCAGTAGTAGTCCCCCTATGTAGTGCCCCTAGTAGTAGTCCCCCTATACAGTGCCCCCAGTAGTAGTCCCCCTATACAGTACCTCCAGTAGCAGTCCCCCTATACAGTGCCCCCAGTAGTAGTCCCCCTATACAGTGTCCCCAGTAGTGGTCCCCCATATACAGTGCCCCCAGTAGTAGTCCTCCTATACAGTGCCCCCAGTAGTAGTCCCCCTATACAGTGCCCCCAGTAGTAGTCCCCCCTATACAGTGCCCGCAGTAGCGGCCATCCCCCTCCACAACGTGCCCCCAGTAGCAGCCCCACAATACAGTGCCCCCAGTAGTATCCACCCCCCCTCATAACGTGCCTTCAGTAGCGGCCCCCACAATACATTGCCCCCAGTAGCATCCATCCCCTCCCCATAACATGCCCCCAGTAGTGGCCACCCCCTATAGAGTGCCGCCTAGTAGCCACACTCCCCCACTGTGCTGTGCCAGAAAAATAAAAAGCAACTTACCTGATCCCCACTCCTGCCGATGTCCTCCGCTGTCCACTCCTCCGGGCCCGCTCTCGCTCTGCACTATGGGATGGGAGAGATGTCATGACGTCTCTCCCATCACTCGCTGCGGGGGGAGCCGGAAGACAGAGCTCATGAGTGAACTCCAGCCAGCTCCCTCCGTGGACGCAGCAGCCAATGAGAGTCTGTCTGACTCTCATTGGCTGGCTGCTATAACAAACAGACAGCTGCCGCTGGCGGCTGTGTGTTTGTAAACTGTGTAGGGCAGGCAGCTCTCATTGCAGTCTGCCCTACACTTGGGGCCCGGGGGACTAGCGGGGTAGTCCACCCATTGGCTGCTGGTGGCACTGCCGGACGGCGCTCCCCCTTTGGCCGGTGCCCCTGGCGAGTGCCATCCTGGGAAATGGGTAGATATGCCCCTGATAAGGACACATCTGTATCTTGGGTGTTTTTGCACTGTGCATCTCAACTTGCAGCTAAACTGGCATAACTGAGTGGTAAAGGGTCTGGACAAGCCCAGCTTCTTTGGACTGCAACAGCTTTAGCCCTTAGAAACTGGGTAAGACTGACAACAAGACAGGGGAGTGGCTTCCCACTGTTAGTACACTCTCTTTTAATCGCATTCTGGACTGGCAGTCCCAGGCGGAGAAAATAGGATGGTAAATATTCTATCCCTTACCCTAACCCTCCCCCTAACCCACCCCTCCCTCAGCCTAACTCTTTGTCCCCTTTGGCAGCCTAACTCTAACCACCCCCTGTCACAGCCTAAACCTAACCCTCCCCCTAGTGTGTAACCCTAAACTTAACCTCTAACCCTAACCCTATGTCGAAGCCGGATAATTGCCTGAGTCAGGATCGGTTTAAAATTAGATCTGCGCGACGCCATTTTGCGAATGGCTATGAGACGCCATTTTGCGATTGGCCGCCCAGTGCCATTTTAGTGAAACTCGCCATTATAAGTACATACGGCGATGCTATTATTTAGCATCGTGCGATTCCCACGCAATAGAAAGAAGTTAAAACTCCTCACCACATAAATACAGACAGTCGCTAAAACATATAAACTAATTATCCCTACAAGACACGCACCATAGTGTACTCCACAAAACACATAGTCGCACAACGCTAACTAGCGTCTTTTCCCAATTCCCCAATACACTTACACACTGCACACTTACATGAAAGGTTCCCTAGTATTAAAGTGTAACATTCAAGGCTTATTCAGTGATTATTAATGTTGTGTAATAAAAGTTATTTGATATCTAAGGTTTACTACATGGTAAGCAGACCGTGTCTGGTGTTGTACTGATCCACTGTGTCTCCACAGATTTCCGGTATCATCGGTGAGAAAATCGGAACATATACGTCTGCAAACTATGGACTATAGAGAGTTAAAACATTAAAATGTACTCTGTAATGTTAGCAGCTTAGATTAGCATGCAGCGGGAAAAAGGACACAAAGGGTGGTTGGAGGCTGTTTGTGTCCACTTGAAATTGTCCTATAAACTATCCTGTAACAGAAACACCTTTAAGAAGAACAAATGGAATCATGCCAAACTTGCCTATTGTATTGCCAATCCCTGAAAGAGTATATATGTGCGCTCTCTGACCCCAGTCTTGAGTCTTCTTGCTGTGCTTTTGACGGAGGTTTCTAATGCTGCTGCCGGTATCTGGGCCCAGAGCGCGTGTGTTTGTAACAACTGTACCTTGGGTTTGTATGATTTATTTGTGCTAATTGTCTTTAGATCACAGCATGTAACCATCTGTTTTTATGCTGAATAATAACTTTTTGTGCTTTGGAACAACATTCAAAGTCTGAAGGCATTTATTTACTGTGCGACTCATTACGCTAAATTGCGACAATTTTAGAAGGTATAGGCATGATTTAGAAGGTATAGGTAGGATTGCATAGAGGTTTAAATTAGGTATCCATACCTAATACTCACTTTTGTGATTGTGACCGCTGGGATTCTGGAGCCAGTATTCTGACCATTGGGATCCTGAATACATCCCAAGAAAACACCTCGCCCTTGGACTGCCTATCCTGTGTGTGATTAGCAGATAGCGCTTCCCATGGAAGTCACTGTTAGTGTAGCCAGTGTACACGAATTTCAATTGGCTCACTGGAGGTGGAGGATTTTACTGGGTTGCTGCAGTCAGGACCATAACTATGGTAGTGCGAACAGTGCCTTGGCACAGGGCACCACAGGACAGGGGGCGCTGTTTGGACCTGTCAATTTTCTGTTTATTATTATTCTTCAAATTGTAAAGCGTAATGGAATTTGCTGCGCTATATAAAAAACTGTTAATAAATAAAATAAATAAATAATTCTCACTTGTAGCTTCCTTTTCTTATATCCCCAGCAGCTCCTGGCCTCCCCTATCTCTTCCCTGGCCCTTCCCCATGAGGCCATGGCCCTTTTTCAGGTGCATCTTATGTCCCTATTTAAAAAATGGGGGGGGGGCACCAACGAAACTGGTTAGCACAATTATATGGGGGGGAGGCAGGGGGAAAGAACCTGCTGTATGATGAGGCGGAAATGAGCTACAAAGGTGGAGAATGAGAAGCAAGTGAGAGGGACAGGACGTGCTTCTGGAGGGGGGGGGGGGGTAGAGAAGCTGAGCTGAAAACAATTGGCAATTACAGTATGCCAGGTAGTATGTGGAATGATTACATGCTAATGTACTAATTTTCCTAAGGTCTCGTTTATAAAAGGCAACTTGTATGGTAGTTTTAATTGTTCATTTAAGATTATTTAGTTAATAGATTTGGAAATAACTATTGTAAACTGAGCAGTTTTGACCACATTTGAATTCATTCTAAATTTAAAACAGAAAAAAAAAATGTCCTTTATGAATTTAGGATGTTAACATTTCTCTAGACAGCACCGAAACATAGCAGATGTGACTTTAATAACACTTGCAATTTATACAGAGGCATTCTGTGCAAGTACACATTAGGGTTTTATACTACACCAGACTTACAGGAGGAATAAAAACAGCCAGAACTGCTGGTGTTCATCTCTGAATCAAATCCAAGGAGCGGACAATGCACAGCAATTGGCTGCTATTTCAATAACTGTGTCCCATTTAAAAGTGACTTAAGGTTGCTTGAGGGCAACTATCGCTCTGTCAGTGTAAAGAACATAACTTGTCTAGAAGAAATACCATATTAGCAAAACAAACTCTGTATAAACGTATTATTATGTTTTTTTTTTAAAACGCATTTATGAACTGATGATAATTAAGTACATACAGATACTTGCATCAAGCCAATTTTTTAACAAGCCTTTCATATGGGGTAATCCTCAAACATTAGTGTAGTTGTGTATGATGAGCTTTTAAAATTATCATCACTTGATATGAGTGATATGATCAGGACCAGAGCCGTAACTAGACCTTTTGGTGCCCTGTGCCAGAAAGAGCATTGGTGCCCCCCTCATTTTTCAAAGGGACATAATACACCCAAAAAAGGGGAATGGCCTCATTGGGAAGGGCCAGGGAAGAGATAGGAGAGGCCAGGTGATGCTGGTGATGAAATAAGAGAAAGCTACAAGTGAGAATGATAATAAACAGAAATTTGACAGGCCCAAACAGCGCCCCCTGACCTGTGGTGCCCTGTGCCATGGCACAGGCCGCACTACCCTAGCTACGGCCCTGATCAGGACTATAGCAGGAGAAGAGCAAAGTGGTGACGTCGCCCAGGTCACATGGCCAAGGGGTGGCACAGGTACCTTTACTTTGCCCTCTAGCACTGGTCCCTGGTCACTGAAGGGGCTCTCTTCTCCATAGGTAGTTCAAGAGAATTATGAGTGGATTAGAAGGCAGCAGGAGAAGCTATTAAAGTGCTTGTGGGAAGGGGGGGGGAGATAATGTGCCGCTGGAAGGGGGGAGGAGCAGCTGTAAAATTTTGGGTAGGGAATATAGAAGTGACAGGGGGAAGGGGAGGGTTTATATCAGTACCAGGGGGGATGTTGTTTGGACTGTAAAGGGCACTATAATGTCCTGGTATGGCACTGACATACAGTATGATAGAGATGGAGGTAGCCTGACAGATTCCGCTAGAAAATTGCATAATATGGAATAGGCAAAACTACCTAATTGATTTTAATGAAGAAATCCCTAAACATAAATTATAATTTAGCTTCTGGCGTAGTTTGGTTCATGTTTTCTTGTGCCAGAATGGGACTTTTCTGAGGGCCCCATCCCCCAAACTAGCTAAACTATGGGGAACTACTTGCTGAAGACCCATTTTTAGAAGAACACTACACTGCTGGTGCCTCAAGATTTTTGTCATCAAAGTGAGAGTTGGAATAAGACCCCATTGGGCCCTAGGCACTGGTCCCACATCCATTTTTCTTAAATAACAATATAAACATGTATTGGGTAATCTGGGTCTTCAGTGCACACTGGGCCCTAGGGGGGAGGTTAAACTGCATAATAGATGATCCACCTATGCTTCACGTAGAAAACCAAGAGAAAGGGCGGGTCAGTCAGTCCTGTGACAGGTTTCTAACGTTGACACTGACTGGATGGAACTGCAGCCTTTATTTTTGTTAATGACACAGTTTAAAAAAAAAATTATCTGCTTTCAGTTTTATTTGTTAATGCTGGCAACAAGAGTCCCTTGTAATGGGAGCAAGCGGCTTTATTATTTACAACATAGATAAAAGAGAGAGACCAGATGCACCATATAACCATTAATAATTATACATCATATACAAGGTTTTTGGCATAAATTTGGTTATGAGCTTACCCACCAATGTCAAGGTAACCTCATTGGATAAGTCCCTAGCAGGGCACCACACAAAATGAAGAAAAATAGCAGTGAAGTGTTGAAGTGTTAGGTAAGTGAAAGTGGCTGCTTAGTGTTCTAAGGGACTGATTCAGAGCCGCTCGTAAGCGGCCACTCGTTCGCTGCGAGCGATGTTCACACAACTGCGCATGCATATGGGTCGTAATGCGCATGCGCCAACCAGTCAGTGCGATCAGAAATCGAGCGCTTGCCAAATAGCGAGTGCCTGCTAATTTGAGTGACAGGATGAGGCGTTTGTGGGTGGTAGCAGGGGAAGGTGCTTGAAAACGGGGAGTGGAGATCCGAACGCAGGTGTGCCAAACGGTCAAAACGGGCGTTTTAAGGGTGTGCATAATTAACAAAGCAGCGTCATCGACCACGTCACTTGGTTGTCTCTTAGCCTGAACTGTTCGCATGTTTGCGGTAGGAAAATCCTACCACAAGCACTGTGAGCAGTTCAGACGCCTTTCGATGTACTCGATTAATCAAATAAATAGCGGAGATGACGTAGGATGTGAGCGGCCAGGGGGCGTCTTTACAAAATAGCGAGCTCATGTTTCGTTCGCTCGCTCAGACATAGAGGCGTCAACAAACCGCAAAGAGCGAGCGATCAATTTAAATAGCCGGCCCCTTTTTCTGAACGAGCGAGCGCAAATAGCATCCGGCTCTGAATCAGGTCCTAAGTGTTAGAAAAATTTTAAATAAATATGAGAAAAAGTAACATAAATAAAAAACAAACATAAAGTGATATAAAGTGTTACAAATAACACTTTTATATCACTCTGTTTGTTTTATATTAATGTTACATTTTATTTTGTGTGGTGCCCTGGGGTGGTTTGGCTGGGATGGTTTGGGGGAACCCCATGCCCCAGACATGAACCCTCATAGTGTTACCTTGACGTTGTTGGGTAAGCTCATAACTTTGGCCAAATTTATGCCAAAAAACCTTGTATATGATGTATAAATATTAATGGTTGTATAGGTGCATCTGGTCTCTCTCTTTTCTATGTTGTAGTATTAAGTCTAAGCTAGGTACCACATCCCATTAGAAAAAGCTAGGGTGTGCAGTCCAGGCCCCCTTCCCCTAAAAGGCTTTATTATTTAATAAAATGGATTTAATAATGTTTATGTTGGGGGTGTGCTACCTGCACATAGTGCTTGCTTCTGAGTCGCACATAGGGCCTGATTTACTACGGAAAGTTATTGTGAGCGCAGCTGCGATTACGCATGCGGGTCTGCTGTGCAAATATACTAATGACTGCAATCGCAAGGCAGTATAGAGACGCCCATTACCGTTATCTCACATCCGTCTTACCTTGCAAACCTCCATAAACATCGGTAACATCGAGAACCATCAGAGCCTCAATTACATCAGGTCAGACCTTACTCAGAAATTGTTAACCTTCCTGTACGCATTGAGTACCCAAGCTGTGTATGCCATCGCAGTGGATAATTTATGCACGCCCCAAGTAACGGCATTCAAGCAGCCAGCCACGCCTGAGTTTCTCCGACCACCCCCCCGTCACCACCCCAAAACGCTCATTGCCTGTCACTCACTCTGCGATGGCTCTCCATGGTCTGCTTGATCACAGTTCGATCACAGTAATGCCTTCGCTCACACGCACTGCAATGATACACATGCGTAGTGCACAACAGTCAGCCGCTAGCGTAGTTGTGATTCATGCTGAATCAGGTCCATAATAGCAAAACAAATGACCAGCAAAGATATAACATAAAGGTAAAGTAAATAAAAAGAGCATAGCATTATTTTGTTTCTGCCCCTAATCAGCAGGTGTGCGCCTCAATATACTAAATTACAGCTATAAACCCCGTTAAGGAGTATTTATAAACTTATGGTGAGGGGAAGATAATTGTTTCGGAATTGTATTTGAAGAGATGATTACAATAACACAATATGACTTTTTTTAATTAAACTGCAAACAGCAACATAACCAGCACAATAAAAGAGCAACAGGAATGCGGCTAATGACTATAATTAACCTATTATGGGTCTCAGAGAGAGTATTGTGCCTGTAAACAATATCATTAGCCTGTTAAGGATCTGGATATTAAGAATTAGTAAAATCATTCTCTGATGTGCTTCAAGAACTCTCAGAATAAAAGCATAGACGGAAGTCCTGAACCACAGGACATTATGCAACATCAAAAAGTCCAATAAAATCTGTATAATGTCAATATATATGTCAAAAGTACAAAAGGGTGTAGGGGAGGACACAGGTAAAAATTGATACAGTGTGTATGAGCACCACACGCCAAAGAAAATATCTGCTAATCTATCGGGGGCAAGCAGTGCATAAAAATTGCGACGTGAGAAAAATTAAGTATTGCTACATTGAAATCTAAACAGTTAGTGGCATGGTCTGCAATTGCTTTTATTACAGGATTTCTTATGCTAATGAAATCCAAAAGACAGCGTGTGCTCAGAGATATTACAGACCTGTGCTCCAGTACTCTTTTGTGCCCCAGGACCTGTATAACCTTTGTAACTTACGTTTGGTTTTTCCATGTTGTGAATATGCATTTTATGTCTCATAAAGGGTTTTCCTTGTTTGACTGTCTAGACAGACACAGTGTAAAAATACATCCCCCGGGAAATACGGTTGGTGAAACTGAAGATAAGAAGTGTGTAGATCACAGGTATTGCTGTTCTTTTTGCTATGATTTTACAAAAAGTGTTCAAGAGGAACATTTTATCGCCTTTAACTAGCTGCCATAAGAGCTTACATTGATTAATCTATTTTTATCACCTAATAACAATCAACTTCTGCTTTAGGGGTTTATATAATTAAATCAAGTGCGGAACTTGCTGCTATTTCTCTGCAAATGAATCATGGAAAGTAACATGTAATACATAAATATTGCTCATAATGCTAAATATTATGCTGTTGTTCTGAGTTTATTATACTTTGCATCTGCTGGGATCAGCCTTGGACAATACGCTGATATGTTCATTGGCAATTTTACTACCCGGGTGACATGGTTCATTGTTCAATTAACTACACACATTTGTCCCAAGTGGACGTGATTAAGTCACATACTGTACATGAACCTTGTCTGGCGATAGGAGAAAGGTGTTTTCATGGATGAAAACAGCTTATTTACAGGCAGATATGTACTTTGCTTCTTAATCACCTGGGCAAGAATAGTTAATTTCCAGCATTTTTATCAATACTAATCTGTCTATTCATTAAAGGTATTTTACAGAAAATACATGTATTAATGGGGTATCACAGAATATATCCCTCTAGTTTTGGTCCCTGAGCCGTAACTAGGCATGTACGAGCGGTGCTGCCACACAGGGCTCTGTGGGTTACTTCGTCACTGCCCCACAGCCCCTACATCTGGCTAGCAGGGTGCCTGGAATGACACCCTGCCGTTTTCCTTTGGACGGTCCAGACATGCACCCTGCAGTCTTTATAGCACCCCGGAGCATCCTGAGGATTCAATTCTGCCCCTTTAGCATGACATCATGATGTTATGCGGTCAGGGGGCGTGGCGGGCACAGGGCCCATAAAGCTCGGCTATGTCTCTGGTCACTGGAGCAGTTCCCATAGCTTTCTTGACAAATGTACAAAACTTTGCAAGCTTCAGTCCAGATAGTAATGCCATCTTACAATAGCTTTTGCCATTGTAGCCTACAGGCACAATAACTCTGCAGGGTCCAGACCCGGAAGTAAAGTGATTGCATATGTGATCACTTTCCTTTTCATGTGCCTGCAACTCTTTTTAGGTGCATTGCCCCAATACATATTTTCTTATTGCCATGATTTGTGGGCATAAGAAATTATGTTTATCGGAGTTAAATTGCACCTATTCCCCGGGAGCCACATCCTCCCTGGGTTCTATGAAATAACAAAGATTTTAAAACGTGCTTAGAGATCACCACGAAGCTGGTAAAAGAGACCGATGGCAACTGCACTGGCTCAGGGTGCCACACTACTGTGCCAACAGCCCTGGGTTTGCTGACAAGGGATGGGTATGGGAGGCCTGCGTCCGGGATCCCGGCAGTCAGAATCCTGACAAGGGTTAGAATACCGACACTTTATCGGTTGGTTCCCTAACCCTCCCCCCCTCCCTACCCTAACCCTCCCTCCCCTGTGTCTAACTCTAACCTCCCCCCTAGTGCCTAAACCTAACCTCCCCGCACTCTAAACCTAACCCTCCACACTTACTGCCTAACCCTAACCCTCCCCCTAGTGCCTAACCCCTATTGCTAACCCTCCCCCTAACCCCACTACTTACCTTTGGGATTCCGGCGGTCAGGATGCCGGCACCAAGATTCTGATAGGTGTTGGCATTCTGGCGCCGGCATTCTGACCGCCAGAATCCCCTCCGTCTGCATTTTAACTGATGCATCCATTAACTTTCAACTCTACATTATTCCCTATATACTTTTAAACATTTTTGGGAACATTTGTGCTTGTTCCCTTTTAGCCGACAGGTACTGCATCGGTTCAGTTACAGTACAAAAGTAATGCAATGTTATAAGCATGGGAAGGAGTGTGACACTTTCTCTATAATGTCCAAATATAAGATAGCTTATAACATTCTGTATAAGGCTGCCATGAAAACTTTCCAGGCAGTGAAGTGTGGAAGACAGTGCATTGAAAATGAGAAATATTGGTCATGTTGAATACATCAAACTAACTCTTATCATCCAGTATTATTGTATTATTGGACTGCTTCTACACAATCACTTAGACAATAATGGCTGTCTGGGAGGCTTGTGTATTAGAAAAAAATATTGAAGCTAATTGTAGCACCATATATGCCAAACATATCAATCAAGGAAATGTGTGAATGATACTTTGTCACATATAATAGGCAATTGAACCTGAATCGAGTGTCACCAATTCATATTAATAACCTCTCATATAATGATAATCTGATAGGATTGTATTAGGGCCTGTCATTAGTATTAGAAATATGATGGTGTGTTAGAATTGAATTACCCTTTCCAGCCTAACATCATTTACATCGTTAAAGCTGCAGTATTTGATTACATAAACAAAGTATGTGTGTCCAAATCAAGGAACTACCTGGGGGGCTCTTGTGCTAGAATATTATGCACATGTGAACTGAATACACTGCACAGAACGATTCTTCCCAATATATGAGACTGATCATTGTTTTGGAATATGGTGCCATCATTTCATACCATTATAAATAATAGATCAACTGAATCAGATTTACGAGGGTGGAACCAAAAGTCTGTGTCCTGACGTAGTAGTAAATGTCACCCCATATTGATACTCTGTGTATGTATACTATTAGAGGTCTTGGTAGGACACTGGGGAAAATTACAGCACAATTCTTCTTTTATTTTTGCAGATATTGAATAAAAAATGGAACAACATCACTAAAAACCAAAAGCAGAAAAATAGAGAATACTGAAAAATGGAGAAAACTGAAATTCACGCTCAAGCTCAAGGGACACATTCGTGGGAAGACTTTTGCGTCTGATGACGATGTCATGACTGCTGTACAGGACAGGTTTGAAAAACAATTACCAGACTTTTTCTTGAACGGAATTAAAAGGTTGGAGCATCAATGGGAGAAGTGTTTGGAAGTAAAGGGAAAATGTTGAAAAATAAATGTAATTTGAACTTAAATTTCTCTGCTATTCATGGTCAGGACACCGACTTTTGGATCCACCCTCGTACTATTACATCGATCAGTGATTTCCCTTTATATGACTTGGTGTAAGAGGTTTTGGTGTGATAACAGCAATATACAGTACATAAAAGTGGGGCAGAACATTTTTAACCAAATACAGTATAAGGAGTTGTCAGTGACCTCACTAGGGGAGCGAGCGCAACACCAGATGACACCAATAGAGGGGGTGACACCAAAATAGCAGAGCTGCCCTGCTATTTTGGTGTCACCTCCTTCGGATAGTGTCACCAAGCAGCGCTGCAGCAGTCATGGATGACATGCGCATCCACTCTTCATCCACTGTGCTGGTAGAGGCTAGGGTCTGCCCAGCAGCTCCTGTAGTGCTGGGCAAGCCCCATGCATGACGAGAGCAAAATAGCACATATAAGGGGGTGTGGCCTCATGGGTAAAATGCCATGCCCCCCTATCACACACCCCAAAGGTCCCTGGTTAATCCACTAGGTGTCATCACCTATAATGACATCACTGCGAGTTGTCACTAATAATAGTATTATAATAACTAAATCATGGGAGGAGGGTGCCCCTTTATAGATAAAGAGGCAGCCAGATGGGTTAATTCCTAGTCTATACACATTTAACTTACATTTTAATTCACAGCTGTTTTTTCTAAAGATACTAACAAAAAGGTAAGTTGACATGATATCCTGTTGTTTGTTTTTTCCTCAATATTTTCTAACCTGAAGAGTTAAAGCAGTTGAAACAGAATCAGCACCACGTCAGTTGGCATAGTGTATTTTGCTTGAATTTGCTCTGCCCAGAGCAGTAGACACACACATATGTCTAATGCAGATTAGCGGGATTCTGCCACTTACACCTATCTGCACCTGGATGAGCAGAATGTACATGTATTGTTCTTTGCATAATATGTCAGGTGGCAAAAGTTACAAACTAACTACACCTAAATCTCTTTAGGAAACAAGGAGAATGTGCTTCAGGTGCCAGTTGCCTTGTTGGGTAGAACACCAATCACCAATTACAATGTATTTTCTTATTCAGTTGTGAGTCTGACTCACAACTGCATGGCACAGAATTACATTTTTAGCAAATGATGGTGACTTTTATTTCATATATACATATATAATGTTTCCCTACCTGTTTTGTACAATGCCAGTGAGCTTGGTGGAGGGGGCTTGAGGAAACTCTAGCACTTCTAAACCTCAGGGCACGACCCTCGTAGACTGGCTACACCTCTCCATGTACTGGCAATACCCTATCGGTGTTGAGTAAATAAGGATGGGAGGCGCCTTAGCAGGATCCTTGTATACCAGTGAACACACATGTACCCAAAATACATTGATCTTCTTGTTCAGATTCCATATGCTGATCTAAGCACACAGTATGGCCACTTACATTACCAGTCAACAATTTAAAACTCCCACTTTTTTCCAATATTTACTGAAATTTGCGCAGTTTAACATCTCAATACATAGAACAAATAAACAATTGGAGACAAAAAAAGAAATCAGGGTATCATTTTGTTTACCCAAATGTAATCATATTTTATCATTCATCAAAGTAGCCACCTTTTCTATACTTCCTACAATGGAAATCAAATATTCTACATGAACTTCTTCCCAACACTGTTGCAGAACTTACCACAGATGTGTTGCACTTGTACAGTAGGTTGTTTTACCTTCACCCTTCTGTCGAATTCATCACATACTAGCTCAATTGTGTTTAAGTCTGGAGACTATGCTGGCTACTCCATGATCTTAGTACTACAACCTTTTCTTTTCCCCAAAGGTAGATCTGACATTGCCTGGAGGTGTGTTTGGGTAATTACCTTGCTGTAGGATGCACCTTGACCAACTAGGCATAGGCCAGGTTTATTGCATGGCGCTGCAAAATTCTGTAGTAGTCTTTTTATTTCAGGGTGCCAGACTCTTTGAACTAACTCGGGATCCATCAAAAGAACTCCAGAAGATCACACTTCCTTCCATATTTGACAGTTGGTGTCAAAGGGGTTTATTTTCTTCTCTGCGTGTTTAAGCCCAAAAATGAAAAGGGTAATGCTATACCAAAACGTGTGTTGCTATTAAAGCATTGCCCTTTTAAATGTTGGGCTTAATTATGCTGGTATGTGGTGTAAATAAACCCAACACACTGAGGCACCATCCTATTGCCTACCTAACAGCGTACAAAAACCCTGCATAATGAACCAAAGAATTCTAAAGTTGATTCATGATTCTATAAGACCTTCTTTCGGTGGTCAGTTGTCCACTGGTAGTGCTTCAGGGCCAGACAAGCCTATATTTTATTGCTGCAGCTCTAAGTTCTTAACCCCAACTGGGTCAGTGAAAAAGGCCTTTTATCATTCTGAAATGTACATAATTTTTTCAGTTTTTGCTAAAAGTTTTCTATTTAAATCCCACCAGTTACACTTGCCTTTGTACCATTTCAGGATATTCATTGGAGTTGAATTAATTATGTTTCAATAAAATCTGGAAAAATTGGGGTGTCCTAAAACATTTGACTGGTAGTGTCCCGGGATATCTGGGGTATATAGAGAACTACAGAAATTAGATAATGGGGTATATTTACTAAAATGGGGGTTTTGAGAAATGGATATGTTGCCAATAGCATTCTACTGTACTTAACATTTAACTAGCACCTTCTAGAAGATAATAGCTAGAATATGATTGGTTGCTATGGGCAACATCTCCACTTCTAAAAACTCTCACTTTAGTAAATATACCCCAATGAGTGTTGTCACCATTTTACCTTTTTTGTACCATACAAGATTAAACTTAATATTATCAAACCAATTTTTTTTCAGTAAAATTTACCTAATTGACCAGCCAAAATCTCTCCATGGAGACAGCCTTACAGGCTGGTGATTGCGATGTTCAATTAATGACAATAAAATCCTCAGGAAATCAAAACATCCCAGATATTTTGTAATTAATCCTAGCGGCAATGAAATAATTGTGTTATCCAGGATTAACATGGATGAGCGGTAAAGCATAATAGTAAAAACTAGTTATTCCCTCCTGGCATACACAATAATAAAAGTAATGTCATTAGGTCAGTTTTTGAATGTAGCATGTGCCAAAAAGTTGATGTTTCTGGATAAAATTTCACAGTTGAACTACAAGCGTTTTGTTTCTCAAACACTTTGTACCTCTGTGCGCTACACGAGGGTATAGAAATCTCTTCCCTCGTACAACTGTACATATGTTTTGGGACTGCTTATCTCGCCGGTTCAGAGTAATAATATTGCTGGAACATCTTATATCGCCACTTACATAAAACAGAGAACGTTTCTCTCAGAGATCAGTGCTAGGAGGTAGAAATTGCTTAAATAAAGAAGATAGTTTTGATTTTGCTCCAGGTGATGCTGTTTTATCTGCATTTTATTATACTCATCCCAGCAGCACAGCAAAGGGTCTGTGTATACAGTATGTTTGTATTATTGCAGACATCATCCAGCCTCTTTAATTATGCTAAGACCTCCCGCAGCCTCAATCTTTAAGACTTGAATGTCTTTTCTATTTTTTTATATTCATAAAGGGGCCTATATATCAAATAGGTCCAAAAGGAAAGATTTTCTTGCCTATTTAGCAGAAACAAAATTGCAGCAGAGACTGAACACATCACCGAGCGGTTCGGGGGCACTCCTGTACATGCATGAGCTGGTCACACGTGCGCATCACACTGGATTCCCTGTTCCAGCTTCCAAAAGTAAATTAATTACAAAATAATTAAAATAAATAAATAAACAAATATATTTGTCAAAGTTATGGAAAAAATGGTTTATTTTAGCAATATAGCAATTTTTCCATTATCATTGCCATCTTGAGACACGATTACTACCTTCCCCATGCAAAGCATAGGGTAGTAATGGACATGGCTACCGCTGACAAAACTTGGTGACAGCCGCCCCCAGCAGTAACCCTTGATAGACAGCAAAAAGTCCTAATTCTGGCAAAAAGCCGTTTTCACCAATAATGGAAATCTATGAGAACCCTGTCACTGGGTCCACCCTGAAATCATTCTGCACCCCAACAGTAAAGAACTGGGGTGGGATGCATAAAGGGGGAAAATGCGGTCAAACCCTAAAAATGCGGGTTTGACCGCATTTCTCATATGCACCAAGCCATTGGTTGCGGTGGGTAATGCCATCTTCCTGATGGCGTTACCCAATAGAAGCCTAAGGGCTTCTCTCCGCAAAGTGCTGATAAAAGAATCCCAGTCGGATCCCTCCCAGCACCAACCCGCGGTGCGGGCGTCCTTCTGTGCATGCGCAGAAGGATGGCGGAGGGGCTTCTATGTAATAGACCCAGAAGTCCCTCCATCGCAAACGGCCACTCTTACCGACAGCGGTCCTTTGCGGTGACCGTCATGGATACCGGCGTCACTAACGCCGGCATGCATGCAATGACCGGCGGAATGCATCGCGAGTGCTGTGCATCATGCATCCCACCCCATGTCTAGCAGGGCTGCCATCAGGGTGAGGGGGATGTCGGACCTGTAGTCCTGTTCACGGACAGAAAGGGGCCTGCCCACAGTGATATTGTGTTGCTGCGGTCAATCTCCCCTGCTGTTTGTATTCTCCATATGCTAAAATTTGCCAGAATCAAAGATTGTGGATTGATTATGCTGTCTGCCACAGTATGAATGTATCAAGTGGAATGTATCAAGTACCTAGCTGCTCATGAGCCTGCCAGAGTGTGACTGTCTGTGTATGAAGCCAGCCTCTCAGCACCTGTGTATATTAAGAGTATCTCGGTTCTATGTGATTGTGATCCTGACGAAGTCAAACCTAGGCAATAACCTAATCCTGGTCTAACTACACCCACCATGCCAATAAAGGGGTCCCCCTCTCCAGGGCACCCCAGGCACAGTCTGATAGCCTGGGGGTATTCCCAGCACCCCTGGGCGGTGGGTGCTGGGTTGATTGCGTTGTGGTGTGCATATGAGAATCTAAATAATGTCTCTTGCAGTAGTACTACAGGTCCCAGCAGGCATCCCCGCATAATGGTACTTGGAGAACCACAAGTACCAGCAGGCGGGGAATTAAGGGCCTATAGTACCCCTGCAAAAGAAATATTAAAATATAACAAACACACACCGTTTTTTAAAGTATTTTATTTTGCAGCACCTTCACCTGTGGGGCGGCAGCCTTTAGTTGTTTTACATGGCTGCCACTTCCCCAGGACTTCTAAGGCGTCTTCACCTGGAGCGCAGCGACCATTAAGCTCTTTTGTGCAGCCGCCGCCCATCCAGGGCTTCCGTGGCGTCTTCATGCTTCAGCTGGTCTCTCCAGCTCCCCGGCCGATGACTGAATGGACGGGGCCTCGCGCTAGCTATATTTAAGCCAGCCGAGGGGGCAGAGCGATGACGTTGCGAGCCGTGATTGGCTCGCGGCAGCCATATTTGAATTTCAAAAATGGCGCTGAGGCGCCATTTTTGAAAAGGGCAAGCTCGGTTCTCACCATTGAAGTCAATGGGGAGAACAGCTCATTGGCTGAGAGGTGGAAGGCTCGCCTCTCTCAGCCAATGAGCGCTCTGCACCAGGATTTCTGTACTGAAATGCCGGACGGAGCTGTCATTCGGGTAGTGGTGTTCTTAGAGAACACTACTAATGTGCGGGGGTCCAGGTATCTTGTTTTTTTTTTTGCCAAGACCCTGGATTGTGTGAAGAGGACCTGATCCACACATAGGAGGAGGTGTGTATGGAATTTTTATTACAGGTACTCCCCATTGGATTACCTACTGGAGAAGAGGACAGATTGGCTTCAGGGATACTAGGTGAGTGTGTGTGCATGTGTGCATGTGTGAGTACATGTGTGTGCATGTATGTTTTAATAAAATTATACTTTTCTATGGTGTGTGTTGTGTGTTTTTTTAATATTGCTTTTGCTGTGGAACTAAAAGTACCAGAAAGCCCGTAATGCCCCACATGCTGATACTTGTGGTTCTCCAAGTACCAGCATGCAGGGGAGGCTTGCTGGGAACTGTAGTTCCACAGCAAAAGCCAATATTTATATTTTCATATGCACCACACTTTACAAAATCAACCCAGCACCCACCGCCCAAGGGTGGTCCCCAACTCCCCAGGGATCTCTGGCCTGGGCTGACTAGCGGACATGGGTGATGCTGCGGAAGGGGGGCCCGGTGAAAGGGCTCCCTTGGCTGTGGCATCAACCCCCCCCCCCCGCTAGGTGTCTGGTGCTGGTTCTGGTAAATACAGGGGGACCCTATGCATTTTTTCCCCTTGTATTTCCAGAACCAGGACCAGCTCAGAGCCCTGTGCTGGTGCGCTTTATACAGGGGACCCCTACGTCATGTGTCCCCCATATTTTGGCAACCAGGACTGGTTCTGAAAAGCCTGATGCTCGTTGTGCTTAATACGGGGGACCCCTACATCGTTTGTCCCCTGTATTTAGCGCAACCAGTACTGGGGCTCCAAAGCCCGGTGCTGGTTGTTTTCTGGGGGGTGGGGCCACGCTATTTTTTTTTTAATTAAACACAGAAGCAGGTATTATGGATCTACCAGATCCGAGTCTGCATTCTGTGTGCTGCTACATCCCCCGGGTCCTAACACCTGCCCCACCACCATCCGCACTGCAGCCCACACCGCCGCCGCTAAAGCTCGCTACTGTCCCCGGGTTCTGGCCGCAGCTAACGCCAGCTTTTCCGCCTTTCCGCCGCTGCAGCTAACGCCAGCTTCTTTCCTCAAAACACACCAACGCTAAAGCCCGCAAATGGCAGCCATTTTGATCCACCCAAGTGAAGCCACAGTGAGAACACCTGCTGGAGGCTCCTACTGCAGCTGCGCAACAAGTTGAAAAGTCCTATTTCTACAATGGTGCATTCTTGAGTTAATAGTTTAAAAACTGTAACTTTCTAATTTACCTGAACCCCAAAAGCATGTACCCTGGCACAATAGCTACCAAATAGAACAAACCCAAAGTCTAAATGCCACCCCTACCCTGAGTTTTGCCTTCCCAAAAAAAACCATAGACTATAGCAGAAACGTTGTCCTCATTGAGAATGTCAGAAAAAAGTGACAGTTGGAGCTTTAGATTACTCCCATGTCCTCATTTTTTTATATTTATGCCCTGAAATTAGAAATAGCTTTTGAGGTGTAGCCCCTTGAACACCCTGCTCCCCCCCTTCCAGAATTCTCTATGGAGAAATCCATTTTTTTTAGATGCAGCCTTATAATATACCTGTAAGATGCTTCATATGTTTATGATGATATAATCAGTGGGACAGTGGGCTACCTTACTTGTTCAGCTCACATGAGGATGAGCGGTTCAGCTCTGCTGCTCTCTGTCTCTGCCCTACACACAGCATCACCACTGAAGTGTCAGTCTCGCGAGATGACGTCTACTCTTGCAAGACTGTACTCCCGATGTGAAGCTCCACGGTGGCTGCTGTGTAACAGGGAATAGCTGAGCCGTCGAGGAGAAGAACGCAGACCAGAGTGGTTACTCCAGTTTTGGATAATAACTGTAGGGGACAGTGTCTGGGGGCCCCCTATGAGTGGGGGCCCCGGGACAACTGCCCCTGTCGCCCTGCCTATTATCCGGCCCTGATTATAAACCATCACAAATCTATTCTGGTTCCTACTCACCTGATTCCCTTCCTGGGGTTTATCCATACTTGCATACACTCCCGGAAGTCGCGGGAGGTTCACGATTTTTCGGGTAGCCCCTCGCACCCACGGAAGTGTAGGCAGATCTCCCGGATCTTGCCCACTTCTTAGTGAAGCGGCGGCTGCTTCACTAGCTAGAAGCTAATAGGTTGCTATGGTTAATTTCTCCACTACACTCTTTTTAGAAGGTTTGATACATTTCCCCCTATAATTAGATAGCTGAAGATTGGAAAAATGTCTGATGAATCAAGATTTCTGATGCACCATGCAGATGGTAGGATAAGAATTTGTGCTAAGTGACATTAATCCATGAATCCTTCCTCACTTATGTCAACAGTTCAGGTTCCTGGTGCGTAAAATGTGATTGTTTTTTAAAGCCCCTTGATACCAGCTGAGCATTATACAGTAAATGCCAACAGTGTACCTGAGTATAGTTACTGACCATATGCGTCCCTTTAAGCCACAGTCTACCTCTATTCTAATAGCTACTTCCAACAAGATAATACAGCATCACAAAGCACACGTCGTCTCAAACTGGTTCTACAAACATGACAATGATGTCAGTGTACTAAAGTGGCCTCCACGTCACCAAATCTCAGTTCTGATCTCTATAGCAGGACCTTTATGATCTTTATCATTTAAAAATAGCAGTTGTTTTTTTTTCCTATGAAACATTCTGGAACTTAATGTATGTTTCTTTATAGTAATATCAAATAGTGTGTTGTACAATATAATAGCTATGAGCAGGTTGTGGTTTAAATCTTCTTTATACCACAGAGACCAGATATGTGGAAACCGCCCATAGTTAAAGACCTGTAGAAAATAAACAACATTCATGTCCCCAAAAATCATTTTACAACAATGATTTACGACAACAGTCTGCAAATAGAAAGATATTCCCTGAACGCTGTGACATTTATCCAGACAGTTGAGCTTTCACCAAGTAAATTGTTCTCTAGCCATACAAAGCAACAAAGATCTATGGCCTCCCGAAGGAGTATCCTTATTGTTTGCACTTAAGGGCTGGATCTCATGTACATTCAGCCATACAAAAATCAATGTCTTTCTATTTTCTTTCTGATAAATAAAAACTTGCCTGAGGAGTGACTGAAGATGGTAATGCATGTCACTGACTGCCTTTAACCTATTTTTTTGCATTTCAGCACAAGAGATCCTGGGATATCATATTCTACCAGAAGATGGCAGCAAAGATCTAATTGAAATACAGGCACAAAGAAATATCAAACCTTGACATTGTACCAAATCAGACTTATAATACACAATTAATTATTTTGCATATTAAACAGTTGCTCTGCTTTTCCATTTTCCTGAACATAACATGGGTAATAAACAAATCAACATGCTGCTAAATATTAAACAATGAATGATGTATAGAGTTGACTGTCAGATACAATCACATTAAATGACAAGTGTAGAGTTTCCAACTGCTCATGACCCCGGTTTTAATTAATTGCCCCTATTTTTCAGCATTGAACATCAGCACACTTATTTTATATTGGCTGACATAATTCTTACTATGTATCCACATTCTCTAGGATTTAAAAAATATGTATCAAAGACTTTTTAAAAATACAAAAGGTACATTGTAATTGTGGCCCGTATTAAATTTGAGGCGAAAACCCGTCATTTTCGCCTGTTTCAATTATGCCCGTATTCAATTTCAAAGACTTTTTCCCAGTGTGAAAAGTCTTTGTAAAAAAACGGGGATAATTTTTCTTCACATAATAGGTGGCGAGAAAAAGTGCAGAATTGGGGCTTAAAAAAAAAAGCCTGCACCCCAGGGAATGTCCCCTAAACTGTGTTAAAAAAAAGTAAAAAAAAAATCGGGATACCCAAAATAATTAAGTTTAATTTTGGGGGTAATAAAAATAATTATGGGGGACAAAATCCTAAAGTAGGGTTTTCCAAATATGCGGCAGGTGTTTTCTTCATTGCGGGTGGTAGCGGCAGGTTCATTTTTTAAGTATTTTTAAAAATCATTTTAGGGACTTAAAAATATGCTTGCACTAATTTTCATGTACCCCAAATTTGATGGGCATAGTTATTTTTCCACAAAAAAATTGCTAAATGCTCTTCTGCATCACCTTCTTCAAAGCCGCATTTATGCACCTGCCGCGGCTATTTAAAAACCTGACTTCCCTTCAGCAGGCAAAAACGGGGGTACCCATAGTGATCCCCCATGTCAGAACATCTTTAAGGGGGTGCAAGGATGATTTCCTGAAAATTGACAGGACTTTTCGCCTGTTCCAGTTTCCCCGGGGCCCATTTTCGTGTCCTAAGAAATTGAATACAGGGATAAGCGAAATGGTTCTGTTTTTGGAACTGTCCCAGAAAATCAGTCTACAGCTTTGTGGATACACTTAGTGGAAAAATTTAAATGTGATTCTATAGGATTACTTCCACTTTGAGAGGCCTATTCATTATATAAACCTGATGGCACCATGCAATGCAAATTAAGGATCTGACTCACTGTAATGCAGATTAAAATTGATTATTTCTCCAATGGCGGGACAGGTGCTCTGAAAAGCACCATTAATAGAGCAGCTAAAGTTCACACTGCTGGGTTCTGTTCCTATATAGGAAGGAGCTGGGGCTCAGCACAGAGGCGTCACTTACCTCTGTGACACCTAGTACGGCAGAACTGAAATGCTTTGTGCGCCGTAGGCACGCTCGAAAGTGGGTGTGGCTTTGCGAAATGGGGCATGGCTTCGCCTGTGAAGCCACGCCCCCTATCTGTGCCGATACGGGAGGCGTTAATGCCTCCCGTTCTCTGCACACAGTGTGCTTCCCCAGCGCTCCTGCAGCTGCTGGGGAAGCCCACAATCTCTCCCCTTCCTCTCTCCATGTCACGGTGACACCATCCGACGGGGTGACACCAAAATAACAGAGCAGCTCTGCTATTTTGGTGTCACCCCCTTGGATTGTGTCACCCAGTGCGGCCCGCATCCCCCTAGTGACGCCAATGGCTCAGCAGGATAGCGCCATCTGAAGATGGTACTAACCTCTAACACAATCCAACATTTTCAGTTATTGGGGCTTGAAGAATCTGCACCCCCATACTATTGTATGATGACACGTACTGTAGCACGTCGGGTCTCTGCTATATGCAGAATTTATCTGTGATATCGCCTACACTGCAGCAATGGTGAATAGGTTCATTACTTAAATATACAAGAAAAAATGTGGACAATAATGTTTCTGCAGGTTTGACAGACCCATTCACCTTGATGGGTCGACCCCTAAGGGCACCTCTACTTGTATAACCTATGTGCATAAACAGATATGTTATTTTTTTTAATTCACTATAAGTCCAGTATCATCTAAAACCACATTGACCACCCAATAAATAATTTATAAGGAATGATGGCGTGGAGATTCCATTGGGACACATCACCACATTATGCAATCGTTGCTGCACTTCTGACTCTGGGACCAAGTGTGGGATCCCAGTGGCGGTAGTGCAGCAGCGATTGCATAATGTGGTGATGTGTCCCGGTGGGAACACATCGGCGGCCGGCTCTGGGACAGAGCATCGGATTCCAGTGCTATAGCAGCGGTGGCAATTTATATTAGTCACTGGGTGCAAGATAATCGTAACTCGCAGACCAGCAACCCTGGAGCTGCAGCATTTTGGATTAGGCACCAGCTGAGAGCCAATCGCAACTCGCAACCCAGCAGTCAGTCAAGAGGTGCTGCAGCGAGCAAATTGCGCTTGCTCTGCCCCCTCTCGCCAGCTTTATGTAGCCAGCGTGAGTGATGGGCAGTCAGTTTGGCAACAAGAAAGGAGGAGAGTAGACCTCTCGTAGAAAAGAAAAGGGAAGAGCCAGCCAAGGAAGAAGCCCAGTGGAAGAATGAAGATGAACGGTGCCTGCTGGATGAAAAGAATAAGAGCAGGCGCCATTGTCCAGGACAGGTTAGTGGCAGAAGACTGAAGCAGAGGACCAAAGAGGACTGCAGTGGTGAAATGCAAAAGATTTTAAACAAAGCTTCCGACTGCAGCCTCTCCCTGTAATGCCAGAGGGCAGCCTTGGCCCACTACCACTATTTATATCCCCATAGACAACTAGGGCCGTCTGGCACTAGGCCCTTAGGTATAGTCAAGCACCAGACCTATGGTGGCAGATAGGCAGGCATTAGGCTCGTGCCCACCATTAATAAACATGGGCATTAGGCCCAGGTCATTTGTACCCTGCTCCATTGGCAAGCAAGGGCATTAGGCCTAGGCCAGGAGACATTTTCCATTATTAGAGAAGTGTCACTTATTGGAGACAGTGTCTCTTATTCTAGGTCCTGGTCATCAGGCCTATGGTAGTTCAGTGTATGTGTTCCTCTTTCAAGCATTAGGCCTGTGGCATTGTAGCCCGCTTGGAGGGCATGGAGGTCTTTCTCGGCACCACCCATTTTCAAGTCAAAACTAAAGCCTGTGTTTCCACCAAAAGTAAACAAAATCTTTTGATTGACACAAAGTCATCATAGAAAAAAGACGATGACCAACTCTAGGTAGAAAAGATTTTAAGGAAAAGTATCTTAATTGCTGTGATTACTCTTGTGCTGTGTGGTAGAAATTCTCAATGTTGTTGTGTTCGTGCAGATCCAATGTATTAGAGTAACTGTTAGATAAGGTTATACACCACATGTTATGTTATATATTTACATATACATTAGGCCAGTAAGTTAAGCCCGGTTTGTTATTGTAGGTATGCAGTGCGGATATGACACATTGTAAGACTAGGGTAAGGACCTGCCCGTTGATATTTGTTGTCTCCTTACAGGGATCTTAAAGAAAGAGAGCAAGTCGAAGAAACAAGAGTAACCTTGGTAAGAACCATTGGGTTTGTGCTGTTTATTCATGTCTGTCTTATCTTCTGGGTGGTAGGGGGTCTTGCACTCAGGTACAAGGTTGAGTTTCCATGTAGTGCACAAGCACCCCTAGGTGAAACTCAGGATCTGAGGCCAAAAGTTAAGTGGGACCCATTTCAAATTATGCCACATTACAGTGCCCCCAGTTCATTGTATGCCACACTTTGTTGCCTTCAATTCATGTTATGCCACATTACAGTGCCCCCAGTTCATTGTATGCCACACTTTGTTGCCTTCAATTCATGTTATGCCACATTACAGTGCCCCAGTTCATATTATGTAATATTTTAGTGCCCTCCAGTTCATATAATACAACATTATAGTGCCTTCTTACCATTATAACATCCCCTACACACACTTAAAATAGAATGTCACCCCATTAAGGCTGGGCAACGGGTCAGACCCAAATGCTTAGCAGGCAAAATCGGTAAATTGGTATGCAGCTACATTATATAAAACCTTAGTACATGGGCCCCTAAGCCTTTGGGCCCCATAGCAACAGCATCCCTGCCCCCACTATAGCTACGCTGATGTGAGGAAGTCTATTTAAGAAGAATCGCTGCAACTCAAATACCACTACAATTCTCTTCTTCTCAGGATCTCTACTTCTCCACCCATCCATATATAAGCTGAGAAACAAAGGGCCTAATGCAGAGATGTTCTATGATCCGACGATGAACTTACAGTACATCTCCGATTGCTAGGGATCTGTGCCAACACAGGACCCGTTCTGTGCATGTGCAGAACAGGTCCTGCGATCTCATTTGCAGACCCCACAAGGTTACTAAAGGTTACCTAGTGGTTCCCACCATTGAAGTCAAGAAAGAGGCGGAGGCAAACCTCTCTCTGCCAATGAACGCTCAACCCATGCATTTCTATGGGAAATGCCATGGATGAGCCCTCATTTGTGAGGTACCGTCCTTAGAATTAATAAAGATACATTAAAATGAAGAAGACACTACTAAACACTGGATAATAATTTCTTTACTCTTTTCCTTTCTAAAAGGGTGGTTACACACTAATGGACCACCCTGTATTAATCCAGTGTCTAGTAGTCCTGACATATCAAACAGATGTAGGACTTCATAAGAAAAACAATGTGTGTTCTTCATTTTAATGTATCTTTATTCATTCCCGAGTTTTAACTGAGTTTTCTTTTGCAGGTAGTGTCATTAATGACAATGACAACTCAATAATGAATACAGATACATTAAAACGAAGAACACCATTGTTTTTATTATTAAATTCTGCATCTATTTGGTATGTCACATGACTACCTTCCCAAATAAAAAATTAGAGTTGCATCGAAGATGGCCAATTTTAAGATGGCCGCCCTACTGGTGACATATACCCTAAACAGTTTTCCCTCACTCCCATATCATATGTGTAGACACTGGATTAATATTTCCTTACTCATTTCCTTTTTATAAGGGTGTTTCCACATGTATGGACCACCCTGTACTTCTTGTGCAATATGTTTATTGGTTTTTCTTTTTTTTTTCTTGATAAAATACATTACAAAATCACCAAAAATAGAATAACAAATCGTGATATAAAATTCATGCACATCAAATACTAGACATAGAAATAGATCCATATCATAGCAGCAGTGTTAAAAAAAATATTCAATGTGAAACAAACCAAATTCTATGAACAGACAAAAATCCAGCACAAATAAAAAACAATGCAAATAAGGTAAGGGGTGGGTTTGGAAGGGGGGGTGGTGTGAGAAGTGAGGGAAAGTTGGTAAATCTTGATTACAAATAAAAAGAATTTCCAAAAAGACGCGGCCTTTAGCAGGAGCAGTTACATTAACACCAACAGTGAAGAGATATCTGGGCTCATTCAGCCTCCCTGTACTTCTAAAAATGACCTTAAGCACTATGCTCAAGATATAAAGTCTGTGCCCCTGGTGCAGGACGGGATGTAGTTAGGAAGCCGACAGTCGAAATGCCGACCACCGGCTTTCCGACTGTCACATCCCGGCAGGGGTCTAGTGAAAGGTGTCGAAATCCCAACGCCTATCATTATCCCTACGCTGGGAGCCCGAAGCCCGGCATACCAAACGAAGGTAAGCCAGGCGGCAGGTGTGGACAGAAGCGGGGGGTGAGGGTTAGGTTACGGGCTCCCAGGGGGACTTAGGGTTAGGCACCCACCCCTGGGAGGGTTAAGCTATGGAAAGGGGGGGTTAGGGATAGGCTGCCCCCCGGGAGGGTCAGGTTTAGGCTGTGTGGACTGGGGGTTTAGGTACTTATGGGGGTTTAGGGTTAGGTACTAGGGGGGAGGTTAGGGTTAGGCACCTCTAAAGAAGGGTTGGGGGGAGGGTTAGAAATAGTTAATTTACTTACCTTGTCGGGATCTTCATCGTCGGGATTTAAATAATGCTGATCCCTGCAGGACCTACCAATACACCAGACATGGAAATAATCTTGAAAAAAAAAATGGTTGGTTACCCCCCCCTTTACATATAAAAGAAAAAACACAATCTCACACATACACAAATGGCAGATATGATGGTCCTGTATGTTATTTTTTTAGTTTATAAGTATAGCAACAGGTCTGACATGGCCACTGGCATTAGGACTATGGAGAGAGATAAAGTGAAGGTTAGGCAGAATCACCTTTACCTTCTCCCCTCCACTCATTGCAGGTCTGACCGCACTCTGGATGTGGTCCTTGGCCGCAATTACCACATGATGCTAGGCATTGCCCACAATATTAGGTAGGTGACTGGGCATACGGGATCAGTATGATTTACCGTCGGCCGCATGGCAGTTCAAATCCCGACAGAGGTAGCCCGGCAGTGAAGATTCCGACAGGTATGTTTTTTTCCTATTTACTAACCTATCCTCCCCCCCCCATAACCCTAAACCCCCCTTAAGGGTGCCTAACCCTAACCTTCCCCCCAAGTGCATAGCCCTAACCCCCCCTTCCCCCTGCCTAAACCTAACTCTCCGGAGGTTGCCTAACCCTAACCTCCCCCAGGGGGTGTCTAACCCTAACCCCTCCTTTCCCCTAGCCTAACCCTAACCTCCCAGGGGGGTGCCTATCCCCTAGAACCCCCCAGGAGCCCCTAACCTAACGCTCCGCTCCTGCGGCTGTCCGCGCCTGGCTTACCTTCGATCGGTAAGTTGGGTGCCAGGCTCCCGGCGTAGGGATAATGACAGGCATCTGGATTTTGACGCCGGTCATTAGTTGCCGGGATTAGACAGTCGGGATGCCGATGGTCGGCATTTAGACGGTCGGCATCCCGACTGCATCCCGGGCCTACACCACTGGACCACAATGGGTAAGGTTGGTACGAGTTCAAGCTCTAGGCATCGACCTGTGATCATTAGTCCCCTCCAGTATCTCAAGTCCTAGCCTGTAGTCTCTAGTCATCCAGGTATTAGGCCTTGAAGCAATAGTAGTTTCTATAATCTATTTTCCAACCATTTTGGAGAAGTTTCCAATTTTTTTTCTTACCCAGTGTTTTCCGACAGGATCCCCTCATGTCAAACCCCCATTAAGATCATGGCTTGGGTAAAGCGCTAACCTTGGTTGACTAAGTACAATAGTATGTGTTGGGAATCGGTATCTAAGGTCAGGTGATATTTTGTGCTGTATTGTGTGGATATGGTAGGAAGGAACTGGAATGTGTTGTGTAAATGTATATGGAGCGCTTGTGATAAGTATATGCAATGCTGAAAACACATAAAAATGCTTTAAAAATGTAGTAGTGGATACTCCTGTTTGTGGTCCATATTTATAGGCAATGTTCAAATAAAACTTTATTATTTATTTATATCCACTTCCGGTACTCCGAACAAGCGCCGGCGTGAGAGAGAACGCCGCAGCACAGAGGACGTGACTGCTGCCAGGAGTCAGGTAGGATTCACCCTCCACGGCTACACTCCATCCACATCTCCCGCCTCTGGATCCCGACACTTTGCTCTAAAAAGAGCTATAAACATCATATCATTTTTTGTTTAATAAAACAAAGCTCTACTACATTTTTAAAGCATTTTTATGTGTTTTCAGCATTGCATATACTTATCACAAGCGCTCCATATATCTTGATTCGATAGCTTTTATTCTAATGGAGCAGCTATCATTTACTTAGCGCGGAGCGCATATCCTCTTACATGTCATGTGTTGAGTGTTTATAGACAATTAAAACAACAGAACGCTGGAAATCCAGTTGCAATAATATATTTGTTTAACAAGATTTTTCTTATAGCAGATAGACTACAATATGGCAACCAATATTAATATGCAGTTGTAAAACAGAACAAACTTGAGAGCTGGCTCAGAAAAGGGGGGGAGGGGTAGGGCAAAGGATGGAGCAGGGGCATGTGCATACTGTACATGGAGGTATTCAAAGTCCAAATAAGTCCATATCATCAAATAATAAGGGCATATCTATATAAAGTCTATAGGTTGGTTGACTGGCAGAATAAGGCAGACTTGGTTGCACGGCAAAAGGTATTCATGCAAGATTTTTCCCTCCAGCGAATACCTGTTGTCCCCAAATGCAGGTCAGAACATTCAAGTCCAACTAAGTATCTCGGACATGCCTCTTCCAACTCCCACTATATCACTTATGTATAATTTGTGTTGTTTGGTTCTAGATTTGATAGTGTTGGTGCTGATGGCTTTATAGCTGGCAAGTTTGTGTCTCATCTTCAGGTGGGCCCATCAAGATCAAGAAGGCCACTTGTACATTTGGAGTAGTTGGCAGGAGCATTGCGGGAACTATGGAAAACACCAACAGCATTGTTGCCACCGAGGCTTTGCAGTTCCCTGTGATGCAACATCTAATTACCTTCCACGGTATGATGGTAGGAAACTGATGCTGTACCAGGGGATGGATGACATTAAGGTGGAGCTCGCTGAAACCTCTAGAGGACGGGTAAATAGCTGTAGTTGGAGAGTAACCGGATTAACGTAACTATTTTGTAAGAAGTTCTACAGACTTCCAACTAGTGTTATAAATCAGTAAAATGTGTAGAAAAAGTAATTTGGCTTTACCTGTTCAGCAGATCTCTTTTAAATTAAACCTTTTGAATGAGTCATCATTAATATACTGTGAAATTAATGAGGCCATTGAAATGCAACTTTTACCTCAACCTATTAATAATGTTTGAATTGTTACATTAATGTAAAATCTAATGGAGCATAAAATTTGTATCCTCTCAGGAGTCAGACAGATATGATATTAATTGTTATCCTAGACTAAGGTCAGAAATTAATTTACAGATTCCTCAAATCTCCGTGTTATAAAGTACAGATAAAAGAACTGAACTTTTACGATGATTTAGAGGGGAAAATATACTGAAATGTTCCTAGGGTTTTAATTTAACAGAACAATAAATAATCAGACCTCTGTATAAGGTTATTGTAAAATAATGTGGTAGATAATGAAAAGAATAACACGAGTGATACAAATATTTGTATAAACTCTTACTGTATATGAGAAGTAAGTTTCAATGTCATTGCCTATAATCATGATGTACAATGATTAATTCTCACCTGCTGCAAATTAATCTGAAACGCTGTGACCTGTATAATGCACGTAGCCTGCGGCCTCATGCTTTTATATAATCAATGATCACTGATATCCTTATCATTAACAGCAGGAGGTACATTGATTTAAGTGCTAACTAACTAAATGTAAAACAAACAAATCCAGAAGAGGGACTTAACCACCGAAGGTAGATGGTTGCCTTAAGATGGACACACATTGACCTATCCTATTGCTGGTCCTGGTACCGTGTGACAGGCTCAGTGTCCAATCTACACACAAGTTAATATCTAAATTGGATCAGATGCAGCCTTTGGAATTATTCCGAGTGTCTGGATCACCTCGGGCATTGCCGAGATATGCTAGTGAGGGTCACAGGATAACATGCTGATATGAGTCATCTTCTGATCACATTTACCAATATGGGGTCTATGTACTAAGCCTTGGAGAGAGATAAAGTACCAACCAATTAGCTCCTAACTGTTACTTTACAGGCTGTGTTTAAAAAAAAATGAGTTTGGGGGTACTTTATCCCCATCCACTTTATTTTTCTCTCCAAGGCTTAGTACATAAGGCTCCATTTACTAACGAGTTTGAGCACTTTTTAAACTCGTTACAGAGGAATCTGTTATTTATTAATGATATTTAGCGCTGTTTTGCAGCTTCCTCCTAACTTTCTTTTTTTCTTTTCATACCCCCGTTCAAAATGTATGTGTGATAATTCTCCAATAATATCTTATTTAGTTGGACATCAAGTCTTTTGGGCGCCACATGCATTGCAATACTGTGCCAATTGTCTGAAATTCCTGCTGCTACCACAATGCATCTGGCCGGAAGTAGTTTGATACAATAGAATAATTTTGGGCAGATACTGTAAGTAGATCTACAAAAACGTCTTTTCTATAAAATATAAATATATTTTTACAGGGGAATCATGGGAAAATAATAACTATAGTACTTTAAAGATATAGGGGTCTATTTACTAAGCAGTGTTAGGAGACAGAGTGAAAAGTGATAAGGTGCCAGCCAATCAGCTCCCAACTGTCATTTTTCAAACACAGCCTGTGAGATGACAGTTGGGAGCTGATTGGCTGGCACCTTATCACTTTCTTATCACTTTTCACTCTATCTCCTAACACTGCTTAGTAAATAGACCCCAAAATCTGAAACGATGCATTTAACAAACAGTCCCATAGTTAATGTTCTGTAAAGGAAGAGTGGACTATGGATTGAAATCAAGAGGGATTGGTTATTGTAAAATTGCTATATTGAGGGGGTGGACTCACTGGATCGGCATGCAAGTATGTACTGTTATTTTTAAGGGAGAATATTAGAAGGGGTACAGTATGACAATCCTTTATTCATATGTTAATGCATTGGTGTTGGCGTATAGGTGTTTTTGATATTTTGGCCATCTGGGGTATTAATTGCAAATGCCACCTATACCGCTTTTATACCTAAATTCCGGGTCTGACCCGGAGGTTAGGACAGGGGGCCCAATTCAGAGCCGCTCGCTAGGCTGCGTTCGCACGTAGCCTGCCAATGTTTGCAATGTGTGAATGCTTTTAAGATGCAGTGCGCGTTCGCAAACTACTCCAAGCAATCGGGAAGCGTTCGCACCCTGCACATAGACTCCTCACTAGAATGAGTGACAGGACGAGCCGTTTGAGGGTGGTGACAGAGGTTGGTCGATGGTAACGGAGGAGTGGTGGTGCGAACACAAGCGTGTCTGAGCGTTTTAACGCCGTTTCAGAGGCATGCATAATTAAGACGCAGCGTCATAGTACACGTCACATGGCTGAATTACACACTGAAGAACTCACAGTGCTTGCGGGAGGGTATGGTCAGCCACAAGTGCTGCGTATGGTTCCCATGTTACTCGATGTTACGATTGTTGCAAACACTTCCTGAAGATGACGTGTATTACTAAGGGAAAGTGGCGTCTTGTGACAGGCTGGTGGGCATCTAAATACATACCGTGACCGCACGCCAAGACATAGTGGTCGTGCTAATGTCTTGCCGTGCGATCGCAGGATCTGCATACTTTGGCTGCGTGCTAACGCATTTAACAAGCAGGTCTGAATCGGGCCCTGGGTTCCAAGCCAGATCAGACCCGGAATTTAGCCAGCGCTGACCCAGGATATTCCTGAGTCGCCGCCGTCTGCAGTGACCCGGCTCTTCCAGGGTGGAAGTGGATGCTTGGAGATGATGTAATCTCCAAGCGCCACTGAAGCCGGCCGGCCAGCATGCTGCGCGCTCCAGGTCATTGTGACCCGGATCGCGCCGTTTACACTGCAGGGTTTCACGGGTCATTCCCGTGTTAAACCCTGCAAGTTACCTGGTTTGGATCCAACCCTGTCCCCTTTTACACCAAGGAGCTACCCGGGTTAACCCTGCAATAACCCGGGTTTTAGCTTTGGTGTAAAAGGGGTATTACATACAGTGGAGCAGCTATTTTGTGTGCTCAAACGGTATCCACGAGAAGGCAGCCAATCCAGTGACAGGAGGCCAGTGACATCACTGGTGTATGAAACTTTTATTTGTTGTGTTTCATTTGCAACAACATCCGCCTGGTGTTAAAATGAGACACTATTTTGTTTAAATTCTACACATAACGGAAAACAATTTTTTTATAAATTTTTTCTTTAAAGGTTTTAAATGTATTAAATATAAAGGGTCTGATTTTGCTGCGCTTGTGTGTGCGTCTTTTGTCGGTATAGTGTAACATGTGTGACCTTATGCCAGTACCACTAGAAGACCTTCCCTGGTGTGCATCAGTGTGTCTGCATGTTCATGGAGGGAGATGACCACTTTGAGTCCTTTAAACACTGAAATACAACTTGGTGCCTCTTTAGATGCCACTATCGGTCGCAGCATCGAAGCTTGCCCCATGTATGGTGCAGATTCCCTGTCAGAATATATGGCCTTCAATGTGAGCGATTAAGCATCTGATTTCACAACCAGATCAGCAACACTCCCATAACTACACCATAAGATGGACCATCTTCCTGCATCTAATTAGCCACCTCCCGCCTCCCCGGGAATGCCCAGCACATTTCCAAGAAATCTTTGGATACAGAGTGTCTCAGTCGCAACTGTGCCACTGTGTGCATACACACCATGGGAAACACGTGCTGTGCTGCTTTTTAGTGACTTAGATGCATGCACAGTTGAAACACGTTTGCGCAAATATCAGCATTTTGTACAACTCAGAATCAGGCCCAAATATAAATGAATGAAGGTGATCCTACACTTGCAGAAATTTGATGATTTTCTTGTCTCCATCCTGAATACCTTTTATAGCGTCACCCGACTAGAAAAACTAGACACTAAAGTGTTCCTAAATACCATAAGGTGGGGCGCACATTGAAATACAGTAGACAGACAAGTAGCCACTCTTACGTTGCAGGTCCACACCTAGCAGTTTGTTAGTGATCCTTTGCAAAGTGACAATTTAGCATGGAGAAAATAGTGACTGTAGTGCCATCTATTTTCCACCAGTAGATGGCACTGTCTCATGGCATAGCAAATATTTCCATCTTCTTTTTTAACCAATGCTGAATTTGTAAATCTTGATCTGTTGATTTATACAACTATTAGGAAATGTAATTAAAATATTATATAAACATCTAATGCTGTGCTTTTGATTTGTTGTAATAAATCAAATGCAGAAACCGTACACACTTTTGCAGATTTAAAAACAATAATGACTGGGAAATGTAGTTTGGCAGTGACTCCACCAGGTGGCGTAGTAGTCACAGGTTAGAAGTCACTTCTAGAGTTCTGAAGCTACTGCTACTTTTAAAAGTTTCACTTTTCTATCTGTAGTTCATCATATGAATAGTGTTGTGTAGCTTTACTCATAATTAAACACAATATATTCCTATTACATATAAATATTTGCATGTACTGTTATTTTCTTAATTACAGTAAGGGGTAGCTAAAAGGTTCTTTGCATGCAGATTGTATGTCCTATTTAGCTTAAAATACCGTATTTTGGGTCTTATTAAGCATGGATCATAATTGCAACTGCATACGTAGATCGACTGGATGTTAAGTACTGCACATGCACCGCACTGGGCGTGCGCGGCAATCACACTGCAATTACGGATGCACCGTGAAATCCATCATAGAATGAGTGATAGACCGTGAGCGTTTGGGGGTGGTGACTGGGGAGTGGTTGCAGAAACACAGGTGTGCCTGTCCGTTTGAGCACCGTTGCATGGGCGTGCATAAATTTGCCACTGCGATTGTCTACGCCACTTGAGTACTCACTGCGTGCGATGAGACTTGCAGATTCTGGGACAGGTCAGACCTGCTGTAATTGTGCGTGAGGGGTCGATGTTCTCCGATGTTACCGATGTATACGCAGGACTTCGAGGTATTACGGATGTGAGAAGGCAGTAGTTGGCGTCTTTACGATGGCTGAGCGGTGGCAGATATTAACATCTTTTCGCAGCTTCATTGCATGAAGTTACGCAGGTGCTATCCATGCTGAATCAGGCCCTTTATCAATTACAAGCAATAAATACATTTCTGTTCGCCCATTTACAATTTTACTTCACATTTGGCTCATTGACAAATTTCAGCTCATTCATACATTCACACACAGATACATGGCATGCTGTGAGTTATAGTTCTGCCCTAACAAGAGAACCCTGTGCTGCCTAAACCTGGAGATTAATTAGCTACTACTTACCTATTTCCGTAAGTGTTAATCTTCAGTTACATAGACAGAAACCAGTGTCTATAAATTTCAGGAGCACAATTCGCTTACAAAAGCAGTTTATCAGGAAACAAAGGCTAAACCGATTCTAGGCTTTGTTTAATATGACCTTGGAATGATAGTTAGAACTAGACATTGAGTGGACCATGCTGTTGCATTTTGTATTTCACACAAATATGATCATTTCTTGTGATTCAAAACACACTGTGGAAAGAATCGGTATGAATATTAGAGATGTGCTGTTTGGTTCTCCAGAGATCTGAATCCACCCGAATTTTGTGAATCCAGAAAGATCCGAATTGCGCTTCTGATCGTCCATGGTTCTGAAGTTGGATTTTAAATCCAAATTTTGGGTTGTGGATTGCAAAAATTACATGATTTTAGCTGTTTTAAAAAACTTTTTATCAATCTAAAAACAAAAACCCAGATCCAAAACCAAAATACCTGAGGGTGGTTTGGCAAAATCAAAACACGAAGATCAATCCAGACCTAAAACCAAAACACGCCTCCAAAGAAAATATCTATAGATTGAATCACAGTGGGTAATGTTCTGAAGATTCCTAGACAGATTAATACACCGATACTGTGCACATTTTTAGTAAGACAGAGGACATTGTGGGCCGGGCTCAGAGGTATATGTACGTAGTGGATGCCGCACGCAGAGGCCTATGTTGTTAAGGCGTTCATTACTTTATTAACTCTCAATTAAGAAAACCTTTTATAACTCTAACTGAAATAACAACACGGACAACAAATGCTTGAATTAATGGTCACAGCATTTATTAATGACCAAATTAGAATCTCTGCAATGGGTGGCCAAGAATATGCTACAAAATCAGCTCTAGCCAAAATAAAATATACACAAATTGAGGGATGACTAACGCGCCCCTCCTGAATATGCAAGCTGCGCTGTGAAGGACTCACCTCCCCTTACTCGGGAGAAGACCGAGCGCCTCCGCAGAAGGCGAAGGGTTAAGTGCCCCACAGCGACCTCTTCCATCTCATGTGGCCGCTGATTTGCAGCACCTTCCCACCTATCTGCGCATCACCTAATCGAAAAAGTTGTTGAGTAGCACCAGACAAACAAACAATAAATGTGTATGTATTTTACCTTCCAAACTGAAAAGGATGGCTTTGAACTGAAGGTCCTCCTATATATAACCTAAATGAGGACACTCCCCCTAAAACCCCATAGGCTAAAGCTAAACCAATACTACACTACTAACAAAATAAATCTACCCAGTAACAGGGCTGCCATTATCAGCCGATTGCAAAAAATTCAGGACTCTTAAATAGTCTTAAACTTAATCCGCTTCCGGCCACTCAAGTCTGCGCAAGCATCTGAGTCCACTACACAGCACATCTGTCCTAAAAGTTACCGCAGGGAGGCGCAGAACGATTTTGGATGCAAGAGCTGGGGATTTCATTAGGCATTCCTGGGAGGTAACTTGGCTAGCCAGACACAGGCGCATTGCGGGCATCTGAAGAGGCAGTAACACTGACACTGGACACCATGTATAGAAGGAGATTCAGCACCTTCCAAATGGTTCGGTGGTGCATCCGATGGCGCATCTATAGAAAGCGAGTGGGCATCTCAGTATGCTCAGAAACGGGCACAGAATGAAGACGCAGAAGCAACCCCTCTGAGTGTTGGTGCTAATAAGTCCAGATATTTGGTCACTTTAAAATAACTTCTAAGTGCCTGGATGTTAATAGAATCATTAGAATAGTATTCTAAATAATAATAATAATCATTTTGCTATTAAACACTATTTCATCTCATCCATGGCACATAGCATATACAAATGTAAAAATATAATGCAAATGATGGGAAAAAAAATGTTATAGTGGCAATTTAATCTGAATAATGGTCAAAATGGTATTATTTACAAAACACAAAATACAAATCAAAGACAGCAACTCACATCAGGAGAACAGTGTTTTGTCCTAACCTAATATGGTTCACCTGTAGAATGCTCCACATTGCAGACGATTCCTGTGATGCGTGTGATGATATAATGTAAGGTGCCTGAACACAACATAAGCAATTTGGAATTGACCCAAATTTTCAAAACTTTTCAGTGGAATTTTCAGCTCATTGGGCGTTTTGGTACAACATTTAGGTGTTTTGGTACAACATTTTACATGTGGCTACAGGCAAATTGAGCTTGTGGGATTCCCATTATCAGTTTTTGAACCACATGGATCTCTCCAATTGTGCACCAACACTTTTACTGTCGCTGCTCAATTTATTGACGATAAATGTGGAGTTTACAAATATAGTAAAGCGCAGAATGGCAAATAAAAGCAAAGCTAGATGCTTGTATCTTAGGAACTTTGTGGCCTGTATCACAACACAATTTATAAAAAATATTTTCACAACAAAATTCATATTTTTAGCAAATGATTTTAAAAGTTGTGTATGCATAAAGATCTTTGTTCCTGGTGCTTGTCCATATCTGATGATCTGATTTATGAACAGCGTAAGATTTCAGGGCAGCTTGCTCTTGTCCCATACTGCTTGGAATGAAGTGTGAGCAAGTTTTCCAAATATGATCTTGCAAATTAGCCTTTTTTAATAATAATTTACAGAATTATGTTGTCCGTCTTTCACACTCTGTCATAGGGAATAGAGGAGGGAGATACTGTAATAAAATGCAGACTATTATATTTTCAAACGCACCTGGCACACTGGACACCAGTTGGCTGTCCTGCAGACAGTTGTAATAAATTTGTCATTTATTTTCACCAAGATGAAGCAAAATAAAAGAGAAACAATGATTTTCAAATACTTTTATTGTTTGCTGGAGAGTTGACCTTGGAAAAACAATATTTGGGCTTCCTATGTAATCTACAATTGTAAAAGATCACCATATGTGCTGCAGCACTTACTGCTTATTACAACTAAATGACCATCATGAAGCTGTACTTAGGCTTATCCCACCATATTGTACTGAACATATATTTCCATTCTTTACACTTCCGCATCTACATAGTAGAGAATAGTTTTGTCCAACGACCAGAACCATGGAAAGTCATCTGACCTCACATCTTCTCTTATGATCAATCAAATACAAATGGTTGTGGGCAGTGTTGTCTGTCAGAAGATAAATAATGGAGCACTGAAATAAGCCTGACGGCCTATAAACCTCAAGACTTGGACAGCTTGTGTGTAATATATCATTACTGTGGTTCTTATTTTAGGATTGTCGCATTGTGCCAGATTGTCCAGCCAATAGCTGTGTGGTAGGTGGAGATTGGGTGGGTCCAGTAGCCATCTTGCTACACTGATGAAGGTGCCAGCTAATCAGCTCCCAACTGTCATCTCACATCCTGTGTTTGAAAAATGACAGTTGGGAGTTGATTGGCTGGCACCTTATCACTTTCTTATCACTTTTCACTCTGTCTCCTAACACTGCTTAGTAAATAGACCCCTAAGTGAGTTTTAGGGTCATGTAACAGGGATGGAAGAGCTACAGTGTCTAGATAGACAGTCAATATGTCTACACCAAATGGTTGACAGGCTATAGGTAGACAGGCTCAAAAGGTCAATAGGATCAATAGTCGACAGTTAAAAGATCAACATGGACTAATAGTGAGTATTGCCTGTTGACCATTTGGTGTCGACTTATAGACTGTGTACTATGTGTACTCTGTACCTGAGTCAGAAGCATACGCAATAGCGATTACGGAGGCAGTCGATTGTTTGCCATTGCGCATGCATACAATCTGCACTGCATGTGCCCAGCAATTGCATTGCGATTACAGATGCACAAAGGAATCCATCGTAAAGTGAGTGATGGGCTGTCAGCGTTGGGGGGTGGTGACAGGGGAATGGTCAGAGAAACGCAGACGTCCATTTGAACGCTGTTTATTGGGCGTGCATAAATGAGTCACTGCGATTGCATACACAGCTTGAGTACTCACTGCGTGCGATGAGGCTTGCAGTTTCTGTGGCTGGTCAGACCTGCTGTAAATGTGCATGACGGGCCGATGTGTGCTGATGGTACCGATGTATACGCAGAAGTGCGAGATTGGACATATATGAGAAAGCAGCAGTGGGCGTCTTTATGCCGGCTGAGCTGTTGCAGGCATTAGCATATTTTCGCAACTGTGAGCACAATTGTGATCCGTACTGAATGAGGCCCTCTATACTTCAAATTCTGACCAGCTGTCCTTAGTGATGTCTACTTCCAAACTTGCCCAGAAATCCTGATCTGGGCTGGAGCTCACTCATGAGCTCCATCTTCCGACTCCCACAGTGGGTAATGGGAGAGACGTCATGACATCATAACGATTCTCCCATAATGCAGAGCGGCCCGCGAGGACGGACTGAGGAGCGGATGGCTGCGGCAGGAGCAGGTTTCAGAGCGGGGATTCAGGTAAGTGTTTTTTTTCTCGGGGGGGGTAAAGGGGGGACTACTACTAGGGGCACTACAAGGGGGTGGCTACTACTGGGGGCACTGCATATGGTGTACCACTACTGGGGGCACTATATAAGGGGCTTACTACTAGGGGCACAAGGGGCACTGCACATGGGGGACCACTACTATGGGGCACTGTAAAAGGGGGTGCCAAAAAATATACTCGCTTACCAAAAAATTTGGCCTAGGGCCGGCCCTGCATGCAAGAGGTGACCTGGCATTTGACAAGTCACCTATAATAGCGGCAGCAGGAGAAGGAACAGGAGACATGGTACGCGGGCAGTCCGCATGGAGATGGTCAACCTACTGTACTTAAAAGTAGCAGTAGGAGAAAGAACGGGGGGAGGCACGGGGCTCGAGGGCAGCGGGCAGTCTGAAAGGAGGTGACCTTTCAATAGCGATGGCAGAGGTAGGAATGGGGGGTGCACTGGATCAATTGGGGCAGCCAGCAGTTGCTCAGCAGGAGGTGCCCAGGGTATACCCTGGGCACCTCTTATTGGCTGCTGGAAGAAAAGGGGCGGAGTCAACAGGGAGAAGTCAGGAAGACAGCAGTCTTTGCTGCTCTTCTCCCCTAACAGCAGTGCTAATGCCATCCTGAGATGGCGAATGAGGCGCTAGCTGAGGAACGGAAAGCTCAGCTTTCCGTTCCATTATGAATCGTACTCACCATACAAATGTATGGTGATGCGATACATACAGGAGAAGGTGCATCGCTGGAGAAGTAATAAGTTTCTATAGTGGTACCTTGTTCAATTAATAGTTTTCAGATAAACAGGACACTTCACTGCTTTATGAATAGACCCCTTTATCTCACTCCAAGGCTTCATACATTTCCCCTTATAATAAATACAAATCCACAAATACAAAGTTACAGCACCTAATGTTAGTGATTTACAGTGCCTTTGCGGAAAGGCACATTGCAGCCAGCAACATCTAGTTTTTTTTCGCACCTCATAGAGGTGTGCAAGAAAATTAGCAATATTGAGCCTACCGTAATAGGCAAAGATGTGTGTAGTGCCCCAATGTGTCTATGTATTTTTAGTGAATATATACTGTTAAAAACCATTAAAATAAATGGCTCTGTGTGGAAAGCAGACCTGTCCCACTCAATCATTCTCCACATCTCCACCAACACACAGGATAATAACTGTATTCATACAATTGGCTCTATCAGTAAATTAAATGCCTGTGTTAACTTCAACCTTACAGTGTGTCTCTATTACTGACTGAGTCACACAAGCGACAGCCATTAGTCTGGAGACCATAATGCAATGAGAGTTAAGTATATTACACAGACAGTATGGCTTCACCGTTGGAGATTGGTTCTGACAATTGCTCACCAAATGGTGAGTTAGAGCCAGTATATTATAATCTTGTACACTGACTCACAGTCACTCCTCTTTTCTCAACAATGCCCTTCTCCTTTAGTCTGTAAGCCCTCTTATCTCTGTTTTTGCATCTGCATTATTTTTTCCCCCTTGTCTGTCCCTGTTTTACATATGCCCTCTGTGCCCTTTTGTCTGGCACTTTTGAGCACTGTGGTGCTTTATAAATAAGCTTACCATACTATCTCTCTAAACTGGGGATTACACAGGTTCTGTGGCTGGCTGACTTCATGCCAGCATTTCACCTGGTTTTAATCAGCCACAGAACCTGTGTCCCATTTTTAAGGAATAGTATGGTAAGCCTACTGTACTTATAAATCAACAACAGTAATGATAATGTATCTACAGTGACTGAGACACATTCCATGCTGAGCACAAAAAAAGACACCAGTTAAGCCGCGTATACACTTATAGACATACAAACGACAGCACGATTACGACATTGCAATCGTGCTGTCGTTTGTATGTCTAGTGATGTGGCTAGACTGAACGTTCACTCGTTCAGTCCAGGCACATCCATCATCCCTGTACATGCTGAATCTGATGGGATTGTCAGGTTGATCAGCATGTACGGGCGATGATAGATGGCAAAAACGACCAGTGGGCATGCACATCGCTGGTCGTTTTTGTCATTTGCATGCCCGATTTGTGGGCGATTTGCTGGCGATTGCACGATAACGACGTCTTTATCGTGCAATCGCCTGTCAAAATCGCCTAGTGGATACCCGCCAAGGATGTGTTGGCTTGCAGGTACTCAAGTCTCAAAATACACACTGATGATGAAGATGGTGATGATGACTTTGGCAGCCACTTCTGATTGTCTGGCTTAATCCCACCCACTGATACTATTACTGTTGTAGTGTGGCTGCTGTGTTATAAACGTTATTATTACCGTGATATTTGCAATCAGTTCGCTGTATGGAAGCAGTTCCTTATTTGGTCTTTTAAGGGCGAAGGTGACAGCTGTGTGTATTGATTTAAACTTAATAAGTACTTTCTTTTTGTATATACACCTGATTTTTATTGCCTTTTACATGGTAAATGTCACTTAATTATTTATCATTAATACTGTCAATACATAGATGCACTATATTGTCTATGAATTGTGTCCTGCAATTTTAATATATACTGTTAATGCTGCGAATCCGCATTTTCTTGGTAAACCTAAGCACATATACTACTGTTACATACCTCCCGCTTTTCAGGGACTGTCCCGCTGTCCCACCTGCAGGCTGCCCCCTTTTCGGATGCGTGCTTCGAACAAGATTGTTGGGAGGTATGCTGTTAACTCCAGAAATAAACCAGGCCCATATACTACTTGCAACCTAAGTTAAAGGTACCATCGTTGGGATACATTTTACACTTTCAATTTAGATGCAATCTCTGGCCAACTGTACAGTACATGAGCCTGACAACTGGAAATGAACAAAACTATTGTAATACCGTTTTCCAGCACTTTAAGTTTGCCAATATAAAATACTCCCCTGACACAAAATGCAATCCTACCCTAGAAATGGGCCCGGCTGTGCCTGCTTGGGGACACTTCAAAATAATGTAATGAGGCAGTACTTGTATTGTTTCCAGATCACAATCCACCCTAATTGTCATTGTGTGCACCACTTGTCCTGTAAATGTGATTGTTCTTTAAGTGATAGTCCAATTGTGGAAGTTTTTAAGGCCATTGCTTCAATATTATAGTTTACTAAAAATCCCACCAATGATTGCATTATGCTGGAGTTTAGTAATGCAGTATGCATGAAGATATAAGAGCTGTCCTTTGTGGTGTGGGAACTCCAGGTTTATGACCCAGCAGCCTTTCTGCGCATGCCGGCCATCGACCATACTGGGAGGGATACTATTGGATCCGTCTCGAGAAAAACTCCCATAGGCTACTATTAGGCAACGCCGCTTAAAACTGCATTTTCGGAGGTTTGACCACATTATTCAGCACAGTGCATCCCTCCCATGTTCCGGAGAATACAGTATGAATTACATATTTTATAGTTATGATGAACTAAAATATAACTGAGAAGACAGTAGCGACATGACAGGGTGTTCTTTATACAGTGAATATTAATGCTGGACCTTAAAATACAAAAACTATTACATTATATTTCCAAAATCATCACAGTGGGTTTGGTACGATATACCGACATTTAGTATGTGGACAAAGAGAATGGGGTATATATATATATATATATATATATATATATATTACCTATGGTTAGCGTTTAAAACCAACTGAAGTTACATCAAAATGCAAAAATGACCAATTCATTGACCATTGTTAAATTGTTATTGATTTACCATCACTAATCTGAAGAACTGTCTGTGTATGTCTGTCACAGTAAATGTGTATGTCTCTGTGTGTACCGTATATACCAGTGTCAGTATAAGTATCACAATCTGTATTAAAATGTGTGTTGATGCAATTTTGACAACCAAAAGGAAATTGTCCCTGCCCAAAATAGACACGGACTGGGCATAACAGGGGGGTGTGGTATTAGATGGCTTTTGGACATGAATTGATATGTCCAGATTATTCATCTGAGTTTTGTAAAGTATAGAGAGAGATAAATTATGTGCTTTTGTCTAATGCTGTCAGTTATGCATTTGTGTGTGTGTAATGCTGCCTATAATGTAGAGACACTGTTTATTATATATTGTACTGCTATTTTAATATTGTTTATTTATATGTATGATAGTATTATGTCACTTTATGTAAAGAGATACACTTTTATACTGGATTTGGGTTCAGCTGGTTTATTCTTAAACATCCTGCAATTTCATAAAAAGCTACAGAGGCATTCTACTCGCCTGTGTCAGCCGTCGAATGTTTTAGGCCTGATGTTGTGTTGAACGTATGCCTGTTTGCGGAGATTATTATGTGTGAATTACACTTGTCATGTTCTGGAACTAAGCATATGCAAATACAGATTATGCTAGTGAAGAAGTTTAGCTGGGCTGTAACTGGGCATTTCTCAGGTACTGTAGGCAAAATTCAGTGAAGGCATATTTATTTACACAACTGCAAGCTATACAGAGTTAGGATATCAGCGTAGACATCCCTATTTCAGGCATATATTACACCAAGTATAGATTAGTGCAAGTGCTACCTGAAGATGATGACGGGTATTAAATTAGGTGTACTGATGAGGGTGCTCCAGCAAAAATATTCATTTAGTTCCATGCATGCATTTGACACTTGGGGGTATATTTACAAAAGTGTGGGTTTTTAGAAGCCGAGGTGTTGCCCATAACAACCAATCAGATTCTACTTAACATTTATCTAGCACCTTCTAGAAGATAATAGCTAGAACCTGATTGGTTGCTACGGGCAACATCTCCACTTCTAACCTGTACTTTAGTAAATATGGGGTCTATTTATAAAGCAGTGAAAAGTGTGGAGAAGTGAACCAGTGGAGAAGTGGCCCATAGCAACCAAGTCAAGCTTTCAAGTAGCATTTATCAAGTACAGTCTAGAAAATAATAAGTACGACACACTTACACACACACTGAAAGCCTATACAGGCACACACTTATACACACACTGAAAGCCTATACAGACACACACATAAACACAAAGCCTATACTTGCACACACAAAATGCCTATACAGACACACACTTATACACACACTGAAAGCCTATACAGACACACAAACACAAACACAAAGCCTATACAGACACACACTTACACACATACAAAGCCTATACAGACACACTTACACACACACACAAAGCCGATACAGACACACACTTATACAAACAATGATAGCCTATTAAGACACACTTGACTTACACTCACAAAGCTTATACAGACACACACTTACACACACAATGCCTATACAGACACACATTTATACACACACTGAAAGCCTATACAGACACACACACTGAAAGTCTATACAGAGACACACATTTATACACACACAAATGCAGCCAGTAGCCCCCCACATAAAAAATGAACACCCCCCTCCCCTCCCGTGGCAGCTTAGCCATCCAATACATCCCCCCCAGCGGCAGTTTAGCCATCAGCCTCCGATCGCCCCCCCCCCAAGAACTTACCTGTGGTGAGCGGAGATGGAGAGTGCCGGGGAGGGAAAAATCACTCCTCGCCCAGCGCAGATGGCAGCTCTAGTCCCAGTCAGGAGGTGGATAGAGCTTGGTAGGAAGGCTAAAGGGGCTGCTCGTTAAAGGGCACTCAGGACACAATGGTGGTGGGGGGAGGGCGTGCGAGTATGATGTCCTGGCCGGCGGCACCCCCTCTGCAGGGCTTGCCATGGTGTCCAGGGCATGTGCCCTTCACACCCTGCCCTAGTTATGCCACTCGTAGTAGCTGATTGGTTGCTATGGGCAATTTCTCCACTGGTTTACTTCTCCACACTTTCTTTTCACTACTTGATAAATAGACCCCTATGCCCCATAGAGAGAAGTATATCAAAGGTTGGAGAGAGAGATAATGTCCCAACCAATCAGCTCCTATCTGTCAGTTTTCAAACACAACCTGTAAAAATGACAGTTAGGAGCTAATTAGTTGGTACTTTAAAATCTCCCCCCCCCCCAAAAAAAAGTCTGTACTGTGCAGAAAACCATTGTGCATTGTCTACCAGTGTCTTTTTCATTTACCATCCTTTTCACCATCAGCATAAATTTATTGTGGAATTTTTGCTGTTTATTTAGAAGTAAACAGCTTGGAACATACAGGGAAAAGTGTATGCACTTGATTCCACTCCAGTGTGTCATAAAAAGAATACTAATAATAATAATAGTAGTAATAATAATAAATAGCAGCTTACTATGAGGTTACATTTGCACATTTTCCTGATATAAAATAAAGCTTTTCTGACATTGTGGGCAGTCTTCTCTGCCACACTATAGGACATATAGAAAACCTTATACATACATTCCCACACTGTCTGAGACTGTCTGAGACACATTTTGTGCTAACAACTCCATGCACTAAGGCGGACAAAACTGGGGTTGTAGGGGGCACATAAGCTTGGCAAACACAATAGGGTGTATTTGTGCAAAAAGTGGCCCATGCTGACCACAAGAAAGATGAAAATGCGCCTGTTTGAGGGGGATCACTTACAGGTGCTCAACCACTGGTGCAAAATGCGAGCTGCTGATAATGATGATAAGTCCTGGGGAATATCTATAATAGGTGCAGGGTGTGTGGTGTACACAGGCCCCTGGGTCCAGGGGGGCCCACACCGCACACCCTGCACCCATAGTTTTTAATGCTTACCTCTCCGAAGTGCCATGTCGGCTGTAGCAGCACTTCATAAAATGCCTGGAAAATGGCTGCCGCGACCATTTTCTAGGCATTTTGCGCAGTGGGGAAACCGCGCCCACCATTTTCCCGGTGACCTGCGCATGCACAGTAAACTCTAGGCACAAACTAGTAGAGTCTACTGCTGTGGACCGTGGTCAGTGCGCTGCCGATCACCAGGGAGAGAGTAGGGTGCCCTGGACGGGGAATACACACAGGCTCCCTCCTCTCTTTATACACCCCAGGATAAGCTGACACTTCTGATTACATTTAAATCCCTCTTTATTTTTCCAATACTATAATATTGTAGCTGCAGCGATCTATGGGCCTCATCTACTAACGAGATTTATCACCAAAACGAGTGATAAATGTCACTGTGTATGATAAATGGTGCTCCAGCCAATCAGCTCCCAACTGTCATTTTTCTAACAGTTCTTTCTAATCACTCGTTTTGGTGATAAAACTTGTTAGTAAATGGGGGCCTATTTGTATTATTATAGTGATATTTTAAATTTCCCATGTGATAATTAAAAAGAGGCAGGTGATAGGTGTGTGTGCTGATTTAATAAACATAGGGCCTGATTCAGAGTTGTACGCTATGCCGATATTTACAACAATTATTGGTATACTGCGCATGCACCATGTGTCAAAGTCGCATGGAACATGCATCAAGGTATCATGTAGTCGCTCGCAGTGACTATTTACGCACAATGTGATTGTCAAGGAGCATATGAGGCAGGTAATGGTGAGTGGTGGCAAAGAACTGGTGTGTAGCGACCATTTTGGAGGTGTGTCACATCCTGCATCTGCGATTCTGTATGCAAAAAAAATGGTCTTGGCGTTTCAGTACACGCGGCCATTCTTCGTGACTATTCGGTTACCCAGAAGACTAATACCTTAATTTTGTTTTTCAGCAGCAGCAGCATTAGCGTACAACTCTGAATCACGCCGTTAATACTTTCTTTTTGTTTTTCCTATTACATGGTTAATGCAACTTTATTAGATTTTAATAACACTGTACTATGAGCCTGATTCAGACCCGCTTGCGAGCGCTGAGTGCTCGCAAGCGGGTCGATGTTGGCCAAGTGCGCATGCGCACGAGGGACCGTCCTCCGTCGTGCGCATGCGCGAGACCCGCATAGCGACGGGTAAACCGTTGCTATGGGTCTCACTACAAAGAGGACGTGCTGTCGATGGTGAGTGACAGCACACCCCCTTTGGTGGGCGTGCCGGGGGCGTTGCTGCCCAGATGGAGGCGTTCCCATGGGAACGCCTACCGTCTAGGGCCGGCCCCACTGACATCACAAATGATGTTAGTGGGAGTGCTTTTGGCTCTGATAGAGCCAAAAGCACTCCAGGGCTTGCGGCAACGAGACCCTACCACAAGGGTCTCGTCGCAAGCCCGATGGTCGCGATGGTCTTGACCATCGCGACCATATTTTTGGCCCCTCGCTATAGCTGTGAGTGGTCACCCACAGCTATGCGAGCGGCCTGGGGGCCACTCTAAAAAATGAGAAGGAGGGCACTGATTCAGAGCGAGAGCTCTGAAAGAGTGTCCGGCTCTGAATCAGGCCCTATATTCTGTATGTTCTACTGTTCTCTCCAGGGGTACAGCAGGTGCATATATTAACATTGAGGAGTTGTATGCTTCTTGTGTAAACGACCAGCTCTACTAGCTAAACTAAGGGCAACTTTTCCCAATTGCAATTTTTACACAAATTGTGTCCGAATAAGCGTAAAACCCAATGGGTCAGAATTTCTCTTTCTGTTATGAACAATGTTCAACCATACCTCAGGGCCGTAGTTAGCTGGCCCGGACCCCATTACTATCGGGGGGGTCCTAATAGCGGGAGGCGTGGCTATACCCCTTAGGAAAATAAATTCTATTTGTAGTGACGCTGCACGCTGGGGAGGGGGCGCTGTGAGCCCCTCACTCAGCCTGGTGCAAATCTAGGGAGGGGGCAATCAGTGTGATTGCTCCCCCCACAGGCAGAGGCTACAACCCTACAGGCATCCAAACCCTCACTGGATGGAAACCTGTAGGGTTGTAGCCTCGGCAAAACAGTTGGTATGGTATGGTTTGTGGGGTACCTGTATTGTGAGACCATTCTTCATTGATGGAACATTAACAGCAGCATGTTAACACTGCAACATGGTGGACAGCACTTCGAACATATCCTACAAACTTTATGTTACAACTCGAGAATGAATAAAGATATGTTAATTCTGCATCTGTCATATGTCACATGACTACCTTTCCAATTAAAAAATTAGAGTTGCATCAAAGATGGCCGACTTCAAGAAAACCCTAAAAAGTTTTCCCCCACTCCCATATCATATGTGTAGACACTGGATTCATATTACCTTACTCAATTCCTTTTTATAAGGGGGTTTCCACACTCAGGGACCACTCTGTACTGTACAGGAAGCACTGAAGACACACTGCATTAATGTGGACTATAGGCCTGATTCAACAGCGTATACAATTGCAACTACATACGCAGATCGGCCAATTGCTCAGCTCTCCGCAGGGGCAGAACTATGGGAGACAATGGAGGAGCCTGCCGCCGGGTGCCAGCACTGAAGGGGCAACTCCTCCATCGCCCACAATATATTCACCCCACTTAGGGTTGTAAATATGTACCTGGAGTGTACCTTTATGGCCGCCCAATACATGGCATTTCTTCCTGACACCAGAGAAGCCACCATACACTAGTGGAGGGCCCGGTGTCAGACCATTAGCTGCCGTCTCCGTCTACCTATAGTCTGTCCCTACTCATTGGTGTTGCTGCTCCTCAGCAGCTTCTTATTCCAGTGAGACACAACTCCCCCTCCCACTCCTCCCTGGAGGCAGCTCTAGCCACGGATCCATGCAGCAGTCCCTGTGCCCCCCCCTAGCCACAACTCCCTGTCCCACTCCTCCCTGGTGGAAGCTCTAGACCCGGACCCATGCAGCAGTCCCTGTGCCCCCCTCAGCCACAACTCCCCGTCCCACTCCTCACTGTGTGGTGGGTCTGAGCATAAACGTGGCTGCAGTTCTTCCAGGAGCAGACAGAGCTGTGGGTAAGAGGGAATGGGACCTTGGGCACCAGTGACTGAGTCTGGGGGCAGATCTTTGGTGGAGCAACTTCCCAGCATGTGACTAGGCATTTTGTGATTTGTAGTCCCACTTCAGTGGCAGCCTTACAGTATCTTGACTCAAACTCAGTCCTCAAAGACCACAAATCAGGTGGTTTTCTTCTCCACCAGGGGTATCAGGAGGGCCCCCCATCCCACATCAGGTGGCTTTCACCTTCATCAGGAGGACTCTGAGCCTCATGCTAATTGCATTATACAGGTCACTATCTTATCTGTGACTAATGCATAGCTGTATATTCTCCTAATTAATCCTAGGGCTATAGCTTAGGTCACTCTTCATACAAACATACATTACATTCCTCAGCGCAGACCCCATCTTTATAACAGACAATGTTGCAATGTCATCCCTTATCTCGTGTCTCTGGTATACAATGGGAGAGCTGTATACCTTTGCAGGGATGTAGTCAGGATGCCGGCGGTCGAAATGCCTACTGCCAGAATTCCGACACTGAAAGCCCGGCATGGGAATAAAGATAGGTGTCTAAATACCAACGCCTATCATTAGCCCCATGCCAAGATGCCGACGCCCAGCATACCGAACTGGCAACGCGACGTGTTAGCTGTGGGGGGGAGGGTTAGGTTTAGGCACCACTTGGGGGGACTTAGGGTTAGGCCCCCCTGGGCCCCCCTGGGAGGGTTAGGTTTAGGCTAGGAGGAGGGGTTAGGGTTAGGCACCACCAGGGGGAGGTTAGGGTTAGACACCCACCTGGGAGGGTTAGGTTTAGGGTGCGGGAGGGGGGTTAGGCACCATGGGGGAGACTTAGGGTTAGGCACACCCAAGGGAGGGTTAGGGGGGAAGAGGGGAGGGTTAAATATACTTACCAGCCGGCGTCAGGATTATGATGTGTTGGGCTTCCAGGGTCGGGATTTGAACCGACGGTTTTTAAGACGTCAGTATTTCATACCCAACCCCCTTAGCATGTGTTCTAGGCACATTAACTGATGGGGATCTATACAAAAACCTAATGCAAACCCTTAACTTCTTCTTCAGCGCTACTGTGCATGAGTGGTCTGAGTGGAAAGTGCCAGGGAGGGATGCTAGGGATCCCTCTCCTAGTACTTTTTGCCATCTGTAGCCCATAGACAACAGCAGCTAACATCTCTTTGAGATAGTGTTAGCTACTGGGGCTAGTCTCCGGAATGCAGATACATTGGGGGGATACTATAAATCTGCAGATATCTCCAGAAAAAAGGTGTTTTTGGTGCATATCCTGCAAATTTGCTTTAGTAAATAGACCTAACAGATACAAATTCACTTTTTCGGGGGAGGCACCAAATGATAACTTTCCTCCGGGGCATCTGAGCTTAACTTACGCCACTGGCACTGCGATTATGAACGCACATAGGAATCCATCGCAGAGTGAGTGATTGGAGAAACACAGGCGTGTCTGTCTGTTTGAATGCTGTTGCATGGACGTGCATACATTAGCCACTGCGATTACATACACAGCTTGCAACGAGACTTGCAGTTTCTGCGATTGGTCAGACCTGCTGTATTTGAGCATGACGGGCCAATGTGCTTCGATTGTACAGATGTATACACAGGACTGCGAGGTATTACGGATGTGAGAAAGCAGTAGTGGCCGTCTCTATGCTGCCTGAACTGTGCCAAGCATTCACATATTTTCGCAGCTGCATTGCGTGCGATTACACAGCTGTGATCGCAATTGCAATACATACTGAATCAGGCCCAATGTTCAGTGCAGACCTATAGCATGTATTGTATATGTGTCCAGACTCCAGACTTATTTACACATTTGGTAACTAATAAAACTGCTCTAATTAGATGGGAGGCACTGTTCAGTCTGAGCTTAGCAATCTGGAAACAATAGTGTTAAAAATGTAACTTGCTAGGAAAAATCCAGCAGATGGTGAATGCAGCCCTCCAGGGTGGAGTTGTCATTAATTGACCTTTTAACTCCTTCATTTCTGAATTTCTCATCATGAACTGATGGGAGATGAAACTTGACCAAAATAAAGATCTCACTTTGAATTTAAATATACAAATATATTTGTTGCTGCACTAAAAGATTCCTGTTTTTTTTTTCTTTCCTGGTATCATATTAGCACTGCGTTCTTACATTTAAAGAAACAGGGTAGCGTGGTATGAAAACCGAACTGTTGTGTATATTATTTTAAAGCTAGTGTGTAATCTAAACTTGATACAACACACTGTCCATTTGTTCACCGGTGCTTTAGTCTATGTAGTGTATATACAGCTTCTGTGCAACGGAACCCGTAGTCTGTAGAGTCTAGATGCAACGGTCAGCTCACTAACGCAAAATAATGTCCTAGGGTGTCAAATCAATATAGAGGTCGAGGTCATCATGAGTGTTCGCAATCTATTCATGATTTGTTACCAAAACTCTCCTTTTTAATAATAAAAAATGAAAACAATGTAGTACAATACGGTATAGTATAATAATGCTGCAGTATATATATATATATATATATATATATATATATGGCTGCATTATCTATACACTGCAGCATTATTACTTAATATTTTAAATGTATTACATTATATTATATTTTTATCTACTTTATTAATAGATTGCATTTAGTTATTTAAAGAATGAAACCTATGTTTAATTATAAGTGTGCACATAATAAAACAAATCAGGATAAACGATCTAGGGATATAGATTTTAATCCCTAGACTATTTACCTTGATAATTATAATGACTAGATCATTTATCTTGATTTGGTTCTTTGTGCACACTTATCTTAAAATAAAGATTTACTTTGTTTAGATATGAAACTGAGATCTAAAAAATAGTAGTAATAATAATAATAATAACAATAATAATAATAAAGTGTTGGTCAGTCCCAGTTATAAGGAAGCAAACTGTCCAATCACAGCTGTGCCAGTATAACTGTGCTCCAGAAACACAATCTCAGTCTGCACATGCCAGATAGTCAGCAGACACCACCATGGACTGGGAGAGGAATTAAAAGTGGAGAGTCTGGCTGTGCAGTTCTGTAGTCAGAGGGATATATTCCAAAATCCAATTCGTAACCGTGTTGCACAAGGAGAGACTGCCAGTGACATGCTTGGAGGAGTGCCTAGCCAATAATGTGAGACTGAATGTGAGAGCTGGATCCTGCTCTTTAATACTGTGCACTGCTGTCAAACAGCTGCTGGTGTCGGGCTGGTAGTACTGAAATAAGCCTGGGTGCAAATCGATTTGGAATTAGACTAGGAAAGACCCAGGCAAGTGCAACTGACTTTACAACACATCTTTTTACTAAATTACAATACTTAACTCTTCTCTTAAAAGCTCATCTGCTAATAAAACTCGATAAAGTTGGAAGACCACCGAAAATCCATCACTATCTTTTTTTGGATGCAATATATTTTATCAGCCATAGAGAAAAAGGACATTATGCATTTAAGTTCTGCATGGGATCTGGGAAGAGAAATGAATTGCCTGGGAGTCAGAGCCTGAGATAACGGTAATGACCATTTCAGTGTCTTTAAAGAGTCCTGCATGTTTCAGTTAGAACATTGTATTACTGTGCAGTGCAGGTTATCTGTTGCCTGTCTTTGTTATATTGTTGTGTTTGTGTTTAGATCACAGAACTCTCTGACCACCAGCCCAGACCCTTGAATCTGGCTATGGTGAAGAATGAATATACAAGTTAAATAAATCATCTCTGAGACTCTAAAGCACAATGATGGAGCTTCATATTTTCTCACTCCTCCTGGTAAAGTGTCTGCTTCACCTGGTAAGTTTCAACTGAAAAATTATTTTCAAAAACATCACAATATTAAACCGCTGGTAAGGACATTTGTACAACAAATACTGCAGTATGAACTCAAAAATTGTATGCAAAACATTATCTTGGTGAAAAACAGGACTAAAAAAAACCATAAAAACTTTATTATAAAATGTTAGGGTGTTTTGTGAACATTCTTCTTTTTGCATAATTTTGATATAACAAATACATTGCATTAAATATATTTATAATTATATCACTCATTATTGCATATTGTCATTTAAGTACTGTAGAATAAATTCTGGTCCAAATATTTTTAATGTGGATAATTTCAGTTCTCATTACGATCTTCAGTTCTGAGTTTATGGATGCACCCATTGGGTGCTGGCACAGAGAATTAGACATGAGTCTTGTCCAGGAGCTTAACAGCCTTAATGAGTGTCAATAATTGTGAATGTAAATGTAATGCCCCTGTAAACTAATGCTGTGTTATATGGTGCGTTGTATTATTTTATAGTAGTATTGATAAAACAGGAGATTTATTGCCTGCAGATATGCTGTGTTTCCAAGGAGGCATCACAAATACTCAGTGTGTCTGCTTGTAATTTGATTTAAGGCTTAAATAAAGTAAAGTAAGAGATTGAACAAGGCTAAAGAGAAGAGTTTTTCCAACAAATTCAAATAATAGGTTCATAGCCTGACGCTGTCTGGAACTAAATCTACATCTATATTCTTATTTATAGTATATTAGATGTGTGCTGCAAGGCAGTGGCAAATGCAATATACAAAAACTATAAGACTTTCTGTTTGGACAAATGTTTAGGTCTAGACTGGCCATACACCATTCATTTGTTAATCAAGAGGACACATAAGATGGTTTAAGGGTTTTTAGCAATATTATAAGTATTTCTATTTAAGATTCGATATCAAGATTTTTTTTTTTAATCTGGGTCATTAATTATTTATGTATGACATTATTTGTTACGTGAATTCTTTTCTTGTTGTAGTTTATAAATAAGTTATCAGTTTTTAGAAAAGTCACCTGTTATGTTCGCAGCAACATATATGTGCAAAAAATTCCATCTTAGTAACAATATAATAATGTTCTGATACATTGTGTAACTACGAGAATAGGAATGACATTCAAAGAGCTTTAATAAAAATAAAAAATTTTAGTAGATACTTTTTTTATGGGAAATGGACAAACACTGGCTCGTAAAACTCAACTCCTACACCCTTAGTCAGCAGGTTAATTTCAGTACTCATGCAATAGGTTGGAGAAGGTGGCAGTACAAAATATATCACAACTATGTTACAATATCGTATGGTAGAAAGTCGTTATAATAAATCCTGAACATATACGGCACAGAAAGTTAAAATGTCTTAAAACATTTCATGAAGCAAAGAGGTGCACATAGGATTCTCTACTAAAAAATTAGTTCTTGGTTATGTATTTAAATATCGGTGCATATTTCAGCATACTTTCCAAAAATGACTTAAACCACAAGATGCAAAGTAAAGTCATAGTACACAACATACAGAATGAATACTATCATGTAGAAAATTTAGGAACCAGGCACTTCCTAAAGCCAGTGAAAGATTTTCCTTAATTAATTCGGACCAAAAAGAGGGCCAACCAGGTGCAAGGCATGGGAAGTTTGGTTTTAAGAAACAGGCAAATCACAAGTTGTCAGGCTTTCTTCTGTCCTGATTCAGGGACTGCTGGTTCTCACTTTTCAAATATATGAGGGTACAAATATCAGCTGAACGGAGAGCACAACAAGTGGTCTCATATGTCTTCCTTCCAGGAGCTGGTCACAGGGACGATTCCAGAACAGGTTTCATTAAACTTGGACCGAAGAGAGACTTCACCCATAAACCATCATAGACACACAGTAATTTCATCACTGTACAGTTCCACATTCAACAATGCAACACAGACTAAAGAAACCAGTTAATGTAACACACAAAGAAATGATAGTTAGATAGATAGATAGATAGATAGATAGATAGATAGATAGATAGATAGATAGATAGATATTAATTATATAGCCCACTCATATTACACAGTGATCTATATATATATATATATATATATATATATATGTACATGTGTATATATATATATATATATATATATAGTTAATATACAGTATAGATAGTAGATGGGCATGCGAATGATGTTTATATAAATGAATGTGAGCTAGATAGACAGACAGATAGATATATTGGATTAGATAGATAGATAGATAGATAGATAGATAGATAGATAGGTAGGTAGGTAGGTAGATAGATAAATAAAGATACGTGTCTGTATATTTGTAAGACGCCCTGTGTGTCGCCTGCTGATATTGCTAGATAGATAGACAGACAGAGCCCATCTTGGTTTTTGTGGCCTTACAGAAAGCCAGACTCAAACAGGTACAACGTGGTCCTATTTAGTATCAACACTTAACATCAACATTAACCATACAATACCTAACTTCAATCACACATAGTAATATATATATATATATTTATATACATATGTGTGTGTGTGTGTGTGTGAGAGAGAGACAAATCCACCAAAAACATTGAGAGGTATCTAAATTGCTTGATAATGGAGTTAATTTGCATGAATTCAATTAGAACTTTTTATCTTTAAAAACGCACATTGTAAAAGTTTTTCCAGTCTCCTGCTGTTTTGCATCCTAATGTTGTCGCCACACTTACCATCCCTGTGTAAAATAAGTAAATATATAAATGAACTAAACCTTGAAGAGATTAAACACCCTCTTTAAGAGGCGATTTCTCATATGACTACATGAGTTGATTGATTAGTTTCTGAGGAAGCGTGTGTCAAATATTAATCCGCCTCTGGATTGTACTTGCAATGTAATGCTGTTTTTTTCCTCCTCTCAGCCACTTTAGCAGAGCAGTGAATTAGAGAGCTGCAGTCCAGCGATAAGAAGCACAGTTCTTTCAAAACTGCCAGATTTCTGGACAATAGCAGCCTGTTTACCTCTTCTCCCATTTATCTGTAGGGTTTTTTTTCCCTGTAAATAAATGACTGGCGCACTGAGCCGCACATGGTTTTAGCTTTAAGGAAAGAAAAATAATGTAGCCGTGTATATTTCACATATGTTGATTCCATGTGGTTCCGGCATTCCATGCAGAAGGCTGATACAGAAATGCGGAATTTGAGAAAAAAAATTAATTAATATAACTGTGATTTTAGATCAGAAGTTTCTTAAATGTATTTTGGCTAGAATTCCAAAATATCTCTGTGTTTGCCGTAAATGTATTTGTAATTTTTTTTTAGTAAGAAATTAAATTAATATACTTTATTAATCATTCTGATCCAAGTGTTTTGCTGCATTCAAATTTTGAGAAACAATTTTTGTTTTTTTCAGACAAACTTTTCCTTACCTACATTTTACAGGACATAACAGTAATTACTGAAGTATTGAAGACAGTGGCACAAATTTTTACATTTATATTTATTGATGTTGTTAACTGGAGTTAATTGCACCGACAGTCATGGAAAAACAAGTTATGGTTCTCTAGTAGAGCTTGGACGAGAACGGTCAGTTGGAATTGGACTTAAAAATGTATGTCCAAATTTGGTTTCGTCATAAAGCTCAATGTTTTGTGGCGAATTGCTAACAAAACTGTTTTGAAAATTTTTCAAAAATACACAGATATTATCAAATAAAAGTATAAAGCATTTTTAATCAATCACAAATAGTATTAAATTAATGCACAAGAATTAGCAACTAGTGATATTAACTTTGGCACAAATCAATATTGCAAATTACAGATCCTCACAAAATAGTTATAATAACTAACATTGTAGCATCTGCTATGGGCTCAAAGCTGGGGGAATCTTCCCAGTAATAGCTTCATGTGTTTTGTTCACCTTTGGGCACTTCATGGGAGCCCTTACAGAATTCTGCTATGAGGCCCACAAATGGCTAATTATACAACTGGCAACAGTAATATCACTAACAATGATTTAATCCTGAAAACTCTTATTAGATTATCCACAGAGATGTCATTTACAAAATTGCAATTATGTAAATTGATGTGTCCTATATGTTGTGATTTTCGCTACTGCATTGCATCACTTTTTATTTTCAGTATTCTGTAGTTTAATGCTTATCTATCTATCTATCTATCTATCTATCTGTCTATGTCATATCTATCTATCTATCTATCTATCTATCTATCTATCACCAGTCTAAACCAATATCTATCTATCTATATATCTATCTATCTATCTATCTATCTATCTATCTATCTATCTCATATCTATCTACCTCATATCTATCTATCTATCTATCTATCTATCTATCTATCGATCTATCACCAGTCTATACCAATATCTGGATGGGCAATAAGCAGCCCCACAGCTGTTGTAGAACTATACATCCCAGCATGCCCTGTCACAGTTTTGCTATTTGGCCATGCTAAAAATGTTGCAAGGCATGCTGGGATGTGTAGTTCAACAACAACTGGAGGGCCGCTTATTGCCCACCCCTGCGTCTATACCAATATCTATCTATCTATCTATCTATCTATCTATCTATCTATCTATCACATGTCTATATCAATATCTATCTATCTATCTATCTATCTATCTATCTATCTATCTATCTATCACATGTCTATATCAATATATATCTATCTATCTATCTATCACATGTCTATATCAATATCTATCTATCTATCTATCTATCTATCTATCTATCTATCACATGTCTATATCAATATCTATCTATCTATCTATCTATCTATCTATCTATCTATCTATCTATCTATCTATCTATCTATCTATCTATCTATCTATCTATCACATGTCTATATCTATCTATCTATCTATCTATCTATCTATCTATCTATCTATCTATCTATCTATCCATCTATCTGTCTATATCCATCCATCTAATTCTAGATTAGTTCTACATATGTCATGTTTGCATTAATAATGCAAATGTTGTGCAATTTACCTTGCTCCCTAGTGCATGAGAATAAATTTAATGTATGCATAATTTATAATATAAATGTATATTGTTTTTCCTTTACTATAGAAGAAGTGAATCTTTCATTCACCTTTTGCAATGTACTTTAATTAAATCTACAAACTGTGAAGCTTTAATTATTAGAGAGAAAAGCCACAAATTGAACTGCGAAAAAACAGTTTTAATTGTATTTAAATGAAGGGTTCTAGAAGAAAACAGTAACAACAATTTATGCAAAGTTTGCTTTACTTAGACAATTATCAAACATGTAAATTGGTTTGAGAAGTATACTTCTTCTTATGAGATAAATGAATACAGTGCTGTCTAATTATCAATATAAACAGGGCCTCATTTCCCTTTATATCCCTTTTCCCCCAACTATGTTTTCACAGGCTATACTCGTATTACTGGCTGTATTGAATTTTCAGGTAACTTCACCCCACCCCAAAAAAACAAAGCCAAATTGTGGTCGGACAGCACTGTATTCCAATACACATTTCATGCAACAAGACAAGATGTAAATAAATGTTGCACATACTCTTTGAGAATATTCCTAGGTGAATTTCGATGTAAGAGGGTGAGTCAAAAATTATAGGCACTCTGGCTGTAGAATTTATTTTAATACATTTTCAGAAAAGACAAATACATGATTTTTTTTTACATTATCTCCCTGCTTTTTAATACACTTTGTCCATCTGTCAACAAGCTTTCGCATTCCCTCATTAAAAAATATTTTAGGCTGAGCTGCGAGCCACAAATGCACCGCTGTCTTCACCTCTTCATCAAATGTGAATCTTTGTCGTCTAAGGGCTTCTGATTTGCAAATGATTTGCATCATAATCCACTGTCACTTGTCTATCCAAATGAATCAGTTCATGTGCACGCTCATTGTTCTCATCAGTCATGGACGTGGACGGGCGTCCGGCTCCTTCTTCATGGCTGACACTTGTGAGACCTTCTTTGAACTTCTCTATCCATTCATACACACTTCTTCATGACAAAACACTTTCTCCATACTGTGCACAAAGTCTTCGCTAAATATTGGCACCAGACCACAAAAAAAGAATCACTGCACGCTGCTCTTCTTTCATGCAAATCACAAGTGTGGGGCACTATATTATCTTGCACTGCAGTCACAAATGAAGTGACGTAACATGTTCAAACCTGCACAGCAGTGACTGGGGAGACAGTGACCTAGTACGGAAAGTGTAGATAAAACAGTGCGGCCATCAGAAGTTGTAATATAACTGGAGTGCGGATAATTTTTGACTCACCTTTGTATTTATAAATATTGGTAACATACAGTATGTGTCTGGGGCCTGCTTTAGATTACATACAAAGATGTATGGATTGGGCAAGCACAATAGCTGATTCGTGGAAAAGCACTTTTTTGAACTACCAGGACATAACGCTGCTATGTGTATATATTAGTTATTTGGAGCACAGAATCATTTGCCAGATCCAAGATGAGTTACAGTTTTGTACTTTATTTACTTGTTACATATCTTTTCTATATATGTTTTCAGCAACCTAAAACCGTTTCATATCCTTTTTTTTGTCAAATTTATTTATTGAAAATTTTTCAAATAATATAAAGATCAAACCAAAATCAACATAAAAGTGTTCATGCAAATCACATAAGGACAATGAAAATAAAAACATCATGGGGTTCAGTATCATTAACAAGGAATATAGGTTAACCAATTGGCAATATGTTTCACTAGTGAATGAACGAGAGTATGTGTATTAAACCACATACTTCCATCAGTTTGTAGATAATGTCTCACTGTAACTTAACCATTGATCACAAAGTAAAATAAAGTAAAAGTAAAGTTAGAGAGAGGGGGAGGAAAACTGATATCCAACATACACATATATCCCTTTTAATATCTATATATTCTAATCATTTAATTATAAGTAGATTTTTTTTTTACAAAAGAAAGTAACATGGCATATGCCAACCAGATGAGTTAAAAATTCAAAAATTTGGAGTCTTCTGATCCTCAGTCAGTAAATATCATCCTAGTCAATGTGATCCATCCATGGGTGTCATCGGTCCCACTGCCAAACATGATGCAAGACAAATTCACTACTAGGAAGGCGAGACTGATCAGGAAGAATACAAAGTGCAGGGGAACCATGTATCTATTGAATTCTGGGGAGCAGCGGGCTTTAAAAATTACCTGTGAGAAGTAGAGGTTGAGGAGTGAGATGCACAGCTCTTTTAAACACTGTATGCTGCGACTCCATGTGGTGGGTCGCTTCTTCAGGCTGAAACATTAACAATTAGCCCTGCAATTCACATTGTATTTGTGTGAGTAATTCTGGCATCTGATTCTAATAGGGATGCAGGCAGGATACCGGGGTAGATATCCCAACACTTACATCCCGACATGGGACTAAAGATAGACATAGAAATCCAGATGCCTATCATTAGCCCCACCACGTAATCCCGACACCTGTCATACCGAATGAAGGTATGCCGGGTGTCTTAGCGTCTAGCCACACAGGGGGGTTAGGTTTAGGGACCCCCTGGGGGACTTAGGGTTCGGCATCCCCCGGGAGGGTTAGGGCAGGGGAAGGGAGGGTTAGGCTTAGGCACCACTAGGGGGAGGTTAGGGTTAGGCACTAACGGGGGGAGCTTAGAGTTAGGCACTAGGGGGAGGTTAGGGTTAGGCACCCCTAAGGGAGGGTTAGGGTGGGAGACGGGAGGGTTAGGGTACTTCAGCTGTCGGGATTTCGACCCGCTTGGCTGCCGCTATCGGTATTTGAACCGGCAGCTAAACATCCGCCGGCATTACATACCAATTCCTTCTAATATTATACAATAACAACATAAAGTTCCAATACGAGTATTGTAAACATGTTAGTATGTAGATACTCGTAAGTCTTCATCATAACGTGTAGTATTACATTGTCTCAATAATAGTATTTTATATATAATATTTCCGTTGTGCTTGACTAGGGTTTGGTCATCTTTTTGTATTCAGTCTTCATCTTCATGTGAAATCTGGGCGGGGATAGAACAGCTTTTAGCCAATCAGAGCATTGGAGTGGTCTGAGCAGCCATAGTTGAGTTTATCTTGTGGGAGACAGTAATCTGACCAGTATAATCATATTTATAATGGGTGCAGGGTGCACCGCACACATTGCACCTGGAGCATACCTCACACTATTGCCAGGACTGCCGGCAAGTGGGTCTCTCTGCAGCCAGTGCCATCTTTCCAGTAATAACATTAGAAAAATGGCACTGTGCATTGAAAACATAGACTCTGGCACTGTGCCATCTTCTCAAATATAACTGGGAAGATGGCACTGGCTGCAGGAGGTAGGTAGACGCATGGGACCTGCATTGAGCGGAGGGGAAAGCAGGGCACTGCATACACTGCATGCAGGCCCCCTGGGCATTATATACCCCTACTGAACAGTTGTGATTATGTTAGGGGCAGGCCATGATGTGACAAGGCCCAGATGTGACAAGGTCAAATAGGCCATGATGTGACAAGGGCAAATAGGGCAAACAGAGATTTGAGTCCCCTATCGAACAGGTGCAAGAAAACTATTCTGCAAGGCACCCCTCTATATAAGAAACAATATTAATCCAACCAAACCCACAAAATAAATGATACATATATACAGCAATAAAGCTGTGAGTCCCTTCTTTGGTACCAAGCAATACATAGTTGTATGCATTTTAGTTGAAACTCCACTTGTCACTGAGTAGGTGTAATTAGGCTGTAAACGTGTGCTCTCATGTAGCCAAAGTTCAGAGTTGGACAGGAGTTTCAATACACTTGTTTCCAGGTGCATCATTTAGACCAGGGTGCAGGTGTGCCCAAATGATTAGAATGGCTATGACACTAAGCTTATGGATAGGGGGGATCCAGCCACAAATATCTGCACGTGGTTGAAAATACACATTTACTGTATTCTGTGCACATAGACTATCAATAAACTGCAACCAATTTTCAAAGGTGCTGAAGATATCTTGCATTCCCTGAAAAGCCCAGATTTTATTATTCTGTTAGTTGAATTCCGCTTGCTAATTCTACAGTAAGTTCATAAGATAAATCAAGACACCAGTTATGAGCAATAAAACCAATGTAATTGAAAAATATAAAATCAATAAATATGAGTCTTGAAGTAAAAGCAGCATTGAAGCACTGTTACCATCATGAGTTTTTTAATAACTTAATGAACAGTCAGCATGCCGGGTGAGACTTGCTAAATCAATGAGGTTGCACCTAAATGTGTAAGATGCTCTGATCTGAGTTTTTACGCTTGCAGCCCTGCAAACATTGACAATTCATGCAACACAGCATTACAAATTGGTGTGTAAATAAATGTGCAATTCCTTGTGCAAAGTGCAATATTGTAATTTTTATAGCTTCCTGATTAGAAAATCAGCCACAACAAATTAAGGAGCTCATTCGACCCGCTCGCTAGATGCGTTCACTCGCTCGATGCGTATGCAAATTTGGGAAGGCAGGCAATTGCACGGCAAGGCATTAGCACGCCTGCTATGTATTGGCGTGCGATCGCTTTGTGTATGCAGATGCCCACCAGCCTTTCTTAAGATGCCCACTTGCGCACGTCATCTCCGGGAAGTGTATGCAACCATCGGTACATCGGGTACCATCGGATGCGATCCCGGCGCTTGTAGCTGACCGTACCCTACCGCAAGCACTGCGAGCACTTCACTGTAATATCCAACCAGGTGACGTGTACCATGACGCTGCCTCTTAATTATGCACGCCCCTGAATGGCATTGAGACGCTCAGACATGCCTACGTCCACACCTCCACTCCCCCGTTTTTAATAGCCAGCCTGTCACCACCTATAAACGGCTTCTCCTGTCACTCACTCTACTGGGCAGTCTATGCGCAGCGAGTATATGCTTCCCGATCTCTCGCACTGGTTCGCGCACTGGCCATGATTGCAAAAATTGGCTGGCTACGAGTGAACGCATCCTAACGAGCGGGTCTGAATCAGGTCCTAAGCCCCATCTCTGATCCAGTCCACCCCATGATAGGTCCACTACACGATCACTCCTTGCGACTGCACCCATTTTCGAATTCATGTCCCTCTCATCTCTGGCTGTTCTATGGCATTTGGGACTGTAGATAGGGAGACTTTTAGTTGTTGTGTTTAAGAAAAATGCTTCAGAGTTGACACAATAATATCTTTCAGAGGTCTCACATGTAGCTGTTTAGCATGTTGTTACTGGCACAGCATTGGGGGTATTCTATTACAGTGGAAGATATTCTTAAACATTTCATTTAAAATGTGTTTATTTAGGATGTAAAAATGTCTAGATATTATTTGTCTTTTTTATCCCTTAGAATTTTTTTTCCATGCTTTCTTAAAAAGACAGACTAGACTATTTATAGATGTTCTCTGTTCCTTACAGAGAGGATAATGCCAGTTTGCATGTTTTTGCACAGCACCGTGTATGCAAGTACGAACAATACAGAGTAGTATGCATCTCAATCGCATCTCACCTTAAGACTGGAGAGGCTCAACTGGGCTGTAACAAGGCAAATTTCAATGGTAAAGTTGCTATGTTAAGTAGAGATGTGCATGGTAAAACCACCATCAAATGTTATGGATTTGGCAAAACCACCGTCAAGTGTTTTCATTCGGATTACATTTTGGATTTCTTTAAAATTGATAAAACCAGCTATAATCATGTAATTTGGACCTGTTTAAATGCAATTCAAAACCGATATTCGCTTCTTAAATCTGAGTTCTGAACTTACAGTAGACCCGGGCCGGACTCAGTTCTACTCGGAACCCCAAAAGTGACCTGAGCTGGGACTCATGGCCTGATTCAGAGCCGGACGCTATTTGCGCTCGCTCGTTCAGAAAAAGGGGCCGGCTATTTAAATTGAGCGCTCGCTCTTTGCGGTCTGTTGACACCTCTATGTGTGAGCGAGCGAACAAAACATGCGCTCGGTATTTTGTAAGGTCGCCCCCTGGCCGCTCGTATCCTACGTCATCTGCGCTATTTATTAGATTAATCGAGTTCATCGAAAGGCGTCTGAACTGCTCGCAGTGCTTGTGGTTGGATTTTCCTACCGCAATCATGTGAACAGTTCAGGCTAAGAGCCTGACCAAGTGACGTGGCCGATGACGCTGCTTTGTTAATTATGCACACCCTTAAAACGCCCGTTTTGACCGTTTGGCACGCCTGCGTTCGGATCTCCCCTCCCCATTTTTCAAGCACCTTCCCCTGTTACCACCCACAAACGCCTCATCCTGTCACTCAAATTAGCAGGCACTCGCTATTTTGCGAGCGCTCGATTTCCGACCGCACTGACTGGTTGGCGTATGCGCATTACGACCCATACGCATGCGCAGATGTGCGAACATCGCTCGGAGCGAACGAGCGGCCGCTTACGAGCCCTCAGTTTGACCCCAGAGTTCAGGTATGTTAGTTTTTCAGGAAAACCGCACACTAAAGTGGGAGGTCATCTTAAAAACAGCTGTTTTCAGATGTATGGTGTGATTTTAGTATAGGGATGGTGAAAGTGCGCACAGATGATAATGATTTGTATCATATGAAGCACATGGATACAGTGGTGCCGGGAGGGGGTACTGATTACCTGGGCTTGTTAGAGGGGCCCAGCGGGAGCCCATGTCAGCTGCTGAGGGGGACTTTGTCTCCCTTTGCAGCACACTACTGAAGGGGACAAATGTCTCCCTTTGCAGAGCACGGCCTGTATGGCGAGTGCAATGCAAGATGTGTATAACACTGTATACTGTAGGTGTGTATATGCACATTTTGTACATGAAATGCGGGAGCACAGACACATGATTCCCATCCAACTCTAAATCAACCCTGAGTTGACCCAAATGTTTTATTATAGAGTGCTTTATTTAGTCAGATAAAATATGTAACAAATGACTATATAACCCATATTTTACAAAATCAATCTTTTACTTTGGCAAATATTAACCCACACCCACATTTCACATATTAGCAAAGAAGAAGTTGAAGAAAATGGGTTTGCCAACATTCATCATATTGAAATTTGCTGAGCATGTCGACATTCACCATGTCAACACTAATGAAATGTCATCATGATTAGAATGTTGAAAAGACAGTGTGTCCAAGTGCAGCCCTCACTTATTTGGTAGTGGATCTCCAGCGGCCCCGGCGGTGTCTTCTAGGTCTGGCTGATCATGACTTTTGGTGTCATGGAGAGGTTCCGACAGTAAGTAGTGGTGACTCCCATCCCTAATATGTACCATAACCATAGCCCTCCCCCTAGTACCTAAACCTAGCGCTCTCCTCCTGCAGCCTAACCCTAGTACCTAACCCTAGCCTCCACTCCCACAGCCTAACTCTAACCCCCTGCAGCATGTCAAATGTTGATATGCCCACATGTTGACGTTTCAACAGTGTCAACACCATAACTGTGAATATTGTGGTGCCAAAATTATGATTGTTGACATTTTGAATGTACATTTCAATTGTATCATGTCACATGTGCCATCAAGCAGGGATAACTCGAGGCCAGTTCAAGTGGATTGGCTGCATGGGGACTCCACTCCTTAGAGGGCGCAGTGTGACTGCTGAACTTCTGGCCCGGGTAAACTTCTGACCTTAGCCATACTGGGTGTTGCCTGGGCCGTAACCCATCTTTGACACAGTTGCGTGATATCATGGAAGTCACACAGCTGCGCCCAGCACTGAGGGCAAGGAGGGCGGGGAGGTGGGCAGAATTACAGTACAGGCAGTCAGTTACTGATACCTGCTGCTGCCCTGGAGGAATTTATGTTCCTTTCCTACGCTCCCCTCATCAAGGGAACATTTTAAGCAGTTGCACCTGTAGGCTTCATAAGAATCCCATCCACGTTGCCATTTCAGTTCAGTGAGTGAGGCAGCTGAGCAGGAAGTATCCCTGTCACAATCTCTGGCACTGTCTGTATTTTCAAATCATATGAGCTAGGTATATACAGTAAGTCTTTTGTGGGGGCTTTTTTTTCCCTGTGTCGGTCAATGTGTTTTTATTCCCCTGTATGTATGGGGGGATGTGTGTTTCTTTTTCCTACACGAGGTCAATTTGTGTGTTTTTCTCCTGAGCATGCATCCTGATGTTTTACAATTTTCTGGGTGGTATCAAGGGGGAGGGGGTGGTATCAAGTCACAGGTGTGTCGTGTGTGTAGGGGGCTTGCAGGTGTCAGTTCCACTGACACTGTTGGCCATGATTTGTCTTATATTCAGTGGCCATGCCTATGGTCCTCCAATAGTGCGTCTCTGTGTGGAATCATGCCACAACTGATGGGCTTGTCAGTAGGATGCCAATCAGCAACAACATTACCATAAAGATGCAGCAGAAGCTGTGCCAAGAGACGCAGCTACTACTGCAACTGCATCAGGCTCAGAATCACCCCCTGTATATATGTGATAAGTGTATTTTTAGAGATGGGTGGCAATCAGGCATATGTCCTCTTATTACCCATAGATGGGTCAACACGCTCTCACTGAACTTTGCCTACGTGAAAACCCACCACTACAGCCAGTTTCGTCTTTTCAGTCAGAACTGGAGATGCGTATGACTCTATATTGCCTGTACAATGCAAAACACGCAAGTTCTACTCTGCATCAGTTCCATTGTGTCTTAAATACAGTAACTGTGTTATAAAATAAATTTTGTGAGAAAAAGTCATACGGTATATTTACAAAAGTGCACGTTTTTAGAAGTGGAGATGCTGCCCATAGCAACCAATCAGATTCTACTTATCATTTATCTAGCACCTTCTGGAAGATAATAGCTAAAATCTGATTGGTTGCTATGGGCAATATCTCCACTTGTAAAAACCCACACTTTAGTAATTATATACCCCTAGAAATAAACAGAAAGAGGATTTTTCATTGTAACCTATGTAGAGGAATGCAAGTTTAACATATAATTAAACATATAAGTTTGATTCCTAGGAATAAGTTTGCAGCTCAAAGTATCTTACATTTATGTATGTTTCAAATCTATTTTTAAGGATAGCAAATGATGCAGCCGCCTTGAGATGTGTTGAGCATTGCACCATCATAACAAGGCTAAAGGTCTCTGTTTATAACACACTACAAGCTGTCCAAATGCACAACCTTTTATTAAATTGTACTAATTGCAATTATATGGTGTCAGATCCTGAACACTGCTTTTAGTATCTGAGTTTGATGAAAAGGTATCTCTTAACTGCTCATTGTGAATGATCAGAAGATTATAAGTGACAATGAATGTTTTACTTGCATGGAATATCAATTGATTCTCTGCGTGTTTTAACCTGCAGTTGCCTGTTCAGTTTATAGACATCTGTTGTGCCGGACGCATTCTTTGACTAATGGTTTCCATTTACCTAACTATCTCTGAGCAGGAGGTCACCGATGTCAATAAGGAGTGCATTACATGCTGGACATTAGTGCAGGGAGGTGACACGGTGACATGACAAGACAGCACTCATAAAGAGAAATTTTTCATTACGCTAGAGTTCTCAATCCCTTCATATCTAATTTTTTTCTGTTTAGAAAGAGCTGTAATAAAATTAACTTAACCCTTCAACTAGCCATGCTCTTGTTTCAAAATATATCATGAAAACAATGTCATCACCTCATCTTATGTACTTATGTGACAAGTTTAATTTCATACAGTATCTTACTGTAAATGCTTATTGCACGTCTTATTTTGTAGATTTCACTAGTAAAATGCAAATTCTAGCATTGATAATTCTAGTTTATCAATAATATATCCCAAGTAGTGTAAGTTTGTTTCTTTATGGTTACTATGGGCCTGATTCAGAGTTGTACGTTTTTAGTGTGGCTGCTGCATCTTTGGACACAGCAGCAATATTAAAATTAGATAGTGCCGCGGGAGGGTTAGGTGCAGGATACCGGCAGTCGGTGAGAATACCGACATTGGCATCCCGACAGACAGAATCCCGATGCCCAAGGGTAAGGACCCCTACACTAACTCTTAACCCTCCCCTTAGCTTAACCCTCCCCCTAGTGCCTAACCCTAACTACTAGCCCTAACTCATACTTACCTGCCATGATCTCAGACACCGGGATGCTGGTGTCGGCATTCTCACCCCTGTTGGGATTACGGCGCAGGAATGCTGAGTGCCAGCATTCTGGGATCCCAACTACATACTTATGTAAATAGACACCTCCTGACTGCTTTCATGATCCACTGCTGCATCTGAGGATGACGGTGAGGGTGAGGATGATAATGACATCTTCCCAGCGTAGAAATGAATAACAATGCTGTTAGCCACCTTAAGCCGATTGGTAGTTTGTTTCGTGGGTGTCCAAACAAACCAAGCACTTCAGCTACAAAAGTGGCAGTCCCTGTCACTGAAGTGTTTGGTTTGTTAAACTGTGCATGTCCTTTTGAATATACAATATAAGCAAGGGTGGGAGGGCCCAATGACAATTCCATTGTGCACCACTCTTTATTATGGGCTTTGCCAAAATTGTGTGTTTGACAGGCAGTGTACTGTATATTACTGTACTTTAGAGGAACGGTCATGTTCTTTTGTATCTTGCAATGTCATCCATCACCAACTTCTTATCCAGGCATATATGCCCCATTTTCTGCAGCTTCTCAGCAGATACAGACTTGTATAATCAAATTATATAATTAATAATTAATTATTCAGTTTAACTAGACCTTAAATCCTGAGGAATCAATTTAATTGGGATTTTAATGCTTGTTTTGTATAATTTCTCGGATTGTTTTTTTTATTTTTAAATTATTAACACTAATCAATTAATCAATCAATTAAATCAATCAATGGCATGCTTTACCTGGCTTCCATGCTACATATTTATTAGGCCCATGTCGTTTTTTTCTATGTTAATATTATCAAATCATTAATCAATCAAAACAATCAATGGCATGTTTTAACTTGCTTTCACACTACACGTTTGCCAGGCCCATGTCCCTGTTTTTGTTTTCTAGTTATAATGGGTTGGGTATGTAATACCGCTGGAAGGAAGCCCGGCAGTTGAAATCCAGATGCCGGAAGGCCAGCAGATGAAGATCCCGACAGGGGGTGGTAAGTAGGCTATACCTACCCCTCTTCCCCCCCTAGCCCTAACCTCCCCCCAGGGTTGCCTAAACCTAAGTCCCCCCGGGAGTCCCTAACATTAACCCTCCCCCCCACGCGTGGCTAAGAGCTCCCGACGCCCGGCTTACCTACCTTCAGTGTGTCTGGCGTCGAGATTTCAGCGTGGGGCTAAAGATAGGAGTTGGTTGTCAGGAAGTCAGCGGTCGGCATTTCGACCACCGGCTTCCTGACATCCCATTATAACTGCTTCTCTGTTCATATAATCAATCAATCAATGCTTTACTGGCTTGCACTAAATAAATAATAATAAATACTCCATATCCCTGTACTGATTTCAAGCCTCTGATCTACTGTAGTTCTTGGTTAATGAAAACATTATAAAAGCATTGTATAGTTTTATATTAAACTGCAATTCTGTCTGCCATTGCAGTGCCACTATTTTTCCTAGATGTGATTATTTTAAACTGCCATGTGTTTGTGTCGCTGCTCTGTTGGTTATTTTAGCCAGTCAGCTCACTGCAGCCTTTGGCCAATATGGGTGAAAACAATATTATGAGCTGTGAGGTGGTCAAAATTGACTGTAAATGAATGTTATTGAGGTTAATAGTACTGAAAGAACAACAGTAGGCCCAAATTACATTATGTCAGCTGTTTTTATTCATTTTAAAAAAATCTAGATCCAGAACCAAAACTCTTAAGGGTGGTTTTGGCAACACCAAAGCCAAAACACGATGATAAATTAGAACTAGAGAGGTGCGATCACACCCAAACTTAGGGGTTCCGAGTCGAACCTGTGATGTCCTGGTTTTGTTGTGGGCCTGGGGTGGTGATAGGGGCAGACACAGAAGCAGATTTAAAACAAAACGTGGAACTTTTAATAAGTGGTTTGGCAGACATGAACAATGGGAGAAAATCAGTCCTGGGATGGCACTAAAGTGCAAATGGGAACTGAGGTGAATGCAAAGTCCTGGTAGTGGCAGATAGGAGCAGTCCAGTATCCGGGTCTTGTGAGGGTGGTGAAAAAAGACTTGTCCAGCAGTGTGAGTTTCTGGTTAATAGGGAAATGTCCAGTTAATGACAGGCAGGGGAAATCAGGTGTAGTGGTTAAAATTAAAAATGCAGGCTGAGGGAAAATCATCCAGCAGAATGTCAGTGGAGGTAAGGTGCAGGGTGAACAGCAGACTCAGGTTCTCAGGCAATGGGAAGGTAGTGGAGGATGCAGGGTAGTCCAGCGGGGTAGGAGAAGACAAGCAGGCAGGCAGGTACCGTTACACAGGAACAGATGGTGAGCACAGGGAACTCTCTCTCAGCTATGCTGAGAAACACATTGCACTGGCAATGAAGTGAGGCTCTGAACCTCCCTAAATACCAAGTGCTGTGCCGTGACTGGCCAGAGAGAGCATGTGACAAACCAGGATTGGGCCACATGACCGGAGGCAAGATGGCAGCGCCAATGCCAGAGCGGAACAGAAGCACCACCAGGCCTCACCAGCCCAAAGTGACAACATGCCCGCACAGATCCACGTACAGCCAATGCCCCTCGCCAAACACCAGCGCCACCGCCAGATGCCCCCCGCCATAATGACCTCACAGGTAATACCCGTCAACCACCATGCCGAGAACTCTGGTCATGACAGAACCAAGCCGGGACTCTGGTCTTCCCGCCAAGGGGGTTATGTGATCACAACATCTCTAAAAGTCAATTTTGTATAGATCTGATATAGGAAATCTTTTGTCTGGAGATGCTTATGCCAGTCACGTCTGAGGATGATAACTTGATAACTTCTTCTGGCTCAAATTATTCATTTTTCAATTTATGATTTGCGAATGAGGCTAGCTTGTGGCATGAGCTGGGAATAGGGGGATGAGAAGAATGGATTACGTTGTGCCAGACGACCACTATGACTATCACAAGGCATATGGATGGTCATGTAAGACTAGATTCAGGATAATGACAAATGTGTTCTTTCAGCCCACGTAAGGAACTGTCTATGTGCTAAGTTTTGCAGCTAGACACACAGTGATGCTTTATAGTTAGCTGAAAAGCTATAGAAGACCAATATGCACCTTATATGATTTCTGGAGATGAGCTAGAGAATGCGCCTTCATTTTTATGCTCATTAATTAGCTCACTCAGAAGTTGTTGCTTTTAGGAAGTCGTTGTTGCTGACTATGAGAATGGCAGGTCCACTTTATATAGGTTCCATCATAAGCATCTTGCTGAAAGAGTGACGGGGTTGTTACCTTCACAGTTTCCAAGATTTTGCGGGAGCTTAGGCTGGCAGACTTGGAAATTGCCAACTGCAATATGATATGAGCATAGTCCTTATGTGATGTTATGAAAGGGAACAGCTTCTACTGGTGATAGGTGCTTGCAGCAGATCCCATAAAAGTTGGTTCTTAGTAGGCTGATTTCTTTTGAACAGAGAGCAGCAAAGTTTGCTGCTACAGTACCTAGAAATTATGAGTCATGATTACAGCTTACTACCCATTTAGCCATCAGTGTGTGTCAAGTATACAGATTGCTTTTCTGTGTAAGCATAACATTGTAATTGGATAAAAAGCTACATGAAGCAACTGGATCAGTGCAAGAAATCATTAACATCTTGGTCCCCTAATAACTTTCTGATATCACTACAATATAACCACAAGGTACTTGCTGTTACACTAATATTAACATAGTTACAACTAGGGGTGAGCGGGTTCGGATTTCTGAAATCCGAACCCCCCCGAGCCCCCCCGATCCGAGTCCGATCCGAGTCAGGCTCGACTTTTCCCGCCTGACTCGGATCTGAAATCGAGGCAAAACGTCATCATCCCGCCTTCCGAGTCTCGCGTGTTTTGGATCCTATATAAGGTACCCGCGTCGGCGCCATTTTCTCACTCGGCTGTGGACAGTGAAGAGGGAGGGTGGGAATTAGGGTTGGCTGGGCTGTGTAGTGTAGTGTAGTGTACTGCTGCTGTTGTCCACTACTTCAAAGTCCATAGGGGCTGGCTGTGTTGTGCTGTGCTGCTGTTGTTAATAGGGGCTGTGTCCACTACTTCAAAGTCCATAGGGGCTGGCTGGACTGTGTTGTGCAGTCAGTTCTCCATAGGGGCTGTGTCCACTCCAAAGTCCTGTGCAGTGTCCCAGTCCTAAAGGGGTGCTGTAGTGTTGTCCAGGGGGTGCTCTGTCCATCAGGGGTGCTCCCCCCAAGTGCTAAAAAAATAATATATTTTCTGTGTTTGTGAATTGTGTGCGCAGTAGCCGCACGTGCATCAATAAAGTAGTGCCAAGCGTGCGCCTGTGCCATAAGTAAAGGGCCGGCTGGCTTGACCGTTAAAGGGTGCTGTAACCCCCAAAGTACACTCCAGTCCAAACCAAAAAAAAAATTATTTTCTGTGTTTGTGAATTGTGTGCGCAGTAGCCGCACGTGCATCAACAAAGTAGTGCCAAGCGTGCGCCTGTGTCATAAGTAAAGGGCCGGCTGGCTTGACCATTAAAGGGTGCTGTAACCCCCAAAGTACACTCCAGTCCAAACCAAAAAAAAATTATTTTCTGTGTTTGTGAATTGTGTGCGCAGTAGCCGCACGTGCATCAACAAAGTAGTGCCAAGTGTGTGCCTGTGTCATAAGTAAAGGGCCGGCTGGCTTGACCGTTAAAGGGTGCTGTAACCCCCAAAGTACACTCCAGTCCAAACCAAAAAAAAATTATTTTCTGTGTTTGTGAATTGTGTGCGCAGTAGCCGCACGTGCATCAACAAAGTAGTGCCAAGTGTGTGCCTGTGTCATAAGTAAAGGGCCGGCTGGCTTGACCGTTAAAGGGTGCTGTAACCCCCAAAGTACACTGCAAACCAAAAAAATATATATTTTCTGTGTTTGTAACTTGTGTGCACTGTGGCTGCACGTGCATCAACAAAGGAGCAGCGCCAAGCGTGCGCCTGTGTCCCATAAGTAAAGAGCCGGCTGGCTCATTTCTTAAAGGGTGGTGTAACCCACAAGTGCACTACTCTCCAGCAAAAATAAAAAAATATTTTCTGTGTTTGTGTGCGCTTTAGCCGCACGTATATATCAATATAACATAAATGGAGGACCACACTTTCTCCGATAAAAATAAAATAGGGAAAGATCAAGAACCACTTCCTCCTAGTGCTATTGCTGCTGCTGGGAGTTGTTCATCATCCCAGAGAGGAAGTAGGAACATCACTACTTTTACTAAACAATTGACCCTCCAACAGTCCCTAGCGATGAGGATGAAGTACGACAGCAGTCATCCTGAAGCAAAACGTATAACTGAGGCCTTGACTGCTATGTTGGTGTTAGACGTGCGTCCGGTATCCGCCATTAGTGCAGTGGGATTTAGACAATTGATGGAGGTAGTTTGTCCCCGGTTCCAAATTCCATCTAGATTCCACCTGCATCCTCAAAGCAGCAGCGACAAGCGTGCGTCTGTCTGTTAAAGAGTGGTGACACCCTCAAAGTGTGCTACACAAACAATAAAAATATTGTTCTTTTTTTTCCGGTCTTTGTGAAATGTGTGGGCTGTAGCCGCACCTGCATCCTTAAAGCAGCAGCGACAAGCGTGCGTCTGTCTGTTAAAGGGTGGTGACACCCTCAAAGTGTGCTACACAAATAATTAAAATATTGTTCTTTTTTTTTCTGTCTTTGTGAATTGTGTGGGCTGTAGCCGCACTTGCATCCTCAAAGCAGCAGCGACAAGCGTGCGTCTGTCTGTTAAAGGGTGGTGACACCCTCAAAGTGTGCTACACAAACAATAAAAATATTGTTCTTTTTTTTCTGTCTTTGTGAATTGTGTGGCTGTAGCCGCACTTGCATCCTCAAAGCAGCAGCGACAAGCGTGCGTCTGTCTGTTAAAGGGTGGTGTAACCCTCAAAGTGCTCCAAAAAATAAAAAACTATTTTTTTAATGTGTTTGTGACTTGTGTGCGATGTAGCCGCACGTGCATCAACATAGTAGCAGCGCCAAGCGTGCACCTGTGTCATAAGTCAAGGGCTGGTTTGGACATCTGGTCCGGACTGAAGGACGTGCCAACAATTTCTGACAAGTCTACTGTCACTGCATATGATACTGTCCTCAAAGCAGCAGCGACAAGCGTGCGTCTGTCTGTTAAAGGGTGGTGACACCCTCAAAGTGTGCTACACAAACAATAAAAATATTGTTCTTTTTTTTTCGGTCTTTGTGAAATGTGTGGGCTGTAGCCGCACCTGCATCCTTAAAGCAGCAGCGACAAGCGTGCGTCTGTCTGTTTAAGGGTGGTGTAACTCTCAAAGTGCTCCAAAAAATAAAAAACTATTTTTTTAATGTGTTTGTGACTTGTGTGCGATGTAGCCGCACTTGCATCCTCAAAGCAGCAGCGACAAGCGTGCGTCTGTCTGTTAAAGGGTGGTGACACCCTCAAAGTGTGCTACACAAGCAATAAAAATATTCTTCTTCTTTTTTCTGTCTTTGTGAATTGTGTGGGCTGTAGCTGCACCTGCATCCTTAAAGCAGCAGCGACAAGCGTGCATCTGTCTGTTAAAGGGTGGTGACACCCTCAAAGTGTGCTACACAAACAATTAAAATATTGTTCTTTTTTTTTCGGTCTTTGTGAAATGTGTGGGCTGTAGCCGCACCTGCATCCTTAAAGCAGCAGTGACAAGTGTGCATCTGTCTGTTAAAGGGTGGTGACACCCTCAAAGTGTGCTACACAAACAATAAAAATATTCTTCTTCTTTTTTCTGTCTTTGTGAATTGTGTGGGCTGTAGCCGCACTTGCATCCTCAAAGCAGCAGCGACAAGCGTGCGTCTGTCTGTTAAAGGATTACATCGGTGACAGCATCCAAGTAGGCATGTCAGACAGTCCGTACCTGTACTGGCAGGAAAAAGAAGCAATTTGGAGGTCCCTGTACAAACTGGCTCTATTTTACCTGAGTTGCCCCCCCTCCAGTGTGTACTCCGAAAGAGTGTTTAGTGCAGCCGGGAACCTTGTCAGCGAAAGGCGTAGGAGGTTGCTTCCACAAAATGTGGAGAAGATGATGTTCATAAAATGAATTATCAACTCTTCCAGGGAGACCAGCCTCCAGAACGTACAGAGGGACCTGTGGTTCCAGCGGGGACGAATTAATACTCTCTGAGGATGAGGATGTACACACTGAAGAGGGTGAGGAATCGGTGGATGAGGAGGATGAGGATGACATCTTGCCTCCGTAGAGCCAGTTTGTGCAGGGACAGATTAATTGCCAGCTTGTTTTGTGGGGGCCCAAACAAACCAATCATTTCAGCCACAGTTGTGTGGCAGACCCTGGCGCAGAAATGATTGGTTTGTTAAAGTGTGCATGTCCTGTTTATACAACATAAGGGTGGGTGGGAGGGCCCAAGGACAATTCCATCTTGCACCTCTTTTTTTTCTTTGCATTATGTACAGTTTGGGGCCTAGTTTTTCAAACTGCCATCCTGTCTGCCACTGCAGTTTCACGCCTAGATGGGTCACGTGTTTGTGCCGCCCACTCGTGTCGCTTAGCATAGTCATCCAGCTACCTCGGTGCAACCTTTTGGACATAAAAACACTATTGTGAGGTGTGAGGTGTTCAGAATAGACTGGAAATGAGTGTAAATTAAGGTTATTGAGGTTAATAATAGCATAGGAGCAGAAAAACCTACAAATTCTGTGATTTTAGCTGTTTTTATGCTTTTTTTCAACAAAATACAGATCCAAAACACAAAACCCAGAACCCAAAACACGGAAGGGTGGTTTTGGCAAAACCAATCCAGATCCAAAACACGAAGAAAGATCCAGATCCAAAACCAAAACACAAAACACGAAAAGTGGCCGGTGCACACCCCTAGTTACAACACATATCTTCCATAAAATCGACTCATACACTGATTTGAGGCTATAGGACAAGCAGTCATCTGAAGGATGTATGATGTTAATTATGTTAATTGAATTATGCATTGTGCCATGGAGTCATATTTACATTGCAAATAAAGGTCTATTTAGTTTATCTATACATTGTGTTCCATTTAAGTGTTGAGGTAGCGAGGAGGCACAACCAACTTTAATTCTTGGTTTAACCGACAAATTAGATTCCAATTACTGTAATATCAAGTGAGATTATTAAGACCCCTGTGGCATATTAATTCTGTTGTGCCGGAGTCTCAGTACATAAGCACAAGTGTGATAGCACTAGGTCCTTGGATTCAAATACGACCAACTTGCTATGTTCTTACAGTTTGCATAATCTCCCCATGTTTAGTGGAATTTCTCCCGATGCTCCTATATCCCAAGTAATCCACACTTTCTACTGGTTTGACCTTGGGGGGCATGTTTGTGAGCCTGGTAGAGAAACTAAACTGACATTTCTCAGTCATTTCTAAGACTGTATCAAATAAAAAGTTTAAGTCATCTGTTCAAATTGTACATTAAGTGTTTAACCTACAAGAGAGGACATGTCGTAATTCAAACTGATGGATTATAGACAAGTGATATCATTGTTCTGTCCATAAGCTAACAGTTAAATTAAATTTAAATGACATATTAAATTAAATCCAAATTACTGTATTAGTACATTTTAATGGCCTGTAACATGGCTAATCTGATAATATCACTATAATGGGGCTTTTATCTCAACTTACGTTGATGCATTGTGTTTTCTTGATCAACTGTGTCCATGTTTTAATTGGAGTTAATCAAGCTACAGTACAGTAATATAACATTTATAAGGTAATTTTTACAAAGTTGGCAGAGTGTAGAAAACTTGGAGAACTAATATGTACTGTAAAAGTATCCATCAAATGTTTCAACCTGAATTTAACAAGGAAAATGGAAAAAAAAACACTAACACCTGAAAAGCACAATAGAAATAAGATGGATTACATCTCATGGGCTTCATTCCACTACTGAACTCTAAAATGATTATTACACTGCGCTTAAAATTTTAGAATGTGGTGCAACCTATTTCTCATGCATTAGCATATGCAACTAATGCTAAAATGCAATACATGGAAAGTGTATAGAAAGTTTAAAGTACGTCTTTAAAACACCTATTGGTTTTCCTGCATTTTTTCCTATTTTCTCAGCTCAAATTTGTGAATGAGTCATAAATGCTTTGTGTAACTCTCTCTAATAGGTCATATACAATAGCATATAGTAACTCCCATATATGTTATGTGTAATTCTATCTAACAGGGCATATACAATAGCTAATAGTAAATCCCATATATGCTATGTGTAATTCTATCTAATAGGGCATATACAAAAGCCAACAGTAACTCCCATATATGCTATGTGTAATTCTATCTAATAGGACATATACAATAGCCAACAGTAACACCCATATATGCTAGGTGTAACTCTCTAATAGGGCATATACAAGAGTCAACAGTAACACCCATATATGCTATGTGTAACTCTCTCTAATAGGGCATATACAATAGCCCAGTGGTTCCCAAACTTTTTTGTATCACAGCGCCCTAGAGTATCAGTACTATTTTCACGGCACCACTAAGCCAAAAGCTTGTTAAGAAATTCTGAAAAAAATGTAGTAAAGTGAAGTAACTTGTGCTTTCCTGTCATCCTTAGGGTCAGTTATGTGGTGGTGGACAGGTTTGCGCTTCTGTTGGTCCACATATTTACATTACATTAACCATAAATAATTTGATATGGTGCAGGACCACCAACCTGAGGCACCCCTGCAAGTGTCCCAAGGCATCCCAGGGTGCCACGGCGCACAGAATGGGAACGAATGCAATAGCCAATAGTAACACCCATAAACAGATGTAGCCACGCTCATCTATGCCGTAATGCAAGTGCATCGCGGCATGAATGGCGCGAACTAGTATGTCCGCGTATACGTTGTGCTCGTGCGTATGCACACCCACACCAAAGACTTCAATGGGGTAATCGCCGGCTGGGAGTGCTCGCAGCCTGGCGATTGTAGAGCTTTGCTGCGATGCATGAACACGTGCGGGCGCTTTGCTGCGATGCGTGCGCACGTGCGGGTTCACTGCAGCAATGATGAGGCTGGCTACATCTGTATGCTATGTGTAACTCACTCTAATAGGGCATATACAATAGCCAACAGTAACACTGTTATATGCTTTGTGTAACTCACTCTAATAGAGCATGTACAACAGTCAACAGTAACACCCATATATGCTATGTGTAACTCTCTCTAATAGGGCATAGATAGACAATAGCCAACAGTAACACCCATATATGCTATGTGTAACTCTTTCTAATAGGGCATAGACAATAGCCAACAGTAACACCCATATATGCTATATGAACAGCGCCATCAAGGGGCCAAATTGTAATGAAATGTTTCAGAACAGTATAATTATATATTTATTCAGATTTCTTAATGATTTCTTAATCACTTCCACAGGTTAAAGAACCATTACAGTTTCACAAAGTAAAATGTAGTTTGGTGCAACTTCAAGATAGATTATAAAAGACAAATATTCTCAAGTTCCTTTTTATTAGTACCAATCAGTGATCGAAGTGGGGATTTTGAACTTGAAGTGGTGTTATGGAAAACTTAAGGTCGTACTTATACGCGGGGCATGGCTACTCAAAAAGGGTGTGTCCTTAAGACACGCCCCCTTCAACGTAGTGTACCACACCATAGTACCCCTTATACACATTATGCCTTGCAGTAGTAGTACCCCTTATACATTGTGCCAAACAGTAATGTTCCTTACACATTATGCCACACTCAGTAAACTCACATTCTGCTACACAGTAATGCCCTTTACAAATGATGCCACACAGAAATGCCATTTGCAAGTGATGCCACACAGTAATGCCCTCTAAAAATGATGCCATGCAGTATTAGTGCCCCTTACACATTATGCCACACTCACTAATGTTCCTTATAAAATTATGCCCCACAGTAAAGTCCCCCTCCCCCACAGCCTCTTACCTCCCCTTGTATCCCTCCAGCAGCCTCTCGCCTCCCCTTCATGGCCAACCATCAGCAGCCTCTGACCTCCACCTCAGCAGCAGGGGTGGATTTGGTGTCAGTTTCAGCAGGCATATATGGAGAGACAGCGCACAGCTCCAACATCATTTCAAAACTGGCGCTGTCAACTGGTAAAATGGAGCTCCTAATTGGCTGCTGGTCCGCAAGCTTCAATTTGCTTGCGGACATCGCCAGATTTGAAGTTAATGTGGGGCTATACGACATGGATGCCTGCCGATGCACCAACTGTAATAATCTGGCTGCCCGGCACCAAATGCCCCTCAGTGGTCACATCTTCCAGCGGGTGGCACAACAGGGCTCAGTGCTCGAAGGAGGTGCCTTTATATCATACCGTTGTATACTGGCAGACTTTGAGCACTGGTTCCAATAGTATAGAACAGAGCCTCCCAAACTCCGCCATTACAGTCCACATTTTAAGGATATCCATGCTGCAGATGTTCACATAGATGAGTGATTATTTGCCATTGGTCATGTGCTAAAAGTTCTGAAAACCTGAACGCTGTATGTGTTACACAGAGTGTACGCTCAATGATTCTATTGCAATCGGGAGTGACCATATCAGGAATGAGGCGTCACAGTGATGGGCGTTCCTGGGTGGTGACTGGGAGGTGGTCTGAAGTAAATGCAAAAAAATGTAAGTCTCATTGGTGTGTTATGGGAGTGTTGAGATCGTGTTAGTGAAAGCGTCTGCATTCTCATACGCAGAGCCGCAGCCACAGTGGCCATGACGGAGAAAACACACCTGCCATAGTGCTAGTGCAAGTGTCGATGGTGGGTTGTCACGAATCGCTGGTGATGTTACAGTATGCAGAGAGGCTTAAAGTGGGCGTGTCAGGCCTTGCACATTCAGACACTGGTTACTACACCAGGGGAAGGATGATACTAGCATTTACATATTATTGCAGCTGCAGCTCTGGCAACGGACGCAGCAGTGTCCACATCTGAAACAGACCTTATTGGGTATATTTGCTAAAGTGAGAGTATTTAGAAGTGGAGATGTTGCCCATAGCAACCACTCAGATTCCACTTAAAATTTAACTAGCACCTTCTAGAAGATAATAGCTAGAATCTGATTGGTTGCTATGGGCAATATCTCCACTTCTAAAAACTCTCACTTTAGTAAATATGTGTTTTCACTCAGCACATGCTTTGGGGCCAAGTATACACACTACAGCTGATGAAGAGTCTTACGCAAACCAAATGCATTTCCACTTGCCACTGAAGGGGGTTTGACTGGGCTGTAATTGTACATCTTCACGTAGGTAATATTTAGTGAGGACGTGTCTATGGAATTGCGGGATGTGCACAGTAGTGTGTAAGCGTAAATAGCCTAATCTTTTGGACCAGGGATAAGGCTGTAACAAATTTGCACTGATAAAGATGATGGCTATGAAACCAACCATACGGATCACGATGGTCCAGCCGCACAGATTTCTGCAACTCTGCACACGAGTGAATATACATGTTTAGTCCTGCACATGCAATCTGGAAGCAAGTATGGGCGGCTTGCATTCAATTCTGCATTGGCCCTTGTAATCTTTAGCTGCAGGAAAATTAGCAAGCCCTATACCTGTCTGACTCATCAGCTTACTTGTATTCATTTTGGCAGATACCGTTTATCCTTCTTAGTAACTATCAGCAGTGCCTCAAAGCTTTGCCATTTAGGTTTTCTATGGGATGAATTTATTTAGCCCCATTAATTGATGAAAAAGGGTGTAGCCTCGGCGACACCTCTGCAAATTTCTTTACGGGTCTCATTTTATTAGGTGCAGCCTGCGAGCTGCCTTCGGGCTTAGCTAGGTAGCCCTGGAGGATCAATTAGCCAGCAGTAAATTACCATGGCTACAGTAATTGAATTCCTCCCCTATGAGTGGTGTAGCCTGGTGAGAATACCTTGGCTTGGTATCTGAGACAATGAGACTGGGACAACTGGAGCAACAACTTCTTTCACCCAGTGGTACCAGTCTAGTGAATAGTGGTCCCTAAAGCTGGGTACACATGGTACGATCTGCACAACCAAAAATATTGCTGAACAATTTCCCTTGAACTTTTCTGTAGTGCAGGACAAACGATATTGGGTGTACACACTGATGTATATCTATGATAGATATCTTTCAGTGAAGTCATCCTGCCACATCTCTGAACATGTAAATCGTGATGAAATCGTCCAAGTTGGCCTGAATGTACGGACGACCATACATATCATTATCGTCTATGCGGGAATGCGCATCGCTGGTCATTTGTTGGTCGTTCACTGCATAAAAATGAATGATTTATCGTTGAACGATATCGTTATCGTTCATTTAGTTCATAAATATCGTACCATGTGTGCACACCATAAGGCACCTGCATAATTATGTTTTCTGATGTCTGCAAAGCGACTGAGTCCTATGGGAAAAAGCGCTATATAAATAAAATTATTATTATTTTATTATTATTATTATTATTATTATTATTATTATTATTATTATTATTATTATTATTTTGAAATAAACTTTTGAAAAACAGACTCATGAGTCTCCTAAACTTCACTCAGCACTTTATAAAAATGAAGAAAATACTTTCTTATTTCTTAATCAAACATGGTCCAAATTCAAATAAACAAACAATAAAAAAACAGAAAAACCTGTGGGGTCTGTCTTTTTTCTAATTGTTTCATTTTGTGAATATTATAAATAATTTGTACTGTCTTGCAGATATTTTTACTAAAATCATCCTAATCGCAGTGAATTGGGTTACTAGGATTTCCAATGCCTCTGAAACTAATCACCTTTCCTGAGAATAACGGTGAACAAAAGAACAGGACTGCGGCTGCTTCTAATGCTTTCACCTTTTAGAAGGTGGCCATAAACTCTGGTCATTATTGACTTTATTTCAGCTGAGATGTGTTCACTAACTGTAAACACTGTTAATCACAGTCATTTGCGGATGTGCCAGAGAAGGAATTTTCTACATTAGAAAGTAAAATCAGATCTACTGTATCTCTCAGATGAGCTGCAAGAGTATAAACAGTAAGTTCTGAATCAGCTGTTAAGGAGCTTTTATTCTGCAGAAAGAGTTTTTAGTAGATGAAAAAAAATCTTTTAATTGGAAAGTGATATAAAATTATTTTAAATCAAACGAGTATTTGAAAATATTTAATGGCCTCTCTCTGAGACCTGCTTTATATCCTATCCTCTGACCTTGTGCCTCCAGGCTTTCACTGTGTCTTGCGTATCTTGTTTCCATTGTTTAGAGCGTGTCTTCCGTTTTTTCTGTCATTTTTAACATTTATTTATAATGGGTCACAAAGTTCAGCATCACCATTCAGAGCAGCAATCCAGACAGGCTAGTCAGGGTGAGCAACAAATCTATATATTTATAAGTACATAAAACAAGAGGACGTAGGGCCCTGCTTGTGATAATTTTTATTCTAAAAGGAATGACAGGAGTGGTGGTAATGGGGAGACATGAATTACATGGTCGTCCAGTGGGCTTTGAGTGAATAAGTGCTTTTTAAAAGAGCGTTTGAAGGAATGGAGACTGGTGAACAATCTAATGGATATAGGAAGAGCAATTCATAGATATGGGGCAGCAGCACAGGAGAAGTCTTGGAGGCAGGAGTGAGAGGTTGTGATCAATGGGGAGAAGAAGCAGCAGTGACCTGCAGACCAGAACTGCAGGAGAGAGTATGGACGGAGAGAAGGTTGGGAATGTACAGTAGGTGGGGAAGGGTTGAGTTTAAATTGAAATCTGAGGTCCGCCATATTAACTAAGTCCAAGGAACATCCAAACATCTGAATAATGATGAGAATGGGAACTCGGTTCTCCAGTAGTATCTGGGTGTCAGGCCCTCTTCCTTTCCCATTCTTGTGTGATTCCTGCCTCAATATTATTCTTTATTGTATCTGTGTCCCCATTTATTTTCATTTAACTGCTAGTATGGACTCCTGCCTGGCTCACTACCTGCCCAGAACTTTGGTCTGATCTGACAATTCGCTTTTTGGGGTCTGTTCATTATGTTAATTATCAGGGTCGGGGCGGACCGCAATAATTTACATTCCTACTCGCTGCAATTCATCATTGCTCTGGTACGGAGACAGCTGATCCGAAAATAAGCGCCCCCCCCAATATTTTCACTGCTCCATTATGCTTGCCATCACTGAAATGCAAAATGCGATTTTCACAAATACTACCATTTGGTGCCTTACATTCAAAGCAATCATTACAATTTACTTCCACTAGTTGTTGCCTAGTTACACATCTACATTTCTCCACCCTTTTCCACCTCTCTGACTCTCCACACATAACAGTATTCTATTTTGTATTTTTTAATTTAGCATTTTGTATTTGACCTTAGTGTTCCCGCTAGACCACGGGCAAGGCAGGGCACTGAGTGTTCGGGCAATGGAAGGGGCAAGGCCAACAAGGGAGGGGTGTCCTTGTGACATGCCCCAATTAGTCACACTTGGGGGCGTGCCCGGCACTTACGGAGCTGCTTGCTTTCCCTAAGCTCTCCCCTCATGGGTCGAGATCGGTCACCGCAACTTTTCCCACCCACGAGACACTGAGGCCCGCAGGTAGGGAAGGCACAGGGCAGGCGATTTTAGCAGGGCACCTCTAAAAGGGCAGGGCGCATTTTTCCCCTTTAAAATCAGGCATGGTGCGGCGCCCCGCTAAAACAGCCTAACTGGAACATTATGACCTTACTTATCCAACGATCCATCTCTGAATGAGCGAAGTGCAGAGACTAATCTCCCTGCTCCCAGCCTGAATGGTGATTGCTTGTATAAGTCTGTAAACCTAAGTTTCCATGCAGCTCTCCTGTAGAGCTAGGTTTAACTGCAATATGCTATGAAATATTATACATCGCAGTGTTTTATAGCGGTAAGCTAGCACTATGGCAACACAGGTATGCAAACCCACCATATCAATTACTACGCAAGGTCAGAGCAGGGATATTAGCGAATTAAGCTGTATGAGCTGTGCACACTGCTTGATTAGTAGTGGATAGATGAGTGGGCAAGTGTCAACAAGGGCGCCAAGAGGGGGAAAATGGGCACTACCTACCCAGGCATGGGCCGGTTGGCAGAGCCTGGGTTAGTAATCGCTCCCACTGCTCTGCCCACTACCTCTGGCCATGCCTGTATAGCAGTGCAGCTGCAGTGGCACATTGGGCAGTGAGAGAGTGGATACTGCTGCTGCAACAGTCTCCTCTCACTACTAAATATACAACTGCGGCTGCGCTGTTATAGAGGGGCAGCCAACAGCAATGGGCAGAGCAGAGAAGTGTTACAGGTGGAGGTCGATTGCACTGACCTCCCTCCTCCCCTGGAGCCACTACCCCTGCGCATAGTAGATTTTTAGTGGCCACGCTTCACGTATTTGACCATGTTCCCTCCCAGTACCTGGGCCCATCAGAGCTCTCAACAACCCTGAGTGTAAATAACACCACATTTAGGGCCTGATACAGAGTTGAAAGCAAATCAGTCATGATGCTCCCACTTTGAATGAACGTACAGAAATTTGTATATTTACCCATATGTAGAGTTGTCCCCTATCCGTTTGCTACTTGTCATCATGAACAGGGTGCACTTGCACCAGAGTATACTTGGGGCTAATGATATGCCTGGGAACAGGAGTATTTACGATTCTATCCAACTCTGCGTACAGTAGCTTGCAGCTGTGTTGACTACACTCATCGAACTTTGCTAAGTTTGTACAACATGAGGACACCCCAATACACCCCAGTTCAGGACCGAAACTAGGATTTCTGTCACATGGGTCAAGGCAATAATTTGTCGTCCCCACCCATCAGGGTCACCCTCAGCAGCACAGTAAAGTTACATCAGGGACCCCCAGCAGCACAGTAAGGTGACATAAGGATCCCCCCCAGCAGCACAGTAAGGTGACATGTTGTGCTCCCCCCAGCAGCACAGTAAGGTGACATCAGGATCCCCCCCAGCAGCACAGTAAGGTGACATGTTGTGCTCCCCCCCAGCAGCATAGTAAGGTGACATCAGGATCCCCCCCAGCAGCACAGTAAGGTGACATGTGGTGCTCTCCCCCAGCAGCACAGTAAGGTGACATGTGGTGCTCTCCCCTAGCAGCACAGCAACAGTAAGGAAAGAAACCTCATTACCTGCTGCTGCTAGACACAGAAATGTCCTCCCACTGCTGCTGCTAGTTACTGCCACTGGCCCCGCTCACTTAACAGTCACTGGGAAGTTACAGCCAGCAAATACACAGTGACACTTCCAATCTGTGGAACTCAGGGGGCAGGGCTTGGTGAAATGCACAAGCGGGGACAGAGAGAAGGCAGGTTGCATGAATGGAGGGAGGGCACAGGAGGAAGGCAGGGGGGAAGTACATGGGAAAGGGCTAAGAAGGAAGGCAGTGCCTGGGAAAGGGCTCAGGAGAAAGATGGGTGAGCAGAGGACAGGGATCTGAAGGAAGGCATGGGCCAGGCTCCGGAGGAAAGGCAGAGGACGGGGACAGAGGACAGTTATTTGGAAGAAAAAAAATAAGTGGTGTGCTAGTGGCTGCAGAATGCTTGGACAGAGGAAATAAAGGGGCAGGGAGGCAGAGGGGCTGGTATAGGGCTGGTACAGGGCTTGGGTGGAAGGCAGGGAGCGGAGACATAGAATGGGGCTTGGGAAGAAGGAACTGTCAGATGGCCAGTATGGCTCATGTCTCCGACCATCTCCTTGGCACCCTCTCAAATCTGACACCCGCTGCACATGCCCCCCTAGCCCTCCCCTAGTTGCTGCCCTGCCCAGTTACACCTATTCAGTCAAAAGTTAAGATGCACTGGAAATGCTTATTAGTCTGCATCACTTGTACTTGTGTATGCTCTGTGCCATAGCATGTGCAGTGCATTACACTCCGAAAACAGGCCTATATTCAACTCAAGTGGTATAACCCCAAGTATGATGAACAATGAATTATAATGACCCCTATCAAGGAAACACAATAGTAAGGCTCTAAAGTATTTATAAAAAACAAGTAATGTTTATTCAAAAACTAGAATAAATGCATAAAAATTTATGCTAATGACAAAGTAGGGAATCTGCAATCTTTCCTTATGGATGCAGAAAGAATGTGTTGTAAAAAAAAACACATCAAATAAAATAAAATGTAAAAATATACATGATAAATAATAAGAAAGTGAAAAATAACAGTTCAACAATCCCATGAAGAATAACTGTCTTATGAGAAACAATAATAATGATTTACTACGAAGCCGCCCTGATCCGAAATGATTGTCACAAGGCAAAAGCTCGGTTGATAATAAACAATGCCTAAAAACCCAGCCAAATTGGTACCATGTAACTCCAAACATCAAATATACAAAATCGTAAACCTCTCTCCAGCAGTGGATGTAAATGAATGACTGAACGATGGCCTTATTAGCAGAAACTAATGTGTTGATAGGTGTCAGCGGTGTGCGATACAGGTTAGTCCACACGGCAGATAACTTAACCAGGCTTATTGGTTTATTAACTGTGAGATAACATGATGCAGGGTAACACAGGGATAATGCAGGTATGCAGGTATAACTGGTACAGACAGATCCAGCCAGGAGCTTATGGGGTTAATGCAAGCAGTGTGAATCTTAGGGTAGCACACACATGTACTATACATTCAGTGGTGGCAGTGGCCATTTTAGAGTAAACAGTCGTGATACGGTGGCACTTATGATATCTCCCCTGTATGATTCTTTTAAGTACACAGGTACTATTGTCTGTTACTCAGCACTCTCTATCTGGGGATATTACTATTAGAGTTAATATATACTGAGGGACGCCTCATGCTATTACAGTTCGCAATTTCAGAACTGTGATGTCCCTGGTGTTACTGCATTTTTCTGCCGATATATTATGCAGTGATTTATTTATTTATTGATGACATTTGTGCTTATTTTTATCGTATTTTCGCCTTTCTAGCGTCACATTCACCAATAGCATAAGATGCCACATCACAATATCTAATGTATTCTTATTAAGGAAACCTGTTTTGATACTTACTTAGAAGGTATACATTCTTTACTTCTTATTTGTCTTTTGAATTATTTGCACTTAGCACTTTGGATTTAACAATAACTGTGTTTATTTCCTCTATGTGGCTGCACATTGTTTTCTGCACACATTAAACGGATCGCAATGCCCTAGCACTTTAATATTAATTGCTGCTGTGTTTTTTTGATTAACACAACATTTGTTTTTTCTACACATAACACTTCAACAGTAGAACAATGAATAATTAATTTTGTTTTAATTTTTATATTGATTTGTATTTTCTTGCCCGCTATGCCGTTTGTGTGTACATAGCGAATATATTGAATTGCACCAGCATTTTCTATTGCTGCTAACTCTGATACTATTAAATTGCTTACCTTCATGATCCAGTCTCCGGTGCATTGAGATGCTCAGGGGCACACTCTGTCTCAAAGGAGGATGGAGAGAGAAGACATGCAGATAGGCTGCACATGGGCAGTAGCGTGCTGGGGTGGGAGGTTGCGCTGTGATGTCTTGGTACTGAGGACCTCATTCAGAGGCGCTAGCAAAATGTGAGCGCTCGCTCTGAATGAGGGCGGCCGCATCTATTTTCCGGCCCGGTCTCCTGGTCGCTCGCTAGGCTGTGGGTAACCACCCACAGCTTTAGCGAGCGGCCAGGTTGATGGTCGCGATGGTCGCGACCATCGGGGCTTGCAACGAGACCCTTGTGGTAGGGTCTCATCTACCGCAAGCCCCAGTGAGCTTTCGGCTCTATTAGAGTCGGAAGCTCACCACTGACACCACGAGTGATGTCAGTGGGGTTGCCCCCAAACGGCAGGAGTTCCGTCGGGAACGTCTCCGTTTGTGCAGGCAACCCCAGCCCCGCCTACAAAATGGGGCGAGATGTCGATCACCATCGACAGCCGCCCCTTTTGTAGTGAGTCTCGGAGTGAGAGAATTTCTCTCTCGCTCCGGGGCTTGCGCACGTGCATTGTGGCCGCTGCGCGTGCGCAGGGCCTCAACATCGACCCGCTTGCGAATGCATAGGCACGTGCGAGCGGGTCTGAATGAGACTCTGAATCCCGGACCCGGCAACAGAGGGAGAAACAGCACTCCCCTCCTAGCAGGCCTTGCCGATAAGGTGATGTCAATCTGTTGGATATATGAGCAGAGGATAATGCCACATGTAGTCGGATGTCAATTTCTTCCCCGATATTGCTCTATTAATCTGCTCTTGTGGAGAGTTTGTCCTAGACACGTATTCCTCAATAGGAGCTTGTTCTAGTGTGGTATGAATACATTCAACTTAGTATTATTCCCTTGATCTATTTACCTTAAGAATCTGTATTATAGTAAAACATAAGTGCTAAGATGAAAGAGGACACAATGGAGCCATGGTGTTAATAATGGGACCACAATAATGGGATCAGTTAGTGAACGCATTGCAGCTGAATTAAAGTCAATAATGACCAGAGTTTATGGCCGCCTTCTAAGAGGTGAAAGCATTAGAAGCAGCCTCAGTCCTGTTCTTTTGTTCTTATTTATTCTTGGTGAAGGTAATTAATGCTGAGGGCATTGGAAATCCCAGTAACCCGATTCATTTCCGTTTGGAAGATTTTCGATTCAGATTTGAAAAACAGTACAAAGTTATAATATTTTTCTGTCTATTTTACATTTGGATCATGTCGGATCGAGAACGATGGAAGGAGTTTCTTAATTTTTATAAATACCGAATGATGGCTCAGGTTTCTAGGTGTTTTCAAATGAAGATTACTTAAAAATGATGTTGGTGTCTTAGGGACCACAGGCCCTGATTCAGAGCCGCTCGCTCTGAATCAGGGGGGCCGCTTTTTAAAAAAAAATTGGGCTCCTGGCCGCTCGCTAAGCTGTGGGTGACCACCCACAGCTTTTGCGAGCGGCCATGTGATGGTTGCGACCATCGGGCTTGCGATGAGACCCTTGTGGTAGGGTCTCATCTGCCTCAAGCCCCAGTGAGCTTCCGGCTCTACTAGAGCCAGGAGCTCACTACTGACATCACTAGTGCTGTCAGTAGGGCCACCCTTAAATGGCAGGCGTTCCTTTGGGAACGCCTCTGTTTGACCAGCCACCCCCCCTCCCCGCCTACAAAACGGGGCGAGCTGTTGATCAACATCGACAGCCGCCCCGTTTGTAGCGAGCCCCGGAGCGAGTGAATTTCTCACTCGCTTTGGGGCTTGTGCCCCACCATCGACCCGCTTGCGAGCGGGTCTGAATCAGGCCCACTGTCCACTATCCTAGGACAGCTGGGGTTTAGTCATTATTGTGCCTGCGTCATTTCAACCATTTAATAGAAGGTCTCACTCTTCTCCTTGGGATTACAAGCATGATTATTCAGCATTCAATCAACTGTGCTGCTGCCATGTACTGTATAAGCAGTATAATGAATGTAATACTGTTCACATCTATTTATCGACTATGGTTGGCCAAAACATCATCACACAAACATCATCACACACGGGCGTCGCATATCAACAGATTCAGCTATACATCAATTTCATATGGCATTTGCTAATATGGTCAATTGATGAGAACACCTGCTGAACTCATTTGCAGGCAGTAATATTGTTGCTTTAGTGGCCACCACTGTCCATACTCCTCATCTGAGTCAGCAAGCAAGGTGATGTGTGCAACTCTGCAATAGAAGTAGTAGTAGGAGGCTGTCAAAACTATGACATCAGCTCAAACACTACTTTCCAGAACTTGTCCTTGCCTATGTGCAGCTCTGTGAAGACATTATAGTATATCGGAATGGATATGAAATACCCCCTTCCCCTAGCCTAACCCTAACCCTCCCGGGGGGGTGCCTAACCCTAAGTCCCCCCCGGGAGCCCTAAACCTAACCCTCCCCCCCCCAGCGGCTGTCCGCTCGCGGCGCCCGGCATCACTACAATTGGGATGCCGGGCGCCGGTCTCCCAACGTCGGGGAAATGCAGGCGTCTAGACGCCCGGCATTTCACCCTTGCTGGGAAATGACAGTCGGGAAGCTGGCTGCCGGTATTTAGGCATTCGGCTTCCCGATTGCTTCCCAGTATATCAAATATAACTTATTTATTTTTGAAATTTTGTATTGCATACTGCAGTGACTATAAGTAGGTGGTAATTAATTATCATATACTATGGGGCATATTCGATTGGGTGCGAGAATAGCAAAAAACCTGCACCTGCAAGGTTTTTCCTGCAGGTGTGGGTTTTTGCTATTCAAATAGGTGCGGATTTTTAGGAAAAATCAGAGGGACTTGCTTGGACACCCTGGCGGGACCCCCCCCCTGTGGACTAATTAAGCAATTGGAAGTTTCCAATTAGCTTAATTAGTCAGTAATTACTCACCTTCCGAAGTGCTGTCTTCTTCATCCAGCGTCGGGTCCTGAACTATTGCAGCAGCGGTGAGTATGTCAGTGTGTTTAAGTTTGTATGAGTGAGTGTGTGTGTGCATGAGTGTATGTGTCTCCCCCCAGTGTCAGTGTGGCCCCCCGGAATTGGTGCTGGGAGAACTACATCTCCCACCAGCCCCTGGAGCCTCCAAGCATCCACCTCTCCAGTGAGAAGATAGAGGGGAGGCCACCGGGAGCCGCAGAGACCACAGGAGACTGCCAGGCAGGTAAGTGAAGAATTCGATTTTTTATTATTTTTTATGCTCTGGGTTTTCAGAGCTGAAAACCCTGCAACCACTTTTTTTTAATTGGATACCGCGGGTAACTGAAGCGCGCATACCCGCGGTATTCCAAAATTTTTTACCTCGTTAAACCTCACGCCAAATTGAATATGCCCCTATGGGTCTGATTTAGAGATGGATGGTAAAGGCACAGCTGCTTTTTATGCAAAAGGCACAGGAGGCTTCTTTATGCAAAAGACGCAGGAGGCGTATTTAATAAAAAGCCGCCCACCGCAGGCTTCTGCAATTTGTTGCTGCTTCCGAAGACACAGCATCGGATCCTATGCGTGAACATGGGATATCTGAGTAACCCTAAAGTTACTAATGATGTTCGGTGAAATTAAGTCCAAGGACGCAGCCACTGGCTTTGGCACACCCAGAAAATGGGGCTGACATGCCTCCGATTTCTGGAACACTTCCTCTCGCCTTCCCCAAACACCAGGAGCATGTTGTCAATCATTCTGCGGCTTTTGGGGCACTGCTAACAACATCACAAAAACAAATCTGCTCCTTCAGCCGTGCAATAAAGTTTTGGGGGGGCTTATTTGCAACCCGGCATGCAACGCCGTGCTGTTGAAAGTGAGAGAAACTGCGGCACTTGAGGAGCAACCAGAACAGAAGAAGGTGAGTATCATGTGGATGCGGGGGCTGGCTAGGGCTGGAGACAAGAGACAAAGCAAGGCTGGAGAGACAGAAGGGGACTGGCTGGGGCTAGGGGGACACCACAGGGCTGGAGAGATAAAAGGGGACTGGGTGGGGCTAGGAAGACACTGCAGAGCTAAAGAGGCTGAAGGATGCTGACTGGGGCTGGGCAAACACTACAGCCGGGGCTAGAGAGACAGAAGGGTGCTGGCTGCGGCTGGACAGACACCGCAGGGCTAGAGAGACAGAAGGGTGCTGGCTGGCTAGTTACCATGAACACTATTTGTTTAAAGGGTTAATTTACTGAGATTAGTTAGAGACCTGCCGAAAGAGTCTACTTTGACGCTAGGCTTTTTTGGATAAAAGTAATAGCAACAATTAAAATAAATGTTTCCATAAAATGCATGTATTAAAAAAATATCAAATACAACAACTTTTACAAGTATATGTGTGACTGCTAGAAATGACCTTTTCGTGCACTTAGGGCCTGATTCAGCAAGGAGCGCCGATACGATCGCATCTGCAATTGCTCACGCAGTTCTGCTGTGAACATATGCTAATGCTGGCAATTGCAAAGCACTCGCACGGACAACATGCAGACGGCCACTTCCCCTCTCTCACATCCGTTATACCTTGCAAAGCTCCTCAAGCATCGGAAACATGGAGTACCATGGACCCCTCACGCAGAATTACTGCAGCCCTGACCTTACCTATAAATTGCTAACCTTGTTGCACGCAGTGAGAGCTCAGGCTACATATGCCATTGTAGTGGCTAATTCATGCACGCCCCTGCAATGGCGTTCAAATGCAATGGCATTCCTGCGTCTCTCCCACCACCCCCAAACGGTACTTCCTGTCAATCACTCTGCGATGGGTCTGCGTACTCACTGTGATCGCTGTCCCGATCACAGTGAGCCACTCGCGCACGGGCACTGTGATGCCTATACATGTGCAGTATGCAACCATAGACCATCTGCGTACGCTTTAGCAGTTGCAATCCTTGCTGAATCAGGCCCTTAAGCCACAATTTTCTTTTTAATTTGTACACTAAAATATCCAGAAGGTCATTCAATGTGACAAGGAGAATAGGTATTCATTTGTTTTCCATAAGCCGTGAATATATTGTCTGCTTTTGATGGCATAAATGATAGGCATAATTTAAACGTAAGATATATGCTCTTTGTTTTGGGAACATTCAGTGATGGAATGAAGGCGGAGAGGGCGATATCTTGAGTACTGTCAGAATGATGAACAAAGGGCCCATAACACGGTGTTTCGCTACACAAAATGAATGTAATTCAGTTACGGTTCAGTTAGCTCAAGGTACAATATAGCATAAAAATAATTTTCTTGCGTTGGGTCAGGATTCACGGACAACACAGCCAAACGGCAAAAGATTTATACCCCCAGCCTTTCAAAAACTAGACTAAGAAATGTTGCCTATCTTTCTATGATTAATGTGTTTCCGTAAAGTGCTAAAACAAATCCCTTTAATTATGTACATAACTGATCTAACAAAAGGACGGACTGCCATCTCGCTCTTGTTTCTGTAGGTGTGAGAACACATTTGCAATGTTAAATACAAGGTAAAAAAGGAATTTAATATGTTATAATAAGATGAAAATTTATGTTCAGAGGGAGTAAAAAAAAAGCTATTTCGCATAATTGACTTGCTTTGCTGAGACAATAAATTAAATTACTGTCCTGCTTTGTAACATCTGGCACCTTTCATCTAAGTTCACATAGTCAAAATGTTTGTAGGGAACATCAGACTGCGGTATGGTTGAATTATTTTTATGTGATCGACTTGAAGGTTTAATTTGCCAGTGCACTGCGTCAGGAGGAAATGATTTCATCAGATTAGATGTGCTTTAAGTGTACAGTAGTTTACATTTTAATGCTTTTTGATAATTTGATTAAAGAGTTGGAAGTAACAAAGGAAAAAGAAACACCTGCAGCCATTTATTTCAAGCTCTATTTGGAATTATTTTGTGTGCTTGTTTTAAGTCTTTGAACGCTATCCAGTGTACAGTTTATGAAGCTCATTACAACTAGCTAACTAAGAGGTTGCATCATGTAACGTATAAGCTATAAAGACATTTAGGGGCCTATGTATCTGAAGATGGTGTAAACTAACGAGGCTAAACTCCGAAAAGCTCCACTTCGTGGAATTTGGTACATACAGTAGGGGTCAGATCTTAGTCCTCATTGATAATAATGAGGACTATGGCCCTCATTCAGAGCCGCTCGTTAGCGGCAGTACGCTCGTTCCGAGCGATGTTTGCACATCTGCGCATGCGTACGGTTTTTAGTACGCATGCGCGAACCAGTCAGTGCGGCCAAAAATCGTTTGTACGCTATATAGCGAGTGCCTGCTATTTTGAGTGACAGAATGAGGCGTATGTGAGTGGTAACAGGGGAAGGTGCTTGAAAATGGGGAGTGGAGATCCGAACGCAGGCGTGCTTAAAGGTCAAAACGGGCGTATTATGGGTGTGCATAATTAATACAGCAGCGTCATTGACCACGTCACTGGGTTATTTTATAGCCAGAACTGCTCGCAAATTTGTGGTAGCAAACACCAACCACAAGAATAGCGAGCAGTTCATACGCTGGTCGATGTACTCGATTAATCTAATAAATAGCGGACATGACGTATGGTGCGTGCGGCCAGGGGGCGTTTTTAACAAATAAACGAGCGTATGTTTTGCTCGCTCATTCAGACTTAGAGGTGTGAACAGACTGCAATTTGCGAACGGATCATTTGAATAGCCACCCCTTGTTTTTGAACGAACGACCGCAAATAGCGAACGGCTCTGAATGAGGGCCAATGATCTGTAGTGCTAATTAGCACTCTGCCAGAGATTTCTGTGACATCTCCTGCATTGTGCTATTAGTACATTGCAGCAAACATAAAATGAAAATAAGCTTGATAAATAGGCCCCTTAAAACCTATTGCAACAGAAAAAACACTATGCACCTGATACAGAGTTGAATGCGACTCCACTGTAACTGCCCCACTTTGTTCACACAGAACAAATGTGTGTATTCACCATACGCGGATTTAATAATCATAATCATCACCACCATCAGGGAACACATGCAGTACCCTATACTTGGGGTAAGAAATTTGCCTGTAAATAGGCTTATTTATGCTTCTAATCAACTCTGCATAGACAGCAGTTTCATCTACCCACCCTCACTGTATGTTACTAACATGCAGGGCTATTTTCAGAAGGAATGGACCGGAACTCCATTCCTGAAGCTCTATTGAAAAATAACGTAATAAGGAACGCCATTCCAGAACCCGCCTGTCAGCTGTGTGGATTGGCGCCTGGCACTGGCAGCAGTGTGGATTGGCGCCAGTCGTGGACCTGCAGCCATCCAGTGACATTTTGAATATGGAGCCTTCCGAGAGCCAATCACAGTTCGCGGACCGGCAACCAATGTGGAGCGGCAGCTCCTGATTGGCTCTCAGTCTGTGAGCTGTGATTGGCTTGCATCTGGCGTCAATACACCCTCTAACATTCCCAGCCCTGTGCCCCCCCTATTCCAGTGTTCCCTACCCTATGCCCCCCCAGTCTAGCGTTCCCTGCCATGTGCCCTCCTAGTCCAGTATTCCCTGCCATGTACTCCCCCATATCCATCCTTCCCTGCCATGTATCCCCCAGTCCAGGGTTCCCTGCCATTTGTCCCCCTAGTCCAGCATTCCCTGCCCAGGGAATCAGTATGATTTACCGCCGGACCCATGCCCGGCGGTTGGAATCCCGACGGCGGATACCCGCCAGGGGAGATAATCCCGCTTGTCCAAGGTAAGTATTCTCTAACCTAATTCTACCCCCTAACCCTAACCCTCCCTTAGGGATGCCTAACCCTAACCTTCCCCTCCAGTGCCTAACCCTAATCCCCCCTCTGAGTGCCTAAACCTAACCCCCCTTCCCCTAGCCTAAACCTAAGTCCCCTGGGGGGAGTGCCTAACCCTAAGTCAGCCCCGGGGGTGCCTAACCCGAACCTCCCTTCCCCTAGCCTAACCCTAACCTCCTGGGGGGCGCCTAATCCTAAATCCTTTCCCCCTGGGAATCCTAAACCTAATCCCCCCCCCATGGCTATCCGTGCTCGGCGCCCGGTGTCCCTTCATTTGGAATGCCGGGCGCCGGTCTTTCGGCGTTGGTAAAATGACAGGTGTCCAGATTTAGACGCCTGTCATTTAACCCTCGCCGGGAATAAGCAGTCGGGAAGCCGGCTGTCGGGAGTAGGTCCACCGGCTTCCCGACTGCATACCCTGCCCAGTGCCCCCCCAGGCAGAGTCTTCCCTGCTTTGTAGCCCCCCATTAAGATCCAGAATTCCTTGCACTGTGCCACATCCCCACCATGTCTAGCCATCCCTGTGCCCTCAATAGGTCCAGCCCACCCTGTCCTGCACTTCCTTTTAGTCTAGCCCTCCCTGCCCTGCATACCATCTTGGTCCAACTCTCCCTGTCCTGCTTCCCACAGGTCCACTCTTTCCTGTCCAGGTGCACATACTGAGACATCACTGGTCTACCATATATTACCCCACCACCCACATTGCCCCGTGCCCCCACCACCTACCTTTTTCCTGTGCTCCTCCCACTCACCTTTCTCCTGTGCTCCTCACACTGACCTTTCTCCTGTGCTCCTCCTACTCACCTTTCTCCTGTGACCTTTACAAACTACTTTTCCTCTTCCTGCCACCCCCTTTTTTATACCACTTTTTCCTTCTTCATCCTTTACCGTCCTTCTCCTCTTCTGCTGAAGGCGATGTTGTCCTGCTGACCGACATGGAAAAACCAAAGCATGGCAGGTAAGCACAATCTTCTGATTTAATTTTTTTTCCCCTCTAACGCTGCTATCACTTGCAAAAACCCTGACGGCAGTAAAATTTGCTAATTTTTGCCAGTGAAGGCTTCCCTGTATGAACGGCACAAGTGTTAGGGTGGTGCTTGTATCGCTATAATACCTATTTTATGTGAAACTTGCTTTTTCAAAGTATTTTATGTGGATCTGGCATTTTCAATGGATTTTATATGGATCTGGCTTTTTCCATGTTTTTTTATGTGGATCTGGTTCTTTTAATGCATTCTATGTGGATCTGGTTCTTTTAATGCATTCTATCGCTATAATACCTATTTTATGTGAAACTTGCTTTTTCAAAGTATTTTATGTGGATCTAGCCTTTTCAATGTATTTTATGTGAATCTGGCTTTTTCAATGTATTTTAGGTAGATCTGGCTTTTTCAATGTGTTTTATCATGGTTCTGGCCTTTTCAAAGTTATTTATGTGGATCTGACTTTTCAATATTAATATGGATCCTACTTTTTTCTATATGTATTGTTGTGGCTTTAAGTGACTTTCCCTATACATTCAGTATGGATTCTGGTTTTCTGTGGGTGTGTCTGTGAATTTACAGCAGTTTTCTTTCCTATATTTCTGTATTTATATTTATATATACTCATATGATAACTTGACATGTTATAATAAAACCTAAGTCCGCAGCCCAAACTTTGACAATTTTTAAAAATAAAATTGGTTACGCACCAATTGATGCACCACCCCCACTGTAGCTCCACCCACATTGCCCACAGCTCTGCCCAACTCTGCCTCCTCCCAGCTATGCCTACTGAGCCACTAGTGTACTGGAGATGAGACTAAAAGGTATACAACTCTGCATCACCCATAGTTACGTACATTTGTCTATGGACTATGCGCAGTGTAAAAATAAAAATGCAAGTTTCATTCAGAAAACAGGCATACTATCAACTCTGCATTGGCCTCTGTATTCCTAAAATATTAATTGGTAAAATATAAAATAAAAATTAAGCTGAAAATCAGTACTAATATTGTCATTATAATAATGATAAGTCAAAGATAGTCTCCCCCAGTAACTGGGCTTCAAAGTCCAAGCTGATTACTCAATATTTTGCATCTGTCCTTTACAGTAAATAGGAATTAGTCTAGATAACAATGTGCAAAGTGAACTGTTAAATTACCAATTGGTTCCTCTTAACATGGCTAAATTGGCCTGGGCCATCTCTTTTTTTAAACTACTAGATAGCCTGCTGAATATCTACTCCCCCTGAGTTACTGAAAATTAGAGATGTGCGCCGACCCCTGTGTTTTGGTTTTGGATCTGGATTGGTTTTGCCAAAACCTCTCTTCCATGTTTTGTTTTTTGGGTTTGGATCTGGATTTTTTCTTAAAAAATCATAAAAACAGCTAAAATCACATAAAATGGGCCTGTTTTTGTTCCTACAGTATTAATAACCTCAATAACATTTATTTCCACTCGTTTCCATTCAATTTTGATCACCTCACAGCTCACAATATTGATTTTTTTTTTATCTAGTTAAGGGCCAAAAGGTTGCATCTAGCTAGCTGGCTCAAAACTGAGTGATAAATAGAGTTGAGGACTGTTCAAAGATGATGGTTGGGCTACCCCTTGAGGATTGCAGAATTGATCGTTGATAATTGGTACAGTCACTGACTGAAGGTGGAATTAATAGTTGATAAATGGTGCAGCCACTGGTTGAAGTAAGAATTGATAGTTGATAGTTGGTGCAGCCACTGGCTGAAGTAAGAAGAGTTGATACTTGATAATTGGTGCAGCCACTGGCTGAAGAATTGATAGTTGGCGCAGCCACTGGCAGAAGTAAGAAAAAAAACACTTAATATTTTTTTTTTTTGCACTTGGTGGGGAGAGCACCCCAGAACGAAGCAGCAGCCCCTTGATAAATGACACAAGCAGCACCCCTGCGCAGCTACGTTGCTAGTGATAATTGTGACTAATGCGCACACACACACAAAAAGAAAACACATTGACTGAATGAGGCAGAAGCCCCTTGATAAATGACACAAGCAGCACTCCTGCACAGCTATGTTGCTGATAAGTGTGGCTAATGCGCACATACAAACAAAGAAAAATATAAAAACACTTTTATTTATTTATTTTTTTTTGGTAATTTGTGGGCAGAGCACCCCTGAATGAGGCAGCAGCCCCTTGATAAATGACACAGGCAACACCCCTGCGCAGCTACATTGCTGATAAGAGTGGCTAACGCGCACACACACACACAAAAAAGCTTTTATTTTTTTCACACTGGGGGTGACGAGCATCCCTGATGGACAGAGCACTCCCTGGACAACACAGCAGCACAGCCAGGCCCTGTGGACAACAGCCAGCCCCTATGGACAACAGCCAGCCACCCCCTATGGACAGAATTCAGTCAGGAAGCCGACGGTCAAAATGCAGACTGCCGGCTTCCTGACTGTCAGGGTACTAATGACAGGTGTCGAAATCCCGACGCCTGTCATTATATCTACGCTGGGAGCCCGACGCCCGGCATACCAAACGTAGGTAGGCCGGGTGGCGGCCGTGGAGTGCAGCGGTGTGGGGTTAGGGGCTCCCCGGGGAGACTTAGGGTTAGGCACCCCCCTGGGAGGGTTAGGGTTAGGCTAGGGGAAGGGAAGGTTAGTGTTAGGCACCCCCCCAGGGAGACTTAGGTTAAGGCTGCGGAGACAGGGGGGTTAGGTATAGGCACTTAGGGGGGGTTAGGGTTAGGCACTAGGGGGGAGGTTAGGCTTAGGCACCCCTAAGGGAGCGTTAGGGGGGGTAGGGTTAGTTATATTTGCCTAAATCCCCTGTCGGGATCTTCACTGCTGCCAGTCTGCCGGCATCGGGATTTGAAATGCCGGCCATACTGATTCCCCATGGACAGGACAACAGCCAGCCAGCCTCTATGGACAACAGCCATCCCATATGGACAACAGCCAGTCAGCCCCTATGGACAGGACAAGAGCCAGCCCCTATGGACAGGACAAGAGTCAGCCAGCCCCTATGGACAGGACAAGAGCCAGCCAGCCCCTATGGACAGGACAAGAGCCAGCCAGCCCCTATGGACAGGACAAGACACAGCCAGCCCCTATGGACAGGACAAGACACAGCCAGCCCCTATGGACAACAGCCATCCCCTATGGACATTAAGCAGCCAGCCTCTGATAAGTGACAACAGTACCCAGCCCCTATACACAGCAACCACAGCCCCCTCCTTCCTCTTCACTCTCCACAGCAGGAATGAAAATGGCGGTGATCGCGGGAGCTTTTATACAATCCAAAACCTGCGAGAATCGGACAGCGGGGTGATGAAATTTTCTCTTGTTTTGAGATCCGAGTTAGGCAGGAGAACCCGAGCCACCCTTGAATCTGGGCTCGTAATTGAAAGTTCGGGTGGGTTCGGTTCTCTGAGAACTAAACCCGCTCATCTCTACTGAAAATGCCAAAATTTGAGATGAGCAAAACAAACTTGAAAATCAGAAATTGTATTTATTTATTAACAGTTACTTATATAATGCCAGAATATTCCACTGCACATTACAATTGAGAACAAAACAGTAATAAGACAAAACTGGATAACAGACAGACAAAGAGGTAAGAGGGTCCTGCTGGCAATTTTACAAAATATAGATTGGTCCTTCCATTGTAATGCCAGTATTTCACTGGCAAGAAGATGAAGAATGATTTTGGAATTCAAAACAAAACTGACATAATTTGGCGTTGGGGAAATGAGAGGGGGACCTGTCTTTGAGAGGGGGGTCCAGGGCAGTTACATTCATCATAACATGGCCATGCAGGCATCAATGATACTGGCTGCAAACTGCTTCTGATTTACAGAATCAGAAACAGATCACAATCATTGGTGCCATTGGCCCCCCTGTCTGCCCAGGTTACATATAGGTGTACCACCTGTACCCTCCTGATGGCAGCCGTGAATGCATAAAAATCACCATTCTACTGAGTCTTTAAGTGATAGCATAAATGTTCCTACAGCACAGTAATATGAAAGAAAATTATAATCTCCATGGTGTAATATGTTCAATCAGTTTGAAAACAGTGTAGTTCTGCTTACCTAGAATAGGTGAAGGTCACAGCAGTGCAGAAATTGTCTTTCTGCTGGGCCTTTAGAGCACCACTTCATATATATTCCATAATAGTACTATACATGATGTGTCCTATATCGGATGTAGTTAATATGCCTACGATCGGTATGCTGGCTGCTGGATTTCCGATCGCCAAGAAAACACTGGCGCCGGAATCCCAACATGACTGGGTATGCCGACGTCAGATGCCCAGCAACTTTGGTTCATTTTTGGAGCGTGGGTCCTCCTGGATTGCTTTGGTTGATCTGTTTCAGGGCACCGCATATAACACATTTTTCTTTTATAACACATTTTAACCCTTCATGGTTGTTTATTATACATGTACTTCACTTTTTTATTTTCATTCTTTATATGCAGCTGTGGCTGCTCTTAACTATCTCTTTTACACTGCACTTTTCTTACTATGGCGGTGCCCTGGGGCAGCTTAGCTGGGCTAGTTTGGGGGTGTCCTGCGCTCTGGATTTGAACAATAGTATGTTAGGGACCTACCCTAAAGAGGTTACCTGGATATGGTGGGTAGGGCCATAACCTTGGCCATGATTATGCTAAAAACCTCTATGGATTGCAAAATTTTATTGCATTTATATATTATTAGTAATTTGGAGCACCTGAGATTTGTCGTTTCTGTGCCTAGTTACTAATACAGGTGGTCATCAGATCGCAGAGTAGTGTATTTCAGTAAACTTTATTCACTATAGCATGAGAGACTCAAGATAGTGTCAAATTATATGAGTTGTACATAAATAAAATTAATATTGAACAACTCAGATTAGTTCAGCAACAGTTTTGAAAGGAATTTCTGGAAAAGACCTGCAGTACCAATCACAGTAAATGCCTTAGATTGTGAGACATGTCCCTGAACACAGTATGCCACTTGTAATGTGAGGCTCTCAATTCATCAGACAAGTGGTTTGTGGGTGCATATGAGGAGATATTTATACTGTTCATAGTTGTTGTTTTTTTCATTCATAAGATTCTGAGTTCTTTACATTATATTAAAATCTAAAAACAAATGCATATTCCAAAGCAAAATAATGGTGACGACTCAATTGTTTGCACCCTCGTCTGTTACTAATGGGCACCCAACTAAGCAATTCAATTATTGATCCGTTCGGGTACAAATGCCACGGTCACACAGATTTCTTCACGCAGTGAAGTGGCAAGCAGAAATCGGTGAAAATTTCTGGTTTTGGGCACCCAAACTGCTGTTTTAGGTGCGCTAACCAGGACTTTAGACAAGTTTAGCTGCTTTACATGGCTAAACCCGATCTATTTCGGTGCAATATGCACGAAAAGGCATGAGCACCCCAAAAACAATTGAATATGAGCCCCCGATCTCCCGGAGATTGGACGCAATAAAACAGTTGAATCGCCCCCAATGTGTGATATATGTATGTGTGACAAAAACCGGCGTATATGCTGCTGATGCAGGCCTGCGCACATCTTGCACGGTGTATGCCTCAGCATGCGGACAGAAATATGTTATTTTTCAATGCAACTTTTTTGAGTGTAAATTATGTCCAGTATGAATACAAGTCTACATCAAGCCCATAATGGGTAATGTAATAAATGGCAATTAGTTAAAATTGCCATTTTTCAGCCATTTTTGCAGCAGAATCTAAAGGGGCGTTTTTATTAAAGGCAAAACTTGGCAAATTTTACCGATAATAAAATCATCCTTTTAAATTTAACAGCAAAAAAAACCATTTCTTCCATCATGTTTGAATATATTTGTTTTTTACAATATTTTTAATTTTTAATTTTGTTTTTGTTATTGAACCCGTAACAAACTATCTGAATTGCGGGCCATACATCTATGACTCCAAATCCCTGCTGATCTGGCTAACGCCGATCAAAGACTCTTATCCGTGGACACCGGTGACAATGTGCTTGTTCAAAATCTCCAACTCAATGATCCTGGTCATTTTTTGGTCGGGATCAGTGATTTCCAACATGTTAAATTTCCCCGGTTCCCCTTCCCCTGATGTCAGCAGAACGAGGAATTGGGGCAATACCGTAGGTGTACGGGCCCCATAAGATTCTCTGAAACAAACTTCAGACATGGTTATAGAATTAGAAACTGATACATTATGATGACAGGTACACATTAAAGGGTTAATAGGTTGGGAGATAATAACTTCTGTTTCAGTCAGGAAATGGCCATTTACTCGCTAGGCTTCATCTTGTATGTTATCACAGAGTATCTAATACTCAGCATCGCTGGTCTGCGTGAGGAAGGAAGGAAGGAAGGAAGGAAAGAAGGAAGGAAGGAAGGAAGGAAGGAAGGAAGGAAGGAAGGAAGGAAGGAAGGAAGGAAGGAAGGAAGGAAGGAAGGAAGGACTGTCTTTTGCTGGTCACATATCAGCGACTTTATGCAAATACCACTGTAATGCATTTTTCTAGTGCCTCTCAATGTGACACACACTATGTATAAATTTAAATACCGATTGCACTATCAAAACTTGTACCAGCCTTATGGCAGGTGCAGATTATTCCTCTGTATATGGCCTCCTATGTTAGTGATTCTGCATCTCTGCTTGCAACCGCTATCAGCGACATGCCCATAAGATGGACCATCTCTGTGAGTCCGCATAGCCACCTCCCAGAGACCAATGCTGTAAATATAATATCCAAACAAAGTATCCAATGACCTACAGGTCACGCATGCGCACAAGAGCCCCGGCGTCCAGCGGAAGGGGTGGAGGGATACAAAAGGATCCCTCTGTGCAACCCGGGACTCCTTCCCATAGGGACGGAGCGGGTTGCGGGAGCACTCTCTCCCGCCGTCAAGCTCCGAAAATATTGTATTTTATGAGCTTAATGAATTCCTGTCCCCATACTAGTGTATGGAGACAGCGGCTATTCTGCAAATGAAAGGTATCTGCTGCATTACCTTTCCGATGAACGGACCGGGCACTTAATTTCTACAATTGCAGGCGAAAATGTTTTTATCCTGTTCAAAGATATATTTTGTTATGTGATGTAGTTATTGGTGTTTTGTGAATTATTAGTTTTCTGTGCTATTTCGCAAGTGTATTTGACTAGTGGTTCATTCTGATTTTTCTCACCCTTATTTAATTGCAGACGGGATGTACTAAGCATCGCATCCATGATGCGGTACATATTGTCGCTTCTCGGGTACATAAAGATGGCGTTACCTGCCAGGTCCAAGTTCCGGAGTGTATTGCATTCCGGAGCTTGGTACATATGGAAATGCGGCCAAAACTCAGAAAATGGCATATTCGGAGTGTTGCCCGCATTTTTGCTCTTAGTAAATCCCATGAGAGCACTTGTCATCAGTATTACACTACAGTGCATCTGGAAAGTATTCACAACGCTTCACTTTTCCCACATTTTGTTATGTTACAGCCTTATTCTACAATGGAATAAATTAATTTTGTCCTCAAAATTCTACACACAATACTCCACAATGACAATGTGTGAAAAGTTTTTTTGCGATTTTTGCAAATTTAATAAAAAAGAAAAAACTAAGAAATCACATGTACATACAATAAATATTCACAACCTTTGCTCAATACTTTGTTGATGCACCTTTGGCAGCAATTACAGACTCAAGTATTTTTGAATATGATGCCACATGCTTGGCACACCTATCTTTGGGCAGTTTTGCCCATTCCTCTTTGCAGCACCTCTCAAGCTCCATCAGCAGGGCTGCCATCAGAAATTGTGGGGCCCGGGACTGACAAAGTCGGCAGGGCCCCCCGCCCCGCCCCCCGTTCGACCTTCTGAATGTGTATATTCCTTTAGAAATATTGCTCAGCCCTTGTTCCCTAACACAAGGTTGGCTTTCAGTGATAGGAAACAATTACGTTTAAGCCATAGTTGCCTACCCTCCCGCATCTTGCGGGAGACTCCTGCTTCACTGCAGAGTCTCCCGCTACCCCTTAATGTTTAACAAAACCCCGGATTCCATACTGACTCATAGGGAATCCAGACTGCGCATGGGACAGGAACTGGATGAGAAGACGTCATGACGCGTGACGTCTGAAATCTGAATACTAGCCACCCCGCCTCCTCAGAGAGAAATCCATTTAGATCGTCTGCCTTCTCTCCTGCCTACGCACCTCCCACTGGCACCGAGGGTTAGACAGTGCAGACTGGTCCTTCCGGTCCACCTTGATCTGGCCCCGGACTGCCTGTAGTGCTTACAAGAATTGAAGAAATGGCTGGTGCTGTTTCTCCTGGTCCGCCCGGCTCCTCCTTCACTGGCCGCTGTCACATCACAAACTCTGGAGGTCCCCATCCCTCACAGGCTCACACTGCTCTGCTGCTGCCTCAGCCACGGTCAGTACCTCAATGCAGGACTTCCCTCTCTAAACGTTTCCTCAGGACTCCCAAACAGTCTGCAGTGCAGTCAGTCTCTCCTCAGCCCCGGCGCGTGCCAGCTTTATTCACGTGCCACTGTCCCTCTCCTTTTATGGTCTGTCCTCTAGCCACACTAATGGGCAGGCAGGGCTCCCGATCTTAAGTTCGGTGAGAAAGTCCCTGCCATGATCCCCACTACCATCAAACAGGCTGGCTGGGGAAAATCAATAAACCTTTTGGAGAAGGGTGAAGGGGGTGTGTGGGGGTCGGGGTCGTGAATGCACACAAAAAGGGGACACAGCACGGGGACAATAATATATAGAAGGTACAATAACAGCCACTATACTATAATTATAATAAAGTCATTATACATTAAAGTAATTATACAATTTTAACATATGTATTTACACATATTCAAGGGCACACTAGAATATTACAGGGAGTGAGGGTAGGGACACTGAGGGGAGGTTACAGGGAGTGAGGGTAGGGACACTGAGGGGAGGTTACAGGGAGAATGAGGGTAGGGACACTGAGGGGAGGTTACAGGGAGTGAGGGTAGGGACACTGAGGGGAGGTTACAGGGAGTGAGGGTAGGGACACTGAGGGGAGGTTACAGGGAGAGTGAGGGTAGGGACACTGAAGGGAGGTTGCAGGGAGGGTGGGGCAGGGAGAATGAGGGGAAGTTAAACAGAGGATGTAGAAGAAGAGCCACACTTACATCAAACAAAGCCCAAGGCATCAACTGGGGGGTCTACCCAAAGTGGCATCCACAGAGTCCACCGATGATGGAATAAAATAAATGGGGCACTCAACAGGGTTCAAGAGATTAGTGTGTATATGTAATATATATACACACACACTTACCTGATAGCTTAGTTACTGTAGGCAGCGTCCCCTCTTCTCTGCTTCAGGGTTCAGGGTCAGCTGTCACATTGGGTCATTCTCCAGCACAAGCTGACACTCTGCAGCGTCCACCTTCTCCTGCGCTTTTTCTCCTCCTCAGCTCCTCGGTCTCCTCTCCATCACGTGCAGCCGCTGGCACACAAAAGAGCATGCACGGCATGACGTCATTAGGCCATGCGTGCATTGAAAGGCAGTGACTAGAGGCAGGGGAGATGGACCTCTAGAGATTCCTCTCCTCTTGTAACTCCTCCCTGGTTGTTATCGGGCAGGCAGGCGGCGCGGTAGCGGACCTGACCGGAGAGTAATTAGAATACATTTTTGCCCAGCTGGCTAAAGAGTGGTCCTTAGTTTCGTCTCAGAGGACGAGCCCCCCCCCCGTTCTACCAGTGGCCGGGCCCTGGACTCCAGTCCCGACAGTCCCCCCCTGATGGCGGCCCTGTCCATCAGGTTGGATGGGAAGCGTCGGTGCACAGCCATTTTCAGATCTCTCCAGAAATGTTCAATTTAATTCAAGTCTTGGCTCTGGCAGGGGCCACTCAAGGACATTCACAGAGTTGTCCTGAAGCCACTCCTTTCATATCTTGGCTATATTCTTAGGATTGTTGTCCTGCTGAGAGATGAACCGTCGCCCCAGTCTGAGGTCAAGTGTGCTCTGGAGCAGGTTTTCATCCAGGATGTATCTTGCACATTGCTGCATTCATCTTTCCCTCTATCCTGACTAGTCTCCCAGTTCCTGCCGCTGAAAGACATCCCCACAGCATGATGCTGCCACCACCATGCTTCACTGTAGGGATGGTATTGGCCTGGTGATCAGCGGTGCCTGGTTTGCTCCAAACATAACTGCTGGCATTCATGCCAAAGAGTTAAATCTTTGTCTCATCAGACCAGAGAGTCCTTCATGTGCATTTTGGCAAACTCCAGGTGGGCTGCCATGTGCTTTTTACTAAGGAGTGGCTTCCGTCTGGCCACTCTAATATACAGGCCTGATTGGTGGATTGCTGCAGAGATGGTTGTCCTTCTGGAAGATTCTCTTGTCTCCACAGAGGAATGCTGTAACTCTGACAGAGTGACCATCAGGTTCTTGGTCACCTCCCTGACTAGGGCCCTTCTTCTCCCGATCGCTCAGTTTAGACGGCCGGCCAACTCTAGGAAGAGACCTGGTGGTTCTGAACTTATTCCATTTACGGATGAAGGAGGCCACTGTGCTCATTTGGACCTTTAAAGCAGCAGATATTTTTCTGTACCCTTCCCCAGATTTGTGCCTCAAGACAATCCTGTCTCGGAGGTCTACAGGCAATTCCTTGGACTTCATGCTTGATTTGTGCTCTGACATGCACTGTGAAGTGTGGGACCTTATATAGACTGTATGTCTTTCAAAATCATGTCCTATCAACTGAATTTACCATAGGTGGATTCCAATTAGGAACATCTCAAGGATGATCAGTGGAAACAGGATGCACCTGAGCTCAATTTTGAGCTTCATGGCAAAGGCCGTGAATACTTATGTACATGTGATTTCTTAGTGATTTTTTTTTAGTAAATTTGCAAAAATCTCAAAAAAACTTTTTACACATTGTCATTATGGGGTATTGTGTGTAGAATTTTGAGGATAAAAATTAATTTATTCCATTTTGGAATAAGGCTGTAACATAACAAAATGAGGAAAAAGTGAAGCGTTGTGAATACTTTCCGGATGCACTGTATATCCCACCTTTTTTGTGGTCCAAATCTTGATGCAATTTTGACTTGGGAGGAGAAAAAGGATCAAGCACAAGATACACAGAAAAGCACTTTGTTTTGCGCACTACTATACATTTGTTACACTATAAGGCACTTTCTCTTACTATATACAGTATATATACTGCCTGTGGGCCTGATTCAGACCCGGTCGCAAGCGCTGTGCGCTCGCAACCGGGTCGATGGTGGGCCAGTGCGCATGCGCACGACGGAGCCGGCACCATCATGCACATGCGCGAGACCTGGATAGCAACGGGCACTCCGGTCTCGCAACAAAGGGGGCGTGCTGTCGATGTTGAGTGACAGCACGCCCCCTTTGGTGGGAGGGCCAGGGGAGTGGCTGCCCAAACGGAGGCGTTCCCATGGGAACGCCTCCGTTTGGGGGCGGCCCCACTGACAAGGCCTCGCCTTTTCTTCTTTACAGAGGGTTTTTTCTTTGTGTATGTGACCGGTGCATCCCTGTGTGCCCTTTTCCTTTCTTCTAAATCATTAAACATTTTAGGTTGTGGATGCTGTGATTGGATGTTTACATCATGAGTGGGTATGGGATGATTAGGTATGGGAAATAACAGAAGTCCATGGACACTGTAGATGTCATATTGCTGCAGAGGTAACATCACGGACGCTGGTGGGAGGAGTCAGTGCTCATACTAATCGTTAATAAATACCAATGTGTCTTTACAATGTTGATATATTTGCTTCCTACAAAAGGTTATTCTCCCTGCTGGAATAATCACTGTTGCTGGAATAATCACTGTCAGAAAATGTATTAAACTTTTACATCTAGTTGTAAATAAGGAATTGCTATAAGAAATTGTGGGGGTGAACGGTGCAGAATTCCAAAGGATATAAAGCTTGTATAGTATGTGTAGAGTGCAATACTGTATGTTTACTGTGCAGCATGTATAGTGTACAATGTGTTGTTTATGTGCATTGTATGTGTACAGTATGTGCAATGATAACATAGTAGAAAATAAAACATTACAACAGCACTTGCAATACAGTCCACAGAACACGTTACTATTGGAGGCAACTGTTGGGTGGGGTTTCTGGAGCAGATTTTCCACCTCACCTTAAGCTTCACTACTGACTATACCAAGTGTCTTCATGTTCAAAATGTGTTTGCTTACTGTCTGTCCTAATCATTCTACATCTCGTGTATGTCCATGCGGGTGGCAACTGAACCATTTGTAAATAAGGAGAGCATTGGCATGAGGTACAGAGAATTCATTTTCTGATCTTGTGGGAGACAGTGACCTACGAGTGTGTGTTAGTTTGGGTAGAACTGCAGATTACAGGGACATGGTGTAAAGATGAAGTAAATAAATTCCAAACTGTGAGTTTAATAGTGGAAGTAACATGTTCTACTTACAGCACAGTTGTATGTGAGGCTCCTGTAAAACTAATGTTGTAATATTGTGGTGTCAAATGCAACTCTATATAAATCAAAGTCCATACATCCAACCCATACTTATTCTTCAGGAAGTTACAGGATACTCACCATTACTCTCCCTTCACCCCCGAAAATAAAAAAATATATTGAAACAGGACAAAATAAAATATATGTCAACTATGATTACATAATTTAAACTCAGGATCTTTTACGTTAACCACGCATATAATTAGTGATTTTGGACAATTCAAACTGACCATTTGTTGGGCTCTGCCCCTGATTCAGAGCCGGACGCTCTGACAGAGCGCTCGCTTTGAATCACGGCCGTCCCTGCTCCTTTTTGGAGCGGCCTCCTGGCTGCTCGCATAGCTGTGGGTGACCACCCACAGCTATAGCGAGCGGCCAAAATGATGGTCGCGATGGTCAAGACCATCGCGACCATCGGGCTTGCGACGAGACCCTGCGGTAGGGTCTCGCTTCCGCAAGCCCTGGAGTGCTTTTGGCTCTATCAGAGCCAAAAGCACTCCCACTGACATCACTAGTGATGTCAGTAGGGCCGGCCCCAGATGGTAGGCGTTCCCATGGGAACGCCTCCTTCTGGGAAGCCACGCCCCCGACACGCCCACCAAAGGGGGCGTGCTGTCAATCACCATCGACAGCACACCCCCTTTGGTGCGAGACCCTTAACGACGGCTTGGCCGTCGTTATTCGGGTCTCGCACATGCGCACAACGGAGCCGCCTCCGTCGTGCGCATGCACACTTGGGCACCATCGACCCGCTTGCGAGCACTCAGCGCTCCCGAGCGGGTCAGAATCAGGCCCTCTGTGAGGGCTGATCCTACCCAACATAGAAGTGATTTAATTGTCCATTGCAAAAAATTGGATTCAGTGACGGCCCCAAATGACGTGTATGGGGTCATTGTTCAACCCATGCAGAGGCCTATACCTGTATTGAGTTGTAGTTTTTTGGGTCCACCTATATAACACAGCAGAATAATCTGATTACTTGTGCAAAACTGTGGTATTTTTTCTTTATATTATGGAGGATTACATAGAATCAAAAGTAACAATTTATTTTAAACCCTACATATTCTAATTAGATTTACTATTTTGTTCTGATTTTGTCATCAGTGTGACCTCTTCATATGGTAGTAAGAGCCCCCTGAAGATTATAAAATCATGGCATAATCATGGCAACCCAAACTATAAATAATACAAATTATTAAAAAAAAAAATCTATTTAAATGTTTAATGATATATCATGTTAAATAAGTATAACTTAAAAAAATATTGATAATTATATTTAAAGGATAACACTTAAAACTAATGTAATAACAAAGAACTAAAGTAATGTACAAAAAAACTGTGGCAGAAATATGGTGCCACTATCCATCATGACCCTCTATCGTCTCATTCGGCCATAAGTGCCTCCTCCAAGGTTGTCTTGGGCCAGATATATTATTACACAGATACTAGATTGTTCCCCTCTCTCTGTGTATGCGTCTTTCTATATCTCAGTGAAATGCAGCTAGTTGGAGAACCCTCATCAGTCTTTCTCTCTGCATCATTCTTGCTACCAGGTTGTCCTCCGTGACAGGCACCGAATGGTCAAGGCTTGGTAGCAGAGCTCGTCTGCTTAAATAATATGATGTTACAGCCAATTGGCAGATGGTAAATGCCCTGGCAAACATTATTCTCCTACATATAAAGAAGATGAACATTATTAATATACTACGCTGAAATAATTAATAGAATAATTGTTCTATATGATATGGTGGCATTTCCATGATGGATTTAATGAAAGACTGGGTAATACCTCACAACTACCCAGATTTTGGTTGGCACGGTCTACAGTAACATGATTTTTTTACTGTGAGTGCCAAACTATCGACATTACAAACTCCATTACAAACATTTGAGGCACGCATTCCACCCTTCACAAGCAGAACAGTGTAAAGAAGGACATACAGTATCTCCTAACTGTCCTTGCAGACAGACCAATCACCATTAAACTAATATACCTCCCTGCACACCAATTTCCTATGAACCCCCTTCTCTCACACTTAGATTCTCTCTATTGTGCTTTGTGTTGGAGAGGAACACTGGTCTGTCTGCCTGTCTTACTGTACACTGGGACATCACACACAGGTCAGGTACTGTAGGTGGGGCTGTCACACAAATGAGACGACCAGTTGGAGGAGAGAGGGGTGAGTGAACTCAGGAGGTGATTCAGACCTGCTTGCTAGGATGCGTTCGCTCATAGCTGGCCGATTTTTGCAATCTGTGCATGCGTATGCATAGTAGTGTGCGTGCACGAACCAGTGTGAGAGATCGGGAAGCGTTTGTTCGCTGCACATAGACAGCCCAGCGACAGGAGAAGCCATTTGTGGTTGGTGACAGGGGCTGGACATTAAAAATGGGGGAGTGGAGGTGCGGACACAGGCGTGCCTGAGCATCTTAATGCCGTTTCAGAGGCATGCATAATTTAGAGGCAGCGTCATTGTACACGTCACCTGGCTGGATTTCAGACTGAAGTGATCGCAGTGCTTGCGGCAGGGTATAGTCAACCTCAAGCGATGCGATCGCATCCAAAGGTCCTCGATGTACCAATGGTTTCATACACTTCCTGGAGATAAAATACAATATAGATGTGATGGGTTATACACGGAACTGCGCAAACAAAGCAGCCACACAGGATCTCCTAATCCTAAAAGGATGTCACCACATCCCTACATATAGTAAAATCACACACAAATTGGAAAAGGAGATACAACCAAAGCACTCAGGGCCTGATTCAGAGACGGACACTCTGAAATAGCGCTCGCTCTGAATCAGGCCGTTTTTGTTTTTTTGTGTGTGGCCTCCTGGTCGCTCGCTTAGCTGTGGATGACCACCCACAGCTATTGCGAGCGGCCAGGATGATGGTTGCGATGGTCAAGACCATCGAAAACATCGGGGCTTGCGACGAGACCCTTGTGGTAGGGTCTCGTGGCCGCAAGCCACAGAGAGCTTTCGGCTCTAATAGAGCCGTAAGCTCTCCCACTGACACCACTGGTGATGCCAGTGGGGCCGCCCACAAACGGCAGGCGTTCGCTTGGGAACGCCTCCGTTTGTGAAGCCACCCCACCCGCCACGCCTACAAAATGGGCGAGCTGTCGATCAACATCGACAGCCGCCCCTTTTGTAGTGAGCCACGGAGCGAGAGAAATTTTCTCATGCTCCGGGGCTTGCGCATGCGCAGTGCGCCCGCTGCACATGCGCAGAGCCCACCATTGACCCGCTTGCGAGCGCTCAAGCGCTTGTGAGCGGGTCTGAATCAGGCCCTCAATTCCAAAGAAATACTTATGATAATGATCAAAATACATTCCTTTGGTTCAGGGAAAATCCTCATATACTTCTATCTCGGGGCCTTCTTTAGGTCAAAGTTCTTATAATTATGATCCTTCTCGTGATTACATGATTGTAAAGAGAGAAGGAAAAAGACATATATTATATCTCTGTTTTTCAGTCATCCCTTTGTTTGCCACACAATGGATAGGACCCAACTATAGGGAAGCGTACCCTACTCACAAAGGGGGGACACCGTGATAATCCTATAAAGGTATCTTTACATGGACCATCCCACACCACACGTGTTAATGGAAATCTGAGGTACAGGGAACCATTCCCTCACTCAGATGCAGATATTTCAAATCACATAAGGTTATCTTTAACTGTATGCGTACCGAACTTACGATTTTGTGTTGTAAGTTCCGCATATCAAAGGTATCTTTGCAACGTTTCTTCAAACAGTATTACTCCAATCCAACGAATGTACCAAAATCAATTTATTAGTACCAAATACATCCAGCGTGGTTAACACGTATAAAAACAGTAACAATAAGTACAAAATGAAACCAAGAGGCAGACCGAAAAAAGTGTACTATAAAACATATATTGCACATACTGTAGATTCAGAAAAAACATCCAATGTCGTCACATGGGAATAAAGTGCAAATAGTGCAGGGCATACCTCTTGGTCCTAAAGGACCTAAAGGACCAACAGGTATGCCCTGCACTATTTGCACTTTATTTAAGTATTTCTTTGGAATTGAGCACTTTGGTTGTATCTCCTTTTCCAATTTGTGTGTGATTTTACTTCCTGGAGATGATGTGCGCATGTGGGCGTCTTATAACAGGCTGGGGGGCGTCTGCATACTCAAAGTGATCACACGCCAAGACATAGTGGGCGTGCTTATGCCTTGTGATCGCCTGCCTTTCTGGGTGTGTGCCAGATTTGCAAACGCTGGGTGCGAGCGAATGCATCTAGCGAGTGGGTCTAAATGAGCTCCTCCAACCGAGTGTGGAAGTTAAGGAAGAAATGGATCTGGGAGATATGCTCCTCCCAATGCCTGCGGCATCTGGTGACATGTGTACAACCCTCTCTCCCCCAATTGGCTGGACGTTTCCCCAGGGGTCAGCTTAAGGCTTTACCAATGGATAGATGGATGCTAATCAATGGATAAATCTTGCTTTGTGAATATATACGAAGAGGCAGATGTATCAGGGTAGTGCAGAATATCAAGATTGCCTGTTGTGTGAGATTGAACTGGTCGGTCATTACCCCATGTTAATTAGCCTACTAGCTGACAGCCTTCTTGTAATAAAACTTGAACGTGTTTAATTTCTACAAAAATCTCCTTCTGAAGTGTCATATTGTAAAACAGGGGGTGGAACAGGAATTGCGGGGCCCCATTAGTAAATTTAGTAGGGGCCCAATGATGCCACTCTATTCCCCAAGGTTTTCTCAGTCTATAACTAAGACCCGTCCTTCCCTTCATACGCCATCTAATACAAACCTTAGTGAGCACAGCACTGATGGTAGATGATGAGCAGAGCCTGTGAGGGACGAATCCTGGTGATTTCGAAGACTCAATGTAATTGGAGGCAGAACACTGAGGAGCTGGTGATAGATGTTCCCACAGAAATAAATAAACTAATTTCAAAGGAAGAAATTAGGAAGGAAACATCTGCAGATCACTGTCCAGTATCTAGTGCAGTAACTGTATTAAATGTCTCTGAAGAGTCTGTGCACCTTCCTCACCAGTGGCACTTGACAAAATGTCTGCATGGAACCTGATGGCATCACAGATCCCTACTGTCAGAGTCTTTGTGATGTCATCGATTACATCATTACACATTACATCACAATGCTTTCATAGCGTATACAGTAGGACAGATTTGGATTTATATCTCTATACAAGCTTTATAAAGCATGTAGGAATTATTTTTATTCTGCAGAGAACCTCATGCTCTAAATATTCATATTTACATTTAGGAAAGTATGTTTTATAGACTTCCAATTGTAAATTGGGGTCAGATTGGGCAAGAGACTCAATCTGCCATTTACAGACACCCCTCTTCCCAGCAGCAGCCTTTTTGATAAGGCTGCCACTCTCTTACTACACTAAAAAGCATATTTTTAGATGCAATTTTAACACTTAAAAAAAACATATTCAAGTGTACAATAGTTACAGATGGACTAAAGACAGTCACCATGTCTGCCCACCCTTGCCTTAGGCCATCAATCAAAATAAACCAAGCAGCATTTCAGTTAAAAGGAGGATCATCCTATCTTTCCAGTTGTTAACTGAATTTAACTGACATTTTATTAATGGCATTAAGGGGCAATTCAGTTCAGTGTGACTTGCTACTGCCATGTTCGGCTGTATTCACTTAGACAAACGGTCCCTTGTTTAGGGAGGTGATCACTATAATCTTTGTTTTTGCTTAGAGGTAGCCCAGTGGATCCGCAAACTAGGAACCATGAATTCTGTAGGACTCAATGATCTTGTTTTCTCTAGCAATGTCCTTTCATGAGTGATGACCTACACTACCTGCACCCAGTATTTCAAAATTGCTTTTATTTGATAACTTTCACATTTGTTAAAATAAAAACGTATTTATTATTATTGTTTTTCATAACCCTTAATGCAGTATTGTGTAATGTCCCATCGTTACTAAGAACCAGGTTCAAATAGATCAAAGATGCAGGCTGGGTGAAATGTGTCACCCTTTTTAACAGGCACAATGACAGACACGGTTACAAGGTACAACGCAATTTTATTATGAGAGAAACAAGTAACACATAACAACTGTACATTTAGTACATTGAATCACAATATCCAACTACACTGGCTACAATAAAGAAAAACACACTGGAGCTCATTCAGACCCGCTCGCAAGTTGCGGCCGCTCGCTGGCAAAAAGTTGCCGGATATTTAAAGGAAGTGTTTGCACTGCGTTGTGTAAGGATGCCCACTATGTTTTAGCGAGCTACGGCAAAGTACGCTTGCAAGTGTATACAGTTGCCCCCTTGCCACTTGCAACACACGTCATCTCTGGAAAATGTAGGATTAATCGGGACCATCGAGAGCCATCGGAGCTACTCGCAGCCCTTGAGGTTGCCTTAAACCGCCGCAAGCACAGCGATCAGTGCGGGCTCAAATACATGCAGGTGACGTGTACAATGACACTACTTTGCTAATTATGCACGGCCTTTAAATGGCGTTTTGGCGGCCTGACACGCCTGCATCCGCAACAACACTCCTCCGTTTACAAGCTCTCCCCAGTTACACCCACAAACGGCACTATCTGTCACTCAAAGTAGCGACCTGATAGTGGCTTACAAGCAACCAAAAACAGATTGCAAAGACTGGCTTGCACACGCGCACTGCGAATTATTCACATGCGCACTGAGCAACAATCGCCCGGCAGCGAGCGATCGCTCCTTAGCGACCGAGTCTGAATCAGGTCCACAGTACAGCATTACAGTGAAAATTAAGGTTTGCATACAGATATGTAGCTTTAGTTTTGAGCAGTCAGTCCAGCTTTAGAGAAAGAACAGGAATTTGCATGCAATTTGACTGCTTTGGCTTTAAGCATAGTCCAGTGTTTGAGAATAATAAAGCTTAGCATACAGTTCACAGCTTAGCTTTAAACACAGTAAAACTAACAGTGCACCACACAGATACTAGGCATAGTGAAAATATTAGCACAATTCTGGAATAATAGGCATTAACTGTTTTTTGTTAAAGAAATCAGCATCCATCAACATTCCAGGGGTCCTGGCAGGGGTCCTGGCAGGGGGTACCTTAAGCATTGCCTGCGTTGCTCTCGGCCACTATTGCAAAGATACCTTTATGTGATTAACATCTTCTAACCAAGTGTGAGTTTGTGTATACGACAATAGTCTCCTTAATAGATACCTTGATATAAGTTTAAATTATCCAAATGCTGTGAGTTTGGGGTACGCCCATTATTGACTATATTTACAAGAAAAAGTCTGCTATATTTTCATCCTTCAAATCAGACTATTAAAGATACCTTAATATATTGGATTACTCCTCCACTATTGTGAGTAGGATTAATTTAAGAATTATCGTATGAACATTCTACACATTTGTGTTTTATATCTTTTTTATTTTTCATATTGCGTAATCATCACTTAAGGACCTCCTGAAAAAGTGATACATCTGACCATCCGACGTTTCTCTTCATGTACATCAATATTAAGGGACATATCAGTACTATATGTGTGTACTTACCTTAAGCCGCAGGTGGTGTCTTTTCCTATTTTCTACTTCTTGTTAAAAGCTAAATACGTTTATGCTCTCTAGTCATTTAAGCCTGACAAAGCCAAATAAAAATCACACAGAACTCTAGACAATACACTGGTCCCCCCTCGCGAGTGTGTGTGTAGAGGCCCATTAGGGCTATTTTAAATGTCTGAACTGTTTGATATGTCGATACTTAGAGGTGGGTGATTTTTTGCCACCCTATGAGTGGCAAGAAATATTTCATTGAACACTGTTTGAGTTGTAATTCTAAATTTGTTGATTATATCTTTACTTACCCTTGTGGCCAGTTGGTAAAGCTGACAGGCATTTTAAAGTTAGAGATATGCAGTTTCAGTTTTCCTGAAATACGAACACACTCAAACTTAGAGGTTCTGAGTCCAAGTTCTAAATCACTTTGAGGTTCCAAATAGAACCGAATCCCGTTTCGGGTCTGCCGTCAGTTCGGAACTCAGATTTAAAAAACAAACTCTGGTTTTGGATTGCATGTAAACAGGTCCAAATTAGATGATTTTAGCTGTTTTTTATAGATTTTTATAAATTTGTAATGAATCTAAAACCAAACCAAATCCGAACTAAAACAATCGAGGGTGGTTTTACCAAAACACGACGATAAATTAGAACCAAAACCAAAACAAGGGAGTCCACGCACAAAAAGATGATGGCCATTGCTCAGCCATATGCACTGCATTTACAAAAGGTCATAGTGACCAACCAGTGGCTTGCCAACTCTTGCAGGAGAAACATAATGTATCTACTTTACAATACATCATAATAGACCAGGTACCAGCTTATGTTATACATGTTAGAGTTGGTGATAGATCCACTAAATTGTTAAAACTTGAGGCCCGTTGGATCTTTAAATTGGGCACTTTAACCCCTATGAGCCTTAATGAAATATGGGCCTCCATTGTTTTTTATAGTCATAGGTTTTGCTATCCGGATTAGTTACTTATATCTTGTCATTTAGATAGTGGATTTTGAATGTTTTGTCATCATCGTTCCTGATGGGACATATATGTTAAATACCTTTGTCTGGGATTCAGTTTTCTAGCATGACATTATAGTGTTTCTTGAGTAGTTTTGGATAAGATTTTTGTATATTTGGTGAATGTGGATGTTGCCCTTCCCTTCTATTGTCTTCTCATTCTATGCCCCCAATATCTGCTCCCACTGTTATACAGTAATTTGGACAATTCCCTACTGCATGTCACATTGACATGATATGCTCATCCTGTCCACTGTAACCTATATAATGCACCCTAGATGGCTGCCTCTTCTGATACTTTCAACAGGGCAGTAGACAGGCTTGCCAGGCCCAGGTAATTTCAGGGGGCGTGTCCTAATGTCAGTAGGTGTGGACAACAAGGGAGGGTCTTGTGCTGCTCAATCTGGGGTAAATCCGGGGGGGGTGCAATCAGTATGATCGTCAACCCCCCGCCCAACCAGAGGAAACTGTTACTGCTGGTCAGCGGCATCAGTCTCCTTGGTCCCACTGTAGCCCAGCACACAGCAGTGTGAGCTGGACTGGGAAAGACACAGTGCCGAACACAGGTAAGGGTGGGAGGTTTGCGGACCCCAGCCCCCACCATGATCCTCCATCAAGCCCCGGTCTGGGTTAATTAGTACTCCCATCAGTGCAGTGGGTATCCTGTTAGTTCACTGTTCAGTTTACTCTTGTTTGTCTTAATTCCTTGTACTGCTTATTCACACAGTGTAACCAATTGCACCCAACATGGCTGCCTCACCTGGTACTCTATGTAGAATAAAAAAATGCATCGTTCTGTTGAACTTTCCCGGATCTTGCTGAGTATTTTTATCTCTCCCATTGTGTGTCATCAATTCCATGCATTGCCTATTCTGCCCAGTGTAATCCTATGTAGTGTGCCTAAAATAGCTGCATCACCTGGACCCTTTGTGGGCAAGATGAATAATCCTTGCAATTGATTACCCAAAATGGCTGACACACCCTTTATATTATCTCCATGGTGTATTTCTTGCAGAGCTAATCCTCTTTTATAGTGTTTGTAGTTTCTCTACTGTATTATGTTCTTAATATCCATTAAGAGTATTGAGTCCTATTGGAGAAAGAGCACTATAAAATATAATTATTATCTTTTTCCACTACATGTATAGATCGATAGATAGATAGATAGATAGATAGATAGATAGATAGATAGATGTTGGCATATTGCTTCCTAGAAAAGGTTATTCTCTCTGGAATATTGACTCTCAGAAACCTTAGGAAACTTTCACAGCTAGTTGTAAATGTGGGGGTGCTATAAGTAATTGTCAGGGGAAAAGAACGGTGCAGAATTCCCAATGATGTAAAGGTTGTATAATATGTGTAGAGTGCGGTATTTGATGTATAGAGTGCACTATGTATAGTGTTCAGTGTTAGCATGGGTTGTGTATGTGCAATGCAAATGAAGTATAAAATAGAACATGACAACAGCACTTACAATATAGTCCAAATAACACATTAATATTAGGGGCAACTGTTGGATGGGGATGATACGGGTTCCTGGCTCAGATTTTCCATCTGGAAGTAGGGATCTTAAGCTACACCACTGACTATAGTATCTGACATAATCATTTTATATCTCCTGTATGTCCATGTGAGTGGCAACTGAACCACTTGTAGATAAGGAGAGCACTGGAATACAGAACAGAGGATTTCAGGAGATGAAATTGCTGATCTTGTGGGAGGCAATGACCTGTGAGTGTATGAGTTTACACATTAGGGTAAAGCTGCAGGTGACAGGGACATGGTGTGAATATGAAGTAAATAAGTTCCAGACTGAGAGTTTGATAGTGGAAGTTGCAGGTGCTCCTTACAGCACAGTTGTATATGAGGCTCCTGTAAAACTAATGTTGTAATATTGTGGAGCCAAATGGTGATGTAGTTGATATCCCAGCAGTCAGGATGCCGGTGCTCAGAATACTGGTGGTGGAATCCCAATGGTAAATATTAGGGTTAGAGGTAGGCTGGAGGGGAGGGTTAGGGTTAGGCTGCAAGAAAGGTGAGTTAGGGGGAGGGTTAGGCAAATTACCTTTGGGCGTCGGGATTCTGACTGTCGGTTCTGACTGTAGGGATGTCGCTGTTGGTATTTTGACTGTCAGCATCCCGACCAAAGGAATTCCAATACCCATTCACTTCTATATAAGACAAAGTTCATCCATCTATCACATACTTACATACTCTCCCGGAAGTTGCATGAGACTCCAGATTTTTTGGGTAGTCCCCTGCAGCCCCGAAAGAAATTATGGATCTCCCACATTCCGCCCACTTCCTAGTAAAGTGATCAAGATGGGGAGATAATTGCCAGTAATTGTGGGTCTGTAGTGAGGGGGTGGGGCTAAAATGACATGAATCTAGTAATTTCAGTGAGGCCTTTGATGTAAAGAGCCTGGCCCCACCCCCGTAGTGGTCAACTGCATCTTCTCTTCAGGGTTCTCCCAGAGAAGAGATTTCAAGTGTCGGCAATCTAAAATTTGAGTTATTTCTAAAATAATATTTATACTGTATATACAGCCCTATTCATGTAGATACCTGTACAGCACTATAATATAACATTTGATAAGAACAGAAATGTTTTAAATCATAAAATAAAATGTAATCTAGGATTACATCCATTTTACGCATGGATCTGTTATTTTGGCCACACATATAATTAGTGATTTTGGACAATTCAAACTGACCATTTGTTGGACTGTGTGTGGGCTGATCCTACTCAATCTGGATGTGATTTAATTGTCCTTGGCAAAAAAAAATTGGTTTAATTGAGGGCCTCCCATTAATAAGTAAGGGTCATTGTTCAACCCATGCAAGATGCCTATAATATATTAATTTCTGGTTGTTTGACTTATTTTGAAAAATACATTAGAGTAAAAGTTCTGGAATATTATGCAGACTCAAGAATAACAACTTTTTAAAAACCTTACATATCCTAATTACTGTAGGTTAAGTATATAGTTCTGATACTTTTCCTTCATATTGTCACCAGCATTACCTCTTCTTGTGGTAGTAAGAGCCCCTTGTAGACTATAAAATCATGGCATAACAAAACTATAAATAATACAATTTAATTTTTTTTATAAATTATTATTGATAATTATATTTTGTATTTAAATAATAAAAAATTAAAACTGAAGTAATAACAAAGAACTAATATAATAACTATGTGCAAATACAGTGGCAGAAATATGGTGCCGACAAGTCCCTCCTCCAGCATTGTCTTGGGCCAGATATTATTACACAGATCCTAGATTGTTCCTCTCTCTCTGTTTATGCATCCTTCTGCATCTCAACGAAATGCCGTTAGTTGGAGAACCCTCATCAGTCTTTCTCTCTGCTTCATTCTTGCAATTAAGTTGTCTTTTGTGACAGGCACCGGATGCTCAATGCTTGGTAGTAGAGGTCGTCTGCTTAAATAATATGATGTTACAGCCAATTGGCAGATGGTAAATGCCCTGGCAAACATCATTCTCCTAAACATAAAAAGATGAATATTATTAATATACTAAACTGCAATAATTCAGAGAATAATTGTTTGATACGATATGGTGGATGTGATAGACTATCCAGATTTTGATTAACATCATGTAATACAGAGAGAGGCAACATTTTTTACTTTGGGTGACAGACCATAGATCTTCCAAGATGAAAAAAATTCAAAGGGCCACCCCATTACAAACATTGGAATCATGCAGGCACCCCTTTGTGACCAGAACAGAGTGAAGCAATACATAAGTCTTGTACTTGCACACCAATGTCATATGATCCCTCCCTCCCACAATAGCTTCTTTCCTTGGTGCTTGTGTTATAGAGGCAGATTATCTTGACCCCAGAAACTCCAACAGAACAGGTCAGGTAGTTCAGGCTGTCACACAAATGAGACGCCTGGCCAATTGTAGGTGAGTGGGGCGGGATCATTAAGACTGAGTGAAGAAGATAAGGCAGGAAGGGATCTGAGAGATCCATTCCTCTCATCGCCTCCGGCATCTGGCTACATAGTTGGCTGGTTGAGATGAGTGGTTCCGTTTTGCTAAAAACTGAACACACAAATTTTGGGGTTCTGAATTGAATCAAGTCCTGGCTAGAATCAATTTGGGACACAGAATAGAACTGAGTTCTGACTCGGGTCTTCTCGCCAAGTTTGGAACTCAGATCTAAATACCTGGTCTTGAGTGATTTGGATTGCATTTAAGTCCCTCCCTCATGATTTCAGGTGTTGTGAGGTGGTCAAAATTGACAGGAAATGAATATTATTGATGTTAATAATACTATTAATTTAAACCCGAGACTAAATCAAAATACTTGAGTGTGGTATTGCCAAAGCTAAAACATGGGGGGGTCTGTGCACATCTCTAGTGGCTGGTCCTATTAAAGGCCTTACCACTGGACAAATCTTGCTTTGTGAGTACAGGGTAGTGCAGAACATGAAGACAGACTGTCTGTTTTGTGAAGCTGAACTGTGTCTGCCAATATCCTATGGTATATTAGTCTACTAGCTGACAGGCTTTGTTTTGTAGTAATAAAATGTAAACATATTTAACTTCTACAAAACACTGAAAAAAGCTCCTTTTGACCTGTCATAGGCATGGAATAGGCATTGCGGGACCCCATTGCTAAATTTGGTATGAGCCCTTTATGCTACTAGTCTCCCAAGTTTTTCTCAGCCAGTAACTAAGACCCATCCTTCCCTTCATACCTCATATACTACACACCTTAGTGAGCAAAGCAGCGATGGTAGATGATGAGCAGAGGATATGTGGGCTGAATCCTTGTGACTTTTAAGATTCAAAGTAATTGGAGGCAGAACAGTGAGGAGCAGGTGACAGATGATCCCACAGAAAAAAATTAATAACTAATTTAAATGGAAGAAATTAGGAGAGAAACCACTGGAGATTACTGTCCGGCTTCCATTGTAGTAACACAGATAAATGTCTCTGAAGAGTCTGTGCAGCTTCTTCACCAGTTACTCCAGACAATATGTCTGCACAGAATCTGATGACATCACAGATCCCTACTGGTAGAGTCTTTGTGATGTCATGCACACATTACATCACAATATCTCTTCTAAGCTTGGCTCCTGCACTACCCTGAGTACAGGGTAGTGCAGAGCATGAAGACTGTCTGTTAGGTGAGGCTGAACTGTGTCTGCCAATAACCTATGGTATATTAGTCTACTAGCTGACAGGCTTTGTTTTGTAGTAATAAAATGTAAACATATTTAACTTCTACAAAACACTGAAAAAAGCTCCTTTTGACCTGTCACATCGGAAGACAGAGATGGAATAGGCATTGCAGGACCCCATTGCTAAATTTGGTAGGGACCCTTGATGCTACTAGTCTCCCAAGTTTTTAGTGCAGATCCCTACTGGCAGAGTCTTTCTGATGTTATGCACACATTACATCACAATATCTCTTCTAAGCTTGGCTACTATTTCCTATGAGAAAAGAAAAATATATTTATAGCATATAGGACTGATTTGGATTTACATCTCTATAGAAGGTCTATAAATAATGTTGGAAATACTTATACTCTGCAGAGAACCTAATGTTCTAAATATCCCTGTTCTTCATCCATAATCCATCACAGCGATTGTGTCTTTCATAGATTTGCAATTGGAAATCATCCCCCCCCATTTATGTTAATAGGAGGGTTATCCTATCTATCCAGTTGTAAACGGATATTTTGGGGATATGAATTCATGATAATTTGATTTTAAGTAATGTCAGGCTTAATGGAGACAATATGTAATACAGCACCAATAGTTCTATTTTTTTTGTTAAACATTTCTGATACTGGCCTTAAGGGGCAATTCATTTCAGTGTGATGTGGTACTGCCTTGTTCCGCATATATTATGGTAACCAAACATTGCTGATTGTAATGTGCACCCCTATGGAGAAGGGAAAACTGCCATTTTTCTAGCCGTTTAGCGCCTTCGCCTGATTGTTCCCAAAGCAACTCACTCCCATTGCACTGACTTGATTTCCCCCACAGGCGTATTTAAACAGTGAACATAGGGCCTATCTCAGAGTTGTACACTAATGTTGTTGCAGTTGGGAATTTGTACGCAGCTGCTATACAATAATATAAAAATGTTGCTGCCGCTAGGAGATGTATTGAGATGCCTGCCTGCAGCTTTGCAAATCCAACCATCTGCGGAAAATGTTGCAGGACCTGCGTACAAAGACGCAGCATCGGTCGCAGGCCATTTAAATATTGCAGTGCTTAGTGAGTCTATGGTCCCACGGAATGGCTGTGGAAATTGATATTGCGAGGCCATATTCCTTGTTTACGTGATCGTAGTTACAAGGTGAGACACGCCCCCAAAACGGTTGTGACATGCCTACATTATGTGCCGCCACTCCCTGTTACCTCCCCCAAACTTTTCCTGACTGTCACACACACTGCAATTAAATAGTCGCTGTGATTGTGAGCGATTATGGTAATGGTCCTTGACGCATGTGCATTCTGACTTAGATGCATGCTTGGTTGGCTGATAATCGCTCAACTCCGCATAGTGTACAACTCTAAACCAGGTCCACACATAGCTAGATACTGTATATAGATTATATAAACATAGATTTATGTTTTTAATATGTGTTTGTGTGTATATTACTTACCGCTGCTAGCCTCTGCTCCAATCCACCGATTACCTCTCCTGGAACAACTGGTTCTCTGTGTTAGCATCTTCAGATCAACAAAGGTTTGATAGCTGTTCTAGATGAGTTAGAAATGAATGGTTCCACATCTGAGTTTTGGTTGTAGCTCAGACCTTGAGGCAAAACGCAATCTTGGATCTCATGTTTCGGATTGCATAAAAATAGGTCACAGCCTACAGAGTAGGTGTATCACCTCCAGCAGCATCAGCACATGTAGCCACATCATCATGCTCCTCATCATGTCAGTATTGTACTGTGAGCACACCAGGGGCGTTTCTAGAGAGGAGGGGGCCCGTGTGCAGTCTCCGACACTGGCCCCTCCTCTCTGTCCGGCGGCCGGCAGTGCACTGAGCTGTGCGCGGCCAGCACTGGAGTTATAGATTCTGGGCACTAGAGTGCGCCCAGAGTCTATAGAGTATGCGCAGGTCACCGGGAAAATGGCAGCCGCGGCCATTTTCCCTGTACTGTGCATGCGCAAATGATGGGAAAATGGCCGTGGTGGCCATTTTCCAGTAGTTTTTACAGCGCCGGACCCCCGCTTCGACGTGGGACTCCGGAGAGGTAAGTAATACTATGGGTGCAGGGTGTGTGGTACGGGGCCCCCCTGGACCCATTATAGATACGCCCCTGGAGCACACAATACGAGGTCTCTCACAGGCAATCTACTCTCTAAATTGCTGGCTGCATTGTAGATATTACCCATTGACTGTAACTGACTGTAAATTAATCTTAGTTATATAAATACAAACATGGGAGCAAAATAAATAAAAAATTTTACCATTTTCTGACCATTTTTACTGAAAATCAAATCCAAAACCAATACACAAAGATGGTTTTCTTTTTTCAGTCATTGCTCAGGTGTATTAGATGTGAAATATATTTCTTTTGTACTCTGAACCTGTAATTTTTCTTTCAAAAATATTCTGTATTTGATGTACTGAACCAGAGCTGTCCAACTGGTGGACCCATTGGCTGTAAACAGCTGCAAGGCACAAGACTAGGATGCGCTGTGTGCTCATGCAGGTATTTCCGGAGGGGGGAGTTTTCACTCCCCTACTCCGGCAGGAGATGTTCATACATCTCATCGGTAGTGTTTCCTGCTTCGCCTCGATAATAAGATCCATGCCGCTATAATACATTTCATCGGTAGTGTTTCCTGCTTCGCCTCGATAATAAGATCCATGCCGCTATAATACATCTCATCGGTAGTGTTTCCTGCTTTGCCTCGATAATAAGATCCGTGCCGCTATAATACATCTACCACACTGTACTCAGAGTCAGGCACATCAATTCTCACCAAGAAGCCATTCAGCAGCAGCCCTTTAGTTCATGTAGTCTGGAGGGGCAGAGCTTATGTGGTTGATAGGCTGGGACTGATAGACAGTGCAGTGAGGTGCGGTGTCGGGGTGGGGGGATGTTTGGAAGCTTATCAGGACCACAGCAGCAGATTTAATTTAATGGGATACAGATGTCAGCGATTTCGCAGCTGCCTAAAGCTGCATAATGGAAGTGCCAAGTCTGCCATCTCCCCATTCACATCTCCTGAACTTCTGCACATGTGACTGCTCTATGTAGTGATTTGATTATTTGTGTGTCAGTCAGAGCACTGGTAGATCAGCAGGCAATCAGTATCATGGGCTCTATGTACTAAGGGCCTGATTCACTAAGGATCGCTGCTGCGATTACGCACACAGTCTCACTGCGATGATATGCTAATCCATTGCGATCGCTGTGCCATTGCAGCACTACATAGGGACACCCACCTTACCTTACACACATCTGTAATGTTTAGTAAGACTGCAAAACCATCGGTAACCTTGAGTACAATCGGAGCCTCACGCACACTTGCACAAGGTCTGACCTTACTCAGAAAGTGCTAACAACAGCGCACGCACTGAGCCCTCAAGCTGCGTATGGCATTGCAGTAGACAATTTATGCACGCCCATGCAACGGCATTTGGACGCACTGGCACGTTTGCGTTTCGCTGACCACCCATCGACACCTACCACAAATGGCACTTCCTGTCAATCAATCTGCGATGGGTCAGCAAGTCATTGCGAGCGCAGTCCCGATCGCAGTGGCCGGTTCACGCACGCGCACTACGATGCATACACATGCGCAAATCGCAACAATCTGCAGATTACGTGCATAATCGCACTTGCGATCCTTGCTGGATCAGGCCCATAGTTGTTGACTGTCCATAATTTCATGGACTGTCCCAGGTTTGAATGATTTGTCCCTGGAAATTTGACTATTTTTAGCATTAATGAATGACACTATAAAATTTATATTTTATGCATTTTAGATTCAATTCAAAACTTCTTATTTTCCTGTTCTCTAGGTATTATAATTTAAAGTTTACTGTAAACATGTCTACAAATTGCAGAAAAGTTGCATAATATTGAAGTTCATTAAGGATAACATGATGGAAATTGTAGTTCTCCAAGGTCCACCCGGCACCAAGACAGTATCACATGTGCTTAGAGGCATCATTTGGTGCTGCAATGTGACCTGGGAAATTAATTTACAATGTTGCCATATTTGCTTTTACAAAACATAATTCTCCCTGCTGGATTATTCATTGTCAGGAAAGTTAGAAAACCTTTTACTGCTAGTTGTAATTGGGGTGTTATGTGTGTGTCTGCACACACTGGGTGAGTTAAATGATGGATGTTTTCAGTCTTCATTACAAGATACATCATACAATATTAGGTGAGGCAGATGGGGCATACTTAGGGATTTGGTATGATATACCGACGGCTGAATAGCCGCCGGTTCTCATACCAATGCCAGAAGCCCGTTAGGAAGACATCCCGACAGGGGCACATAAGTATCCTAACTCTCCCCTCTCCCCCTAACTCTCCCTTGGTGGTGCCTAACCCTAACCCTCCCCCTGGTGGTGCTTAACCCTAACCAACCATCCCCGCACCCTAAACCAAACCCTTCTGGGGGGAGGGGGGTGTCTAACCCTAACCTCCTCCCGGGGGTGCATAACCCTAACTCCCCTTTCCCCTAGCCTAACCCTAACCCTAACCCTCCCCAGTGGGTGCCTAACCCTAAGTCCCCCCAGGGATGCTAAAAACCTAACCCTCGCCCCGGTGGTCTCTGACCTAACTATCCCCGGATTACCTCGTTCGGGATGCCGGACGTTGGAATTTCGGATTGAGGCTAAAAATAGGCCTATCTTTAGTCCCAGGTCGGCCTTCCACCATCGGAATACCGACAGACGGCATTCCGGGCCGCGGTAAATTAACCGCATCCCATACTTAAAAATTATAAGAAAAATGTAAAGAAAATATTATAAATATCTTCTTTGTATTATTCTAATAATTTTTATAGTCAAAACTCTGGAGTAAAACGTGTATGGCAGGTGAGGCACTGCCTCCCCTGTCTACCTGTTCCACACATCCCTGATCAAAACACACCAAATTTCCAGCACTGTATACTGCTGCACCTCCGTATAATGCCAACATGGACCCTTGGGGTCATATATGTATCTGTAAATCTGCTCTGATACTAGCCAGTACCTCCCCAGCCATTTACCTCACCGCACGGCACTGACAGTCAGCTAAGTATTCCAAGTGCTGACCGCTTCCTGGGCACTTTCTCTCCAATTAAAAAACACCCCTTCAATGTCTTGCACCTGCCGCTAGTACGCATAGCACTGAAGGGGAATCCTCTGGGACAAAAGGCCTTTAGGCAAGACTGTCCTCTCAATTTGAGACTCCAACACCTAAATCTGAACAGTTAGGGCCTATGTATAAAATATGGAATGTACCTGGTCAAAAAACCTCCTAATATAATTGGTATAAAGTATAAACCTTCAGGAAAATGCTGATATGCTGGCTGCAGCAGTGGAAAGGTTACAGCAGAAAGGTAGAATGTGTGCACTATATCTAGGGAACAGGGCAGAATATTATGTAAGAGCATGTCACCTCACTGATTGCAGAAGAAGCGCAGGAGACAAAATGACAGTGGCAGCCAGTGAGAAAGTAGTAACAATAATATTTACTGTGGTCCTGATTTAGAGATGTACGTTCATCCGAGGATAAATGCACATCTCCAATGCTCTGATCTTGCTCGCAGACCCCCCAAGTTGCAGCATGATTGATGAGCCGCGGTGTTTGGGGGACAGAGTGCGGGCGTGCCTGGTCACCATTCCCGGAAACGGGGGTGTGACGCCCTCGTTTGCAAGGAGGGACAAGGTCAGGGTCAGTGTTGGTGGAAGCAGATTCCTGGCCTCTTGCCTGACCAGACACCGGCCAGGCTGCAGGAAGCTTCATCTTCCGCAGTCTGACCAAAGGTACAACCATTGTGATGATCCCAGCCTGTGAAGTCGATCACAGTGCTGGGATCGCAAATGCAGCAAGGAGGTGTCTGACACCTCCTTCTGCATTTGCATCTGAGATGGACGGATTTGCACAGCCACTTGTGTGCGTCTCTGCAAATCCGTCCAACTCTGAATCAGGCCCTGTGTCTGTTAATGAGCGTGTTATCTCTTAAATGAGCGAGTTATGGCCTAAGAGAGGTTCCTGGCACTGATTTCCCCCCTGGGCGTAGAGACCTTTAGATTCACCACTGACTATACTTCATGTTTAAAGTGTGTTTGCTTAGTGACTGTCCTAATCATTCTGCATTACCTCTTTTTCCATGTAGGTGGCAATTGAACCACTTGTAGCTAAGCAGAGCATTGGAATGCAGCACAGAGTATTTTAGGAGATTTATTTGCTGATCTTGTGTATTCCACAGATTACAAATGCACCTTTATATAAATCAAAGTTCATGCATCCAACATAAGGCCTGATTCAGCAAGGATCGCAACTGCGATTACGCACGCAATCGGCCAATTGTTGCGTTCTGTGTATGTAGAACCCTCCACTGCGATCGGGCCTGTAATCACAGTGACTACGCAGACTCATTGCAGTGTTATTGACAGAAAGTACTGTTTGGGGGTGGTGACGGGAGAGTTGCCGGCGAAATGCAGGTGTTGCCAGTGCGTTTGAAAGCCATTGCAGGGGCGTGCATAAATTAGCAATATTCGCTAATGTGCGCATGCGTGTAGTTTGCAGTGCGCAAACTAGTCCGAGCAATCGGAATGTGCTCGCTCGCCCTGGAAAGACAGCCCAGTGGAATGAGTGATAGGAGAGGCCGTTTGTGGGTGGTAACAAGGGCAGCCCAGTAGTAAAGGGGGAGTGGAGTTGCGGACGCAGGCATGCCAGAGTGTTTTTACGCCGTTTCTGGGGCGTGCATAATGCACGTCACCTGGGCGTGCATAATACACGTCACCTGGTTGAATAATACACTGAAGTGCTCCCAGCACTGTGGTCATATCTGAAGAAACCCGATGTACCAATGGTTGTATATACTTCCTGGAGATGACGTACGCTAGTGGGCGGCTAAAGACAGGCTGGTGGGCGTCTGTAAACACAAAGTGATCACATGCCAAGACATAGTGGGCGTGCCTATGCCTTGTGTGCGAACAGCTGCCTTGACGTCACTTAGCTGAATTTCCATACGCTGGGAGCGAGCGGCTGCATCTAGCGAGCAGGTCTGAATCAGGTCCCGTGTGCGCTGAGGTTAGCAAATTCTGAGTAAAGTTTGGTCTTGTGCAAGTGTGCGTAAGGCTCTGATTGTACTCAATGTTACTGATGTTTTCGCAGTCTTGCTAAACATAATGGATGTGGGTAAGGTAAGGTGGGCATCCTTATGTTAGGCTGCGTGTGGTATTGCAATTGCAGACATTAGCATATCTTTGCAGTGACACTGCGTGCGTATTTGTTATTGCAATCGCAGTTGCGAACCGTACTGAATCAGACCCATAGTTATAAAATATATACAACCCTATTTACGAGTATGTAGATACTAGGACAGCGCTGTCTATAGAACAGTATAACATTGGATAGGAAAAAACTACAAAATATAATAAATGCCAACTATGATTATATACTTTTAATGCAGGATCTCCTATTTTGACCACAAAAGGTATAATTAGTGATTTTGCACAATTCAAACTGACCATTTGTTGTACTCTGTGCAGGCTGATCCTTCTCAAACTGGATGTGATTTAAATGTGCATGGCAAAAAATTGGATTCAATGAGGGCCCGCATTGATGTGTGTATGGGGTCATTGGACCTCATTCAGAGGCGGTCGTTAGTTGCAAGCGGTCGCACTGAATCAGGGTGGCTGCTTGCATCCTGAAGACCACCTCCTTGTCGATCGCTAAGCTGTGGGTTAACACCCACCGCTCTAGCGACCAACATGGGTGATGGTCGCGATGGTCAAGACCATCGCGACCATTGGGGCTTACAACCAGACTATAAGGTTGGGTCTGGACACTCGTAAGCCCCAGGGAGCTTCCTGCTCTGATCGAGCAGGAAGCTCCCCACTGACATCAGCAATGATATCAGTAGGGCCGCCCCCAAACGGCAAGCGTTCCGGCGGGAACGCCTCCGTTTGGACAGGCACGCCCCCTGCCCGCCATCCATTGCTAGCTGGGTCTCGCGCATGCCCATGACGGAGCCGGCTCCGTCGTGCGCATGCCCAGTGGGGCAACATCAAGTTGGTTGCGAGCACTTAGCGCTTGCGACCGACTCTGAATGACGCCCATTGTTCAACCCATGCAGACGCCTACGTATACCTGTATTGAGTTATGGTTGTTTAACTCCACTTGAATAACACATTAGAGTAATCTGATTACATATACTTCAAAGATGTGGTCATTTTTCTTAATGTTACAGATATTAACACAAATTCAAGAGTAACAGATTAAACCCTACATATCCTAAGAAGATTTAGTATTTCGTTCTGGAACTCTTTCTTCATTTTGTCACCAGCGTGACCTCTTCATGTGGTTGTAAAGGTGCCTACACATGTGCCCATGATCCAACATCATTTACGATTTCCCTTGAACTCTCCCTGGGAGCTCCCCGGCAGTCATGGGCACAATTTGGTCTAAAAAGCCACCAATTTGAAACACGATCCCATGATCTATCATGAATCATGTCGGAAGACCAAATCATGAGATCCTGCACGATAGATCGTGAATTTACCAAACAACACATGAGGCTCTTCACGATTGTTTTCAAATTTAAATAATGGGCGGGGCTAGCTAGGGGGTACAAAAAGCAGGCACCATTTTAACTCTGTACACATTCTGCTCTGCTACTAGTGAGGCTAGGTGTATACCTGCTGAACCCTGTACATTGCTACTGTGCTCTGCTTTGTATTTGACTTGCCTTTTACAAAGTGACTTCTACCTGCAAGTGTGTGCTACCTGCTTTCTATCCTGTTTCTGAATTCTGTGCTGCTGGATCCCTATCGGTATCCCTATCGGTATAGAGTGTTGGTCATCTATGCTGGGGTCAAGGTGATGAAGGAGAGGGTCCAGCAAAGGAGGAGAGCATTCTGGACCAAGGAGTGGCTGCTGCAAAGGGATACTCGCTCTCACATGCCCCTGCTGATGGAGATCAAGGAGAACAAGCCGGACGACTACCGCAACTACCTGCGCATGGATGACGACGCCTTCCAGGAGTTGCTGAGTATGGTGACCCCCCACATCCGGAGGTAGGACACAAGGCAGGAGGCAGGACACAAGGCAGGAGGGCAATCCCTGGTGAAGAGAGGCTGGTGGCTTCCCTGAGGTACCTGGCCACAGGAAGGTCACTGGAAGACCTGATGTTTGGGACCCTCATCTCCCCTCAGTCCTTGGCCGTCATCATCCCGGAGCCCTGCAAGGCTATTGTTAAAGTGCTGCAGTACCAGTATCGCAAGGTAAGAAAAATAAACACACCACACATTTGTTTATTGTGAAAGAAAAAAATTGTATATTTTTTTGTTTTTAACTCTTTCATCAACAGTATTGTCAGCCAATATGGCTGCATTAACAACACTGTGCCAACAACACTTCACAGTAATAACAAAGTTTTTGATGCATTATCACCAACTTTTATCAGCCCCAATAGCTAGGCTGCTGTAAGGTATATGGTGGGTCAGATGCCAGATTAAACAGGCCAATACACACATGGCACAAGTACATGTATGTAGTGACCTTGTCCAAGCAGCCTCATCGCCACCGTACACCATACAGTACCTATTGGGAGTTATAAAATTTGGTGATAGTACAGGCAACAATAATAAAACAAAAAAAAATTCAATTTTCAAAAATTGTGGCAATTCATCTTCTGCCTCCAACATGGCAGTGTAAACTGCCTGACTTGTGGATGGGGTACTGGGTGGGGGAGTAGCCTCCAACTGGGCTGTGCGGGAGCCTCAGGCAGGTGAGTACATAAGAGGGTCTGCTATATATGTTGAACCATGCAGGTTTGAATCAAGAGACCTAATCAGCAGCTCATAGACGAGCCTCTGAAACTCCTTCTTTGTTTGGCCATTCATTTAGTGCTATTTATATGTGATGTAAAGTCATCTATATGGTCTGGTTGCTTTTGGAGGATTCGTTCCGCCTGCTGCAGGAATATGTCCTCCGGCTCAGTGTGTTGCTGCTACTTTCTCCCCTGCCTTTTTTTCTCTTTGGGGAGGTGAGGAAGATGTTGGGGGGGGGGGGGTTGAATGGTCAGGGGCATGGGGATAATGTATCCACCTCGCTGTCCACGATCAGACTGATGTCCGGAGTTGAGGACAAATCAATCTCTTGGGTGGAAGTCAATCAGGGGTATTCAATATGGGAGCGATAACATTGTTTTTGCGTTAATTTCGCACTTTTGAAGTCATTATCGCAGGTTTGACATTTACACCGTATTCAATTTCAAAGACTTATCGCAGTTTTGAAGTCTTTGATAAAAAACGGTGATAACTTTTCACCATTGAATAGGTGTCGAAAAAAAGTGCAGAATTGGGGTTTAGGGGTGCAGGCTTAAAAAAATAGCCTGCACCCCTGAGAATGACATTTAAAAAATAACTGTGTCAAAAAAAAAAAATAAGGACACCACAAAAAATTTATTTAAAAATTGGGGTGCAAAAAAAAGAAATGGGAAAAAATTGTTAAACAATAGGGAAATAGGTTCAGGGCTATTCTGCAAGTATGCGGCAGATGTTTTCTAGAATAGAATTATAGCGGCAGGTGCACAAATGCAGAATTTTTAAAAACTGACTTTAGGGGCATCAAAATATGCTAGTACCCATTTTATGTACCCCAAATTTGATGGGACCACTTAAAAAAACGAAAAAAATAACCTAAGTGCTCTTCTGCATCACTTCTTCAATGTCGGAAAAAAAAGACTTGGCAAATGGGCGTGTACGCGGGTCTGTCAGTCAAGTTACGTGACGTACGATGGATCGTGCGATAGATCGTGAGTAAAAAGTACTTACAATCGGCACCGCATCGTGTCCCTGATTCGCAAATCAAATGGTCAGTTTGAATTGGCAAATCTGCCCTACAGCACGGCAGATCTAAAGATGCGATGTGCGACCTACGGGTACGCGCATCGGCATCGGCATCGTGATCATGAGTGGAAACTCACGATTTGGGCATATTTTACATGATTTGTCGTCACGATTCGTCGGAATCAGGCAAATCGTGTAAAAAATTGCCAAGTGTGTAGGCACCTTTAGAGCCCCTTGAAGATTATAAAATCATAGCATGACAAAAACTATAAATATTGCAAAGTTTAATTAAATATGTTAAAAACCTAAATAAAATATTGATAAATATATTTTGATTTTAAGGAATAAAACTAATGTAATAACATAGAATTAATGTAATAACTATTTACAAAGACAGTGGCAGCTATATGGTGCCACCATCCATGAAATCAAATGTCCCTCTATTGTGTATTTTGGCCATAAGTGTTTCTTCCAGCGTTGTCTTGGGCCAGATATTATTAGACAGAGCCTAGATTGTTCCCTCTCTCTCTATGTGTCTTTCTGTAACTCAACGAAATGCCACTAGTTGGAGAGCACTCATCAGTCTTTCTCTCTGTATCAATCTTGCTACTAGGTTGTCCTCTGTGACAGACGTCGGATGCTCAATGCTTGGTAGCAGTGGTCGTCTGCTTAAATAATATGATGTTACAGCCAATTGGCAGATGGTAAATGCCCTGGCAAACATCATTCTCCTAGACATAAAGAAGATAAACATTATTAATATACTACACTGCAATAATTTTTAGAATAATTGTTTTATACGATATGATACATTTCTGATAAACTGTATAATAAATCTCAACTGTCCAGATTTTGGTTAACATCATAACATATATAACATATTGTGCTAAAATAATGTATCTATATATATTATTCTCAGGGTTGGACTGGCCACCGGGGTGCCGGATAATTTCCCAGCATGCCCAAATGCTTTAAGGCCCTGCCCCTCTCTATAAGGGGATTGGTCTTAGCGGGCTGCGATCGGGAATGGGGGCATGAGCCATAGGAGCACGCTGTGTGGAAGACTCAATTCATAGGGACTAGTCGCCTGCCAGGATTGCCCATTCCTCTTCTAATAATGGCTTTTCACTCAAGGTCACGCTCACCCTCTTGAAGTGCTGTTGTGGATAGAAGGAACTAGTATTCCTCTATCCCATTCCCCTTATCATGGGGACATTTGAAGCAGCTGCGCAGCATAAGAACTCCACCCTGCCGGCTAAAGACTTCAGCCAGGTGAGGAGGAGTGACTGTGGTGTGACTTGAGTCTGCAGCAGGAAGCAGGAACTGGGAAGACTGCCTGGCATGTCTGCACCGCACACTCAAGGCAGCAGGAGGCTCAGCCGACTCTGGACCTGATTCAGACCCGCTCGCGAGCGCTGAGCGCTCGCAAGCGGGTCGATGTTGCCCTAGTGCGCATGCGCATGACGGTTGTGGCTCCGTCGTGCGCATGCGCGAGACCCGAATAACGACGGCCAAGCCGTCATCATGGGTCTCGCACCAAAGGGGGCGTGCTGTCGATGGTGAGTGAAAGCACGCCCCCTTTGGTGGGCGTGCTGGGGGCGTGGCTGCCCAGACGGAGGCGTTCCCATGGGAACACCTACCGTCTGGGGCCGGCCCCACTGACATCTGATAGAGCCAAAAGCACTCCAGGGCTTGCGGCAACGAGACCCTACCTTAGGATCTCGTCGCAAGCCCGATGGTCGCGATGGTCTTGACCATCGCGACCATCATTTTGGCCGCTCGCTATAGCTGTGGGTGGTCACCCACAGCTATGCGAGCGGCCAGGAGGCCGCTCCAAAAAGTAGGAGGGACGTCCCTGATTCAGAGCGAGCACTTTGTCAGAGCGTCTGGCTCTGAATCAGGGCCTCTGTCAGGTATGTCTGTGACAGCCTGTCATTTTGAATCTGTATTCTATATAGGGGCACTGTGGGAAAATGGCATCTTGGGGCATATGGTGCACTAACGTGTGGGGACATGTGGAATATTTTTGTGGGGGCAAATACCAACTGATATTTTTTGTAACAAATCATTCTAAATTTTGTTTGTTGGTCCCAATTATATAATAATAACTGGAACTGTAATATGCTGCTTATATTCTTGAGTCCTTTGTATGTTTGTTTCTCTTTTAGGAATATTTTTTTTCTAAAAGGAAATATGTATTTCTGGTAATAAAAGTATTAATTACAAACGTAGATGGCGGGAGCAGTAACGCACGCAGGTGGGGTTTCTGAGTACACAGAGACCTCTCCCGATGGACTGATTTTTTTCATAAATAGAGTCCCTATGCAGGATCAATAATATACAATTCTACAAGAGGAAGCAGGACCTAAGTTCCCACCCCCATCAGCTACTGTACCTGCTGAAGCAGCTATCTTTCCTCCTGGTGAAAATCAATATAGGTGTTGGGGTATATGTGTGGTGGAGGTATATGTGTATATATGTAAATCCTGCGTTTGCCTCTGTGGATGGAGGGGGGCCCTCCAAAATTTTCACACAGGGTTCTAGTGGACCTGGAGCTGACCTTGCCGCTGGCCAGTATGTTCAGGTTGTGTCAGTACACAGGGGAGCAGTATTATATGGTGGTCCCTGCTATGCTCTCTGCATTATATGGCAGTCATTACAATGCTTTCTGCATCATATGGCAGTCTCTGTAATGCTCATTGCACTGTATTATATGACAGTCACTGCGGCGCTCCCTGTATTATATGGAGGTCACTGCAATGCTCTCTATATAATATGGCGGGCATTGCAATGCTCTCAGCCATACCCCCTCAATTGGCTGGCCACATCTCTTCAGCTTTGCGCTGCCTTCCTTCTGTGGGGAGGGGGGGGGGGGTTGTAATACTGCCTGTGGTGGGGGTGATGTATATTAATATAAATTATTGTGTTATGTGAGGGGTGTATTCATAATATCTGAGTTATATTGGGTCACTGCAACGCTTCCTGCATTATATGGTGGTCACTGCCATGCTCTCTGCATTATATGGCAGTCATTACAACGCTTTCTGCATCATATGGCAGTCTCTGTAATGCTCATTGTACTGTATTATATGGCGGTCATTGCGACACTCCCTTTATTATATGGAGGTCACTGCAACGCTCTCTATATAATATGGCGGGTGTTGCAATGCTCTAAGTCATACTTGGCTGGCCACATCTTTTCAGCTTTGCGCTGCCTCCCTTCGGGGTGCCCCTACCATTGCAATCCCCCTGAGGGCTCTTCATGCCTAATTCCTACACTTTGATACACTTTTTGATTTACTGATACATCTGTCTGTCTGTGCTCAAGAAACAGGACTGGCCTTACGGTAGTGGTAATATACATACATACAATGCAGCAGAATTTAATTATTCCAGTTTAAAAGAAGTCAGGACTGTGGACTGCTCTGTCTTTAGCTATATTTTGAAATGAAAAGTAGAAATTGTTCTCAGCATAATGGGTAACATTGATCAATGAATATTAACTCGGACAACCAAGTGCATCATTTTTAAATGACATGAATGCCTACTGTGTATGTTTCCCCAGCATGCATACCAATGGATAAATCTTGTTTCTTACATACGGAGTACATACGAGAGGCAGATGCATTCAGCTACTGCAGAATATAAAGACTGCTTCTTTTGTGAGACCAAGAAGTGTGCAATACAAATATCGGCCAAATCAGTCTACTCGCTGACAGGCTTCGTTTTGTAGTAATAAAACTTAGACATGTTTAATTTCTACAAAAGGCTGCAGAAAGCTCCTCCTGACCTGTCATATTTTAAGACATGGGCAGAACAGACATTGAGGGTTCCCATTGCTAAAATTGGTAGGGGCCCGGTGACGCCAATCTAGCCTCCCCAAGGTTTTCTCAGTCTATAACTAAGACCTGTGCTTAATGTCACACCCCATCTACTACAAACCTTCGTGATAGTAGATGATGAGTAGAGTCTGTGAGGACCGAATCCTCCGATGGTGATTTTGAAGATTCAATGGAACAGGAGGCAGAACAGTGAGGAAACTGGTGATAGATGTTCCAACAGATTAAAATAAATGACTCATTTCTATGGAAGAAACACTTCTAACGAGACTGTGCACCTTTGTCAACAGTGACTCTAGACAAGATGGCTGCACAGAATCTGTAGGCATCATAGATCCCCTTTGTGATGTCATAGACATTTTACATCACAATCTCTCTTCTAAGCATGGCTCCTGTTTCCTCTATGTGAAAAAAGTTATATAGTTTATGGGATCAAACTGGCTTCATATCTCTACACGAGCTTTATAAAATACGTAGGAATAAAGTCATTTATACTCTGCAGAGAACCTCATGTTATAAATATCCATATTTATTATTATGAGTGAAAATCAATACAGTGATTGTTACATTTAAAGCAGTATCTTTCATAGATTTCCATTGGGGACAAATTAGGCAAAAGACTCATTTGGTCCGCTACATCGTAAGGGAAAAGCGGCCAGATATGCAAATGAAGCGATCACAAGATGCGTCGCTAAGATGGGCTCGCTAGCTGAACGAGCGAGGGTAAGAAGCGGTAATAAGACTAAAAACACGCCCCCTTTGCGATCGCAACACACGTCATCTCCGGGGATATAAGGATTAATCGAGACCATCGGGACCATCAGAGCTGCTTGCAGAGTTTAAGGCTGACCATACCCTCACTCAAGCACTACGATCTAGCCAGTGTAAAAACCACCCATGTCACGTGTGCCATGACACTACTTTTTTAATTATGCACTCCCATTAAACTCCATTTGCATAGTCAGGCACGCCTGCGTTCGGATCTCCACTCCCCCGTTCACAAGCACCTTCCTCTGTTACCACCCACAAACGGCTCATTCTGTCACTCAAACTAACGACCTGGCTGTGTTCAAGGAGAGAGAAATTTCCGATCGCAACAGCTAGTTTGCGCACGCGCATTGCGAATCTTACGCATGCGCAGTTTTGTGAACATGGCTGGGTACGACCGAGCGGCCCGCTTACGACCGACTCTGAAAGAGGTCCTCAATCTGCCCATACCAGACCCCAAACCCCCCCACACACTAACATCACCTGGGCAGCAGCCATTTCTGTTAAGGCTATGTCCCTCTTTATACACTAAGTGCAATTTTAACACTGTAATAATAAACACATTCAAATGTATGATAGTTACGTTACACATGAAATAAAAACAGTCACCATGTCTGCCTTAGAACATAAATGAGAATAAACCAAGCAGCATTTCAGTTAAAAGGAGGATCATACTATCTTACCAGATGTTAACAGAAGTTTACTGACATTTAGGGGATGCAAATTCATGGCTTGATTTTAAAACAGTGTTGACTAACAAGTTTTTTTTGCTACTGGTACCATTATTATTATAATATATCAAATTTATTAGGAAGTGGCCATTCCATGCTGTCAATCATTCATTAAGGCAAGTTTGTAATAATTCAATCTGTTATTTTTTTGTTTAGGTTTTAATGTTTGCAGTAATGTAAGGTGTAAATTAAATTACTACATTTGGGGCATCTATTGCATAAAGCACAACAATGTCATCGTTCTGCAATCAGCTGTACAGTATGCCCTGGTGCCTGCACTGTTCTTGGTAAATGGCTCTGAATATGTTGATTCCTGTGTACGTTTGACAAGCTGGATGTGTACTGGGCAGTGATGTCTCTCAAAAGAAGCATCAGCAATAGAGGCTGATTACAATTACCACATCATTCATATCACTAACCGCAGCAATAAAGTGCGTTTCTCCACAGTTATTGGGCATTTACAGAGTCTTTCCTTAGACAGTATATGTCATGCTGAAAAGGTATCATTTTTTTAAATTGTCAGATGCTTGAATGTAAAATGATAGCTCAAATACAAGTTGTTCCAATAAAAGATCCCCGTGTAACATATCGCCCCAGACATTTGAAAAAGAAAAAGCATCTGTTCAGCCATTTACCTTAGAAGAACATTGACACTTGAGATTTACAGTCTCCTGTTTTATTCCTAAAATTAATTCTCCCTCCGTATACTCTATCATTGAAACCATTCCCCATAGTAGACCCTTGTTATTCCCAAAATACCGGCCCTAAACTTCTAATGTGTATATTCTACAGGTTACTGATTGTGAGTCTGTATTGAGCCCACAATTGTCTTTACACCCACCTTCCATCTGCTGCATTGTTTAACAGGGGAAATGGATGAGAGACTGATGTCATTGATCTGTATAGGTGAGACATTGGTGTAAAATAGAAATAGGGGAAAGCAGGGGCAGAACTATGGGAGACAATGGCGGTGCATACCGCCGAGCTCCAGCACTGAAGGGGCACCTCCTCCATTGCCCACAATATATTCACCCCACTTAGGGCTGTAGTGTACAATTACGGCTGCCCAATACATGGCACCTCTTCCTGGCAACTGAAAAGCCACCATACACTAATAGAGAGCTCCATGTCAGACCATCAGATGCCGCCTCCTTTTCTCTTTAGACTGTCCCTACTCATTGGTGTTGCTGCTCTTTGCTAGTGTAACTCGTCCGGCTCTCCCCTCACCCACAACTCTCTGTCTCACTCCTCCAAACAGTGTCAGCGGCAGTTTGGAGTGAGGGGCACCAAATAAGAACTTGCCTCCGGGCGTCTGGCTTGAGCTTACGCCACTGGGGGAAAGTATAGCACATTTCAGTTTTCCATTCAGTATGGAAGTGTCTGTGTCCATGCATCTTTCCATAGAGCTCTACTGATATCTAGATTGGCTCCCACCGCTATCTGCTCAACAATCAGCAAATATCTCTTCATGTGCACATCGGACTATTTAAAACCTTGATTTACACATCGAAAGCTGTAAATCAGAGGTCTCACATTTTTAAACATAAATTAGCACTAAGTACTTATTATTATAATTAAAGAATATAGGACAAACAAGCAGTTACATATATAATCACAGTTTTCAATTATATTTTCATGTATAGAGGACAATGGTGAGAAGGTCCTGCTCACAAGAGTTTATAATCTAGAGTACTTGAACAATGGTCATCACTGGCATAACGTGCGGGATGCATCAATGCTACAAATGTGGTCAAACCTCCAAAAATGCAGTTTTACTGCATTTTCCATATGCACCAAGCTCTGGGCTTATTTTTAAAAACTTCCTTGGGAAGGGTCCTCAACGGTTCACGCATACGCTGGCCGACGGCTGCGCATGCACAAAAGGGAATCCTGGGTCGTACACCTGCTGTCCTTTGCTTAAATCATCATGCATACAGCGTTACAGGACGTCGTTATGCATGCTTTGATTGGCAGGATGCATCTCATCAAAATGCAATGCTTGAAGCATCCAGCCCAAAATGTTATAGCAGCTTTCTGTCCTTAGGGCCTGATTCAGACCCACTCGCGAGTGGCTGTCCGCTCGCAAGTGGGTCGATGGTCTGCACTGCGCATGCGCATGACGGAGGGAGCTCCGTCGTGCGCATGCGCGAGACGCGACGAGCGAAGGACTTTCCTTCGCTCGTAGTGTCTGATCAAAGGGGGCGTGCTGTCGATGGTGATTGACAGCACGCCCCCTTTGGTGGGCGTGCCGGGGGCGTGCCTCCCAGACGGAGGCGTTCCCAAGGGAACGCCTACCGTCAGAAGCCGGCCCCACTGACATCACTAGTGATGTCAGTGGGAGTGATTTTGGCTCTGATAGAGCCAAAATCACTCCTGGCCTTGCGGTTGAGAAACTCAACCGCAGGCTTCTGCTCGCAGTGGCGATGGTCGCGATGGTCAAGACCATCGCGACCATCATCCTGCACGCTTGTATATGCTGTGGGTGGTCACCCACAGCTATACGAACGTCCAGGAGGACGCTCCATATTTATGGAGGTGGGCCCTGATTCAGAGCGAGCGCTCTGGTCAGAGCGTCCGGCTCTGAATCAGGGCCTTAAACCTTTCACTGCCAAAAATCTGTGCCAAATGTACCAGAGGACAAAATAAATGTTTTGCCATACCCTATTACCAACTTTTATATTTACCAATAGGACTTTCATAGTCAGGTAAAGCTAAATATACTTTATAATTAATATGCATTATATAGGGAAAAAATAAAAACAGGCAACATTGCTTTTAAAAATGTGCTTTTACATGATTTCTTAGTTACTTTCATAAAAATAGCTAAAATCCACTTAACAAACCATCAGTCTTTTTTCTTCCACCGGTGTGACAGGACACATTTATGTGTGGCAACACGAGGCCAGGGGTGTCACAAAAATTATATCACAGTGTAATATGTGAACTTTCATTTAATAGAAAGGAAAACATTTCAGCTGTAATCTGACTTGGAATATAAAATGCTCATTTATATATTCTGATATTTAACACGTGTCTCATGGGTCAACTATAGCAGCAGGTATTCAAAAAAGTGATGACTTACTTCACGCTGCGATATTGACCTAATTGACCACCAATTGTTGCATACATTTGCCCAAATCTAGCCTTAATCTGGAGCAACATCTCATTATAGTCAGGGCTACCAACACATCAGAAAGGTTCGGGTACGGGGGGAGGGTTTGCGTCAGCTGGGGCGGGCATGGCTATGCCCCATACTGGTGTACAATCTGATGGTGCACACCATTGCTGAGTATGGTTGCAGTATTATGTGGGACTTTGCTACCCCTGCACTCCTGGGTCCCTATAGAGTCATTTATATCTGCTCCGGGCACCCTCGATTTTACTCTTTGATATCTGGAGAGTCAGATAATGAGCATAATTTAAATATGTGCAAGGTCATCATGAGAACATTTTGTTTGTGCTCTATAAAAATGTTTCTCAAATCCTGACCTTAATATCACTTCACAGTTTTCCATACTGTACCTCCTAGATGGAGTTCAGTTGTGTTATATTACTGGCTGGCAAATCTTAGGAGATCCACAGAGAGTTCAATTATTCAATTATTTTGATTGTGATTCTGAGTAGTGCTGAAACACACATACTGTTAAGGTGCATATCCACTACACGAGAGTGGAACGACTGTACGATTACAACGTTATAATCGTGCAATCATCCATCATTCTGTGCAGTGGATTATGTGCCCACACTGAACGATATGTCATGCAGTGCAGGCATCCTCCCTCATGCCCGAACAAGCATGCGCCTTCAGTTGGTCCTGATGACCGATTTGAGAAACACTAATTTATAGGATCCTATCCTATATTATTCCCAAATGACTAGACATTTCTGATTCAGCCATAACCAACATAGATCTGGCTGCAATGCACAGCACTTGGTTCTCATGTAACTTTTGGAGATATACAGACAATGAAAGTACAGTGGGCAATTTGAAATCGCGGGCTTTGGGGGAGGCTTATTTCTCTGTTACCTGGCCAACGTCATTAGCCCCTATTCCCTAAAGAGGCTCCCAGTTCACTGCTTCCTCCAGCACCGCATGCATTATGTTCAAGGATACAGTTGCCAAAAGGAGCCAAACAGGAAATAGAAGTGCCAGTGAGGAGACAGAGGTGAGGGGAGGAAGGGAGAATTGCAGGAGGTTGTAGATATACTAGAGAGATGAATGAGTGAGAGCCATATAGACACAAGGGAAATCAAACGCCAACATTTTAGTTGCTGAGAAGCTGTGGCTGTTGCATTACCCAATAGGACTGTAGGGGGCAAAGTTGTTTGGGACTGAGAATATAAAAGGAAATGTGTGAGGTGATTCTGCCTCTTAAATTTTGAGTTTTATGCAGCTGTGGTTCGATTTCACCCGTGTGGAGAGTTCTGGTCCTAACACATGTAAGGGTCTGGTTCTGAGCCAAAGGAGGGGGTGATGGGATCTCTGGGGGCAGACAGGCTCTCGGTAATTGGTAAAGTGATTTCAGGCTAGAGCTGATTGCTGCTTTGTGTTTTTGTATGGTTATTAAAATTGTATAGGACAAGTAAGATGATAAACTGCTGGCCATTTACTGGGGGGAGGGGGGCACCCAAAGGATATCTGCTGTTGGGATGATGTGCCTCATGTGATTAGTCTGGAGAGCATTGATATATAAACATATAAAAAAGTCTGATATCTGATAAGCATAATAGACATAGGACCAGAATAGGTGTATACATAGCTGTTAAATACTGTGGGGTCTAGTTACTAAACAGTGTTAGGAGACAGAGTGAAAAGTGATAAGAAAGTGATAAGGTGCCAGCCAATCAGCTCCCAACTGTCATTTTTCAAACACAGCCTTTGAGATGACAGTTGGGAGCTGATTGGCTGGCACCTTATCACTTTCTTATCACTTTTCACTCTGTCTCCTAACACTGCTTAGTACATAGACCCCAGTATCTTTATCTCCGGCATTTTCTGGTGCCAAAATATGCAGAGGACAGAAGGCCTGATTCAGCATGGATTGCAATTGCCACTGCGTACGCAGCGGCAGCATTGTGATCGCCAGAGCCGTAACTAGACTTTTTGGTGCCCTGTGCCAAAGAGAGCATTGGCGCCCCCCCACCACCTCTATGTTTTAAATAGGGACATAAATAGTGCACCTGAAAAAAGGCCATAGCCTCATGGGGAATGGCCAGGGAAGAGATAGGGGAGGCCAGGAGATACTGGGGATAAAAGAAGAGGGAGCTACAAGTAAGATTGATAATAAACAGGAAAATTGACAGGCCCAAACCCCTGCGGTGCCCTGTGCCATGGCACTGGTCGCACTACCCTAGTTACGGCCCTGGTGATCGCACTGCGATCACGCACACACATAGAAAGCCATTGCAAAGTGAGTGACAGGATGTCAGTGTTTGGGAGTGTTGACGGGGGAGTGGCCAGAGAAACACAGGCGTGCCTGTTCGTTTGAGCGCCGTTGCATGGGCGTGTATAAATTAGCCACTGTGACAGCATACACAGCTTGAGTACTCACTGCATGCAACGGGCTTTGCAATTTCTGAGACAGATTAGGGCTGCTGTAATTTTGCGTGACTGGCCGATGTTCCTTGATGTTACCGATGTATACACAGATCTGCAAGGTATTACGTATGTGAGAAAGCGGTAGTTGGCATCTCTATGCTGGCTGAGCAGTTGCAAACATTAGCATGTTTTCGCAGCAGAACTGCGTGCAATTACACAGCCGCGATTGCAATAGCAATCTGTGCTGAAACAGGCCCAGAGATACAGTAGCTTTCACAGCTACTGTGCAATCCATACAGACACACCACAATTTTGCAGCTGGCATTTAGCTGTAAGCCTGTGGTGGCATAATTGCAGCCTGATATGTGTATTTTAAGTTACATGTATCTTAACATCATGTTGAGGCTGGAGTGAAGATACAGCAGCAATCACAAAGAACATATACTACAGAATTTGTACTTGTTAAAATAAATAAATATAACAATAATAAATATTATTATTACATGATTCCCTTAGGAACTTCTCCCTGGCATGGACTGGCCTGGAGCTGGTTGCACTTTATGACAGAGGAACACCGCTGCACGTCTCCCTATTATAGTATGTTCACACCAGCCCAGCATATAGCTTGGTATTGGTTGCCATTTCTGTAGATGTACTCCACACTCATTGCTCTCCGCCTCCTTTCCAGTTGTATTGTATCTGCAACCCTACAGAAGTAGTCACACACTGATTTTCCTGGAGCAGTTTCAAACATAAATACACATATAGGTACATTGGCTTAAATAGGAAGGCTCTGCACTTTTAAGCTCTCACAAATGACCTTTTATGTATCATCAGTCTCTCTAGCATTTCATTGGGTCAAGCATCTTTCTTTAAAGATAATTTAAATGGTGCAGCCAGATAAGCAGAGCAAAGAGTTTACAGCAATGCCGTTAGTTACAGAAGGCATGGCATAGATACAGAAACGGAAGCCCGCCCAGGGTCCTGTAACTGCTCACGTCATGCTGGTTAATCCGTCATGTTTGTCTGGCTTCCTGGGAGAGATGCTGTACATTCCGGAAGAGCAGATACCCCAGAACTGTGCATCGCAGCAAACACTTCTGTGGTTGTGCGTAATAAATGTAATTGCAGCAGCAGCCACTGCAGGGTACAGTAAGCAGTAACGGAGATTAGCTTTTGTGTTCTGGTTTGGACAAATTCCAAAGACAGCAGAGTCTTCAATTCTCTGTCAAAAGACGTACTGAGCTAAATTCACAAAAACAGAGAACTCAAAAACAGTGATATATATATATATATATATATATGTACCTATACTTCAAGCTTTATATATATGCTGTAACAGTGCATGTTACATACTGAAGTTAAACAGCTCATAAGAAGGGGATGTAGTCTGCATCCCAGCGTGCAGGATGCAGATGGTCGATATACCGGCATCCCAAAGGTAAGTATCGGGGTTTAGGGGAGGGTTAGGGTTAGACACTATGGGGGGAGGGTTAGGTTTAGGGTGCAGAGAGGGGGAGGTTAGCTTTAGGCACTAGAGGGGCAGGTTAGGGATAGGCACCAAAAAGGGAGGGCTAGGGTAGGGAGAGGGGGAGGGTTAGCATTCCGACCAACAATTGTTAGTATGTTAACCCTGTCGGGATCCCGGCATCTGGATTCTGACCACCGGGATCCCAACTGCCGCTAACCCATTCCGAACCCCATATGAAGTACCTCCATTGTTCTTATAGGGAAGGACTGGTGAAGAGAGCGGAAGAGACGACCACCAGCCATCGCTCATGGCTGCTTGACAAGTAGAAACACTCTCACAGTCTCATTGCTCATATTTAAACATGTAAATCAAAAGCACAAATGGCCCTTTATAGCCACATAACACCCACTCTCTACTCCCTTCACTGGCTGCCTGCCAGATGGCGAATTGTTTTCAAGATTGGATTACTAACTTACAAAGCCCTATATGACCATGGCCCAAGGTACTCGATTACTGCGATCCGTTGACGAAGGACTATTAACAGTACCTAGAATCTCCCGGAATTTGTCTGGGGATCGAGCTTTCAGTTTTGTGGCTGCAACCTTTTGGAACTCACTTCCCCGCACAGTTCGAGAGGCCTCCACTCTAGAATCCTTCAAAAATAGACTCAAGACCTGTTCACCCAAGCATTTCACTAATGTCTCTTGTTTAAGCTTATTTTGTATTTTGTACTGTAAAGGCAAATGTAAAGCACTTTGAGTCCTTTAGGAGAAAAGTGCTATATAAATAAAATTATTATTATTATTATTATTATTATTATTATTATTATCATTATTATAACATTGCATACTTAGTTTGAGGAGAGCCACGGTGTTAATAAATTAAAGGGTCAATTAAGTTCATTACTTTAAATATCTGTGGTTTTTACAATTAGGTACTTTAGTGAAACTACATTTTTCACTGGGTCCTGGCTGCCAAGCCATGCTGGAACTTCACACAAGATGTCCTGGCAGCAATGGGAATGCTGGTACTTGAAGTTACACAAAAGCTGTCAAGAGCGGTAAGCAGCATAGAGGAGCTACCCAAATCTGCAGCTTATGGACAGCAAATGGTGACAGACTATAGTACATGACTTGGCCTGATTGGGTTCCCCCAAATACTGGCAGAATATGCTGACAAAAGATGGCAAATTTTAGATTTTTGAGTTTTCTTGATTATTAAATAATTAAAACTGATATTTTTGAGACAGACATTGAATTTGGGAAGCAATTTCTTCTATCAAAGCCACACATAGCACCATGAAATGTATGTCTTTCAAAGAATATTTTCATTGTTATAGAATAATGGTTACAAAACATAAATTTTGAAACTCTGAGAATTTAAGAACAATTACAATTACTCATATTTTACCCATTTCCTACCCAGACAAACAGGTTCCCAACTTTCTCATTAGAAATGCTTGAAAATTTAAAACTATCTCAAAATGTGATTGAGTTTCACTAGGCCACTGAAAAAAGTGGTTCTAAAGTCTCTGGTTTGCTGTCTGCATTCAACGTTCACAATTCGAAATTCACTATTTGTCATTACAGGAAGTTAAAATGTAACAGTTTAACACTGAACATGTTCAACTTTCTCAGGCCGTTGCTCTGGGAACCCCGCCAGTAAAGTAATACTGATGTCTGACATTTTGGTAACAGTCATTCTCCTGCTACTGTTGGAAACAGCCTTTTGAATGCCCACAAGACATACAAACACCATGTTTCTTAATGCAAAAAAAATATTTTGATAAGTAACACACTCACCTCTAATGAAGGGTACTTATGAAGGATTCCAAACAAATCCCAGCAACAGATCCTTGCTTAAATGATAACACCAAGTGGGAAAAAACAAAACAGTGTGCTCACTGCACTGTATAGATCAGGGGTATGGAACCTTTTTTTTTTCTATGTCGAAGGCCATTTTGATATATATAACATTATTCGAGGGCCCAGATGGAGGCCACGTCCCCTCAGGGTGAAGACACATGGGTCAAGGCCACAATCGCCGGTGATTACAACAATCCCGTGATCATCCTGAGGATGCTCCGGGGATCTGCAAGGGTAGCGGTGTGACCATCTGAAGCATCCTAAGGCCAGATCAAATGATTCCACGGGCCTTATATGGCCCCCGGGCCTGAGGTTCCCCATCCCTGGTATAGATGCTGTGATTAAATTAATTCAAATATGCCACATTCACCAATTTAATAGCGGATTTAGAGTCTTATAGGTAACTTTTTGTATAGTTATTTTTCTTATCGACCATATTTACTGTATATAAAAAATTCAGTGTTTTAACTTACTAGGCACTAATATATTAAAATCATAGTGCATTTTTTTTCAGATGTAAAAGCATAAATATATACATATTGCAATCACAAGCATAGCTATAGTTGTCCCAAATCCTGAAGAAGCAGGCAGGAATTTGAGACGTTGCAGACACAAAAGCTGAAATTACAAGTGCACAACTCCAACAGTACTAATTACATATAATACAGTGCAGCTATGGGTTGATTTTGGGGCATGGGTCTCCTGGATTGCATTGGTTGGGTCTCAACAGGTAGCACCTGCTACATGAGTCTCAACAGGTAGCACCTCTCATTTTTTATGTTCAGGGTGTGCAGTCTAGGGCCCTTTACAATATAGGAATGTAAAATGTGTTGAAATATATGAGAGACCGGCTGTTTGAAATTACTGTAATGACTTCTGTTGACCCCATTCTTCACTTGGGACAACTTTACAATGTTAATTTGAAAGATTATCCTTATGAGTGTAATATTTTTACATTTATGCTATTGTGGTTATTGTACCAAGATTTGTAATATAAATATTGCAAACTAAAACAAAAACACTGATTATTATGACACAGTAGTTACTGAAATTGACATTTGTACCACACAATCCCATGCTGGGATTCACTAACAAATATACAAAGAGTAAGTTTCAAGGCATCACCCCTGCCCTTTAAATAGGTGGGAAAGAAGAACTGGTGCGCTAATCACTCGGGTGTCTAATATAGAGACTTGCTGCAGACACGAGAGGATACCTGCAAATCACCCTCAAAAAGGAACAAAAAAATACAAATAAGGTGTCTGCATTAATCACTATATAAAAAACATAGGCTGTGAAACTATAAATATATTATTATTTTATTGAACATATGAAAAAATTAACTGCAGTTCAACTATAAAAACATATATAAACATTACACATTGAATGAAAAAAAGAAATTAAATGTTACATTAATAATCTAAACTCATACTGTTTCCAATATATCATAGGATGAAAGATAGATGTTTAAAACTCTATGTAGAGCCATGATGGTAATCAGAATATATTGCTAGTGGCAACCAGAATGATATCAATCTGTAAAGTAGGTATAGTCACTCTGTTGAAACCTGATATAGGGTATAGTGACCCCCTAAATTATGGAGCCATGGAGCTAACAAATCTTGGTATGATGAATATAATAGCGGGGGGTCTCCAGACCAAAACCCGCAGTCCAGTATCTCACCCATCCCAGTGGACTCAAAGCTCCAAAGACTCCATAAGGAACCAACTGCTCCTGCGACTCCCAGACAAATAGAAACAATTAGGTGTGATGTTAGTCCCTGTGACCAGCGCCGCTCCTGTGGCTAACTGAAACCTACTTGTTTTTATTTGTCTGGGAGTCGCAGGAGCAGTTGGTTCCTAGGGAGTCTTTGGAGCTTTGAGTCCACTGGGACAGGTGAGATACTGGACTCCGGGTTTTGGTCTGGAGACCCCCTGCTATTATATTCACCATACCAAGATTTGTTAGCTCCACGGCTCCGTAATTTAGGGAGTCACTATACCCTATATCAGGTTTCAACAGAGTGACTATACCTACTTTACAGATTGATATCATTTTGGTCACTTTTATATAGGTAAATCTGAGATATTTGGATTAACATATTTTTTATTTCCTTCTTTTTGCGTTGCCATCATTGTTGGCTGGCATCTAAATATTTTTTCATATTGTTTAACATATTAAATGCTCTTTTATTTTCCTATTTTTTTCTGAGTCTCCATATGCTGTAGATTGCGGAGGTAATTAATAGAGTTAGGAGGAGACTTATGAGGAGGGTTAGGTACTAGGGGAAGGGTTAAGGTTAGGTTGAGGTAAGGGAGGGTTAGGGTATGGGATAGGAGGATTAGGCTGTGGGAGGGGATGGTTAGTGGGGAGGGTTAGGGTAAGGGTTACAATACTCAGTGGCGTCCCTCCCCGTGATGTCACCCAGGGCGGGGAGGGATACTGTGTGTGCGGCATAGCCGTGCGCCTCCAAAAAGTGAGCGTTGCCACACGGGTAAGGCCCTGCCCATGTGGGAAGGGGGTGTGGCCAAATCCCCATGGTCCCGTTAATACTGGGGGACAGGGGAGTGCCAGAGGTGCGGACTGCCCTGTGTGCAATGCCGGCCGGCTCCCTCAGTGTCAGGAGCCGAGTGCTGCACTTAATTATACAGTGCAGCACTTGGCTCCTGTCACTAAGGGGGAGTCTGCACCTTGGTGTCACCCCTTGGCGGGTGACACCCGGGTGGGCCCGAACCCTCTGATAGTCGGCATCCTCAGCGGTGGGATCCCGTACCCAACCTCACACATTTTCCCTTTACATCAGTACTGGCTATTAATTTCTTGTACATTATAACTTTATAATCCTATCGTTTTTCCTTTTTACACTTTTTCATTTATGAATGCAGTGTAATAGAATGTGGATAAAAAGAAGTATAAGTATATACTTTTTCTAAAGTTACAAACCATATTTTGTTAATCCGCAGAGGGAAGCATGATATAACATTTCTTTGCTGTTTTTAAACCTTTAACTTAATATCACGTAGCTCTGGCCATGCTTACGGGTCTCCGGCTCTTACTGGCTTTTATTGTGTATTTATTGGTGCCCAGGGAACAGAGTAACATCTGAGAGATAGAAAACCATGGGGTATCTTAATGTTCCCTGTCTGAGACATTGATATACAATCATTTTATATTCTTAGAGTAACATCTGCAGCAAGCACAGTGTATGTGTTAACACAAATTCCCCGCTCCCTTCTCAGTTAAACACATTTCATTTGCTTTGAATCTAATTTTGCTTGCACGGCAAACTGTAGGATCAAATAAAAATATAACTGTATGGATACATTTTGTGTCATCGGGAAATTAATGCAACAGTCACCTTGCTTGTACAATAATGTGTTCACATAAACAATTCATATCTAAAGGAATAGTTACTAAGAAGGAACATATTATTATTAAAATATGTTTAACTTGAGTTTGCAATAGCAACAATGACATGACCTACTGTTACAATTTCTTTTTATGGTGAGCGGGTTAATTAAATACATTAAAGGTCGTCACTTTTTTGTTTTTTTCTTGCAAGTATCGCCAAATAAGCTTAGCAAATAGAGTGAAATAACTGTATAGCCTTATTTTCTTAATAAACTGAAAGCGCCTCATAGCATACATATATTTGAAATGGAGAACAATTGATAACAATAAAAAAAAATTTATTTCTTATATAACGTATCAACATTATGCTGCTTAAAAAGTCACAATTTGTCGTTACAATATATGAAAGGTTGTGTATGCTGATTAATATACTGTACAGTAACTAAACTGTCTATAAGTGACTAGATCTGCACCTTATTCTTACTTTCACCGCATTACGGAGGTGACAATTGTGGTCCACTTGCTGCTTAAGGTCATTGTAGCGCACTGCTCCGCGAGAACTAATTACTTAGTAAGTCTATTTTTCCCCGCAAATCACGTTTTTTTGTGTTGTGCTTGCACACAGAAATTGCATCTATCCATATGTAGATTCAGGCATATTTTATGCTTGCGCTTCTTTACGCTTGGAAAAGCAGAATGCAGGATGAAGGGAACACTGCAAGCATTGGCTGAGTACAGTAAGGATCTGTTTACACAAATGCATGTCATGCAGTCCAACAAAGACACACATATGCCTGTCAAGAGGCGCATATCTTGGCCCACTGATCCTCGACCCCTGGTGGGAAACAATCATAAATGATGATGACGATCAGTAGCTGCTTTTGATTGGCTGAGTGTGTCTTGGTTCCTTCCAATGGGATTATTAGTATTATTAATGTGGCTGCTGCAATATATTTGCACAATTTAAATGATATTTGCCGTTGATCTGCATCAGGAAAGAAAATTCCCATTTCACTTTTTAAAAGGTGAGTGAACAGATGCAATTAATTATATTTAAATGGTAAATTATTGTTATTATTATTAGCCTTTATTTATATGGCGCCACAAGGGTTCCGCAGTGCCTTACAAAGTACATAAACAAATGAGCACACAAGACAAGTACATAGACAAATGATAACACAAGAAAAACAGTTATTAACAGTACAAACGATGCAGGACAAATACAATATTTATACATTGCTGTATAACACTTAAATAAGCAGCATGGCGTCAGCAACCAAGGGTTAGGTGCTGTTGTAAATTAAAGTAGGAGTAAGTGAAGGAGAAGCACATGAGGGAAGAGGGCCCTGCTCATGAGAGCTTACATTTTAAAGGGGAGAGGGCAGACAAACAGGGGTGACACAGATGGGCTGGATTGTGAGGAAGGAACATGGAGTAGTGGGTTAGGATGAGAGCTGGAAAGCTTTGAGGACAAAAGAGGTCTTGAGAGCCCATTTCAAGGTTAGGAGCCAAGAAGCAAAATTAACATGGAATTTTGAGTTAAGGCCAGGGGGACGAGGAAAGTCAGCTACTCGAGGAAGTTGGTAAATGTGACTTAGTATTTATTAATAACACTGCCCAGACACAGACTATTGTTTGTATATGATACTTTTATTAAAGTACAATATTCTGTACTGGACCTTTAGCATTTACTACATATTAACACTACCAAGCCTCTCCTGGTTTCAACTTTGTGCATATACAGTACAGTACTACCATTTTCTCCTATTATAAAAAAAATTGCATGTACGCTTACACATCTGAATGCATGTTGGGATTAATTCACCTCTGTAAACTACGCAAAATATGTCATTTTGTTTCAGTACATTTTCTACCAGCATTTTTGGTGCAAACTATAGGCTTCACTTCCGCCGCTCACGCACAAAATCGCAAACATCAAATGCAGATCAGACGGCCATCAGCCATCTGAGTAATACCCCTTTTCCACCAAAAACTTGGGTCCGACCTGGGTTTTCAGACATGGTTCCAACTCAGGTCAGACCCCATTTATATTGAACCTTCGATCTGGGTTATTCCCAGGTCAACCCCATTCACACTGAACCCAGGTCTGATAACCCAGGTCAGCCCCATTCACACTGAACCCAGGTCTGCCCTAATAAACTTGTGAGGTCATAAAAAGTGGGAGGTTACTGCTCCACAACCACCAATCAGTTCATTTTATACATGACTCAGGTCGGATAACCCAGGTCACACCGTTTACACTGCACCATTACCCGTGTCTATCCTGGGTTGGATTCCCGGGACACTTGACCTGGGTTGTTTTCAGGGACCTTTTCCACTAATACACGACCCGGGTTGACCCGGCAATAACCCGGGTATAATTCCAAGCTGCCGCCGACGTAGTGGGTCTCCAGAAATGCAGAGGGCTCTCCTGCTGCAAGTAAGAATGCAGTGGCTAATTTATGGATGCCCTATAATTAGTTTTTAAATGGTTCCCGGCAGCCCTGCGTTTTTCTAATCCCCCTCCTTCCGTTACCTTCCCCAAATGCTGCCTATCACTTTGCTAGTCACTCTTCAAATTCAATTGCTGCAGGTGCACAGTGTGGCTAATGCATGCGCAATGGCTGACAATCGCCCAATCTGAGAACATTTTGGCATTGCGTCCAGATCGGAATCAGGCCCTATGCCCAACTCTACATCAGCCTCAATGTCTGAGGAGCACTGGTGGCTTACATACATGAAATTAATATGGAGAGGTGGCAAAGTGTGTTGGAGGATGACTAACCACCCAGATGCTGCTGTCTCCCTGAACTGCAAATAGTCATTTTCGTGAGGTGCTTATCTCTCTTACATATTTATCATGACTTGTATGAATGTACTTCAGATTAATGATCTCATTTAATGCTAGAGGGTGGCAATACATTACTTACTTCAACACTATCCTTATACTAAAATGTAGTTTTTAATAGATTTATTGTATTGTCCATAAAACACTGCAAAATACATTTTACCTTTATACATCTGACATGGACTTTTTGATTGTGTGGTTAGTGAACCTTTAAAGCCATTAGAAACCTGTATTTAAATTGGAAATGTTAGCTTCACATGGACCTAAAAAGTAATGAATTATGATATTAAAATAATCAAAAGTGGAATGGAAGGAGCAAGTCTTAAAAGTAAGTGAGGGCTGGTTAGGCGCGAGCACCTGTATTGGTTTGTGGTTTATAGGATGCTGTGACTTGCAGCTGGTTCATTTGAGTGACATGTAAAAGGATCTTGTTTTGGTGGCTAATTGGCGAGCCTTGTGCAGGCTTATATGGGGTTGGCACAGGAAGTTTAGCCTCTTGCCATTTTTTATTTCCCCTTTTACCCATCTCCTTATTCATTTTTGTGTCTTATCTATGTGTTTATTGTTTCATGGTTGTTCATCTGTTTTTGCATGCACTTTTCACTTTCATAGCGGGAAAGCACCAGTTACCGGCGGCCATTCTGAGTGCTAACTTTGCATTCCCCTTTGATTTAAGGCAAGTTTTGCATCCATTTCAGAGGTGAGGAATGGCCACCTTAACAGGGAAGGGTCCCGTACAGTATGAAAAGGAGGAGTATTTTCCCCGTCAGAGCAGGTGATGTCATGGGCCAGGGACCCGCCCCCAGTATTTTGAGTTGAAAGATTGGATGTTGCCAGTGGATATGTGCTTTCTTGACACCTTTTACTATTATAAGAAATTATTCAATAAAGCTGTGTTCTTAATTTGTCAAATATTGTGTTTTTGTCAATAATTGTGGATTTATTATTGGTGTGGGAAGGAGTGTTTATTGTTCAAACGAGGGATAACTGAGAATAGAGGGTAGGCTATAGGAATTAGGTACCAGCATAGATCATTAGCTAATAGGACGCTTACCTTATTGGTCACTCACGCTGCTCCCAATGCCACAGGTCCTATGTTATTGCGGGACTCCAGAAGTCAGAAATTGCACAGATGTAAGGGTTTCTGATTAGTTCCACCTAGACAGACAATGTTATGTTTCACTCCAAAGCAAGAAACATAATGTGTTAGGCATATACAACATTTTTAAGCTGAGAAAATGTATTACATGTTTGCATGACAATAGATTAAAAGGAAGAATCCCAGTTATATTGTTAAAGTGTACAAAGGAGCAAATCACTCACAATTAAATTTGCTAATTTCTTTGATTCACTGAATTCAGCCATAAAATTCACATTTCTGCGTAATCAATTGGTGATTTGCTGTAAAACATTATTTGCTACATAATCTTCTTGTATAGATCAGTTCTTTCTTCCCCTTGAGCTATGAGCTCAAGTGAGGGGGTTTCATATCATTGGGATTCATTTAAGATTCTTCAAATGTCTGCATAACAATAAAAAATAAAGGTGACCCTATCCAATTGCGACTCTATACCCCAGGCCACCCTCCCATTCCCAAATACAGTAATTTTACTTTGACTTGTACACATACAACCAAGTAGTTGTGCAATAAAATGATAGATTGTTCTATTTACAAAACAAAGGAGCAATCAAGCACCAATTATTCAAACCATTTCTCTATACTCTTGATTAAAGAGCCCCCTGACAATGTATCCATAGAGACCAAATTGCTCATACTAAACATGCAATTTCAGCTAGTATACTTAAAATGATCATGTTCTAATGTCTCATTAACCAGAGCTATCCAATTGAAAACACTTCAGGGACCATCCAGAATATAACAATAATTAGTAGAAACACATTGGTGAAATAAATGTTAGTGTAGCATTCCATACATTTACCAGCATCAGAAAAAAACAAGCTGCAACATAATCTCAGTTTCAGAGATTCAACACTTGCAATCTGTGATGGGGGCATTTCAGATCCCTGGCCATCAGCCTTCTGAGTAATACCCCTTTTCCGCCAAAAACCTGGGTCCGACCTGGGTTTTCAGACATGGTTCCAACCCAAGTCAGACCCCGTTTACATTGAACCTTTGATCTGGATTATTCCCAGGTTTTTCTAACCACCCTGCCCCCCTCCTGTTACCTTCTCCAAATGCTGCCTAGCACTTTGCGAGTGACTCCTCTGTGTGAGCGCAATTCAATCGCTGCGGGTGCACAGTGCAGCTAACACGCATGCACAATGGCTAACAATCGCCCAATCTGAGAAAATGTTGGCATTTGCGTCCAGATCTAAATCAGGCCCTATGCCCAACTCTACATCAGCCTCAATGTCTGAGGATCAATGGTGGCTTACATTCATGAAATTAATATGGAGAGGTGGCAAAGTGTGTTGGAGGATGACTAACCACCCAGATGCTGCTGTCTCCCTGAACTGCAAATAGTCATTTTCGTGAGGTGCTTATCGCTCTTACGTATTTATAATTTATCTGCTGAAATACATTGTGTGGATTGTTGGATTCATAGACCGACAGGAACAGTGATGTCACAGCAGCTAACATGAAAGAAATATCAGTAATATCCATAGTCAAATAACATTAGAGCACTTTCATAACTATACATGCTATGACTTCAGATTAATGATCTCATTTAATGCTAGAGGGTGGCAATACATTACTTACTTCAACACTATCCTTATACTAAAATGTAGTTTTTAATAGATTTATTGCATTGTCCATAAAACACTGCAAAATGCATTTTACCTTTATACATCTGACATGGACTTTTTGATTGTGTGGTTAGTGAACCTTTAAAGCATTAGAAACCTGTATTTAAATTGGAAATGTTAGCTTAACATGGACCTAAAAAGTAATGAATTATGATATTAAAATAATCAAAAGTGGAATGGAAGGAGCAAGTCTTAAAAGTAAGTGAGGGCTGGTTAGGCGCGAGCACCTGTATTGGTTTGTGGTTTATAGGATGCTGTGACTTGCAGCTGGTTCATTTGAGTGACATGTAAAAGGATCTTGTTTTGGTGGCTAATTGGAGAGCCTTGTGCAGGATTATATGGGGTTGGCACAGGAAGTTTAGCCTCTTGCCATTTTTGATTTCGCCTCTTACCCATTTTGTTATTAATTTTTGTGTCTTCTCTGTGTGTTTATTGTTTCATGTTTGTTTATCTGCTTTTGCATTCACTTTTCACTTTCATAGCGGGAAAGCACCAGTTGCCGGCGGGCATACTGAGTGCTAACTTTGCATTCCCCTTTGATTTAAGGCAAGTTTTGCATCCATTTCAGAGGTGGGGAATAATTTAAATCCGAGTTCCAAACTTTACAGCTGATCTGAGCCGAGATTGTGTTCCACTTGGAACCCTAAAGGTGATCCGAGCCGGGACTCGATTCCACTCGGAACCTCAAGGTTCAGGTGTGTTCAGTTTTCAGGAAAACTGAACCGCTCAACTCTATTAACAAGCATAAAAAACACCAAATGTATCTTGTGAGGTATGGTTTCCAGATATAGATAAAAATCCAGTAATAAAACTGATCTTAAAATTAAGAAAAAAAATAAAAACTGTGGAAAAGAATCGTGAAGCATGATAGAAAATATAGAATCATCTTGGTCTCATAAGTTATTTTTTAAACCTAAAGCCAGACTTAAAGGTTATTTCACGATTTCTAACATATGACATTACCAACAGCCAAATCAATTCTGTACTCAGTGATCCTGTACCCAATGTATGGGCGAGCAGACAAAATCATAGTCACTGAAGGGAAGAGGAGACCACTGATGACATGGCATGTGCTATGGAAGAGGGAGGAGGACAATGCCTGTAAGAGCTTCCATACTAGGGAAGAACAGAATATGGTTATGGTTATGTATTTACAATAATAGTGCCAAATTAATGTATTACAGCTATTACATATAATGTATGTTCCCACACATTTGTACCCTTCTTAACGAATACTGGTGTTGCTTATGTTGATGCAATACATAGCAGGGATATACATTATATGGGATAATGTACCCACTACTGTAAATTATATTGATATAAAAGGTCACTGAGGATCGTATTAAGGGTCATGGCATTCGGTCAAATGCTTTTATATAGGTTACGGAAAGACAAGGTGACTTCAAATATCTTACAGAAGGGTCTGTAATTCCACAAAATAACACGTTTTCCTAATGAATGATAACATCAGAACTCACTGCTTATAATGAGTGAAGTCAGAATTCACCATATATACAGATAATATTTACAGAAGTTTTACAAAAATTGGCATCTCTTTTTGCATTACTGTATTATATGATAATACTATCCCCCTTTCAAAAATAAATTAAAATGACTTATTTACATTCATTTTGACATCCTTTCCTGAGTAGGTATTTTATATGCAGTGTTGTCAAATTAACAACATTTCAAATCTTATACAGATTGAAACTGCTATGTACGTGTTAGACATCTGGCATTTATTCCTTAAGTAACCTCCATATGACCGGCATGAACTCGTTCTATGGGGAGGATGACAGGACAGTCCCAGCTGAAATCTGGCCCAACATCACTACATTTATGAAGGCCCAGACATGCATTTAAGCAGTGTTTTTTTTCTATAAACAAAGGTGCCGGTGCTCACCTAAAGCTGATACAAGATTTATAGTAACTTCTGCACTCTAGTGTTCAGAAGCTTAATTTATTCATTTTCCCAATTATTTCATTTATTTCTTCCTGTTTCTGGAATTAGTTCTACAAATTAAAACATACACCCAAAACAAGGTGCTGGTACTACGTACTGATGAAAAACACCAGAACAAATGCACTGAATATACAGTAAGTTTAATCAAATTAGCATACAGCCCCATGCATACAGCATTGCAGTCTTGAAAATCAGGTAAGAATAAAATCTATGCATTTTGTTTCCAACAGAAAACAGATACAGAGAAATACACTCAGTATACAAAACAAGAACAACAGCACTGCACAGTTGTCAATACAGATAATCATTAGAGATGTGCGCCGACCCCCGTGTTTTGGTTTTGGATCTGGATCTCCCCTGGTTTTGGATATGGATTGGGTTTGCCAAAACCTCACCTCCGTGTTTTGTTTTCGTGTATTGGCTTTGGTTTTCGATTTGGATTTTTTCATAAAAAATAAAAAAAACAGCTAAAATCACATAAAATGGGCCTTTTTTTGTTCCTACAGTATTAATAACCTCAATAACATTTATTTCCACTATTTTCCAGTCAATTTTGACCACCTCACAGCTCACAATATTGACTTTTTTCATCTAGCTTAGGCCCAAAATATGCACAAAGATAGTTGGCTGACTAAGCTAAGCTGCTGCAGTGGGCGGCACAAACACATGGCAGTTCAACTTCAAACATGGCACATCAGGAAACACTTTTATTATTCAAGAGAGGCCTGAGGAAGGTGGAGTATGTATGTAGTTGAAGGTAGGGCAGGGACAGGAAGGGTCGATTGGTAGTAAATTTAATTTAGTTTTTTGATTCCAAAGAAAATTTATGATGGACAAGGGGAGGGGAGGAGGCATTTACAAAAAAAATGTGATACAGTACATTTACATCAGTCCTTGCCACAAAAGAATCCTTGTGCATGGCTGCTGCTGCTGGGAGTTGATTTTCTCATCCCAGAAGGGGACCAGGAAGAGTGCTTTCCAAAAAAAAAAAAACAATTGACCTAAATAATGCTTTGCAAACCTTCTATAAAGGCATTTCCCAACCTGTACAGGGACATAAAAAAAACATAGTTAGTTAGTGGCCTCAAAGTGCCACTTAACCAGCACAGAAATGTAGACAAGCGTAAGATCTATGATTTAAGGGCAGGGGTAGCTACCAAAAGTGCATGTTTACCAGGTCTTCTCACAGAATCAAAACTATAATAATTAACTCCACCTGTGGATCTTTCTAAATGTTTTGGTGAGTAATGAATACACCTGTGCACCAGCTCGGTCGTCTGGAAAACGTGAGCTCTCGAGGGCCGAGGTTGGCTACCCCTGATTTAAGGCCTTACGTTGTGTCTTTCTTGAGAATCCTGTGCCTGCTTCTGTGGCTAGGAGTGGATTTTCATCCCAGAAGGGGACCATGAAGAGTACTTCCAAAAAACAATTGACTTAAATAATCCTTTGCAAACCTTCTGTAAAGGCATTTCCCAACCTGTACAGCGACATTAAAAAAAACAGATTTAGTTAGTGGCCATCAAACTACCGCTGTTCCCACTGTCCACTTAACCATATGAGATATGTGAACAAGCGCAACAGAGCATTAAATGCATCATTTCACATTGAAGGTTTAAGTCTTATGTTGTGTCTTTCTTGGGAATTCTTTCTTGAGCGCCATGCCTGCTTGCTGGGAGTGGATTTTTTTCATCCCAGAAGGGGACCAGGAAGCGTGATTTCCAAAAATAAATAAACAATTTACTTAAATAATCCTTTGCAAACCTTCTGTTCTGTAAAGGAATTTCCCAACCTGTATAGGGACATTAAAAAAAACAGAGTTAGTTAGTGGCCTTCAAATTGCCATTGTTCCCACTGTCCACTTCTTAGATATGTGAATATGATGTTAGAATGTAGAAGGTCAAAATTGGGTGGACCACACATGGCTGATTGATCAACCATGGCGACTGGATTAGTGTCATAAGGAAGAGGAGGCTGCAAACTGGGTATCATCTTATGAGTTGGCCATATGAGGTATGTTGTTGTTAAGGGGTCAGACTGGTTATCATTATAATTTATCAGTGGACACATTATTATTATTATAGTTGTTGTTATTTTGGGTTGCCATCTCCTGAAGGGTGTTTACCAACAGACAGAGACTACCTACCTATCAGCTCAGGCATAGACACTTCCTGAGGAACAAAGCTATGTTCTCTGGAGGGAAGCCAAATAGGTGGAAGCCCCTGTTGCAACATCTGAAGCTCTTATCTCTCCACATCATCTATTATAGATGAAAAAAAATGTAATCGGGGACATCTAGCTCCTCTTTCTGTACCCTGCTCACCCTTTTTGGACAGGAAGTCCAGGATGGATGGTTTGGAAGAAGAAGGCCTAGCAACAGATGGGGATGGTCATTATCAATACCTGGTCCCCCCAGGGTGTAGTCTGGGAGGTATTGGTTGGCATGCAGGCAGCGGAAAAACAAAGGCCTCCATGTTGTCTGTGCTTACTATTCCGTATTTCAGTTTGCGATTCAGGTAGGTATAAAGTCGGCTACAGAACACAGTGACAGAATCACTGGATGTCTTAGTGCATTCAGGCCAAATACGATCCATGAATTCCCAGACAGATTCCGGACAGATGAATCCTTTGCTTGTAATAATCTTTGGTAATTCCTGGCAAAGGTGGGTGTTATAGCCAGACACTTTGAAGGCTGTAACGTTGAACTGCTTTACAGAAAACATGTGAATGAAACCTTTCCACACTGCAGAACATGATGGAGAAATCCCTTGAAGTTCAGCACCTAGAGCATCTTTTTTCATGTTCTCTGAGGCCTCTCCTGACTGTGAAGAAAGATTCTCCACACTGTAGTCTTCCATTGTGACTTTTTAATGGTGATTTCAATGTTGTCCACTGGCTGAGATCCATGTCATCTGAGGGTTGGGTTTTTCCCATGCAGATGAGACAATTCACATCCAGAAGGTGATTCTTATATTTTGCCGTGGTGTCAGTCTCTCTTTTTTCAGATTTTGCACAATCTTGGTCTTGGGGGAACCATGATGAATCAGACAGATCCTCCAGGGTAAACATTTGATCTGGTGTTGTATCTATTTCTATTAAACCTCTGTGTGTGAGTTTAGTCATCTGCTGCTTGTGGTGGAGCTCTTTTTCTGCTTTCTAAATGATCTCCAGACACAACGTAAAACTTAAACCTTAAAATGAAATGTTGCATTTATTGCTCTGTTCCGCTTGTTCTAATAACACACTATTACACACTAGACTTATAATCTTTGCTTTTGTTTACATTTTTGAATAGAACAGTTTTAGAATTTAGGATGTCTTCTCTATATAGGTTTGTAAATAAATCTAGGCTTTAGTTTTTTAGAGCAGATAACTTTATAAGCTGTTAGGATAACATTTCTGCTATGTTTAAGATTAAAAAAAAAACTTTTTGTAACCCAATAACTTAAAAAAAAGTTTTCATTGCAATATTCATGCAGCCCCTTGACAGACAGCAGCACAGCACCCCTGCGCAGCTACGCCGATGACAGGTGTGGCTAACATGCACACAATAAAAATTGTTTATTTATTATTTTGGGCAGCAGCCCCTCGACAGACAGGAGCACAGCACCCCTGCGCACCTACGCCAATGATAGTGACAGCCAGGTGTGGCTGACACGCACACAAAAAAAATTGACAAAAAAAAGACAATATATTTTTATTTTTTTTCAGCTCCAGAACTTGGGCCCAGAGCACAGATTGATCATGACTGGAGTCGGGGAGCACTAGGTTGCAACTTACGTTGCTGGCTGGATCTTGTGCGGTTAAGCCTAACACGCACACACACAGACAGTAAAAGATAAAAAAAAGACAATTTATTTTTAATTTTTTTATGCTCAAGAACTTGGGCCCAGAGCAGCGATTGATCACGACTGGAGTCGGGCAGCACTAGGTTGCAACTTGCGATGCTGGCTGGATCTTGTGCGGTTAAGCCTAACATGCACACACACACAGAAAAATATTACACTAAAAGACACTTTCATTTTTTATTTTTTTTACAATATATATATATATATATATATATATATATATATATATTTTTTTTTATTTTTTTTTTGGGGAGTCCAGAACTTGGTCCCAGATGGACGCATCACCAGCCCTGATGTATTCTGCACCAGCCCAGATGGACACAGCAGACAGCAGATCACCAACCCAGAATGGATCAGCACTCAGGGGCACCAGCCCAGAATGGATCAGCATTGCACCAGCCCAGGACACTGGACACAGCAGACAGCACAGCACCACTCTCCCAGCCCTACACTACCCACCCTCCCTGTTCAGTCTCCACAGCCGGAGTGAAATGGCATACGCCGCGTGGTCCCTATATACTACATTGATCATAGAGACGTAAGCTCGCGAACCACGATATTTCCAACTCTATGGTTTTGCCTCGGGTTTCGAGATCCAAGTCAGATGGGAAACTCCGAGCCTGCTTGGATCAGACTCGAATCTGCAAAATTCGGATGGGCTCGGTGCTCTGAGAACCGAACCCGCTCATCCCTAATAATCATACTAACAGATACTGCAGATCAGGGCTATTTTACTGGAAAAATAGATTCAGGAACTGTGGGTGGAGGTATAGAGACTGTATGTATATATATATATATATATATATATATATAAATAGTATTTAGAGAAGAAGGCACTCAAAATGGACTCATCTTAAGGACAATGCATTTTGGCCCAGGACATTATGTCATAGCTAATGAGAGGTTCAGGAACTGAGTTCCTGCTTGTTCCTGCTGAAAAATAGCACTGCTGCAAATCACCCCTTTAGGCAACCTATACCCCCTTAGGGGCATGTCCACTTCCACCAAAAGCGGGCATCAATAAGGTCCTAAGTCACCTAGCATGTAATTCATATTACTTTGATAAATTGTTACTGAGATAAACACTGGTCAGGTTTCTAATATATGGGGATTTATTTTTCTGGCTCTCCCCTTTTTTCCATCTCCCCAGTCCCCCACTTTCCATCTGCTCTGCACACTGGCTAGTGCCAGGTATACAGTGCTATAGAGTGCACCCGTAATGATGCAGCCTTCCACAGCTTTATAAACATTCCTGCATTCGATTGCATGAGTTCTTCAACCCTTCCGCTTAATATGTAAGATCTCATGACCAAGGCCTTCTTCCCTCTTGTTGTCCTCTAGCTGTAGACATGTCACCAGTGCTACACCTCCTTGTCTCCTACTCAACTTCAGCAACTCTGGCACTGTTTGCTTGGCCATACAATGGTCTAAGGATCATCAAGTACTGAACTGCCCCCCCCTTCAGTGTGTTTTGTTGCAGTAGTAATATTTTGTACTTATGCTATGTACTTGCATTTTGGGTGTGTCTTGTTCATTGCACTTAAGTTCTCTTATTGGTCTTATGTAAAGCCCCCTTGTGCTGTGGAAATTTTGCAATCATTTATATATATATATATATATATATATATATATATATACATACATATATATTAGGAAAAAATGCCCTTATTTTGCGCTATAATGTGAAATTGCTGCTCCTCAAGTGGACCCCTGTTAGTGGGAACAAACAATCTAAACAAACAAACAATACTTAGAGGTGCGCAAAATAATAGAATGTTTTCAAATATAACACAAATCAACAGTATAAAACAATTTATTTTTAATAGATCAAGTGTCCACAAACTCAAGTTTCTTTCATAATGTGCCAATTTTCTCTTTGGTGGAAGTTGGATCAATTCTGTTATAGTTGAAAGTAGATTCCATAAACTCTGAAATAAATTTCTAAATAAGACCTGCTCACCAGAAAAACACCCAAGAAAAATGGCCCACTATTAGATATGGTAAAAAAGAATATTTATTAAAATTATTTTGTCATCTGACATAATTATTTTATGTCAGATGACAAAATAATTTTAATAATAATAATTCTAATAGTGGGCTTCTGAGGAAGGACATAAGGTCCAAAAAGCTTTAAGCCTGATGACAAATGTATTGATTGTTTCTGATTGGGGAACCACTGCCGCCATCTTTAGGGAGAATCCTGGGACTCTGAACCTCCAACCAAATTCGATCTGGGCCGGCGACGTATTTGATGAAGGAGCGATTCCATACCACTGCACATACCCTTGTGGTTATATGCTTTTTAAATTCAATGTACATGTGAGTGCGATGGCAAAATAAACCTTTTTGCTTTTACTGGCAATATTGCACTATGTTTTTCTTCTTTGTTATTCTAGTGTTTTGAGGATCACAATTGGGAGATAAAAGATTGGATATTTACCTATTGTTTAAAATACTCTCATCTGACTTTGGAGAAGTAACACATATAAGAAATTGACAAACCTCATTCATACATAGAATAAATATTGCTATCTATCTATATTTTGTTTGCGCCATTTGAGGGAATTATTGGTGTTTTTTAAATTCCCTATGATGTTAGTAGTTCAGCTATTAACTGTAATGTACTAGGAACACAGATCAAGTGCAGTGTAGCCATAACAGGGCCCTGTGAATGCTCAAAAGATTATAGCAGGGGCCACAGAAGATTGGATTGTTATTAGATTTCTAGTGTGGTGGGCCGGTGGACTTCTTAAGCTTTGCCTTCAAAACCAGTTTTTCTACAAAAGGTATTTTTGCAGGGACAAATGGGGATGGTGGGGAGGAACAGTGTCTTGCCTATCGACTCAGGAGATCTTATTCCAGGTAAGCTGTATGTAGCTCATGAGATAGTATTCTAGCACAACTGTCCATACAGAACAACCAGAATAAGGATGGTGTCGGTAGGACGCTTTAAATGCTATGTTTCAAGTGCAGCATCTAAATGCTCTAAATAATAATAATGAATTAAAATGAGAAATATGGTGAACACGATTCACAAGTTCTTTAATTGCTCCAAAAATATTTAAGTTCCTGAAACACATTATATTTGAGCAAACCGTTTAAAGTGCTCAGTCGTGGCATTTTTAGGCCTTATAGCATCACAGTTAACAACTTCTTTTTCCTGTGAGCTAGAAAGCGTTGGACTTTTCCAGCACTGATAAACATGCTATAAAACTTACGAGAGACTGCTTCAGTAGCTGGAAAAGAGCTTTCATGAAAAGTGTCCATATACCACTACCCTGAAGAACATATACTGTAAATTATATCCAGCATTTGTACTATGCAAATATCCATACATACATACTGTACATAATGAGAAACTGAAAAATTGAATGGCTTATAGAACAATCACATAATTAATACCATGCAGTTTATCAGTAATGACACAATCATTAACATTGGAGAAAAACCTAATGCCATAAACAGTACTTAAAAAGGGAGACATTTTCTGGCTATGATATTGCTAACAACCATGGGCCTGCAGAGGAATGGGGGTAGGGCAATAATGCCAGGTCATCCACCCAAAGACACTTGCAAAGGCAAAACGGGGCCTCATAGATTATGCCAATGTCATGTTTGCGTTAGGGAGTTCTCCTACTGAGGAGCTGGAAGTCAAGGTTCCGGGTTGGGGAAATAAACGGAGGCGAGGGGCCTGGGTATACGTCCTCCTCATCCACAGGTACCGGATGTTGGCGAGACCTGACCAAAGACGCAGAGTATAACCTGCTGGGAGGTGTTCACCTGTGACCCCTCCAATTGGGATTTGGGTTTAAGCTGCACCCAGCAAGCATGTCACGGCCCTTTGGTCAGGTATCCGGTACAAGTGGAAAATGGAGAAACACAATCACAGGAGAGGCACAGGAGAATGTAACTTTGGGGATAGCACTGGAAAGATATCCTGAGTTCTCACACTGAAGATACACTGGCACACTGGCACAGTAGAAAAAAACTTTGGAGTTAGTACTTAGGTAGCATATTAATTACGCACGCTGCAGACCCAGATGCAACACAGGCACAGGAGAGTGTCACTTTGGAGTTGTACTCAGATGGTGTACGGAGTACGCAGGCTGTGGACCCAGACGTAGCTCTGGCACAGGTGAATGTCACTTTGGAGTTGTACTCAGATGGTGTATGGAGTACACAGGCTGTGGACCCAGCTCTGGCACAGGAGAATGACACTTCAGAGTTGTACTCAGATGGTGTATGGACTACGCAGGCTGTGAACCCAGATGCAGCACTGGCACAGGAGAATGGCACTTCGGAGTTGTACTTGGATGGAGTATAGAGCACACACATTGTGAGTAAACACAAAGAGTAGCTCATGAAAAGAGAGGAGTATGGAAGTTCGAACGGTTTTAACGGCAAGTATACACTGGAGGTAACGACGTTGTACAGGCAACTTCCTGTTGTCCAGAGCCCAGCTAAATACCCTAAGGTAGCAGTCCATTGGAGGACAGCTGACAACAACCAAGCTACCATTGGGTAAAGGGCCAATCAGGTGATGAAGACTATCATGGCTGCGCCCATGACGGCAACCGCAGGAACCAAGTAACAGAGCAACGCATGGATGTCCAAGCAATACCTAGGCATAATCCTCAGCGTGTCTGACCGCTCGAGAACTCAGGGGAAGCTGGTGCTGGGGTGAGTAACGGCCAATCCTAAGCCGCAACCTGACAGCCAGATCCAATGCCAATATAATAAAATATATAACAACAATGATATTAGAAAAACAATATAGATGTGAGTTGATTTACTAAAATACACTGGCATATGTAAAACCTCTGTATTATTAACACAGTTTTATGATTCATATTATTTTTCAAGTATTTCTGTGTCCTCTGACCTCTATCTGGACACTGACAATTTTTCACCCCATTACCCAAAGAAGCCGCGGGATCATACTCTCCTGACAGGTTCATTAGCTACAGTATATAGGATCTGTAGTCGCCATTCAATCTGTTTCTGTTAAAGTCGAGAAGTACTGCACAAATCAATGTTCTGGATTTATTCTTGTTTCACATATGACTCATCATTGTGTTCATCTCAGACAATTAGATTTTTTTGTCTGTTGCCCAATAAAAAAAAAAGTTAAGCCAATGTTGGAAGGTTTATTTTGTCGAGTTTACAAAAAAGTATTAGATTTTCTTGAAATTTTAAATGAAAAAAATATTTTTTTTCTCAGATGCTGCAAAAAAATAGCATTTTTGTTGACAAACTTCAAATATAACAAATGTTCTATCTAAAAAAGCATAAATGATGTGTCAATAATATTAGAAATAAATGCATCTGTTTAGAACTGATCAGGGTACAACTAAATAATTCATATTCATTTTACTTTTTTATTTTCATTTAAAATGTTTTGCTACAAGGGGTAAATTTACTAAAGGTTGATTTTAATACATTTTAATCTATTAAAAATCAATCAACATTGATGTTGTGTTTTGGGGCTAAATTGCACATTTACTAACACTTAAAAATCAATATAAAAAAAATTATCTGTTAGTAATTGTGTGATTTAGCCCCTGAAATTCAACATCGATGCTGATTGAATTATGTAGATTTTAATAGGTTAAAAAATCAACCTTTAGTCAGTTTACCCCTAGGTTTTTATCAACCATCTACTGTATATTTTACCATTAAACATAATGGAAGAGGAGGCATTGATTAGAGGGGCACACTTACAATTTTACAGAATATGTATTCATCATGTCTTAATAGAGATCTTCTGTGAAAGTAAAAAGCCAATGTGAAATGTGTGGCTGGTGGACGTGAATGCACATAGTTATTTAGACCTGTGGGACTCCCCATTGCCGGCTAAAGCAACCATGTTTTGCTGGAATGAAAAAGCAAAAATGTAACTCACCAGAATGTCACACCTCTGCGTAAGAGCCTGCTCTTCCAATAAACCTGATTTGGGAAGAATAAAAATTATTTGCAGATATGTAGCAGTAGAAAACAATTTGGAAATGTTGCCTCAAAGTATTGAATGCATATTGTCCAAAAACTCAGAATACCAGAAATAAAAATGCATAACTAATTGCTGAATATCAGTGACATTCACATAGTGTCACCTAATTGGGGGTATCCACTAAGCGATTTAAACAAGCGATTGCATGATAACGATGTCGTTATCGTGCATTCGTTTGCAAATCGCGCATGTATTGTGCATGCATCGGGGATGTTTTAGACTGCATCGACCCGCGATGCGCGTGCCCGCGGGTCGCTTCCGACATCCGACATCGCCCGTACATGAAGGTCAACCTGACGATCTCGTCAGGTTCTGCATGTGCAGGGATGAGGGATGTGCCGGGACTGAACGAGTGAACGTTCAGTCCTAGCACATCACTAGCTATACAAACGACAGCACGATTGCAATGTCGCAATCCTGCTGTCGTTTGTATATCGCTAAGTGGATACCCCCCATTAGACTGCTTCCTACAATCACTATGAGGATCATTGCTAAACAGAGCAGTGAGGATTAGATTGCCTGGAGGAGTGTGTCGGAACACAGGGCTTATTTTAAAATGTACAACATTTTTGACCTGGTGCTCCCACTTATGGTAAAAAAATACCCACATATCTAAAGAACCCTAAACATTGTGGTTCAAAGATCCCACAGCTATACAAAGAAATGTGTTCTACTTGCCATAAACTTGCAGGGTATCACCCTACCCTTGCCTTTGCATCTTACCTACAGTAGTTCATTTGTCTTTACACTGAACTGTAACATTGTAATGTCAGTTTCTCTGTTATTTGTATTCTCTTTGTATAGCGCTAAAGAAACTGTGGCACCTTAAAAATAAAAGATAATAATAATAATAATACGGTGAAAGCGAAGATGATACTCTTTGTAAAAAAAGTGGCCTCAAAAGGAGGAGCAGACTGAGGGGGTCAATCAGATCCGCTCGCGAGAACAGGACGCTCGCAAGCGGGTCAATGTTGCCCCACTGCGCATGCGCACGACGGAGGGAGCTCCGTCGTGCGCATGCGCGAGACCCGGATAGCGACGGGCTCTCTGTCGCTCCGGGTCTCGCACCAAAGGGGGCGTGCTGTCGATGTTGATTGACAGCACGCCCCCTTTGGTGGGCGTGCCGGGGGCGTGGCTGCCAGACGGAGGCGTTCCCATGGGAACGCCTACCGTCTGAAGCCGGCCCCACTGACATCACTAGTGATGTGAGTGGGAGGGATTTTGGCTCTGATAGAGCCAAAATCACTCCAGGGCTTGCAGTAGCAAGACCGTACCACAGGGTCTCCGTCGCAAGCCTGATGGTTGTGGTGGTCTTGACCATCGCGACCATCATCATGGATGCTCGCATAAGCTATGGGTGGTCACCCACCGCTATGCGAGCGTCCAGGAGGACGCTCCATTTTCATGGAGGAGGGCCCTGATTCAGAGCGAGCGCTCTGGTCAGAGCGTTCAGCTCTGAATCAGGCCCTGAGCCTTTACTGAGAGCACAGCAGGTGTCTACAAGGGATCTAGAGGATAGTGGGATCTTGGAAGGAGGAGAACTCCGCATCAACACTGGGGCTCTGTTGTTAAGCTCCCACAGAAACAGAGCCATAACAAGGGGTATGCGAGCAGTCCTAATGGCAGTTCTGTGCTTCCTGGTGCTAGAGGTCCCAGCCCCCTTGGCATGACATTAGAGACTGAGTGCATGATTCAGACCCACTCGCAAGCGCATTGTGCTCGCAAGCGGGTCGATGGTGGCCCAGTGCTGCAAGCCCCGTAGCGAGTGAGAACTTCACTCACTCCGGGGCTCGCAACAAATGTTGAGCGACAGCTCTCCCCGTTTTGTAGGCGGGTCGGGGGGGGGTGGCTGCACAAACGGAGGCGTTCCCGAAGGAACGCCTGCCGTTTGTGGGCGGCCCTACTGACATCACTCGTGACGTCAGTAGAGAACTTCCTGCTCTATTAGAGCAGGAAGTCCACTCTGCATTGCGAGTGCTGAGACCCTACCACAGGGTCTCCTTGCAATGCCGATGGTCGCGAGCTGTGCGAGCGGCCGGAAAAAAAATAGGAGCGCCCTGATGCAAATAGCGTGTGCCTCTGAAACAGGCCCTGAGTACACTTCTCCACTGCTACATGCATACGGTGTTACTAAACATGGTTATGAATGCGATTAGTGGCCTGATGTATCGCATCCAAAATGTGTATAAAAATTAGATTATTGTATATAGACACATGGGATCTCCTACTATGGAGAGAATGCAAGAAGATATGTTGAGGACCGTTCAAGCTGTGTGGCCACACAGAGGTGCCACCTCATAGTAGGGGCAGTGCAACTGTCGCAGCCGGTTCCTGTGCCCACCATGCCGCGTCTTTATAGCCTGGCAGTGCTGGGCTCTTCCAGGTAGCACAGACACAGCCCAGGCCAGGCGTCGCCTTACAGTTGGCAACACGGTAGCATGATATCATTGGTCACATTGCCGCATGCTGTCCCTGCTAATTTACAGTGAGTCACTGACACTGATGCAGCCTGCATTGCTGAGGGGCTGAGTCTGAGGACAGTGATGAGGGTGAGGGGTTGAGTAGTGTTCTGAGGGGCTGAGGACAGTGATGACGTGGTGAGGGCTGAGGTAATGAGGGGCTGAGGACTGCAATGGGGCTGTGGTCCTGAGGGGCTGAGGATTGTGATGAGGGTCTGAGGACTGTGCTGAGGGGCTGAGACAGTGAAGGGGGCTGAGGACAGTGAAGGGGGCTGAGGACAGTGATGAGGGACTGAGGACAGTGATAAGGGGCTGAGGACAGTGATGAGGGGCTGAGGACTGTGATGAGGGGCTGAGGACTGTGATGAGGGCAGAGGTAATGACGGTATTAGGACTGCAATGGGGGCTGTGGTCATGAGGCTCTGAGGATTGTGCCAAGGGGCTTAGGACTCTACTGAGGGGCTAAGGACTGTTGAGGGGCTGAGGACTGTGATGAGGAGCTGAGACAGTGATGGGGGCTGAGGACAGTGAGGAGGTGCTGTGGACAGTAATGAGGTTCTGAGGGCTGATGGGATGAGGACAGTGATGAAGTGCTGGGACTGGCAGCTAAGGACAGTGATGAGGCACTGGGAGCTGCGGAAGGGAGTGCGGACCACTGGTTTGGTCTGTACTCTCAGGAGGGAGGCACTCACTGGTCTGCCTGGACTCTAGAGAGAAGCACTCACTGGTCTGGACATTCTGGAGGCTGGTCTACTGCAATTAGCTCTGCAGCTGTCTGTGACAGCCTAGCAGGTGAGGTCACTTAGTGTTCTGTAGGGGGCTGGGGGATGGGGGCATCAATTAAAATGAATCAATGTTTTTTCTATTTTTTTTATTGTATTTTTTCTGGCTGTTGGGAGTATTATTTTTTATTTCCCTGTGGGGCAATCACTGAATCAATGTGTTTATTTATTTTTTCTTGTGGGGGCAATCATTGAAACAGTTAGGTGCATCCAAATAGATTGAATCGCATGTACAATAATGGGTTTTATTTTTTTCCCCTGAGGGGGCCAATAAGTATGTTTCTTCGCCTGTGGGGGCCAAAGTGTGTGGTTTTTTTTCCCATGCAGGGACCAATGTGTTTATTTGTTTTTTTTTATGTGGAATCCAATGCGTTCATGGGTTTTTTCTTTAAGGGACAATGGCCCTCATTCAGAGCCGTTCGCTATTTGTGGTCGCTCGTTTAAAAACAAGGGGTGGCTATTCAAATGATCCGTACGCACATTGCAGTCTGTTCACACCTCTAAGTCTGAACGAGCGAGCAAAACATACGCTCGTTTATTTGTTAAAAACGCCCCCTGGCCGCTCGCATCCTACGTCATGTCCGCTATTTATTAGATTAATCGAGTACATCGACCAGCGTATGAACTGCTCGCTATTCTTGTGGTTGGTGTTTGCTACCACAAATTTGCGAGCAGTTCTGGCTATAAAATAACCCAGTGACGTGGTCAATGACGCTGCTGTTTTAAATATGCACACCCATAAAATGCCCGTTTTGACCTTTAAGCACGCCTGCGTTCGGATCTCCACTCCCCATTTTCAAGCACCTTCCCCTGTTACCACCCACATACGCCTCATTCTGTCACTCAAAATAGCAGGCACTCGCTATATTGCGTACCAACGATTTTCAGCCGCACTGACTGGTTCGCGCATGCGTACTAAAAACCGTACGCATGCGCAGATGTGCAAACATCGCTCGGAACGAGCGTACTGCCGCTAACGAGCGGCTCTGAATGAGGGCCAATGTGTGTATTTTTTTCCCTGTGATGTATTGACTCCTTGGTATTTCTTTGTTTCTCTTATGTGCAATAATTTGTTTCATGAAAAACTAGAAAATATATTGTTTGGCTAATAACATAATTAAGTATGGATATAGTTGGATTGGGTAGGGGTGTGGTGGGGTGCGCCATCATATCTCACACAGGGTACTAGAAGACCTGGGGCCAGCCCTGCATAATGTGTGGTAATATCTACAAAATCAGTCTCTGTTCTACAGGGGGATGTTAGGCCATTGTACTTTTTTTTTTGCATTTAGAGTACAGATTTGTTCCAGGCCAGGAGTCATTTATAACTTAAGGCTTCAGTAACCACATTTATATAAAACTCATTTAATTAAAGGCTACTAATCTCTTGGTGATTATTTCTGTATTCATTAGTCTCTCCTTTAAAGATTTATTTAAATAAATATTTGGAACAATACTCATCTGGGATTAGCTGAAGAGTGTTACCCAAAAATGTGCTTTTCTTTAAATAAATGATAATTCAGAGCACGTCATCATACAATGTGACAATGAGCAAAAACAGTAACAATTTAATCATGAAAAAACATGTAGATGTTTGTGACAGTGAGCATATATATATATATATATATATATATATATATATATATATATATACACAGTCAGGTGCATAAATATTGGAACATTGACAGAATTTTCCGATTTTGGCCTCTATTCACCACCACAATGGCTTTAAAATGAAACAAACAAGATGTGCTTTAACAGCAGACTTTCAGATTTAATTTGAGGGTAATTACATCCAAATCAGGTGAACGGTGTAGGAATTACAACGTTTTCTATATGTGCCTCCCACTTTTTAAGGGGCCAAAAGTAATGGGACTATCAACTCAAAAGCTATTTCATGGACAGGTGTGGGCTATTCCCTCGTTATTTCATTATCAATTAAGCAGGTAAAAGGTCTGGAGTTGATTCTAGGTGTGACATTTGCATTTGGAATCAGTTGCTGTCGACTCTCTCTATATGAGATCCAAAGAGCTGTCACTATCAGTCAAGATAACCATCATTAGGCTGAAAAATCAAAACAAACCCATCAGAGAAATAGCAAAAACATTAGGTGTGGCCAAATCAACTGTTTGGAACATTCTTAAAAAGAAAGAATGCACCGGAGAGGTCAGCAACACCAAAAGACCCGGAAGACCACGGAAAACAACTGTGGTGGATGACAGAAGAATTATTTTCCTGGTGAAGAAAAACCCCTTCACAACAGTTGGCCAAATCAAGAACACTCTCCAGGAGGTAGGTGTATATGTGTCAAAGTCAACAATCAAGAGAAGACTTCACAAGAGTGAATATAGAGGGTTCACCACAAGATGTAAACCATTGGTGAGCCACAAAAACAGGAAGACCAGATTACAGTTTGCCAAACATCTAAAAAAGCCATTACAGTTCTGGAACAACATCATATGAACAGATGAGACAAAGATCAACTTGTACCAGAGTGATGGGAAAAGAAGAGTATGGAGAAGGAAAGGAACTGCTCATGATCCAAAACATACCACCTCATCAGTGAAGCATGGTGGTGGTAGTGTCATGGCATGGCATGTATGGCTGCAAATGGAACTGGTTCCCTTGTATTTATTGATGATGTGACTGCTGACAAAAGCAGCAGAATGAATTCTGAAGTGTTTCAGGCAATATTATATGCTCATATTCAGTCAAATGCTTCAGAACTCATTGGACGGCGCTTCACAGTGCAGATGGACAATGACCCGAAGCATACTGCAAAAGCAACCAAAGAGTTTTTTAAGGCTAAAAAGGGGAATGTTATGCAATGGCCAAGTCAATCCCCTGACCTGAATCCGATTGAGCATGCATTTCACTTGATGAAGACAAAACTGAAGGGAAAATGCCCCAAGAACAAGCAGGAACTGAAGACATTTGCAGTAGAGGCCTGGCAGAGCATCACCAGGGATGAAACCCAGCGTCTGGTGATGTCTATGCGTTCCAGACTTCAGGCTGTAATTGCCTGCAAAGGATTTGCAACAAAGTATTAAAAAGAGAAAGTTAGATTTAGAATTGTTTAATTTGTCCCATTACTTTTGGCCCCTTAAAAAGTGGGAGGCACATATAGAAACCGTTGTAATTCCTACACCGGTCACCTGATTTGGATGTAATTACCCTCAAATTAAATCTGAAAGTCTGCAGTTAAAGTACATCTTGCTTGTTTCATTTCAAAGTCATTGTGGTGGTGAATAGAGGCCAAAATCTGAAAATTCTGTCAATGTCCCAATATTTATGGACCTGACTGTAATATATATATATATAATATATATATATATATATATATATATATATGTAATGTTAGACTGAAGAGAAGAGCACGTGGACAGTTTTAGACAAAATGGGACCGATTTGGAGCATAGAGCAGATTTTGCAGCACACAAACCATATTGCGCTGCATGGGGGCAAATATTTTTTTTGTTGCATGCAAGGCAAATACTGTGTGCTGTACACGCATACTGGCCAGCTCTTTTTTTTACAATAGATGTGAGATAGGCTGCACTCTGATTAATCAATACCAATTACAGTGGACTCATTTAGCCTATTAGAGTCAGCTGTTTATTTGTGCACCATCATTTTATAATTAGAGCTTCTTGTGAAATCTTAACAACCAGAATACAGTGCAGGGAATACTTATTGGACAGTAGGCCTGGACAGATATAGAGTAAACTCCCATTGAGTCTACTATAAAATAAACATAGCTATTAATTCATCAGAATATCAGATACTGTCTACTAGTTGCTATTGACAGCATCACCCAGCTATTCCACTGGAAATGATAGTTTGAAGTGGCATAAAAATAGTGCAGGGGCTTGAGGCCTGTAAGAATAATGAGGTCCAAACCAAATGCAGGCCCAGAAATTCAACATTAAAATGGGCCCATACCTTTGAATAAGTGGAAGCAGCCATTTTGTTAGCTCATATTATTTTTAGCTCCTTATGAACTAGGCCTGAGGCCCCAAGACTTAGGTCACTAGGAGCTTCTGGCATTTATTATTAATATTATTATTAACTTTTATGCATAATATGCCAAACATTTTTATAGCGCTATAGAGAGCACAGATACACAACTGGGTAATAGAAACAAATGTGAGCATAATATTACACATAATAAATACAATTTTTCAGAAATACAAACACATAGCGACACATGTGGGCATAATAACCAACACATAATAAATTATAGATGCCAATTAGCTAAGATAGTGGACCTAGGGGTAGGGAAGCAACATTAGGAGGGAGTACTGGGCACACAAGAGCTTGCATTCTAAAAGAGATTGGGAAGGTGGGGGGGCACTGGGAAGATGAGGTGAGGGAACTGGAAGAGAAGTGGTGAATTGAATGAGGGTGGCGCCAAAGGACAATTACCCATATCAGCAGCCCAACTTAATCCATAATGCATGGATCCGGTAACAGTAATGATTTCCGGTGCTGATAGGATCATAAATTGAATATGTTCCTGACTGTGTCAAAGATAAAAAATATAATTTGTGTATATGACACTGTATGATTGGTAACAAGAAATCCCTTACTCCCGTTGAGTGAGCAATGGGGAAGAACAGATTTGGCTGAGAGCAGGTATGAAAGGGTTAATAAGTGGGTTTTGAAGGAGCACTTCAGGCAATGGCTCTCAAGAGAATGATAGAAGGAGAGAGAGCATCACTGAAGGCTCATACCACTTGTTACAAGTAAACCCATGCACTGAATTTTCTTGATTAATGGCTCAGTGTACAAAATGGCGGCATCTTCTTTAATGCTATCCCTTGTGTATCTCCATCCTACTTGTATGGAAGATTAATAATTTTTAAGTGGCTGTTGCTAGTCATTGTATCATTGTGATTGTAACCATTGTGATCCTAAAGGACATATGGGGACATTCTGGGTAAATGAGCTTTGTATATTGTCCGAAAAGTGTTTTGGGGGTGAATGGGGAAGTGGAAAAATTTTGCAGTACATGTAAAATTTCTAAACCTTAAATCAGATGAGGTGTGTCTTGTGCAAATCACTTAACAACAAATAGTAATAATAAAGATACAGAGACAGAAAAACTGTTAGATATTTATTTAATTAAATATATATTTAAGGGAAAGTATACTGGCAAAGCAAAGATGGCCGCCATCAGCACAATCCACAATAACAACCCACAACATGCATTATAGGCGGATACTGCCCAAGGTGCACAACTCAACTATAACACAGCTATGACAGAACAAAGGGTATCCACTCAACCTTCTAACTTGACTAGTCACCCATTTGGATGATGACGATGCCCCTGTCAGGGTGGTCGGCCAACTAACCAGTCAATGAAGGGACTGCTCCTAAAATTAAATGATTGCATCCGGACGATCAAGCACCAACTAACAAAACTATAAGGTAGGCACGGTGTTATGGTTCTCAACCTTTTTTCACTTGGGTACCCCCTGACAGCCTATTTATGTTATTTGTGCCCCCTAATAATAGACTCCCCCTCCTCTCCCCTGCACGAACAGTTGCCACCTAAATGTACTAGCTCCTCCCGCTCAGGGGCAGGCAATGCCGGGCAATGAAATCAGATCCTGACCACCTGAAATTAAATGTCATTTATGTCCGCAGCCACCCCCAGACCACCCCTTTGTTTCACCCTGCCAGGCCCGTCCATAACACTGCTGCACGGCCTGCCTGTCACAAGCACAGCGAGTGCAGCTGTAAATGTTCTCAGAAAGCAAGCAGCAGGGAGGGCGCCTCATTAGCTTGGCGCCTCCCTGCAATGCTAACCCCGTGGACTGGATTGTGCCAACCCTACATCTGAGCAAAGGTTAGTTCAGTACAATCTCTATTCTCTTATCATACAGTATTGTACTGATTTTGATTATAATTAAAGATGAGCAGGTTCAGTTTTCAGAGATCCGAACCCACCCGAATTTTGTAGATCCAAGGTGATCCAAGCCGGCTCGGATGTTCCCGCCTTACTCGGATCTCTCAAATCGAGGCAAAACCATAGAGATGAAATCTCACGGCTCGCGAGCTTTCGTCTCTATATATAAGGGACGCGGCGGGCGCCATTTCACTCCGGCTATGGAGACTGAACAGGGAGGGTGGGTAGTGTAGTGCTAGGGAGAGGTGATGTGCTGCTCTGTCTGCTGTGTCCTGGGCTGTTGCTGATCCATCAGGGCTGGTGCTACTGCTATCACTGTGCTGTCTGCTATGTACATCTGGGCTGTTGCTGATCCATCAGGGCTGGTGCTACTGCTGTCACTGTGCTGTCTGCTGTGTCCATCTGGGCTGTTGCTGATCCATCTTTGCTGGTGCTGTCTGCTGCGTCCATCTGGGCCCAAGTTCTGGACCCCCCCAAAAAATAAAAAAATATATATTTTTTGTGTAATATATATTTGTCTGTGTATGCAACCTAGTGCTGCCCGACTCCAGTCATCATCAATCTGTGCTCTGGGCCCAAGTTCTGGAGCTGGAAAAAAATTAAAAACATATTGTCTATTTTTTTCAAATAATTGTCTGTGCGAGTTAGGCTTAGCTGCACAAGATCTACCAAGTCGGCAACGCAACCTAGTGCTGTCCGACTCAAGTCATCATCAATCTGTGCTCTGGGCCCAAGGTGTGGACCGGCAAAAGAAAAAACCATAGAGTATTTTTTTTGTCAATTTTTTTTCTGTGTGCGCACGACTGCACGTGTGTGAATTTTGTAACCGCACCTTGGCTACACTATTGGTGCTTGTGACACTGCTTCAAGACCGCAGAGAATATGGAAGGCTGTCAAATGACAGGAGAGCAAGGCCAGAACAACATGTTGTAGCTGTCACCAGCAGTGCAAGGCAGTCAACTTCCTCGTCCTCTATGAAAGCCCATGCCCCAGGGCTTAAGTCACGCCATTGATATGGTAAAGCTACTTTTACTGAAGTTAAGAAAAAAAAATTGAAAGGAAATTTGCCTTTAGATAAACAAAAATTTGGCAATATGCCATTCACTACACGAAGTGGCAAGGAAAGGATAAGGCCTTGGCCTTTCTTTATGAAGACTGCGGGTTCTGAATCTCATAGCCCTTCGGAAACAACAACTGTGTGCCCTGAGATATCGAAATCACAAATCCCCGAAGAGAGTGCAAGTGTGTCAGCTGTTGCCATGTGTGACCCAGACCTAAATACTAGTGTACTGGAGGATCCTCCAAGTTCCAACATTTGTGTGCCCTCTGTAAATGTGGGGAAGGGCAGTCAACATCTTGCAGATGTAGTCAGTGAGGATGCTTCTGGGGAATTGCACATGGAGGAGGAGGATATTTTGGTAGTTGAAGCTGCTAAGGATGATGAGGATGTTGATGAGGAAGATGTTGGTGATGAGGATGTTGATACCGAGGATGTCGTTTGTGTAAGTAAGGCAACAGCTGTTGCCCATGGATTGAAAAAGCCAAAGTCTATTGTTGTCATGCCGAGGCAAAAGACAAAAAAATCCACTTCTCACATGTGGAATCAATTCCACCCCAATCCGGACAACAGCTGTCAAGCCATATGTAACCATTGCAAAGCAAGAGTGAGTAGAGGGAGGGACCTAAACCACCTAGGAACCTCTTCCTTGTTACCTCACTTGGAGCGCATTCATCAAACATCAAAGTGTATGGTGCCAAGTTCCAAAACTCAAAACGTAACAAGTCCAGTGTCACCTACCTGCTCCCTCTCTGTGGGATCCAAGCGCCTTCGATCTACAACACCAACACCTGCATCATCACCAACATCCTCTTTCGTGATCGGAAGTAATTTAAAAAAACAACTGACCATTAAACAGTCCTTTGATAGAGGAAGTAAGTATAACAGCTGTCACCCAGTTTCGCAGCGGATCACTGACGCCATGACAACTGTGCTAGTATTAGATGGTGAAATAATAAAAGATGAGGATGATAGTGTGGAGGAAGTGCAAAAGGAGGGGGAAATTTGTGTCTATCTGACGCTAATGTGGATGTTGATGATAAGGATGTGGTTTACGTAACTCAGCCACCAGTGGCAGCAGTACTTGCTAATGATAAAAAGAAAGCCAGAAAAGCTACGTCTTGGATGTGGAATTATTTTAATCTAAATTCTGACAACAGTTGTGAAGGCATCTGTTCCATTTGTAAAGCCAAAGTTAGCAGAGGAAGGGACTTTAACCATCTAGGCACCTCCTCCCTACTACATCATTTGCAGCGAGTTCATGCAATTTGTTTAACAAAATTATAATTTGTAAATTAATAACAAGCAGTCCAGTATCAGCTACCAGCAGTTTGGACCAGCACATGCAATCTCCACCACCAACACCCTCATCATCAACCTCCTCCTTAATAATTGAAGGTAGTTCCTTCCAAAATATGTTTTGTGGGGGCCCAAACAAACCAAGGAGTTCAGCCACGAAAGTGTCAGTCCTAGTGGCTACAGTGCTTGGTTTGTTAATATCCCACATAAGAGTGGGTGGGAGGGACAATTCCATCTTGCACCTCTTTCCTTTACATTTGGCACAATTGGGGCATTGCCGACTGACGTTATTATAGTTTATTAAACTGCCAACCTGTCTGCCACTGCTGTATGGCAATGTTTCATAGATGTCCTATATTTTTTTAAACTGCTGTGCGTTTGTGCCGCTGCTCTGTTGCTTACTTTAGCCAGCCAGCTTGCTGCAGCCTTTGGCCTGTATTGGTGAAAAATAGTGAAATCAATATTGTGAGCTGTGAGGTGGTTAAAAATGCCTAGAAATGCCTGAAAATGATTGTTATTAAGGTTAATAATACTGTAGTAACAAAAACAGGCGCATATTATGTGGTTAAGGCTGTTTATATCATTTTTTGGAAAAAATACATATCCAAAACCAAAACCTAAAAACAAGACACCAAGGAAAAAAATCCCAAACCAGATTCAGATCCAAAACCAGGGGAGATCCAGATCCAAAACCAAAACACGGGGGTCGGCGCACATCTCTAATAATAATGTCATTTTTGCAATGTCAAGAATTGCATTTAGTATACTAAATAAAAGGAATTGTATTGTGAAAATAATCAGTTTTAAATAATGGACAAATCCCTAAAACCTGAGATGGACGCTAGGCAGCTGCCTACTATGCATCATGTGTAATACAAAACAAAGCATTGTTACTGTATGTTAATTTGTCAAGGCTTATCTCCTTGTAGTTTGGACTACATGGGAGAATCCACACAATCCCTGGAGGGATTCATCAATGTTGTTTATAACAGATAAAAAGAAATTAGCAACTGGGGTCTTATCCTATAATTGATACTTTTTAGCTTAATATTATCAAGGCTTAAATTCAAGCTGCATACATAATGCACTGCTTTAAGTTTGGTATAATCAGTCTGCAAGGAATAAATATATTTGATCTCTAATGCTATATTTTATTTTTGAAGCACAACTTTTTCATTATTAAACAGCATCTAGAAATAGTTTCACAAAGTAAAATAAAGTTAGATAATAATATCTTGGTATTTTGCAGAGGAAGGTGAATAGTGTTTTCGTGCTTCTTTGTTTAATGTCAGATTAGTTCTATTTTATCAGAAGATTTTACTGAGAGTCACTGAATGAGGCCATATTTCTGTGGAAAACCGCCTTAATTCTTATGCTTTACCCAATAATTGCAATACCCCATTATCAGCAACATACTGTATTGTAATAATAATAATAATATTTATATAGCATTTTTCTCCTAATAGGACTCAAAGGGGGAGATGTATGAAGGGGCGATGGGGGGTGCTGCAGTTACTGCTTCCCTGCATGTAGTAATGCAGGGAAGCAAGCAGGATGACAGGTGTGCTATGCTGAAATGCAGGCAGATGCATGAACAGGCAGTGGCACTGACCGTTCCGACAGCTGCAGCTATGGATATCGACAGCTGCAGCTGTCATTCCCCTATCACCACAGCAGGGACAGAACTGTCCCTGTTTGCGGCGGCTGCCGGGCTGCATGTGAGATCTCGCTATGCTTGCGAGATCTTGCACATGCCCAGTGGAGCCGGCCGGGAGGTGAGACACAGCACTAGGCTGATGCGCTGTGGGCTCTGGCAGGGATCGTCAGAGAAGGGAGTTTTCACTCCCTCTCTCGGGCAGACAATCCATGCCGCTATAATACATCTCCCCCATTGTTCTTTACACTTGCATTTAAAAAAATGCAAGATACAAATTAAACGTAAGTAACAATAGACTATAGATGAGAGCAAAGTATTTGCTAAGGACATGCCCTGCGTCTTTCTACCCAGGTGCCGCACAAGCTAGTGTAAACGGGTTCTGTCAGGGAATCTACTGTATCACCACCTCGCCCTTGTGTCCTGGGCGGCAGTACCAGTCACATGACCATTGCTATGGCCCTGTCCTATATATAGGAAAATTCCACAACTTTAAGAATAATTGTCATATCAACAGCTATCACAAACCCTGAGACTTTGGATCTGATCTGTCAGTATATTATAAACTACCCATTTATCATTTTAAGATGTATTACTAGAGGCATTTTACATAGAGAGTTGGAATAAGTTTATTTTTAAAGGTGCATTTGACCACAATAGCACCTAAACATCTTATTATTGTTTATTTTCAGCTCCTGCTAGGGATGGCCATCGACCATCAATGTTTCAAAAACATTGATGGTTCCAAACCGATGACAACTAGTTTTGCCATCGATGGCAGAGAACCAATGGTTCTCCGCCATCGATGGATGAGTGGGAGCAGATGGAATTTGGAGCTTAGCTCCACCCCCGTCTGCCGCTAAGCCCCGCCCCACTTTTGATTGGCCCGCGCCCTGCCATGTCTGCAGCAGAGGTGACCATCGACGGGGTGCAAACCTTCGATGGTTCACCACAGATGGTTTTTGTGCCATCGATGGTAGTTACAGATGGTCCCGATGGTAACCATTGATCGACACCCCACCGATGGCCATCACTAGCTCCTGCTCATATGGGATGTTCTAGGGTGGCGTAACATGTGCTACGGCACAGGGCACTGCAGGACAGGAGGCGCTGTTCGAGTATGTAAATTTTTTTTTATAATCACTCTCACTTGTAGCTTCCTCTTATTATGCCCATGGCATCTCCTCGAAGCGCCTATCTCCTCCCTGGTCGACTCCCCCTCCATCTGGCCACCTCCCCAAGTCCTTTAGTTACATCCTCTTATCTTACAGACACAGCTATATCTGCCACACAATTTGTGATAGTAGCTCTGAACACAGCCACCGATTCCCAACACAGGTGTTACCAGCACTCCTCGAGTAACCCTTGCCAGTGAGTGCAGCTGATGGCGCAGGGCACATACGGTACACGGATGTCCCTGTTGCTGATAATTGCTGCATTTACACAGGAAATAGTGCTCGTTCTATACCTTCAGTTGGTGATCTACACTGCAACATCAGGCTTATGCATGTGCATTCTGACTGACAAGTCCTGCTGCGAATGCAGCTTCACCAGCGCTCTCCTACACCTAGAGCTGGTGAGTTATACTGCATAATTATTGTGAATCATCACTGCAGCCATTGAATCCACACTGTACTTGGCAGTGACAGGATTTGTCATGGCCTTACCAATGAGGCCACACCCCTTTTATGTCCCTATTTGAAAAACAAGTGGGGGGAGGGGGACAAATGCTCTTTCTGGCCCAGAGCACCAAAATATCTAGTTACTGTTCTGGCAGGAACAGAACAATTTTTAACCAATCAGATCATCCCAATATTAACAGAAGTATGAGATGAGTGCACTGATCTTATAAGTGACCTAGCATTAACCAAGGGAAGGGGAATTAGGGAATTTATCTGAGCACAGGATTGGAAGAATTTCAATAGTTGTTGTCATAAATATCAAGGTAATCCACATTACTTATTATTATGCCTCTATATAGGTACTGTCAATCTTTGGTGTGGAGGTGCTCCCCATGACAGTATATATACTGTTAGAAAGATAGAAGGAGGAAAAACTCTCTTTTTTTGGGGGCACTCTATTGTGTTTATGCTAAATAGATAAATACATAACTTTTATTGGATATACATTAAAAGGTTTTAGATCAAGTTAACCATGCAGTATTGTGTGCGGTTAAACACCCGACACATATATACACTCTGTGTCAATATATACAAACAACATCAAAGTACACAAACAAATATATTAAAATTAAGAAAGCAAGACGAAATATTCCAGGAAATAACAGAGAACTGAGTGAGGTAATGACCCTCAAATTGAATTCAGCACTTAGTGGTACAGTGACCAGTCAATATCAAAAGTTCTCTATATTTGGAAAAAATTGCCTTATTATTCCTTGGTATTGTTATGGTGCCATGACCAATCAATATGTCAGCAGATACAGTGCTAATTAAATCAACATTGTGAGCCCTTTACTCAATAATATATGAATATATGATAACGTGCAGCAGCTGCCTTTTCTATAACTATTAGAAGGGAGTAGTCTATTTCATTTCTTTACTATATCACTCTATATTCTCTAACGGTACCTCTGATTATTATCAGACTTATTTGGGAACACAGATCAGAATGTTCTTTCCAAACGAGATCATATGATAAGTGTTTTGATTGATAATGCATGTTTTTTCAGCATGATCATTAAGAGTATTATAAAACTGTTTAAACCTATTATTGAGTAAAGGGCTCACAATGTTGATTTAATTAGCACTGTATCTGCTGACATATTGATTGGTCATGGCACCATAACAATATTTATCCCTTATAAGTGACCTATCATGTTAATGAGGCCAAAGCTGCGTGTGATAAATAACAGTGGACAGGGTATCTATAATGGGTGCAGGGTGTGCGGCGAACACGGGCTCCTGCATCCATTATAGTCTTTATACTTACCTGTCCGTTGTCTCCAGAGTGCTGCTCTGCAGTGCAGCAAAACTCACTCGGAAAATGGCTGTACTGCTGTCCCCGGGAAAAAGGAGCTGCCACCATTTTCCCGGAAACCCGTGCATGCACAGTAGATTCTGGTACTTAGTCAGAATCGACTGCACCCACGGCCACCGCTGCACCACAAGAGAGAGGAGGGGGCCCGCACATGGGCCCCCTTCTCTCTTAAAATGCCCCTGGGTGGATTGGTGAAGGAGCAGGGTCCCCCAGGTGCACAGAGAAGTACTGTAGGGAGAGGGCCCTGTGAAAATGCTATGGTGACAAACATAAGGCCTGATTCAGAGCCGCTCGTAAGCGGCCGCTCGTTCGTTCTGACCGATGTTTGCTCATCTGCGCATGCGTACGGATTGTAATACGCTTGAGCGAACCAGTCAGTGCGGCCGAAAATCGTTTGTTCGCTATATAGCGAATGCCTGCTACTTTGAGTGACAGGATGAGGCGTATGTGGGTGGTAACAGGGAAATGGGCTTGAAAACGGGGAGTGGAGATCAGAACGCAGGCGTGCTTAAAGGTCAAAACGGGCGTTTTAAGGGTGTGCATAATTAAAACAGCAGCGTCATTGCCCACGTCACCTGGTTGTTTTATAGTCAGAACTGCTCGCAATATAGTGGTAGGAAAAACCAACCACAAGAATAGCGAGCAGTTCATAAGCTGGTCGATGTACTCGATTAATCTAATAAATAGCGGACATGACGTATGGTGCGAGCGGCCAGGGGGCGTATTTTTAAAAGTTACAACTGCAAGTTTTGCTCGCTCGTTCAAACTTAGAGGCGTGAACAGACCGCAATGAGCGAACGGTTCATTTGAATAGCCACCCCTTGTTTTGGAACGAACGACCGCAAATAGTGAGCGGCTCTGAATCAGGCCCATAGTTCTATATGAATAGTACATAAAAAAGAGTTAATATGTTTATATGCTTCGTTTCCTTTTATATGTTTCTTTTATTTATATCTTTTTGTAGACACAAAACTTTCCTGGAATATTACTGATGGTTTTTTAACATTAATCAGGGAAAAATATTTCCATTTCAATGCTCTACAGATGTCCAAAAACAGAGATACTCCAAAGAACTGCTTTATTATGCCTATTGTTATAATTAGTGAATATTAAAGATCTGTTCTTCTGCAAAGTCTTATTTCTACTCTAGAGTAACATTTTTAGGCAAAATCATGCACACATTTTTCCATTTATGGAAACCCTGTCATTTGCCTTGAATAGTGCTTAATTAGATGGCATTTATATATCATATATTTAATCAAAGTGGATTTTCTGTGCTTGTGTCCTTGGTTTGGTATTCTGCTTTTTTCATTGGGAATGTTTTTGTTACAATTCAAATATTTTAGTGGCTAGGGCACCACAGCGGCACAGTGGTTAGCATTGCTGTTACATAGGGGTCTTTGTACTAAGGGCCTGATTCACTACGGATCGCAATATTGTGTACGCACGCAGTTCAACTGTGATAGCGAGCCACCCCACTGTGATCGCAATGCAAACTCAGCACTACATAAGGTCGCCCACTTTACCATACGCACATCCGTAATACTTAGCAGAATAGCTAAATCATCGGTAACATCGAGTAACATAGGACCCATTCGCACACTTGCACATGCCCTGACCTTACTCAGAAATTGCTAACAACCACGCACGCTATGAGACCTCACACTGCGTATGGCTTCTCAGTGAATAATTTATGCACGCCCATGCAATGGTGTTGAAATGCACTGGTACACCTGACACCCCCTCCACCCGTCACCACCCACAAATGGCACTTCCTGTCAATCACTATGCCATGGGTCTGCGTAGCCGCTGCAATCGCAGTCCCATTCGCAGTGGCTGTTTCTTGCACTGCGGTGCATATCCATGCTCAGTACGCAACAATCATCCGATTGTGTGCGTATTAGCAACTGCGATCCAAGCTGAATCAGGCCCTAAGTCTTGAAGAAAGATAAAGTGGATGGAGATAAAGTACCAACCAATCACCTCATTTTTCAAACACAGCCTGTAAAGTGACAGTTAGGAGTTGATTGGTTGGTACTTTGGGGGAGATGTATTATAGCTGCATGAATCGTGCTTCCCCTCTTTACCGAAGCAAAGTAGGAAGCAGTACCAATGAGATGCAAGAACATCTTGTCTGCCAGAGTGGGGGAGTGAAAACTCCACCTTCCGGTGACCCCTGCCAGAGCACACAGCGCATCAGCCTAGTGCTCATGCGCTGCGTCTCATCTCCTGGCAGGCTCCACAGGGCATGCGTGAGATCTCATGTGCAGTTTGGTAGCTGCAACTCCTGGGAACAGTGATGTTCCTGTTGTGGTCTTAGGCAGATCTGTAACTAGACATTTGGGGCCCTGGGCCAGAAAGAGCATTGTCGCCCCCACCCCCTTCCTATTTTTCAAATAGGGATAAGACATGCGACTGGAAAAGGGGTGTGGACTCATGGGGAAGGGGCATGACGAATCTGACTTGTCCCGTACGATGATGAAGGGGTACCGATCCCGTTATACCACTGTTATCCAGGTGTCACTGCCAAATACAATGTGAATCCAATGACTGCAGTGATAATACACAATAATTATGGAGTAAAACTCACCAGCTCTAGAGGAAGGAGCAGCAGGATTTGTCCACCAGAAAAGCTGTGCACAAGTCCAGACATGGCAGTATAGATCACGATTAAAGGTACAGAAAGAGTGCTACTTGTAGTGTATATGCAGCAAATATCAGCCATGGGGAGATCCGTGTATGTACCCTTCACCGGTAGCTGGTACACCTGGGTTGTGAATAGATGACTGTGCTCAGGGCAGCTATCAGAAATTATGGGGCAGATAGCTCCATATGTAAGGTATCTGACTGCAATGTGAGAGGTGATAGGTTTGAGTCCCGGGTATGACAGTATTTTGAAATGTGTGTGTTAAATAAAAGAGCATGAGATGAAGATGCTTGTGGCCAGATGGAGGGGAGAGAAGGAGATAGGGCGGCCAGGAGATTCCGGCGATAAAAGAAAAGGAAGCTATAATTTAGAATGATTATAAATAGAAAATTGGCAGGCCCGAGCAGTTCCCCCTGCCCTGCAGTGCCGTGCCGTGACACATGTCGCACCACCCTTGTTACGGTCCTGGTCTTAGGGCAACGACAGCTGCAGCTGTCGGAATAGTCAGTGCTACTGACTAGCATATCGGCAGAGATGTGCGGGTTCGGTTTTACTCGGTTCTTTACGCCAAAATTATCGCAAGTTCGGATTAGTTCGGATTTATTTTATTGGCTATCCAAAACATGTGATAGCCAATAGATAGCCAATAAAATGCCATTTTGAAATCCGAGTAAAACCGAACCCGCACATCTCTACATAGCGGCACGCTATCCTGTAGGTAGCAGCACTGATGACAATTGAGCTATCTATGTGTTGTTCTATTCAGTGTGATACAGTAATTAGTAGTAGGCAGAATATCAGAAAGAAGCATCTGTTCTCTGAATTGCTGGCAGACCTGGGGTATGCAGTAACACCTGACCCTTCATTTTGACTCTTCTTCATACTTACCTACATTTCCTACCTTCCTTCCTTCCAGAAGCAATTATGGGCCTTATTCAGCAGTGCACGCTAGTGAACTGCTGAATGTAGATTCCTGATGATCGCATGCGCAGAACGGCTCTGTGATCCCGCACACAAACTGCCAGCAGACTGTCAGTCTGCTGCCATTTGTGGGCGGGGAGGGGGCGGCGATGGCCTCTGTTTTCTGAAATGGAGGCGTATCGCCACCTTTGGGGGGCAGGGAAGAGGTCAGGATCTCTGTCGGCTGACGGAGATTTCCTAGCCTCTTCCTCGCATCTGTGGCAGCCGGCTGCGTGACCCCATGGCTTACCTTAGACGGCCGATGTTACACAGATTACCTGATGCTGCATTGGACAATGCAGCTCGGATAAGTAATGCAAGCAGCTTTGTAATTCCGTCTGAATGTCTTCATGCCCCTGCTTACTTAGGGTTTGATGCGCTTTTGCTTCACAAATTGTGAGAGCAATTTGTCGTTAAAAAAAATGCCTCAGTTGTGACTTTGTTCAAAGCAGCAACTAGATGTGTGCCGACTGGCAGCAGTAATGGAGTATACACACGGTCAGATTTGTCAGATGTGTCAGATGAACGATTGAACGATATGAACGATTTGACCAATGATTTGAACGATTTGAACTATGAACGATTTTTGACTGCATTAAAGTGAATGGAATCGTCCAAATCAGACTGCAAACACATCAGATGTCAGATATCGTTATCTGACCATCGGGAACGCGCATCGTTCAGTCATGTCAGATATGTCAGATTTTCCTTCAAATATGAACAATTGAACGATTTTTTAAAATCGTTATCATTCAGATCTGAAGGAAAATCTGACCGTGTGTATGCACCATAACATATACATCTGGTTTATGCCTGCCACTTATGCCCATATTTTTAACAATTGTATTTTATTAAGCATGAAAAACTTCAAAAATCTCTCTAAAACAATAATGGAAATGGAAAAAGCACCATTGTCAGCAGCGTATTTGAGAACAGTCAATCACAAACAGCTGGGGATCGTCATCATTCTCATCATCTGCTTGTACCTGCCCCTGACAAACAAACTTTTCTCAGAAGCATGTACATCTTTGTCCCGAGTCGGCATCTGTTCATAATTTGCGCAAAGCTATTCTTTCCGTACTTGGCCTACATTAGGATGCTCTCATCTAGACTTATCTTTCTATCCATCTATCCAGGAGCATGCAAACATACAGTAAGTGGCAGAATCATGTGCAGAGAGGGTACACTGCACAAACTGGCACAGTACTCAGCTTCAGTGTTTGCTGAGCTGTGCTACATGAATTGCCTGCATGCTCAAAAGTGTTAAAATGGGAGGCAATTATATTCTTCTTGCATGTGACTTAGATGTGATAAATTAGCAGTAATAGGGTGATGACCACTTTAAATTGAAAATATAGTAGATGTACTGGAGGAAAGTTACTGCTTTCTGCAGTGTTATTCAGGATACTAGTACAAGTAAACTGACTTCATGCAAAATTACACATTGGTAAATGAAGTTAATTATACTAGCAGATGTACACGGTTTCACCTGGATAGACCTTAGATATTTACTGTTTACATTTCCATCTCACCACTCCAATAACACATTAATCTTACACCTCTACAGTAATGCATCACTGCTATAGTAAGACATTACCCTCCCTCACCTGTGTACTAATACGTTCCACTTCTTTACCGTAAAACATTATTCCTCTGTAGTAACACATTTCCTTCCCTTCCCATGTTGTAATACATTCAACATTCTCCTTCCTCACCTGTGTAGAAATACAGTCCCTCCCTCACACCTGTAGTAACACATTACTCTCAATCACACCTATAGTAACTTATTCCCATCCCTCATCTCTGGAGTAACACATTCACCTCTGTAGTAACACAATACCCCCACTCACCCCTGTAGTAACATATTCCCCTCCCTCACCTCTGTACTAACACATTACCCTCCCTCGCACTGTAGTAACACATTTGCCATTCCCCACCCTCACCTGTGTAGTAACACGTTCCCCTCCCTCACCTGTGTAGTAACACATTGCCTTCCCTTAGCTGTATAGTAACACATTTCCCTCTCACCCCTGTAGTACAACAGAGTGTCCCTAACACACACGCATACTGTACACTTATCCCCTAACCCTGTACCCACTACTATATGCTTACCCCCCTAACCCTGCACCCAATACTGTGTCCTTATCCATCAACACTTAACTCAATACTGTACCCTTTCCACTAACACTACTACCAATACTGTACCCTTATCCCCTAACTCTGCTACCAATACTGTACCCTTACCCCATAACCCTACACCCAATATTGTATCTTTACCCCCAACCCTTCCCTCCCTATTGAAATAGGGGAGCCACACAAACTGCCAGTGATGTTTGCCAGCACTTGGGATGACAGTTGGTGTTTGAATATGACATGTGCTGCAGCCACGATGAGACAGCCAGGCAGGACATTGCACAGGGGGAGGAAACATTTTAGCCCTTTTCACCCCCATAGGAGTCGAATTTTGAAAAATCCCTTCTTAGTGGACACCTACATCATGGAAGGAATATACTCCCCGGTTTTCATGTTTCTAGGTCCAGGGGTTTGGGCTGGGCGTTCATGAGTCAGTGAGTCAGTCAGTCACTACTTTACAAGTGAACTTTGCCTCTCTGCCACGCCCGAACTGTTGCCCCAATCTCATTTTTCTCTTCGACTGGCACATTTACATAGTAAGACCTTTATGTTGATACTACAACCATATTTTTATGTTCAGCCGTTCTCTCAAAATAGGTCTCACAGTAAAAAACCTTATAGAGTTAATATCTAGATTTAAATAACATGATTGGTACAGTTTAAGAGTGTGATCAGTTAATGTTGCAGTCCCATACTGTGTTTGTTTGCCTCTGGCTACAAAAATTAGATTGTAAGCTCCAATGAGGCAGGGGCTGATGAATCTGTACTAAGGATCTGATTCAGAAATGTACACTATAGCACTGCCGCTATGCAGCTATGCAAACAATGCACACTGCCAGTTTCTCTGATCTATTGCTGCATCCTACGATGCAGCTTCTGGTCAACTGTGTGAACAATGGACATCTGAGTAACCCTCATGTTACTCAAGATGTCCAACAAAATCACACTTCCGATGCCATTGAAGCCGCGTCCAAGGATGCAGCTACTGGCTTCAGCACACCCAGAAAACGGGGCAGACACCCCGCCATTTTCTGTAACACATGCCTTTGCACCGCCCCCAAATGCCAGCAGTATGTCAATCATATTTGTGGAAATGCGACCGACGGCCCAGAAGCAGATCTGTACACCCGCAGTGCGGCTCCTGCGCAGATCTGCAAACATCAGAGATTTACTGAAATATGTGACTCGGGCCCAAAGTTCTCTGTACAGTTCTGTAGAATATACTGATATATAAATAAAGGATAACGATAGTTAGATTGAAAATGACAGTTTGACTGAACTTTTTTACTAAATGCCTCAGAGAAAAGCAATTTTGTTTCAAATTAATTAGCTTGTATTAAAAGTAGATTAACAAAGAATTTTCTCACATCATAAGAAGTTAAGATATAGAATTAATCCTGTCTACAAACTTAATTGTAGACAGCCTTGTTCGACAACCTACACGTCTGGTAAGATTTATGGCATTGCAACACAGTTCTCTTTGTAGAAAAATTATAAATGATTCTACTAAATGTAAAAAAACTTTGTGCAAATCTATTCTCCTTCAGTCTTTTTTTCTTGGTAGACACATTTTACCTCACCAGTTAGAGAGAAAACCCCCTGGCTCCTTTTATGTTTTTGTAGAGTGCTGAAGGTAAAAGCCCCCAGCTCATTGTTTATTCACTCTCCTCACAAAAACTGGCTGAGCGGCTTTTCCTCAGCAGCCAAACTTGTCACCTTGCTGGAGAATGCTAATGAGAGGAGCTCCTATTTTCCCTAACCCTCTGCATAGAAATGATCTCATTGGCTGATGAACATCTGCAAGTTCTTTATGATTGGCTTTATTATTATTATTATTATTATTATTATTATTTATTGCTGCTCTATGTATTGCAGCTGCTGTGATTCCATACCGCTTCCATACCTGATTCATCCCGTCTCCCTACGGCACAGTTCAGAATATCTTAGCATTGTACTGTGGTGGGCGGGGTCACAATGACGTGATTCTCTGTGCCAGACCAAAGTCAGTATATATGCCCCATTCTATGTTATGTGCAGAAAGTGTTGCTGTGGGACCGATGCCCAAAATTTACCCACCATGGCCTCCAACCCCCATTTTTGTACTCCTGTTTATGGTCCAGGCATATAGAAATTGTAATTGCCAAAAATTAGTAGTGAGTTATGACATAACCCCAAATTACACATTTCAGATTGGAATGACCAGCATGTTATTCTGTTTTCTACAGTTTTCATAAAGTGATTATACCTGCTTTGATATCACCTGCTGGAGCAATGAATCACCAAGGTTTCTGACCCTGTGAAAAAAAATAATAATAATTCAAGCAAGAAAATTGCAAACTCCTCTCTTTTTTTGAGATGCCACCAAAACAAAATAATAAAAATGTTAAATATGATGGCAAAAAATAGGTTGTCACTCTAATTTTTTGATTGTTTATTTATTCAACACTAGGGTAGGTCACCCACAATAATGCTAATTAAGTTTCCAAATCACCAACAAAAATATTTTACGTGATGGGGATGGGATGTGTGAAGCATGAGTTTTAATGCAGTTTTAAAACGACCTTCAATAGAAAGCTTTTTCAGAAAACGCAAACCATATGGGATTTATAGCCGTCTGCTGGTTTGCAAACTAAGGCCCTCATTCAGAGCCGTACGCTCTGAGCAGAGCGCACGCTCTGAATGAGGGCCGTCCTCCATAATTATGGAGGTCCCTCCTGGACACTCGTATAGCTGTGGGTCACCACCCACAGCTCATACGAGCGTGCAGGTTGATGGCCGCGATGGTCTTGACCATCGCGACCATCGCCACTGCGAGCCGGAGCCTGCGGATGAGTTTCTCAACCGCAAGGCCCGGAGTGATTTTTGCTCTATCAGAGCCAAAATTACTCCCACTGACATCACTAGTGATGTCAGTGGGCCGGCTTCTGACGGTAGGCGTTCCCTTAGGAACGCCCCCGGCACGCCCACCAAAGGGGGCGTGCTGTCAATCAACATCAACAGCACGCCCCCTTTGATCAGACACAACGAGCGAAGGAAAGTCCTTCGCTCGGCGCGTCTGGCGCATGCGCACGACGGAGCTCCCGCCGTCGTGCGCATGCGCAGTGCACACCATCGACCCACTTGCGAGCAGACAGCCGCTTGTGAGTGGGTCTGAATCAGGCCCCAAATCTCTTGCAAAAACTGTTAGCGCCTGAGGTAAGAATTTAATTTAAGTCCATTTGCAGCCCATAAAAAACACCTTGTGTAAATTTTGACGGACGTCCCTCTAATTTGAGCTTAGCTTATACTTGTGGCAGTAGCACATGCAGGGGGGTTTCAGAGTACTGACAGAGGGGAGTCATGTTATTAAGCCCCACCCCTCGAGTCATATTTCCAGGATTCGCGGGTCACTGGGGAGGAGGTGGAGCCAAAATTATGCAATATAATCAGAATTGCATCATTTGCCCAATTGACCCGCGAATCGCGGCATTTTGATTCGAGGGGACGGGGCTTATTGACATGGCACCTGGTTCCATCTCTATCTACAACCTGCAGCATGGTAAGTGTGTGTAATGTTTGTGTGACATATATGTGTGTGTGTGTGGATATATTTGTGTGTATATGTTTGTGTGTGTGTGTATATATATATATATATATATATATATACATATAGTAGCAAAAAACAAAAGCGGCACTCCGAGTCTCAAAGCGGCAGATAAAGAAATATCTTTTAATCCATGTAAAGGATAACCAAGCCGACGTTTCGGGGCATCAGCGCCCCTTTGTCAAGGTAAGTGCCGGACTAATACAGTATATATATATATAATATACATACTAGAAATTCCCCCTTAAAAATCCTATGTTTGCCCCTGCTTGTGGGGGTCTTCTGCCTGGGAAGGTGGATAAGGGGCGTTTAAGCGTAATTTCAGCACAGGAAATGGAATGCAGATATAAATAACTACACCCATTTACGATGTATTAAATTTTGTCATAATTTTAAGATCCGCCTATTAGGAGGTATAGCTTTGTGTGTCCCATAGAGCTTGGTGCACGTTTACGCATTGATGATTATACAGTACCTGTCACATCTGTGCCCTGGGTGCTATGTTGAAAGTTGCATTTATCTTAAGATATATTTATGGCTACTTTGGCCACGTTCTGTGTGCGGTCCATGTGATCTGTCCAGGAGACTGGGCACAGTGTGGACTTGAAGAATTGAAGATTTGTTTCTAATCACATTATGGCCATGCTTCGGGAAATTCCATGAGTCATGACATTGCGCCCCCACACTTGCTACTTGGTCACGTAAGTAGGCTCAACCCAAGACCTTAACCTTTGGATCACTGCGCTTTGGAGAACAATATGTACAGTCATCTTGCTCTGTGCTTGGATCCAGTAACCCTCAATGTCATATTTGCAAAGCTTTATTTAGATGCTGTGGATCAAAAAGGAGCAGCCAAAAGCTATTATGGAGGCCAACCTACAAATTGGTAGCTCTATCCATAAACACAACACTTCTTTTTAGAACCCCAAAAAACAAAAATTGTTTTAAGAACCTAATCCCATTTTTTCTGTTCCTTTTTGTTGCATCAGAAGCTGTATTTTGATAGAGTAAGCATTGTGAATTCAATGTCATGGTGAAAAAATATTTAAATTGCTCTGGGAAACCAAGACACATGGGAGTAGCGGAACTACAGCCATGGCAGAAGGTGCAACAGCTGGGAGGCTTGAAGGTCTTCGACAATGCTTCTCCATCATCTATGCTGACCCCCAATTTGTTCTTCAAAGAATGTGGAAAGGTCCAGCACATACTGTAGGCAGTAAAGCCCTTCATGCTTCACTGCACATGTGCCAACCCTCACACATGAAAAAAGTGCAGAGCATTGGTCTTACATGTATGAAGAAGCTTTGCTGGGTCCTCACCCAAAACTTGCTAGGGGATCCAGCAGTTGCGAGTTATTCACCTTTTCATATTGCACCCCCCCTCTCAGTGTCTCTGTATCTATATCTATAATGGGGGCATGGTGAGGAGTGCACACAAGCCCTGGAGCCAAGGGGGCCCCGCACTGTCCACCCTGCATCCAGAGCACTGTCTGACCCAAATACTGAGAGTGGCTAGGTACCATGTGTCCGGTACTCTCTTTGAAAATATGGCGTAGGCAGCTTTGCAGAAGATAGGAAATACTCTGGAACAATGCCAGAATCTTTGCTATCTTTTGTGAAGCCATCAGAGCCATAATGACTGGGGAGAGGGCGAATACAATAAACTTGCTCATGGGCCCTCTCATTTTTTTAAATGCCCATATTCTCTGATAACTATGGTTAATTGTTATCAAGTTAACTTTTATTTGACTGTGCATATGTGGTATTGTGCTTTTGCTCCTTTTTGCACTCTTTCATATTTAACGTTATACACTCACTCTATATATGTTTATGGGAAACTATGGTAGTTTTGGTATATTAACAAACACATCCTGTCAATATCCTCCCTATACTTCCAAATTATTTCATGTTATTTATTAACATTCATTTATATAGATTCTTATATCAACAGCACAGTAGGGTTATCTCCCAAGTGACTCGATGTCACAGACTGATCAGAGTAGTGGTTATTTCCCTAGTGATACTAATATCACAGACCGAGCACAGTGGTTTTACCTCCCTAGTGACTTTGATGTTCTAGACTGAGTCCAGTAGAAAATGCCTCCTTAGTGTTGCACATGTCACAGACTGAGCACATTAGATGTCACAGACTGAGCACAGTGGATGACATTCTAATATCACAGACGAATCACAGTGGTAGTTCTCTCCCTAGTTACTGTGATGTCACAAAATTAGCACAGTGGTGGTTATCTCTCTAGAGACACTGATGTCACAGACTGATCACAGTGGGTGTTATCTTTCCAGTGACCCCAATGAAAGACTGGGCACAGGTGATGCTGATGCACAATAATGTTATATTCCCAGTGCCTCTGATGTCACAGACTAAGCAGAGTGGAGATTTTCTTCCTAAAGATGCTTATGTTACAGACTGGTCAGGGTGGGGTTTATCTCCCTTGTGACCTTGATGTAACAGACTGAGCACAATGTGGGTTATCTCCTTTGTGACTTTGCTGTCACAGACTGAGTAAAATGTGGGTTTTCTTCCTAGTCGCGCATATGCCACAGATTTATCATAGTGGGGGTTGTCTCCATAGTGATTGTTACAGATGAGCACAGTGAGCTTATCTCCCTAGTGAGTCTAATGTCATAGACTGAGAACAGTGGGGGTTATCTCCCAAGTGACTCTTGTGTCACAGATGAGCATAGTATGATCTACTGTATGTAGTGATTCTGATGTCAAATATGAGCACAGTAAAGCACAGTAGAGTTATCTTCTGAGTGACTCTGATGTCACAGAATGAGCACAATAGGATTCTCTCCATAGTGACTATGATGACACCGACTTATCAGAGTGGAGGTAATCCGCCCAATGACGATGATGTCACAGACTGAGCACAGTGAATAATATCTCCCTAATGACAGGAATATCACAGACAGATCACATTGGTGGTTGTCTCCCTAGTGACTGATGTCACAGAATAAGCTCAGTAGAGGTTATCTGTTTACCTCCCTTGTGACTCTGATGTCCTAGTCTGAAATCAATTTTCTCCTTAGTGTTTCTGACATCACAGACTGAGCACAGTGGATGATATCTCCCTAGTGACTAATTTCACATACTGATCACAGTGGTGGTTCTTTCCCTAGTAACATTGATGTCACAGACTGAGCACAGTAGGGTTATCTCCCTAGTGAGTCTACTATCACAGAATGAGCACAGTAGGGTTATCTCCTTAGTGGCACTGATGTCACAAACTGAGAACATTGGGGATTATGTCCCAAGTGACTCTGATGTCACAGATTGAGCACAGTGTGATTAATTCCATAGTGACTCTGATGTCACATATGAGCCAAGTAAAGTTAACTACCTAGTGACCTGATGTCACAGACCGAGTACAGTGGTTTTACATCCCTAGTGACTCTGATGTTCTAGTCAGGCCCAGATTAAATGTTGTCCTTTATGTTGCTCATGTCACAGACTGAGCACAGTGGTGGTTGTCACTCTTGTGATACTGTTGTCACAGACGAATCACAGTGATAGTTGTCTCCCTAGTGACTATGATGTCACAGAATGAGCACACTGGAAGTTATTACCCTAGTGATGCTGATATCACAAACTGATCACAATATGTTATCTTACTAGTGAAGCTGATGTCACAGATTGCACACAGTCCTAGTCTGAAATCTATTTTCTCCTTAGTGTTGCTGATATCACAAACTGAGCACAGTGGATGATATCTCCCTAGTGACTCTAATTTCACATACCGTTCAAAGTGGTGGTTCGCTCCCTTGTAAATTTGAGAACAGTAGGATTATCTCCCTAGCGAGTCTAATGTCACAGAATGAGCACAGTAGGGTTATCACCCTAGTGGCACAGATGTCACAAACTGAGAACATTGGGCATTGATTGATGCACAGTGGATGATATCTCCGTAGTGACTCTAATTTCACATACCGATCACAGTGGTGGTTCTCTCCCTAGTAACTTTGATGTCACAGATTGAGCACAGTAGGGTTATCTCCCTAGTGACTATGATGTCACAGAATGAGCACAGTGGAAGTTATTACCCTAGTGATGCTGATGTCACAAACTGATCACAATATGTTATCTTACTAGTGATGCTGATGTCATAGATTGCACACAGTGGGGGTTATCTGCTTAGTGACCCCAATGTAATTAACTGGGCATAATATGAGTTATCTCCCTGATGTCCTTGATGTCATAGCATAAGTACAGTGTGTGTTATCTTCCAAGTGCCTCTGATGTCACAGACTGATCACAGTGGAGGTTATATCTGTAGTGATTCTAATTTCACAGATGAGCATGGTGAGGTTATCGCCCTTGTCACTCTGATGTCACAGATTTAACACATTGGGGGTTATCTGCCTTTGAACGTTTATGTCACAGATTTAGTACAATGGGGTTATCTCTCTTGTGACTCTGACGTTCCATACTGAGCACATGACTGCTATGTCATAGATTGATCACAGTGGGACATCTATCTAATGTCACAGATTGAGCATATAGGGGTTTATCTCCCAAGACATTCTGATGTCACAGACTGAGTGCATTGGGGGTTTTCCCTCTAGCCACTTTGATGTCACAGAATGAGCACAGTAAGGTTGTCTCCTTAAAAATACAAATGTCAGACTGATCACAGTGGAGTTATCTACCTTATGACTATAATGTCAGAGACTGAGAATATTAAGGATTATCTCCCTAGGCACTCTTAATATCACAAACTGAGCCTAGTGGTGGTCGCCTCCCTGGTGATAGGGTTGTCTCCCTAGTTGTGTCTCCTTAGTGACTCTGCTATCACAAACTGGGCACAGTATGGGTTATCTCTCTCATGACTCTGATGTCACAGACTGATCACATTGGCCGCTATTCAATTCAAAGTGATGATGAATAGCCCCAGGAGGGAACGCCCGAAGCTATTCAATTCAACGCAATGTTTGGTCCGACTAAAGGATTTCTTGTCACCCTCTGGGGTTGCGAGGAGAAATCTGACAAAAGTGCCGTTTGTGTGGCTGTTTGCCTGCTTAGCGCAGCGCTAACAGCCTCGTGGCTGGCACTTTATTTAGAGAATGCCCAGGTTGTCGCTACTACCGGCATTCTCTGACTCAACAGTGCATTGAATTGAATCGCAGCCATTGGGGCTTATACAGTCAGGTGCATAAATATTGGGACATTGACAGAATTTTCAGATTTTGGCCTCTATTCACCGCCACAATGGCTTTGAAATGAAACAAACAAGATGTGCTTTAACGGCAGACTTTCAGATTTAATTTGAGGGTAATTACATCCAAATCAGGTGAACGGTGTAGGAATTACAGCGGTTTCTATATGTGCCTCCCACTTTTTAAGGGGCCAAAAGTAATGGGACTATCAATTCAAAAGCTATTTCATGGACAGGTGTGGGCTATTCCCTCGTTATTTCATTATCAATTAAGCAGGTAAAAGGTCTGGAGTTGATTCTAGGTGTGACATTTGCATTTGGAATCAATTGCTGTTGACTCTCAATATGAGATTCAAAGAGCTGTCACTATCAGTGAAGCAAGCCATCATTAGGCCGAAAAATCAAAACAAACCCATCAGAGAGATAGCAAAAACATTAGGTGTGGCCAAATCAACTGTTTGGAACATTCTTAAAAAGAAAGAATGCACCGTAGAGCTCAGCAACACCAAAAGACCCGGAAGACCACAGAAAACAACTGTGGTGGATGACAGAAGAATTATTTCCCTGGTGAAGAAAAACCCCTTCACAACAGTTGGCCAAATCAAGAACACTCTCCAGGAGGTAGATGTATATGTGTCAAAGTCAACAATCACGAGAAGACTTCACAAGAGTGAATATAGAGGGTTCACCACAAGATGTAAACCATTGGTGAGCCTCAAAAACAGGAAGACCAGATAAGAGTTTGCCAAACAACATCTAAAAAAGCCATTACAGTTCTGGAACAACATCCTATGTACAGATGAGACAAAGATCAACTTGTACCAGAGTGATGGAAAGAGAAGAGTATGGAGAAGGAAAGGAACTGCTCATGATCCAAAACATACCACCTCATCAGTGAAGCATGGTGGTGGTGGTAGTGTCATGGCGTGGGCATGTATGACTGCCAATGGAACTGGTTCCCTTGTATTTATTGATGATGTGACTGCTGACAAAAGCAGCAGAATGAATTATGAAGTGTTTCGGGCAATATTATATGCTCATATTCAGTCAAATGCTTCAGAACTCATTGGACGGCGCTTCACAGTGCAGATGGACAATGACCCGAAGCATACTGCAAAAGCAACCAAAGAGTTTTTTAAGGCTAAAAAGTGGAATTTGTTATGCAATGGCCAAGTCAATCCCCTGACCTGAATCCGATTGAGCATGAATTTCACTTGATGAAGACAAAACTGAAGGGAAAATGCCCCAAGAACAAGCAGGAACTGAAGATATTTGCAGTAGAGGCCTGGCAGAGCATCACCAGGGATGAAACCCAGCATCTGGTGATGTCTATGCGTTCCAGACTTCAGGCTGTAATTGCCTGCAAAGGATTTGCGACAAAGTATTAAAAAGTGAAAGTTAGATTTGGGATAGTTTAGTTTGTCCCATTACTTTTGGCCCCTTAAAAAGTGGGAGGCACATATAGAAACCATTTTAATTCCTACACCGTTCACCTGATTTGGATGTAATTACCCTCAAATTAAATCTGAAAGTCTGCAGGTAAAGCACATCTTGTTTGTTTCATTTCAAAGCCATTGTGGTGGTGAATAGAGGCCAAAATAGGAAAATTCTGTCAATGTCCCAATATTTATGCACCTGACTGTATCTGTAGCGATTCTGATGTCACAGATGAGCACAGTGGACATTATATCCTAGTGGCTCTGATGTTAGAGACTGAGCACAGTAGAGGTTACTTGCCCATACTTACCCAACAAGACATTCTTCTAGCCTCTGGACCTACAAGCTTTCCCTGAAAACTCACCTCTTCAGGCAAGCGAATCAATTCCGTAACCGCTCACATAACCTCCTTAGACCATTATACCCAACTAGTTACTCTTTATACAGTCCACACAACATTTTACATATGTTCTCTTTCTACACTCACACAACACACTGACTCTAGGACAACACTACTTAATAACTGGATCATGTATCCTAACAAATACCTTTGTATTCTTACCTGTCCAATATGCAATATGTAGCACTTATACCCATGTATCAATTTCCTGTTTCCCTATAGATTGTAAGCTTGCAAGCAGGGGCCTCTTAACTCTCTGTCTGTCTGTTATTACTCAATCTTGTCTTAATACTGTTTTGTTCCCAATTGTAAAGAGCAATGGGATATGCTGGCACTATATAAGTAACTGTTTGTGAACAAATTAATCTTAAACATTTGAACAGTTCTTTCAATGGTGCATCTCAGTCCAGTGGAAGGTTAATGCCAATACCTTCCCCCTGGAGCTCACACCATGCAAAGCTGTGATTGTTATGTGATAGGTACATTCCCACAGTCTGAAGTTACATTTGAGTTTACATCCAAGCCATTTTCAAATTGGTGGTTGCACTGCATAGTAACTATTGTATATCCTGCCAACCAGGGTGTATCTATAATGGGTGCATATTATCTAATACTTATCTCTCCAAGGTCCCGCATCGAGTGTCTCAGCCCTGTACAAAATGCCAGTAAATGGCAGCCGTGGCCATTTTTCCGCCGTTTTGCACATGCACAGTAGACTCTGGGCACACTCTAGTGCCCAGAGTCTACTGATGCTGCGATCGGCGGTCAGACGCATCAGTCTGCTGCCGGCCGCCGGGGAGAGTGGAGGGGGCCCCAGACGGGGAATGAACACAGGCCCCCTCCTCTCTTAATACGCCCCTGCTGCCTACAATGCATCCTTGTAATGAGCACTCTGCAAAATAGCAAAATCAAAACACTGTTAGGCCACACTCCAAATCTGTTTTAGCTTTTAATTAAAAGGTAGAGGTTTGGTAGTCCACTTGATCTTTGGGATACTTCCAACCCCCTTCTTTGCCATCATTCCCGCCCTCCCATTTTATAGTGTGTTTCATTTATACCGTTCTAATGCTTGTGATTTGTTTCTTACTGTATTTTGGTTTGTTTTTAAAAAAAAGAGAGATTTAAAAAAAAAAATAGTAGAAGATATTATGGAAGTCTATCTGAAATTACTCAAAGGTCAAACCTTATGTAAACTACAGTATAGCATTCTGGCAAGAGGGATTATTTACTAATAACATGCAAATGTGCAAGAAACCATACCATGGAAAGAATGGAAAATTGCAGCAACATACTGTAGGATATGCCACCGATGTGCCCAAACCACAGCAATTTTGGATGAGACACGTCCAGTGGCGGCTCCAGAGGTGTGGCTGCAGCACAGTCTAAAATTCAAATAGGGGAGCCACTCCAACTGCCAGTGATGTTTGGCAGAGTTTGGAAGGGCAGTTGGTATGGCTCCCCTATTTGAATTATAGACTGCGCCGCCGCTGCAGCCCCGCCTCTGGAGCCGCCACTGGACACGTCACTTTTTTGGAGAGGTCATACCTCTTTTGGCTATCAAGAATCAAAGCAGTCAAATGAAAGTGGTATAATGGATGGAGCAGCTCTGCAATGTCCACATGCTTGCACTTTGAGCTACATCCCGAATAGCAGTTGTACATATATAATTCACCATTGCACCTACATAGAAGATCAGATTATGTACGTAGCCTGTTAAGCCCTACTTGGGTAATTAGTGTTTACTGAAAATTTAAGCACTTCCGCAACAAAGTCATCCATAAAGCCCTAGAGATTATGTTTACCACACATTTGGGGCGTTTTGCCTTAATTCTTCTACATTTTGATTCATCTGATTTATTTAATTTAAATATTTGTCACTGCATGTTGTCTTGAAATAGATAACATGATACTATCAGCAGCTGTTACAGATTCATTACTAAAATTCTCCAAGGATGTGAGAGATAATAATTCTTTCTGTTAATTACCTGCAGATCCTTTCTATTATTTGAACTGTGTAACGAACAAACAGAGAAGCAATTTGTAATTTTGAATTAATAGTTTGTTATTCTGTCATATTTTGCTAATGATCATGATTCAATTACGTAATAAGGTTTCTATGACAGAAGTAGAATAAAGAGCACCCATATGGGATGGAAGATGCTTTATGAGAGCTTACCTAATATTCATCATTTGCTTTGAACTAGTGATGACATTAAGGCATAGGTGACTTGTGTCTCGGGGTCCATGATTCATTTAGTTTCTAGTGTCTTCTCCTCTAGTACCTTTCTGTTATGGTTTCCCTGATATCCTGCGTAAACCCCCAGAACTCAACAGATGAGATCTTCTGCCACTAACAGCCACCCGTTGTTTCCCTAGGACTAGGAACATTCACTGGTACTCAGGCGGCCGCTTGGACTTAAACTCGGAGTAGTAGGGGTTTACACGGAACTCCTAGGAGTGCAAGAGTAAAATATAACACCAAAGAGAGCCGGTAACTGAGATGCGACTAGAGCAGCACTGGTGGTATAGATGCGGCTAATGTAGCACTGGTGGTATAGATGCGGCAAATGTAGCACTGGTGGTATAGATGCAGCTAATGTAGCACTGGTGGTATAGATGCGGCAAATGTAGCACCGGTGGTATAGGCACGCTAATGTAGCACTGGTGGTATAGATGTGGCTAATTTAGCCCTGGTGGTATAGATGTGGCTGGTACAGCCTGTGGAAGAGATGCAGCTAGTAGCTGGTAGAATTGATGTGGCTGGTATAGCCTGAAGTGTTGATGCAGCAAGTAGCTGGTAGAATTGATGTGGCTGGTATAGCCTGCGGAAATGATGCAGCAAGTAGCTGATAGAATCGATGTGGCTAAATGTCGAGAAGCGGCTTGGTTAGCCGTGGTGCGGCTGCTAGAGCCAGAGGATATGATGCAGCCTGGTGACCGAGGCGGGCTTAGAGAGATGCAGGAACAAAGTCCAGAAACAGGAACCGGAAGGGCACGCACTGGGACGCTATAACTGGCAAAGCCATGAGGACGCTGTCGGCTATAAAACAGAAAAAGAACCAATTAGAGCTACAGACGATCCTCCCGTGTTCACAGTATGTCGTCTGGCGTCCAGATCGCCTAGCAACCGGTGGTGCAGTTCCCACACGGCAGGCGGAAGTGGTATATGTGGTCACTGAAGTGCCGGAGTGTGACGAGTCGCAATGGCGACTTGTAACACTTTCTTACTTTATTTGTGATACATTTTCTAGTTTCATGTTTCCATCTATGTAATATACGAGGGTTGTTCAAAAGTAATGCCTAAATGCTCATAACTCTGAAATAATATGCAATATTTATTTGAAATTTTGTCAGCTTGTAGTTTAATATGTCTGCTAGCTATATATGTATTTTTGTTTAGGTAGTCCAAGAAATACCATGGAATCCAGTATGAAACAAAGAGCCATCATTGAATTTCTGGAAAAAAAGGCTGCAGTGCTACAGAAATCCACAGAAGACTGAAAAAAGTGTATGGTGAGCGTACAATTGACTATAGCAATGTCAGAAGGTGGATGAAGCGTCTTTAATCGGGAGAATCATCCGTGTGCGACAAACCTCGTATTGGCAGACCATCAACTGCAGGCGACAGCAGAGAACCGACACAAAGTCGATGCCATGATTCAGAAAGACCGTCGTGTGACCATCAGAGATGTCAGTGATGAACTTGAATGTAGCCATGGCACTGTAAAAACACTAATCAATGACTTGGGATATCGTAAAGTGTGTGCTAAATGGGTTCCAAAGCAATTAACTAGGGATCATAAGGCCCAGAGGGTGGAAGTGTGCAATGACCTTTTGACGAACTTTGAAGCCAACCATGAGACATTTTTTGGAAAATGTCATTACTGGAGATGAAAGCTGGGTATTCCTTTATGACCCAGAAACAAAGGCCCAATCAAAGCAAAAGCAATGGAAACACCCAAGTTCACTTAGGCCAAAAAAGTTTAAATCACAGCGATCCGTAAACAAAGTCATGGCCACATTCTTCTGGGATTGCCGAGGTGTTATTCTCATCGATTACTTGGAACCAAACCAATCAATCAACAGTGATCGATACATTATTACACTTAAGAAGCTAAAAAAAGCCATCCGCAAAAAAAGGTCAACAATTCCACTGTCAGCTTACACCACAACAATGCCAGACCTCACACTTCCATGGCAACATCTGCGGCCATTGCCAAAATGGGGTGGGCAATAATGTCACATCCACCATACAGCCCTGATTTGGCCCCTTCTGACTTTCATCTGTTTGGCCCTCTCAAGTACTGTCTCCGGGGTCAACATTTTGAAGACATAGAGGTTGTTAAAAATGCCATATGTTCCTGGGTCAAACACCAACCACTGGAATTTTTCCAAAGTGGATTCACAGCTTGGGTTGAAAGGTTGAGAAAATGTTTGAGGGCAGATGGTGCATTTGTTTGAGTAGAGTCAGTCTGTTACTAAGACTTCAAAGTATTTTACTGTAAATTTTCAAATCTGTATCTATAATAAAATTTGAGTTGTATGCATTTAGGCATTACTTTTTGAACAACCCTCATACTTATTAGTTTAGTCCTTTAATTTGTTATTATTATTATTATTATTATTATTATTATTATTATTATTATTATTTATTATGTGGCTCAGACAAAATAGTTATATTCGATTAATGGAGGGGGAGAGGGCAGAGGTACTGGTGCAAGGCTTGTTTATTAGCACGTTACACACTTCCCAGATGCAATTCATATGTGAATGTGCATTTATAGGTGCTTTTCTCCAAGGGAATAAAATCAATAAAATTTAAGATAATGATCAATGATATAACGCAATACCTCCTCACTGTCATAATTAAATTAAGCCATATACGAAGCTGAGCTGCATTTTAGGAGTAAAATAAAAAAATTTAAATGAATGAGGGTGGCAACTCCAAAGTGGAAGTAAGGTGGAGCTTGATGTAGCATGTTTATTGTTCCACCAGGTTCATGTCTATATTGGCTAGCCATGATGCAAAATTAAGAGTGCGTGACAGCAAGGGCCGGGCACAGAGAAAGTGGGAGTGGCACTCTTTATTACTGATTATTTTCAAGAATAAAATACATGCTGTATGTAGCGTGTACTATTATGATTTTTCAAAACTACATAGGATGCTGTTCCCTGTAATCATCAGTGTTGAAGATATGTTAATTTGCTTAAATGTTGCTTTTCAAATATAAATCAGAGAAAAACATGTAGTGAAGTGTTTGCAGAGCATTTTATTATTAATAGGAATATAATGAAAAAAATGAATGGACATCTTGTATTCTGGTGATCAGGGTCAGCAGCCCATTTAACTGTAATATTGGAGGTTTATACTGCGGAGGATAATTGCACTTAGCACAGTAATAATAATAAGGAAACATACCATTTCAAATCAGATTCTAGTTTGGCATTACTGCATCTACATATTGTATGTCTTTTTGATGACTTTTCATTATTAATGTGTGATGAGGGTCAGAGCACCTCTTTGTTATCCACTCGCCTTGACAAAATCACAAAAAGGCTTATAGACAATAGCATTTCATGACATTTCACACAATGGAGTTTAACAGACTGTTTGTGTGTATGGCATGGTATACTGTAGCACATTGTGCAAAACATTGCAGAATTGTAATCGAGGCTGGATGACTAGAGGGGTCATACTAGTACCCCCAAGAGCTGATACCCTGCTCAGACTAATTTTCCATCACAGGAACCATTACAATATAATGTTAGCACTTTTCTGCTATTAAAATTATTTTTCTACATGTGTTTGTGGTCCCATTTTTGAAGACGATTAATATTGAATAGCCTGCAGCCAAAATGATCACAGCAGCACAGAGTGTTCAGATGATGAGTGAGTTATGAATACCTAATAACCTTTATACCCAAATGTCACTATCTAGTGTTGTAAGTCGCACAAGAAATAATTGCTTTCCAGACTTTGAGTGTGGTTCTAAAGCACAAAAAGTTATTATTCACAAAAAAAACGTTTAGTTAAATACAATTAGCGCAAAAGATTATACATAACCAAGGTACAGTCGCTACATACGCAAGCACACCGGTCCCAGTTACAGTCATCAGTCCTGAGGTCTGTGGTCATCCCAGAGAATGGCTACTAACTGGGACCGGGACACAGGCTATATACCCTAACAGATCACGATAACAACAATGTAGACAGACAAACATAATTCAAAATTTTCTTGCTCTTGGTCTTTGTAGTACGCTGTAGTTCATAGGACAGTTCACTAGGTGTATGTCCCAATTCTCCAGATTACATTGTCTTTCTTTAATTGATTTGAACTAGATAGATTCTAACCAATAATTTCCTATATTTCATAACTTGCAGATGCATGTTGCGATCTCCTTGCTGATGGAACCAGATTTCTGCAAATAGACAGTGGTTTAGAATGGTACCAAACAGGGTCTGCTTATCATGTACTAAACCTTAGATATCAAATACATACATTTTACATCATAATTAATAACTTTAATATAAACCATAATGTGCAGGAACCTTTTATGAGTACGTGTATATTTATGGTTATATGTAAGTATGCGTTGTGTGTCTACATGCAGTGTAAAAAGGTGCGCTGTATGTGTTTCTATTTACAATGGCAACTGTATATGTGTGCATGCATTGTGGATACAAAATACAAATGCGATCGTTTATGTATATATATATATATATATATGTGTGCAAATGTGCATATTCATATATATATATATATATATATATATCTAGCTTTATTCAGTAACTGGTAATATTACGTTTACTTCTGTCTGAACTAAGTTCAAAAATGACAGACAATGGAGTTGTTCTGATCAGAGATGGCCAGCAGATACTTGATGGAATCACAATGTAATCAAAGGCCTTTCTAGCCTATTTAGAATGTAAACGCTAGTTCCTACAGGCATACAATGATAGTCAGACTTAAAGACAATGTTTCATTCAAAACATTTGTCTGCACCTCACAATATGTGTGTGTTTTTTCAATTACGAGTCACAGACATGTCCACAGGGCTTGTCTCCCAGCACTGGCCAGACCTTGCATATTTAAATATATATAAAGTCTTTTAAATAGATATGTGTATCCGTGCGCATTTATTATATAAAGACTTTACCAGTGTGTAGTAACACGGCAGATGTACACAACGCTAAAATAGCGCCGTGCACAATGATATTATACTGACTACGTTAGATGGCGTCGTGCAGACAATGCAAACATGGCGTCTTCAAATATTTTCAAAGATCTGATCTCAGCCAATCATCCGGCTTCGACAGAGTGGATCTTGTGGGAGCCAGTGTCCTGTCCTGTCCTGTCTTAATGCACAATGAAGACAGGGCTGCATGTAACAGGGGCAACGTCATGATGTGAGGAGAGGAACATAGATAACTGAAGGAGCAGGTTCTCCAACAGCACAGTATAGTAAGACTTTTAGTTAATAATGATATTATTCCATGAGTGACACACATAAGAGCATCAATTCATTCATCCTCTGGCTTGGAAATCGTGAGCTCATTAACACTTGTCCCTCATGATTTAATCCCACATTTCATGCTAGAGGAGCACAGCAGTGACTGAAACATTGAAGGTTTAACCTCCCTCGATTCCCGAAGAGCTGATATTATAATGATGACTGATTGCATTAATAGCTTTGTCATAAAGTGAGTAGCTAGAACTGTAAATCATGCCTATTATCTGCTTTACATCAATAGTGAGCACACAGACAGTTCCCAGTTGCTGCCATTTTATTGAGAAGCTCATTACTGCGCAGGTGAAGGCAGCACAAATCTGGTTGGGTTGTGTTTCTCTACAATACTGGATATTTTCTGTCTTCTGTATCAGTGACCGTCTACCAATGCTTAGCATCATTAGCTGATTCTGTACCAGCTGACACTGACTTTATCCAGCACTTTCATATTCAGGATTTTATCACAGTTTTATTAATGATAATAACCCGTCATTTTGTTTAGAAACTGATTATGTATAGCGCCTTGTGTACCGGCCCAGGATGGAGAAAATACAGGGCCTGAGTGTATGCTCTTTTTTATATTATTTGTAGCAATGAACACAACACAAGTGCCAACGCAGTGGTCATTCAGTCAGAACACAACATGAATACACAGATGCAATATGACAACTTAATTAGTGCCAGTGCGGAGAGTGATGTTTATCTGAGAGCAACTTGCTATAGCGGGTGTGCGATTTGAGTTTATGTGAGGGGATTTGGAAGGAAGATGTGTGGGCTGGCGGCTTTGATGTACTGATTGCTATTTGTGTGTTGTCCCATTGAGAAGTACATTGTGAGAACTGTAAGAGTACTAGAATGGTGTCACCCCAATATTTCATTACAACATTCACACCTTATAATATTCAGAAGTCTGCTTCAAATTAAAAGGTGACCAAAAACAACCAAGAAAGGAGCAGCATGTCATATAATGGAAATAATCTGTGCATTATTGTAACATATATTAGAGTTCATCAAGTGTTTATACAGATCATGAAACTATGAGGTATCATTTTCATTTTATTCTATAGTAACAAGGCTAAATATTCCCCCTATAGTACCCATTTTCCAATCAAGGATGTTGGTAGATGATGAAAATCAACCTCTAATCCAGGTGTGTTTTACCTTCACTGATATTTACAGTCCGAATCAAAACACCTTCATAATGAGTCAAGTAGCGGCAGCATTGAAAAGCGCCGCATTGTAAATATAAAAAAAACCTATTGACATCTTTCATTATTCTGGGCACAACCTACAACCTACTGTAATAAATAAAACTACAGAATAATACTTGAAATAGGACTTGTGTCTGACAAAATGCAATGGAAGACTTGGAAATGCTTTGCCAATTTACAGATAAGGTGGGAATAACTAAGCTTTGTTAGCAACATGGAAACAAACTATGAAGCCTGCTGACTGTTTCCATGGTTACTGAAGTTGCTAAGAAGAGTTGCAAGCACTTTGGTGGAAATCTAGGTAGGTGCACATGCACAAATCAAGGTACACAGCCACAAGTAAGAGGATTTTATACTGCCCCTCAGTCGTTTTGCGTATCTTATATTAGAGATGAGCGGTTCGGGTTTGGCTCAGATCTCCCCGCTAAGTTTGGATCTCAGAACTAACCAAAACATTATCTTTCACAGAAAAAGATGATGTTTTGTCCGTTAAAGATGACGTTTTGCCTCGTTCTGAGATCCGAACTTGGTGGGAAGATCCGAGTCAAAATCTAACCACTAATCTCTACCTTAAATCAGAGACCCAGCGCTGGCAACAAGCAATAATGTAGGGAAATCCGTTTATCAATCAAGTTGAAATTAACAACCTCACTGAGATGTAACACACTCTGGCCCTCATTGAGAGGTGGTCGTAAGAAGCGATTGCTCTCTCTGAATGAGGGCGGCCGCTTCTTTTTTTTAGTGCGGCCTCCTGGTCGCTAGCTAAGCTGTGGGTTACCACCCACAGCTTAGCGACCAACCAGGTTGATGGACGCGATGGTCAAGACCATCGCGACCATCGGGGCTTGCGACGAGACCCTAAGGTTGGGTCTCGGCAACTGCAAGCCCCAGGAAGCTCGCCACTGACATCACTTCTGATGTCAGTGCGGCCGCCCACAAAACGGCAGGTGTTCGCTTGGGACCGCCTCCGTTTGTGTAGACACCCCCCCGCCCCGCCTACAAAACGGGCCGAGCTGTCGATCAACATCGACAGCCGGCCCTTTTGTAGTGAGCTTCTGGAGCGAGAGAGTTTCTCGCTCCGGGGCTTGCGCATGCACAGTGTGGCCGCTGCGCGTACGAAGGGCCTTAACATCGACCCGGTTGCGAGCGCTCAGCGCTCAGAGATTTAGCTTTGAGTGAGAGCAGCGTGTCCAAACTTAAATCAAAATTGCAGTGTAAAAATAAACCATCCCCGCATTTGTGGGCTACATGCAAAAGCATCCATTATTTACCCTCACGCAAAAACAATAAATATATTTGCACCCCTTGCATTGCAACATGATTTGTCCTGGTTTAAAATTTCTTGCTGTTTCTTCTTTGCTCCCAACTCAGAATTAGGTCTATTTATGAAGTTGAGATAAGTCCTTCCAGCATTTTCACCGGAGAAAGGGCTTATCTCAGAGTATCAATGTAGTATCTGTCTGACTGCTACTCTCCGCCAGTCCCATAGAGGACGTCTTGACTCAATTTAATAAGCGTACCATAGCTTTGTGCAACAAACTAATGCCATCCTGAGATATCATTAGCTGGAATGGGTATGAAATCCCGGCGTCTGCATGGCCGCCGGTTCATATCCAGCCCGAAGGGAAAAGATCCCGACAGGACAGGAAAGTGCCCTCTCCCTAGCCCTCCTTCCCCCTAACCCTAACTCTCTCCCTTAGTGGTGCCTAACCCTAATCTACTCCCAGGGGTGCCTAAGCCTAACCACCCCTTACCGCACCATAAACCTAACCCTCCCGAGGAAGTGCCTAACCCTAACCTCCCCCCGGGGGAGCCTAACCCTAACCCCCCCCTCTAGAGGTGCCTAATCCTAACCTCCCCCCAAAAACCTAACCCTAACCTCGCTACACTCCCTAAACCTAACCCTCCCCCCCACTGCTAAAGGCAAGGGCGTCCCGGGTTTACTTCATTTGGTCCGGCGTCCTTCAGCGTTCTGGCATCGGGATTAAGATAAAAGATAGACTTCGGTATTTCGACGCCTATTTTAAGTCCCTTGTCGGGATTCGGCTGTCGGTTTTGAGACCGGCGGCCGCAATAACTACATCCCGTAGCTGGACCCGGTAAAGAGGTTTCACTCAATCCCACCGGTTAAAAAACTATGCACATGAATGGACATCAGCCGCACAATGCATTTAACATAAGCCCTTTTGCAGACAGCATTAAGCTGCTGGTGAATGTGTGAAAACCCTTGCATAGGAGCCCCAGGATGCTGCATTGTGGCAGAAATATATCTTGTTTTGCTGCAATACATAATGATACTTACCACTGAACACTGTTAAATAGACTCCTTTTTTCCAAGTACTAAATCTTCATATCAATTGAGCAATATTTAGGAATATAAACCCTTTAAGAATATAAATAAAAGCAATCTGATTATTCCAAATAATCCCGTCAATCAATGCTCTATTATTTTGCCACATATGCTTAGAAGTAATCTATTATTTTTATTTTTCCAATACAGGAGAACCTACGAAACAGATACAATTTTTTTTTTTTTCACTTAATTTATATTGTGGACACGTTTGAAAGCATTACTGTTCTTCTGTAATACAATAGCACAAATGCAGATATCTAGGAGAATATTTCTGAGACGCGGAATCAACACTCGTTTGCTAATTTGTATTGTATCTGCATGGCTGGATTTGCCAATTTTTGTCAGATTTAATATTTGTGTTAATAAATTTCCCCACTGCTTGGCTTCTCTGCAGAGCTTCTAATGGAAGTGAGCTGCGAGTCTGTATAAAAGATATCATTATGTGTGCTGGCAGGTAACAAGCTCATTATTATGCATTATTTTGAAAGGTTTTCTTATTGATGACCTTAAAACTTGTACTTTACAAATAATAACCTGCTGTACAAACAAACAGTGTGAACTTTGAGGCCTATAGCAACGATGAACTCACCTGTAATTACAGGAAAAATCCAAAGTCACAACCAATACAGAGAAATAGATAATCAGCAACTAAAGTGAGTGTTTAAAAGAACGGTTCTTTGCAAATGCGTCATTAAGATGCTTTTAGAATAGGACTTTGGGGATTGCATGAGACATATTGGAAATTAAGAAGATCATTTTAGGAGTGCAGAAAATAAAAACTATCTATTGCACAGTGACGGAGGTCACATTGTTGGCAATAGCAATATTTATGAAAAGGGTACTCATCAATTCACCAGGGATTAGGGAGATTTCGGATGTCTGAGGCACTTCATGTTGTTGTTATTATTATTATTATTATTATTGCCAGTTACTGTATTTATATAGTGCACACATAGGGCCTGATTCAGACCCACTCGCGAGCGGCTGTCCGCTCGCAAGTGGGTCGATGTTCTGGACTGAGCATGCGCACGACGGAGGGAGCTCCGTCGTGCGCATGCGCCAGACGCGACGAGAGAAGGAAAGTCCTTCGCTCGTTGTGTCCGATCAAAGGGGGCGTGCTGTCAATGTTGATTGACAGCACGCCCCCTTTGGTAGGCGTGCCGGGGGCGTGCCTCCCTGACGGGGGTGTTCCCACGGGAACGCCTCCCGTCAAAAGCCGGCCCACTGACATCACTAGTGATGTCAGTGGGAGTGATTTTGGCTCTGATAGAGCCAAAATCACTCCGGAGCTTGCGGTTGAAAACCTCAACCGCAGGCTCCGGCTCGCAGTTTCGATGGTCGCGATGGTCACGACCATCGCGGCCATCAAAATGCACGCTCGTATAGCCTGTGGGTGGTGACCATAATCTGCAGAGCTTTACACATCAGTTCCTGTCCCAGTGAAGTTTACACTCTATGGGCCTGATTCAGACCCACCCGCTAGGAAGCGTTTGCACACAGACTGCCGCTGTTTGCATTGTGCGCATGTGTATGCATCGCAATGCGCGTTCGCGAACCAGTCCGAGCGATCGGAAAGCATTCGCTCGCTGCGCATAGACGGCCCAGCTGAGTGAGTGACAGGAGAAGCCGTTTGTGGGTGGTGACAGGGGTTGGTCAGTGAAAACGGGGGAGTGGGGGTGCGAATGCAGGCGTGCCTGAGCGTCTCAACGCCGTTTCAGAGGTGTGCATAATTACGATGCAGCATCATAGTACACGTCACCTGGCTGGATTTTATACTGAAGTGCTCGCAGTGCTTGTGGTAGGGTATGGTCGACCACAAGCGCTCTGTTCGCTTCGAATGGTACCCGATGGTAGCGATGGTTGCATACACTTCTTGGAGATGACGTTTATAAGTGGGCGTCTTAAGACAGGCTGGTGGACGTCTGCATACACAGGGCGATCGCATGCCAAGACATAGTGAGCGTACTTATGCCTTGCCGTAGGATCGCCTGCCTTGCTGTTAGTTAGCCGAATTTGCATACGCATCTAGCGAGCGGGTCTGAATCTAGCCTTTTGTTCCTTACCCTAAGGTTAATTTTTTTGTCAGAAGCCAGTTAAACTACCAGTATAATTTTGGAGTGTGGGAGGAAAACCACGCAAGCATGGAGAGAATATACAAACTCCAATCTCTTTTTTGCTCTTTTGTGTCTTTTTGTGATGAGTGCTGTATTTGTATATTGTGCTATCACAGAGCATTATAGAACATAATACACCCTTCCCTATTGTATAACCACCTCTAAGGCAGCATACCCCAGAGACCACAACCCTCCACGTGTCAGTAGTAACTGTCCTCATATTTTTTTCTCCCTGTATGCTAGAAGGGGGAGAGGGGCTAGGCTTTAGGTGGATTTCCTTTGAGACTCCCTATTTTCACAGTACTGCCCTAGGTGCATCACCAGGCAGCCCACATTTTTGTCAGTCAGCTGATTTGGGAACAATGCGACTGCTTGCCCATACAACACCTGCTGTGACAGGAAGCTATGCCTGGCACTGGAGGTAATCTTGATGAGAATTATACCTAATATATTAGATCTTGATTTTGGATTGATTTGCTGCCTGTTAGATCTTACTTTGATATATTAAATCTACTTTCTGAAGTCTAATGGTGGGTACACACTGGGCGATATTACTGAGTGACTGCACGATTACGACATCGTAATCGTGCAGTTGCTCAGTAATCGTGCACAAATCGTGCACTTTTATGTCGGAAACGACCAGCGATGTGCACTCCCGCTGGTCGTTTCCGACATTGTCCATCGCCTGAACATGCAGCACAACCTGATGATCTCGTCAGGTTGCTGCATGTCAGGGAATGGGGGAGAGAGCCCGGCGCTGAACGATATCGTTAATGATATCGTTCAGCGGCTGTGCTCAATGTCATGAACGACATTGAGCACAGCCTGCCGGGGACACACTACACGATGTCGCTCAGGGAGCATATCGTGTAGTGTGTACGCACCTTAAGATTATTTCTTTGAAATTTCTTGTTAATGACAACACAGTCTTAATGGCAGTTCCTACACCCCAAGGCAATGGGAAAAGTGCCACTGAAACTGATTTGGTGAAGAGAAGAGATGAGAGATGTATTGTCTGTTGCATCAAATATGTATCATTTTTATTTTGTTTTAGATAATCGTATTCTGTAATAAGAAATTGGTAACAAATCAATACATTTGAATTTATTTTGACAGTTTACTACTGTTATAGTGATCAGATATAGTATGTGCCCTATAATGCACTTATGGTAAATATGGCTCTGTAGTTCCTAGTGAACTGAAGGTGAACTTTACAACCATCCTGCCCCCACTGTGGTAATGGTGCACATTGAGGCTCATATCAGAGAACATGGAGTAGAGATGCAACCTGTTTAATTATAGTGTTAAAGAGAATTAGTCATTACAAGTTAACATTTTATGATTCAATAGTACCTAAAATAACTGAATGCCGTTCATAATGCCAGTGGCACTTTTATGCAAATGAAGAGATATAGCCAGATGGTTTTGCTTCCTTGTTATTTTGTCATGTTCACATTAGCTTTCATCCACTGGAGCAAACTCATGTTAAGCATTGCTTTTGTGTCCGGGGAAGCAGAGAGGGGCTAGGGCGCAGGCATGACAAGGACACGTAAATTGGACCTCATATATTATACTAGTACTAGATAGATCAAAATAGGCAAGTGTAGATGTAGGTTTTTTGTGATGTCCATGGTTAAAGAAATTGATATATTAGAAAAAGATATATTTGTGCCAACTGAAAAAGCTATGGGTGTGGTACAAAGTGTCACATTCCGAATGTTGAGATTTAGAATGTAGACACCATAATGTCGACACTGATATAATGTCAACATTTTCAGAATAACGACAGTCGACATAACATTTTCAGGTGCTTGTAGCCCTAACTCTATCCATACCCTATCCCTAACATGTAGCCTAACCCTAATCCTAACCCTAACCGCAGTCTAACCATAACCCTAACCTCCATCCTAACCCTAACATTAACTGCAACCTAACCATAACACTTAAATGGACTGTCAACATTCTGCCTGTCAACCTTCACATTGGCGACATTATGTAGACCAGGGATGGGGAACCTGAGGCCCTAGGGCCGTATATGGCCCTCAGAATCATTTGGTCTGGCCCTCTGAGCTTTTTTCTGCTAGCCTCATCTGGCTAGCAGGGTGCCTAGAATGGAACCCTGCAGCCACAATCTATGCAGCAGTGCCACCTGGAATGTCCTTGGAACGCTTCAGACAGTTACACCGCTGCCCTTACAGCTCCTCGGAGCATTGATGTAATCACCGGCAATTGTAGCCCTGCCCCGTGTGACATCACACGGAGGGGGCGTGGCCTGCACGGACCTACAAATAGTGTTATATATATATCAAAAATGGCCCTCGACAGAAAAAAGGTTCCCCACCCCTGATGTAGACATTATGTCCATGTCAACATTGTGAAGGTCAATATTTTGTCCATGTCGACATTCTGGTGTCTACATTTTGAATGTTGAAATTCTGAATATTGACATAATGACTGCACACCAAAGCTACCACCATAAGCAAAAGTCAATTTTGAAACAGTGTAGTTTGTGACATGGAAGCATGTAGGTTTGCAGGCCACAGTGGCAGCATCTACAGGGGGTGGATGTATCATCTGCTAATAAGAGGATTTGCACCAATCATGTGAGTGCTCCTTATTGGGTATAGGCTGGGAGCATGAATGTGCCAACTTAAGCATCCAAAAATTAGATTTCATTTTGTGGGATGACATTATTTAAACAAGATCCAATGGGTCCTGGAGGCTTTCTTTTGAGAAGATGTACACAGTGCCCTCCCCCCAAAGATTTTACATTTTAACAATACCCAGGAGGTGGCAGAAATCAGGTGTCACTCAACTCCTATCAGTAGGAGTGCCCTTTATACCTTACAGGGAACTTTTGCTGGAAACAAGTCATTAAAAGAATCTAAAGACGCACAATTGTCACATGGTATAAAAATTGCCACAACATCTTCTCACTTTTAATGATTAGTTTAAGGTAATAAGGGTAAACTGAGTGATATTTTAGAAGAAAAACTGTATAGATGAAATCAATGATTAATGCGGGGATGGTCATTAAGAAGAGCATTGGCATTCCCCCCACCCTTCATTTTTCAATTGAGACATAAGACGCAAACCCCAAATTTCAACAATTTCTGATGGCAGATGGCTCCATGTGTAAGAAGTCTGACTGACATGTGAGAGGTGATGGGTTTGAGTCTCGGGTATGACAGTATTTTGAAATGTGTGTGTAAATAAAAGAGGATGTGATTGAAGGTGGTTGGGGGCCAGGCAGGAGATAGGGACAGAAAATTGACAGGCCCAAACAGTGCCCCCTGCCCTGCAGTGCCCTGTGCAAAGGCACATGTCGCACCACCCTAGTTACGGCCCTGGTTGAACGTCAAAGTGACATTATAACTATTACAATTTTATTAGTATAGTAGATTTCTAAGGGACCACAGTGCACTGCAGTGACAGCAGTAGGGGAGAACAGGATATATTTAAATCTGGAACAAGGTAAACATAATAAATGAAGACAAGTAAACAAAGGGTAAGGAGATCCCTGCTCATGAGAGCATTTACATTCTAATTGGAAGAGGGCATAGCTGAGGAGAGAGTGTGGCTCAGTGGATTCTAACAATTGTGATGGTGCACTACTGTATTGTGAGTTAGTGGATAGCAGCATGGGAGAAGTCTTTCAGATGGGACTGATAAGTGGTTACCAGAGATGTGGCACAGGTCAGATGTAGATCTAAGAGGGCATGAGTGAAAGTATTTAGCTATGAGATTTGTGAGGTACTGTATGAAAAGGAGGTGTATTTGAGGGCTTTGTAGGTGAGGGTTAATTAGATTAAGGAGGACACAGAGAACCAGTGAAGATATTTGCAAAGTGGTGCAGAAGTATTAATCTCTCTATATTGCACATTTCTGGAACAACAATCATGAAATAGTTTGGTGCAAATTAGTTTCCTGGGTGCACCCCCACAAACTGGGAAATAGTTGTACAACTATAAATGCGTTACATTGACAATAAAGTTCATAGAGAAATTTCTGTTGTGCACCTGCTATTGTCCTCATGCTGAAAAGATCCACAAAATGCTCTCTGCTTTTATCTGTTACATTATTCATTAGATACATCGTTTTTATTATAATTATAAATAATGAAGCTTATGAATAGAGTGTATATAACATTAGTACGGATGTATTTATATTTAAATTGATAATGGATTTCTATAATGTACAATTCCATACATTTACAAAACGAATCCTGATAATGGGGGAAGCCCATTATCCGGTAACATCAACTCCATATTACAGTTCTGTTGGTCATACCCAGTGGCTTTATAGCTTTTGTTAATTATGATTAAAAGTACATTTTAGAAACAGATCCTCCCCATTTCAGATGTCAGCAGCTGACTGATTATTAGCCAACAATGTGCAGGGCCAGAATAAGTATTCAAACCTGAAATTAATTGTATTGTCCCCGAAATTGCGTGCCACCACTCACCATCATATTATTAAATATAAAAATGTATTCCTCAATTAGTTAAAAATGATCATGGCTTTGTTATACTGATATATATCCTACAAGAACCAAATATTGAGGCTACACTGATATATAGTAATAAAAACGTAATGTATTAAATTACCACTTCCACAAGTATAACATATATGGCAACAGGTAGCACAAAAGGTTTAAAAGATAATGCCACTCAAACGTGGATTTTCAGTTGTTTGATAAGTAAAGCATAACTACAGTTGTGGTTGTCTTGCCTTACCAACAGATCCGACAACATTTGTGACTTTCATTCTGTCATCTAATGACATGTTACATGCCGGGTCATTGAAAAATACAATGGGTCCGTGTTATATTGGGGAAGGTGGGTTCATGTTGGGCAAATGTGGAGGCCACATCTTTCTTTGGAACTCTCCAGAAAGCTCCTTGAACCAATTCTGGACAACTTGGGACCAATGGCATGATGCATAATCCTGCTGGAATATTCCATTGCTGTGGGGGTGCATGAAGTCCATGGAAAGCTGCAAATGGTCATCAAGCAATGCAGGTTACCAGTCAATGATGTATTCTTGCGGACCAGCAGACCCAAACAATGCCACGTGAACACACCCATACAATTATGGAACCAGCACTAGCCTGCATGATACCTTGTAGACAACTGGCGTCCATGGCCTCATGGGGTCTGCGCTACATCTGAACCCTACCACCAGCCCAAAACAACTGGAACCATGACTCATCAGACCGCACCACATGTTACCAGTCAGCCAGGGTCCGATCAGTGACGTCACAAGCCCAGGTGAGGTTGTTGTGTCCGGTGTCATAGTGTTAACAGGGGTATTCTGGTGGATATTCTGCTCCCATATCCCATGGAGCTAAAGAACGCTGCACTGACCTGCTGAATATGCATCTAGTACCTCCTGCATTGAATGTGGATGTTATTTGAGCCAGTGTTGCTTATCTGTTACCACAAACAATTCTGGCCAGATGCTGCTGGTCACGATCATTAAGCACCCGTGGTCATCCACTGCACTGTCCATAGTAGGTGTAAATGCCTTCCATGAGGACACATGTAACACTGATCGAGGAATGTTGAATGTCCACACAACTTCAGAACTGGAATGTCCCATCTGTCGGGTACCAACTATCATTCCCAGATCAAAATCCGAAAATTCACGTCGCTTGCCATGAGCAGCCTAGCCGGTGTTCAAACTGACTCATGAGATGTCAGATTACAACTGATGCAGGTCTGAGAATTTCCAAGAAATCACAGTACAGTGACATCACCTACTGTTACCTTTACATGCTGCTATCCCATGACTTTTGGCACTTCAGTGTATATATTGTGCTTTTCTCCAAAAAGGACTCAAAAAGCTTTACATTTGAGGGAAGGAACCATATTACAGAGGAGGCAGCCATCTTGGGTGCTCTACAATATTTATACTGGCTAGATATAAGATGTGAAATACAGAATCATCATTTCTGCAGATTGTTCAAACCACACACAAAAGTACTGTACAGAGCAATTGAAAAAGTGCCTCCGCAGTGACTCTGTGCTAAGTGTGTGACAGACAATGATGGCTCCAGAGGTAGGGCTGCAGTGCAGTGCTAAATTCAAATAGGGAAGAAATATGCCATCTCAGGATGGCGTAAGAAGGATGGTGAGGAGAGAAAAGCAGAGAAGACAGCTATCATCCTGCTTTCTCCTTGTTTTCTCTACCAACAGCACCAATCAGAGGAGCCCAGGGCATATGCTTATGCATATGCCGGGTCACCTGCTGCTGACTGTCTGCTGCTGCTCCAGTGCTTCCACTCTCTGCCCTACCCCTGCCACCATTAGAAAGATGACTCGACGTATGCATATGCCGAGTCACCACCTCTTAACTAGAGATGAGTGGTAAAACCAAACCGCTCATCTCTACCCACATGCACGGCCACTGTAGCACTGCAGCAGAGAAGACCCAGCGGTCACCGGAGGACCGCCGAGGACTGTGGGAGAAGACTGCATCGCTGGAGCCCTGGATACCGGATCACATTGCAGGATAGGTAAGTATACATGAATTGCTACTTAGGCAAGCTATATATTGCATCAAAATGATGCGATATATAGTGAAAAGTAACAATTCAATATCACAAACATACATGCATAGACCCAGGGCCGTAACTATGTTAGTGCGACCAGTGCCATGGCACAGGGCACCGCAGGGCAGGGGGCGCTGTTTGGGCCTGTCAATCTTCCTGTGTATTATTATTCTCACTTGTAGCTTCCTCTTCTTTTATCCCCAGCATCTCCTGGCCTCCTCTATCTCTTCTCTGGCCCTTCTCCATGAGGCCATGGCCCTTTTTCAGTTGCACTATCTTATGTCCCTATTTAAAAAATAGAGGGGGTGGGGCGCCAAAGTGCTCTCTGGCACAGGGCACCAAAAAGTCTAGTTACGGCTCTGCATAGACCCCTCAGTACATAGTCACTGTGGAGGGACTTTCCAAACTCCCTGTATAAGGAAAGCACTGTGTGCACTACATATGTTATATATAATGGGTAGAATTTGCATTATGTGGTCATATGATTATACTATGGGGAGATACAAGAGTTTTATGGATTGTTCATCCTACCCATGATAATACCTGATAAGGCAGGCACCTTGGGCATATTACATTGGTTTCGATATGCCTGGGGTTGTGATTGATAATGAAGAGATACAAAATACAGAAAGTGAAATACTAAATATCCCAAAGAATCATCAGAACCACAATTTGTTTATCCTGCACGAATGAGTACCAGACAATGTAGCCAACTAGGGCAAACTAAATAATTTACAACAAGTGAGATAAGCAATACATGGACATATGATCCATAATAAAGATATACAAAGAAAACAAATACATATAATAAAAAAGCAACATATAAAATTCAAGAAACTTACAGAATCAGCCCCACATGTTATTAATATGACCCATGAACAACCCATGGATAACATGGCAGTGGAATCACTTTGCAGAAATGTTATTACCCAGTTTGGGAAATTCAAAACATGGAATCAGTGAAGCTAGCAGTGGAGGATGAGGCTGGGTAGTCAGTGTTGCATTGTTGCATGTTGAATTTGTTTTATGCTAGGCAACACAAAACATTTTGGACAAGATGTTAGGGTACCAGTCCAATCTAGGCCACCCCATTTCATTAAATTTTAAGCAGGCCATGATGCAGTGGCCCAGAGGGTGTGGTGGCCTGGGTGTAGCAGAAGCTTTGTTGGTGTGCATGTAGTTCCATATTGTTTGTGTGTAGACCCAGAGTGAAGGTAGATAGTATGGCCAGTGGCTGGAACTCATGTGGCAGATGTGGGCAATTCGATGTAAGATGCAAAATTATTAACCTTTACTAGCAGCCTGAAGAAACAAACCAAGTAAAAAGGGTTGGTATGGATTGCTGGTGGTTGGGATGCCGCTGGTCAGAAGAATACCAACAACGGCATCCCGACAGTCAGAATCCCGACACCCATAGGTAAGTATGCTAGCACTAACCTTAACCCCTATCCTAACCCTCCCTCCCTGGTGCCTAAACCTAACCTTCCCCCTAGTGCCTAATGCTGCCCATCCACTAGGTGATTAAACCTAGCGATGGAGCGATAACGACGATCGTTATCGCTCCATCGCTTGGTAATCGGGTAGTAAAAGGTTAAAAACGACCAGCGATGCGCGCGCCCGCTGGTTGTTTTTAACATCAATCATTGCCCGAACATGACGGTCAACCTGACGACCGCCGTCAGGTTGCCATGTTCGGGGGAGACAACGGCATTGTAATCGTGCCATCGTCCCCCGCATCGTTAAATGGATGGGCAGCATTAGCCTAACCTCCCCCCTCAAATGCCTAAACCTAACCACTCGCACCCTAAACCTAAACCTCCCTCCCTGGTGCCTAACCCCAACCCTCACCCTAGTGCCTGACCCTGTGCCGGGATGCCAACTACATCCCAGTAGATGCCGACATGTAAACATGGTAAATACAACTGTTCCTATACCCTGCCACAATGATTTATGTAAAAAAAAAAAAAAAGCAATTTTTTCCCATGGCATTGCTGCTTTAACAACAGATTTATTTGACTTGCTACTCAATGTGGTTTCAAAATGTAAACTACTTCTCAAATTCTTTCAATGACTAAATAATAAATTGTTTTCCATGGAGCAGTAAAATTGTTTCAGCTAAAGAAAAAAACTACTTACATTATAGTCCTTTGTGAATGCCTAATTGTATGCTGTATTCCAGAAGGCAACAAAGGAGGAGATGTTAAAAGTCCAGACTATTATGTTTTCAAGTTGACACGTTTCAGTAGATGTCACCAGTGTGTGTCTAGATAAGAAGGAAGGGGGGCACTTATATATAGCTTTCATTTTCTACCAGAAGTCAGCAGCAGAACAATTAATACCAATAAAGTGAGTGATGGTTTGGGTTTTTTTTTTTATGTTTCAGATATGAACTTCTATTTTAAAGATTTTCCGATATTCGGCTTGATACAGATTTGGGAATAGAGGGCCTGATTCAGGAGCGATTGCAAATGCTGAGATTTACGCAGAGTGGACAATTATTTGCCAGTGCGTAAGTCGCACTGCACACAGGTCGCAATCGTTTGCGACTACATACACACATAGGGATCATTCGCAAAGTGATGTAGTCAGCATTTGGGGGAGGTAATGGGGGAATTTGGTAAACGCAGGCATGACTGCCCGTTTAAGTGCTGTTCCGTGGGTGTGCATAAATTAGCCATTACGATTGCTTTTGCAGCATGAGACCTCTCTGCGTGCAAGGAGAGCTACGGAATTTGAGACAGGTCAGACCTGCAACATGGCTGCCCGATGTGCGTTGATGTTACCTCGTAAGCTTTTCAACTATTAGCATATTTTCACAACTGTTTTCCGTGCGAAATTGCAGTTACGATCGCATTAGCGTCCTCTGCTGAATCAGACCCAGAGTAAGAAAGAGGAAGTAACTGTGCATCTTGGTGAAACCATGCTGCACTGCAGGTGGGGCAGATGTAAAATGTTCAGAGAGATGTAGATTTGGGAGGGAGGTGTTCAAACTGACATCTAAAGTGCAATGTAATAATAGAGCTGTCCAGCATTTTGTGGGCTACATGCAAAAGCAGCCAGTATTTACCCTGCATGCAAAAATAATTTATGTACAGTACAGTATTAGCATCCCTTGCATTGCAACATGGTTTGTCCAGGAACACAGTTACTTACTTACTCTGGGCCTAATTCAGCACGGATCGCAATTTCAATCGCGTACGCAGATCGGCCAATTGTTGCATACTGCTCATGCATATTCACCGCACTGCATGTGCACGGCGACGGCACTACAATTACGGACGCACTGTGGAATCCATTGCAGAGTGAGCGTTTGGGGGTGGTGACAGGGAAGTGGTTGCAGAAACGCAGACGTGCCTGTCCATTTGAATGCCATTGCATGGGCGTGCATAAATTAGCCACTGAAATTGCCTACACAGCTTGAGTACTCACTGTGTGGGACGAGACTTGCAATTTCTGAGACAGGTCAGAGCTGCTGTAATTGTGCGTGACGGGCCAATGCCCTCCTGTGTTACCGATGTATACGCAGGACTGCGAGGTATTACGTATATGAGAAAGCTGTAGTCTCTCTGCTGGCTGAGCGGTGGCAGACATTAGCATATTTTTGCAGCTTCATTGCGTGCGATTAGTTGCGATCCGTGCTGAATCACGCCAATTGTACCAGAAGTGCATATCTGGAAATCTGATATAATGCTCAGGATCAAAAACAGCAATAAACAAATGTAAATTGTCCTAGCATATGGATTGAGTCACTTTTATATCTTGCTGCTCGGATGCTCCAAAGTTCTATGTATTGCATAAAGTTCCCCAGTTTCAGGCAGTTTGCTCTTTAGTGCTTTAAGCTCAATATGTTGCCAAGCTTTCAGAACTTCTTTTGCATGAAAATGAGTTTATACACAATAACTGTTGTCTGCAGAGTTACTACAGCCAGCAAAATCACAATATTCAGCTATTTTCACTACAGTCTGTTCTGTTGTTCTAAATGGTTCTGTTATATGTTCATAAGTATACATTGACAATTGGAAAGAAAAGTTAATTAGTTTAATCCAGGTACTAATGAAAAGAATGTACAATCCAATGAGTTTAGGCTCATTTCCATATTGCCTCCTGGAAACTTTGGGATTTGTTTCAAAGTTTATCAGTCGCCAACTCTCAGTGAAGCAGCCATTTTGTGACCATAACTAATATTTATGAGAATTCAATCAGCTTGCTAGGAACTAGTGACTTCACTGATGCTTGACAAAATGCCTTATTCTTCAGTGAAATCACTGAATATATTTTCAATTAATATAGTGGATATTTATATGGCTCACAAAATGGCTGCCTTCAGTGTATGTGACAAGCACACTAATTTCTTGGTTTATTTTTCACCTCACTTTTTTGGGGGGAAACTCAAAGCTTTCCTTAGAAATGTTATTACTCAGTGTTAACACAATGATAGATGTTTTGATTCTATCATCTTTCATAGTTTCTGTGTCATTTTAAAATTGTATTGATTTAAGTTTCGTTGCAGGGTCAGGAAAGAGATGACTCCAGAGTAGACTGTATCACTAATCATTACCCGCAATCTATTCTGCCGTCAGCAGATACCGTGATTCACTTTTGTCAGCAAGACAAGTAATACTATTAAATAAGTACAGAGATGGAAGTTTCATTTCTAGATTAATTTGCAGGCACTAAACGTAATGGGTTGTAAGGTTTGATCATCCTGAGACTTATTTGCAGGAGCAACTTGTCATATTACATTTATTTACCACAAATGACAGAACTGGTTAGGTAAATCGAATTGATTAGGCAGTTGTAAAGCTGGCAACTCTGATCGTATGGTGCACAGTATACAGGATATTAGAAAAATTTCATAAATTTGATTTTACTTGACTTATTTACAATACACTGAAGTGCGAAAAGTCATAGGATAGCAGTATGTAATGTCATCGTACTGTGACGTCATGGATATACCCAGACCTGCATCAGTTGTAATGTGACATCTCGTGAGTCAGTTTCAACAATTTCTAGGCTGCTCAAGGCAAGGCGATGTGAATTATTGCAGTTTGAACAGGGCATTATAGTGGGTATCTGATAGATGGGACATTCCTTTTGTGAAGTTGTGCGGGCATTCAACATTCCTCAATCTACAGTGTCACGTGTGTACCGGAAATACCTCATGGAAGGCATTACCACTCACCGTGGACAGCGCAGTGACCAACCACGGGTGCTTAATGACTGTGACCATTGCCTTGCCAGAATTGTCTGTGGTAAAAGACAAGTGACACTGGCTCAAATTTCATCCACATTACATGCAGGAGATACCAGACATATATCCAGCAGATCAGTGAAGCGTTTTTTAGCTTCCATGGAATGACTTTACAACAATGATACTGCGCCTCACCTGGGCTTGTGACATGGTCTCATGAGTCACGGTTCCAGTTGTTTTGGGCTGATGGTAGAGTTTGGGTGTGGCACAGACCCTATGTGGCCATGCACCCAAGTTGTCAACAAGGTACCATGCAGGCTGGTGGTGGTTCCATAATGGTGCAGGGTCCGCTGGTCCACCTGAACACATAATTGACCAGTAATTGCTACATTGCATTGCTTGATGATCATTTGCAGCCCTTCATGCTCTTCATGTGCCCCCACAATGATGAAATATTCTAGCAGGATAATACACCATGTCATCATTGCCAAGAATTGGTTCAAGGGCATTCTGGAAAGTTCCAAGGAATGGTGTGGCTGCTATGTTTGCCCATAATTAGCCCAATTGGGACGTGGTGGAGATGTCCATTCGCACCCAAGATCCTGCACCTACAAATATCAGGGAGCTGTGGGAAGCCATCCAGACTACATTGGTCAACATCTCTCCAGAAGTCTTCAGTCTACTTGTAGAATCAATGCCAAGTGGAGTTGCTACACTTTGCTGAGCTTGAGGGGGTCACACACGATACTAGACATCTATCCGATAACTTTTGGCACTTAAGTGTATATTTCATTGCTTCAAAATATTGTGTTCCAATTACTCTGACACCCCCAAACAATTTTGTATTATACTTAAGTTCTGTCTTTCATAGTGGTTCATAGTAATTAATTTCTGTACACTTTGCAACAAGTGCTGTGTTCTCAATTATATATGTGTATAGGTAAAGTTTGGCAAATTACAGAGGCACAGTTTGTGTTTACAGACTCCTGTTTCGTTTGTGTATTTTTCTGTGCATTTACTAAAACATCCCCCAAAATATTATCTATTTTTATATATATTGATATGCCTTACAATATGAAGCCCTTAACTGCAATATCACATTGATTTCAATATTTCCTGGAATCTGTGTTCCTAAAATACATATATGTAACTGCAGCTCCTCGGCTGGCCCTGGGCCCCTTTACTTTTCTGCCCTTACTCTAGTTGCTCCTGACCTTGAGAAATGGTTACCCCCATCACTACTAAGAAAGAGCAGTCCTCAGTGGCTATGGAGTTCCAGGTAAAAGGAAATACTCATCAGTCACTTAGCATCAGACCAGTGAATTTTTTCTGACCTGCATTGTTGGTAGTCATGTCATTGCGCAAACAGAGCATCCAGGCCAGGTCCGTAACAAGAGTAAGTGACCAATGTTGCCATCTGGAAGCACAAGACCAAAGTAGCAGCAAGTTCTCTGCCCAAACAACATCCTTTTACAGGTTGTGGGGTGCTTGCAGATGCACCCAGCTACATAGAAATGCACAGGGTGCATCCTTAGTTCTGTTGTATTTCTGTGATGTCATGATGTCACGTGCACAGGGTGGGGGTGCTGCCCTATAGTGCCTTTGTGACCTGCTGTGACACTGATCCTGTCTCCAAAACTCCACATAAAATTAAAAAAAAAAAAAAAAAAGAGTCATAATATACCCCAACTAGGTTCCTAGGGGAATGGAGGCAGATACATAATGTTAGCACTTGAGGTAAAAAGGAAACGTAATGCCCCTATCCCTCAAAAGTAACTAAATGTATATATTTTTACTGGAACTGTCTGCCTACTCCTTCAGGACTCATGCTGCCTTCTCTCTGCAGGGTTCCCACAATATACAAGAAATGGGACAGGTATAGGGACGCTGGGGACCTATTGATCATGTGTAGGTGATGGGTACAGAGTGTGGTGCACAGAAGTGGGTAATTGTTCCTTAGTGGTGATAAGTAGCACACACTGCACCCATTATGTACACACTTTTAATAGGTCTCCAGCACACCTATACATCTCCCATTTCTTGTATATTATGAAATAATCTTTATTCTGCGTCCTAGGCGGTTGCTCCTCTAGCACCAGTTACAGACATGAAAGAGTGGAGTGTCCATCCCCTAAAAAGTGCTATGGTTTAATGTTGTCTGTCATCACAAATAATATGACTACTACACTAGATTGCTCTGAGAAAACCACCACGTCATAGGTAGGTGAAACGCATCAACAGACTCATAGCACATGTATGACATGCAGGTGACATGCACACGGGTATACACAAACATGGGACACCGACAAGTTTGCCAATTCCACTGTTGCATTTCAGGAATATATGGTGGGCCTTTGGAAGCAGAGATATTGTATAAGTTCTACACCTTTTTGCAGAGTAAAGGCTCAGTGACATATAGTACCGATGGTTTTGCAGTCTTGCTGACAATTATCCAGAAGGAATATGGTGAATATATTTGGTTATGAAATCTGATTTAACTGTCCAATCCGTCTGGTTGGAATGAAAAATCTGGTAATAAGTGGGAGCAAATGACAATAAACCATTTGCTTCGAAACGCTGGAAAACTGACAAAAATGATTGATTGCAAACTGATTTAACCAATTTGTCTTAACGACCATTGTCTATTTTTCAGCGTTTGGGAGTAAATGGGCGATTGTTTTATGCTCCCACCAGATTACCAGATTTTCGTACCAACCAGACAGATTGGACAGATAAATCTTTAGGTGTGTACCTATCTTAACTATGCTTTGAACATTCTGCTTTAATAAAGCCTTCAGTTAAGAAGTTTTGAAATGTATTTAATACAACCATCCATAAATTATTTATACATTGCTGTTGACTTTTTTCAAACCATTGTCACAATGCTGTATATAAATGTTTAACATTTGAACAACTTGAAAAGCACTAAGGAGTTTTTTAGATGAAGAACCAACATATGGTTTATTATACGGTGTCCCTCGATTAAGAGAGATGTACTTTTTAATAATTGTATTATTTCTGAGGCCACAGATTACATTATATATGTTAAGTATATTGAGCTCAGTTTTATAATTAATGTGTTTACATTAGGCATATCAGCTGTTCTTCTTAGTGTACATTAATTTGAACAGACGAATCCTGTTGTGTTTAGATTTTTTTAAAATACGCTTATCTGTATTAATAAATTGCATTTTTTTAACACATTGCAGCCAGGGCTGTAACTAGGGGTGTGCGAGCGGTGCGACCGCCCAAAGCTCTGTGGGCGCACCACCGCTCACCCACAGCTCCTGCAACTGGCTAGCAGACTGCCTGTAACGACACCCTGCTGCCAGAACCTCTGCAGCAGAGCCACAAGGAGTGTACTTAGGACACTCCAGACGGTCACAGTGCTGCCCTTACAGCAGCCCAGAGCATCCTGAGGATGCTCCGGGCATTGCTGTTATCACCTGCTCCCGGCGCCAGGTACAGGCCACGCTCCCTCCGCATGACATCATACAAAGGGGGCATGGCCTGCACCAGGAGCAGTAGCTACGGCACTGATTGCAGCTACATACAAATGATTATATTAGTAAATTGGGTGTGTACTATTCAAAGTAATTTGGAAAAATTATAATGGTGTATTTATGCCCATATGCAGAGCTGTACGCATCTCAGAATACAGCCACCTCTCCGTGAGTGGAATATGCACCTGATTTATATTTTGCACCTGTCTGCATTTTGCTTGTCAACATTTGTACTATGTACTTTTTGTACTATTTGTACTTTTCATCTACATTTGGCCTTTACAAATGAGCACACTACTTATCATCATTAGTGTGTAATGTTGGCCTGGATGAATAAGGAACGCAGTTGCTAATACGCACGCAATCGGCCAATTGTTGCGTACTGTGCATTTGTATGCATCACGATGCACGTGCGCTAACTAGCTATTGTGATTGGAACTGCGATCGCAGTGACTACGCATACACATCGTAGAGTGATTGACAGGAAGTGCTGTTTGTGGGTGGTGACGGTGGGGGGCTGGTCGGACGAACGCAGGCGTGCCAGTGCGTTTGAACGCCGTTGCAGGGGCATGCAAAAATTATCCATTGCGATGCCATATGCAGCCTTAGGCCTGATAGCGTGCATGGAAGTTACCAATTTCTGAATAAGGTCAGGGTTTGTGCAAGTGTGCATGAGGCTGTGATGGTACTCGATTGTACCGATGGTTTTGCAGTCTTGCTAAACATTACGGATGTGTAAGGTAAAGCAGGCATCCTTATGTAGTGCAGCGGCGGCATAGCGCTCGCAATGGATTAGCATCCTATCGCAATTGAACTGCTTGCGTAATCACTATTGCATTTGCAGTTGCGTTCCGTAGTGAATCAGGTCCTGTATTTGCACTTGCCTATACTAGGTGCAAAAATACAACATCAAACAGGTGTATATTCACTTATGTCCTGGTCTGGATAGCCGGCAATTGCACGAACCCCCCTCATTGAACCTGCCTACATGAGAACGCATCTTTTCTCCCCAGTTCTGCCCTCTATTGTCATAAGTGTCAATGTGCCCAAATTGTGTACAACACTGCATTTGCATCCGTTCATTTTATGAGCATGCACAATGCACATTCACAAGATATGCTACGTAAATGGGCATTTCAACATGCATCAGCTTCTTCATGCATGATATTCCTGTAGTACAAGCTAGCAACATTAATCAGCATTGGCCTAATAAAATTGCTGAGTTTACTAGGAAACGTGTGAGTATATAAAGTAATCCTGACATCATTGTTTTTGAAAGCTTGGGATGACGTTCATAAAGTTGACAAGGTGCAAGTGTCAAACATTTAATCATGACGACGTGGTAAAATTCGACATTCTGGAGACTGAGTGCATGTAGTGATTGCGCTGATTACAGTCAGACGAAACAGAACTCAGCACAGGTTCTGTTACTGAGCAGACGTCACTGAACTCAAGTTAGAAGCTGTGTCAATAAGTTACATGATAATGAAAAACATTTTCCTATATATGCACCTGTTACCTATGCCCACAGGATGTACTGTCTGCACAGGTGCTGAGAGGGTAGAGGAGTAGGTACCCAGGCTTCTCCAAAAAGGCACAATCCTGCTCAAGATGGCATGACCACAACCCCTTTAGTGAGCAGTGCAGCATGTAAAAAGGGCCCAGAATTTCAATTGGTCTCAGCCACACCCCATGTGCTTGTCCGCACCCTCCTAGTATCTCGCATGCGTATACTTATACTAAGCAGTACTTTTTCTAGGTTAACAAGAAAATTAGCCTGATTCTGAGTCTCATGCAAAAGCGCACACAGCAGCAGCTATTGGCAGCCGCTCGTCTGTCAGTTTATACATATGTCGTTACAAACTCCTTCCCTTGTGTACATCCATGCGGCTTACTTTGCAAGGGCTGAGACACACACTATTAGCAATGATGTACAGTGTAATAGGATTTAGTGCATCCTCATATCGCCATTGGTCGCACCATCAAAACTTTCCCCAGCCGTATGGTAGGTGCAGTTCCTTCGTCTGACCATGCTCTTCTATTGCAAATAAAATTAAATAACAAGTATATACCAAGAATGGGCGCCTCCAGGTGTTGTTTGTCTAAAAAGCTGTTGTAGTGGAGGGGAGAGTGAATCCCCACATAAACACTTGAGCAAGAAAACAGAAAAAACAGCGCTATAGAAATGCAATGATCTGAAACATAAATACCCATAAATTGGCACAAATGGATGGAAGGGTTGATGTTATAGTAAATTTAATAATAGTAATAGTATTATTAAATAATATATTGAGATAAAATAGCATAGCTTTCTTAACAACCAAAAGCAAAAGTAAAAAATAGGCCTTTTTGAAAAAAATCCTGTGCATAACCTAATCATATAGCATTCAAATGCTCAATATCCATCTCCAATTAATGGAGTATTCACAGAGACCAGAGCTTTAAACAGTCCTCCTTAGCCAGAGGTCTTGCAATTAAAAATGTGGATCACAGCACAGTCAGAATGGCATGGGGATGTTTTGTAGCATAGGTAGACTGTGCTTGTGACAATTGATCCCCATTTATTGCCCAGTCTGCATGCTGGAATATCCAAATACTGGATGTTCAGTGGGTCAATATAGACTGGAGAGCTTGATGCTAGTAGTAAACGGTATGTGCACGGCCAGTCTCTAACGCGTTTCACTGTGTGGAGCAACAGCTTTGTGTCATCCATTCATTTGTGCCAATTTATAGGTATTTATGTTTCAGATCATTGCATTTCTATAGTGCTGTTTTTTCTCTTTCCATGGTCTTCTATGCATGCAGCTGTACATCTACTAGCCACCGCTCAGGAACGCCCATCACTTTTCCACCTTATTTCTAATACTGCCTGATTCGCTTACAACAGCAACTTTGCACTAACCTATGCAAATGTGAGTATGCGTTCAACTAATGTGGAAATTTAGGGGTGCAAGCAGATACCGGTGCCGCCCATTGATTTTACGCCGGTTGCCACAACATCATCATTAGTATCTGCACTTGCACCAGCCCCATGCTACAATAGGTCACTCAGAAACAGGCTTCCCTTCCCCGTACGTACAACTCAGAAATGCATTGAGCTTTTGGTACACGCCCACAACACTCTCACAAGTCAGGGTTGTTACATGCGATCACATTGTCACCACCTAGTTTATGTCCAGAAATTCCCTATCTCACAGAGACACAGACTGAACCAGAATAGGACAGACATATACGCCAAGATGCATAAACTCACAACTGGTCATTGTGTAGCCCGTAGATGTGCAGGCTCAGCAGCAAAGTGTCTCTGAAAACTATTTCACAAAGTTGGCAACTATGTACTATTTAAGTCCTTTATATTAAGTTAAACGTAAAGAAGAGCAGGAAACGAACGTTCCTTCCACTGACAAAACTTTTTAGAATGAGAAATATCCTTAAAAACCAACTGTCTTCAGTTCAGAATGGAAACTTTCGGTTCATTTACAATCCTGGCAACAAAAACACTCATTAAGAATCGCATTTAGAAAATGGCGAGCGCTCTGCTTTCCATATCACAGAAATGTACCACAGGAAGAATGCAATTGTTTTACTTTCTGAATAGCAAGTATTTTCCAAACGTGTCCAGGGCTGAAAACGTTTCTTTCATTTTGTTTTAACAAGTTTGTGGTTATTTTTTTTAGACAGATTGTTTCCTGTACCAGCGAATCCTTCTTTATTTTTAGCCTTACATTATGTAACACACAAAAATTCAATTGAAAATATTGCATCCTACACTGTAATTACTTTATACTGTATAAATACAATGGGCATGATTCAGTGTCAATGGGTGGTAACAGAGGGATTGCTATCCAGACATTCAGCGACTGCGACTTTTTCACTGATGGTGGCCATGTTCAGTTGGACATTCTGTGCCTCCATAGGACTGGTGGACTGTTCAATGGTGCAACCGATGGTGCGTCTTAATAAGCAAAGCGGCAGATTAGCACCACAGCCGAAGGATGTTTCTTTACCAACCCCATTGGCTGTGGAATTAGCACAAAGATGCAGCCGCACGGCAGAAAAAGACAGTCGCAGCTGCATAAGCGCCGACTCTGAATCACGCCCTGTATGTGTTGGTGTTTGGGAAGTCATCATCAAAACAATTTTAGTATAATGGAGTTCAGTTACTTTTTAATTCTCATTATGCGGTCTATTTACTAAGCAGTGTTAGGAGACAGAGTTAAAAGTGATAAGAAAATGATAAGGTGCCAGCCAATCAGCACCCAACTGTCATTTTCCAAACACAGCCTATGAGATGACAGTTGGGAGCTGATTGGCTGGCACCTTATCACTTTCTTATCTCTTTTCACTCTGTCTCCTAACACTGCTTAGTAAATAGACCCCTATGTATCATTGTGGCTAATACTTCATAAATGTGTTTCTAGCATACCTCTTAATTAACTCTACAATGGGGAGGGGGAGCTAGACATGGACATGCTCCACTTCCATTAAGATGCCTTTCAAAATTTTCAAAATGTTATTTGCATGCTACTTGTGCATACGGAATAGCTGCCAATTTTGCCACTGGAGATTGCAGGATATAAACTTCAGATAGGGATTGTCCCATAAAAATTGGTTCAGTTAGATTATTCTACTGCAGCTGGTACCAGTGGAGGCAGATTTTTATAGGTTAAAGCAATATTCATGAAAATGAGTACATTTCTTCACTGCAGTTTCTAAGTGTATTATTAGGTATCATATCGACAAAATGGCTGCCTTCTGTGAAATATTGCATGAGTTGGGTATTGTGCTGCATTAGCCATTTTGCTGAAATGTTCTGGTGATACAATATTATATTTCCTTCTATTCATTTTATTACATTTGTACTTTGTGGAACGTATAGCCTATTAGCAGACCTGGAATAACAACAACTGTCAATTCAATCAACTGTATAAAGTTACTGGATCTGGGACACACTTAAGGCTACATTTTGGAAATGTGCAATATGTTGCTGCCACATGGAGCATAGAGCAAATATTTAACAGATTTGAAAATTAAGCTTATCTTAATAATTAGGCAGGCACAATGGAAGAGGCGACTTCAGTATGTGCAAGCTAATCACAATTTTCTAATAAGCTAAATCCTATTTACACAATACTAAAGTAGAGTTGGTCTACTAAACACTCATTAAACTAAATAATGGCATTTATAATTTACTAGATGTTGTGCCCGGCGTTGTCCGGGTTGTTATTTTATTTTCTCTCTTTGTCTATCTCACCAAGTTCTCTCACTATGGGAGAAATGCAATAGGATGTGGCCAGCAGGCATCTTCAAGATTACAGCGAGTCCGCCTGATATTTTAAAGTGGCAATCTATTAAAAGTTAACTTACTATAAATGATGTCCACTTTATAACATCGACAGACTCACCGGCATCTCACAATTCCTCACATACCGTATATCAGTCTTACTATTGCTTTTTGGGAGGCAGGAAAAGATATATGAGTGCTGTACATGTTAGACCCCATGTGTACACATAAGTCGTGCTTACGCCCCAAGGAAAATATACTATTAATTTAAATAAAATTAACTGAATATGCCAGATGTATTGTAGTGCATAGTAACCAATCATATTTTATATTTGGTCTAGTCTAAAATAGACTAAAAAGCTTACAATCGATTGGTGACCATATTATTAAATGATATATTTCATGATTATTGAAAAATAATTAATTTCAGACATGTTTTATGTGATATTTTATTAAATATAAATTAACAAAAATAAAAACAAACTCATATGACATTCTAAAAAATGTTTTAACTTTCCTTCCTGTTAATTTAATACTTTTCCATCCCTTCCCATATTTAATTTATTCTATGAGCAATATACCTCTATTTAATCATTGAGAACTAAGGCCCTCATTCAGAGCCGTACGCTCTGAGCAGAGCGAACGCTCTGAATGAGGGCCGGGCTCCATTTTCATGGAGCGTCCTCCTGGACGCTCGTATAGCTGTGGGTCACCACCCACAGGCTATACGAGCGTGCATTGTGATGGTCGCGATGGTCGAGACCATCGCGACCATCGAATTTGCGAGCCGGAGCCTGCGGTTGAGGTTTTCAACCGCAAGCTCCGGAGTGATTTTGGCTCTATCAGAGCCAAAATCACTCCCACTGACATCACTAGTGATGTCAGTGGGCCGGCTTCTGATGGGAGGCGTTCCCGTGGGAACGCCCCCGTCAGGGAGGCACGCCCCCGGCACGCCCACCAAAGGGGGCGTGCTGTCAATCAACATTGACAGCACGCCCCCTTTGATCGGACACAACGAGCGAAGGACTTTCCTTCGCTCGTCGCGTCTGGCGCATGCGCACGATGGAGCTCCCTCCGTCGTGCGCATGCTCAGTCCATAACATCGACCCACTTGCGAGCGGACAGCCGCTCGCGAGTGGGTCTGAATCAGGCCCTAACTTCCAATGACATACTGATATATTTGATGACAATTTTCCATCTCCTTGACAGACACATAGGAGAGACTGCTACATAAAGCTCATCACATTTCTAGGACTCCAGAAGATCCTGGAATGGGAGGCCCGAGGGCAATTGCATGGGGTGTGACTCAGATCATCACAGCACAGCTCCCTTTGTAAAATGCTTCACAGCAAGTTGTTGCCAGGGGTGGGGCCATAATGATCCAATTAGCAGAAAATCCTGTTATCACAGCACCACCTATTTCACTGCAGAAGTGTACGGAATGCAGGAGGGGCATTTATCCCTGAAATTCTGGAGTCTCCCAGATAGTACAGGGGCGTAACTAGAACTTTGTGGACCCCATAGCAACATTTTGAAGAGGCCTCCAATGAAGGGGTACCTCTCTACGCAGCCCTCCACCAGAGTGGACTTGCCTAGTGGGGCTGTGCTTACTGCTACCTATCATTAAACTCCTTAAGTCTTGTCATCATCTTTAGTGGCGTCACTGGGGTTGGTGACACCTGATGCGCCAAAGAGTCCCAACATGCGCATCTGGGAAGGGGGCGTGGTCTCATGACATTACCCCGTTTTAATCTTTCTGGGGGAGTGCACTCCTGGAGATACTGGACTGCCCCCAGATAATATCCCCACACTCCAGGCCCCTCAATGACCGGGAGCTACAGGTCAGTGAGAAGGAGCCGGCATTTTGGTGTCACCCCCTTGGAGGGTGACACATAATATGGTCCATACCCCCCACACCACCCTGGTAATGCCCCATAATAGTGCCTCTGACCCATTTTATAGTATGCAGTCCTCCCACACACCAGTGTTATCTCCTAACCCACGCGAGCATCGTCCCACTGTTTGCCGCTTTTAACTTACCTTATGGACTGGTGCCTTTTCGATTGGTAGCTCCTCTTTCTGTCTCCTCACTGGTGCTGACGTAATTAAGTCAGCACCAGGGGAGAGACACAGGGAGGAGCTACCAGCAGACTTGACCTGAGGCCACATCTGTGGAATGCTTGTATTGTCTGATGTGAGCTAGGTGCCGTGGAGATGGGCCTCCAGTCAATGGCAATCACTCCACATACCTATACTGTAGTTAAGCCCCTGATAAAGTATTATTAAGCTAGCTTTCAAAATAGTATAACAGGAAAATATATTGTTTCATTTTCATTTTCCACATAATGATTGTATTTTAGAACTGTCCATCAGCCAGAAAATTAAAAAATCAATATAGTCAAAACTATAGAAAACAAACAAAAGTTACTTTTAATGTCCATCTGAAACTCAGCTGCTTCTGACGCGTATTGTTAGACCTGTCAGCATTCTCCAACAAAAGAATGTCAATGCCTACCTTTAATTGATGTAAAACACATTCATGGTATTAATCTTGCAGGACTGCACATTAAAGCGACAATAATATCAGTGAATCTAGTGAGTGCAGATGCTTTTGTGAAATTCATAAGCAGAGCCAAGACACAAATTAGGCAAGTCATGATAAATGCTTTGACATCCGTGAGCTCAGACAGATTAAGTGCAGTGATTTTTCTTTTGAAAGTAAATTTTTTGTTAATTCTGTCCATAGTTTTGGCATTAAAAGTGTTTGAACAGCTTAATAAAATAGTATTTAACTGTATCATGTAAAAAGGGGAAAATAAATAGATTATGTGAAGTTAAAACATGTTGGGAGTCATTTAGTGTTGCAGGTTCTGTTTTAAACCGTAAAATAAGATATTCATGATGTGATAAGCCAAATATTTGCAGTGCTTAAACATCTAGCACCTGCACCAGCAATCATCGGTTGGATGCATCAAATTGCAGAGGGACATAAATAGAAGGGTTTTCCTGCAAAAGCCATCACCAGCAACAGGCTATGACCGGCTGGGCTGGTCACACAATGTAGGGTTCCCCTATTACAATGTCAAACATTCCCAGCCATTACAGCTGAAATTCCTTTGGTAAAAATATATGGATGACCTATCTTAGGAAAAACAGCCATGAGCAAATAGCACTGAGGCTAAATCTACTTACAATAAACCAAACAAACAAAAAGACACAACTGAAATAATAACTCCCCACAATTCTATTTGTTTTATTCACCTAAAGCCATGATAGGGTTCCTCTTCTGTTTTAAATACTGCTCCGTCCGGTGCAATGCAAATGACAGGCTCGGATGCCAGTTGCTAAGATCAAGATACAGTGGCTACAATATGATTGGTCAGAGCATGAGATCCTGATTACTTAAGGTGCCCATCCACTAGATGATCAATTTGAGCGATTGAACGATAACGATATTGTTATCGTTCGATAATCGTTTGAAAATTGTTTGCAGATTGTTTAAAAAATATCAGTGATGCGCGCTCCAGCTGGTCGTTTAGATATCTATCGTCGTACAAATATGTTGTACAACCTAACAATATCGTCAGGTTCAACATGTTTGCAGATGATTGATGAGCCTACACTGAACGACTGCTCTTTCAGTGTAGGCACATCACAGGCAGACAAACGACTGCATGATTACAATGTCGTAATCGTGCAGTCTTTTGCCTGCCGTCTAGTGGATGGGCACCTTTAGTTGTGGTTACAATCTATGTGGGGTCTAATTACAATGAACAACATAGCTATAAAAGTACCATTAATCATCACCAAGCTGATAATGATAATGAATGGTATCTTGAGTGTGCTGTCACATGATGATATTGTCAAACTGTCTTGATGCACTTTAAGAGTATACTCACTTGGACAGATTTTTTTTTTTTTTAAATTGTATGTATTCTGTATGTGCTACTCAAAATAAGCATGTACAGTAAGTGCACTGGTTTCACAGCGTAGTTTATTTGTATGTCTGGACAAATGTGTCCCACTCTAAATGACCCCATGTATGCACTATGCATCATTGCAGGATGAAATTAAGAGGAATATCATCACTACAAACAGAATGTATTCTAGGGTGAAATATTAGTTGTATACTGTTTCATAGTATACAGATGTAGCAAACATTGAATGGCATGTGAGGCATTAATTGTTAACTGAAAGTTCACTACAACTGTATAAGTCTCACTACAGCCCTAACTGTGGAGTTTGTATATTCTCCCTGTGCTTGTGTGAGTTTTCTCCGGGTGCTCCGGTTTCTCTGCATTCTTGGTGTACAGTTCATACAATATATAAATCATGAAAATGTCTCATGTATCACAGGGATCAATAGGCCTGATTCAGAGTTGTACGCAAACCCAATGGTTACATGTAACTGTGATGTTTTGCAATCTGTGCAGATCTGTGCCAGTGACTATGGTTGCAGTGACTTCCGAGTCGCAGCATGAATGACATACTGCGGCCGTTTGAGGGCGGGGAAGAGGTAGCGACGGCCAACGTCCAAGAAAATGGGGGGCGTCTCGGACCCATTTTCTGGGCGTGCTGAGGCCACAGGCTGCGTCCTTGGACACTAGCCCCAGAGTAAGCTGATGGTTACTCGAATGACCGATGTTGACGCAGTTGATTTGATGGCTGTGTCTCCGGACGACGTAGCATCAGATCAAAAAAGCCAGCAGCGGGAGTCTTATTACTTAGGACGCCTCCTGCGGCTTTTGCATATTGTAGCACAGCTGCTGCATACAAAGATACATCGGCTGTGCTACTGCGTCCATCTCTGAAATAGGCCCAATGATCTCTATAGGTGTTTATGCTCCTCTTAAATTGCTATGGGCTGAGCACAATGGTGGAAAATGTCCAAATGCACAATGGTGGAATTGAGTATATACAGACATACTACAGTATCTAAGCACTCATATCAAACCACTTTTTTCAGGGAACCTTATCTGTAATTATAGTGCAATACAGCACTGATATAAAGAGCTACAACATTGTGGAATTATCATGAAGGTGTAAATGTAATGAGGTTACAAACATGGAGGACAGACTGAGATCTTTGGAGGAGACAAGCAATTATATAGAATGACAAAAAGGAGAAAGTGGTCTATTTATTAAGCTATTTGCAGCAATAACAGATTAATTACAGATAACAGATTTAAGTAATGGGGCAATTTGTCATTAAAGTCATGCTGGGCAGCACGCATCCGATAAGAGGCTGCCCTGGGGATGACATTTCCCAATCACAACCTCCTTCACCAATTGTTTATCACAGTGATGTAGGTGTTGTTACTGGTGGTTATGCACATTCCAGGCTGCTGGTGAGGGATCAAAGATTCCTCCCCAGCAATACTGTAGCTTATAGGCTACAATGACATAAGCTTACAGGGCCATGCTTCCAAATGCTACTTTTTTGGCGCTTGCTAAAGTGCTCCAGACCATAGTCCTCACTGCAATAATGAGAACTGCTGTATTCAGCATTACTGAGCGGAATCACTTGCCGGGAATAGGTAATACCATCTGTAGATGATGATACCTGGCCTTGTTTGATGAATTGCTAGATTCCACATCCTCATAGAGGTCTATGGGGATGATAGTAAGTGACTCAACATAGGTGAGCACAGGAGAGAGCTCCAATTCTGATGTTACTTTGTTGATATTTTGAGAGAAGCTGAGACAAGCCCTTTCTGCTAAAAATGCAGGAGAAAGAACTTTTCTTAGCTTCATAAACAGATCCCCTAAAACTTTCATAGAACTTTGAGGACCAGACAATAAATACTGTAGTAATAAAGGCCTAGAGATGTTCAGATCTCATTTACAAACACTTTAATTGTTATTGGTAAATAATTTTGTTAATGATTATATCAGTGTCTTCTAAAAGTGTATTTAGAAATACGTTTTGAGGTTAACGCTATATAAACTGCTTACCCTTACCCTTGAGCTAGAAATGACTTGGTAATTTCCTACTACTAGTGTCAGATATTGCATCATACACATTTAAGGATATTAAAGTGCACCAATAATCTGCAGATAAAGAATTTCCGCAAAACATGACTGCTGGGAAAAAGAGCAAGGAGACAAATTTAATATACAAATATGAATGTTTTTGTAACAAATGATGGTATAGGAAGTATAGGAGCAGTATAGGAAGCATGTTTACCATACTCACAATTGAATTTGACTTTTTAGTGACTGGTTTTCTATTGTATTTTCAGACATGTGCCTATATCATCAGCCAGAGTTGCTTTTTTGCATTGCCCCAAGATTTAATATAGATAAAATCATTGCATTGGATACGATCACATCCTGAGAGCAGTATTGGGTCATATCCATGAAAAAAAAAAAAAAACATCTGCCTGATGATATCAAGGCATGACTGTGAAGCAAAGAACATGGCAGAATTATAAAAACAATATATGTAGGTAAAGTTGCTAGAAGGCACGTAGAATCCAATAAAGTAATTTGAAGCTTAAAAACACATTTAATGTTGACATGTCTTCTTTAGTCATTTAGTTATGTGTTTGACGAGCATATTTTTTTGTCATTTAACATATTTTTGTTTTCATTGGAACAGATATTGTGTGACAAAGAAATACTACGAGCTACAGATGCATTAAAGTGGGAAGACAAGGCTGCCTCGGAAAACTTTGAGAGCAATGTCGCCCACTCCCGACTCCACAATCCACTCCGATTATTTGTTAAACAATCAGCTCTTCAGCGACAAGCTCAGCTCTCTTATTTCGATACCACAGAACATTTCTGGAATTGGCTCTCCAACGTTACCGATAACCAAGAGTCCCTCGTACGAACTAAACGACGGCCCATCGTAAAAACGGGTAAATTCAAAAAGATGTTTGGCTGGGGGGATTTTCATTCAAATATTAAGACTGTCAAGTTAAACCTGCTCATCACAGGCAAAATTGTTGATCACGGAAATGGGACATTCAGTGTTTATTTTCGCCATAATTCAACGGGACTGGGGAATGTCTCGGTGAGTCTTGTCCCGCCTTCCAAAGTGGTGGAGTTTGAAACTTCTGCTCAGTCGACTCTGGAGAACAAGGATTCCAAGTCGTTTAACTGCAGGATTGAGTACGAGAAAACGGACAGGGCAAAGAAGACAGCTTTGTGCAACTTTGATCCCGCTAAGATATGTTACCAGGAGCAAACCCAGAGTCACGTGTCCTGGTTGTGTTCAAAACCCTTCAAAGTCATTTGCATCTATATCGCTTTTTTCAGCATAGACTATAAACTGGTGCAAAAAGTTTGCCCTGATTACAATTATCATAGTGAGACTCCATATTTGTCATCTGGCTGAAAACTACTATTAGTTAAACTGCAGTACCCCATGAATGATTGGCAGGGAAGTTCTCTATAAGAGATATTTTGTGCTTCTTCAATGAACAATGTTTCTTTATCAGGTGGAAAAAAGTAATTGTAACAGTGTTAGAATTGCATAATATGTTTTGGTTTAATAATGTTCAATTCTTTCTGTCATTTTCAAGTTGTGAGGGTAATACAATTCAGGGAGTGCAGGAGCATATACAATTACAATGTCGTGAGGATTTTGCATGACATTCGCAAAGATCTGGGGAATTTTCAGTTTTTTTCCTTGAACATATGATGAAGATACTGTATAATGCAAGGTAGTCTCACAGGAACAGAATAATATCTCAATGACCACTATAATTACATTTCATATTCTTATGCCTGGTATTTGGGAGCTTGAAGTAGTATTGATTTTGAATTCTAGACAGATGGGACTATTTACTAACAACAAACACATGTGCAGAGCAGCAACCCACTTCAACTGATCAGAAATTAGCTTTGATTGAGTTCGTAAAAGTTAGATGACATGGGTCCACAGGATCACAATACATCAGACCTGCAATTGGTAATGTGATGTTGTGAATAGAAGTTTGCAGGCCACTATGAATTTGGTGTACTCCGCACAAGATGGCAGTGATTACGGAACAAGTAAACCTTGTATCTTTTGAGGAGCAGAACAGGGAAATGTAATATATGTTTCTTCCAATTATAGGCTAGGCCAGTGGTTCCCAAACTGTGTGCCTAGGCAGCCTGGGGTGCCTCGGGACACTTCCAGGGGTGCCTCAGGTTGGTGGTTTAGCAGAAAAAAAAATATTTATGGTCAATGTAATGTAAATATGTGGACAAACAGAAGCGCAAACCAGTCCGCCACCACATAACTGAACCTAAGGATGACAGGTAAGTACAATTTCACTTTACTAAATTCTTTTTAGAATTTCTAAATAACAAACATTTAGCCTAGGATGATGTGAAAACAATGCTGATACTCTAGGGTGTCGTGATTCAAAAAAGTTTGGGAACCACTGGGCTAGGCTCAAGAAATGGCTTAGGATACGGTTGGTATGCCAAAACAAGATTACATGTAACTGAGCGATATATAAAAATTTGCAGGTCTATATTTTTAGGGGGCGTCTGACTTTGCAGAATGCAGCAGTGCTCTTCAGGCCTGAAAACTATCTAAAATATACCATCTAAAAATGTAGTGTACAACCTCAATTTAACAAATAAACAGCTCGACACACATCAAGGTGCAGGCAGTGTGGAATCTGTACAAGAAGCTGCAAATGCAGGATATACATTTCTTATAAGAAACATTGACAGCTGCAATGTCCCCTTGTTTTCACAAATTATTCCAAGAGTGTGACTTTAGTAAAAAGAAAAAAGTAAAAAATACAGTAAATGAGAAAAGAGGGCCTAAGGGGATAGTAGGCAATACTGTGCGATACATTCCCAATTATCTGCTCTAAGCTCACAGACAAATAATGCCCAAGTTTTTCATGGGCAAATACCCTAAATTTGTAGAATTAACCGATATGATTATTTGAAAAATATTGTCAGGTTGACCTTAGGTTTCGAATAAAGTACATTTTGCATTATCATAAATATTTATTGAAACAAGAATCTGTGACTGGTTACCAAAAAAAAGACATCCCATGGACCTCAGCCAGATTACAGTTAGCTATTTTGATACTAAGGGGTATATCTACTAAAGTGCGGGTTTTTAGAAGTGGAGATGTTGCCCATAGCAACCAATTAGATTCTACTTAACATTTATCTTGCACTCTCTAGATTCAGATAATAGCTAGAACCTGATGGTTGCTATGGGCAACATCTCCACTTCTAAAAACCCGCACTTTAGTAAATATACCTCTAACAGACAAGTTGGAAATTAAGGAATAATGGATCTAGGGCACAAGCTGTTTATGAAAGTATAACTTCTCCTTTTTATGTCCTTTTCCAAACAGAACACTAAAATCTTTTAAAAAGGACCACTAAACCTAGAACACAAGTTTCTTTGCATGAAATAAGTTACTAACACTTACAAATGTTAAGTAAAAAATATTTCTCACAAGAGAAGTTATTTATGAAAGGGTGGAAATTGTTTTTCCTATGCACACCATTTGTATGTCTAGAGACCAATACCCTGTTTTTTTTTTCTTTTCAGTGTTTGTTCTTGTATTATTTCATTGTTTGGCCAATTGTCCTTTTACTGTACAGTATTGAAACTATTTGAAAGATATATTGTAAAAAATATAATTATAATAATTATAAACAAACAAGAGGTGGACATTTATAGTTTTTATATTATCTAACTACAGATTAGAGGATACAAGCTTGCACAAAAAATTCATAGTATCTGTATAAACAACTTGAGTCTGAATCAGTCTCCACATGACACTTTGGGTCTGATTCAGAGATGGACTATGCTGCATCGGCTCTTGCATCTGTTGCCGGAGACACGGCTGTGGTAATATGAAAATTCTAGTATCAGCCCTTCCCCTGGTGTAAAGAACTGTGACACAAGGACTAAGACACCCACATTTAGTTTCTTTGCATGCTGTAATATCACAAGTGTTTTTTTTATATACCACTATCGGTGCACCATTGCTCGTACCACTGACACTTGTACCAGACTATGGCAAGTGAGTGTCTCCGTCCGACTCTGTCCAACTATGGCTGCGGCTGTGCATATGGAAATGCAGATGCTTGCGTTGACATACCAGTGACTCTCCCATAACACGCCCATGATGACGCCCACAATTTTTGCATTCACTTCTAGCTACCTCCCAGTCACCGCCAGTAACACCCATTGCTTTTCCACCCCATTTCTGATACGGTCTGTCCTTATCACAACAGCATTTTAGTACGTCCACTCAAGTGCCATAGGGGTTTCCAGAAAAGTGCGCACATGCACAGTTGCAAATTGTCTCTCAACTATGTGAACATTGGCATTGCGTGTGAATTGTGTGTGACTCAGAACTAGGCAATACCACCTAAGTTTTTGGTCATTTATATGCCATAAGAAAAGAAAAAAAAATTAGCAGTGGAAATAAAAGCTATACACTATATTAAGCCATTTTTACACACAGTACATACAGTATAAACTTGTCTGATGGAGAATCCATCCACCCTGATTCAAGTAAATTGGTTAGAGTTTTGGCTTTCACATCCTTCTCCTTGCCCTAACCAACAAATATCTGTTAGCTGTGTTTGTAGGGATGAGGTAAAGGAGGGATGACTAAACAAATTGGTAAAAATAACAGCCACAAGCAGACATAATATATTTCCTGTTACACACAACAAAGGTCTTGATTCAGACCCGCTCACTAGATGCGTATACAAATTTCGGAAAGGTAGGCGATCGCACGTCAAGGCATTAGCAGGCCCACTATGTCTTAGCGAGCGATTGCATTGTGTATGCAGACACCCACAAGCCTATTCATAAGACGCCCCCTTGCGCACGTCATCTCCAGTAAGTTTATGCAACCATCGGTACATCGAGTACCAACGGATGCGATCACAGCGCTTGTGGCTGACCATACCCTGCTGCAAGCACTGCGAGTGATTCAGTGTAAATTTTAGCCAAGTTACGTGTACTATGAAGCTGCCTCTTAATTATGCACGCCTCTGAAATGGCATTAAGATGCTCAGGCACGCCTGCATTCGCACCTCCACTCCCCCGCTTCTAGAGGCTAGCCCCTGTTACAACCCACAAATGGCTAGTCCTGTCACTCATTCAGTAGAATTGCGATGCATACGCATGTGCAGAACGCAAACAATCGGCTGGCTGCGTGCGAACGATTCCTAGCGAGCGGGTCTGAATCAGGCCCTAAATCTCCTATAAAGTTCACTTGCTATCTGTAATTAGAACTGGCCGTTACTGTGAAATATTTGAATTTGTGTCACGGCATGTAAACATTGACATACAGCACATATTTAGAAATGTGACAAGATATCTTTTCATTTTGGGCAAGCTTATACTACAGTTACAGTGGTCTTTTAAAGTTTTACTACAGAGAAGTTTAGGGGGCCAGAAATTGCTCATTTGCTATTAACAAAAGAGCAAAAAGCTATCCAGTATATACTTTGCTTCAAAAACTGTATGAACCAGAAACCAAATAATTTCCTTTACAGAGGTTTGTACACATATGTATGTTTCCCGTGGTGAACCACTAGCAGGGGCATTTTTATAATGGGTGCAAGGTGTGCGGTGCACACGGGCCCCTGGGTCCAGGGGGCCCACATACTGCACACCCTGCACCCATTTAAAATAGACCTACCTCTCCATCGGTCCGGCACTGTCTGCTGAGCTGCACAAATCACACAGGCCCCTCCTCTCTTAACCCTGCATCAGACGCACCTCTGGGACTCCCAGGTTCAGACGCAGTGCGCCTAATAGGTGCCTGTTATAAAATCGTCATTAGCACCTAATTAACTTAATTCTAACGTTCTTAAAGTGATCAGTGACCTTCATTAGGATGTACAAAGAGACAATATATGGAAATCTGGTTCACAAAACCTCATTTATTAACCTTAAAGCAAGTAAAACAAAAAATACTAAATTTTAAGAGGCGCAGTGTGCCTAAGAGGCCACCCTGGACAAACCTACATATTTCCGCAAAATACCCACAACCTTTGTCATTTTCATTCATAAATCAGCAAAATACACAAAATTGTGAGAAAATAAAAAGAAATACGTACCTTCAAAAGTCGGACGAATTCGAGCGCAATGAGCCTGGGAGGCCAGAAAGGTCACTACTGCATTCCACGCAGGTGGCGGGAAAACTGACTAGGGGGGTTTCAAACAGCACCTAGAGATAGGAAGGTACTAGGAGGGGCAGGCCCCTGCGCCCCCTTGTGGTGGAGAGGTGAGCGAGAACAGCTTTGTGGGACCTGTCAGGCCAGCTGAGCCTGACGCAGAGTTAAAGTGCCTCTGACCACTAAGGTGTAAAAATGCAGCTGTCAAGGCACCACTGAATTCACAATAGAGTCTACTTGTCATTTATGTACAGTATAAACAGTCAATTCTGGCTTGGACCCAAGCAAAACATGATAAGTAGACACAATGGGGGCGGTTCAATTCTTTTAGCCACGGCTATTTCTTTTGGGCACCCGACAGAGCAATTCATGCTCCGTTCAGGCGGGCACAGCCGTGGCTGCATACCTTACTACACGTACCATCTCAGTGTGGTGAGCAGAAATGTACCATAAGTCGGCACTTTGGACACCCAAGCGGGAATTTCAGGGCCCAAAACAGGACTTTAGATGGGGGTTAGTTGCTATACATGGTTAAACCCTGTGTTTTGGGTGTGCACACGTGACACTGGCGCCCGAAAAGGAGCAACAATTTAATTGCTCCACTGGGCGTCCATTGCATTTGGGCACCAAAAAAAACATTTTTATCTCCCCTAATGAGACTCATTCATTGTGTGCAAAAACACTAGTACGCATAACCAAGCAAATTTCAAAAGACATGCACATTTCCCAGTTTTTGGAAATTACCTGATGAAATAACTGTGACCACTTACAGTATGCAGGTTTGTAGATTTTGATAAACCATACAAACGTGCCATTCAAGTCCAACTTCTACTTCCTTTATACTTTATTAGTTTAGCTTGATTTAGTTTCGTATACAGTATGTATGTAACAATCATGAGATACAGAAGACTCCACATCAGTCACAAATCAGTGTTTAAAGGATCTTATTATATTGGTCAAAATTCACCTAGAAAAGGTGCAGAATAATTTCTATTAAATGTGTAGGACAAGGTTTACATCCCTCCAGAGCAGATGGAAAAATCAGCTTCTTTGGTGAAGACATTTTTCGTGCGCCGACCAATAATTTAGAATACATCGCCTCATATATTTAATCCTGTCCCGCAAAATGAAATCTAATTACACTTGTGCACCTTAGTCCCAGAATTAATCAACTCCTCCTATTGCTAAATGCAAACTTTTACACCTCGAAACATGCTGCCATTTTGGCCTGCATATCTATGTAGTTCTCCAAAGTTGGGCACTCTTGGGCAAAGGTAGACATATGTCTTGCACTGTGGATTTGAAGTTTTGCATTGGCATTAAAGGGCCTTAGTTAGGGATGCAATTTTTTGGGCTTTGCGAATATTTTTGAGAATTTGTCCTGTTACTTCACTAAGAACCAGTAACATCACCATGAACAATGGATCAGCCTATGAAATGACTGCCTATCTTTGTGTAAGAGGCATACGAACCTTAAAACTGGGTAGAAGGGGCAGGGGAGCAGGCCTGACAGGCAGGCATAACCATGCTCCCAAGAAGGCATGAGGGCACATTACAGGGAGTGGCCACACTGCCAAGCTAGTGCCCCCTTCTCTCCAGTGTTAAGCTCAGGCAATCTCTGGGCAGGCCTGTAAAAACTCATGGGAATGTTGCGGGCATGTCGATGAAAGTGGTTGTGTAGACATATGATCCACTGCTCACATAGGAGGCCATACACAGACAGAGGAACTGACCATGGAGTTGGTGGAAGCTTTACTGGTGTGACCGATGGTGGCATTTTAGGATCCACCAGTTGGTATTACTGCGTGTACGGATGCATCAAGTGGCAGACAGGTGACAGCCAATAGGAGCAGCTGCGAGATCCTCTGCATCCACTTCTGAATCAGTCCCATTGCCCCTTTAATTCCTGCATTTACATTTGATAAGCATTTCAGCATTAATTTGACCATATATCTAGTCTAGTATTTTTCAAATTAACTAAAATGTTCTTGCTTCCATACTTACAGCAGATTGGGTCCATGCTAGTCTTTTGATCGCTTTTAATCATGATCCAAAATACATTTTAATGGAAAGTGATCTGTCCGCTCAAGGTGTAGGGTGAGATAAATGAAGTGTTATAATTTGAGACAATGTAGAAGTGAATGAGATGATAGAATCCATATTAATTGCATGTTTAATGGCAGATTTATGTTCAGAGTCATTTCATCTAATTTTCTGTAGCTCAGCAAAGACGTGTTAGACCAGATCCAGTTACTAGGATAGTCGAGAAGTATTTAACTATAAGAATAGGTTACCTGCGTCATTCCGGCTGATGTCCACAGCGCGAGTTGTAGTCCAATACAGCCAGAGTAACGAGTGGTGTCTGTTTCTACATTATTATTTTGGTGACAGTAATAAAATCTATTGCTTTTGATTACTGCGAGTCGAGTTTTCTGTTTCTAAAATATGAGTGACCTGCTCACTAAACAAATTTTTTTCACTGAATTAATACGTTCTATAATAATATTTTATATAATTTAATAACCTACCATAAAGAATAATCTAGCAATATAAAGACAGCTGCATCTATTATATAGACTTGGGGGTATATTTACTAAAGTTCGGGTTTACAAAAGTGCAGATGTTGCCCATAGCAACCAATCAGATACTTATAATTTATCTAGTACCTTCTAGAAGAAAATAGCTAGGATCTGATTGGTTGCTATGGGCAACATCTCCACTTTTGTAAACCCGCACCTTATTAAATATACCCCTTAGGGAGGAACTTGCTTAAGGCAGCAAAGACATGCTTTTGTTCTCGGACGATGAGTATCAACTACCAATTTGTTTGCACAGAAATGGTGAATACACGGTGGATAATGCTGTTGAATGCAAGTTAGATGTAACTGCGTTCATCTCTGCGATCCAGCTGCCCCTATCCATACGCTAAAAATCATTCAACATCAGTGCTCAATTGGTGCAAAAGATACATCTGAAAAAAGGCGTAATTACACGTATGCACATTTCTGCATGGCCTGAAATTCTGTCAATACGTCCTCTCTAAACTTTGTCTGTGTGAGAACTTTCCGTCACAGCCTAGCTGTTGGGTATGACTCTACACGGCCCCGTAGATGTGTGCACTTGGGGCCTTATTCATTACGGATCGCAACTGCGAATGCAATAGCGATTACGCACGCCACTGCGATAGAATGCTAATCCTTTGCAATTGCTATGTTGCCGCAGCACAACATAAGGACGCCCACTTTACCTTACACACATCCGTAATCCTTAGCAAGACTGCAAAACCATCGGTACCATCGCAGCCGCACGCACACTTGCACAAGCTCTGTCCTTACTCGGGAATTGCTAACCTTGTCGCACGCTATGAGTACTCAGGCTGCGAAATACATCGCAATGAAAACGCACTGGCACGCCTGTGTTTCGCCGACCACCCCCTCGTCACCACCCAAACGGCACTTCCTGTCAATCATTCTGTGATGGGTCTGAGTAGATCGCAGTACCGATCGCAGTGGCTGCTTCACGCACGCGCTCTGCATTGCATACGCATGCGCAGTACACAACCATAGGCAAATGCAGGGTTGGCTTTTGGTTGCCTGGAAACCCCACTCCTCAGCCCACACCATGACCAGGCCCGCCTAGAGCCACGACGGGCCTGGGTAAAAAGGGGGCATGGTCTAATCGTTGGGGGCATGGCCACGCTGTCTTCGATAAAAAAAATGTTTTGCAGCGTCGCGAAGCTGGGGCTCTCTGAACCCCCTCTGCCTGGCACATAACCAGTGGGGGATGGATCAGCTTGATCGCTCCCCCTACAGGCATAGGAGACTGCTGTGGCTGCTTCTTAGCAGCCGCGAGCAGTCTCCCAGAGCAGCCCAGCACACAGCAGCGTGTGCTGGGCATGCCGTCATGTAAGAGGGGGAGTGGTGCCAGACCTGAGTCCCCGCCGGGCCCCTCCAGCAAGCCCGGACCCAGGTAATTTGTACCTGCCCCCCCCCCCCTCGGCACCCCTGACTATGACCACAGCAGAGATAGTAATATAATAGAATTTTACTAGTGCTGCATGTTCTTCTCTACTGCAAATGAAATAAATAGCACCAGCTGTGGATCTTTTAACATGTGTCAGTCAGTAATAAATACACTTGTGCACCAACTAGGAGATCTTGAAAACATGCACTGTTAGGGGTGCACTGCTAGAGACCAATATGTACATATACAGTGCCTTGCAAAAGTATTCACTCCCTTGGCTTTTATGTGATGGATCTTCACGAAATAGTCTAATTTGGTGAAGTGAAATGAGAAAAATATATATAAAAAAGAATCTTTATAAATAAAATTCTGAAAATTGGCATGTGCATATGTAATCACCCCCTTTGCTATGAAGCCCCTCAATAGTTCTGGTGCAACCAATTACCTTCAGAAGTCACATAATTAGTGAAATGAAGTCCACCTGTGTGAAATCTAAGTGTCACATGATCTGTCAGTATAAACACACCTTTTCTGAAAGGCCCCAGAGGCTGCAACACCACTAAGCAAGAGGCATCACACCATGAAGACCAAGGAGCTCTCCAAACAAGTCAGGGACAAAGTTGTTGAGAAGTACAATTCTGGGTTGGGTTATAAAAATATCCAAATCTTTGATGATCCCCCGACGCACCATCAAATCCATCATCATCATATGGAAAGAACATGGTACCACAACAAACCTGCCAAGAGAGGGCCGTCCACCAAAACTCACATACCGGGCAAGGAGGGGATTAATCAGAGAGGCAGCACAGAGACCAAAGGTAACCCTGAAGGAGCTGGAGAGTTCCACAGCAGAGACTGGTGTATCTGTGCATGTGACCACAATAAGCCGTACACACCATAGAGCTGGGCTTTATGGAAGAGTGGCCAGAAAAAATCCATAACTTAGTGATAAAAATAAGAAGACTCGATCTGAGTTTGCCAAAAGGCATGTGGGCGACTCCCCAAGTGTATGGCGGAAGGTGCTCTGGTCAGATGAGACTAAAATGTATCTTTTCGTCCACCAAGGAAAACGCTATGTCTGGCGTAAACCCAACACATCCCATCACCCCAAGAACACCATCCCCACAGTGAAACATGGTGGTGGCAGCATCATGCTGTGGGGATGTTTTTCAGCAGCAGAGACTGGGAAACTGATTTGAGTCGAGGGAAAGATGGATGGTGCTAAATACAGGGATATTCTTGAGCAAATCCTGTTTCAGTCTGCCTGTGATTTGAGACTGGGACGGAGGTTCACCTTCCAGCAGGACAATGACCCGAAGCATACTGCTAAAGCAACACTTGAGGGGTTTAAGGGGAACCATTTAAATGTGTTAGAATGGCCTAGTCAAAGCCCAGATCTCAATCCAATTGAGAATCTGTGGTCAGACTTGAAGATTGCTGTTCACAAGCGGATACCATCCAACATGAAGGAGCTGGAGTAGTTTTGCCTTGAGGAATGGGCAAAAATCCTAGGGGCAAGATGTGGCAAGCTTATAGAGACTTATCCAAAGCGACTTGCAGCTGTAATTGCCGCAAAAGGTGGCTCGACAAAGTACTGACTTTAGGGGGGTGAATAGTTATGCACGCTGAAGTTTTCTGTTACCCTAAATGTTGTTTGATTCACAATATAAAAAAAAAACACAACTTCACAGTTGTAGGCATGTTCTGTGAATGAAATGATGCACACCTTCAAACAATCCATTTTAATTCCAAGTTGTAAGGCAAGAAAACATGAAAAATGCAAAGGCGGGTGAATACTTTTGCAAGGCACTGTATGTCCAGGGCAGTTCTAGGTTCTTCTGCTGCTCCCCCAGACTCACAAACTTGCTCCAATGCACTGGAATGGAGCCCACATCTGAAATAACAACATTCAGCTCAGGCAGGATGGCCTACTGGTGCATCTAATGTTTTACCGTGATCACTCGTCCTGTATATGCTGGAATTAATACACACAATACACTTTGTAGGACACATATTAAAGCTGGTTGAATACTAATTAATTATGTCCTCTTCATGGACTGGCCACACTCCTTCTAAAATCAAGCATTTGGAAACCCCCCTATAGAAATCCTGCATTTGCCACTGACAACAATCGTCCGATTCCGTGCGTATTAGCAGTTGCAATCCTTGCGGAATCAGGCACTTGGTTCCAAAGCATGCGCAGTGAGAACACATGGAAGATACACTCTGCAAACAGGTATGAGCTTGTGAAGTGCTGAATCTCTAACTTGTGGTGTTCCTATTTACGGTGGCCTCGGGTAGGAGAGATGGTAAGTAACATTCATACACAGGCTCACAATGTAGAGTCATTCTGTAATTATAACAAAGTTTGAGAGGGTCTGAGGCAAAAGAGAAGACAAGGCTTGAATGCACAGTTATAATACTGGATTAATGCATTTCTCTGCACTGGATTATTAGTAAAGAGACTGTCCCTCCCAGGTGAAGTCTGCTTGTGACAAGACAACCTAATTTCATGTCATCAGGACACTAATTCAAATAAACTATTACAGCATTACTTAGCTGCAGCCATATGAGTACACTGGGATGTGGTCACAATACCAACCGCAGTGATCCCGACACCTGTCAGAATCCTGGCACTGGCATCCCGACCGCTGACATCCTGAAGGTAAGTAGCAGGACTAGGGGGAGGGTTAGGTGCAGGGAGGGGGAGGTTAGGTTTAGGCACCGCGGAGGGAGGGAGGTTTAGGGAGAGGGGGAGGTTTAGGATACTGACCAAGAGATGTCGGTTTTCTAACCCTGTCGTGATACCGGCGTCAGGACTCTGACTGCCAGGATCCAGAGTGCCGGCATCCTGTACCCAACCCGAATACACCATGTGTATTTACATAATGTCTTTACGACTGGGTTCTTTTTGACCATTATAGGAGCAGATTCAGAGGTCGACACCATTTTGATTTGATTGACCGATATTTTTTGATATGCGCTATAGCCGCACTGCACATGTGTAGCTCTGGTCTTGTGCTGTCAGTCACAGTGTGACTGTAGACATTGGTTGATTGACCGTCTGCAGCCATTTGGTGGTGGCGATAGGGAGGGGGATTTAATACACAGGTGTGTTGCCTGCATTTTGGGAGCATGTCGAAGCCAGTGACTGCATCCTCGGACGCAGATTCACTGGTCTCAGCAGGTTAGTTGTGATGGACATGGTTACTCAGATGCCCGATGGTTGTTGCGATGGTCACAATGTTCTCCCAATACTATGCCTTCGGAAGCATGCAATGGATTTCAGTAGTTGATGGGGGGCGTCTCTTTACCGAAGATGCCACCTGCAGTATTAGCATATTACTCAGATTCGCTATCTAGGACGCAGCATCAATCCCTCTTGCGTCCACCTCTGAATCAATACCATAGAGCTGTATCAGGTAGAATAATAAATAAAAAGGAAACAGTAGATAAAATAAGCAAAACCTATGAATGCTGCCCCTTAGCAGTGCTATCCAAGGCACGTCTCAAATTTGTCTTTTTTATAAATACAGACCATTGTTTATGAGCACCAGGATCTGAAACCACAGGGGTCATCTTTCAATATATGAATACTTGTAAAGGGACCCGTCATATGCTGAGCCTGAGGCCCCTGTCCCTCCACCCATTACACTCAGTCTGTCCCTGCCCCCTCTTTCCACTGTCTATGTCTTCCCTGTCTCCCTAGCAGTGGAAGCCATTGGAGGGGCAATGTGTGCCCCAGCCTCACAGGGAATGTATGTCGGAGACGGGACAGACTGTGACTGCTCTATGGGTAATTCTGCTCTTTACTTGGGAGTTTTATTCAGAAGGAAGAAATACATGTATATATGACCAAGGTAAGATAATGTTATCCTTAATATGGCATATTTATAACTAGAGCTTATTTTACATTTTCATGAAAATGTATGGGTAAAATTAATTCTACAAAAAACTTATGTCTCTTCAACCAAGGTAAGAATAAATATCAGAGATAGGTAATCAGCCATACACCTAGGTCATCATTACAGTCAGCAGATTATCGGCAGTAAATCAACTTATGTATTAAAAGCCAATCCTGATCCAGGAGCCTTCAAAGGCATCCCTATATTCCATTCCCACATGCACACCAACAAACATAAGCATGTGTTTTTTTAAATGATTGCATGCATGTAACCTGATATTTAAATCTTCAAAATCAATAACTGTAGCCTCACTCCATTTGCTGCCTGGGTTTCTGGTTGCCCTGAAAGTAACCAGTCTTACAGCAGTTAAATCACATTTTCTTCTTGGCTGCCACATGGAGAAGAAATGCTAATTGGCTCAGTGCAGCCATGTGATATACATGGCTCCTCCCTGTTAGCCACTGGGAACCATCTCTGAGGTCTTATCAGCATAGAATATTGGGAGAGGGGATATAAAACTTGATGAATGGGGACTGTACATTGAATAATGGACAGGAAAGGGTGCTATATGTTTTATAATAGTCATAGTCAAAAGGGAGGCCAAGGACTATATTCTAGGCATCAGAATAGCTATGAATATACAACGGATCACAGAAGGGAGCATGTTATCACTATAATAATCATTAATAGCTGTCTCTTCTCCATCATGCACAGTGGGAGCTATGGCTAGGTGAGGAGGCACCCTGGTGAATGATAGGTCACAAATACTATATAATATACATTGTATATTTGTAATATTATTAATTAATATGAAATACAAGGGGTATATTGGGTTGAAGCAAGAGCTACTTGGAGATAAGGTGGTGACGGGGTAACAGGATGAGGTTTATGTGCAGCCTCTGGGCTTTAATGTGTCTCTCCTTGGGCTGCAGGATGAATACACCTTTGCCTACAACTGCTACAGGGACCTATGCTACTCCAAGACCCTGGCCCCTACTATACATAGCTAAGGTACACTAAGTCACCCACCTCACTCAGTGAAGAGCCATTGCTCTTTCAGGGGAATATTATCTCTAATTATGCTAAACATCAGTTTATTCGTTAGAGAAAAAAGCACATTGTAGACAGAATTCTACTTCCATAGACATGCTTAGGCTTATAATGCATTGTGCATCATGTCAACATATCTGAAATGCGGGTGCACACTCTAACCATGCTGAACCTAATAATAATACTGCTAAATTGCATCCAAGAGGTTCTTAGCAGAATGATGGCCATAATTATGGGCCTGCCCACCATATCCAGGTGACCTCCATCAGGCAGGTCCCTAACACTCCTATGAAACAAATACAGGGCACGGGACCCCCTAGGCCAGCCCAGCAGAGCCGCCCCATGACATCACACTTGTGTGAGATTAAAGTGAAGGTTAAAGAATAATAAAGAGACACCTATGTGTTAAGTCCTACATAAGTAGGAGGTTATACTGTAATAAAAAGTGTATAAAGCATTACATATATAAAAACAAACTAAAGAAGTGAAAAAGTAAACATTATGATGCCATGAAACAGTCCAGCCACACCAGCCCAGAGAGCCCAGCACCCCAATACCAGTCCCAAAACTGACACACAGCATATATATATATATATATATATATGCAACTAGTAGATTCTTTAGAGCGCCAGAGATCTGCGGTTTACCATAAAAACATACATACATGTGTTTCTAATAGTAATAGTAGTATATAAATATCAAAAATATGACATAAAACAATGGGGGGCACCCCCCGAAAAATATATGGGGTGTCAGCTCAATCCAATAAAAATGAGGGGTGGTAAACCCTTTAGAAAATTGTGAAACTAGCAGAACTGGATCAGAGCGCCAGAAAGTGCCACAGAGTGTAAAAAACAGTATATAAATTTTAAAGTGCAAGTGCTGTAGTGCAAGGAATGACCTAGTTAAACGAATACTATAGCACCAGTCAGAAGGTAAACATAAAAACAATGCAATTTATTTATAAAAGTAATTATAAAAGACGGAAACATATACAATATACAGACTGTGCAATAACAAATAACGAAATCAGACAATAAAATAATAAAAGAAGCATGGATAAGAGCATATAAATTGTTATAAATGTTAAAAACAAAGTGTCTTATCTTATTCCAAGGAGAAGTGTGGCAATGTTGTAAGGCTACCAACGCGTTTCGTCTCCTATTAGACTTCTTCAAGGGGATAGTGTGCCTTGGATCTGGTCAGCTATTTATACCCTACTGGGGAGATGAATATCCCGCACTTTTCAAAGCGCGATGTCACTTCCTGTGACTTACTTCCGGTTTAACCGGAATAATGATAGTGGTAATGGAATAATATATATTAATAATAAAAGAAAGTCTCAAAGACTGGAGTCTATATGTTAAAAGATTAAGAGCAAAAGTTCATATATTCATTATTAGTAAATGCAGCACAGTATGAGAGTTCATCCACGCTGCCCCATTTCCGGTATGTACGGGTGCTATATTATTCGTTTAATTAGGTCATTCCTTGCACTACAGCACTTACACTTTAAAATTTATATACTGTTTTTCACACTCTGTGGCACTTTCTGGCGCTCTGATCCAGTTCTGCTAGTTTCATATATATATATATATATATATATATATATATATATATATATATATAGTAGGTTTTACACTCAGTGTGCTTTATTAGATGTGCAGTCTTTGAGCGCAAGGACTCCTTGCTAATTAAAAACACCCAGGGACAGGTGGGTGGGGTGCTAATCAAGGTGGAAGGAGTCTCGTCCTTCCAGTGTACATGCATACACACAGTACAGAATACATAGGGAGAGGGGCCCCAGATTGCAAAGAAACGCCTGTGTGCTAAGTCCTACATACGTAGAAGGTTATAATTAAAAGTGTATAAGGATTAGAGTGTGCATTTGCATTTGTTTTGTTTTCTGCATGCAGCACTACAAGTCTCAGCAGGTAGCACCTCACATTGCGCTTAGGGTGTGCAATCTAGGGCCCCTCTCCCTATATATCTGTGTTGTACCCTAAGAATGAGAGAAAATGTACTGTAACTTACATGTGCCCTTGGGGTGAGGTGATGTTGCCCATTACCACCTACCCGTTCAAGAATTTGGAAACCTCTCCCCCCCCTATAGTTGCACCTGGGAAAAAGTGCACAGTGAGTTGTTTGATGACTGACACGATCGTCAAGTACTGGGAAAAAATGAGAGCACCTGTCCCTCTCCAGTGCCTCTATTTCAGCTCGTTAGGGGTATATTTACTAAAGTGTGGGATTTTAGAAGTGGATATGTTGTCCATAGCAACCAATCAGATTGTAGCTATTATGTTCTAAAAGGTGCTAAATAATGTTAAGTAGAATCTGATAGATTGCTATGGGCAGGGCTGGATTTACCGTAATGTATCCTAGACACCCGCCTAGGGCCCGTCGGGTCCTAAGGGGCCCGTGGCCGCTCCCTCTCCCCCTCCGAATATGTGCTGCCTTGTGTTTCAACTTCTACTGCAGCGGCCGGGGAGAGGTAACACACAGACACAGTATATATCACTCAGCAGCAGCAGCACGATCAGGGCTCTGTCTTTAACATGCTGGGGAGGAGGACTTGGAGGCGGAGTTACAGTCCTTCAGCTGGCAGCCCGGGGATCAGTGTCACTCACCACTGCAGCGCGGCATCTCCAAACAATACCACCCCTGTGATTTGCAGAAAAGCAGGCACAGTGAGTTCAGTCAGTCTCCTCAGGTTCCCCCTCCCCCGCATTGTAGCCAGAGCCTCTCCGCAGCATGCCTTCCCCCCACAGCCTGCACTGCTGTAGCCAGCCCCTGCAGTCACAGTAAGTGCTGCCTGCCTCCTGCATTGTAGCTGCTCCCCCATGTAGCCAGCCTCCCCAGCAGCATGCGCTGATCTAGTCAGCGGCAGCTTACTCCAACCAACCCCCCCCCCCCTGCAGCCTGCGTTGCTGTGGCCAGCACCTTCTCCTCACTCAGTGTGAGAGTGCTGCCAGCCCACCTCCCCACCACAGTGTAGCCATCCTCCCATCCCCCTCTGCAGTGCGGCCAGCCTCCTCCGACTACTTCCCCAGCATGGGTAAGTTTACCTTAAAAAATATTCTTATACTGTTAATTAACACTGCTTATAAATAAATATATATATATATACATATATATATATATATATATAGACACACACACATACTGTATATATTTGCTGGGTCACTACCTATTATTCTTATCCCTTTCCTTCTGTCTCACCAATTTCTTCCCCTTTTCCTCCTATCTCCCAAAGATCGCCCCGCCCTTCTTCCCATCCACCTCTACTTGTTCCCCTTTCCTCCTGTCTCCCTCTGTTTATCCCACTATCCCCCAGTCCACCTCTGTTCATGCACACATACGTGCACACTCCTTTCATACATATATGTGTATACACAGTTGGCTATGGCTACATATATATATTTATTACAGGATGATATACAAATTTATATATGATCTAGTAACACTGTAGTAACTGTGCATATATTACAGTCGGTGTCACTGGAGCAATATACACATTATATATATATATTAGGGGTGAGTGGGTTCGGATTTCTGAAATCCGAACCCCCCCGATCCGAGTCCGATCCGAATCAGGCTCGACTTTTCCCGCCTGACTCGGATCTGAAATCGAGGCAAAACGTCATCATCCCGCCTTCCGAGTCTCGCGGGTTTTGGATCCTATATAAGGTACCCACGTCGGCGCCATTTTCTCACTCGGCTGTGGACAGTGAAGAGGGAGGGTGGGAGTTAGGGCTGTGTAGTGTAGTGTAGTGTAGTGCTGCTGTTGTCCACTACTTCAAAGTCCATAGGGGCTGGCTGTGTTGTGCTGTGCTGCTGTTGTTAATAGGGGCTGTGTCCACTACTTCAAAGTCCATAGGGGCTGGCTGGACTGTGTTGTGCAGTCAGTTCTCCATAGGGGCTGTGTCCACTCCAAAGTCCTGTGCAGTGTCCCAGTCCTAAAGGAGTGCTGCAGTGTTGTCCAGGGGGTGCTCTGTCCATCAGGGGTGCTCCCCCCAAGTGCTAAAAAAATAATATATTTTCTGTGTTTGTGAATTGTGTGCGCAGTAGCCGCACGTGCATCAACAAAGTAGTGCCAAGCGTGCGCCTGTGTCATAAGTAAAGGGCCGGCTGGCTTGACCGTTAAGGGTGCTGTAACCCCCGAAAGTACACTCCAGTCCAAACCAAAAAAAAAATTATTTTCTGTGTTTGTGAATTGTGTGCGCAGTAGCCGCACGTGCATCAACAAAGTAGTGCCAAGCGTGCGCCTGTGTCATAAGTAAAGGGCCGGCTGGCTTGACCGTTAAGGGTGCTGTAACCCCCGAAAGTACACTCCAGTCCAAACCAAAAAAAAAATTATTTTCTGTGTTTGTGAATTGTGTGCGCAGTAGCCGCACGTGCATCAACAAAGTAGTGCCAAGCGTGCGCCTGTGTCATAAGTAAAGGGCCGGCTGGCTTGACCGTTAAGGGTGCTGTAACCCCCGAAAGTACACTCCAGTCCAAACCAAAAAAAAAATTATTTTCTGTGTTTGTGAATTGTGTGCGCAGTAGCCGCACGTGCATCAACAAAGTAGTGCCAAGCGTGCGCCTGTGTCATAAGTAAAGGGCCGGCTGGCTTGACCGTTAAGGGTGCTGTAACCCCCGAAAGTACACTCCAGTCCAAACCAAAAAAAAAATTATTTTCTGTGTTTGTGAATTGTGTGCGCAGTAGCCGCACGTGCATCAACAAAGTAGTGCCAAGCGTGCGCCTGTGTCATAAGTAAAGGGCCGGCTGGCTTGACCGTTAAGGGTGCTGTAACCCCCGAAAGTACACTCCAGTCCAAACCAAAAAAAAAATTATTTTCTGTGTTTGTGAATTGTGTGCGCAGTAGCCGCACGTGCATCAACAAAGTAGTGCCAAGCGTGCGCCTGTGTCATAAGTAAAGGGCCGGCTGGCTTGACCGTTAAGGGTGCTGTAACCCCCGAAAGTACACTCCAGTCCAAACCAAAAAAAAAATTATTTTCTGTGTTTGTGAATTGTGTGCGCAGTAGCCGCACGTGCATCAACAAAGTAGTGCCAAGCGTGCGCCTGTGTCATAAGTAAAGGGCCGGCTGGCTTGACCATTAAGGGTGCTGTAACCCCCGAAAGTACACTCCAGTCCAAACCAAAAAAAAAATTATTTTCTGTGTTTGTGAATTGTGTGCGCAGTAGCCGCACGTGCATCAACAAAGTAGTGCCAAGCGTGCGCCTGTGTCATAAGTAAAGGGCCGGCTGGCTTGACCGTTAAGGGTGCTGTAACCCCCGAAAGTACACTCCAGTCCAAACCAAAAAAAAAAATATTTTCTGTGTTTGTGAATTGTGTGCGCAGTAGCCGCACGTGCATCAACAAAGTAGTGCCAAGCGTGCGCCTGTGTCATAAGTAAAGGGCCGGCTGGCTTGACCGTTAAGGGTGCTGTAACCCCCGAAAGTACACTCCAGTCCAAACCAAAAAAAAAATTATTTTCTGTGTTTGTGAATTGTGTGCGCAGTAGCCGCACGTGCATCAACAAAGTAGTGCCAAGCGTGCGCCTGTGTCATAAGTAAAGGGCCGGCTGGCTTGACCGTTAAGGGTGCTGTAACCCCCGAAAGTACACTCCAGTCCAAACCAAAAAAAAAATTATTTTCTGTGTTTGTGAATTGTGTGCGCAGTAGCCGCACGTGCATCAACAAAGTAGTGCCAAGCGTGCGCCTGTGTCATAAGTAAAGGGCCGGCTGGCTTGACCGTTAAGGGTGCTGTAACCCCCGAAAGTACACTCCAGTCCAAACCAAAAAAAAAATTATTTTCTGTGTTTGTGAATTGTGTGCGCAGTAGCCGCACGTGCATCAACAAAGTAGTGCCAAGCGTGCGCCTGTGTCATAAGTAAAGGGCCGGCTGGCTTGACCGTTAAGGGTGCTGTAACCCCCGAAAGTACACTCCAGTCCAAACCAAAAAAAAAATTATTTTCTGTGTTTGTGAATTGTGTGCGCAGTAGCCGCACGTGCATCAACAAAGTAGTGCCAAGAGTGCGCCTGTGTCATAAGGGCCGGCTGGCTTGACCGTTAAAGGGTGCTGTAACCCCCAAAGTACACTCCAGTCCAAACCAAAAAAAAAATTATTTTCTGTGTTTAGCCGCACGTATATATCAAATCGATATAACATAAATGGAGGACCAAACTTTCTCCGATAAAAATAAAATAGAGAAAGATCAAGAACCACTTCCTCCTAGTGCTGAAGCTGCTGCCACTAGTCATGACATAGACGATAACATGCCATCAACGTCGTCTGCCAAGGCCGATGCCCAATGTCATAGTAGAGGGCACATACAATCCCAAATGGCAAAGTTCAGGAAAATGACCTTGAAAAAGACATTTAAATCAGCTGAAGAGAAACGTAAACTTGCCAATATGCCATTTACGACACGGAGTGGCAAGGAACGGCTAAGGTCGATCCCTAGTATGTTCATGACTAGTGGTTCAGCTTCACATGACGATGGAAGCCCTCCTCCCACTAAAAAAATCAAAAGAGTTAAGCTGGCAAAAGCACAGCGAAGAACTGTGCTTTCTAAGAAGATATCACAAATCCCCAAGGAGAGTCCAAGTGTGGTGGTGGTTGCGATGCCTGACCTTCCCAGCACTGGACGGGAAGAGGTGGCTCTTTCCACCATTTGCACGCCCCCTGCAAGTGCTGAAAGGAGCACCCACAGTCCACTTGCTGATATGCAAATTGAAGATGTCACTGTTGAAGTACAACAGGATGAGGATACTGGTGTAGCTGGCGCTGAGGAGGAAGTTGGCGAGGAGGATTCTGATGGTGATGTGGTTTGTTTAAATCAGGCTCCGGGGGAGACAGTTGTTGTCCGTGGGATGAAAAAGCCCATCACGGTCATGCCTGGGCAGAAGACCAAACATTCCACCTCTTTGGTCTGGCAATATTTCTATCCAAATCCGGACAACAACTGTCTTGCCATATGTACCATATGTAAAGGTGAAATAAGTAGGGGTAGGGACGTCAACCACCTAGGAACATCCTCCCTTATACGGCACCTGCAGCGCGTTCATAAAAAGTTACTGTCAAGTTCAGAAACTTTGGCTAAGACCGTAAGCAGTCCAGGGACACCTAAATCCCGTTGTCCTGTTGTATCCAAGCGCCTGCAAACCACACCGTCAACTCCCTCCTCGTCAATTTCCTCCTTAGTCAGGATCGGAAGTAGTCCTGCAGGCCATGTCACTGGCATGACTGACTCTCCTATCCGGGATTCCTCTGGAGGATCCTGCATTGCTACGCCTACTGCTGCCGCTGCTGCTGTTGCTGGGAGTCGTTCATCATCCCAGAGAGGAAGTAGGAACACCACTACTTTTACTAAACAATTGACCCTCCAACAGTCCTTAGCGAGGAGGATGAAGTACGACAGCAGTCATCCTGAAGCAAAACGTATAACTGAGGCCTTGACTGCTATGTTGGTGTTAGACGTGCGTCCGGTATCCGCCATTAGTGCAGTGGGATTTAGACAATTGATGGAGGTAGTGTGTCCCCGGTTCCAAATCCCGTCTAGATTCCACTTCACTAGGCAGGCGATACCGAGACTGTACAGAAACGTCAGAAAAAGTGTCCTCAGTGTCCTGAAAAATGCCGTTGTACACAATGTCCACTTAACCACGGACATGTGGACAAGTGGAACAGGGCAGACTAAGGACTATATGACTGTGACAGCCCACTGGGTAGATGTATCACCTTACGCAGCAACAGCAGCAGCGTCACCAGTAGCAGCATCTCAGAAACGCCAGCTCGTTACAAGGCAGGCTACGCTGTGTATCACCGGTTTCAGTAAGAGGCACACCGCCGACAACCTCTTAGAGAAACTGAGGGAAATCATCGCCCAGTGGCTTACCCCACTTAGACTCTCCTGGGGATTTGTGATATCTGACAACGCCACCAATATTGTGCGGGCATTACATCTGGGCAAATTCCAGCACGTCCCATGTTTTGCTCACACAATAAACTTGGTGGTGCAGAATTTTCTGAAAAGCGACAGGGGCGTGCAGGAAACGCTTTGGGTGGCCCGAAAAATTTCTGGCCACTTTCGCCATTCAGCGACTGCGTGCCGAAGACTGGAGCGCCAGCAAACACTCTTGAACCTGCCCCGCCATCACCTGAAGCAAGAGGTTGTGACGCGGTGGAACTCAACCCTCTATATGCTTCAGAGGATGGAGGAGCAGCAAAAGGCCATACAAGCCTATACATCCACCTATGACATAGGCAAAGGAGGGGGTATGCACCTGACTCAAGCGCAGTGGAGAATGATTTCCGTGTTGTGCAAGGTTCTCCAGCCCTTCGAACTTGCCACACGTGAAGTCAGTTCAGACACAGCCAGCTTGAGTCAGGTCATTCCCCTCATCAGGCTTTTGCAGAAGCAGCTGGAGAAAGTGAAGGAGGAGCTAAGACGGAGCGATTCCGCTCGGCATGTGGGACTTGTGGATGAAGCCCTTCATTCGCTTTGCCAGGATTCCAGGGTGGTCAATCTGTTGAAATCAGACCACTACATTTTGGCCACCGTGCTTGATCCTAGGTTTAAAGCCTATGTGGTGTCTCTCTTTCCGGCCGACACAAGCCTGCAGAGGTGCAAAGACCTGCTGGTGAACACACTGTCAGCTGAAGCGGAACGTGACACGTCAACGGCTCCTTCTTCATTTTCTCCCGCAACTGGGGCTGCCAGGAAAAAACTTAGGTATCCTAAGCAACCCGCTGGCGGTGATGCAGGGCAGGCAGGACCAAGTTTGGACATCTGGTCCGGACTGAAGGACCTGGCAACAATTTCTGACATGTCTACTGTCACTGCATATGATACTGTCACCATTGACAGAATGGTGGAGGATTACATCGGTGACAGCATCCAAGTAGGCATGTCAGACAGTCCATACCTGTACTGGCAGGAAAAAGAGGCAATTTGGAGGCCCCTGTACAAGCTGGCTCTATTTTACCTGAGTTGCCCCCCCTCCAGTGTGTACTCCGAAAGAGTGTTTAGTGCAGCCGGGAACCTTGTCAGCGAAAGGCGTAGGAGGTTGCTTCCACAGAATGTGGAGAAGATGATGTTCATCAAAATGAATTATCAGCTCTTCCAGGGAGACCAGCCTCCAGAAGGTACAGAGGGACCTGTGGTGGTGGATTCAAGTGGGGACGAGTTAATACTTTGTGAGGATGAGGATGTACACACTGAAGAGGGTGAGGAATCGGTGGATGAGGAGGATGAGGATGACATCTTGCCTCCGTAGAGCCAGTTTGTGCAGGGACACATTAATTGCCAGCTTGTTTTGTGGGGGCCCAAACGAACCAATCATTTCAGCCACAGTTGTGTGGCAGACCCTGGCGCTGAAATGATTGATTTGTTAAAGTGTGCATGTCCTGTTTATACAACATAAGGGTGGGTGGGAGGGCCCAAGGACAATTCCATCTTGCACTTCTTTTTTTTCTTTGCATTATGTACAGTTTGGGGCCTAGTTTTTCTAACTGCCATCCTGTCTGCCACTGCAGTGTCACTCCTAGATGGGTCACGTGTTTGTGCCGCCCACTCGTGTCGCTTAGCATAGTCATCCAGCTACCTCGGTGCAACCTTTTGGACATGAAAACACTATTGTGAGGTGTGAGGTGTTCAGAATAGACTGGAAATGAGTGGAAATTAAGGTTATTGAGGTTAATAATAGCATAGGAGCAGAGAAACCAACAAATTCTGTGATTTTAGCTGTTTTTATGCTTTTTAAAAAAAAAATACAGATCCAAAACACAAAACCGAGAACCCAAAACACGGAAGGGTGGTTTTGGCAAAACCAATCCAGATCCAAAACACGAAGAAAGATCCAGATCCAAAACCAAAACACGAAAAGTGGCCGGTGCACACCCCTAATATATATATATATATATATATATATATATATATATATATATATATATGTATATATATATATATATATATATATATATATATATGATGCTGGTATATAATATGATGTGTGTATCTTGCTTCAGCAACACCTACTGTAATATATGCACAGGATTGTTTGAGGGATGGGGGCCCCAAAACCAGTATCCTGCCTAGGGCCCCATGAGGTCTAAATCCGGCTCTGGCTATGGGCAACATCTCCACTTCTAAAACCTCGCACTTTAGTAAATATACCCTTTAGTGAGAGACATAAAGCTTGTTAGGGACCAACCAAAAATAAAATAGAACTTTGTTTTGTTTGTATAAATCATCCCACTCCATTACCACCACATGTATACTGTATATCACATTAAACAAAAGTCTGAATCCACATTACATGGGTTGTGTATAATATCCCACTTGAGCTGCTCTTTGTATATATCACCCTTAAAAAAAGTCACATTTTTTGTTCTGTCAGAAAAAGGCAATAACACAGTTTTTATTCACAAGGCTCAAAATTGTATGCAAATACCAAGGCCATTTATGAAGATAATTGAAAGTATGACTTTCATCAATGTTTAATGAGCATTTAATGGTAACTCATTATTTTGGTACAGTTAATTTGACATCTTGCTTTATGTCCTGCACAGATTTAAGTCCTAAGGGCTGTTTTATTGGTTGGACAAGTGCATAATACGACACATGCACTTGCCTGCTAGCCCCGGCTCTGCTATATTCTAATAATACATAGAAAGGCTGTAGGAGAATGTGTATTAAAGGCTTAACTGTGATCTTTACATGATAAAAACATGTTATGTTCTTTAAATACTGAGCTATATAATAAATATGCAATCAATCCTGTGCTAATTCAGAAATAAATAAAGGTGGCAGGTGCAGAGATGATCGCAAGTCAGCCGGAACTGCTCACGCGCAGCGTGCACGGAACTAAGGGCCTGACTGAGTTGCACGCTGGCCTGAATACAGCCGCATTCAGAATGCGAATGGATGAGCATTTATAGTGCGAAAACACCCGTTCAACTCATCAGCTTCAATATGTACATAATAAAGTATATATATCTCTATCTCATACATGCCTCACTATCCCGAAAGTTGCGGGAGGCTCCTGATCTTTCGGGTAAACCCCTGCACCCCCGGAAGAATAGGCATATCTCCCGCATTTTGCCCACCTCCTATTGAAGTGGGCAGGATGGGGAGATTTTACAGGGAATTTTCTGGTCTGGGATTAGGGGTGGGGCTTAAATGACAAATTGCATCATTTTGCCACGCCCCCTACCTGCAGACCCACGAATCGCAGCCTTTTCCTATGGTGGGGCAGGGCCTAATGATGTATACACTAGGCCCCGTCCCCTACTCCTGTTTCATTTACACGTACATCTAGATTTATCACTGATGCATTAACAGTGACATATTATTTCATAGTTAAAGTATAACAAATACATTATTCCTGTGTCATACAGGGCAATGCACAGATCAGCTCAGTCAGCAGAGCAATAGCACTGGAAAACTGGAACCGTGCCTATAAATGTGCACTTTTAGTAATGGGCTTGATTTAACCCAGGAGAAAACAGTAGTATACTGTATGTGTTTTGCTTACTGCATGAGAAAATAATAGTATACAGTAGGCTCCTGTACACTCCAAAATAGAATACAGGTTGAGTCTCCGATATCCAAAATGCTTGGGACCAGTGGTATTTTGGATAACGGAATAATCCGTATTTTGGAATAATTGCATATCATAATGAAATATCTTGGGAATGGGACCCCAATATACACACACAATGCATTTCTTTGTTATATACACCTTATACACATAGCCTGCAGCTCGTTTTATACAATATTTTCAATAATTTTGTGGCTCAAGCAAAGTTTGTGTACATACATGAAATAAATTTATGTTTCATTTACACCCTGTACACACAGCCTGAAGGTAATTTTATACCATATTTTTAATAATTTGTGCCTTAGACAAAGTTTGTGTTCATTGAACCATCAAAAATCAAAGGTTTTGTTATCTCAGTCATGCCAAAATTATTCCGTAATTCGGAATATTTGGATATGGGAGACTCAACCTGTACTGTATGTACCTGCTTTGTTCCATGAGAGAACAATAACTTATGTGCCTGATTTACTCCAGGAGAGAACAGTAGTTTATGTGCCTGATTTACTCCAGGAGAGAACAGTAGTTTATGTGCCTGATTTACTCCAGGAGAGAACAGTAGTTTATGTGCCTGATTTACTCCAGGTGGGGAGGAAAAGGTGCTTTTAGCCCACGTTCACTTGAATAGGATAGGCTACAAACTCATAGTTGTTTATAGAGGTATCAATAAGTGGTTATCAACAAAGTTTCAGTTCAGACCCTGACATACGTTTTATACGAGTGGTGGAGAGCTGGATGATTAATAAAAGTTTTATCAATCATCCAGCTATCCACCACACAATCTGATTCCACATACCCACTTTAAATTCAGTTCACATAAATTTATAGCATTTGTAAAAAATATGTAAATAATGCACAATCACACCTTGTGGGGTTTTCAATGTCGCTGAATTTTTTTGCGTTACAGTAGCGCAATACATACTGTACTTTGGTCCATTTCTCTGCGTTTATACCATTAGAATTCCTCTAAACACTACTAAATATAGATGCCCAGTGCGAATCCAAAGTGTTTGCATTTGATATGCATTTCTACCAACAATGTCAAACGCCGGTGGGTATACAGTTCATTTGCAACTGCTCTAACTGAAACAATGGCTAAAATGACTAATCCCTTTACTATGGGAATTAAGTAATATCTACCGCTAATATTGCAGCTTAACAATGAACTAAAGAACAAATCTCTCTTGCAAAACTGAATATTGCCACTAATAGACATTCGCAGGAACCCATGTCCACCTCTTGTGTGACACTGAGCTATTGAAAAATAGATCATTCTTACTTTGCAAAATGTGTGACAATATTAATTAACGCTTAGGAGGTTTCAATTATCTTGTGACAGCCTCATAAAAGCATACAGCAATCGTGTCTGCTGGTAAACACATTTTGTAATATCTCGGGCAAATGAAATCTAATTTGTTTTCAAATTAAAGACGTGCAATGCTATAGAAAAGAAAATGAGGATACACTATGTTGTTACAAAGACTTTAATTAGTAGAAACAGAAACATTGCTGCTCTCTGTATAGTCTCAAGAAAGAGACCATACTGTAGGTTTGACTTAATACACAACTGTCTAACAGTTGAAAAAACACCTGACAAGTAAATATTGAGAGAATGGTATTCAGGTGGCAGATGACTGTCAGTAGACAGGTTTGGTGACTGCATTCTAGAAGCACATCATTAGGGTTACCACATTTTCAGGGGGCTTGGGAAGCGGTGTGGCCAAAAACAGCAGCTGGATTATAATCATTGTATTTCTCAGATTTCAGGCCGTCACATGCTCTATTATATGCCATCAGACCCTTTCACGTGCCTCTTATATGCCATCACACTCCCCCATATGACTTTCATGCATCATGACACCCCTCCATGTGCCTGTTATTTGCCAGCACCCCAGACTCTTCAACCTCCTAGTAATAAGCACATGCCCATCAATATTCCTAGCATTCAACTTTGCCGCTGGAGTCAATGCACATTTTTTCTCTTCCAGCTAGGCCAACACTCACTGGAGCGAACGGACTAGTCTGTGACCTTCCTATCTGAATGTCCCAGAGCTTTCTCAAACTGAACATTTCCAAAACAGATCCAGCATAAAAACTCATCATTAATCACATCCTGCAAGCCTTCCTCCTAACTCATCACCCTTCCTCCTGGTTCCAAAGTGTCCACCTACAGCAGGAGTCTTCAAACTTGGCCCTCCAGCTGCTGTGGAACTACACATCCCAGCATGCACTGCCATAGTTTTAGCATGCTGTTATATAAAAAAGGTGGCAGTGCATGCTGGGATGTGTAGTTCCACAGCAGCTGAAGGGCCAAGGTTGAAGACTCCTGACCTACAGCATCTATGGCCCCGTTTGTTGCTCCCATACTTTTGGTCGCAGGTTGCTTCACAATGGTATGAACCTAATTTCTGTCCCTATCGAACCTCTGAACTCCTCCCTCTATATTATGCAGTGCTGTTTGTTCTCTGGGCCTGATTCAGAGCCGCTCGCTCGATGTGTATGCAAATTGCGTAGGCAGTGATATCACACAGCAATGCATTAGCACGCCCAGTATTTCTTAGAGAGCGATTACATGGTGTATGCAGACACCTACCAGCCTGTTTTAAGACACCCACTTGTGCACGTCATGTCCAGGAAATGTATGCAACCATCGGTACATTGGGTAACATCAGACGCTATCACAGCGCTTGAGGTTGACCATACCCTGCCGCGAGCACTTCAGTATAAAAACAAGCCAGGTGACGTGTACTATGATGCCGTCTTATAATTATGCACACCTCTAATACGCAATTGAGATGCCCAAGCACGCCTGTGTTTGCACCTCCACTCCCCCGTTTTTAATGGCCAGCCTGTTACCACCTACAACGGCTTCCCCTGTCACTCACTCTGCTGGGCTGTCTATGCGCAGCAAGCAAATGCATTGTGAACTCTCGCTAAGATATATGCAAATGATGAACGATTATCGTTCATGCGCGTTCACATTTGTAGTTTATAGTTCAGTCAGACTTGTCAACTCAACGATTTTCATTAAGGGAATATGCAAAAATCGTTTGTAGTTCAAAAAAATCGTTCATTACACTTTGAAAAATCTGACAGAAAATCGTTCATAAAATCGTTGGTAACAAAATCGTTGTGTGTGTGTGCAGCTTAAGTGTTTCATTAAAATTAAATATGTCTTTGTGTTTGCATGATAGATAAATGGGAGTGAGTGCGTCATCAGTTTTTCCTTGCTTTGTACATGTGTTAATATCTACAGAGAGAGTGGGTGGAAGAAAAAGCATGCACGTGTGTGTGACAAGTGAGGGAGACACGACTGAGCATGTGTATGGAGAGTGTCAGCGAGAGCATGGGTGTGAGAAGTGATACTGGGAGCAGGTGTAAGTAAGAGAATGAGCATAAAAGCAGCAGGGATTGTATTGCTAGATTTAATATAGATAGTAGGGACAGCATCCATTGCAATTACAGCTAGGGGTTAAGTACAGTATTGCAAGAATAGTTGGGATTAGCTACAGGGACAGTTAAGATTAATACGTGTTACAGCTATTAACACTAAATAACTATAGATTGATTAGGGTGTCAGTTGCTTTAGTTTTACATAGTTAGTAAAATATACCATATATTACAAGGAACAACTACCTGTAGAGTGCACATAATGCCTGCTGATGATGTCCTGGTGCAGGTAAGTATACTGAGCTGTGGTCATAGAGAAAGAGTGTGTGCTTATAAAGCCCGAAATCCATACTTGCATTGTTCCTTGTGACCACGTGTGAATCACCAATATGTATTGTGCAGATGTGCACATCTGCTCTGTGTAAAATACTTGGAAGCCAGTCCATACAAAGCCCCTTGGCACATACTAATCCTGCCAATAGGTGACACTGTGCATGTAATGAGCCGGCGTGAAAGTCAGTAATCGCTCCTTCACACTTTTCCATCATAACCTAACTCTTTGTACCCCTTGATGATTTATATATATATATATATATATATATATATATATATATATATATATATTAATCTCTTTATATACTACTGTTTTTTCATGTGTGTATCTTTAGATAATTGCATGCTTTTTTTTATTAAAAGTGCATAGGAACTTTAAACACTTAAATGTTGAGTGCAAGGTTGTCATCTCTTTCTGCCACAGAGAGATGACCACAGAGGGTGCCACATCCCGTTTGCTGGCATCTGTTGTAATAATGATCATGTTTTAGTGTACAGAGGACCGGACTCTTTCCAACTTGCTGTTTGTGGACTACCATGGCAGATTGTGCCTTCTCTCTTTTGTTAACAAGATCAACTAATCGCAATCTTGCTAGAAGACAGGACCATATGGGCCTCTTATGAAGTCTCACCCAAAGTATCACTCCTGTGGCTGCAACCACTAATACCAATAATGTTAAACACATTCCTGGAGTAACCCAAATCTTTTTATCTTAGGGCTAATGCTGGCCATACACGGGACGATTGATCACACGATTTGGGCAGTTTCTACAGGTTGGACAGACCAATCATTTGAAAATAATTGTATTTTGAGTCTTCTGCGACACCGATGCGCGTCCCCGCCGTCGTCTAGTTGGATCGCAGATCAGATGGTTTTGCAGAGATCTCAACTGATCGTATAGGAATTGACACACATTATGTGATGTGATTGATCAAATCATATGGTCTTATGTGAAATAGTTGCATTTTAAATACAAATCGTCCTGTATCTGAAGGGAAGAATTTTCAAGGGAAATCGTACAACTGATGTGACCAACTTTTGAATATCACCATGTATGGCCACCTTAAGATTACTTGACCAAATTTTATTTTCTATCTGGTGTTGGGGAAGCCTTAACCTGTGTTGTTTATACACACTCTTAGAGAAATTTTAGACTTTGATAATAAACACAAGAAACATTTTGCTTTGTTGATGATTCATCCATGATCTTTTTATACCTGTAAAATCAGAAGAGGGCCCAATTCAGAGCCGCTCGTAAGCGGGCGCTCGTTCGCACCGAGCGATGTTCGCACATCTACGCATGCGTATGGGTCGTAATGCGCATGCGCCAGTCAGTGCGGTCGGAAAACGTGTGTTCGCAAAATTGCGAATGCCTGCTAATTTGAGTGACAGGATTAGGCGTTTGTGGGTGGTAACAGGGGAAGGTGCTTGAAAACGGGGAGTGGAGATCCGAACGCAGGCGTGCCAAACGGTCAAAACAGGCGTTTTAAGGGTGTGCATAATTAACAAAGCAGCGTCATCAACCACGTCACTTGGTTGTTTCTTAGCCTGAACTGTTCGCATGACTGCGGTAGGAAAATCCAACCACAAGCACTGCGAGCAGTTCAGACGCCTTTCGATGTACTCGATTAATCTAATAAATAGCGGAGATGACGTAGGATGCCAGCGGTCAGGGGGCGTCTTTACAAAATAACGATCGCATATTTCGTTCGCTCGCTCGCTCAGACAGAGGCGTCAACAGACCGCAAAGAGCGAGCGCTCAATTTAAATAGCCGGCCCCTTTTTCTGAACGAGCGCGCGCAAATAGCGTCCGGCTCTGAATCAGGCCCAGAATCCTCTCTGGATCTTGTCACTAGAACTACATTGTCCAGAGAACATCATAGACAAATGCCCTACTTAGTTTACCTATGACTACTACAAAAAAATTGACAGACCAAAAGGGAGACATCGGAGCAGAAAATGTTAGTTGAAAATGGTAACGTTCAGAAAATTCTAAATATATATATATATTATAATGTACTACATTTTGTAAATTTCCTGGGATTTATTAATTTGTGGAGGTTTTAAGTAATACAATCTTAGCATAGGCACCTGATTTTCTCTGTACAGCAAAACATGGTATTTGACATTTTGACTTAATAGCATTTCTAGATTTTACTTCATATGCTTCATTTACTTCCAAGCATTTGAGGGTGGACATTTTTGAAAAATATTCCGTTGCGGATAGTTCAGGAACTCTAACCTATAACTGCTTCTAGCACACAATTGTCTTTAATTGTTGAGCTTACCTTTGTGTCCTCCAAAGAAGTGAACTTCCCTTGCATCACTGAAAGAAAAAAAAAAAAAGTCTGAAGAATTCCAGAAATAGCTCCATAATTATTTCCATGTCTATACAATTTAGACTCCCTGAAAGTTCTACATAGGCTTCTTCTACTACCGCACCTGAATATGAATTCTCAAGTAGATTTGTTTTGAGATAACCAACTTGCTTAGTATCTTGAAAATTTTGAGATGAAGGCATCCAGTTCTGCCCAAAAATATTATCCACCAAAAATATGAGATATGGTAAGAACTTACCCTTGTTATCTCCATTTCTACGAAGTCCATAGGGTTCCACAGGATACCTTGGGGTATAGGTGATGACGTCAAGCACGGACACCACAGAGTTAAATTTTCAGCCTCCCAGGATGCACCAGGGTCCCTCTCCTATACCCCACCTCCAAGCCAAGGCAATTCAGTTTCGTAACAAACCATAGGCCGGAAGAGGAGAACAAAGAGAGAGAAGAAAGTCTGGAACACACAAGAATCACATTCTCACCAGAAGGAGATGGAGAAATCGGTGACCAGATCAAAGCCCATCTGCAGTACAGGTGCGACAGGGCGGGAGTCCTGTGGAACCCTATGGACTTCGTAGAAAGAGAGATAACAAGGGTAAGTTCTTACCATATCTCATATTTTTTACTTCAGGGTCCATAGGGTATCCACAGGATACCTTGGGGATGTCCCAAAGCATTATCCTTTAAGGGTGGGGACACTCCTGTGCTGTAAGGAGAATCTGCCGCCCGAAGGAAGCATCCTGAGAGGCGAAGGTATCAAAAGCATAATACCTTACAAAAATATGGACAGTTGACCACGTGGCTGCCAATCACTGCTGAGGCGACACGTCGAGCGGCCCACGAAGGACCCACAGACCTAAACAGGAAGGCCTGTGAATCTATCCTGCCAAAGTTAGCGTAGTGGTAGGCCAACCCTTTTTATGGAAACCATAAAGGACAAAACCGAGAGTCTGATTTCCTAAATGGACTGGTACGGTCAACTTAAATTCTTAGAGCCCGTACCACATCCAAGGAGGCCTCACCAGCAGACAGGACTGGGGAAGTAAAGGCTGGTACTATAATTTCCTCATTGATGTGGAAACTAGACACCACCGTAGGTAAAAAACCAAGGCAAGTGCGAGCACTGCCCTGTTCCTAGGAAAGATGAGAAAAAGGGAGGTCTACATGACAGAGCCCCCCATTCTGCCAAATCAATGGCCAGAAGGAATACAGTCCTAGCCGTAAACCATTTGAAATCCACTGAGCCCAGTGGATCAAATGGCGGTCCTTGGAAAGCCCTAAGGACCACAGTCAATTCCCAAGGAGCCACAGGTGGAACAAAGGGATGCTGAATATAAAGTACACCCTGCACAAAGGTGCGGACATCAGGAAGAGTAGCAATCCTACGATGAAACCATACTAACAGGGTAGAAACCTGCAACTTCAGGTAAGCAAGGCGAAGACCGTTATCTAAGCCCACCTGTAGGAAAGCAAACACTTTGAATATCTGGAATACCTGAGGAGCATAGCCTCTAGGGCGACACAACTGAAAGAAAGCATGCCATACCTGATGGTAAATTCTTGCAGAGAAAAGCTTCCGAGCTCTTAGCATGGACAGAGCCTCTGTTAACTATAGACCTTAAGAGGACAGTCTCCACCGCCACACCGTCAAGGACAGACAACCCAGGTCTGGGTATCAGCCAGGACCCTGAGACAACAGGTCCGGGCGTAGAGGCAACATCTTCGGAGTAATAGCGCCGTCTGGCCCACGCTGGAGCTATCAGCAGGAGCGTGCCTCCTTCTTGCTATTACTGTAGGAAGGTGGGATAATAGAGGGACGAGGTACACAACTTGGAAGGTCCACCGGACCTACATACGTCTACCAGAAGAGTCTCATCTCTGAAAGGCTCCACTTGTTCACCAGAAGATTGAACACCTCATGAAGATGACATTTCCTTGATTGTACGTCTTGATGGCTGAGAAAGCCTGCTTTCCATCTGAGGATTCCTGAAATGAATACTGCCGATGATGGCAGGGATATAGCCTTCCACCCAAGCCAGAATTCGGGACACTACGGTTAGTGTTGCCTGACTTTGGGATCCTCCTAGGTGGTTTACATAAGCCATCGTGATGGCGTTGTCAGACTGTACCTGCACGCTATTTCCGTGAAGGACCTGTCTTGCATGCTGGAGAACCTTGAATACTGCTCAGAGTTCTCAGATGTTTATGGGAAGCGCATAATCTGCTGGTGTCCACCTGCCCCGGAACAAGTGTGGACCAGTCACTGCTTCCCAGCCACGGATACTGGCGTCCGTCGTCAGAAGGACCCTGTCCGTAATTCCAAAGGGGGTGCCGCTTGTTTAGGTGAGCTTTCCGCAGCCACCAGGCCAGAGAGAGACAAACCTCCAGAGAAAGCACTATTGACTTTATCCAATGGGGCAACCCATCCCATCCGGAGAGGATCAATTTTTTCCAGAGGTTTACAGTGAAACTGGGTACTCTCCACCATGTCGAACATTGACACCCTGGAACCCAGGAACCACATTGCCGAGTGAACAGGCAGTCGGTGACTCTGCAGGTAACTGCGTACATTTGCCTGTAATGCAGAGATCTTTTCCTTAATCACAAAGATCCTCAGATGCTGGGATATGGAGCATCCTCTGTGAGGAATCACAGAGGACCGTTTCCAGTTTATCAGTCAGCCGTAACGTAGCAACACAGATATTGTCCGTTGCAGATCGCACTGAAGTATCTCTGGAGACCCTGGTAACCACGGGAGGTTGCCCGGATACGGACAACCAGCGGACCCACTGCATCCACAGCTGGGCTGCCATAACTGCCATGACCCTGGTAAATAGTGAACCGGAAATGCTTATCGACCATTGCAAACCTGAGGAAAACACTGGTGTGCTAAGAAAATAGGGATATTCAGGCAGTTACCCTGAATATATCCGACACCACAAAATTCCCAGGCTCCATTGAATGATGGAATGCAGGGTCCCCCTCCTGAACCGAGGAACCCTTAAGAATTTGTTGAAGGATTCGAGGTTGAGGATGGCCTGGTAAGACCCACTGGATTTCTGTACCAGAAAGAGGATGGAGTAATACCTCGTTCCCCTTTGGGGCAACGGAATAGGCACTAGAACTCCTGCCTGGAGCATAGAGTGCAACACCCTAAAAAATTACAGGGTCTTGTCGTGAATTGACAGAAGACCTGTAAAGAAAAAACATCTGGGAGGCCTTTACCGGGAGGAGAGTACATACCTTCAAGAAAATTCTTCTCTGTCCGTAGTGGTCAGACACCAGCACTCGGCGAACTGGAGAAGCCGGCCTCCAACTCTGGGGTCCCCCGAGAGGAGGCCCGTCCCGTGAGGCTGAAGGCTTATAGTCCAACTTGGGAGTAGGACGTCTAGTACTCAAAGCCTGTTCTTATGGCTGAGCAGATTTCCTGGCTACTGACTGTCTAGGAAAGCTGTAAAAGCTGTATTTTAGACTTCCCCTGGCCCCACAGGGCCGAAAAGACGAAGCCCATACCCCGATGGGACTGTAGCCGATGGCAGACACGCAGACGTAGCTGCTGCCTGCGGGGCCACAATTGTGTCCAGATGAGGGCCAAACAGGACCTGTCCCTTAAAAGGCAAAGCATTCCAAATGGAATCTGCGTCCGCTTTCCAAGAGCGCAACCACAGGGAGCGGCGAGCCGCTGCTGCTGCCGAGCCGCTACTGCTGCCGAGGAGATTCTGGATAGGAGTAGGCTATATGCAAGACTGTCTCATTATGAACGTGGCTAAGTCTCTGAGAATTTGCCACTATTCACCTGCTCTGCTGGAGAGTCAGTGTGCAGAGATCCAGTTACCTACCCAGTGCTCCATGGCTCTGGTCCCCCCAGCACACGGCCATAGCCGGCCCAGAAGCCCCTCCAGCAAGGTAATAATTGATCTTAGATATATTTGCACCTTGCAATCTGTAACCTCCTTCAAGGAGGACCTGGAGGGCATGGGCAACGTAGCACTCCACACTAGGCGTGTAACATGAGAATCTACCCGTAAAGGTATCTCCCATTCGGAAAAGTAATTATCCGCAAAGGGGTATGCAAAAGGTCAACCGTTTTTGAGGCCGGAACCGCTTACTCGGATATTCCACGCCTCCTCTAAATGATCCACCTGACCAGATAAAGGAATTACAGTGGCAACACCCTTATCCTTAAAGAAGGCATATTTGGATTTAGCCACGGGGGATACGTAATTACCAAAGCTGCACGGACTGCCCATATAAGGCCAGGTATATAGACTTTAGACCCAGACTACGCCTCCTTTGCACTAAGGGGCTCGCGTCTGAAAAAGTCAGTAATGTCTCCGTCATCAGACGTCCTGATGGTGACTCCCCCTGTAAAACGTCCATCAGGTGCTATACCATTTGGACAATAAAGTCACCCACACAGGCTCCTGCGAGACCTGGGGGGGGCGAAAAACAGGATACACTGGGGTACCATCAACTGCCCAGGGACCCCTGCATGTGATGAGACCACCACTCGCTGCGATAACCCCTATGGGGAAACGCAGGGGGCGTTGCCCACAAGGGCTGTAAGCATCTTAGCCAGCCGACGGCGGTCCCTGTTTTGTGCAGGCACAGTGACAGAAATGGGGCGTGATATATAATACAACATGCCCTCCATAAACCCTCAGCGTCTACATATCCCTCCGCTAACTGCACATATTAGTACATTATAGCTGGAAGAGGATATCCTCGTTCACTTTCCGACATGAGGAGTGTGAACGGAGCTTATGTGACTTCCCACACAGAAAAACCACGTTTACTGTGAGGTAATAAACACCCTGCAACACTGCACCGCAAGGGCTGTAGCAAAAGAACAGGGATAGAAAAATGGCTGACCGTCAAATAAAAGTACAGGCAAACAGTGCTAGCATTTAAGTCACATACAATGCAAAGATAATATCCTGCATTACAAGCACTGCGATCAACTACACAGACCAGAGCCTGGTAAGAAACAGTGCTGCATACACTGACCTTAATTGAAGGAGAGGTATGCGGGGGACCCAGACCGCAATGGCACCTGTATCAGCTTCCAGCAGCGTTTGCCATCCCCACACATGCATAGAGAAAATGGCCGCCGAGGAGCAGAGAGGAAGCGGGCCCAGGGGAGGAGCGCTGACACAGCTCGCTCAGACCGCTGTGGAATGGCACTGTGCAGCGGGGGAGACGCCGGCTGTGAGACAGGAAAGGCGCTCTCCCCTGGCATGCTATAAACCCCTGGAACGCCGCGCTGTACCGCACATGCTGCGGTCCGCTGTCCCTGGTGGCCTAGTGGAATGCGCAGATCAGTACCTGGCCCCACATGCAGCCGGTCCCCAGGGAGCCCCCTGCCTGGGGACCAAAAGGACTGTTACCGGCGGGTGCCCACCGCGGGACCCCGCAGCGACCTTGTCCCCCGTACATCCGGCCACAGTCCAGGTAGCCGGGGTCACCGCTAGCTGTGACCCCAGCTACCTACCAGCATCCCCAGATCGGTACCGGCGTTCTGGTACCGGCAGGGTGTAGGAGCGACAGCATGGACGTCAGTACTGACTGTCCATGCTGTAAGGCTCATCTTTGTGCAGCCACAGCTGCACTCTGAAGAAATCTTCTGGGGCTATTACAGCCCCCTCTGTGAATGTGATCCGACCTCTGGACGGACACCCACGAAAACTGAATTGCCTTGGCTTGGGGGCGGGGTATAGGAGAGGGACCCCGGTGCATCCTGGGAGGCTGAAAATGTAACTGTGGTGTCCGTGCCTGACGTCATCACCTATACCCCAAGGTATCCTGTGGAACCCTATGGACCCTGAAGTAGAAAAAGAAGCTTTTGGATTGAGCATTAGCCATCTTGAGGCATATCCATACAGCTTGCCTAATTGGCACCAAAGAAGCCATAACCCTTATTGAAGCCACTGTTGCCTCACACAAAACACTATCTGTGTATACTATTTTAAGTAGCTCACTCCTCTTGATTCTTGTACGATTTTTAAGATAATTTCCTCAAACACATAAATCTCTGGAAAGCTACTCCCATCATTACAGTGGGTTTTAATGCTGCCGCTAAATTCAAATGCAGTACATAACATCTCTAAGTAATTTTAATGGGATAGTAGCTCTCTTAGATGCAGCTATAAGCTAGACTATCCATCTAGGAGATGGATTGAAGACTTTAGTTTTATCTGCCACAAAGGTGTTGTGTACAATGTATCTTGTTCGCCCTAAACATACATTTATATTTGAAAACACCTGTTAAATGTTATTGAACATTCCTCAATAAAGGTTTGGGTATGGCATACCAGCATTCAGAATCCCGGTGGTCAGAATGGCGGCAGCGGGATCCCAACAGTGAAAATGTTGGAGAATTTTGTTCAGTATTTTTAAACTAACCCATCCTCAGCCTCACCATAACCCCCCTACACACAATACAGCCTAACCCTCCCCTCCCACAGCCTAACCCAAACCCCCCGCCTTCAGCCTAACCCTTACTCTCATACTTAGTTACAAGTAGTCAGCATTCAGACCTGTCGGCATTCTGACCGCCTGGATACTGCATGCTGGGATGCTGACTACATCCCCTCAATTTTATTGTCATTAATTTTTACGGAAAATATTAACTTTTTTTTTTCTTTCTTAGACCCTAGGGAGAATTAATCTTGTTATGGTTGTTTCTCTGGGACATCGCCTACGCCCAAGACTTTATAAATTGTTTTTATTAGACCAGCAACGAGGTCTGCATTAGATGCCTTTTTCTGAGGCTTCAGCTGGCTCAGCTTTGAAAAATCTGATGCGTCAGGGCTCCACCTACTGTATATAATTTAAACAGGCCCTAAGAGGAGCAAGGATTTGTACATAACAGAGAAATACTTAATGTACACTTTTTAACCTCCTGTATAAAATGGATGGAGTTATGTTCTTGTATTAAATCTAGCTTTGGCGTTTTGGTTTTGATTTCTAACCGATTTCAACATATTAAAGTAGTGGGTGGGCTAAAATAAAACCTAACCATTAAACTCTTCTGAAACGGATTTACAATTTGCCCCTTCTCTCCCCGTGCTACCTGCCATAGCTCTCATTACCTTGGTTATGATCACATTGACTGTAGAAATATCAGACAGTCATCATATGTATTTATTTATGTATGGATACCGCATTACTTTGCACTGCAATGTGGCTTATGCTGGCCACATATGGTTTAAGTCAGCAAGTAATATTGGACAACAAGCCCAACATAGCAGCATGCACAAACAAAGTGATCATTATGCTCTACCTTTTACAAAATTGATATGAGAGATATAGGGACTTGTTGGAAAATGCAGTCAGAGCATATGAAGCGGCCACATGGAGTAAACACTGGACAACCAGATTTGGTCTAACTGGGCCACCTATGACAGTGATTTTGCAGTGTGGACCACTTGAAAGAAACTACTCTGTGAACATGACATTCCTCTATGACTGCAGGTGTTGGAGCTTAGTGAACATGTCTGCATGTATGGTATGGGTAAAAGTGAATAAATACCCACCGGTGGTAGCATTTTGCAACGTTGACACTGAAGGACATCGGGGGTCCAAATTAATGTTGAAAGCAAAACAGGTGTCTGACCAAGGAAGAGTATAGACCAATACATCCTTATCTGGCAGGTACAACATTTACAACAGAGATTACAATATTTTTCTCCCATTGTTTTCCATATACCCATTGAGGACTACAACAACTGGAATTCCAGGAGACAACGTTGCAAACATTTTACCCAAGGCACAATTCTTTACATCAAATGGTGAGTATACCACTACTTGGATGATTGTTTCACTTTTATTACACAGTGCAGTTTCCTTTCTCGCTACCCACAAAACACATTACTACTTAACGGTTGGAGAAGTGCTGAAACAACCAATCTTTCTACATATATTTACTTTATGGAATTTTAATGGTTGACGTTCCTCAGTTCATAGCTGCACACTCCTAACCTTTGGTGAACTTTTTCATTTGGCATGGATCTTTTCTTCTATCTACCCAATTATTACAGAGCAGCAATTATATATGTTTTCCTAAGTGGTTTTTGGACGTTTCTGGCTAATAGATATTTATCCAGATATAAGATATACGTTTACCACTTCTGGAGCACAATGTAAAATAAAGGAGATTTAATCCTAAACTATCAGCCTTACAAAGCAACGAGCACTAAGATATACAGTCTTAATTACAGCTTTCATAAATGGATATGATAAAAAAAAATAACACAGTTAAAGAAAGAAAGACTGCACACACAGGTCAAAGGACAATAATGATTTTACATTTTTCAAACAGCCAACAGAAGACTTAAAATGTTATTTTACAATTCAATAATATTTTAAGTCACAAGCATCTTGTAAATGCAGCTGACCTCTATAATTATACATATACATACAGCACAGTGTTTGACATTTTTGGTACAAAATGTGTTTTTAAAGTTGAAAACAACAGACGATGAAAATATAAACTTTTTAACCTTATTTCAAGTATTTCAAAGCAACCTGAAATAGATTTTTTCTCAATGCATTTAATAACACAAGGCTCTGTGCGATCCTATACTAGGGAGATTTCAAATTACCTTTAGAACAAGGTATTTTCCAACACAATTTGGTCAAGACCAAATAACACCCTTCCCCAAACCTTCCCCCCCACCCCAAAAAAAGAAAAAAAAATCTGAAGCAAATGTTAATGTAGCATAAACAAAAATCCCTTGTATGCACTATAAATTAGATACATTAACAATTTCCTTCAATAGAACGGATTTGGTAGATTTCCTAAGTACTGTAGCTTTTAGTATTCGTAACTTAACACTTACATGTACCAGCACATACATAACTCAGGAAGCCAGACAGCATTGATAAACTTAGAGAAGCATTAGTAAATATGAAGAAACTGCTCAATTTAAATAAATAAGTAACAATGAATAAGCTGTAATAGCGCACATTTCTTTCTTTACATGGAGTAAATGGAACAATTACGTATGCAACAATATGAGACATTCCACGGAATGCCAATGGGTAAGGACATAGTATATGATAGGGAAATGAGATCCTAGATACATCTACCCTGCGAAAGGCAGACAGCTGTGTAACGTCCACAAAACAATGCCTAAAATTGCGTTGTCTTTCTTTTTCTCCATCTATTGATGGAAATGTAATATTGTCGGCAAACAAACCACCCAACCAACGACTGATGCTGGACTGCACTGCTTGAATCCTGGACATAAGATTCTTGGCAGGTGAATTGGAGGCATCCTATGTAATTCATAGAGCTATGGACTGACATATGATGCCCGATTGCACAGAATGCATGTCTATCCAGTCAAAAGCCTTATTCAATTCACATGCACGTTTTTACCAGGTTTGAATAACCCAAAATATAGAAACACATTTCCTGTCCAGGCATACAAATTGTTCAGTCATGTACCAGTAATTAGGCCATTGTGAGGACCGCAGGGGAACACATCTAACCTTTCACCAAATTGCTACATGGGGGAAGGGATGAGAGTACGATCTTAAAAGGAGGTTGTCGCAAAGTGGGAAACATCCACATGCTGCTACAGCACACAGCAAGTACTAGAAATTGAATTTACTTCCAAACAAATAGTCATAGTCAGCACATGCAATTTAAAGGGTTACTAGACATACTACAGTAGTCAATCTAATACGTAAAAGACTTGTAATATTCAAAAATATATCTGTAAAACATCAAAAACAAGGCTACATGTCAATGTATACAGCACAGTGTAATTTATTACCATCAGTAATGTGAGGTTGGAACTGCCTCCTTCTCCATAGAGCAGTGATGGGTTCCAGCCAGGCAACCTGGAGCCGTATTAGGCCCCACAAGTCTGCACCCTCAGCACCTGACTGCTGCGATTATATGTCTCTTTCTTTATTAAAATTTATTGTTTTTACTTATTACTGAGATAAAAGGCAATGTGTGACCATTTAATAGGTCGGAGGACTGACCATGTGGCCCCCAAAGTATATCAGTTTGCTCATCACTGATCTATAGTAAAACAAAAAGGGCTTACAGAAAATACATCTAGGTGAAGCAATGACTTCACTCAAATCTTTAGTTTTAATAAGAGCCTAAAACAAATGTAGCAAATATATTTGTGAATATTACAGGTATGTCTTTGATAAGGTAGCAGCGGCCTGATAAGAAAGTTAAAGGTTGTCAGTATAATTTAAATACAATTACATTTAAAACATATCACATAGGAGGAAGAACATGTTTTTAAATATATATTTTTTGCAAGCTAATATATCTTTAAAGTGCAGATTATTCCTAAATCTTAAAGGGAATACGCACTTAAGGTTTAATGATGAATGAAGCCAAACATTTCACATGTCTGCAAACTTGTTACCATGACTATTAATTACAAAATTACTTATACCCAACAATGCTTGTTGAAAAAATGTAAATGGTGGCCATTTACAATGGGTAATTCCAAGAGATGCTATGATTAAATAGTATTTAGCACTGCTTAAAGAGCACCCACACAATGTAGGCAGCCATTTTGTAGAATAAAGCACCTTGGGTAGGAAACCTTTATACTTTAAAGCCTACCATTCCCCAAGGTATAGTTATTTCCTTGCTAGGGCCTCTGGTCCTTTGTGCTATATGTGAGCTGTATCGATTTATCTCAGCCAAAGTAAATATGAAGACAAATTAGGTTCTTTGTTCAAAATGACTTATGTCCGTGTAGGCTGCTGAAAATGTTTCTAAGAAATAACGGGTAATATATGGTTTATTTTCAAAGGCTGATTCCACTTTCAGCCTTTCAAAATGCAGAGACTGCTCGCTGTACCTCTATTGGGAGGCCCCCCCTGTCTTATTTTAGACATAATGCTGAAAAAATCCATTATCCTCAAAAAGATCTGAAATACAGCTTTGGCCAAAGGGGTCCATACTGTTGGGCTTACACCAAACAACCTTATCTTGTCATTGAAGATATCAATTTTGAAAGTTCAAAAATGGTAATATTGGCATTGCAACTTTCCAACTGAATTGAAACTATGAAATGACAAACAGTGGTTGGATGACCTTTTGTGGGATGAGCCTAGAAGTATGCTATGTTGTTGGCAGGTCTACAGACCGGGTCTTCCTTTGAGGCTTACTAATGAAAAATCCTCAGGAAAAAAAGGGTTCCCAGGAGAGGGCCCCCAACTTTACAGGTATGGCGGGTTTAAACTGCTTTTTGAAAGAAAATGATCAAAAGTGCCCCTGTCCAATGGACATGCAGATAATATACAATAAATTCTATAAAAATCTAATTGTTGAACTACACAGGGTATTAAAAAAGTTCAACTAATTGGCTTTTAGCTGGACAGAACTACATTAAAAATGGAAATCTCATCTCACAAGTACAGTAAAGCAAAATAATGACCTCATTTGATAATTTATCAATTTATCAAAATACATTTATTAAAAAGAGGGCACAGTTTACCATCAATGCCTAGAACAACACGTACACTGGATGTGAAACTATGGGGGTCTTTGTTGAAGTAAATATGGTGGATAAACACAGCTATGTAGTCATTTTATGGGCTAAAACATTATCTGTAACAATGCAGTCTATCGATTAACTAGGAACCAGTGACAGCACTAAGAACTGGGCCTAACAACTCTCTAGCAACTAACGCCATTAGAATTTACAAAACGTTTAACTGAACGTGCCCATGTCCTCTTTTAACCCTACTAAGTAACAAGTGTCTTAGTGTTATCACAGTTACCTGGTGAATTGCTAAGAATTGGTTCAACCTTCTAAATGCATGCCTCATCTGCATACAGAAGGCAGGTGTTATTTAAAGGTCATCTTCCATGAACAAATATGGGAAAGTGAAAGCCTGCTAGGCCATATAACACGCCAATCATCTGCCAGGCAACAAGATCATCAACCTCCATTGTGCACTAATGTTAAATGTCGCATATAGTAAACAAAGCAGTAACATATAACTCATGGTCATCCTATTAAAGAACTGAGAGATGACTTCAAATCAACTAAAAACAATTCAAACAACCAAATCAACCTTCTGCATAATTTCAATACCTTCCACAATGCCATATGCGTAACTAAAATATAATATGTCTCTGCAATTACTAGACTAAACAAAGGGCTGCTCTTTTAAGCCCAAACAGCAGGTTTAAAATCATATTGCACACAGTAAGTATTTTCACATATCTTCTCCATCAGTTAAATTCTCATCAACTTTTTTTTTTCTTTAAAGTGCATCTCTAAAGTTGATCGGCCCAAGGGCATTTGTTTCAGTTAATGGGTTGCAATGTCAGATGGGATACATATATTAAATGTAAAAAGTGAAGATCAGATTGTAAACAAAGAAACACACGCATACCCTTAATTGTGTTTCTTTTCATAATTCTATAGGAGAATGTATACACAATACATTATATTGTGAATGTTGAGGGGATATTAGGCCTATTCATTGCACTTTTGGCAACTCAAAATAGCTGTATGTGTCACACCAGCCTCTTAGCAGCACCTGCACACACTTTTACTTCATAGACAAATGGATTCAAGTGCTCTTTCTTCTTACAGCCTCACCTAAGAAATCTATTTAGCACAGGCTCAAGTAAACTGTGGTGAAACTGCAAGTCATAGCATGCACTGGGAGCCAACAGCTTGGACAGAAACAAGTCATCTTACTGTGAAAATGGAAGAAGCCAAGCAACTGTTATGGGTATAATAATAAAAAGATTAAATAAAACTTAAAAAAAAAATACAAATAAAAAATAAACCCAAAGATTATCCTTCCAAAAACATATAATTGCGTTATTATTACCGCATTATGGGTTAGTGCAATCCTGCATAGCCTGGTCAAATGACAAGGCACAGTTTGTTAAAAAACAAACAAACAAAAAACAAAAGACGTTAAATGGCATACATGATAATGTAGACCGGATCTGCTGAAGATAATTTAAGGCCATTCAGTGAATCAGAGAACAACCAGTCCAAATTAAAGCTGTGGATTAGATCAAGCTATCCATCTGCCAAAGAAACGCTAGAAATGTCCTCAGTCACGCACAACCGAAGAGGAGAAGAACAAATGCTTCAGCTTGTGTGGTAAAACAGTTCTCAACACTGAGTGTAAAGTCCTTTATAGGTGTTGGAGGTGGGGGAAGTTCACAGGTGAATTCAGGACTGTTTTAGCCGCTTTCTTGGAATTCCTAAAGGCGGACACTGTGCTGACGCGAGTGCTCGGAAGGCCTCTGCTACTAAGTGTGGATGCGATTGGATCATGGATTTCCAGCCAGCTGTCTCCATTATGTCTGTTGCTTGACTGAAAATGAAATACACAAAAATATTATAAAGCAGGAAGCAAAATGTTGTGGTAACACTCTACCAAAAAATGTATTGGTCTTTATACACCCCCTTGCAACTATCAAAAGAATTCTATTCACTGTTTACATTGGCAGCAAAAGTACATATATCTGCTTGGCTGATTTAAAGGCCTTGCTCAAATATATAAAGGGAAGCTTTATTACACATACAGTCTTAACTTTCAAGCTTCCCTCTATATCTTTCAACAAGGACTTTAATCCAACCAAGCAGATACAGTCAGGTGCATAAATATTGGGACATTGACAGAATTCACCACCACAATGGCTTTGAAATGAAAAACAAACAAGATGTGCTTTAACTGCAGACTTTCAGATTTAATTTGAGGGTAATTACATCTAAATCAGGTGAACGGTGTAGAAGTTACAACGGTTTCTATATGTGCCTCCAACTTTTTAAGGGGCCAAAAGTAATGGGACAAACTAACCAATCCTAAATCTAACTTTCACTTTTTAATACTTTGTTGTAAATCCATTGCAGGCAATTACAGCCTGAAGTCTGGAACGCATAGACATCACCAGACGCTGGGGTTTCATCCCTGGTGATGCTCTGCCAGGCCTCTACTGCAAATATCTTCAGTTCCTGCTTGTTCTTGGGGCATTTTCCCTTCAGTTTTGTCTTCATCAAGTGAAATGCATGCTCAATCGGATTCAGGTCAGGGGATTGACTTGGCCATTGCATAACGTTCCCCTTTTTAGCCTTAAAAAACTCTTTGGTTACTTTTGAAGTATGTTCCAAATCATTGTCCATCTGCACTGTGAAGCGCCGTCCAATGAGTTCTGAAGCATTTGACTGAATATGAGCATATAATATTGCCCGAAACACTTCAGAATTAATTCAGCTGCTTTTGTCAGCAGTCACATCATCAATAAATACAAGGGAACCAGTTCCATTGGCAGCCATACATGCCCACGCCATGACACTACCACCATCATGCTTCACTGATGAGGTTCCTTTCCTTCTCCATACTCTTCTCTTCCCATCACTCTGGTACAAGTTGATTTTTGTCTCATCTGTCCATAGGATGTTGTTCCAGAACTGTAATGGCTTTTTTAGATGTTGTTTGGCAAACTCTAATCTGGTCTTCCTGTTTTTGAGGCTCACCAATGGTTTACATATTGTGGTGAACCATCTATATTCACTCTTGTGAAGTCTTCTCTTGATTGTTGACTTTGACACATATACACCTACCTCCTGGAGAGTGTTCCTGATTTGGCCAACTGTTGTTGTGAAGGGGTTTTTCTTCACCAGGGAAATAATTCTTCTGTCATCCACCACAGTTGTTTTCCGTGGTCTTCTGGGTCTTTTGGTGTTGCTGAGCTCTCCGATGCGTTCTTTCTTTTTAAGAATGTTCCAAAGAGTTGATTTGGCCACACGTAATGTTTTTGCTATCTCTCTGATGGGTTTGTTTTGATTTTTCAGCCTAATGATGGCTTGCTTCACTGATAGTGACAGCTCTTTGGATCTCATATTGAAAGTCGACAGCAACTGATTCCAAATGCAAATGTCACACCTAGAATCAACTCCAGACCTTTTACCTGCTTAATTGATAAATAACGAGGGAATAGCCCACACCTGTCCATGAAATAGCTTTTGAGTTGATAGTCCCATTACTTTTGGCACCTTAAAAAGTGGGAGGCACATATAGAAACCGTTGTAATTCCTACACCGTTCACCTGATTTGGATGTAATTACCCTCAAATTAAATCTTAAAGTCTGCAGTTAAAGCACATCTTGTTTGTTTCGTTTCAAAGCCATTGTGGTGGTGAATAGAGGCCAAAATATGAAAATTCTGTCAATGTCCCAATATTTATGCACCTGACTGTATATGTACTTTTGCTGCCAATGTAAACAATCTATATAATTGTATCTAGGGTATAAAAAAGAGCAGTGTTGTATCCATGGGCAACAAAAACAAACACATGCATGCAGGATGTAAAGGCCTCAGTGTAGAATGCATTTAGTAAAAAAGTTACATGAGGGCATGTACAAAGCAATAAATCCGTTTTCTTCAAGTTGTTTTTTTCACCTGCAGACATATTTCAGTAGTGAAAATGCAGCACCAGATACTGTAGCCTTGCGGAGGTGAATATAGACTATTACTGTTTTAACATGAAGTTACATAGGCAATAATTATTCAAATGTTTTAAGTACTTTAATGGGGTGATGAGTGGTGTAACTTTAATGTAAACCTATTGCTATGCACAATAGAAGTATCCACTTTGCAAGCAGTAGTTATCATTAGAATAGAACCTCTGCTCTGGTTACCACATCTCACTCAAGAATCAAAGATTTCTCCCATGCTGCCCCTACAAATGGAACAATCTCTGTTGTTCCATCAGACTATCCCCCAGCCTGACTTGCTTCATGTGGGTACTGAAAACCCACCTGTTCACAAAAGCATATCAGTCCACCACTTACCCATGTCATCACGTAGTCTAATCTATGCTCTTGCACTCTCCAATTCTTTCACCCCTGCTCCTAACCTTAGCTCCCCTTACACTGGATCACTCCTTATGACTTCCATTTGTCTCCCCCATCCCAATAGACTGTAAGCTCCATGAGCAGGGCCCTCCTCCCTCCTGTTCTCATTAGCTACTTCTCTTGCACACCATCTACACTCTACACCTCCTCCTAGGGCTCCTGCCCCTGGAGTCCCCTCCTACAACTTATGCTGAATATTTCCATTGCACCATTACATTAAATTTGCAGTGCTGTTACTTATCCTCTGTATTGTACTGTAGTTTTACCCTGTATGGTCTTACTGTTTTGCCCTCTGTACGGCGCTGTGGACTGTGTGTGGCACACTATACAGTAAATAAAGTTTATTAATAATATTAATTCACTAGGAACCAGTGACATAACTAAGGAGGAGTCACATCAGTCACGGACCCCAGTAAAAGCATTCTCAAGAATACTGGTTAAGATTACAAAATGGCTGCCTTTAGGTATTCCTTACCAAGATTATATTACCTTTACCTGGTCAGTAAAGCATATGACTATAGTTTACCACTTAAAGAAAACTCCACTCATAATTAAAGTCACTGAACAGAAGTACAGTGCAATACCACCATTTGTACAGTCATCTCATAATATATAAAATACAAAAAAAAGGAAAACATGCACACTTACTTGCTATTCCAGTTTTTCCCATCCTTGCAACCCAGTTGCCTAAGAACACTACATCTGAAAATAGAAAACCGGAAACAATAAGAGAGGACAGTGAAAAAACAAAGACAAAAACAAATAATAATGCAAATTCATATTTTCACCCTTCATTTTTGGTAGGGCACTTGTAAACCCCTTGAATCTATTAAAGTAACATTGCATAAGAGACAATGGGCAAAATTTGCTAAGTGGTGGGTTATAAACCCCGGCAAAAACCGCTGCAAAAACACTGTCAAAACACATTTTAGTATAGAATAGAACAGGGCTGTCATTTAGAAACCGCTGTAAAACCGCCAAGAAACCCACGGGGGTTAAGAACCCGCCGTCAAACCCCCGGGGTTTAGAACCCGCCGCTTAGTAAATTTTGCCCGATGAGTATAATAAATTCCAGTCTTTGAAGAATCAGTAATTCCACTACAGTGCCTTGCAAAAGTGTTCACCCCCCCTTGGCTTTTTACATTTTTTGTTACATTACAACCTGTAATTTATTTTATTTTGTAAATCGGAATTTTATGTGATGGATCTGCACAAAATAGTTTACTTTGGTGAAGTGAAATGAGAAAAAAAAATAACATTTTTTATATATATATATATATATATATATATATGTATATATGAATCTTCATAAATAAAATTCTGAAAATTGGCATGTCCATATGTAATGACCCCCTTTGCTACGAAGTCCCTCAAGTTCTGGTGCAACCAATTACCTTCTGACGTCACATAATTAGTGACATGAAGTCCACCTGTGTGAAATCTAAGTGTCACATGATTTGTCAGTATAAACACACCTTTTCTGAAAGGCCCCAGAGGCTGCAACACCACTAAGCAAGAGGCATCGTACCATGAAGACCAAAAGGAGCTCTCCAAACAAGTCAGGGACAAAGTTGTTGAGAAGTACAATTCTGGGTTGGGTTATAAAAAAATACCCAAATCTTAGATGATCCCCGAAGCACCATCAAATCTATCATCATCAAATGGAAAGAACATGGTACCACAACAAACCTGCCAAGAGAGGGCCGCCCACCAAAACTCACAGACCGGGCAAGGAGGGCATTAATCAGAGAGGCAGCACAGAGACCAAAGGTAACCCTGAAGGAGCAGCAGAGTTCCACAACAGAGACTGGTGTATCTGTGCATGTGACCACAATAAGCCGTACACTCCATAGAGCTGGGCTTTATGGAAAAGTGGCCATAAAAAAGCCATTACTTAGTGATAAAAATTAAGAAGACACAATTTGAGTTTGCCAAAAGGAACATGGGCCACTCCCCAAATGTATGGAGGAAGGTGCTCTGGCCAGATGAGACTAAAATCAAACTTTTCAGCCTCCAAGGAAAACGCTATGTCTTGCGCAAACCCAACACATCCCATCACCCCAAGAACACCACCCCCACAGTGAAACATGGTGGTGGCAGCATCATGCGGTGGGGATGTTTTTCAGCAGTAGGGACTGGGAAACTGATTTGAGTCAACGGAAAGATGGATGATGAATACAGGGATATTCTTGAGCAAAACCTGTTTCAGTCTGCCTGTGATTTGAGACTGGGACAGAGGTTCACCTTCCAGCAGGACAATGACACGAAGCATACTGTTAAAGCAACACTCAAGTGGTTTAAGGGGAAACATTTAAATGTGTTGGAATGGCCTAGTCAAAGCCCAGATCTCTATCCAATTGAGAATCTGTGGTCAGACTTGAAGATTGCTGTTCACAAGCGGAAACCATCCAACATGAAGGAGCTGGAGCAGTTTTGCCTTGAGGAATGGGCAAAAATCCTAGGGGCAAGATGTGGCAAGCTCATAGAGACTTATCCAAAGCGACTTGCAGCTGTAATTGCCGCAAAAGGTGGCTCGACAAAGTACTGACTTTAGGGGAGTGAATAGTTAAGCACGCTGAAGTTTTCTGTTATGTTGTCCTAAATGTTGTTTGATTCACAATATTAAAAAAAACTCAACTTCACAGTTGTAGGCATGTTCTGTGAATTAAATGATGCACACCTTCAAACAATCCATTTTAATTCCAGGTTGTGAGGCAACAAAACATGAAAAATGCAACGGGGGGGGGGGTGAATAGTTCTGCAAGGCACTGTAGATACAGTGGTGCTTGAAAGCTTGTGAACCCTTCAGAATTTTCTATATTCCTGCTGAAATTTGGCCTAAAACTACCTCAGCTTCCTAAAAGTAGACAAAGAGAACCAAATCAAACAAATGAGACAAAACAATTTAGACGTGCTCAGTTTGTTATTGAGTAAAATGATCCAATGTCACTATTGAGTTGCAAAAGTATGTGAACCCTGCTTTCAGTAACTGGTATGACCCCCTTGTGCAGCAATAACTGCTTTTAAACGTTTCCGGTAATTGTTAATTAGTCCTGAACATCAACTTGGAGGAATTTTACCCCATTCCTCCGTACAAAACAGCTTCAACTATGTTATATTGGAGGGTTTCCTGCCATGAACTGTTCGCTTCAGGTCATTCCACAACATTTTGATTGGATTAAGGTCAGGACTTTCACATGGCCGTTCCAAAACTTTACATTTATTCTTCTTTAACCATTCTTTGGTTGCATGAATTGTGCGCTTTGGGTTGTCGTCTTGCTGCATGACCCACGTACTCTTGAGATGCAGCTCATGGACAGATGTCCTGACTTTTTCCAAAGAAAGGTGGAAAGAGGGGAAAGAAAACTCTCATACGTGGGGCACACTATGTCAAAAATGAAAATTTAATAAAATTAAAAATTTACTTTTATTCAAAAATAATTAAAATTATTAACATTCAATAGGCAACAGAAAAACAGCTGACATGACAAAAAATGACAGTAAATTAGTTCAAAAATCACCTGTGTATAACAACTGATTAATACTCCAGGGTATCTAAATAGTTAATCTATTAAAGTGCACTGTGCAAAAAAGGTCTGAATTTTTTGCACAATCTTTAACATAGAGTGATAGATATCTTGCCATTGTAATGCTTATAACTTCCGCCTATCAAGTTCACAATGATGCAAGGCAGCTCTATAACACATTCAACAACCATTTACCACTGCCCATGATAAATATGACAAATGTCCATAAAGTGACATGTGCAAGTGCAAAATGTGATCGATAATAAATTATTACACCAACAAGAAGAAATTAAACACAATAAATAAATGTATCAGCAAATTCATAAATAAGAAAAAATTGCTAAATATTCAAAAAGCAACAATTCAAAATTCATGATCTGTGATGTAATATAACAGATCTAATAATTAATCTCCTATATTGATGTAAGACCTCAAGCCAATTATAAATGGCAAAATTTATCACATATATTGAAAAGATTTCTTAATGTATATATATAATAAATCATGTATAAGTCACTGTATCAATGTTGTAATCACCCAGATACAGTAATAACCACGTACTCTATTAATCTGTCCCTATATTGGGAAACAAGCTTCTGAGGCATCCCTCAGTATATAGATAATTGAATTGTCATCCCCCTTATACAGATAATTACAGGTAGAAATAATAGTACCTGTGTACTGATAAGTCCAGAGATCTGCTATCACCAGTCTTACTAATGCATAGGCCTGGTAATGAGAGTCCCTTTTCTGCGGCACAGTGAAAAAAGAGAGCAGTACTTTCTCTGCTGTCAGCACGGGCAAAGTAGTCACCCTGTTACATCAGCATTGCAGGGTGAAACTACAAAGGCGGCAGCTGATGAGAGTCTAGTGAAAGGATAAAGAGAGAAGATACCTGTCAGCGGGGAGCAAGGAGAGAACGCCAGCTTGTTTGCTATAGTTCGTGGTGAGAGGCGTCCCCGTGCGCACAGGGACCCCTGTTGATGACGTGGCCCGACGCTCGTTTCGCCTAGCGGCTTTCTCAAGGAGGTACTGACTTTTTCCAATAGAATATTCTGGTTCTATTCAGAATTAATTTTCCCATCAATGATGGCAAGTTGCCCTGGGCCAGATGCAGCAAAACAGGACCAAACCAAGATACCACCACCACCGTGTTTCACAGATGGCATGAGGGTTTTATGCTGGCATGCAGTGTTCTTTCTCCAAACATAACGCTTCTCATTTAAACCAAAAAAACTCTATTTTGGACTCATCTGTCCACAAAACATTGTTCCAATATCTTTTGGCTTGTCCAGGTGATCTTCAGCAAACTGCAGACGGGCAGCAATGTTCTTTTTGTAGAGCAGTGGCTTTCTCCTTGCAATCCTGCCATGCACACCATTGTTGTTCAGTTGACTCCTTTAAAATATCTGCAAAGTCTAAAGGTTCACATACTTTTGCCACTTACAGATATGTGATACTGGATCATTATACTTTAAAAAAAAATAAAAAATGAGCATGTCTAATTTTATGGTCTCATTTGTTTGATGTGGTTTTCCTTATCTACTTTTAGGACTTGTGTGAAAATCTGAGGTAGTTTTAGGCCAAATTTCAGCAGAAATATAGAAAATTCTGAAGGATTCACAAAGTTTCACGCACCACTGCATATCTCTCTTAAAGCATTGTCAAATACACAGCTGAATAATATAAATGTGGTAAGTTTATGCATTTACATTTAAAGAGCCAAATAACCAAACTCACAATTACAGTTTTCAGATATTAAGGCAAGTCAAAATATTCTGTAGAACAGACAGCCACCTGCTGATTGAGTGTTGTGGCCAATTATCTGTTCCATTGAATTGGATCCCTTATAGTCTCTGGTTCTTATACACACTTACTGAACCTCAAAAACTTTACATTCCAGACATAAATCAATAAGGTAATATACATTGTTGTGTGGTAACTTGGCTTTACACTGTATTCTCCATTAAATAATGTATTCAATACCTCACTCCATTACAGTTCACTAAAACTCCTCCTACATATTTAGGACAGTGTCATAAATGGATATGATATAGGTCAAAGATTTGAGAATTATTATCTAAGCAAGTACAAGATCACTAAATTCTACCCTTTTGTATGAAACAAATAATCCACACTGTGCATTTCTGCAAAGCCAAGCGGTCAGTCACTCTGAGTCTGCTATGTTATAGTAGCCCCATCATACTCCGACGGCGACCTGCTGCTGAGGAGTGCGAGAGAGAACATAGGAGGAAGAGACCAGAAAGAAGGGGGGGGGGGGGGGGGGGAAGAGAGAGTGAGAGAGAGAGAGAGAGAGAGCGCAGAGGGAAGCAGGAGAGATGGCATAAGAGGGCGGGGGGTTATAGAGACAAGGTGGGAGAGAGGTGGAAAGAGAGGGGGAGGAGATAGATGCAGAGGAGAGACAGCAGAGTGTGGGGTGCAAAGGAAACAGAAACCTGCGCTACAGGTGCCCACACAGATCATGTTTTTTCTGCACGTTGCATAATCGTAATGCGGACAAAGACTGGACTGAAATAATAGTCATGTTAGTCATATTTAGCAAAGTATAAACATTTCAATTATTTCATGTATATTATTCAGCTGAATAATACACACTCTCTAAAATACACACTTACCTTGAGAGATATCTATTGTACACACATTAGAGTAATACTACTACCATTATTTACAATGGATCTGCACTATACATATAACTGTAACCAATGTGAGGGTGAAGTTTAACTAACTCTTTTAAAGTCCTCCCAAACATAATAAAAATAAAAAAAACGACTTCTTAATTGAGTGGTGCTTCTCGATCGTGAAATGACAGATCATATCAAATTAGCGAAGGAGTCTTCTAGGTAAAAGAAATGCTTTGTACAGAAAAGACTGGTGGATGTAATCACGGGCAATGTCAGTGACCGTTACAGCAAGCATAATTCACATGAATTGTTTTAGTATTTTACTTTTTTCCCCCTCAACCAGTAACACAAAAGCACAAAAAAAGATGTGGATATGGCTTCAGCATCAATATGATGGAGGGAAGTGGAAACAGTAAAACAAATCTGAGGAGAGAGGCTGTCTGTGCGAGTCCTGAGAGACTGCCTCCATTGTAGCCTTCTACTGTTATTGCTGCGTCTCCAGTGACCGCATCCTGTCTGCAGTCATTTCCTGGGCAATAATCAAAGGCTCTAGTAGCTGTGTGAATGCAGGTGGTCTTGTTTGGTGGTGAGAGTTTACAGTTTTTTACTTGTTGGGACTGTGTAAAGCACAACTGCTCTCCAGTGATACGGGACTAATGACTCTGACTGGAAGCCACATCTGTCAGGTACTGCCTCTCCTATGAAGCAGTCTGGATGGCTTCCTGCTCTGACCTCCAAGGGGCTAGTTGCTCATCTGCCTCTGCAACAGCCTCTGGTTTCTACCTGTAAGTGCTCGTTACCATGTGACTAGATCTACGACCTGATGGGAGTTCAAACTCTCAGATTAATTCTGCTTCACACAAGTAAGGGACACAACCTACATTTGGGAGACATTTAGAAAGGTGCCCCTACTGAACTACTGCCTAACCCTCTTTCTCGTGTTAGCTCTCCCATAATAGCTCTCATATTGTGGAGCCTTGTTTATATATAGCACTCAAATTTTTGGATAATTTTTGGCAATGATGACCCATAATGGCTGCCGCATCTTTGTATTAAAGTATATTTATGTTTTCTGTATTTTATGCAAATCTAGACCTCTGCATTATATTCATACTATCTATCTGTAAAGCACTTTCGAGTCTTATTGGAAAAAAAGAGCTAAATAAATAAAAATCATCATCATCAATAAAAATTTCAAATTTGGGGGTTAGTGGAACACTTACCCCACCTCCAATTAAAGCACTTTTTCCAGCCCAGCAGTCCAGTGCAAAATTTAGGTTTTGCCATTTTATTTTTCAGTTCAAAATGTAAATAAATGCTAATTGTTTTGGTTCCGGTCACAGTGAGACAAACACCAACACACATCCCATTGAGACACATTAACACATTTCACTTGCCTGTTAATAAAGTCTATTGCTTGTGCTTTCAACTGCTCTGCACTGTGCAAATCTGCGAGGATAAGGACATCTGCAACATTTTCCACTGACAGGTTACTACACAAAGCCTCTTCGCACAGGACTTTGAGCCGTTCCAAAGCATACTGGCAAAGGGAGGAAAACGTTAATAAACATTGGAGTAAGTCCTCTAGATTGAAAAGTATGTAAATACAGGTACAAGATTGATTTTCTACAATTCTTGGGATTTAGGATTTTCTTGATAGTTTTTCTATCCCTGTTCCACCGCCGTCAAAACCCACGTTATTGCCGTGTCAACCCGGGTGGCAGCTCATTGGAAAAGGCTCCAAGGAAAAAAACCCGGGTCGACTGACCCGGCATTCCTTCAAGGGTCTCGAGTAGGGTTTCATACAGGTAAGACCCGGAAAAGGCTCAGCGATAACGGGTATCCTGGGTCATTCGACCTAGGTCCCGTTTACAGCATAGGGAGAGCCGCATTTCATGGTGCGCTGGCAGAGGTAAGCCCCGTCAATATCCCAGGTCCAGCCTGCAGTGTATACGGGGTTCAAGCTACTGTTACACAGCATGAAACCCACTTTCAGTGTCCCGGGCTGGACCCAGGATTTTGGTGCAAAAGCTGTATAATTTGGAGCATTATGCCTCAGACAAACAAAATTACATTTAAAAGTGAAACCTTTATGTCCTCAAAATTTCACCAGGCATTCCCCCCTTTTTTAGCCTCGTTAATTTACCGCTCGGGGAAATAGTCTTCGACTTTTACAGGCTATTCAACTAAAATCCCTTTTCCTTGTGTGGTAAATCTGCTGCTAACATGCGTTAGTGAAAAGATTCCGGTATAAGTAGCCAAAGCTATGGGTCAACATGTCTGCGACTGCCATGATAAAGGCAGAAAACCTTATTTAACACTGATTTCTGTTCGATCCTCAGGAGGTGAACAGAAATCCGCGTTAAGTGGCTTCCATGAGCTGTAATTGAAAACTGCATCAAGGGTAATTAGTCAGTTCAGGCTAATTGAATCTGTGTATGATATACAAGGGTGGTTCAATAAGTAAGGTACTGTAACATGACCACTCGTGTGTAATGTTCTCCATTTCATTCTAATTTCCAGCCAGGCCAGAGCAGGTAGACTTCTGCTTCCCCTCACAGCCATTCGACTGTGCCTCATATCAGTCATACTGTCCCAACATTAGTTGTAAGATAGCGGTGCTGGCGGAAACATGGTCAAACATTGAGGTAGGTAGTGTGATCAGATCTCTGTTTCTAAAGGGCACATCAGCAGCTGAAATTCATCACCAACATGTCAAGGTGTACGGTGATATGTGTCACGGAAACAGGTTTGGGTTTGGTGAACTGCCTTTGATAACGGCAGGACCGACGTTTAAGATGAGCAGAGATCCAGCTGGCCGAGTACGTCCACCGCAGACGACAAATTTGTGCCACATTGAGGTCGGATTCAGAAGGACAGATGCATTCGAGTTAGAGATATTGCTGGCAAACTGAACACCTCATTGGGTACTGTGCACAACATTGTTCATGAGCAACTGGGATACAGGAAAAAGTGTTCAGGATGGGTACCGAAGCAACTCCCAGAATTTCACAAAACCAATTTGGATGAGATTGCCTCTAGTGTACTTGACGCAGTACTATGAGGAGAGAGCGTAGTTATTGCAGCGTATTGTTACAGGCGATGAAAAGTGGGTGCATCATGTGACACCAGAGACGAAGCAAGCATCCATGACATGGAAGTAAGCATTGTCCCCACTTTCAAAGAAATTCAAAACAACTCCATCAGCAAAGAAGGGCATTGCAACCCTGCTTTGGTACCAGAAGGGCGTGCTTCTTGTTTATTTCCTCACCATGGAGAGATACTGTGAATGAGGTCTGCTACACATTGAGCCGGTTGCAGAGAGCAATTAGTCGAAAACGACCTGGGTTGCTGTGAACAGGTGTCGTATTGATGCACCATAACGCCAGGCCACACTCAGCGAACTGAACGCATGAGTTGTTACGGTGCTACCATTGGAAGGTACTGGACCATCCTCCTTACAGCCCTGACACACAGTGATTTCCAGCTCTTTAGACAATTGAAGAAGCACCTGGGTGGAAGGCAATTCGTAACAGACGGTGAAGTTCAGCAAGCCATCATGTCCTGGCTGCAGGCGCTTGACAATGATATCTTCTATGCCAGGATAGATGCCTTGGTGTACCGTTGGAACAAATGCGTAGATCGATATGGGGACTATGTGGAAAAATATTCTGTAACAAGGCCATACTATTTATCGATTAAACGTATATGTACGAGTTGAATGCATTTATGAAATGAGACGTCTTGTTACCTTATTTATTGAACCACCTTATTTATTGAACCACCCTCGTATATTCAATGGGCAACACTTCTATATATTATTTACCACTGTATAATAGAAATTTACCTGCACAAATGTGGTAAAAAATAATTTATTCGTCAATGGCAATTTCTGACTAGAGGGCAATATCATATCCCCTCCAGCTTTTTAAATGTCCTACATAAGACTAGTGAAATTCCCATACTAAAACCCCATCTCCCCATTTCCAAAATGGAAAAGCCCAATTTGAAAACCTGACATAGGTAGTGAAGAAGTAGATCAGAAGAACTAAATATATTGAGGGGAGCAGGTGGATCATGGAAATGGAGATATAATCCTGTTAATATGTAACAGGACATATAACTAAATGAAATAAACTTGCCCTTTAAGAAATCACACAAATTTAGTATTAACTTGTAAATAAAACTGTATAAAGACACTCAAAGTCAGTGTGAAAAAATATACACACATTTAATTGGCAAAAGACTTACTTTATCCGCTGCTGCCAACAAGTTATCAGCCATCTTGTCAAGATTAGGGGCTTTTCCTGTATATATAAATCTCATCATTTCTTTAAATACTTCGGGGTCCACATCGTGAATGTCTACTCTATTCTGTGCAAGAACAAAGAAAGATAAGATTAGAAACAAGTAAGAAATAAGAACCTAAAATAGCTTCCAATGTCGTACAGTCGTACCAACTCAATTTTATGTTTCTTATTCAACAGCCACTTAAGTGTAATCATCCCCACATTGCTTCAATATGTGCATCAACAGTTACCCAGATAGGGCCGTGGTGGGAATTGAACCCAAGACCTCAGTGCTGTGAGGCAGTAATGCTATCTATTACACCATCCGTGCTGCCCAATGAATGGTATGCGTTCGGCATCCCGGCAGTCTGGATGCTGACGCTTACATTACCGGCGCCAGAATACAGACGCCGGTCAGAATCCCGGCGCCGGCATCCCGAGTGCCGAAAATAAGTACCGCGGTTGGGGGGAGGGTTAAGTTTAAGGGTTAGGCACTAAGGTAAGGAGTAGAGGGTTAGGTTTAGGGTGCGGGGAGGGGGAGGTTAGGCTTAGGCACACGGGGGAAGGGGGAAGGTTAGGTTCAGGCACCAGGCAGGGAGGGTTAGGGTAGAGTTAGCATACCGACCAACAAGTGTGTCGGTATGTTAACCCTGTCAAGATCCAAGTGTCGGGATTCTGACCGCCGGGATCCCGACTGTCGGTATTTCATACTGATTCCCAATGAATGTAGCATTTGTTTAGCTATAGGTTCTGTGTCCAGCTATCTATGTAAAACAGGGCTTGACAAATTTTTCTAAAACCTAGGAGCCAGGATGAAAGTGTAGGAGCCAGACCCCCCCTTCCCCCAGGGCAGCATTACTAAGCACCTACGCCCCAGGCAACCAACCCCCATGGCCACACCACTAACGGGGTACCCCAGGTAAACCACCCACCCACAGCCACATTATTGAGCAGCTAACCTGCCTCTCCAGGCAACCAACCCCCAGAAAGACCACCCCTCCACAGTCAAAAACCCCGGGCAAGCAAAGCCACCGCCGGCAGTGGGCGAACTAGAGAGTGGTGGGCCCAGATGCAAGAATATGCTTTGGGCACCCCTATGCAGTGCCCCCAGTAGTAGTCCCCACTATGCATTGTCCTTAGTAGCACCTCCCTATACAGTGCCCTAGTAACATCCCCCCTTATACAGTGCCCCAGTAACGGCCACACCCCCTATGCAGTGCCTCCAGTAGTGGTCCCCCTATGTAGTGCCCCTTTAATCAGTGCCCCCAGAAGTGGTAGCCCCTATGCATTGCCCCCAGTAGTAGTCCCCCCCCTTGTAGTGTCCAGTAGTAGTCCCCGCCCCCCCTTGCGGTGCCCAGTAGTATTCCCCCCCTTGCAGTGCCCCCAGTAGTAATCCCCCCTTGTAGTGCCCCCAGTAGTAATTCCCACTTGTAGTACCCCCAGTAGATCCGCCTTTTAGTGCCCCCAGAAGTGCTCTTCCCCTTTTAGTGCCCCCAGTAGTGCTCTCCCCCTTGTAGAGCCCCCCAGTAGTGCTCTCCCCCTTGTAGAGCCCCCCAGTAGTGCTTTCCCCCTTGTAGAGCCCCCCAGTAGTGCTTTCCCCCTTGTAGTGCCACACGTAATAAAAAAAAAAAAACACCTGAATCCCCGCTCCCGCCATCCGCTCCTCCGTTCGTCTTCCCAGGCCGGGCCACTCTGCATTATGGGAGAGACGTCATGACGTCTCTCCCATTACCCACTGCAGGAGCCGGAAGATGGAGCGGCTCCTGCAGTGGGTTCAGCGGCAGTCAGTGAGAGTCTAAAAGACTCTCATTGGCTGCCACTCAAAACAAACACACAGCTGCCGGCGCCGGCGGCTGTGTGTTTGTCAGTCACTGTGTAGCGCTGACCGAACTCCATCCGGTCAGCGCTACACGCGCGGTGCAGTCTGTGTCACAGAGACACAGACTGCCTGCGGCCAGCGGCCCGAGGAGCACATGGCACCCTGCCCAGCCCACCACTGACTACAGGGCCCGGGGGTTGCTGAAAATCTGGTCGCCATGGCGACCTGGCACCCGGGTTTTGTCGAGCCCTGATGTAAAAGACTATTCCTCCCTAAATTAAATATTTAGTTTTGAGTCTGATCAGGTGGGAGTTAAAACAAAAGACCTTGCCTGTGCTTTGTGGGATACTAAAGGGAGCTTTCAAAAAAAAAAAAAGGGCTACATTATAACTCTTAAGAAAGCCTAGACTTCTCAACAGTACAGGCTTATTTGTATCATGTCCTTAGGAATATATTTTCAGACTATACTATGCTGAACGCCTTTCATTGTTAATGTGGCTTTCTACTGTTCCATCCCTTAACTTCCATGTAAATGGGAGTGCCGGTTTAAACTACCAGAAGTTGGAAGAGAACCTTAGCTAAGCTGGTGAAATAGGAATGTGACACATTGGGCTAAAACAATGGACAGCTGTGCAGTCAGGAGTCAGCAATCCGTCAGCTCTTTGAATCATACTACAATGATATTCCAAGTCTTCAAACCCATTTAAGATGGAAGTCCTCTTGAATAATTAGATAAATGTGGACTAGTAGGTACACATGAAGTAGTCGACGAGACATGAAATTTGGGCACAGAAAAACATATGCCCCCATAAATCTGAGCCGTATCAAAATTAATTCAGTTTGACAAGTTCCTGATATTGACACCCATGGTTGTGAAAAGTATTCTGCATACAGAACATATTATATACTTCTTTGTCATTAATTCCAAATAATGTGACAATGGTCAGTGAGCCTCATTAATATGGCACAGTATATATACTTCTGCCATCAGATCATCCATACATCACTAGAAGGCAATAATAGACAATTATTTTATAGAAACAACAGAAAATGTCTGGCACAATCTAGAAAGCGCAGTAAAAATTAAAGCACAAGCAGAGCTGTAAACAACACAGAATACGGACCATCTGGAAAGGGTTTACAAGTGAAATATTAGAGAACAAAGCCCAAACAGTAGCATGCTGTTAGCAGAGATTTATCTCCCTGGTACGCAGCTGTAAACATTAATACCTTTTTACTTTCTTCCATTTCATGTTCAAACATTGCACTGAACACTGGGGAACGAGCTGCAAGAGAGGAAAAGCATGGTCAGGAATGTACTCTTGTCAGGGAGACCAAAGCAAAGATGGGAGTAATTATTGAGAACATTACCTGCAAGAATAGATTTATGAGCTTTAAATTCCTGACCGCCTACATATAAGCTGCAGTCTGTAAACCTTGTGGTTTCCCAGAGATAACCCAAGTCTTCTGCCAGGCGGCATTCTGGGACTTTCAAATTGTTTGTATTGGACTGACCTGATATGTTCACAGAATCTTGAACCACACTCACCTAGTAAAACAGAAATTAAAAAAATGCTCACAGTAAATCATATATGTGTAAGCTTATGTAGAACCATTCAAAGGAATTAACACCACTCAAAAAATATTTTCCCAATTAAGATTACTCTGCCATATACTATAATTTGCTCTTGATCGTAAAAGGACGGCTGCCTGAAATTATCTGTTGAAATCTCAAAAAACACACATCTCAGCCGTATTAAATAGCTTATGAATAGCTGAACCCAACATTTATAATCATGGAAACAATCAGTGCAGTCCCAGTTTGTTTCCATGGTTACAAATGTTGCTAAGGAAGGGCAACTATTCACAGACTACTGAACATTGTAAGTGTGCTTCAAGGTCTTCAACATTTCTCAAAACCTTCCACATTCTCCAGTCCTCTTTTCATCCAGTAGCCGCAAAGGCCTCTACAAAGTCCTTTACAAAGTCCTATCTGGGGATAATGGGTGTAGAATAGAATGAGGAAGTATAAAGTAATGACGTTATTTTCTAAATACCACTGCCACATGCTGTATATAACGTACAACCTGCTAAGACTAGAAAAAGTTAAGCTGCCAAGATAAAGAAAAGCATTGTCAAGAGCCAGACGGTATCTGAAAAACAATACAAATTGGGCGAGGGTGGCATATATGTTCACAATTACTTTCCTGCACAATACAAACACTAATGATTTCTGACACCAACTACAATTTCTAAGAATATACAGGAATCTAATACAGATATGTATTACAATATTTACACATGGAATAATACACTATACAAAAATTTACAAACATCTGTTTTTTTAAGTATATCTTTTAATGACATCCTACAGATTACCCAAATTACCAGTTGGTTAGGCCATTAAGTGGAAGCTGAGCAGTCAGCTCAGGTTGTGATCATTCCGAGACCAGACAGTTGCTTCATCCTCTTTGTCAGCCACATAATTGTATTCATAACAAATCATGGAACAGCTCATTTAACTTGTCTAAATGGAAATAGGATGTGCTATATTTGCGCCATGTGGTCTCAGGGGCCGCATATCAATTATTCCCTTGCACACAATAATATCATATAATTAAGTTGCAATCTTGCCAATTTTACACGTTTCCAGGAGACACAGATCAAAAGGAAGTATATTAGCAGTTAACACATTCACATACTACGAGAGCTACTAATCAGACTATGCTAGTGATGATAAGGTGTGAAGATGTGTTTAGCAGCCGATCTCGGGCTGTGACCTTCTGCACATGACTGGTTTACGAAACTCAAATTGCTTTGCTAACAACGGGCAGAACTGTGTCCTCGCAGACCTTTACTCAGGGAACACAACTAGGCAATTACAATCACATAACATGCTGTATTAAGACAAGACAAAGTCTTTCGGCCATAACCATGTTAATAGATAGCAAGGAAAAAGGTTTTTATTAGTAGCTCCTAGTGTTTGATGTCTCCCCACAGATGAGAAGTCACGATGCCTAATAGTTCTGGGTATGAGCGATGTACTCAAATGTATAAACACCAGCTTCTGAATGAGTCTTATTAACTTCTACAGTCATTTGTGGTGGCCGCCAGTCTACACTACCTGGTGAACCTTGGTTAAAGGGCATTACTTACTAAAACACAGAAATTGCATATGCTTTATGTATTTGGTTTGTAAACGTTCCTTTGTCAGTGCAGAGAAAAGGACAATAAAGCAGTTTCCCTTCCAAATGAATGATGCTTCTAGCTATTTTATATTGTGTTCTGTACAAAATTTCCAAAATAGCAATACAAAAACAGCGATACACACTGCAATGAATGTACTTGTTTCAGGTCCTGCTTTTCTGTATGTAAAATACAATTTATGTTTCAAACAGACAGGAGGGATCAAATTGTGGATCAAGCTGCAGCTAGAGGGGTGTCATCCTAGACATATCCTCAAATCACACCAAATAGTCCCTTTAGTGCGCCAAGCCAAAAAACACCAGTCTTAATTACCTAGTACACTATAAGCAAGCTAAGAAGCAAGGAGGAAAAAGTAGCAAAACAGAGGAATACATACACAAAATAGTTTTAAAAAAAAGCAAAAGACAGATTATACAAGTGACTCGCGCCATGTATCAGAATACTTAATCTACAGATGCGACCAAATACATCTATTCTCCGTGCGCTATAAGTCGCATTACTCATAAAGCGTAGGAGCACTGTGACTCGGTAGCCCTGAGCATCTTTTCGTGCAGTGATCCGAATAGGATGCACAGGCAGCTTCAGCTGATTAAAATGATATGCGGCATGCCTAGATTCTGTGTGTGACTGCAGGTGCATCTCCATGCGAAATGCTACGTTATGCCCACAGCATGGCGCGACCAGAAAGGTTGCTAAATGCACAAGGCGGCTAGATGCATGAGGACACACCTGTACAGCTGTAAAACAATTCCTCTGCTACAAAAACACTAATCCTTAGTATATAGTACATTATAACTAAAGTAAAGGTGTACACACATTAGACGATGTCGCCCACACATGCGCATTCCAGCAGAGTCGTTCAGCGCATTGTCAGATCTGTCGTACATACTGCTCAATCTGTCAATGTAATGAACGACACCAGGCAGGTGAATGGAGCCGGTGGCCAACATATCAGGCGGTCGAGTACCGGATCGTGTAATGTGTACTGGCCGCACGATATGTTGGCCCGTCGGCCGTCACATCGCTGGGTACACACATCGGTAAGTGTCTACCCAGCTTAAGATACAAAATTAGGGAAAAAGAAAAACTGAGGAAAAATGATGCAGTCCATGTAAAAAAGCAAAAGACCAATCCAATGAGTGACCTGCGGCATGCATCATTATGCTTCATCTGTGACTTTATACTACTTCCACTGCAACAACAACAAAAACTACTCCTAAGTACATCATATGCAAAATTGAGGAAAGTGCACAGCATTGGAATTGCGTCAGGCATCTTGCGCCATATTGTACAAAATGAATAGGTGTATGAGAATACATCTGTAGCTGTGCCCTATTCTGCATATCACCTGCAACGAGAGAAAGCCTCCAGGAATAATAGAGTTACTGTAATGTTACCGGACTAGGGAGGTCAGGAGTTGGCGTGTATTAATAATTCGCTACGTACCACCCAGAGACTACAGAGCTCATTTTCTATTTTACACAAAGAGCCTCTTTGATATATAGTTCTTCCCTTTTAATGAGTTGATAATGCAAACATTGCCGAGTATAGTTACATTATAAACAAGTAGCCAGTACACATACAACCTGATAAACATAGGCCACTTGTAAGTGGACATCCCTAAAGTAGACAGAAACCTGGTCTAAATACTTATCTGGACATAATGGATCACTCAGAGTCTATTATTCAAGTTATTTAAACAGTAAAATGAATCATAGTTAATTAGTTCTCCTGCCAGCCCGCTGATGGCACAGAGTGACAACCTGACCAGTGGGGACGAGTAGTGGCATCAGGATAGTGTATATTAATGGCAACGGGCAAATTATTGTGTATAATACACATAAATAAGTGGCCTAAAACATCAAAACCTATTATGCTCTTATTTAAATTTCTAGAGTAAGTAAAAAATTTTAGGAGGCAATTTAATTATGGACACTGCGCTGTGGAGCATCACCGCAATGCTCAGAAGCGCACATATCAGCCAGGTGCGTCAAAACTCACATCACAAGTTTTGTTGAAAGCCTCTATGGCGTGTGAGGCAAAACATTTGCTGTGGATGGATGCATTCTGGAACGGCACGCTGCATCCATCGCATTGAATTGATTTACCTATTGAGGGGTCATTCCGTGCCAAATCATCACAAAAAAAAGTAACTTTTCAACCCGACCATCTCAGATTTTCATGAAATTTAGTAGGCTGGTAGACGGCATAAACTAAATTTCATATGTACAATTTTAGCCCTCAGTGATACAGTGTTCATGCTACAGGGTTCCCCCAAATTGCACGGCATCATTGGCATATGGACAGTTCACTTTGGATGTATTATCCCCAACAACTGCAAGCCGACCGCATCACACGTAGGTGGATAATTACAGGCTGTAGCCCAGTGTTCACAGCGGGTTAGCGGACGTCCAAGGGAGACAGAGTTATTGCTGATATAACGTCAGCCCAGCTCTGGCAGCCGCTCACCATACCTGGGAAGCCGACATCAATAAGACACCTCAGCGCCTACAGCTTCATACGGCTACGGATAGCCCAACTCTGGCAGCTGCTCACCATACCTGGGAAGCCGACTTCATTAAGTCACTACAGCGCTGTCCAGTTCTTCATGGCTAAGGACAGGTACAATTCATACAGCGGTACATATATCTGGCCAGATAATTTGCACGTGACATTTTTGTTTGGACACCAATTCAGAACTCTAACTGGAATGTTATTCAGTACTGGGTGTCAATGATTTATTTGATTTAAACTGTCCATGATATTCCAATGTGTCAAGCACATAAGTAATTTATCAACATAGATACTAATGTATATTAGGGTAACATTGTTTCAATACAAAGAGGTATTTTATCATTAATTGTGAGATAATTGTCTTCATTAAATCTGATATATTATTTATATAATAAAGAATTTTGTAAAATGTTATAGTTTTTGGAGCCATGACTGTTTTATATACATGTGTGGATTCTGCTGTCTCACAATAAGAGCATTATTAGCGCAGTCTGAGATTTAGTATTGTTTGTTTATGGGTATTCACAAATCCCAGTGTTTAACAATTGCTGCTTTATATTAATTAGATATATCTTTGCATTCACCTAATTAAATATACTTTTGATAAGCGCCAGGATCATCGGTCTGTCGTTTTACATTTTAAGGTCTCAATCGCAGTCCCGATGGCAGTGGCTAGTTCACACACGTGCACGGTGATTAATGCAACAATCGGCCGATTGCATGAGTATAAGCAACTGCGTTCCTTGCAGAATCGAGCCCTTAGTCCCTTCTATCACTAGTTCTCAATGCAGAAGCTGCAGCCAGACTGAGAAGAACACAGTAGGGATGGCAATCGACCATCAATAGTATGGTTTACTACCGATGGTCTTGCCATCGATGGCAAAGTGGAACTCTATGGGGTTTTTTTCTGCTCCCTGGCTGTCCGCTAAGCCCCGCCACCTATGCCCCGTCCCCTGCTGTTTGATTAGCCCGTGGCTTGCCAGACACCTGGCAGCAGTGGCCATCGAGTGATGCAAACTATCGACGGCTCACCATAGATTGTTCTTGTACCATTGATGGTTATCACTGATGGTGCCATCGATGGCCATCCCTAGAACACAGAGAGAGACACTACAAGGCAATTGGTAAATATATCAACAATAGATTAAACCACCTGCGCCTCGGGACTGGAGCTCAGTCCACGCCCAGGAGCACCAAATCCCCAGATTATACAAACAAATTTATGGGCGGTCCAAAAGTAGCGCTGTCCACAAATCAAGGTATGTGTGTCTCCCTTCCGTCGTGTTTGAAGATATGATATCCTCAATCAGGGAAAACAGAAATATGACAAGAAATATTATTTAAATAAAATAAATTTCTGCAAAAACTGATGGTGGTATCATCAAGGCAACTCACCCCAAAACAGTGAGATGCATGCACATAAAGGTTTCTTTAGTAAAATCTTCTTATCACTTAACAATCAGTCACAATCCACTGTATGTACCCTTCTGGGTATAAACTCACCTGGGAACAGATGTTAGCATTCCCCAAAAGGTTTCTTTTATGCCGATTCAGATGTACACAGGATGATCTCAAGGGGGGACCCAAAAAATATCACTGGAGTAGAGTATTTTCCAATAAACATTTATTCGTAGGCCAATAGAAGTTTAAAAATGTATTTCCCAACAAGATAAAAAAAGGAGAAGTTCTGCCCTCTCATAGAATGCCCACCAACCACCTAGATGTTCCAATTGAGTAGTTTCAACCTCACCTGGAATGAAGTTGGCTTTGTCAGTCCATGGAAATAGATGAAAGGGTAAGTCCACAGTGGTGGTGGGTTCCTTGTAGCACCTACTATTGGACCGCCCAAAATTTTGTTTGTGCACTACAAGACAAGTCTGAACTTGCCAGTTGCATGGTTAGTGCAAGAATGGTTCAACTACCGTACTTAATATTTTTTTTTTACTCCTGTTACCAAAGGCTTCCCAAAATGAAGCTTAAACGAAAGAGAGATTGTATTTAAGTGTATAAATAGTTTATGTACAAAAAATTAAACACTTTTTGAAATGTAAAAGTCAATATTTAAAAATAAAACTATTTTTTTTATTAAAAATCTCTGGTCCCTTAGCTTCAAAACAAGACCAACATGAAAGTTCTACCACAATTTGAAGCAAAGTTATAATTTGTTTTATTTGACCATGCAAGCGTACATTTTAAATTTTTTTGTCATGTTTGCAACCCTACAACATGAACACCGTGTATCATTGAGGGCTAAAATTGCACATATGAAAGTCCCTTTATGCCGTCTACCATCCTGCCAAATCTCATGAAAATCTGAGACGGTCGGGTTGGAAGCTGTGATGATTTGGCATGGAATGACCCTGAGGGGGGAATTCAATTAGCCCCTTTAAGTTAATGGGTGCAAACTGAACGTCGGCGCAAACCGGGGATTTCTTTTTGGGTCTCTGAAAAGAAATCTGTGTTAACCCTGCAGTTAGCAGGTGATAACAGATAGTTTATTATTATCCTTTATTTATATGGCGCCAAAAAGGTTCCGCAGCGCCTTACACAGTACATAAATGAGCACACAAGAAAAACAGTTATTAACAGCACAAAACAATGCAGGACAAGGACATGGTTTATAAACATAGCTGCATAACACAAGCAGCAGGGCCTCAGCAACCAAGTGTTAGGCGCCAATAGGGGAGTTAGGAGTAAATTATACTATAAGTAGGGGGAGAAGCACGTGAGGGACGAGGGCCCTGCTCGTGAGAGCTTACATTCTAAAGGGGAAGGGCAGAAGGACAGGAGTGACACAGATGGGGTAGATAGGGAGGAAGGAGCATGGAGCAGCGGGTTAGGATATGTGCTGCGGAATGTGCGTTTAAGATGACCTGATGTTATGTCAAAATTAAGTCCTTCATTCATCTATCTCTATGGGGGGAATTCAATTCAACGCGCTATTGAATAGCAACGGGAGGGACTCCCGAAGCTATTCAATACACCGCGCTAAGGATTCCTTATTGCACCCCCCTGGGGATGCGAGGAGAAATCCGACCAAAGTGCCAGGCGCGCAGCTCTTTTTCTACTTAGCGTGGCTGTGCGCCTGGCACTTTGGTCAGAAAATGCCGGTTAACGCGCCCTAACACCCTTGTTAAGGCACAATAGGCGTGTTAACCGGCAATTCTCCGACCACACAGCGCATTGAATTGAATAGCTTTCAATTCGCGTTGAATTGAATTGCCCCCTATGACAGAAAATAGATTTTGTTTATGTGGAATTTACTTGAGAGATGTACAAAATAAAGTTGTAGCACTTACATTTTTGTGTGCTATATTTTGGCATCAAAATACATCCTGATAACAATGCAGCTATTATGGGACTGTCCCGCCATCCTAATACAGTAGTGAATACTTTAGCCCCAGCTGCTGTGTGCTATGCCATGCTCCTGTGAATGGGTACTTCTCACATGCTAGACCCACCCACAATGGGTGCAGCCATGCCCAACATGCTGTGCTGAATCCATGTACTTTAGGGATCGGTATGAAACAGTTAATGCGTCCGGCGGTTCAAATCCCGACGCCAGAAGACCGGCAATAGAAGATCCCGACAGGTAAGTATTTTTACTATTACTAACCCTACCCCTCCTTAGGGGTGCCTAACCCTAACCTCCCCCCCACCCCAAGTGCCTAACCCCCCCTGTAAGTGCCTAAACCTACCCCCCTCTTCCCCGCAGCCTAAACCTAAGTCTCCTGGGGGGTGCCTAACCCTAACATCCCCCCAGGGAGGCCCTGACCCCCCTTACCCTAGCCAGCCCTCCCAGGGGGGTGCCTAACCCGAAGTCCCCCCCCCGGAGCTCCAAACCTAACCCAACCCCCCACGCCGCTGTCCGCGCCCGCCTTACCTTCGTTCGGTATGCCGGGCACCCGGAATAGGGATAATGATAGGCGTCAGGATTTCGACGCATATCATTAGACCCCTGCCAAGGATTAGACAGTCGAAAAGCCGGCGTTCAGCATTTCGACCGTCTGCTTCCTGACTGTATCCCGTACTTTACACGGATTCTATGTGTTAACGGATGTTAACATTGGTTAACGGGCGTTAACACTGCTATTGGGTGAAAAAGGGAGCCTAATTGAATAGCCTCGGTAGATAAAGCCTGATGCTACCTCCCTTCTTCATCCCAGATAAATTATTGGGGCTAATGAATTTCAACCTTAACGTTAAATTAAAAAAATTGTCATGAAGGTACATCAACTATTGAAATAATAATTATGCTTAATACTTGGGAATAACAAAATCAAACATTTTTCATTATAATGACATTGAACAGTTACAAGGGAAGCTCATAGTTTACATTTAAACCAAAAAACAGTAATATCATAAAAAGCTAAACTGCAGATCATTTAACAGCAGAGCGGTAAAACATAATTCCACCCACCTCACAGAACAGCGTAAGTTTATCATCTGGTAAAAGACCATTTGCTTCGTCAAGTAAAAAATCACGTCGGATAAACTTCTTAAAGCCCCAGTCTTTGCCTTGCACAAACCGGTAAGCTCTTTGACTTTCTGTTTAAAATAAAGAAAAACATAAAAAAAAAATACAAAGAGGTACTTAGTGATGTATAATAACATGTATATATTCAAATTTTAAAATGCAGTGAAACATATTTAAATGGCTTAGGCTGAACACATTCACTTTAAATAAAATCTAAAACAAAATTCTTTAAATAATTATCAATAAAATACACTTTATATATGTATGCATGCTCTTGGTAACACTGCTTATGGAGATTTTCTAATGCTATATAAACTGACGCTGTTACAGGCAAGAAAAGTTTTGATTATTTATGGGTGAAGCTTAGGGTTACGCTACAAACCCCAGCAAGTCCAACCACGCACTGTTGCATGTTAAGATTTTTTTTGTGGCCAAAATAACATTGTAAAATTCCCAGTCTCCATGGTAGTCAGACTCAGCTGGAGAGTTTGTTTTTTAGGGTGCATTTGACAACTGTCTGAGCAAATTATTTTATACAATAAGGGGTAAATTTACTAAAGTGGGAGTTTTTAGAAGTGGAGTTGTTGCCCATAGCAACCAATCAGATTCTAGCTATTATCTTCTAGAAGGTGCTAGTTAAATGTTAAGTACTATCTGTTTGCTATGGGCAACATCTCCACTGCTAAAAACTATCACATTAGTAAATTTACTCTTAAATGTGTTTATTTTCAGAAAATACCATTAATCTCTTTACTCATTCCAACAATTAACCCAAATGGACAAAACAGTTTTTTTTTTCATTTGAAGAAACTGAAACAAAAACAGTCATTTATTTTCCATCTTATAAACACCACAAATAACTACTTTGGGGTTTTTTGTTTTGCCAATAATCCACCTTTAAAAATAGTAAAAAGCAGAATTCTATGTGTAGGTTTTGTCAAAAACATATCTGCACTTAAAATTATTTTAAAAAAATTGCATTTTCATTTTATCACATGTAGGAAAAAAATGGTAGTCCAACAAGTCCTACCATTTTAAAATCTATAAAACCTAAGCATTAAATGAAGGGTTACTTTATTTATTTGACCCGATATAGGGAATGTTCGGTATGGGCTTTAGATCTCTCCATATGTGGAAAATGTTATTTTTTTGTGTTTAGTTATTGTCTAGTGATCATACGTGGGTGATCCCACATTTACACAAGTAATTATGGTTGTCTCACCCATATAGTGGAAATGAGAGTTATTTGTAGCGCAGGGCACCATGGTTGGGTGATCACCAGACAATAGCTACTAGTGGGCCACAATTTGAAAGTGGAGACTCTCTGCTTTTAAATATGGGTGCCCACTTTTTATGTGGGGTAATCTAGCATGTACTGCCCTCCCACCCAGAGTAAAATTGCCTGGTGATCACCAGGCAATACATACTAAGAGGCCCCAACATTTGAAAGAGAGGACCCCCCTCTTTCAAAAATGGGTGCCCCTTAATTATTTGTAGCAAGGCTGTGGGAGATCTTCCTCCATGCGTGGACTACATTATTTCTCTGTAGTGCAGAGAGTTAATGTCTGGTGATCAGTATGCGCATGCACTTGCTGGCGTCACTTCTATGCCAAGTGCTACCATGCAGCGGCCACAGCTTCTTTCCACTCCAAGTTCAGTTTAGAGACTCAGTCGCACACAGATATACAAGTGTCACATATCAAACTGATCAGCACAGGCTGCTGGTGTGTCCTCATCACATTGCAACTTAGACACATTTACAGGAAACAGACGCCAGTCGCCAAAAGAGTTGCATGGGACCTGGAGACTCACTCACACCAGGAATATAGCGCTGCATGGCGTATTGAGGCTAGATGAGCAAGGACACATCTGTAGTATGAGGGTATTTTTATACCTCTTTTAATGTCTCTGTTAATAATGGACTGTTACTATTTAAAATGCTTCTCCACCTTCAAACGGTTTATTTTCACATCATTTCTCTGCATGGCTGCAATAGTTAGGTGAAATGGCAACTGTCTTATTAATTACTCTACTACAGCAAAAAATAAACTACTGGACTTTAACAGAACAGCAGTAAACATAATATAAAATTAATCTCTTATTTCCACAAATCCCCTCTAGGCTCCGACTGAAAGTGGCGTCTCCGGAATATAGCGTATCAATAAGTCGACATTAGCATACTAGTCACAAATTAAACCAGGTAGACCCTGACGCGTTTTGCTCCGATTAGAAGCTTTATCAAAGTCTGACTGGTATGTATTGATACGCTATATTCTGGAGACGCCAATTGCAGTCGGGACTTGACAACACATTTAATACCGGCTTGTAGAGGCAGGATATTACGGCAACATCTAGCCAAGACTCCACGGTGCCGCTGAACCTGGATAACTGGCCTCACGAGCAATTAGGAGATCTGGGCTATTCTTACCTGCGAGGATCGTGAGTATACTTGGTCTGAAAGAGCTCTTTGGGATACTAAAGGTGCCCCTAAAGCTCATATCACCTTACATCGTGTGTGGCAAAGATCACAATATACTTTGTTGCAAGTCCAATAATACTAAAGGACTCTTATCCATAAATAAATGAACACAACAAGGATGGCTTTATTTTATAAAAGAAATTCATTAACCTCTGGGACGTATCATTTTTCAGGGTATTCTGATTTTCTATACCTACCTGTGTCAACACAATTTGGATCAGCATTTATAAATATATGTAATTGATGTTTGTAAACATTTTATTGGTTTTTATTGTGTTTTTATATACATATGTGCATTTGTTATATTATATGTTCGATTATACATTGATATAAAATATCTTAAATATACTAATGGCGTCTTGAGTTACTTTCTCACCATTATGCCAAGGCTATTTTGGCACTTTTTGAGTGGGTCACATTCCAACATCAATATCACCATTTTATACAGTACTCGCACAATATAAACTTGTACTTTTTAGAAATCATTCGTAAGTATCCTAACCCTCCCCGTGCCTAAACCTCCCCCTAGTGCCTAACCCTAACCTTCCCCCCCCCCTAGTGCCCAACCCTAACCTTCCCCCCCAGTGCCTAACCCTAACCTTTCCCCAGTAGTGCCTAACCCCAGTACTTACCGCCGGGATGCCGGCGCCAGGTTTCTGACACTACTAAAATACTTTTTGGTTCTTACATCACTATTAAGCCACCTTTCCAGAGAAGGGTTTCCAATTAAAATCTGAACAGAGCATTTTGTTTTAACTTCCTATTTCTTGCTGTCTTAAATTAAACACATTAAATTTAAGGAATAATATATGTTAGTTTGACAAGGCATTCCTATTTTGAAAGGGAGAAAATCTACAGCATCAAATTAGGGGATCTCAGTTTTTATATGACCCTGAATGGGGGAGACTTGGGCTTTAGATCCGATCCCATCTCTTGATGTTTTGTGCAGCGTTGACTGTTATTGTCTGTTATTCACCAGATAATAACGACAAAGTAGTCACATTGGGCCTGATTCAGAGATGTACGCTAATGCCACTGCAGCTGCAATCTCGTATGCCGCTGCTGTGCAAACATATGCAAAATGCTGCCAACACTCCCCGTTACCACCCCCCAAACAATTCCTGACTGTCAGTCACACTGTAAATAAATACTCGCTGCTAGCGACTACGGTAATGTATCTTAGTGCATGCGCAGTCTCGATAATCGCTCATCTGTGAAAACATCGGCACAGCGTACATCTCTGAATTAGGCCCATTGTTTAAGAAAGGGGATCACCTTCTTTCAAACAAATTTACCCCCGACTGAGCAGGTGCCAGGATGGGGAAGATAGGGTACACTGATAGGATAATGACGTGCAGTAGAGATTACTAGACAAAGAGAAGATTTCCCTTACTCAAATGTGTATGTACCAGAGTTTATTAAAGCAAGAATGTGGGAGTTCATTCACTATCCCTGGACTTTCAGTCCCCCAACCCTCTGCAAGTAATATTTTTTTCTGAGGTGTAATCGTGGGCTACCACAATGATGTCAGTATAGTGCGGCCTACTCCCCTGCTAATTAATTACAACTGTTGGGGGCATGGTAAGTATATTATCCCACCCACTTCAGAATGTAAACTCTTGGGCAGAGGCCTCTTCCCTCTTGTTCCTTTAATATCCTTGCCAGCGACAGTCTATTCACCCATACAATGGGTACAGGATCATTCAGAGATGTTGTACTTTCCACTACAGTTCACCATTGCCTACTAATTCTAGCTTCAGTCAATTGCCCTATCTTTTCCCCTGTACTTGCCACTCCTTGTCTGCGGTTTTATTGCAATACTTGTATTTATGCTTTGGACTGTTCACTTTAATACTAAATAAATATAAAATATATATATATATATATATATATATATATATATATATAGCGTACTATATTGGTGTTTAGGTTACCTCTAGTACAGTGCTGCATACACCATGTGGCACATTACAAATGAAAGATAAGAATATATTTAATAGTTACAAACAGCAATGCAGTGCTGAGGACAGGTGGGACTGGCTATTAGCATGTTTGTTGTACCTGCTTAGGATGAATGGAACTCATCCTTAGCATTCAATAGATTAGAGCATGAGCAATAGGTTATGACACATGCTGAAAATTTTAACACAGCATTAACATTTTAGAACACAATTGTGACAACAATAATGTAATTAAACCATTCCTCTATAAAACAGAAGATAGGTGTTTGTAAAATGGATATATAAACGCATGAAAATGAACACATTTTAAGATTTTCTATACGCATTGCTCTTTGCCAATCCCATGTAATCTACTAGCAGCACACATTAAAACAGGGGTGGGGAACCTTTTTTCATCCGTGGGCCATTTTAATATATATAACTTTATTAATCGCGGGCTGAGTGCAGGCCACGCCCCCTCCATGTGATGTCACACGGGGGCGAGACCACAATCGCCGCATAGGTTTTGGCTGCAGGGTACCATTCTAGGCACCGTGCTAGCCAGATGAGGCTAGCAGAAAAAAAGCTCAGAGGGCTACACCAAATGATTGTGGGGGCCTTATACGTCCCCTGGGCCTGAGGTTTCCCCATTCTGGCATTAATGCATGGCAAATTTGGTGAATCATGCTAAAGACGTGTGATGTATGAGGGAACATAATATATTTAACAGCACTTTTGTCCTACTTTTAAAATTCATATTAATACTATAAAAGCAAATCAGTAAAGTTTTAGGATTCTGTTCATACTGAAGTACATATCCAGAGGCCTGTCAGATTCAGCTGATGATTGATTATACCAGCCAGACAAGCTGGAAAGGGAAGAGTAGGCGGCAGAGAGAAATTGCAGCAACATAATTTCAACAGAGTAAAAAAATGCATATATAACAGCAGCATTGAACGTCTTTCAGGTTGTTACAGTGACTGATCAGGTAAGGTGGGGAGAAACAGAGCTCACATGACTAGACTTTCAAATACTCATAACTAATGGGGCTCATAAATTAACAATGAATTGGGCCAACTCTGCGTTTTGCACACAAATGAGTAAATAAATAAAAAAAAAAAATAGACAATACATGGGATTCACCATCCAAAAAGTGATCTGAATTGGTGTATCAGGTTCTCCGCCTACCAATCAGGGCGGTAGATTGCCAGTGTATGGTATCGATCAGCCGTTTTGCAGACCATTTCGCCGATAGTAAAAAAAAAAAAAAAAATTGTTCTAGTAAAATGACGACCCTTTGAGATGATGTATCGGCACTTTCATGATTTGCAGATCCGGTCTTTGGATAAAAAAGATCTGCATATCACTGTAAAATATAGCCAATGTTAAATTTTAGGGAGGGCAATCCAAAAATGGTGAATCTTTTTTTTGCGATTTATGAGCCCCATAAGGTGAAATCGCCAGTACAAAAGCAAGCCAGTATACAACATAGCGGCTAAACCAGTCTAAAGTAGTGGTTAGGGCGCCCTGACGTTGATTAGGGCACCCTAACCACTACTTTAAACCGGGCTTTGGACACATTTCTTCACGCACCTCAGGAGGCTGCAAGAAGAAATATGTTGCCCCCCCGCAGTTTTAGGCGTCCGAATGGAGCGTTTATTTCGGCAAAGTTAAACTCCTCACATTTTTGAGTATTTTTACCCAAAAAGGAGTAGATCATTATTAGTATTTAAACATATTGGAAATTTGCAGTATAATAAGTGTTCTCCCCAGAAAATTTTTCCAGCCGGGTGGCATCAAGAAGTAGCCAGGTGGGGGCCTTAATAATAGAAATAAAATGTTTTAAACTTTGACCTTATAATGATTTAAACTTGAAATAACATTGTATATATTCTCCTCTTCTTATTAGAGGCCCAGTCGTCTGATTATCTGATTATGAAAAAGCTGCAAAGTCTGTAGGATCTGGTCCTTTTTATACAGCTAACAGATGCTGTCCCCACTTGCAGGCTCCCAAAGTACCGAGTTGTAGGATGTTTCTTGCTGGGTGGTTCACCCGCAAAAAACAGCCTGGGGAGAACACTGATAATATTGAAAGTCACCCGCGGTGAAGCATTAGCCCATCAGGTCCCTCACATGTATTTAGACCTAATCACATGCCCCTCGCATCTGACCATATGCCCATCAGACCCACCACACGAGTCCTTTACATCTACCCACATGCCCATAGGGCAGCTAGAGGGGAGCATGCCGGGGTTCGGGATAGGGAGGAAGGTGAGCTCTTATTTACACTCCGTTTTTAACAGAGCTGTAGTAGAAGAATGTAAAATGCATTGTATCGTCACAAATAACTATTTCAATTTGTGTCGTCAGCAGCTCATGAGTCCAATCTGCCATAATTAGGGTGCTTACAAAATTGTCACAAATCATTACCGATTAAATATTAATTTGTACAGCAAATGCAGGCAAACGTTCAGTAGCTGATTTACGAACAAACAGTGGGAATACTGCATTCACTGTTTCCCACCTACAGGTTTTTTTTTTTTCCGGTAAATGAACTTCCAAACGCTGTGCTGCCTGGAAAGGTCCCACCAGCCCTATAAGTTCCAATAATGAAAACTAATAGTAAAGGTAGACAGTGTTTGTAGTCTGTTAGACATGCTAGATGGCTACTTTGACATTATAAATTCTGACAATTATTGATTAAAAAACTAAATAAGCAAAAGTAAATTAATTTGCTTGTTTCGCGATGGATTAACCAAATAAACAGTCAGTAAGTCATTTTACAACTTGCGCATGATTTACAAAAGGAAACAACTTCTCAAAGCAGCGAGACCGCATTTGTAAAGGTGAAGCAGTGTTTATTGAAGTGCATACGTGACGCATCTCTGCGGCTGGATCTTTCTTACCCATATGTTTGATTTTATAGCCATCATCATCAACAGTGAACACTTTAACAAATCCTATCCTTCGAGCCAAAGATCAGGCTGAAAACTGGCGTGTTTACTGTACAAAACTCTGCATAGCCCAAAAGTTCTGTACGTAATTTTCGCATGTGTTTCGCCTGAAAATGCGCGTTAGCCGCAAACAGCGTCACAAGACTGCATTGATTAATATGGTATGCAACACGAAGTGCTATGATGCCGCGGCAAGTTCGGTTGTGCTTTGCACACGGACTCAGAAGTACACAGATATACAAGTGTTACGTATTATCATCATCATTTATATGACGCCACAAGTGTTCCGCAGCACCTTACAATGTATGTAAAAGAAATGGTGACCAAAGACTTACAGTACAATACAATACAGGACAAGGATAATATACATTGCCACATTAGCGACCATAACACTCACATAAGCAGCAGAGCTTAAGCAACCAAGTGTTAGGTGCCCTAGTGGGGAGTAAGAAGTAGATGAAAGTAAAGTAGGGAGAAGCACAAGAGGGTAGAGTGTTAGTGCTGTCTCGTGAAGCTGTTTTTCACATCCGATTGTGACTATGATGCACTCTCGGATGGAAAAGATGCACAGTGCAAGCCAAATTGAATGGGTTCTGCCAGCTCAGTGGCGCCAGGCGTCTTGCACTGCATGGTGAATTGAGGCTAGTCATATGAGGACACATCTGTAACGTAGTTGCAGCCTAAAAACACCTATGATACTCTCAGCAAATGGACTTGCATTCAATTCTACATCAGACCTAAAATATTCTTTGCAATTAACTTAAATAGACCAAACTACAGTATTTGCAGCTAAACTAATGAGGCCTGACACAAAATAGCATGGCCACTCCTCTTACTGCTTAGCCAGTGTTTAACATTTACTGGAGGTAACTCTAGCTCTGATCTGCAAACAGTGAGCACTGTATGTAAAGAGGGAACAATACTAATAGAATTTTCTTTGGATACACTCCAAATATTATATGACACCAGTGAAAATCAAACAAAGATCCTGGGTTTTTAAGTACATACTCAATACCCATAAACAACAGCAAGGCAGCAACAGTTCTCCCACAAGAGAGACTATACCAAAAATGATCTTTGAATTAAAAATATATATTAACCACTTGCCTGGCACAGTCGTATCAGATACGACCATGCCAGACTGGGCTTTCCCGACATGGTCGTATCTGATACGACCAGTCAGAGAAACACAGTGGGCGGCTTGCTGGAAGTTAACTTCCAGCAGCCGCCCATCTCAGAGGGACCTGCCGGTCCCTCTACACCTACGGCTCCTCCTCCTTTGTGTCCCGATCACTGCTGGCCACAGTGATCGGGCCCCGGCGGCACCCCCCTAGAAGGAGCAGTGGCCAGCAGTGATCGGGCAGCCATTTCAATAATAGGCAGTAGCGGGGGCTCTGGTAGCCGCCACTGCTGCTATGTAGCGGAGCCGCTAGCGGGACACCCTCCTGCTGCGGCTCCGGATCACAGTGATCAGTGAGATCACTGTGTGAGAGAAGCAGCAGCGGCGGCTCTGGTAGCCGCCGCCGCTGCTGCTATGTAGCCGGGCCGCTAGCGGGACACCCTCCCGCTGCGGCACCGGATCACAGTGATCAATGAGATCACTGTGTAGTCAGCAGCAGCAGCGGCTCTGGTAGCCACTGCTGCTGCTATGTAGCCGGGCCGCTAGCGGGACACCCTCCCGGTGCGGCTCGAGATCACTGTGTAATCAGCAGCAGCGGCTCTGGGAGCCGCCGCTGCTGCTATGTACCCCGGCAGCCCCACCCACTCCTTTCCGGCCTCAGCTCCACCTCCCCAAGTCCCCATGTGTCCCGATCACTGCTGGCCACAGTGATCGGGCAAAATATAAAATAGTTATAAAATATGTGTATACATTATATACGTTCTTTCCAAATATATACACACACACACACACATATATATATTATATACACACACATATATATGCATATGTATACATATACACACGTGTGTGTAAGCAGGAGCAGTATATATGTTCGATATAGATATATATATACACACACACATCTATACATATATCTATATCTACATATATCTCTCTCTCTCGATATATATCGATAAATATCGCAGAGCCTCTGATTAGGGATGGCAACCGACCATCGATGGTTTGCAAACATCGATGGCCTGACTGAAAACAAGTGGTTTGCCATTGCTGGTGGCCATCAATGTTGCACCATCGATGGTAGCCCTCAATCAATGCTTAGGAAACATCGACAGTTGTGGTCTACACAGATCTTGCCCAATCGCTAAACAATTGATGGCTTCTAACGATGGTTGAACCATCGATGGTACAGCTGTCAATGGCCATCACTACAGTATAACATAAAAATTGCTATTTTTATGGTATACTGGGTTTTAAAAAAAATATTGGTTTTCAAATAAAATAGTGATGGATAAGTTTAAAATTATGTTCTTGACCTAATTCAATCATAAAAGAAACCGACAATTTTGGAGCGGTTTTTGGAAAAAGAATTCGTCAGTTAAGTGGTTAAAGAACACTAGAAAACACAACAAAATATTTCTTGTTGAATTAAATGGTAAATAACCGTATAGAAAAAAAATAAAATAAATAAATTGGAAAAAGATGTGCAGCCAGCCCCTGGGAGTAAATTCGCGTTTGGCCGAGAATAAACATAAAAGGACATCACTGGGATTCGCGTGTGTTTTTTGCAACCAAAATCACGAATTTACTAAGAATCGCATTTGCCTGTCTATTTAATCTGATCATGTATCATGTGTGAGTTTGGTCATATTGGCCCCTTCTCAATAGATTCCACTGAGTACTGCACAGATCATAATACATACCAAGGGGACTCTGCACAGGATAACTATTAAATTGTTGTGAATGTATTGCGAAAACCAACTTGGGTTTTTTTTTTTTTGACAGTGAGACTACAGGTCCCAGCAAGCCTGCCCCGGCATGACGGCACTTGAAGAACCACAAGTAAGGGCCGGTGGCACCTGTACCCCCCACTGTAAAGGAAACATTCTAAAAGAGACAATACACGCACACCGAGTAGGTTACCGCTTTTTAACCACTCATGCACACTTACATACTCCATGGTGCTGGTCAGTCCCCTTCCCAGGTAAAAATCCAGGGGAGTTGGCAAGAAAACAAACCGCAATCCCGATCCAATGGACAAGCAAGCACCCACCGTATGTACATTCTGTACATACAGTGCTTCGCAGAAAACGACAGGACTCATGTGGTTTCCTGCACCTTAGTGCTGATTGGCTGAGAGAGAGGTCTGACTAGTAGCCAATCAGCAGCCGGTTTCTATGGCAGCAAACATTGACTGACTAAGAATCAGACCTCTCTCAGCCAATTAATGCTAATGTGCAGGAATACACGTAGGTCCTCATTCTCAGGGAAGCACTGTATGTACAGTATGTACATACAGTGCTTTCTCGTTAGCAAGATCAGGATTGCAGTTTGCTTTTCTTGCCAAGCCCACAGGATGTCGACTTGGAGAAAGGGACCAACCAGCGACATGGAGATAGTATGTATGTAGTGTGAGTTTAGTGAGGGATTAATAAAGGGTTAACATATTTGGTGTGTGTCTTGTCTTTTAAAAAACAACAACTTTATAGTGGGGGTACAGGTGCCACTGGGTAATTACTGTTTGGGCATGGTAGCACTTGCGGTTCTCCAAGAGCCGCCATGCTAGGGCAGGCTTGCTGGTACCAATAGTCGCAATGAATAAGACCAATTGCTTTACTATTTATCACAAATTAACCCTGCACCCACAGCCACCAGGGGTTTAACCCTGGCCCTGGGATATCCTCGGGAGGGGGGACCCCTTTTTGGGGAGGTCCCCACTTTCTGAATAATCCCAGGGCTGCAGTGACTAGATTGGAGATGGTTAATGTGATGGCAGGGGAACAAGGTTATGGCATTACCCCCTGGTTGAGCCCGGTAGTGGTTACTTGAAAAATAAGGGAACCCTACGTTGTTTTTTCCCCCAAATTTCCAGTACTAGAACGGGCTTCCAAGGCTGGTATGCTTTTGGGGGGACCCCACGCCATTTTCTTTCTAATTTATAACCCTTTATTTTTCAGTCATTTATAAAAGCACTGCACAAATCCGCAGCGAAAGAAGGATCGGGCGTACACACTGCAGGATCCCTAGGATATATTGTATGACGGATCGTGGGAGTTCTTTCCAAATCTAGCTTCAGAGTGCAAAAAGCATTATATAATAAGCAAAGCCAACACAGAATCTGGTGACATGTTCTCTAATTAAATGCGTCCTCCAACCTCGATCACCCTTCTACACCAGATTGTCATGTTAGTAGTGAGGTGATCTCAAACAGAGTCGCAGTGCAAAAATGCACTAGTGGGTTCCTATTCAGGAAGAGTCCTGTCACATGTAATAGTGTGGTGGGGTAGTAAATCTGCAATGGAATATTAAAGGTTAACACTGAAAATTGTAGAGTTCATATCTGAAAGTGAAATTTTGGCGCTTAATGGCTCTCCCAAAAGACGTAAAAGAACTCAGAAAAATTAACAAACTGGTAGAAACAACAGTCAGCTGATAGGTCACAGCACTCATCCAATCAGGACGAGGCTGTCATTTCTACTAGTGTGAAAAATCTTTTCAGCTTCTCCCTACATCAGTGAATCTTTCTAGCCAAGGACCACTACACTAGAAACAATGGGCCTTGGGAGAATGCCAGAGGAGGGGAACGTTAAAAAATAAAACTATTAAACCCTTAAAGCTGTATACACACGGTACGATCTGTTCAGTGAACGATAACGCTGGACGATTTCCCTTGAACTTTCTGTAGTGCAGGACAAACGATATTTGGTGTACACACTGAAAGACATCTTTGAGTAAAGTCATCCTGCCACATCTCTGAACAGGCAAATCTGGCCTGCATATACGGACGACCGTAGATATCGTTAACGTCCATGCAGGAGCATCATTGGTTGTTCGCTACATAAAAATGAACAATTTATCGCTTAAACGATATCGTTATCGTTCCTATATATATCGTACCATGTCTACGCACCTTTAGGCTCTGTTCAAACCAAGTATTTGTTTGAAATATATAATAATGTAAAATATAATAATAATAAAAAAATAGATAACTGACCCATGGCTTTTGTTTCTTCCCTTTTAGCATTTAATAGAGAAAATTTAAACTTTGCTCGAACTTCACTTTTCGGACAGCTGACCAGGAGTAAATATAAAGATAGATAATCCTTGCTCTCATCGTCAAGTCCTTTTGGGTTAACTCGCAAGCACCTAGGGGACAATAAAATAAATAAATAAATAAAATCAGATTTCTTGGCATGCATGACACATTACCTTTCCACCAACATCAGAAAACAGCGTAGCAGGCCACAAAATAAAGACACTTACCATTTCATTTTATCATTTGGCCCTGATGAAAAAGTAGAACTTTTTAAAACTTCACCCATTTCTTCTCGGCAAAAACTGAAGTTATTTATGGTCCACATATAGGAAAATTTCACTACTTTGACCTGAGAAAACAAGCCAAAAACAAAATATATTTAGCCATTCTTGTATAAGCAATTCGATCACAAAAATATACTGTTAATATTTTATTTCATTCCAAATTTACACTAAAACTTCATGGTATTATCTATTAACTTGAGAATACAGTAGAATGAAACACTTGGGTTAAATGACCAGATAACACTTGGGAAAATTATGCAATTCATACCCATGTTAGGGATTCATATAGATATACAGTTTTATAAAAATTTTTGTAAGAGCTGTAGATGCTTTGAATGTGTTAAGGGGCACATCCACTAGGCGATATTAATGAACGATTACGACATCGTTATTCAATCGCTCATTAATCGCGCACTATAATGTCAGAAACGACCGGCGATGCGCGCCTCCGCTGGTGGTTTCCGACATCAATCATCGCCCGAACATGCTGATCAATCTGTCGTGCAGATCTGCCGATAACGACAGTTTGACCATGTTCAGGGATGAGGGAGGGAGCCTACACTAAACGATATATCGTTCAGTGAAGGCACTGCACAGGTTAAATAAACTGAACGATAACGATATTGTTCAGTCCTTCACTAGTCGCCTAGTGAATGTGCTCCTTAAATGACAACCAGTTTCCCAATACTTTGCACACAATAAAGGTACTTAGGGGTTTATCTACTAAATGCAGTTTTGCTGTGGGATATAAAAGCATCAATTTTTTTTTAACAGACATTACACTTCATATAAAAATCGGTGGCCAAAACCACTGAAAAACTGCGTTATGTAAAACCAACATTTTGTAAATAATCGCTTCTCAATATTTTCTTCAGTAAACTAAAGATTTCCACCTTCAGATGACTAATTTATTGGTGTATACATTTCACTCCCCCATATAACTTTCATTTATTGATTACATTAACTTTCTTCTGTGCTTGTCAGCTATGACGTCATACCATCAGGCAAAGTTGTTTATATAACACTCCAATATATAGCAGACAACGTTGCTCTCTGTATACATTTATATTGGACACTCCAATTATTAAACCACCCTCAAATTAATATTAGCGTTCCCGCTAGGCTGTTTCAGCGGGGTGCCCCACTGAAACAGCCTGCGGGTTCTGTCCTCCACCCACGGGCTGCAGTGTCCCACGGGTGGGGAAAACGGCAGAGCAGCAGTCAGCGCCGGTGAACAGATGCCGGGCACGGCGCTTGGGGGCTGCCCGGTATGTGCGTAAGTGCCGGGCACACCCCCAATAGTGGCAAAAAGGAGACCAGTCATAAAGACACGCCCCCTTTTCATTGGCCACGCTCTAGGTCTGGCGCCCTGCTTGCCGCCGGACCTAGAGTGAACACTAAATATCACATCCCTCAAAGCTATTGAAATCCAAACCCATTATTATTCATTTTAAACCAAATAATGTAAAACACTCAGGGCCATATTCAATTTGGAGCGAAAAGCCGTTCTAGGCGAAACTTTTTCGCTGATTTGATTTATCCCCGTATTCAATTTTTCCGACTTTTCGCCGGTGCGAAAAGTAAATGTATCAGACCCTGCGATAAAGCATCACCTATGAATAGGTGGCTTAAAAAAAGGGCAGAATAGGGGTTTTGTGATGCAGACTTCAAAAAACCACCCTGCACCCCTTGGACAATCACCCAAAGTTATTCTGTGTCAAAAAAAAAAAAAAAATTTAAAAAGTACCACAGAATACCCCAAAAAAGGTACTTTCATTTTGGGGGCGAAAAAACTAAAGTTGGAGGACAAACTTTTAAACTAGCGAAATAGACTCAGGGGGTCCCCAAGTAAGTTCCAGGTGTTTTTGTGATTGCAGGTGCTTGCGGCAGGTGGAGATTTCACGATTTTTACAAGTTCACTTTAGCCACTTAAAAATATGCTTGCACCCATTGTCAGGTACCCCAAATTTGATGGGACTACTTATTTTACCCCAAAAAGTGGCTAAATACTATTCTTCACCACTGTCCCAAAGATGCTAAATAGCACCTATTAAGACCATTCAAAGACCCCAAATACCTTTTGCAGGGCTATTCGGGGGTACCCATTGTGAACCCCCATATCAGAGCATCTTTTGGGGGGTGTCAGGCTGATTTCCCAAAAATGACAGGACTTTCCGCCAATTTCTTTTTCGCGGGGTCCCGTTTTCGACGATTTGGAATTGAATAAGGGGATAAGCGGAGACGAGCGCGATAACTTTAACGGGAAAACCTCCGATGACAGCGAAAAGGCCGGCAACTGACTTTTAGCTCCAAATTGAATTTGCCCCGTATATTTAACCTTCATAACGACGACTGATTAAGCCCACCAGATAGATTTAAAAAGCTTGAAATGAATGTGCAAACTCTCCAATATTAAATAATCCTCCCATTTTATAATATGAAGTTCAAAATTGTTCTAAACACTTCCTCCAAACTAATAACCAATTATCTTCCAGCTCATGTCATCTTAATTTGTCAATTCTCACTTTGTGTGCTGCCAGACTAGAAAATGGAGCCTGCTAGGAGAGTAACGGCACACTTGGACTTAAGCTGGGCATCCACTATACAATTTTCTGTCAGATATCTGTCCAATCTGGCTGGTTGGAATGAAAACCTGGTAATGTATGGGAGCAAATGACAGTCGTTCATTTGCTCATAAACACTGGAAAACAGCCAAAAATGGTTGTTCAGACAAATTGGTTAAAAACACACAAATGCAACCAATTTGATATATTTTCTTGTCCTTTTTTCAGTGTTTAAAACTCTATGATCAACGGTGTAAGATGCATTTGAAGGTAAAAGGATGCACAAAAATACGCTCGGCGCTACTGAGTCACACTGAGCTCCCGCGTTACGTGTGGCATGACTTGTAGCGCATGGAGGATAGATGTATGTGGGCACATCTGTAGCAACAAGCTATGCGTTCAATTGACATTTTACAGCGACAATCTATGGGATCTCAAGATGTCACTGTAATAAGTGGCCAATGAATAATGACTGAGCACTTGAGTCACTTACTGTGGTTCCATTTCTTGACTGACTAGTGATCACCACAATCTCTCCTGAGTCTTTTGAAGATCATTACTTTGCATTGCACCCACATTATGCCTCTAGCCCGTGCTCACCTGACCAAATTCTCAGCTGTTCCCAGTTTTAAACCCTTTTGCCTCAGAAAAATAAAAACAAAACAAAAATTTAAGAAAAAAGAAAAACCTATCCAAAGCAGATAAGCCTTTTTAAGCTGGGTGCACACTAGGTCGACGGGTACTTTAGATATATCCCTCGTTCAATAGAACGGGCAATATATCTGTCGGTGTGTACCTATCTTTAGTTGGGGATTCAATTCTACGTGATGTGCTCTTCTGGAAGGCACATTGCTCCCGCAGGCATCACAACTTTTCCCTCGTACCACACAGGCCCAGGCCTCTGAACAATGGCCTCAATGCTGGGCTTGTTCTGCCCTTAAATATCAGTGTACTGAAGTAAAATGTTTAATAATAGTTCCAGCATGGCATGTACAAACCATCTGAACCTGGACAGCCCTTTGAATCATAAGGACTTTTCACAGGCATACAGATGTGTCCTTCTTCATCTCTGCTTAATACGCCATGCAGCGCTATATGCCTGATGTGAGTGAGCTGTAAGGTCCCGCACAACTCTACTAGCATTGGGCATCTTTTTTTTGCCAAAAAAATCTGTGTGTGACTATTTACTAAGCTGAGTTAGGAGATAAAGTGAACAGTGATAAGGTACCAGCCAATCAGCTCCTAACTGCCATTTTTCAAACACAGCCTGTGATATGGCAGTTAGGAGCTGATTGGCTGGTGCCTTATCACCGTTCACTTTATCTCCTAACACAGCTTAGTAAATAGACCCCAAGACTGTAAATGGAATTAGGCGTGGAAAAGAGCGACTCAGTTACACACAGATATATACAAGTGTCACATAACAAATTAATCAGCATAGTCTCCTGGTGCATGCTAGTTGCATCTCATTGGGGGGGAATTCAAATCAAAGGGATGTTGAATAGCTGCGAGAGGGAGCTCCCGAATCTATTCAATTCAACGCAGTGTTATGGTGGACTAAGGATTTCTTCTCGCACCACCCTGGGGATGAGAGGAGAAATCCAACAAAAGTGCCAGAAGCGCAGCTGTTTTCCTGCTTAGTGCGTTGCTAACAGCCGCGCGCCCAGCACTTTAGTCAGAGAATGTCGGTTCTCACGGCTAAACACCCATGTTAAGTCGCGAGAACCGGCATTCTCCGACAAAACAGCGCGCTGAATTCAATAGCTCTGGAAGCTCCCTCCCGGCGCTATTCAATTCGCATTAAGTTCCCCCCCATTGTGACAGACGTATTTTTGGTAAAAGAAAAATGATGCCCAGAGCTAGCAGAGTCTCACAGGACCAGGCGCGCCAAGAGGGGCTGTTTGATGCGACTGCAGCAAAGACGAGTGAGGACACAACTGTATGTGACTTTTTCTATTTTAGCTTTAAACAGAGGACAAAACACACCCATGTGAAAGCAAAAATGTGTCTGCTACATTTGAAAAACAATACGCAGTTTTACTAATATTTGTAAGATTTCCATGCAAGGAAATTTGTAAAAACTCACAGGAAGGCACTATCATAACAGCAACACAGTGTATGTAAAAACTCACAGGAAGGCACTATCTCAACAGCAACACAGTGTATGTAAAAACTCACAGGAAGGCACTATCACAACAGCAACACAGTGTATGTAAAAACTCACAGGAAGGCACTATCACAACAGCAACACAGTGTATGTGAACACTCACAGGAAGGCACTATCACAACAGCAACACAGTGTATGTGAAAACTCACAGGAAGGCACTATCACAACAGCAACACAGTGTATGTGAAAACTCACAGGAAGGCACTATCACAACAGCAACACAGTGTATGTGAAAACTCAAATGGGGATGGCAACATTAGGAACAATGATTTCTAGAGTCTATACAGTTTTTTTGAACATTAAACGCAAATATAAAATGAACAAAAACGCTAGTAGTATATGGACCATAAGTAGCTTGAAAGGGAGAAAAAAAATTCTAATTTTAATCAACTACTTGGCAGCTTTAAGGAAATAACATAGGGGGGCGATTCAATAGACTGAGAGTTGGATAGCGCCGTTATGGAGCTCCCGAAGATATTCAATTCACTGCGATGCTTAGGAAGTAAAGTCGGAGAATGCCGGTTCTCGCGACTTAACCTGGCTGTTAAGTCACGAGAACCGGCATTCTCCAACTGAAGTGCCGACCGCGAGGCTGTTAGCGCCACGCTAAGCCAGAAATCAGCCTCGCGGCCGGCACTTTAGTTGGATTCTCGAGAAGAAATGAAGTTTCGGACTAAACAACGTGCTGAATTGAATCGCTCCGAGAGCTCCCTCTATTCAATTCCTGCTGAACTGAATCACCCCATAGTGTCATTTAGTATATAGCACACACAGGGCTCATTGTTTGCCTGCACATTGTAGGAACTACGGACCTAATTCAGAGTTGTACGCAATACTGATGTTTTTCCCAATTGGAGTAATTTTTTGCCACTGCACATGAGTCAAGGTACTTTACTGTAGTCGCGCGCTTCAAGTCTTTATTCATAGGGAGCATCAGCTTTACAATGCAGGCGTGTCTTGACCACTTCTGGGGTGTCACTTCCTACATCTGCAACCCCTTGCGCAAAAAACATGGCTCCTGCAACTCAGGTACGGCAGCCATTCTAATTGACTATAGACTAACTCATCTGCGTCCGATGCTGCGCATGTTTATGCAGTTGTGGACATCTGTGATGGCTCAGGTGGGCGTCTCAGTACAAGTCCCGGCCGCTGCAATACATTATATTTTCGCACATCCACAGCTGCATAAGTCGCACCTGCAGGAGCATTAGCGCACAACTCTGAATCAGGCCCTATAAATGCTGCGTTACTCTCACTCTGTTGCATATACTGTCTATGAGAACGACCAGAAGGCCTAATTCATTATAGTGTAAGGTATGGACCATAGCCTGAACATAGTAGGCATGGTAACCATAGAAATCAATGCTCCCTAGGTCACTGTGCACTTTCACAACGGTTTCTTTACTTTCAGTCCACACAGAGGACTCTATTACCAAGTATAGAAAACACATTAACTGGACTTACCGAGTGTAGGATGCACCTGGAATTCAGCTTGTACTATTTTAGGTACTTCCTGTTCTTCAGTGTGTATTCAAACCACTTTTACATACAAAAAGAATAGATCTTTATGACAGGCGTTATAGATGGGTCCAATATACAGTGGATGGTGCCAACAGCACCAGAGGCTAAACATGATTGTTTTACCCCATGTGTACAATTCCACAAGGTATCGAGCATACCATAAAGTGTTTTTAGGAAAGGTGCACTGGCACAGGAAACAATCATTTACCCCGGGTTGTGGTCAGTAATATACCTTACTGTAATGACATGTGATTGCACCCAAACCCAAATGTAAGCCTCAAAACATAGGTTGCCTTGTACTTCAGGCTGGGTGGCCATAATCCTCTTTATGGAACATACTGTAGAACACTACAAGCAAATATATGAATTATAAATGTAATACTACTTTTATAAATGCAAATCATATTGTAGAACCATACTCTACTCCGTGTGCATTGTTTTGCCTATTCGAGCGTAAGTTGGCATACGTGTCAGACCTGCATTCGGACGTAGGCATATACACTTTTTTTTTGTGTGCCATGCATAGTGTCAAACTTTACACGAAACACAACACGTGTCTCTAGGTGTTTGCAACATATCTTAAACACGCAAAACAAGTTCATCATCATATATAAATACTGTAACTTTTCATGCACTTTAAAGTTCGGAAGGGAAATTCCAAATGGCAACGGCTGGGAATACTCATTCGGTCTCCAGGAATGGGCCAGCAAACTTTACAGAACTTTAGTGTTGTGCAAATGAATAGATAAATAAAGTAAGAAAAAAAATACACTTTGGGGCAGGCTTGGGTGAACTCGCAGCTCTTCGCCCATGGTTGAACTACAAGTCCCAACACGCCTAGACTGGCAGTGCATGCTGAGACTTGTAGTTCCACCACCAGGCACATAACTCCTGGATGACAGAGCAAAGATGCACAGTAGAGGTCTCCCATCACCATTATGATCATTACAGATGCTGGAGGGGGTGCTAGGAATGGAAAGACAGATCTTGTTTACCTGGGTATAACACCAGCTCTCTGCCACAGGTCCACAGGACATCTCTACAGGGGGGGGCGGCGTGGAACCTCCAGACATGGTGGCCCCTATGTAAAAACAGCCTCAACACAGTCAATATGGGCTTTTCTCACTTTTATAAACAGAGCCAGGGGGGCTGTCACTCCATTGTTCCATGGGAGACAGAGATTCACCACCAGGGGCCTCCCATACTCTCACATGGTGGATCCAGGAGCCTCCTCTGCCACTTTATAGAAATCTGTCAGTAATTCTGCCGGTACTCAACGGTAACTGAGTACCGGCACCTCTTAGGGACTCGCTGTGCTCACTACGCATGCTCCGGGAGGAAGAAGGGAAAAAAAAAAAAAGTCTCGCGTCACTAGTAGAGCTGGATCTCGCGAGCTTTCCGGGCGCAGGCGTCCGGGGCTGAGGGGAGAACTAGAGTAAAGCGGAGATCTCATGCGCATGCGTGGTTAGTGCTTTGCTTCCTGACTGCTGTTGCTGCTGTGTGTCTCCTCTCCAGCTATTTAGGAGCTGCTGCTGCTGCTGCAAGTCCCAAAGGCATTGATGTGTACAATGCAAAAACTTTTTTTTTTTTTTTCTTTTTTATTGAATTGTTCAGGGGAGTGTGAAAACTCAAGCTGATTAGATTTGTGTCCTATCTAAGTACATTTACCATACTCAGAGATGTCACATACTTAGCACTGCCTCTCTATGGGTTTGATTACTGTAAATAGAGTATTTAAAGTGGCAGTAGTAAAAGCTTCATTCAGCTTGGATAGCGGATCTGCGGACGCACGCACCCGCTTGATGTTTGCATTACGTATGCAGCGTGCGTGCGCGAACCGGCTGCTGCAAAAGCAAACGCAGCAGTTACGCAGAGCCATCACAGAGTGATTGACAGGAAGCACCGTTTAGAAGTGGAGAGGCATACTTGCCAACATACTGGCTGCTCCCTCCAGGAGGGAGCAGCCAGGTCAGCTTAGCAGGGGGTGGGGCCATTACACTGCATTTAGGGGTGGAGCTGGGGGAGTGGTCACATGGGTGCAGCATTTGGCCCCGCCCCTGCTACACAATACCGAGATTTCCGGCATTGTGAAGCAGGGGGTGGGGTCATGATGACGCAACTCAGTGTCATCAGCCCCCCCCCCCCCCCGCTGCAGGTGTTTGTGGTTGAATTGTGGGGGTGACTGGAGGGGCCGGGAGGCTTGCCTACTTTTCCGGGGGAGGAAGGGGGGGCGGAAGCAGCACCCGATTTCGGGAGAGTAGGCATGTATGGGAGAGGAGGGGTGGTCGGAGGAACGCAGGCGTGCCTGTGCGTTTGAACGCAGTTACAGGGGCGTGCATAATTAAGCCCCTGCGATGGCATACACAGCCAAAGCTCTAGATGGCGACAGGAAGTTTTGCAGTTTGTGAGTCAGGGTTAGCTCAACCACAACTGTACGTATGGGTCCGATGTTACCAATGTTTTTGCTGACTTGCGGGTATACAGTATGTAATGGGAAGTGGGCGGCTTTATACAATAGTGGGCGTCTTGGTATAGTGCTGCGATCGCATTCATTTGCATAATTTTGCAGCGAGCGTGTGCGTGCAATTGTAGACTTGCGCTCTGTGCTGAATATGGCCCTAAGTGCAAACAGACACAGGGATTTGCACTTAATATTAATGCCACTTTAAATATTTTGTAAACATACATCCTAGTCTAGAAGTGTATACTGGCCTTTGTGCCTGTCATTATTAGCATTGTAATCCATATTGCTAATGGCCAGGCATATCGGGGGCACACATCCGCCGATTCGCTTGCGATATATCCGCGGATCACGTGTCTGGGGGGTCATTGATCAATCCCCCCTGCTGCAGCTGACCTCTGCACTTGCTTGGAGGGTAACTAAGTTCACCTCCTTGCACTGTGAACCCCAGCGCATGCGCCGTGGAGTGCCATTCGCATGGCATTTTGTGCCACGATTCTGTAAGTGATGCCACCACCACATCACTTCCAGTAAGTCAGAGTTCCTTTCTGCACTTGTCTGAATCAGCACCTAAGTTAAATAATTTAACAATTAGTATTATAAATATGTGAGCAATTCGTTTGTATATCATGTACTGTACATACGTTATGATACTATTTACATGTAAATGTATATTATAGTGCTTGAAATTTAAATTAATTTACCTGTTGACAGGTGATGATCATAAGATCTGATTATATTCCGGTCATGTCATGCTGGGTCCATATAATGGCACAGATATTGTTACAATATTTTTTTTATACTAGAGAATTAATGTTGATGCATGGTGGAAACAATTCATAGTAACTATATTCAGTACAGGTTGAGTCTCCCATATCCAAAATGCTTGGGACCAGGGGTATTTTGGATAACGGAATATTTGCATAAAATAATGAAATATCTTGGGAATGGGACCCACATCTAAACACAGAATGCATTTATGTGTTATATACATCTTATATACATAGCCTGAAGGTCATTTTATACTATATTTTTAATAATTTTGTGCATCAAAAAAAGTGTGCGTAAATACATGAAATTCATTTAAGTTTCATATAAACCTTATAAACACAGCCTGAAGGTTATGTTATACACTATTTTTAATAATTTGTGCTTTAAACAAAGTTTGTGTACATTAAACCATCAGAAAACAAAGGTTTCACTTTCTCAGTCATGCTAAAAATATTCCGTATTTCGGAATATTCCGTATTTCGGAATATTTGGATATGGGAGACTCAACCTGTATATGTAAGGCAGTAACAAATAAAATCTAGTAAAAATGTCTGTGTCACAAAAATCTTTGACTCAAATCTTATAGCATACCCTAATAGTCACTGGCATGGCATGTTGGGATATACAGTACCACTATCACTGCATCTGGTTTATAGATTAGATTTAGATTTATTTTGGACTTAGATATAGATTTATTTATTTTGGTCATACTTACGGACTTTCTGGCAGCCAGGTAGGTGCAGCAGGGGGCGTGACGGCGGCGTAAGTGTGCGGTCTGCGTCATTGCGGTCCTGTGCCCGCTTTACAATGTCGATAATAAAGGCATTGTAATGCAGGGGGCGGAGCAACGATGACTCGATTCAGCGCTAATTGCGTCATCCACCCCACTGCCCACAATAAGTGGGTGCGACAGGGGCAGTGCCAAAATCAGGATTTTGAAAGGGGGGGTTTCCAAATCCTTGGTTACCGAACCAATGAAAAACATCTAGCCACAAATATATATATATATATATATATATATATATATATACAGATAGATAGATAGATCTTTCACAAGATTTAGTACCACTACAGTAAAATATACCACTCAGCCTATGATGAGGTACACACACCGACTGACCCAGACACACACACAGACAGATACACACACCTCTATCACTAAAAAACATGAATGCAGCAGGCAAATAAATACAGCCAGCATGATTTATTAAAGACCCCCTTCCCCCCAGTAGTGCCCCTTATATAGTGCCCCCAGTAGTGGCCCTCCTATGCAGTGCCCCCAGTAGTGCCCCTTATACAGAACCCCAAGTAGAGCCGCTTATGCAGTGCCCTATATTCAGTGTCCCCAGTAGTGCCCCATATACAGTGCCCTCAGTTGTGCCCCTTATGCAGTGCCCCAGTAGTGATCCCTCCTATGCAGTGCTCCCAGTAGTGGTCCCTCCCATGCAGTGCTCCCAGTAGTGCCCCTTATACATTGCCCTCAGTAGTGTCCCAGTAGTGGTTCCCTCTATGCAGTGCTCCCAGTAGTGCCCCTTATACAGTGCCCCCAGTAGTGGTCCCCATATGCAGGCAGTGCCCCTTATACAGTGCCCCCAGTAGTGCCCATTATACAGTGCCTCCAGTAGTGGTCCCCCTTATACATTGCCCCCAGTAGTGGTTCCCCTATGCAGTGCTCCCAGTAGTGCCTCTTATACAGTGGCGCCAGTAGCGGCCCACCCTATGCAGTGCCCCTTACATATATAAAACAAGACACACACAATATACTAAATCCCCGCTCCTGCGCCCGCCACCGTCCGCTCCTCTGTCCTCCCCCCCGGCACTAAGGGAGAGACGTCATGACGTCTCTCCCATCACCCACTGAGGGAGTCGGAAGGCGGAGCTCATGAGTGAGCTCCAGCCTGGCTCCCTCCGTGGGTGCAGCAGCCAATGAGAGTCTGTCTGACTCTCATTGGCTGCTAAAACAAACACTGCCGCCAGATGGCGCAGATGGCGGTGTGTTTGTTACTGTGTAGTGTGGGCCGCACTCACTGCGGTCCACACTACACTTATTGAAACCGTTGGTGCTATGACACTGATCAGCAGGCAGGGGGGGGTTTTCTGGGTACTCTGAAACCCCCCTGCGTGCGCTTATGGGGAGGTGCGGGAGGGAAGCTGCCAATCCAGAAGAGTTGCCTTCTCTTGCTAGTGGCCGGGAGTGCCACACGATTTTTCGGGAGGTTCCAGGCCGAACCAGGAGAGTAGGCAACCATGCTGCAGGTCATACTTGCCTACTTTTAAAAATAATTTCAGGGAGATTGTGAAAGCAACACATATGAGCGCGACGGTAAAGTGGGCGTGTACTGCTACATCTGAGAGGTGTGTCATAAAGTTAATTGGAAATTTAATTGGAAAGTTAATTGGAAAGTTAAAGTTAATTGGAAAACTCAAATGGAAATGAGCCCCAATCAGTAAGTTAGTAAGTCTACTTGTTGATGAAATACACTAATACTTTATAGAAAATGCATGCATAGGGATAATTGTACCTTATAACCAATTCAGGGAAATTATACTAATCTCTTGTGCCTACCAGGGATTTCCTTAGTACACCAGTAAGCCAGTCTGAGCCTGACTTAAATGAAGGCTATGATAACTGTAGAGTGTGAGCACAGCTCTTCTATACTGTAACATGTAAAATGTGTGCATTTGTGCGTGAGGCAACAGTGAGCTTGAAATGATCTAAAGATATACAGGAGTAAGTGCTGGCACCTTTTTAAAAGCACAACCTTTTCCAGGAACCTTTTCTCACTTCTCCATTTGGCTGTATCACTTCTGTGGTGTGGTGACCTTGTCACAGTGGCATTTCTGAGCTTCTACAAACCACTGACCAGAAACCGAGCTGGTGCAGTCCTCTCAGATGAAGCCATTTATCTATCTGTCTCTCTTTCCATGTCTTGGCTACTGAAATGTTAAACTTGAGGTAAAATGTTACAGACCCTGTATAAAGCAGTTTTGCCATACTTAAGTTGTTTTGTTTAAAATTAAAACATGCTATAAGAACTGCATGAACCTTTGTATTCCTCTTTGTTCGATAGCTAGCAATCATCAGTGGATAACTGTTGATGGTCAATGGTTCTGCCATCGATGGCAGAGAGCTAATGGTTCTCTGCCATCGATGGCCAAGTGGGAGCTGATGGTTATTTCTTTTTTTTACGGGACGGAGCTTAGCTCCACCCCCAGTGTCTACTAAGCCCCACTACCATTTTTGATTGGTCTGCAGCCCGCTGTGCCCCCAGCAGTGGTGGCTATCGAGAGATGCAAACCATCGATGGTTCACCACAGATGGTTTTTGTGCAGCCGATGGCAATCACCGCTGGAGCCATCGATGGCAACTATTGACGGACACACCACCAATGGCCATCCCTGCATTGTTATCATTCTTCAGTAGCATTACATGACCTCTCAGTACTAAGTAAATTGACCATTGGCAGCAATGGAAAACACAATTGACCATGGGAAGCTAACACAGACTATAGAGTTCAAGGACAGAGGAACCAAAACCATTTTGTTAAGCATATAAAAATAAAATCTAATAAGATTTTGCCCAGAATACAGAAATGGATTAAGGACCTCATTCAGAGTCGGTCGTAAGCGGCCGCTCGGTCGTATGCATCCGATGTTTCCAAACCACGCATGCATACGGTTAGTTGTGCGCATGTGCTTACGAGATCTTGCGATCCAAAATGCTGTCGAGAGTACGGCTTATGAGCAGGAAGTGGCTTCCGAGAGTTGATTGACATGAAAGGCCGTTTGTGGGTGTTGACGGGGTGGTTGTCTAAAAACGCAGGCGTTCCTCACCGTTTTCAGGGCGTTTCAGGGGCGTACAGAAATTTACTGCTACGACCGACATAGAAGGCCGGAAGTAGTAAAACGTCACTCTGCGAGCAGGTTCGAGGCCTGGCTGATCGTACAGCTTGAGGTTGGGTATGTGCTCTCTCAAGCCCCAGAGTACAATCGATACTATCGAATGTGACTGATGTTATGTTTGATGTTTCTATTTTTGTGCCACACAATGCAAGCAGCTAATAATCTATTGTTGAAGCTAATAACACTGCTAATTGGCTTGTCATTGATTCAGTTGCGTTAGCATTAGCGAATAATAAGAATAAATACATTTCATGGGGATGGCTTATTCTATGCGGTTTTTTTTTTAATTTTTGGTGTAACTTGCAAACAACACAAGCGGCCGCAACCATAAGAAGAAAATGAACATACAGCAACTGACAACGATTGACTCGATCGCTAAATGCTATCACTCGCTAGCTAGACGAGGTGCTTTGTTCATGTATGGGTGTCACCTTGGTTGCGATCGCCCGGCCGTGCGATTGTTTTTCTTTCAGATTCTCTTAGGCGTACGACCAAGTGGCCTCTTACGACCGACTGAATGAGGTCCTAAAACTGTATGGGGAATTTAAAACAGGGAGGCCCATATAGTCCAATATTAAGAGTAAAAGCATAGTGTAATCGTGCAGAAGAGAGAGCTTGAAATTTTGGGGTAAATATTAAAGATTAATGTTTATTTAACATATACCCAAATACAATAGTGCAAAAATAAACATGTAATAGTATTTTATTATTATCTTCTATTTATGAGATGCCACATGGCTTCCATAACATTGTACAGGATACATACAGTAAGTACAGACTAGTACAGACAGTATATAAATTATTATTATCCTTTATTTATCTGGCACCACAAAGGGTCCGCATCACCTTACAATGTACATAAACAGAAACAGTGCAAATATTTAAAAAAAAGTACAAAAGACTTAAAATGCGAAACATTGCAAAACACGGGATGCAAGCTACAGTACATAACCATTGTTGCACATGCAGTCATAATACCCACAAATGCAGCACCGGGTAAATCCAAAGGTTTGGTGCCACTGTAGGTAATGGGGAGGAGGAGTTGATGTATAAATGAGGGAATCAAAAGCACATGAGGGAAAAAGGCCCTGCTTACATTCTAATTGGGAAGGGCAGACAGGGGTGTCTCAGAGGGGAGAGACAGAATGGTGGGTTAGGATGACAGCTAGAAGGCTTTAATAAAAAAAGGTGTGTTTGAGAGTCTGTTTGAAGCTTTGATGAGAGGTGGAGAGTCTGATAGGGAGAGTTCCAGTGTTGAGGTGCTGCATGGGCAAAATCTTGGAGACAGGACTGGGAGATGGCAATCAGGTAAGAGGAAAGGTGGCAGTCTATTTTGGAGCGAATTGGGCAGACGAAAGTGTGGAGGGAGATGAGCTCGGAGATGTGGCGGATAGGGAGAGGATCGGTTGAGGGATTTATAGTATTACAGGTTGAGTCTCCCATATCCAAAATGCCTGGGACCAGGGGTATTTTGGATAACGGAATATTCCGTATTTTGGAATATTTGCATACCATAATGAAATATCATGGGAATGGGACCCAAATATACACACAGAATGAATTTGTGTGTTATATACACCTTATACACACAGCCTGCAGGTCATTTTACACAATATATTCAATAATTTTGTGGTTCAAACAAAGTTTGTGTACAGAAATTAAAATCATTTATGTTTCATATACACATTATACACACTGCCTGAAGGCAATTTTATACAATATTTGTAATAATTTGTGCCTTAGATAAAGTTTGTGTACATTGAACCATCAACAATTAAAGGTTTCATTATTTCAGTCATGCCAAAAAAATTCTGTATTTCGGAATATTCCGTATTTCGGAATATTTGGATATGGGAGACTCAACCTGTAATATAGCCTATTGGGGTGGTGGTCACTATAGGTGTCAGGTGGAATGTGAAAGTTACTGTTATTCCACACAGAGAGGGCCTAATTCAGAGCCGGACGCTCTGACCAGAGCGCTCGCTCTGAATCAGGGCCCCCCTACCTAAAATTGGAGCGGCCTCCTGGCCGCTCGCATAGCTGTGGGTGACCACCCACAGCTTATGCGAGCGGCCAAAAAGATGGTCACGATGGTCAAGACCATCGCGACCATCGGGCTTGCGACGAGACCTTGCGGTAGGGTCTCGCTGCCGCAAGCCCAGGAGTGCTTTTGGCTCTATCAGAGCCAAAAGCACTCCCACTGACATCACTAGTGATGTCAGTGGTGCCGGCCCCAGACGGTAGGCGTTCCCATGGGAACACCTCCGTCTGGGCAGCAACGCCCCCGGCATGTCCACCAAAAGGGGGGGGTTTCCTCACCATTGACAGCACGCCCCCTTTGGTGCGAGACCCATAGCGACAGCTTGTCTGTCGCTATTCGGGTCTCGCGCATGCGCACGACGGAGCTCCCTCAGTCGTGCGCATACGCACTAGGGCACCATCGACCCGCTTGCAAGCGCTCAGCACTCGCGAGCGGGTCTGAATTAGGCCCAGAGTCCTTAACCAGGATGCTGGGTTTATATCAACAGGGTAACAGCGGTAACACAACACTATCAGAAGCAAAGTGCTGTGCATTTGCATAGTACTGTGACACTCTACACCAGGCCTGACCAACCAGTGGCTCTTCAGCTGTTATGAAACTACACATGCCAGCATGCTCTACCACAGTTTTAGCATTCCCTAATAGCAAAACTGTGTCAGGGCATACTGGGACGTAGTTTCACAACAGCTGGAGAGCCACAGGTTTGTTCGACTAGATATATTAAATTTACAATGTTACACCGTCACCCAGGATATATATTGGATAATTGTCTTTTCTCTGATTATCTGGGGGTATTCCCTAGTATTCCCTAGAACATGCTCTCCGTGCGCAAAAGTGGACAAGTCCTTGTTCCCGTGAGGCCACGCCCCGATTTGTGCCATTTTGGGGGCGTCACTGCATGTCATATTCCCCCCCATCCTCGTCACGCTCGGGGCTTGCCCAGTGCTCCAGGAGCTGCTGGGAAGACCCCAGTCTTTCACAGAACAGTGTGGATGAGACACATGCGCGTGTCATCCATTACCGCTGCAGCTCGGTGACAACATCCGAAGGGAAGACACCAAAATAGCAAAGCAGCTCTGCTATTTTGGTGTTACCCCCTCAGATGGTGTCACCGTCCACACCTACTAGTGATACAACTGGCTATACCTAGCCTCCTTCATGCAGTCTCATTCACCACATACCACCAGTGTTCAGAGATTCTGCTGACTGATCAAGTTCTTCTAGCTGCCATTTCAGAAACACATATCCTAGTGTGTATGGACTGATTCATCAAGTACTTATAAGCACTCATCTGTGCAAGGTTGTTCAAGTATAGCAACCACAGCCAGGTAGCATACTTAGTTAAACCTAGATTTACTCTCTTCTATATTCCATATACACTAAAGTGCCAAAAGTCATGGGATAGGTGCCTAGTATTGTGTAGGACCCCCTCTAGCCCAGCAAAGTGCAACAACTGTGTTATCGATTCCACAAGTGAAATGTTGGAGATGTTGACCCATGTCACCTGGATAGCTTTCCACAGCTCCCTGATATCTGTAGGTGCAGGATCTTGGGTGCGAATGGATCTCTCCATCACGTCCCATAAATACTTGATTGGGTTCATGTTGGGCAAACGTGGTGGCTACACCATCCAATGGAACACTCCAGAATGCTCCTTGAACCAATTCTGGACAACTTGGGACCAATGACATGGTGCATTTACTTGCTGGAATATTCCAATCGTTGTGGGGGTACATGAAGTCCATGAAGGCCGCAAATGGTCCTCAAGCAGTGCAACATAATGGTTACTGGTGAATGAGTGTTCAGGTGGACCAGCGGACCCAACCCATGCCACGTGAACACACCCCACACCATTATGGAACCACCATCAACCTGCACAGTGTCTTGCTGACAACTGGGGTGTATGGCCTCATGGGGTCTGTGCCACACCTGAACCCTACCACCAGCCCGAAACAACTGGAAGCATGACTCATCGGAACACTCCACATGCTGTCAGTCCTCTAAGGTCCAATCAGCGATGTCACAAGCCCAGGTGAGGTGCTGTGTCCAAAGTCAACAGGGGCACTCTGGTGTGTCTTCTGCTCCCTTATTCCATGGAAGCTAAAGAACTCTGCACTGACCTGCTGGATATGCATCTGGTACCTGCATTGAATGTGCATGTGATTTGAGCCAGTGTTGCTTGTCTGTCACTACAGACAATTCTGGCCAGACGTCGCTGGTAACGATCATTTAGCACCCGTGGTTGGCCACTGCGCTATCCCTGGTGGGTGGTAATGCCTTCCATGAGGTATTCCCAATACACATGCGACACTGTAGATTGAGGAATATTGAATGTCCCTACAATTTCATTAATGTCCCATCCGTCGGGCACCCATTATCATGTCACGTTCAAACTCCGATAATTCACATTGCCTTGCCATGAGCAGCCTAGTCGGTGTTCATACTGACTCAGGAGATGTCAGATTACAACTGATGCAGGTATGGGCATTTTCAAGACGTCACAGTACGGTAACGCCACCTACCATTACCTTTACATACTGCTGTCCCATGACTTTTGCCACTTCAGTGTAGGTAATACTGAATGAGGAGATGTATCATTCACCCTCCTAGTTTCTATAATTCTAATGTAAGCCAGTCCTGTCCTGCGGCCCCTGGGTACACTACAAACTCAGAATCTGACAAAAGATATTAGACAGTGTTGGAGAGCATATATATGAGTTTGAGTAGGACCTCAGGCGCTCATTCAGACCTGCTCGCAAGATGCAGCCGCTCGCTGGCAAAAAGGGGCCGGATATTTAAATTAAATGCTCGCACTGCGTGGCGTAAGTATGCCCTCTATGTCTTAGCGAGCTACGGCACTGAGCCATCGCAAGTGTATAAAGACACACCCTTTACCCTCACAACACACGTCATCTCCTGGATTTGTTTGATTAATCGGTAACACCGAGAGCCATCATAGCTGATCGCAGCCCTTGAGGTAACCTTACCCAACCACAAGCACTGCGATCAGTGCTGGCTGAAATACATGCTGGTGACGTGTACAATGACGGTACTTTGCTAATTATGCACAGCCTTTCAACTGCGTTTTGTTGTCCTGAGACGCCTGCGTTCGCAACACCACTCCCCCATTTACAAGCACTTTCACCTGTTATCACCCACAAACGGCACTATCTATCACTCAAAGTAGCGGGCAGTCTGTGTGCTACGAGCGCATGATTCCCCATTGCTGAGATTGGCTTGCGCACACGCACTGCGAATTGTATGCATGCGCATAGAGCAACAATCGCCCGGCAGCGAATGATCGCTCCTTAGCGAGCGGGTCTGAATCAGGTCCTTAGTCTTCAACATGTGCTGCCCTCTCTAATCAGTCTAATTGCAAAACCCTTATTTCCTCCAAGTCCTCCAACTCCTGTCGTCTCTTCACCACTTTCAACTCCCTCCTCTGCTCCCCCCACTCTCTGCTCTTGAAATCGCCATGCACTTCATATCCAAAATTAAATCCATCTATCAGGACATCACATACAACCAGACTCTCAGATCCTCTTCTTTCCCAGCCAGCCTCGGACATCACAACCAGACCCTTTAGATCCTCTTCTTTTTCAACCAGCCTCTCCCCATCTTCACCATCCATTACCAACTCTAACTTCCTTCTCCCGAGTATCTGGAGATAAAGTCATGGCCCTAATCTGGTTCTTGCCCTTTTGCACCTCCCATCTTGATCCCTTCTCCTTCTGCTCCATGCCCTCTTTCCTGTTGCCTGTTCCCATCTTGCCCATCTCTTCAATCTTTCTCTCTCATCAGGCTCTGTACACTCTGAATTTAGTCATGCCTATTTCTCCCCCATTCTTAAAAAACTCAACTTTGACCTTGACATTCTCTTTAATCAGCACTCCATCTCTCTCCTTCCCCTTGCCTCCAAGCTCCTTGAGCAGATAGTTTACAAGTACCTTACCACCTTTCTTTCCTCCCACTCCATGTTTGACCCATTTCAGTCTCGCTTTTGTCCTCTACACTCCACAGAAACTGCCATCATTAAAGTCTGCAATGACTGTATTGCTGCCGAATCCAAGGACCACTATTCTCTGCTCATTCTTCTTAACATCTCTGCTGCTTTGATACCGTGGACCACCCTCTCCTCCTGCAAATCCTTCACTCCCTCAGTCTGCGTGATACTGCCCTCTCCAGGCTGTCCTAGTAGAGTACCTATCTGACCGTTCTTTCTCTGTGTCCACTCAGGTTCCACTTCCCTTCCTCTTTCACGGACTCGTACAATATGAGTTCCCTAAATTTCTGTTCTTGGACATCTTTTATTCTCACTTTTTATGTCCTCAATAGGTGAGTTCATCAGATCATTTGGCCACCAATATCATATCTATGCTGATGATACCCTCCTCCCCTGACCTCACTCCCTTTCTTCTTACTCATATCTCCAGCTGTCTCTCTGCTACTTCCTCCTAGATTTCCCAGCTTTTTCTTAAACTTAACTTATATAAGACTAAGCTGATAGTCTTCCCATCCTCCTGAATTGTCTCACCTCCCTTAACTTCATTATCATTTGACAGCACCATCATCTCTCATAGCCCACAAGTGCCCTGTCTTGGAGTTATCCTTGACTTCACCCTCTCCTTCAAACCACACGTCACACCATCACCATCACTACCTCTCGCAGTCCTGCTGTTTTCACCTCAGAAATATCTTCAGGATCAGACCCGTTCTCACCATGCAGGTTACTAAGATCCTCATCTACTCACTGGTCATCTTTAGACTGGACTACTGTAACCGCCTCTTATCTGGCCTCCCTGTCTCCCACCTTTCTCCATTCCAGCCTGCCCTAAATGTTGCTTCTCAGCTTATCTTCCTCTCCAATCATACAGCGTCTGCCTCAACTCTCCTACAGACTCTACAATGACTCCTCTTCCCCTTCAGAACCCAATTAAAACTCCCACAGATTTTCAAAGCTCTCACCCAGTTCTCTCCTATTTACACCTCTGACCTTCTCTACCTTCACACTCCCGCCTGCCTATTTCGCTCTTCAAACAAATACGGCCTCTCTTCCCAACTGATTATTACCGCCAACTCCTGCCTCCAAGATTTAGCCCATGCCACTGGAATGCACTCCCTCTCCCTATAAGACTCCACCTCTCTACAAAACTTCAAACTGTCTGTCAAAGACCCACTTCTTTACCAAAGCCTTCCAGATCTTATTCTAACCCACTGCTCCATACTCGTCATTCACTGTCTCTTCCCTCTGTGTCATCCACGTCTGCCTGCCACTCCCCTTTAGTTTGTAAGGCCTCACAATCTCTTCCCTCATATACTTTTCTGTCCCTCACTTATACCATCATCTCCCTCCTTGCGAACAACGGCATCAAAACTTCGGGTTCAGCCGTCGCTGCTTACTTGTGTATTAAGACTGCTGATGTAGCAGTGTTTCTTAACCTTGTACTCTATGTTCTTTAATGTTTTGTACTGTAAGACTATTTTTACTGTTTTGTACATACTGTTTCTGTTTATGTGGTTTGTGAACCCTTGCAAAACCATTGTGGAACCATATGAATACAGGATAATAATAATAGAAAGTTATGGGACATCCATGAGGAAATAGCAGACAGACAACTGGAAACATGAGTGAGGAGAAAGCGGAGAGGTCAGTGGGAGGAGAGGTGGATCTGGTTATCATCAGCATAGAGATTATATTGGAGGCCAAAAGAGCTGATGAGTTCACCTAAGGAGGAAGTTTAAAGGATGAAAAGAAGGGAACCAAGAACAAAACATTTGGGGTCAACAACTAGTAGTAGAACAGATGAAGAAGTGGAGTCATGAGAAAAGGCAGACAAAGGCCCTGATTCAGACCCGCTCGCTGCCGCAGGCAGCTCGCAGGGTCTGTGGGCATTTTTTTTCTTTTCTCCAGGCCACTCGCGAACCTGTGACTGTCCACCCACAGCTTGTGTGAGCGAGCTGGAGACCGTCGCGATTATCGTGACCATCGTACTTGTGACGAGACCCTGGGGTAGGGTTTCGGCTGCCGCAAGCCCGAGTGGACTCCTTGCTCTAATAGAGCAGAAAGTCCACTACTGACATCACTAGTGATGTCAGTAGGTCCTCCCACAAATGCCAGGCATTCCTAAGGGAACGCCTGCGTTTGTGCAGCCACCCCCCCTACCCGTCTACAAAACGGGGTGAGCTGTCACTCACCATCGACAGCCGCCCCGTCTTGTAGCGAGTCCCGCAGCGACTGAAGCTCAGTCGCTTGTCGGGGCTCGCGCATGTGCACGCCTGAGGCGGCAAATGCGCAGGGCCCAAACATCGAGCCGCTTGCGAGCGGCTCTGAATTAGGCCCAAAGAGAGGTCAGAGAGGTAGGGGGATATCCAGGAGAGGCCACTAACACACATACTAAGTAGTGAAGGATTTGCATGAGAAGGAGGTCCACAGTGTTAAAAGGAGCTGAGATGTCAAGGAGAACAAGCAGAGAGCAATGACCCTTGGATTTGGCAGGAAGAAGGTCATTACTGATTTTAGTGTGGTCAGTTTTTTTAGCGTGGAGAGGACAAAAGCCAGACTAAAGTGGGTCAGCAGGGAGTGAGAGGTTGGAAAGGTGGTAAGCCAGTTGTAGACAATCTGCTTTAGAACCTTGGAAACAAATGGGAGGAGAGAGATGGGGTGATAATTAAAGAGAGCATCATGGTTAAGGATGGGTTTTTAAGAATGACAAGGACAAGGGTATGGTTGAGTGCAGAGGGGATGTGCCAATTGAGAAAGGTTGAAGAGATGGGCAAGATGATAACCGGCAGTGGGAGATAAGAAATGGAGGAGGTGGGTTAAAATAGTAGGATAGAGGTGTTAGGAGCAGATTAGACCCATGATTCATCTCCAGATACTGGGGAGAAGGAAATCAGAGTTGGCAGGATGGAGGAGCAAAATCAGAAGAGGTTGAAGGGGAGGACCCTGGATGGGAAATGAGAAGGTAAAAGGAGGAAGGCTAGGTGAATTGGGTGGCAAAATGAAGGGCGAAGAGTGAAGAGGAGGTGGGTGGGACTGAGGAGTGAGTTGAAGGTATTGAGTGACGACCAGGGTTAGTGGACAGAGGATGATATGGGCTTTGAAATAGGACTGAGAGCAAGAAATCCATAGGGCAGCTTGGTTTACTCCAGTGATGCTCTGCAGTTCAAGAACACTTTTGCAAATATCTGATGCATTTAGAAAGCCAAGGTTGAAGCATGGATCTGTGTAGGTGAGTTGTGACAGCTGGAGCAACATAGTTCAGAGTTTAAGGGATACATTTACTAAAGTGAGAGTTTTTAGAAGTGAGTTTTAAAAGTGATGTTGCCCATAGCAACCAATCAGATTCTACTTAACATTTAACTAGCACCTTCTAGAAGATAATAGCTAGAATCTGGTTGCTATGGGCAACATCACTTTTAAAACTCACTTCTAAAAACTCTCACTTTAGTAAATGTACCCCCTAAGAGTGCTTTTGTAGAGGGAAATGGCTTGATCAGGGCAAGAGACATTGAGAGTAGAAGGAAATAGGGTAAATCTTGGCAACATTGTGCTTAGTGATGGTAGCCATGGTAGGGAGAAGGGGTAAGGCATAAGTTAAAAGAAGGAAGATGATGGTGAGAGAGTAGGAATGGGGGAATGGTATAGTTAGAGAAGCACAGCTGTGTGTAAAGACCATTTCAAGGGAGTGCCCACTCACTTGGGAGGGCTAGGAGGTCCATTGAGAGAGCCCAAAAGAAGAAACATAATTATATATTGCAGTTAGCATAATCATATAGAGAAGACAAAGGGAACGGGGTCCTGTTCATACATTCTTACAATTTTTAAGGGACTAGCGATCCACTCCAGCTTCGCACGGGAGCAATTTCATCTCACCAAAGCCCCCTGCATCACATAACAACCTACGTCATGTCCTCTGAATCTCACCACAACCCCCTGCTTCTCACTCCTGCCTCCTGCATCTCACCAGTCAGGGCCGACGCTAGGCTGTGCTGTGCCCAGCGCCGTATTGAGTTGCCGCCCCTTCCCTCCTCCGCTCCCTACCCCTGAGCTTACATATTTCCTCTACCGCCGGGAGGGAGGGTGGGAATTTCCAGCGCACCCCGGATACAGTGGCGCTGCGGGCGATGGACCGGCTTGCCCGTGCTTGGAGCCGCTACTGTCACCAGTGTTACCACAACCCCCACTGCTGCTGTCTTGTAGCATGTCCCCAGGGATGGGGCACTTGTGCATATTTCCGCAGCCTCTATGCGCACCCCTCCCTAGCTGCCTAACATGGTGTTGAGCAATGTCCTCTTTGCACAATGTACCCTTTATTTTCTGGGCTTCCTGTTCAACTTCCTTGCCATGGTGCCCCTGTCTGGCAACAGCACTGACTTCCAAGTGAGGTGCCTCCTGTTCACTGAGGGAGTGTGACTGAGCCGGAACATTACATTGCAGAGGAGGCACTTCACGGTGGAGGAGTGGTGCCGGAGTCCGTCTGCAGGTTCAGCATAGGGATGGACATTAGAATCCAATGGTTACTGACCATCGATGTTTTTGTTCTGATGATAGTGTATTTACCATTTGATGATGGCAGAATGTCCCCGGGTCTAGGACATCTCTGCATATTTCCACAGCCTCCATGCGCACCCCTCCCCAGCTGCCGAACATGGCAACGAGCAATGTCCTCTTTGCACAATGTACCTTGTATTTCCTGGGCTTCCTGTTGAGCTTCCTTGCCGTGGTACCCCTGTCCGAGAACAGCACTGACTTCCATGGGAGGTGCCTTCTGTTCACCGAAGGCGTGTGGCTGAGTGGGAATATCACGCTGGAGAGGGAGTTCTCCATGGTGGAGGATTGGTGGCCGGAGTCCGTCTGCAGGTTCAGCGTAGATATGAACATTGGAATCCGATGATTACTAACATCAATGTTTCTGTTCCAATGGCAGTACTTTTACCGTTTGATGGTGGCGGTACGATATTTGCCATAATTGAATTTCAAATCATGCAATGCAGTTCCAATGGTTGTTTTTTTTTTCTCTTTTGTTCCTGATAGCTATGCCTCCCCTGGCTCCTTCCTTGCTACTGTGTCTGCATCAGGATATCTTCATGGGTTAATTGGGGTTGTCTCTCACTCTCTGTCGGCCTCAGACATGATCTTGCTCAGTCTCTGACTCCCTCCCCTCTCTAGGCTGCTGCTGAGCAACAGGGCACATTGCTAGCTCTAATTGGCTCTCACTGTCCCAGAGAACCAATCAGAGCACAGCCCTCACCCCTGCAGCAACAGCAGCAGTCACTCACAAATCACAACAGTTTTTTCGGTAACTTGTTTCATTCCAAGCCTCAGTTTCATATGCTCTCTTGCTGTTTCAGTACCCTGGTCAGCTCCTATACAGCAGCTTGGTGCAAGATTCTTTTCTGTAACTTAGCTTCACTAAAATTCGTCACTGCTCGGCTCCCTTTTGTCACAGATGAATGGTTCATACATCTACACCTTCCTTGACCAATGCTGTATAGAATTGTGAAAACCCCATCAAAATCTGTCCAGTGGTTCAAGAGATTAGCACGAATGAACAGACAGACCCCTAAATCGGGGTCTTTATTTTATATATATAGAGAGATGATCTGGGTGGATACAATGGGAAAGGAGGGAAGAGACTGCAGAGTTATGTGGAGGAGTGGTAACTTATAATGATAACATTAGTTTTTAGGGCACATTTAAATGCTGGCAGCCTAGAAAAAAGGATATATTTATATACACTTATTGACAAAATATATATGAAAACCCCTTCTAATCAATGTCTTAACCTCTTCAGCCAAATACAATCCAGTTTACAGCCATGCAGCCTCCATTGTCAAACATTAGTAGTACAATGGGCCTTACTGTATAGCTCAGTGACTATCAACATGGCACTGTTGCAGTATGTTACCTAACCAATACATCAATCTGTCAAATTTATGTCATGCTAGAGCTGCCCTGGTTACTTGTATGTGAATTGTTTACTGTTAGTGCATGGGTTGGGGATATAGGCCCTGATTCAGAGACGCTCGCTATTTGCGAGCGCTCGCTCTGAATCAGGGAAGGCCGTTTTTTTTTTACCCCGGCCTCTAGGTCACTCGCTAAGCTGTGGGAGACCACCCACAGCTTTAGCAGGCGGCCTGGCGATGGTTGAGATTATTATCGTGACCATCGGGCTTGCAACAAGACCCTTGTGGTAGGGTCTCATCCACCGCTAGCCCCAGTGAACTTCCTGCTCTAATAGAGCAGGAATTTCACTACTGACATCATGTGTGATGTCAGTAGGGCCGCCCACAAACGGCAGGCGTTCCTTCGAGAACGCCTCCGTTTGTGCAGCCACCCCCCGACCCGCCTACAAAACGGGGCGAGCTGTCGATCAACATCGACAGCCGCCCCGTCTTGTAGCGAGCCCCGGAGCAAGTGATTTCTCACTCGCTCTGGGGCTCGCACATGTGTGCAACGGCCGACCATCATCCCGCTTGCGAGCGCTATGCGCTCGCAAGCGGGTCTGAATCAGGCCCCTAGCCGTGTAAAATTGGTTAAATCAGGTTTAATATTACCCGGGAACACATCAGTTATGTAAAATAGAACTTTTTCTACACAAATTCTTCTCTCATGGAAGCATGTGGACACACTATAAGTGGTACAACTAATAATATCCATTAGAAAATGCCAACAGACTTTGCCCTGTTAGATGGAACTGATTTGTCTAACACAGTGCAATTGTCACACCTCTGGATAGTGTAGTTTGTTTTTTGTATAGAGTTAAGGTGTGTATGGAGAAGAGATGTGCCGACCCCTGTGTTTTGATTTTGGAACTGGAACTCCCCTGGTTTTGGATCTGGATTGGTTTTGCCAAAACCTCACCTCCATGGTTTGTTTTTCGGGTTTGGTTTTGGATCTGGATTTTTTTCTTAAAAAATCATAAAAACAGCTAAAATCACATAAAAACCACCCGAACGAGGCAGCAGCCTCTTGATAAACGACACAGGCAGCACCCCTGACACACACACAAAAAAAAGATTGATTGATTTAATTGGGGGGCACTTGGGGTTGAGAGCACCCTAACGAGGCAGCAGTCTCTTGATAAACGATAAACAGGCAGCACAGCACCCCTGCGCACCTACGTTGCTGACAAGTGTGGCTAACACGCACACAGAAAAAATTGTTTGGTATTTTTCCCACTGGGGGTGGGTGAAGAGCACCCCTGAAAGAGGCAGCAGCCCCTTGACAGACAGCAGCACAGCACCACTGCGCATCTACGTTGATGACATGTGTGGCTAACACGCACACAAAAAAAATTTTTGTATTTGAACACTGGTGGTGTGGCAGGCTAACACGCGCACACAAAATTTTTTTTATTTGAACACTGGTAGTGTGGCAGGCTACCACGCACACACAAAAAAATTGTTTTTATTTGAACACTGGTAGTGTGTTGCAGGCTAACATGCACACAGAAAAAATTGTTTGTTTTTTTTCCCCACTGGGGGTGGGTGAAGAGCACCCCTGAAAGAGGCAGCAGCCCCTTGACAGACAGCAGCACAGCACCACTGTGCAACTACGTTGATGACAAGTGTGGATTACACGCACAAAAAAAATGTTTTTATTTGAACACTGGTGGTGTGGCAGGCTAACACGCGCACATGAAAAATTGTTTTATTTGAACACTGGTAGTGTGTGGCAGGCTAACACGCACACAAAAAAAATTGTTTTTATTTGAACACTGGTGGTGTGGCAGGCTAACACGCATGCACAAATTTTTTTTTTATTTGAACACTGGTGGTGTGGCAGGCTAACAGGCACACACAAACATTTTTTTTTATTTGAACACTGGTAGTGTGTGGCAGGCTAACGCACACAATAAAATTGTTTTTATTTGATCACTGGTGGTGTGGCAGGCTAACACGCACACACACATTTTTTTTTTATTTTCACAGTGGTGGTGTGGCAGGCTATCACGCACACACAAAAAATTGTTTTTAATTGAACACTGGTAGTGTGTGGCAGGCTAACACGCACACAAAAAAATTGTTTTTATTTGAACACTGGTGGTGTGGCAGGCTAATACGCACACACAAAAAATAGTTTTTATTTGAACACTGGTGGTGTGGCAGGTTAACATGCACACACAAAAAATTGTTTTTATTTGAACACTGGTAGTGTGGCAGGCTAACACGCACAAAAAAAAAAATTTTTTATTTGAACACTGGAGGTGTGGCAGGCTAATACGCACACACAATTTTTTTTTTTATTTGAACACTGGTGGTGTGGCAGGTTAACATACACACACAAAAAATTGTTTTTATTTGAACACTGGTAGTGTGGCAGGCTAACACACGCACACATTTTTTTTTTAATTTTCACACTGATGGTGTGGCAGGCTATCACGCACACACAAAAATTTGTTTTTATTTGAACACTGGTAGTGTGGCAGGCTAACACGCACACACACATTTTTTTATTTATTTTCACACTAGTGGTGTGGCAGGCTATCACGCACACACAAAAAATTGTTTATATTTGAACACTGGTAGTGTGTGGCAGGCTAACACGCACAAAAAAAAATTGTTTTTATTTGAACACTGGTGGTGTGGCAGGCTAATACGCACACACACAAAAAATTTTTTATTTGAACACTGGTGGTGTTGCAGGTTAACATGCACACACAAAATATTGTTTTTATTTGAACACTGGTAGTGTGGCAGGCTAAAACGCACACACACTTTTTTTTTATTTTCACAGTGGTGGTGTGGCAGGCTATCACGCACACACAAAAAATTGTTTTTAATTGAACACTGGTAGTGTGTGGCAGGCTAACACGCACACAAAAAAATTGTTTTTATTTGAACACTGGTGGTGTGGCAGGCTAATACGCACACACAAAAAATTGTTTTTATTTGAACACTGGTGGTGTGGCAGGTTAACATGCACACACAAAAAATTGTTTTTATTTGAACACTGGTAGTGTGGCAGGCTAACGCACACACAAAAATTGTTTTTATGTGAACACTGGAGGTGTGGCAGGCTAATACGCACACAAAATTTTTTTTTATTTGAACACTGGTGGTGTGGCAGGCTATCACGCACACACAAAAAATTGTTTTTATTTGAACACTGGTAGTGTGTGGCAGGCTAACATGCACACAGAAATTTTTTTTTTGAACACTGGTGTGGCTGGCTAATACGCACACACAAAAAATTGTTTTTAATTGAACACTGGTAGTGTGGCAGGCTAACACGCACACACACATTTTTTTATTTATTTTCACACTGGTGGTGTGGCAGGCTATCACGCACACACAAAATTGTTTTTATTTGAACACTGGTAGTGTGTGGCAGGCTAACACACACAAAAAAATTGTTTTTATTTGAACACTGGTGGTGTGGCAGGCTAATATGCACACACAAAAAATTGTTTTTATTTGAACACTGGTAGTGTGGTAGGTTAACATGCACACACAAAAAACATGCACACAGAATTTTTTTTTTTTGAACACTGGTGTGGCAGGCTAATATGCACACACAAAAAATTGTTTTTATTTGAACGCTGGTGGTGTGGCAGGTTAACATGCACACATAAAAAATTGTTTTTATTTGAACACTGGTAGTGTGGCAGGCTAACACACACACACAATTTTTTTTATTTATTTTCACAGTGGTGGTGTGGCAGGCTATCACGCACACACAAAAAATTGTTTTTATTTGAACACTGGTAGTGTGTGGCAGGCTAACACGCACACACCCATTTTTTTATTTATTTTCACACTGGTGGTGTGGCAGGCTATCACGCACACACAAAAAATTGTTTTTATTTGAACACTGGTAGTGTGTGGCAGGCTAACACGCACACAAAAAAATTGTTTTTATTTGAACACTGGTAGTGTGGCAGGCTAGCACGCATGTACAACATTTTTTTTTTATTTGAACACTGGTGGTGTAGCAGGCTAACACGCACACACAAACATTTTTTTTTATTTGAACACTGGTAGTGTGTGGCAGGCTAACTCGCACAAAAAAAAATTGTTTTTATTTGAACACTGGTGGTGTGGCAGGCTAACATGCACACACAAAAAATTGTTTTTATTTGAACACTGGTAGTGTGTTGCAGGCTAACACGCACACAGAAAAAATTGTTTATCTTTTTTCCCCACTGGGGGTGGGTGAAGAGCACCCCTGAAAGAGGCAGCAGTCCCTTGACAGACAGCAGCACAGCACCACTGTGCAACTACGTTGATGACAAGTGTGGCTTACACGCACACAAAAAATGTTTTTATTTGAACACTGGTGGTGTGGCAGGCTAATACGCACACACAAAAAATTGTTTTTATTTGAACACTGGTGGTGTGGCAGGTTAACATGCACACACAAAAAATTGTTTTTATTTGAACACTGGTAGTGTGCCAGGCTAACACGCACACACACATTTTTTTTTTTTCACAGTGGTGGTGTGGCAGGCTATCACGCACACACAAAAAATTGTTTATATTTGAACACTGGTAGTGTGTGGCAGGCTAACACGCACACAAAAAAATTGTTTTTATTTGAACACTGGTGGTGTGGCAGGCTAATATGCACACACAAAAAATTGTTTTTATTTGAACACTGGTAGTGTGGCAGGTTAACATGCACACACAAAAAACATGCACACAGAAATTTTTTTTTTTGAACACTGGTGTGGCAGGCTAACACGCACACACAAAAAATTGTTTTTATTTGAACGCTGGTGGTGTGGCAGGTTAACATGCACACACAAAAAAATGTTTTTATTTGAACACTGGTAGTGTGGCAGGCTAACACGCACACACAATTTTTTTTATTTATTTTCACAGTGGTGGTGTGGCAGGCTATCTCGCACACACAAAAAATTGTTTTTATTTGAATACTGGTAGTGTGTGGCAGGCTAACACGCACACAAAAAAATTGTTTTTATTTGAACACTGGTGGTGTGGCAGGCTAATACGCACAAACAAAAAAAATTTTTTCTTTGAACACTGGTAGTGTGGCAGGTTAACATGCACACAAAAAAAATTGTTTTTATTTGAACACTGGTAGTGTGGCAGGCTAACACGCACACATAAATTTTTTTTTAAATTTTCACACTGATGGTGTGGCAGGCTATCACGCACACACAAAAAATTGTTTTTAATTGAACACTGGTAGTGTGTGGCAGGCTAACATGCAAACAGAAATTTTTTTTTTTGAACACTGGTGTGGCAGGCTAATACGCACACACAAAAAATTGTTTTTATTTGAACACTGGTAGTGTGGCAGGTTAACATGCACACACAAAAAATTGTTTTTATTTGAACACTGGTAGTGTGGCAGGCTAACACGCACACACAAATTTTTTTTTTTTTCACACTGGTGGTGTGGCAGGCTATCATACACACAAAAAATTGTTTTTATTTGAACACTGGTAGTGTGTGGCAGGCTAACACGCAAACAAAAAAATTGTTTTTATTTGAACACTGGTTGTGTGGCAGGCAAACACGCATGCACAAAAAAATGTTTTTATTTGAACACTGGTGGTGTAGCAGGCTAACACGCACACACAAACATTTTTTATTATTTGAACACTGGTAGTGTGTGGCAGGCTAACACGCACACAAAAAAAATTGTTTTTATTTGAACACTGGTGGTGTGGCAGGCTAAGATGCACACACAAAATTTTTTTTTTATTTGAACACTGGTGGTGTGGCAGGCTAACATGCACACACAAAAAATTGTTTTTATTTGAACACTGGTAGTGTGTTGCAGGCTAACACGCACACAGAAAAAATTGTTTGTTTTTTTTCCCCACTGGGGGTGCGTGAAGAGCACCCCTGAAAGAGGCAGCAGTCCCTTGACAGACAGCAGCACAGCACCACTGTGCAAATATGTTGATGACAAGTGTGGATTACACGCACAAAAAAATGTTTTTATTTGAACACTGGTGGTGTGGCAGGCTAATACGCACACACAAAAAATTGATTTTATTTGAACACTGGTGGTGTGGCAGGTTAACATGCACACACAAAAAATTGTTTTTATTTGAACACTGGTAGTGTGGCAGGCTAACACGCACACAAAAAAATTGTTTTTATTTGAACACTGGTGGTGTGGCAGGCTAACACGCACACAAAAAAATTGTTTTTATTTGAACACTGGTGGTGTGGCAGGCTAACATGCACACACAAAAAATAGTTTTTATTTTCACACTGGTAGTGTGGCAGGCTAACACGCACACACAATTTTTTTTTTTTAAATTTCACACTGATAGTGTGTGGCAGGCTAACACGCACACACTTTTTTGTCACACTGGGGGTGAAGACCACCCCTGACAGAGGCAGCAGCCCCTTGACAGACAGCCCCTATATGGACAACAGCCAGCCCCTATGGACATTAGGCAACACAACTGTAGCCAGACCCTATGCACAGCATCACAGCACAGCTCCCAGCTCCCTCCCTCTTCACTCTACACAGCCCAAATGAAAAATGGTGATCGTGAGAATCCAACAGCAGGATGATGACGTTTTGCTTCGTTTCCAGATTCAAGTGAGGTGGGAATATCTGAGTCGACTCGGATCTGACTCAGATCCCCTAAGTTTGGGTGGGTTCCGTTCACAGGGAACCAAACCCGCTCATCTCTAGTATGGAGTAGAGATGTGCGCCGATCCCCGTGTTTTGGTTTTGGATCTGTATCTCCTCTGGTTTTGGATCTGAATTGGTTTTGCCAAAACCTATCTTGCTTTTTGGTTTTGGATCTGGATTTTTTCTTAAAAAATCATAAAAACAGCTAAAATCACATAAAATGGGCCTGTTTTTGTTCCTACAGTATTATTAACCTCAATAACATTTATTTCCACTTGTTTCCAGTCAATTTTGACCACCTCACAGCTCTCAATATTGATTTTTTTCATCTAGTTAAGAGCCAAAAGGTTGCATCCACCTAGCTAGCTCAAAACTGAGTGATAAATAGAGACTGTGCAAAGATGATGGTTGGGGTACCCCTTGAGGATTGAAGAATTGATAGCTGATAATTGGTAGAGTCACTGACTGAAGGAGGAATTGATAGTAGATAATTGGTGCAGCCACTGGCTGAAGTAAGAATTGATAGTTGGCACAGCCACTGGCTGAAGTAAGAAGAGTTAATACTTGATAATTGGTGCAGCCACTAGCTGAAGTAAGAAGAGTTGATACTTGATAATTGGTGCAGCCACTGGCTGAAGTAAGAATTGATAGTTGATAGTTGGTGCAGCCACTGGCGGAAGTAAGAAGAGTTGATACTTGATAATTGGTGCAGCCACTGGCTGAAGTAAGAATTGATAGTTGGCACAGCCACTGGCTGAAGTAAGAAGAGTTAATACTTGATAATTGGTGCAGCCACTAGCTGAAGTAAGAAGAGTTTATACTTGATAATTGGTGCAGCCACTGGCTGAAGTAAGAATTGATAGTTGATAGTTGGTGCAGCCACTGGCGGAAGTAAGAAGAGTTGATACTTGGTAATTGGTGCAGCCACTGGCTGAAGTAAGAATTGATAGTTAATAGTAAATTGTTGATGCAGCCTCCGGGCTGAGTAGTAGTGGAATACAAAGCTATGATTAGGAACCAGTCCTGCAACAGCCTTGAGGGCTGGAACTCTTGTCAAGTTGCGGCCGTTACAGCCTTGAGGGCTTGTGAGGAGTGACGACAGGTGGCCTTTGGGCCGTGAAGCACGATGCAGCCTTTGGGCCGTGTAGCAGCCTTGAGGGCTGAGAACTCTTGGCAGGATGTGGTCTGGGCCGTGCAGTAGGATGCGGCCTTTGGGCCATGTAGCAGCCTTGAGGGCTGAGAACCTTTGGTTGAATGTCACTGTTGTGCGACTTGTGCCGCCTGGTTGACACCAGCAGCAGTACACTGGCTTGCATACACTTTATGCTAATGTGCGGCTTGTGCTGCCGGGTTGACACAAGAAGCAGCACACTGGATTGCAAACATTGGGTGACGAGGTGCGGCTTGTGCCGCCTGGATGACACAAATGGCAAGTGACCGAAGGGCAGACTGAGCCGCCTGAATGACACAAACGCGAGGAGCAAAACAACGCAGACTTGGGAACTGGATACTCGACTTGAACAGGAGACTCACAGCAGAACCAGTGGAAACACGTGTGAACGCTATCACTAGCACCTAAGCAACGCATCAGCAAGGTAGAAAAAGGAGGACGCACCAATCCTGTTCCAGCAGAGGTGAGGTAGGCCAGATGGCCACCCCATCAATTTGGTGGTTCAGAATTTGCTGTCTGTGGCCATTACAATTTCTGGACATTCATAAACCATAAAATTAAAAATGTCAGGCAGCAATGCCCCAAACAGCACATAATGCAAAGAAAAGAGGTGCAAGATGGAATTGTCCTTGGGCCCTCCAACCCACCCTTATGTTGTATATATGAAACAGGACATTCACAGTTTAACAAACCAATCACTTCAGCGACAGGGACTGCCACTTGTGGCTGAAACGATTGGTTTATTTGGACCCCCCACAAAACAAGCTGTCAATGCACAGTGGACATTGGTGGCAATGATCCCATAAACAAACTGGCTTTACAACATAGGTAAGATGATCAGATGTCATCATCGTCATCCCCATCAGTATGTACATCCTCTTCTTCACACAATATTAACACTTCTGTAGTTTTTTTACTTAATTGATATTAAAGGTCTTCCTCGTGGAATTTGTAATTAATTTTGATGAACATCATCTTTTCCACATTCTAGGGAAGTGATCTCCTACACCGATCACTGACAAGGTTCCCGGCTGAAAACTTTTTCAGAGTACACACTTGAGGGTGGGCAACTTAAGTAAAGCAAAGCCAGTTTGTGTAAGGGACTCCAAATTGCCTCTTTTTCCTGCCAGTAGAGAAACAGACTGTCTGATATACCTATTTGGATGCTATCCCTAAAATAATAATCCACCATTCTCTGAATGGTGACGGTATCAGACAAAGTCATGGTAGACATGTCACCCATTGTAGGCAGTTCGTTCAGACCCAACCAGATGTCATTAGTTTTTGCTGACTGATCTGCATCACCACCAGCAGTGGGTCTCTTAGGAAAATGTAGTTTTTTCCTGGCAGCTGTAGAAACTGAAGGAGGAGATGATGCCGTGTCACGTGCCGCTTGAGCTGACAATTTTTTCACCAACAGCTCTTTGCATCTTTTCAGATTTATGTCCTTTGGAAAGAAAGACACAAGGTATGACTTAAACCTAGGATCAAGTATGGTCGGCAAAATATAGTGATCTGATTTCAGTAGATTGACGACCCTTGGATCATGGCGAAGCGAATGAAGTATTTGATCTACAAGTCCAACATACTTAGTGGAATCACCCCATTTCAGCTCTTCCTTCAGTTTCTCCAGCTGCTTTTGCAAAAGTCTGACTAGGGGAATGACCTGACTCAAGCTGGCAGTGTCTGAACTAACTTCACATGTGGCAAGTTCAAAGGGTTTGAGGATCTCATTTAGACTCGGTCGCAAGCGCCGATGCGATGGTTAGTCCTACGCACGTGCTGCGGCCGCACTGCGCGTGCGCAAGCCCCGGAGCGAGAGAGAAACTCTCTCGTTCCGGAGCTCGCTACCAAAGGGGCGGCTGTCGATGTTGATCGACAGCTCGCCCCTTTTGGTAGACGGGCCGGGGGTGTGTTTTGCAAAACGGCCTACCATTTTGTGGGCGGCCGCACTGACGTCATCAGTGATGTCAGTGGGAAGTTTCCTGCCCAAACAGAGCAGGAAGCTCGCTGGGGCTTACGAATGCAGAGACCCAACCTTAGGGTCTCGTCGTAAGCCCCGATGGTCTCGATGGTGATGACCATCGCGACCATCAACCTGGTCGGTTGTTAAGCTGTGGGTGATAACCCACAGCTTAACTAACGACCAGGAGGCCGCACTTCAAAAATGAAGCGGCCGCCCTCATTCAGAGAGAGCATTTGCTTCTTGTGACCGCCTCTGAATGAGGGCCTGAGTACCTTGCACAACATGGAAATTATTCTCCACTGGGCTTGACTAAGGTACATTCCCGCTCCTCTCCCTATGTCATAGTCCATAGTGTATCCTTTTATGGCCTTTTGCTGCTCCTCCATCCGCTGAAGCATATAGAGGGTAGAATTCAACCTAGTTACTACCTCTTGCTTCAGTTGATGGCAGGGCAAATTCAACAGTTCTTGCTGGTTCTGCAATCATCGACACACAGTTGCTGAATGTCGAAAATGGGCAGAAATCTTTTGGGCCACTGAGAGCATATCTTGCACACCCCTGTCATTTTTAAAAAACTGTTGCACCACCAAATTAATTGTGTGAGCAAAACATGGGATGTGTTCGAATTCGCCCACATGTAATGCTCGCACAATATTGCTGGCATTGTCCGAAATAAAAAAAACCCTGAGGAGAGTCCAAGTGGGTTAAGCCATTTTGCAATGATTTCCCTGATTTTTTCTAAGAGGTTCTCAGCGGTATGCCTCTTAGTGAACCCGGTGATGCACAGAGTAACCTGCCTCTGAATGAGCTGGCATTTGTTAGGTGATGATGCTGCTGCTGTTTGCACTGTTGGAGTGGACTGTCACAGTCATGTAATCTTTAGTTTGCCCTGTCCCACTTATCCAAATATTTGTGGTTAAGTGGACAGTGGCCACAACGGCATTTCAGAGGACATTAATAATGTTTTTTTTAATGTCCTTGTACAGATTGGGAATTGCTATTCTAGAGAAGTGGAATCTAGAAGGGACATGGTAGTGGGGACACAGGACCTCCATTAGTGTAAAACCCACTGCATTAATGGCGGATACTGGAAGCACATCTAACACCAGCATAGCTGTTATGGCATCAGTAATCCGCTGTGCAACTGAGTGTCTGCTGTCATACTTGTTCACCATTGCAGTCAGTCAATTGTTTGGTTAAACCATAAGTTGTCTTCATCCTGGTCCCTTTCTGGTATGAAGATCCACTCACAGCAACAGCAGCAGCAACAGGTGTAGCACTCAAGGATTTGTCTGAGGAACCACGGATAGGAGTCAGTTATTCTTATGGATTTGGATGCAGGACTACTTCCAATCACGAATGAGGATTTTGATGATGATGCAGGTGTTGGTGGTGGAGATTGCAGGCGATTGGGTCTAGATAGAAAGGAGCAGCTAGGTGACACTGGACTGATTGTTGTTCGTTTTTTTGTCCCCAAAATTTCAGAATTTGAAATACCCTTTCCAATTTGATGAATGCGCTGCAAGTGATGTAACAGGGAGGAGGTTCCTAGATGGTTAAGGTCCTTAGCTCTACTCACTGTTATATGGCAATGGTTACAAATGGCTTGGCATAGGTTGTCTGGATTTGGGTGGAAATAATTCCACACATGAGAAGTGGATTTTTTGGTCCTTTGCCCAAGCATGGCAAAAATGGGATTTTTCCCACCATGGGCAATAACTGTTGCCTGATTTACAGTTTTTACACAAACATCCTCACCATCAACATGCTCATCATCATCCTTGTTGTTATCACCAACTAAGTAAATATCCTCCTCAGCCTCCTGGTGCAATTCCACAGAAGCATCCTCGATTTCTACGTCAGCACGTTGACCTGTGCTGCTCATCTCCACATTTGCAGAGGGCACACCAATGGTGGAAGGAGGATTCTCTTCAAGTACAGTATTAGAAAGGTCAGGCTCACACATGGCAACCGCGGACACACTTGGACTGTCCTCGGGGATCTGTGACTTTTCGGAGACAATTTTTATTTTTTTTGTACCTCTCCTACAAGCAGAAGGGCTTAAATCATCACAACTAGAACCACCAGTCATAAATAAAGGCAAAGGCCTTATCTTTTCCTTTCCACTTCGTGTAGTGATTAGCATATTGCCAATTTTTTGTTTCTCGAAAGCTGACTTAGCTTTAGATTTTTTATTCTTTAACAGGGTAAAAGTTGATTTTACATGGCCTGACTCAAGCCCTGGGGCATCGGCCTTCATAGATGATGTTGACGGCCTTGCATCGTCATCATGAATGCTGCCGGCAGCTACAAGACTGGTATGTGGCTCCTGCTCTCCTGTCATATGACTGTCCTCCATACTCAATGTGGTCTTACAGTAGTGTTACCAAGCAATTATAGCGCAGCTAATTTGCAGCTAATGCAAACGACCACACAAAAAAAAAAGTTAAAACTGGGGAAGAGCACCACTGAACGAGGCCGCAGCCCCTTGATAAACGACAGAGGCAGCACCCCTGCACAGCTACGTTGCTGATAAGTGTGGCTAACTCGCACACACACACATATTTTTTTATTATTTTTGCACTTGGGGGGGAGAGCACAACTGAACGAGGCAACAACCCTATGGTAAATGACACAGGCAGAAACCCTGGGGAGCTACATTGCTGATAAGTGTGTCTAACGTGCACACACACACACACACACATATTTTTTTTAATTTTTGCACTTAGGGGGGAGAGCACCCCTGAACAAGGAAGCAGCCCCTTGATAAATGACACAGGCAGCACCCCTGCGCAGCTACATTGCTGATAAGTGTGGCTAACACGAACACACACAGATTTTTTTTATTTTTGCTTTTGGGGGGGAGAGCACCCCTGAATGAGGCACCAGCCCCTTGATAAATAACATAGGCAGCACTCCTGTGCAGCTACGTTGCTAATAAGTGTGGCTAATGCGCACACACAGAGAAAGAAACACTTTTGTTTTGTTTTTGTTGCACTTGGGGGGGAGCACCACTGAACGAGGCAGCAGCCACTTGATAAATGACACAGGCAGCACCCCTGCGCAGCTACATTGCTGGTAAGTGTCGCTAACGCACACACAGAATTTTTTTTATTTTTGCACTTGGAGGGGAGAGCACCCCTGAACGATCAGCAGCCCCTTGATAAATGACACAGGCAGCACTGCTGCGCAGCTGTGTTGCTGATAAGTGTGGCTAACGGGCACACACACATAGAATTAAATTTTTTGCACTTGGGGGGAGAGCACCCCTGAACGAGGCAGCAACCCCTTGATAAATGACACAGGCAGCACTCCTACGCAGCTGGGAAGCGACAGTTTTTTTCCTGCTTTCTTTCCCTTACAGTAGTTCTGCTCATGCGCGGACAGGCACAGGCAAACTGGGCTTCAAGTACATGTTGCCGTCTTTGGCATTTGCAAAAGATGGCAAAAAGAGCCCACTGGAGGCCAGGGCAGGTCTTTTTCACTTGGTCTGTCCCGGTAGGTCTAAATATGGAGAAAAATTGAAAGAAAAAATAGATGATAATTATATACAGTATAACACAATTTTCAATAAATAGAGCCATTAAAATGGTAATTTATTTTAAGGCAAAACCAAGCTGGTTTTGTGTTAAAATGAATTGCCGCTTTAAATCTAGCAGCGAGAATGCCAAAATCTTGCAAATGGAATATTACATTTAGTCCAGTGTCTCTTTACTCTCTAAATTTATTTAAGACATATGAGTCTTCATTGACGTACTATAGGTAAAATGTGGGAAAGCTGGGATTAATTAAGGGTTGTTCACCTAAGGTGATGGTGGGTAGCATTTTTGCTATCTTGACAGAACATTTCTATCATGAATCTCAGACCTGCAAAGTGTTTGCAATGATGCTCAGAAAATTGGAATGGTGGCATTGCACTTATGTGCACACATTGGCCCTCATTCAGTCTCTCGCAAGATACGATCGGTCGCTTGCAAAAAGAGGCCGGGTATGCAAATCAAGCGATCGCTCTTTGCGCTGTAAGGACGCCCTCTATGTCTTAGTGAGCGACCTCCCACCTGTCACTCGCAGCACACGTCATCTCCGGGAAGAGTCTGATTAATCGTGAACATCGAGGGCCATCGGAGCTGCTCGCAGCGCTTGGGTTTGACCTAATCTACTCCAAGCACTGCGAGCAGTTCAGGCTAAAAAACAACCAAGTCACGTGAGCAATGACGCTACTTTGCTAATTATGCACACCCATAAAACGCCGTTCTGATGGTCAGACACGCCTGCGTTCGCACTTCCACACCCCCTTTCACAAGCACCTTCCCCTGTTACCACCCACAAACGGCACTGTCACTGAAAGCAGCGACCTGAAAGTGGCTTGCGAGCTAGCAAAATCAGATCGCAACGAATGACTTGCGCACACGCACTGCTAATTATGCGCAGATGTGCGATTATCGCTCCCAGCGACCGAGCGTGCCCTAACGAGAGACTCTGAATGAGGTCCATAGAGGACAGATAGGTATATTTGTGGAAAAAATATTCTGTGCACCTTAATTTTTTAAGGTTCATAAAAGACTCTTCTAGTGTCAAAAAAGAGCAGTTACATCTTTTCAGAGCAAGTAATTAAAGTTAACGTGACCCATTTAACCTAGCCTCACCACATTACTCTTTGTATGATCGGTAATAGAACATTAATATTAATTAGCATGAGCTCTATTTGTGCATTTCATGGATCTGAATAAATAATAGCTCCCGTTCTGTTTAAATACAGCAATCACGGCTGTTCCTTGTTTTTAAGCAACATACCATTAAGTTATTGACATTTCCACTATTGATTTTTTGGCTAAAGTAAGGAATAGCTTGTTTACAGCAATTAGGACTAATGAAATGTGTTATGTAAGTGCATATGTGATGTATTATAATGGAAGGAGTAGCCAATAGCTGAATTTTGCTGATACATTGTGATTGTAATACCTGTGCACTAGTTCAGCTTTCAGTGTGCCATAACCTGTGTTATCTTATCAACAAATTAATTCACCATTTTCCTCATCTGCTAAGTATACAGTTTCTTCTCTTGGATGGCTGGGTAATGTGGTCCTTTTGTCTGCTACTACTATTCTTTTATTTTTATTTTCTAACTAACCCGGCATTGCCTGCGTTGAAGACTGGACCCTGAAGTACATTTGCAGCCTTCATTTATTTACATTGTCCTCGCCGATAACCTGGATAACTATGCAAATTAGGAGTAAATGACAGTGCAGTCAGGCGTATTTTCATACTGTTTGGAATGGGGTATATCAGGAGCAGACTGACTTATACCCCTTTTACACCAACCGAATAACCCGGGTTATTGCCAGGTCGATCCGGGTCGGGCCTCAGTGTGAACAGCTCCCCAAAAAATAACCCGGGACGATTTACCTGGCAATCGGGTTGAGAGCAGGGTTGAAAACGGGTTGGTCCAGGGTCATGCGGCAGTGTAAACGGGTGCCAAATGGATTATTTGACCCAGCTAGCTCCGAAAGATGCTGATTGGAGCTTCTGGGGTGCTGGCATATGATGTCATTTGTCAGTGCCCAGCAGAGAGAGACAGCACATGCAGCCATCGCTTGCCTGACTAACCCCTTTCACCACAACAGTCTGTCCAGCAGCCAGAAAAGCAGGCAGGCACTGTCTGCCACAGCCAGACCAGCAGCCACAAACACAGGCTGACACACAGCCTCATCTACAGCCACAGCCAGAACAGCAGCCTGCACCACAGCCTGACTTCCAGCTTGAGCCTCACCCTCAGTCTGACCCACAGCCTGAACCTGCAGAAGCATGTGTGCTCCCATGAACTGGACCGATGCTGAGATCCGAGAGCTACTGCTCATCAGGGCAGAGGAAGAAATTAAACGCCAGATGACCGGAACAGTTAAAGATGCGGATGTGTACCGCAATATAGCCCAAATGCTGGAGTCCCGAGGGATAAAATGCACACAGCAGCAAGTGGTAAATAAATTGAAGGTCTTGCGTAAGCAGTTTAGTAAAGTGCACGATCAGAACCGCAAAAAAAGTGGTGCAACGCGCCAGTAATGGATGCAGTACGAATTGTGCTACAGCGCTTTTGAAAAAACAGCACTTACAAACAGCACAGCAATGTCCTTCTCGATCGTGCCATCCTGCTCCAGCCAGCAGGAGGCAGGGGCGGATCTAGACTTTTCTTTTAGTGGGGGCGGTTTAAGAATTAATCCCGACTCCTCCCCTCTTTACTCATTCCTCCGCTCCCACTTTAAGTCGTGGTTCCTCCCATTTTTAGGCAGTGACCTCACATCAAAGCCATTCCTATTGCCATTCATTATTAATATTTTTACTTCTATCCTTTTATATCGTTTTACTTTTATCCCTTTCTTTACAATTTCCCTTTCTTCTCCCTTGTCTTTATGACCCGTTCTAAGCACTCTGCCCCCTCTCCCTAGCGGCTTCATGAGGCAACTCACCCTCTTATCTCCCCCTTGTCTCTACAGTGTAGTGTATATATATTTACTATGTCTTGGGTGGAGATAAAGTACCAACCAACCTGCTCCTAACTGTCATTTTTCAAACACAGCCTGTGACATAGCAGTTAGGAGCGGTTTGGCTGGTGCTTTACTACGTTCACTATATCTTCATCCATAGCTTAGTAAATAGACCCCATATTGACTTAGTGGCCTATGTATAAAGCCGGTTTTATGTAGTGTACCTATGTACTAAAAGCACAATGCAGAAGATTTCACACAAATCTCCGTCAAATTGCTTATTAGCGCTACAGATTGTAGTCTCCATTATTATCAATGGAGACTACAATCTGACACATTTGTACAAAACCCCAAAATGCAAAGCTTTTCAGATTTTAGCAACAGTAGTTTACACCATCTTCCCCTATATATAATATGCCCAACACTCTCTCCCCTTATCCTCTACATATAATATGCCCATCACTCCATCCCCTTATCCCCTATATATAATAGGCCCATCACTATCCCCCCTTATCCCCTATATATAATATGCCCATCACTATCCCCCCTTATCCCCTATATATAATATGCCCATCACTCCATGCCCTTATCCCCTATATATAATATGCCCATCACTCCCATGCCCTTATCCCCTATATATAATATGCCCATCACTCCCATGCCCTTATCCCCTATATAATATGCCCATCACTCCCTCCCCTTATCCCCTATATATAATATGCCCATCACTATCCCCCCTTAGCCCCTATATATAATATGCCCATCACTCCCATGCCCTTATCCCCTATATATAATATGCCCATCACTCCCTCCCCTTATCCCCTATATATAATATGCCCATCACTATCCCCCCTTATCCCCTATATATAATATGCCCATCACTCCCATGCCCTTATCCCCTATATATAATATGCCCATCACTCTCCCCCCTTATCCCCTATATATAATAGGCCCACCACTCCCATGCCCTTATCCCCTATATATAATATGCCCATCACTCTCCCCCCTTATCCCCTATATATAATATGCCCATCACTCTCCCCCCTTATCCCCTATATATAATATGCCCATCACTCCATCCCCTTATCCCCTATATATAATATGCCCATCACTATCCCCCCTTATCCCCTATATATACTATGCCCATCACTCCCATGCCCTTATCCCCTATATATAATATGCCCATCACTCCCTCCCCGTATCCCCTATATATAATATGCCCATCACTCCCATGCCCTTATCCCCTATATAGAATAGGCCCATCACTCCCTCCCCTTATCCCCTATATATAATATGCCCATCACTATCCCCCCTTATCCCCTATATATAATATGCCCATCACTCCCTCCCCTTATCCCCTATATATAATATGCCCATCACTATACCCCCTTATCCCCTATATATAATATGCCCATCACTATCCCCCCTTATCCCCTATATATAATATGCCCATCACTCTCTCCCTTTAACCTCTATATATATGCCCATCACTCTCCCCCCTTATCCCCTATATATATGCCCATCACTCCCTCCCCTTAACCTCTATACTGTAGATAATATGCCCATCATTTCCTCCCCTCACCCCCTATATATAATATGCTCCTCACTCTCTCCCCTCCAAATGTGACAGGCTGTTTCTACCTCCAAGCACAATATGAGCCATGCTGGAGCTATTCGCAGCACTGCTTAGATATGCATACAGTGTTGGTTACTGACCAGTGTGCCATGCTGTAGGGGCTTCATCAGGAACTTTCCCTCCATCAGTCCATCGATGTCATGGTCACTCCAACCAGGGGACATCCCCCAGTGCTCAGACTCTAATGTAGCAGCCATGCGTGCTGAGTTACTTTTTATGCTGCTGGCAATGCCTCGTGGGATTTGTAGTTTATCTTTCACTGCTTAGCGTCTAAGCAGTAGAACATAAACTACAAATCCCATGCCACTCCACCTCCTTCCTTGCCGGCTGGATGCCTCAGGCTGACAGCTGACTGCCTGCCTGCTTGTGAGATTACCGCGGCCAGCCAGGTCTCGGCTGCCGCCCACAGCTTACATCTTGCCCAGCCTCTGCTTTCCCAGAGCTGCATTGCTGCTGCTTACAGGTCATGATCAGTAGGTGGGCGGAGCTGGGACTGTGTGTTACGAGGGGCGATCACCCTTATCGACCCCCCCCTGGATCTGCCACTGTCTGGAGGATAGTCAAGAGATACCGGCTACACAGGCTACCCTGCCCAATATCACCGCTCCTTCTGACCGACGAGCTTGGAGAAGGTAGTTGGACGGATTCATCTGCAAATGCTGACAGTATCAATGCCACCATAGATGAGGTAGTTGAGGCAAGCTCGTAGACTGCGCACCCCCAAAAAGACCCCTCCGCTACGCGCTAGTAGTATAGAAAAAGAAAAACACACACATTACACACACACTACATTCGCTTAAATCCAAATGGGAACTGTTGCAGAGTGCTGCTAGCATGCAAGTGGATAGAAGGCCACAAGTACATGTACGCAAACACCACTGCTATCTTTAAATCGCCTCACTGCATATTATAATTAGTTTTCTGTTTCTCCCCTTTGCAGTCTACAATGTGCCGCCCAAAAAGAAGAAGCTAAACAGCAAGCGGCTAGAGCGATGACTTCTGTGATCGTGGAGCATCTCCGTGAATTGGATGCCGACACGCAGAGGCAGGAGGATGCTATAGTGGATTGGTTTCTAGAGATAGAAAGGCAAATGCAGCAGTGATTTATCACGCAACTAATGGATATACAGGACAGACAAATGTATTTTCTTGAGCGCATGTTTGCTCGTGGTTTTGCAAACCAAACATAGCCATTACCACAGGCCCCAGTGTACCCAGAACGTACATATGGGCAGTACTATAGAGGGCCAAATTATTACAACCCTATCACTAATACAACACAAACAAACCTAGAGTCACCAGAGTATACAGTGTATAGGCAATTGCCCTAAACATGCCAATATAAATATTTTATACTTGTACCATCCCGCACCTTTACAATTTTATTATTGTTTTTTATATTGTGTCGGTAAAATTATAATGTTTATTGTGTGAAGGCACTTTTCAATATTTTCATACGTTACAAAGCAAAATTTTATAATGTAGCCCGGGATCTCCTCTTTGTCTGGCCAAACTTTACTTGACATTTGTTTAATACTATTTTTATACTGTATTTTGTACTTTTGTATAGTGTCTAGTTTTGTCTGCAGGGATCTGAAAGGCACTTTTCTTTTATACTGGCCATACGATACTTGACATCTATTTTATACTGTTTTTATATTTTTGCAACATTCTGAGATTGTGTTAAAACTGTTCAATAAAAAATCAATATATCCACATATTTAAAGTAAAAAAAAACACAACCTTTGAACCAAATAAACAAAAAACTTGTTTGAAAGATTAATAATTTTGCCTTTTATTTTAAACCAATGAGGGAAGGTTAGTTGCAATGGTGACCCGGATGAGCTCGACGCTGTCCTCATGCTCCCCCACGTAGCCTGCTGCATCACTTGTAATGCACAACACACATAAGTGTCCTGTACATTCCACTTCGGAAGGAAGTGGTCCTTTTGGATTTTGCTACATGGGGCATTATTTTTAGGTCCACATCATTCCTCTTCATGAGACAGCGCCAACGTCCTTTTAAAAGGCCAAAAGTGTTTTTCACAGCTATCCGGGCAGAGCTAAGGGTGTGTGAGTGTAGATGATCTTTTTTGGGGACAACTGTACATGTTGGGTATAACAATTAATTAGCCAATGCTTTAAAGGATATGCCACATCACCTATGATGTGGACCGGTATCTCCACACCATCTACGGTCACCGATTTCTGTTAAAAATCAATATTGTCACTATAATGCAGAAGTGGCATAGGTAGTCATGTAGGTGAGCAAAATGTTATGTGTAATTTACTGCACAATATATGTGTTTGTAAATAATACATTGGTCTATCATGCACAAATATTCCGCAGCACTTCACCAGTAATATTTTGCTATAACACATGAAAATAAGTTTAGTAAATATAAAGAGAAAAAGGACCATATATTCTTACCTCTCTAGGAAAAAGCCATCCACCCCGCTTTTCCTCTGCAATGTTGTACAAGTCAGAGGTGGCTATGACTCTGATGTCCAGGAAACTCTATAAAGACACACAAAAAATAAAATAAAAGTAGATATGAAAGAATAATTAGTACAAATGTACTTACCAGTATTGGTGGTCCACAACAGCCTGAAGTATAATGGAATGTCACCCTTTCCAATTATAATAATTTGCGGGGTTGTTATGGGGGCGATGATGGGAATGTGGGTCCCATCTATGGCACCAGCGCATTGCGGATACACACACCTGTGGAAGCCTTGGATGGCTTCATCTAGGCGCTGTTCTTCCGGCAAGGAGATGAAGTGCTGGTACAGGGTATCCACAAATGCCCGTGTCACCTGGTAGATGATCTTGCAGACTGTGCCAATCCCAACTACAAATAAACAGGAGAGTGTGAGGTACTCTCAGGAGGTAGCATACCACCAGAGGGCAATGTCTAATCTCCTGATTGGGGTGATGGGCTGTCGGTAGTTGGTGGTCTGTATCATCAGTGCTGGTGTCAGTAATTCTAATATATAATAAAAGGTGGCCTGCGACATCCGAAAGTGGGCCATCCACTTCTCCACTTCAACAGCTTCTGCAGTCAGCATGAAAGCTTCTCCATGGCGGCGATCTCTGACTCACATTCTTCAATTTCTCATGGTGCTCAATCTCATAACAGTGGTGATGTTTGCTGATATCAGCGCTCTCCTCCTGCGCAAATTTTGGCGTCGAGATCTGTCCCTCTCAGCCAAGAATTGCGCTCTCCTCCTCGAACCCTGCACAAGGTGGCACAGCATAAGAAGCTGAAATCAGCAGAAAACTGAAAACAGTGAGGAAATCAGGAATACACACATGCTAGGTCTGCCATCATTGCTGCAATGCTGTAAGCAGTCACCACCCCTCTCTTTTGTTGTCCTTTGTGACCTCATCTTTGTCAGCCCTATACATACATATATATATATATACTGTATATATATATATATATATATATATATATGTATATATATCAACGTATCCCTTATCTTGCGCTAAGACCTAGAAGCAGCACCTCAAATGAAACCCCTGTTAGTGGGTTCCAAACATTAAAATGATGCAAGAGATACCCGAGGGCACTGATATATGATAGTACAGACTTAATAAATTCAGAGTTAATAAATTCAAATATAGAGTCTTTAGTATGATGATCAAGATGATTTCATTAGAAGGTTTATTCAGTCCGTGACTGCAGTTTCACTTGGTAGTCTCAGAATGAGAGGTCCTGAATATACACCCGCTCATCAGAATGTCACCCAAAAAATGGCCAAATGGCCTCTCATTAGAAAATTCCAAAATGTATTTATTTGGCAAAAAATACAAATATTGTACAATTGCTTACATTAAAACATTGTGTTAAAACATCCCACTGTTAGTGTAGAGCAGATGTTGAATTCCACCATCAAAACCCTTACGGATGTGAGCTCACTGGTGGTAAGCTCCACAGATAGCAGAAAGGGACAAAATCAATACCCTATGCGTTTCGTTCCAAAACTGGAACTTCCTCAGGGGTACAATCTTAAATGGATGACAATTAAATATGGTTACAGTCGGGAAAAATGGTAACAACTTCTACAATCAACACAAATTATATACATAATGCATAAATACCGAACATCAAAAGGTTTGACAAATTAAAGAAATATATTTTTCCACTGGAATTTGGCAAAAACTGAGAATTTTAGTCGCCGTAAGGTCTAATGACAGAAATTATAACATACTTAGAATCTCAAATTATATTGACCAATTGACATAAAAAAATGAATAAATATGAAAAATATCCACAAATGGTTTTATATGACTATCTTCCAAATGGGGCTAACTGTTTGGCATCCCATTTAATATTTATCAGTTAGAAACTTAAACTGACTATTTAACGTCCCATTTAATATTAGTCAGTTGGAAATTTGTACATCCCTTAGCATCAGGTCCATAATGGAAATGTTTAATAGATCTTTAACGACCACTAGAAATAATCATTCAAAATCTACAACATAAGAATGAAAACACATAATTATTAAGAAATGTGAACATAAATTGTTCTATAGGTGGAGCTACATATTACCAATCTAATAATCACAACTCACATAGAAACAATATAGATATGCATAGTTCCATAGTATATGGAGTAGTTAATAACATGGCTAGCAAAAATACAAAGTGCATCAGATAATTGGAACTAGCATAGAGAGCTCACAGAACTTACCTGCAATATCCTTCCAAACTTGTGTGATAATGACTGTCCAGCAGCTGGGATGAATCATACTAGTTCAGCCTTAAGGCCCCCATACATCAGCAATTGATTGCAGCAATCGTGCAATTTGCAATCGATTGTGTATAAATATCTCTCCCTTTTTCAATCGATTGCAGATGGCAGAATTGCCACAATCGATTGAAAAAGGGAAAGATCTGTATACACAATCGATTGCAGATTGCACGATTGCTGCAATCAATCTCTGATGTATGGGGGCCTTTAGCCTATATTCAGTAGTGACATCACTTCCTGTAACCTCTGATTCTTAGCAATCCCTGTTTGCAATGAAAAAAGGTATAACTGTGGTTAAGAACTTATGTGTTCAAAGAAAACTAACCCACATACAATTATTTGTGATCCTAAAAATCCTAGCTAAACTAAAAATGTGTTAATTGGAATCGCTACATAGCATTTACCCAGCCTGCCCCTCACGTTTGGAACGCAGTGGAGCACATAATTACGCTTCCTGTTGGATTACAATATGGTCACATGTTTTTTACCTGTGGAACTGACTGGAGCGCATAAATACGCTTCCGGTTTGCGTTTCACCGCGGTCATGTGACGCACTGGAGCGTATAGCAATGCTTCCGGTTTGCATTTCAACATGGCTTTATGACCATGGTGGCAGCTACAATAATTGAAATCTAACTGATAGCCGTTTCATTTATAACTCACCTACCCGCTGTGACTTATGGAAAACGTTACTTTGCGTCCCAACGGGTAACTAGTGGAAAGTGCTAACTGGTGTCCCAATGGGGACACCAATTAGCAAGGACGTTGGGATGCTAATTAGCGTCCCTACGGGCAACTAACCCCAAGAAGGCTGCTCCTATTGTAATAATATAATAGAACCAGCGCTAATCAGATATATATAAAAAAAGGTAGTAAATATATAAAAAAAGAATGTGTCAGTAAATTACTGTTTTATTAAACCTTTAAAAAGACGTAATTAAAAAACATTTTATAAAATGTAGAATTCAAATAAATCCAAACATCCTGTGGGAAATTAATGTCTCTCCTGTATAATGGATGGTATTAGGACTAGCTCCCAAACTGACTGAATATCTGAACACAGCGATAATTACCATGTGATGGTTTGAAGTGAAAACAGTCCTCTTAGCATGTTCTGTGCAAATTCCTGGGGCTGTGTATTAGTTCACTTATGGTTGCTGGTCATCAGAAAACATGAAGCTGGAGGTTATTGATCCAGCGAAACGCGTTAAGCAGACTACCAGTCTTTACCTACAAACACCTGTGAGGTTAACAAGGATCCCAGGACACTTTGGACTCTCCTTTAGAAAATAAAACTTTTCTGGACATTTAAATAAAGCTTCCATCTTGGACTTTGGACCAGCAACCATAAGTGGACTAATACACAGCCCCAGGAATTTGCACAGAACATGCTAAGAGGACTGTTTTCACTTCAAACCATCAAATGGTAATTATCGCTGTGTTCAGATATTCAGCCAGTTTGGGAGCTAGTCCTAATACCATCCATTATACAGGAGAGACATTAATTGCCCACAGGATGTTTGGATTTATTTGAATTCTACATTTTATAAAATGTTTTTTAATTACGTCTTTTTAAAGGTTTAATAAAACACTAATTTACTGACACATTCTTTTTTTATATATTTACTACCCTTTTTTTTATATCTGATTAGCGCTGGTTCTATTATATTATTATCATTTTTATAACTAGGGATTGACAATCCCCTACCAGCTGCTACGTAGTAGCGCACTGTATCAACTATATATTGTTTCTGCTCCTATTGTAGCCTAGTAAAGCCCCCCTGACAGACAAACAAAACAATTTTACATCCACCATTATATGCTAAATTCCCAAACCAGTGTTAATTAAATAAAATACATAATATGCCCATAAATAATAGAGCTCAATATACACATTCCAATTTTACATATAGAAAATCGTATATAAAAAACAATGAATAAATAATTAGAATCTATTAATTATTTATTCACTGTTTTTTATACGATTTTCTATATGTAAAATTGGAATGTGTATATTAAGCTCTATTATTCATGGGCATATTATGTATTTTATTTAATTAACACTGGTTTGGGAATTTTCTAATAAGAGGCCATTTGGCCATTTTTTGGGTGACATTCTGGTGAGCGGGTGTATTTTTAGGACCTCTCATTCTGAGACTACCAAATAAATTTGCAGTCACGGACTGAATAAACCTTCCAATGACATCATCTTGATCACCACACTAAAAGGGTGCTGCAGACACATTTTATTTCCTTGTCAGTGCGCAGTGTTACTGTGCTGTGTGTAGTCCTTTCCTTATAGTCTCCTCAGAAAATTATATGTAATGTAGCTTCCTAGGGGCCATAATGAGGCAACCTGAGCATCCCAGGTGCTGGGGCTTACAGTGCGTTTTGCAGCAATTACTCTTAATTAGCTAATCAGAATGTGGCCGAAGAGATCGCCCCCTCTCAGCTCCTGTCCTTTCCCCTCCATGTCCCTGATCCTCAGCCCCTTCACTCATGTCAGTGTCTCCCCCATATCACATGATACTATGAAGCCCGAGCACACCACGTCAATATCATTATTCCCCACCGCCGCCACTAACCATGCTCGGCCTGCCATACCCAACTGGCTGCTGTTTCACTTCCCCGTGTACCTGTTACTCTTACCGCTCTCTCCTCAGCCCCGGCACACTTGATGCCAGGCTGGTGGCGGGTCCTGGTTCCCGCTGCCGTCTCTATGAAATCTGACCTGACGTAAACAACAGCAGTGTTGCTGCTGCTCTCCTTAAAAAAAAAAGAGGCAGAAATGACAGGTGAGGCATGGGCTCGCATGGCTCCACCTGGATCTGCCTCTGCCTGCAGCCACCCGGGCCCCACTCGGCAGCCTGTATAGCTCTCCCTCAAGTAGGCACTCGGTGCATGTGCACCCCTAGCGCCCCCCTCGTTGCGGCCCTGCCCTTTATAACACATTATGCGACACACAGTAATGCCCTGTATAACACATTATGTGACACACAGTAATGCCCTTTATAATACATTATGCCACACGCAGTAATGGCCTTTATAACACATTATGCCACAAGCAGTAATTCCCTTTATAATTATGCCACATGCAATACTGCGCTTTATAACACATTATGCCACATGCAGTACTGCCCTTTATAACACATTATGTGACACACAATAATACCCTGTATAACACATTATGTGACATACAGTAATGCTATTTATAACACATTATGTGTCACGCAGTAATGCTCTTTATTACAACATTATGTGATACACAGTAATGCCCTTTATAACACATTATGTCACACGCAGTAATGGCCTTTATAACACATTATACCACACGCAGTAATGGCCTTTATAACACATTATGCCACACGCAGTAATGGCCTTTATAACACATTATGCCACATGTAGTAATAACCTGTATAACACATTATGCCACATGCAGTAATGCCCTGTTTAATACATTATGCAACACACAGTAATTACCTTTATAATACATTATCCCCAATTCAAATTACACCACACAGTAGTCCCTTATTCATGCTATGACACACAGTGGTGTCCCTTTTACACAATGCCCAAATTAGTGTCCCTACACAAGGCCCACAGTAGTAGTGCCCCTAATACAATGTGCACAGTAGTAGTGCCCCTTATACAATGCCCACAGCAGTGGTGCCCCTTACACAATGGCCCCAGTAGTGGTGCCCCCCATGCAGTTCACCTATTAGTAGTGCCCCAATTGGTAATGACCCCAGTGGTAATGACCCTATTAGTGCCCCCATTAGTAATGCCCCCTATAGTAATCCCCCCAGTAGTAATGCCATCTATAGTAGTGATGCCCCCAATAGTAGTGCCACCATTGGTAATGTCCCCAATAGTAGTGTCCCCAGTGGTAATGCCCCCTATAGTAGTGCCCACAGTAGTAATGCCCCCTATAATAGTGCGCCCTATAGTAGTTCCCCCAGTAGTAATGCCCCCATAGTAGTGCACACAGTAGTAATACCCCCATTATTAGTGCCCCAGTAGTAATTCCCCCAGTAGTAATGCTCCCCAGTAGTAATTCTCCCCAGTAGTAATGCCCCCATTAATAGTAGTATTACCCCCAGTAGTAATGCCCTCCAGTAGTAATGCCCCCCAGTAGTAATACCCCCATTAGTAATGCCCCCCAGTTGTGCCATCAATAGTAATGCCCCCTATAGTAGTGCCCCCTATAGTAATCCCCCCAGTAGTAGTGCTGGTGCTTCTGAAAAAAAAAATACAAACACAATACTTAAGCCCCGCTCCTGCTTCCGCTGCCGTCCGGTCTGACCATGGCTCCACGGATCTATGGGAGACGTCATGAGATAACGACGTCCATCCCATAGTGCTCTCTGCGGGAGCTGGAGCTCAGGAGTGAGCTCTGGCTTTCGGCTGCTGCTGCAGGGAGGGAGCCGAGTGCCCGCTGGTAACAAATCTCAGTGGGCGCCCGGCAAATGGAGCCTCCCTGCAGCGCAGTTTTTTAAAAAAAAAATTCTGTTTTTTTTTTCCTCTGGGACTCAGTGGCGCCCTCTAGGACCATCACTGGACACAACCCCTGTGTAGACCACACCCACACACAAGGCATGCACCCACATCACTAGTCACACTGCCACAGAGGTTGTCACACTCCCCTGCAGCGGCACACAATAGGCCTTTCATAAATTTCTGCTCCAGGCCCATGTGAACTGTAATCTCTCAGCCATGAGGGTATAATGGACATTTTGTCAAAGCAACGGATAAGGGGAGACTTTGACTGTTTCTAAATGGCAATAGGAATTTATACTAAACCAGGCTTGTTAATAATGCCTATTGGTGTTTTAAAACATCGGTCAAACCTGCAGTTGATCAGCACAGGTTTGACCAATCATTAGGATCTTTCTAGCCATAGACAATCTGTAATTCAAGCTTCTTACAAGACTTTGGGGCTGATTCAGACCCGCTCGCAAGTGCTATGCGCTCGCAAGCAGGTAAATGTTTGCCCCCTGCGCATGCACCGCCTTCGACGTGCGCATGCGCGAGACCCGGCCAGCGATGGGCGCTCCGTCGCTACGGGTCTCACACCAATATGCGGCGGTTGTCGATTGTGATTGACAGCTCGCCCTGTTTTGGAGGCGGGCAAACGGAGGCGTTCCCAAAGGAACGCCTGCCGTTTGTGGGAGGCACCACTGACATCACCAGTGATGTCAGTGGTGAGCTTCCTGCTCTACTTACAGCAGGAAGCTCACTGGGGCTTGCGGGAATGAGACCCTACCACAAGGGTCTCGTCGCAAGCCCTGATGGTCGCGACCATCACCTGGCTGCTCGCAAAAGCTGTGGGTGGTCACCCACAGCTTAGCGAGCGGCCAGGAGGCCGGCTCCATAAAAAATGTGCCAAGCCCCCATCCATGAGGCCACATGCCACCCATGAGGTCATGCCCCCTTTTGGATAGAATGCTGCCCGAACCTGGTGTAAGAAAAGGTAGGGACACCACTGATACATATAAGTAGCAGTTGACCCCCTTATTAAAGTAAGTGTGCTATGCTGTACTGAATATAAACCTTATACAGACCAAAAAGATGTAAAGGGGAGAAAATAGTTTGCACTGTATGAGTATAAAGTATTGCACTCACCTTATTTAAGGTTACAATCAAGATGTTCCCATAAATTAAGCTTAAATGATTTCCTATGGACATTGAATTCAATTGCAAAATTACCTTGAGCCAGCTCACAAGACAGATGGATTAGTGGATAACATATAGAAACAAAAAAAAAATATATAGGGGCCTATTTATCAAATAATATTTGTGGGTTATCCTCTAAATACACCTGTTATAAGGGTACCCGCAAATATTAAGTATCCACCGTAGTGGCGTGGCGAGGGCTTTTGGAGCCCAGGGCAAGTTTAAGAATGGCGCCCCCCCACACACACACACATAAAAAAAAATTGGGCGTGGTCACAGACCGAAGGGGCGTGGTCACATGCCAAATGGGTGTGGTAACTGAAAATGGGGTGTGCCAACATGACACACCACCCATTTCTTGTCACTTTGGTAACATTCATTTCCATTCCATATGCACCTTACCTATACGGTGGTTTCTCCTAATGTGAGACTTCTAAAAAGATATATCTTCCCTGGGACGACGGCGCCTACATTCGGTATTCAATATTCATGTACTGTAGGTCACATCGTCCGGAAGATGCCTGTTTGTGTAGAAATATTAACAAGGTCATCATCATACAACAGTGGTTCAACTAGACTCCTACCCCCTGTGTAACTTCCTTCCCTATGCGTCTCTCAGCCACACAATCACCTCCCTCCCTGCGTCATCTCTCAGCCACACTATCGCCTCCCCCCTTGAGTGTCTCTCAACACACCATCGCCTCCACCCTGTGTTGTCTCTCAGCCACACCACCACCTACCCCCTTGCGCCATCTCTCAGCATACCATCACAGATACACGCACACACACTGACAGATACACACACAGACACACACACTGACACAGATACACACACTGACACAGATACACACACACTGACACAGATACACACACACTGATACAGACACACACTGAGTGACACAGACACAAGAATACTGACACACACGCACACAGATACAAACACACGCACACCTTTCACACAAATGCAGCCAGCCAAGGAAAAACATAGCTGACATCAATAGAAAGTCACGGACTCCCCTCCCCCCCGCATCAGTCCGATCCCCCCCCCAGCAAAAAATAATAATACATACCAGGCTGGTCCGGAGCAGAGAGAGCGCCGGGGAAGGAGAATCACCCTGTCAGTCACACCATTGCCTTCGGCGGCAGTATAGATGGAATGACAAGACTGTCTGGGATGGGCTGTGAGCTTCTGCTGCAGCTCCCCCTACAGTCATTCCTAGCAGCACCAGCAGGCACACTTGCCTGCTCGTTCAGTCTTCAGTCCGGGTGCAATGGTGGCGGGGGGGCGATGCGGGTATGATGTCCTGGCTGGCGGCGCCACCCTGTGCTGGGTCTGCCACAATGCCCAGGGCACGTGCCCTGCTCGCCCTGCCCTAGTTACGCCACTGATCTCCCGAATGTATGCACGGGGGACTGCAGTAAATATCAGAGATATCTGCTGTGGTCCACTATTTTCAATCGCAAAAGCATAGAATTCTATCAGGGCTGCTTTGATGATGAAATTACTAAGCTCCAGAATGCTTCTTATTCCAGTGCTTGGCCCTGGTAACCAACACCAGTTGAAGATGGCATTTACCATTGTAGCCTAAGGATCCCTCCCCAGCAATCTCCACTTGCGCATGTGTTGTCAAGAGACTGTGCATTCATAGTAGCATTGCCGTCCCCTGTAAAATGAAAGTAAAGTGATTGCTTTACGTAACAGGGATCCTATAGTCTATGGGCCTGATTCACTGCCGATCGCAACTGCGATTGCAATAGCAATTTTGTACGCAGTCTCACTGCGATAGTATGCTAATCCATTGCGATCACTATGCCGCCACAGCACAACATAAGGACGCCCACTTTACCTTACACACATCAGTGATGTTTAGCAAGACTGCAAAACCATAGGTACAATCGAGTACCATCACAGCGTCACGCTCACTTGCACAAGCTCTGACCTTAGGCCCTGATTGAGAGCCGGACGCTCTGACCAGAGCGCTTGCTCTGAATCAGGGCCCTCCACCATTAAAATGGAGCGTCCTCCTGGACGCTCGTATAGCTGTGGGTCACCACTCACAGCATATACGAGCGTCCAAAAAGATGGTCGCGATGGTCTTGACCATCGCGACCATCGGACTTGCGACGGAGACCCTGCGTTAGGGTCTCCCAGCCACAAGCCCTGGAGTGATTTTGGCTCTATCAGAGCCAAAATCACTCCCACTGACATCACTAGTGATGTCAGTGGGGCCGGCTTCAGACGGTAGGCGTTCCCATGGGAACGCCTCCGTCTGGCCGCCACGCCCCCGGCACGCCCACCAAAGGGGGCATGCTGTCAGTCACCATCAACAGCACGGCCCCTTTGGTGCGAGACCCGGAGCGACAACTTGGCTGTCGCAGTCCAGGTCTTGCGCATGCGCATGACGGAGCTCCCTCCGTCGTGCGCATGCGCAGTGGGGAACATCAACCCACTTGCGAGCGTACTGCCGCTTGCGAGTGGGTCTGAATGACCCCCTTAGTCAGGAATTGCTAACTTCATCACACGCTATGAGTCCTCAGGCTGCGTATGGCATCACAGTGGCTAATTTATGCATGCCTCTGCAACGGTGTTCAAATTACAGATGTCCGGGTTCGGAATTACTCGGTTCTTTTCGCCACATTAGCGCAAGTTCGGATTAGTTCGGATTTATCTTATTGGCTATCTAAAACACGTGACAGCTGGATAGCCAATATGATACCATTTTGAGATCCGAACGTATCCGAGTAAAACTGAACTGCACATCTCTAGTTCAAATGCACTGGCACACCTGCGTTTTGCCAACCACCCCCGTCACCACCTACAAATGGCACTTCCTGTCAATCACTCTGTGATGGGTCTGCGTGGTCACTGTGGTCGCAGTGCCCAGTTTGCGCATGCGCACTGCGATGCATATGCATGCGCAGAACGCAACATTCGGCCGATTGCGTGTGTAATCACAGTTGCGATAAATTGGATAAATTGCAATTGCCATAGGGCTGCTACAATCTCCAATGGTGTGCCCGATGGTGCAGCCGGTGCATCCGATGGTACTTATTAATATGCACAAAGGTGGATTAGAGCTACAACCAGTGGGCGTCTCTATACAAATCCCATCAGCTGCATTAGCATAAAGAAGCAGTTGCACTACGGAAAAAGACGCAGTGGCGGCTGCATTAGCCCCTACCTCAGGCCCTGGGAGTGCTATGGTAACAGAGATAGGGGGCCTGATTCAGAGGTGAACACAAAGTCAATGTTTGCGCAACTAAGCGATTATTTGCTACTGCGCATGCACAAAATGTCCTATAAATCCCTGCAGTGCATGCATTCCCAAGTGTACGTGCAGTGCACTGTTGCATATGGAGGCGTTGGCATTCAAACTGGTGAGGGAAAACCATGGGTGTTCTTGGGTGGTGTCTGGGATGTAACCTGACATGAACACAAAAAAGGCCGTCTCATGGGCGTATCATGGGAGTGTCATGGGCATGTCATTGAACACGACTGCGTTCCCAAACGCAGAGCCGCAGCCACAGAGGGCATGTTTAGCCAGAGTTCAGAAGGAGGCTGGTGCAAGTGTCGATGGTGCACTGATGGTGGAGTGATCAGAAGCACCAGTAGGACATTGACAGTGGGCGTCTCAGGGCTAGCACAGTCCGGCACATGCTAGGGCACAAGGGGAGGGCTGAAACTAATATTTGCGTATTACCGCCGTTACAACGCCCCAAAATTGAACCTTGGCTGCAACTGCTTTCACCTCTGAATCAGGGCCAGGGAGTGATAGGTTAAAGAGAAAAATTTGTATAGGAAAATGCAGTGTTATCCTTAATATTATGTTATCACATATTACAATGGAATATTCAAAAACAAAGTGCTCAAATTTCCAAAGAAAAATGGCATTGTTAATATTATTAATCTAAATATATATAGTACTAATTTACCATTGTCGAGGTGCATGATCAGAGACCAGATATATTTTAATGCTCATTTGATGCTAATGATCCTCCTGGATAACTGTGCTTTATTCCTGGAGGCCCTCAAGTCTACAGTATCACTGATGAATCAGGTCGTGTGTCCTCAGCTGCCGCTGTAATTCTTTGCTTACGTAAAGGTGCTGGTTCTATGGGCCAGTACATAGTACGATTCAGGATTATGGCTTTGGAGTTGAAGTAGAACAATGAGGCTTTGGTTGCCACCTTCTGGCAGAGACTTTCTGATCAAATAAAGGATGAGTTGGCCTCCCGGACCACTTTCATCTGGCTGATTTTATTTTGCTGTGCGATAAAGTGTACATTCGTTTCAGATCATGCCCAATAAAAGGAAGTTGTCCCTTTGCCCCATGGTCAAATGTATGCCTCGTTTTGAGGTCCTAGTAGTGTCCTGAGAGGAAACCATGTAACATGGATGATCTCCTTTTGTCTCCAGAAGAACATGAAGGGAGGTTCAAAAATAATCTCTTCCTTTATTGTTCCATACAACATCTCCTTGGATCCTATGCTAAGGGGCATATCCAATTATCCCCGCGGCTAATTATCGCGCTGGCCGTAATTCAATCAGCAGGGAAAGCACGCGCGGGTGTCCCCGAGACCCTGCGCGCGAGTCCCCGCTGTCGGGTTTTACCTCGCACCTCATGAAGGTGAGAGATAAAATCTGCGTGAAGCCGCCCTAATAGGGCTCGCGCGAGAACCAATAACACACTGTTTCCGCATTTCTCGCGGAAATAGTGTGTTCTCGCACGCGAGAGCCGATTTAACGGCACGGGGAAAAAGCTATTTTATTGAATAGCTTAACCCCGTGCCACAGGACTTTCAAGCCTCAACTACTCGCGGGAGTTGTTCTATTATCTTGCCCACCTTTCTGGACTTCAATTCTGCAAGTAATTTAATTTCTGTAGCAGTGGTCTCCAAACTGGCTCTGCTAACTCAAGTGTTTGACACTCCTGTTTTACCAAATGCTAATGAGGGCAGCAGAATTAAACAATCCATCTTCTCAGTACTTTGCCTTCTCACATTTTTTCAAAGCAGAGAGCAGAGGTGTTGTTACCCCATTGCGAGTGGGGTTATGTGATTGATCTTCTGTCTGGCTAGACTTCTCCTCCTTACAAGGGCAAAATAAAAACTTGTAACATGACAATTTGTTCTTTGACAAGAAAGGGATGTGGGCTAGTCACTTCGCATTGTTTACACAGAGCTTAATAAGCTTCAGGATCATGTTAGGGGTGTCACCATCTTTACCAAGATGGACCTATGTACTAATGGGCATTAACCAGTATCTCATTATTTTCCCTGTGCAAGGCACTAGCAGTTTTTCAGATTTCATAAATGCGATATTACAAACAGTTTTATATACATATGTTGTGGTATGCCTTGATGATACTTTCATTTGTTTTTGTGACATCGGCACCCACCGAAGTCATGTGGCTAAAGTTCTAACCTGACTGGGTAACACAATTTATATTGTACTGTAAACTAAACAAATGTGTTTTCAAGGTAATTATCTGCCTTTTTTTGAGCATATAGTGGCCATGTACAGTCTCTATATGGATAATAAAAAGATTAAAAACATTATGAACTGACCACTGCCCATTGATCCTGAGGCTGCACATAGCTTTTTGGTGTTTGCAAAATATTATTGGCAGTTCATCAAGGAATACTCCTGGTAGAGGAAGCATTCTGTCAGGGTTCAGCCTAGGATCGGCCGTTGCTCACTTCTGCGCCGGCTTCCCCTGACTTCTCGTATGGTCAGAAGTCAGGTGCAGTGGTGGGTGACACGCTGAGGATTCTTCCGAAGGTGCTGGTGGACTTACATGATCGGCCCTGTGTCTTGGGTATTATGGTTTCCATTATGGGTGCCGCCATGACAGTCCTTCTCACGTGTCAGTACCTCCAACCAATGGTAGTGTGGTTTGGGTCAGCTGACGCTGCCCTCCTATCAGCTGCTACCCCTGGGTATATATACCGGCCCCAGTACACCAGGAAGTTGCTTGAACAACGTTTGTCATTCTTAGCGTATTCTAGTTTGCTCCTCATTCCAGGTTCCCCTTATATTACTCTGTGTATTCTCCAGTGCAGTTGATCATCTCTGCCGGAGTGCTTACCTGTGGTATCTCCAGTGTGGTATCTCCAGTGCAACAGTGCGTCATTCCATCTCAGCCTGTGAGCCACTCAGTATTACTGTCCCTGCCAGTGAGCCAACTCTGTGCTATCTTCAGTGCAACAGTCCGTTATTTCACCTCAGCCTGTGAACTACTTAGCGTCTCCTCCCAGAGCAACAGAGCATCATAACACCTCAGCCTGTGAACAACTTAGCATCTCCTTCCAGAGCTACAGTGCGTCTACCACCTCTGCCTGTGTTCTATACCAAGCATAATTGTGCGTCTACATACCTCTACTTGTGAGTACCTCAAGTACCAATACCTTGTGTAAACTGTGCTTTGTGGAAGCCATATTCCTCGGGCCACTGTTTGTGTGACTCTCTATTCCCATGGGGTTTGGACACCAGATCAATGGACGGCGACCTGCCTGCTGGGTGCAGCTGAATACCCATATCCCGATGGGTAGGGGCCACCTCCCGGCAGTTTAGACTCCGCACTTTTGATAAGGTCTCGCTAACGTCCAAAGTCTGTGGATGAGGAGGTCGTACATTGAGGCCCCTCGCCTCCGCTTCCTTCCCCAACCCCGTACCTCAACTTTCAATCCCTCAGTGGCAAGTGTGACACATTCCATCACTTCAATAAGTCTTTCATGTCTTTACCGATCCTTAAGCTATCGGAAGTTACATGTCTCTTGTCTATAAGGGTTAATGTTTCAGCAATCAGCATATGAGTTGTATTTTCTCAGATAGTCTCTTCTAGTAAAATTACCTTCATCATATCGCAAACACTACAACCTGCCAAGGAGAATGAAACAATAGAATATAGGGAACTTCTCACATAGGAGGATCATACTGCTATAAACCTCAGCTGTAGGATTGCGGTAAATCCAATCTCTCAGCATATATTTCTCTGGGTTACACCTTCATTCCCACTCAACTTCAGTCCACATTTCTAAGTTAGGCTTGCCTCACATTTTGTAGGGCATGCTAGCTTTAAGAGTACATAAGGCCTGATGTCCAGAAACTATTAATCCTCATCAAAAACCAATAGATCCTTTTTTGTCACGTTCCAATTCTGGATATTTTTTGGACTCACATAGCCATACAGTTAGCTTGAAATTAGCACGAAACATCATGATCTACCCGATTTATTCCATCAGAAGTGGCAAGATTTTGCTTCTTTTCATTTGGAGCCACCTTAATGCATCAACTCCTGCAAGAACTACGAAAAATAAACACACAAAAAAGTTAGGACAAGTAATATGTACACGAACGGAAAAGACGGTAAATGCCATGTGCACTAAAGCACCAACTTTTCAAAATTCATAAATGCACTATGCTATTTTACTCTTGGAAGAAAGCACAGCAGCTTAGGATGTACAGAGTATGGCTCCTGCTAACAATTAACACCCAGCTGTATTTGTTTTTTCTGTAGCAATTGAAAAATGTTCATATTTAAAATGGAGGCACAGAAGCTGTTCATGCATTGATCCTTGTAATGGAATCATTCAGTTCTGTGACAGTCTATTACGATAGCAGTAATTATGCAACTCCTGTATATGCCCATTAAAAGAAAACAAATCATTACCACAAATTTTCCAATAGGAAGAGCAATAGTCCCCCCGACAGATCCAATTAAAGCACGGGGCATGGCATATTTGCACAAAGAGGTAAAGGATAAAGTGTAACATCAACATAGATTTACATAATTTAAATGCACTTTACTTGGTGCGAAGGTCGCATTTCATCTGATGTTCATGATATTGTATTTGCTAGTAATCTGCACCATGAATAACAGCTGCTATAGAGATGCACATTAAAGCCCCAAAACGTAAAGAGAAACCCAGACCAGCCCCAATAAAAGTAATTGCAAAAGTTGTACGCATATCAGCTGTAATTGCTCCTGCATTGCGACTACTAAACTGAAATGCGTATATTCACCTGTATGCTGAGTTGTATTAATTTTGGTGGGTGTACCTCCCCCATACATACACTTTATAGCCGTCGTATAGTACATCTCATTCTCTGTGCAACTGAGTCTGAATTTTTTTAGAAAGGGCCCCAGTGTGAGCGGCCGCAGCTTTTACACATTCCCAGTTCCGTCATTTATGACTTTGTACTTGTGTACAACCAATTCCTGTGCGTTTAAACTCGCAGCTTAGTGTCTCCGTTACACTGTGAGCAGCTAATTGCTGCATCTGCGATTTCACTAAGATACAAAATGTAAAGAAAAATAGAGTGCGTTACTTGTCCTGAGACTTCTCACTCGCATCGTATGACGTAAAGAAGCTCAGTGTACACATCTAGGTGCAATCTGACTGAAATACTTACAATGCTCGTACATATACACCAAGTTACATTGTGGCTAATCACGCAACAAACCTGAGCACGCATCGTGTGTGTCAAAAGTCATCATGTCAACACTGATGTAATGTCGACATTATTGAAATGTCAAAAATGTGTTTTTTAATGTCATTTACATCAACCCTCCGGTTTTCCCGACAGGTCATGTTTGGACAATTTCTGATTGTGGAAGCAGGTGGGATAATCCCTAACCCTAGCGTTAACCCTAACGCTAATTGAAATGTCGACATTACAGCAATGTCAACATTTCCAATGGCAACATTTTTTGTCGATGTGAATTATGTCGACTGCCGACATCATCAATGTCGACATTGTAAATCTCGACATAGATCTATACTTTGAAAAGTAGATCTAGCCTTTCAAGGGTTAAGAAAAATACACTGGTGTCTCCTTACAGAGCCATCAAATAAAACAATCTCATCAGATTTGGGGCTTTTAAATTACAGTTTCATGAACGTTGTGTAAATGGTTCTGAAAATAAAAAAACATTGTAATGTCCAAATGTGTTGCATGCAAACTGAGAAGCCATTACCGGTATCTAATGCACTCTGTATAAACCAAACAATGCTGTTATTTTTAATTAAATTTCCTAGTCTTAGGGTGCTGTAGATTAAGTTTTGTTCTGCCTGAGGGTAAGACATATTGCTGTAACACTTCATGAAGTTATTTACTGACATTTCTATTAAATGTCCCAATCGCAGTTATTTCCAATATTGATACTTGGTATGCTGCGAGGAAACACACACAAAAAGCAGCTCTGTTGTCATTGTGCCAAATTTCAGTTTCTTTTAAACAATCTTACAGAACAGCGGAACAAACTGGAATATTTACAGAAATGTAATCGCTTAAAATGGGATTTCCACTTTTTTTATTTTACATTTAGCAATTTAAATTCCTGTAAAAGAGGGGTAATAGCAAAGCAAATACGATATGGCTATTTAATAACGAATCATATCAATTAACCACTCACCAATGCAGTTTACCAAGAACACTGCTCCTCTTAATTATTCAGGCACATACCACAGCAGATACTGGGGGTGATTCAGAGGTGAACGCAGTTGCAGGAGTAGCGGCTGTGACTTTTGACGCAGTTGCTACTGCGTCTTTGCTATGTTAATGCTGTGGCCGATGGGCATCCTAATGAGACTTCCACCGACAGCATCGCAAATCCACCGATGTGTGTACGAGAACACGCTATCAGAGGACCATCCACCAACCCATCGGACATTTCATCTGTCTAAGGTAGACGCAGCATGGCTAAGAAACCATGACGGCTGGTGTCAGTGGAATTGTGTCTTTAGACGCAGTCGCTGACATGCCGGCATCACACCCCTGCCTATTAGCCATCCCCCAGTTACACAATGTAATATCGATCTATGTCCTCTGGCAGTAAGTATTGGGACGCACCCTATGCTTTACCTGCGTCTGACTCAGAATTACCCACTCTGTAACCTAGACATAGAACTTACATTCATCATCTATGCATTACATATAACTTCCTTCCAGCCACTGACACTCAGATTCTGCTACATTCATACAGTAGGATTAGGTAACCATATATGCTGAGATAGATATAACACACCACAGGGACAATGACTTTATATTAGGGGTGTGCACCGGCCACTTTCCGTGTTTTGTGTTTTGGTTTTGGATCTGGATCTTTCTTCGTGTTTTGGATCTGGATTGGTTTTGCCAAAACCACCCTTGCGTGTTTTGGGTTCTGGGTTTTGTGTTTTGGATCTGTATTTTTTTGAAAAAAAGCATAAAAACAGCTAAAATCACAGAATTTGTAGGTTTTTCTGCTCCTATGCTATTATTAACCTCAATAACCTTAATTTCCACTCATTTCCAGTCTATTCTGAATACCTCACACCTCACAATAGTGTTTTTATGTCCAAAAGGTTGCACCGAGGTAGCTGGATGACTATGCTAAGCGACACAAGTGGGCGGCACAAACACGTGACCCATCTAGGCGTGAAACTGCAGTGGCAGACAGGATGGCATTGAAAAACTAGGCCCCAAACTGTACATAATGCAAAGAAAAAAAAGAGGTGCAAGATGGAATTGTCCTTGGGCCCTCCCACCCACCCTTATGTTGTATAAACAGGACATGCACACTTTAACAAACCAATCATTTCAGCGCCAGGGTCTGCCACACAACTGTGGCTGAAATGATTGGTTCGTTTGGGCCCCCACAAAACAAGCTGGCAATTTATCTGTCCCTGCACAAACTGGCTCTACGGAGGCAAGATGTCATCCTCATCCTCCTCATCCACCGATTCCTCACCCTCTTCAGTGTGTACATCCTCATCCTCACAGAGTATTAATTCGTCCCTGCTGGAACCACAGGTCCCTCTGTACGTTCTGGAGGCTGGTCTCCCTGGAAGAGTTGATAATTCATTTTATGAACATCATCTTCTCCACATTTTGTGGAAGCAACCTCCTACGCCTTTCGCTGACAAGGTTCCCGGCTGCACTAAACACTCTTTCGGAGTACACACTGGAGGGGGGGCAACTCAGGTAAAATAGAGCCAGTTTGTACAGGGACCTCCAAATTGCTTCTTTTTCCTGCCAGTACAGGTACGGACTGTCTGACATGCCTACTTGGATGCTGTCACCGATGTAATCCTTTAACAGACAGACGCTGCTGCTTTGAGGATTCAAGTGCGGCTACAGCCCACACAATTCACAAAGACAGAAAAAAGAAGAAGAATATTTTAATTGTTTGTGTAGAACACTTTGAGGTGTCACCACCCTTTAACAGACAGACGCACGCTTGTCGCTGCTGCTTTAAGGATGCAGGTGCGGCTACAGCCCACACATTTCACAAAGACCAAAAAAAAAAGAACAATATTTTAATTGTTTGTGTAGAACACTTTGAGGTGTCACCACAAAGACAGAAAAAAAAAGAATATTTTTATTGTTTGTGGAGCACACTTTGAGGGTTACACCACCCTTTAACAGACAGACGCACGCTTGTCGCTGCTGCTTTGAGGATGCAAGTGCGGCTACAGCCCACACAATTCACAAAGACAGAAAAAAGAAGAAGAATATTTTAATTGTTTGTGTAGAACACTTTGAGGTGTCACCACCCTTTAACAGACAGACGCACGCTTGTCGCTGCTGCTTTAAGGATGCAGGTGCGGCTACAGCCCACACAATTCACATAGACAGAAAAAAAAAGAACAATATTTTAATTGTTTGTGTAGCACACTTTGAGGGTGTCACCACCCTTTAACAGACAGACGCACGCTTGTCGCTGCTGCTTTGAGGATGCAAGTGTGGCTACATCGCACACAAGTCACAAACACATTAAAAAATAGTTTTTTATTTTTTGGAACATTTTGAGAGTTACACCACCCTTTAACAGACAGACGCACGCTTGTCGCTGCTGCTTTAAGGATGCAGGTGCGGCTACAGCCCACACATTTCACAAAGACCGAAAAAAAAAGAACAATATTTTAATTGTTTGTGTAGAACACTTTGAGGGTGTCACCACCCTTTAACAGACAGACGCACGCTTGTCGCTGCTGCTTTAAGGATGCAGGTGCGGCTACAGCCCACACAATTCACAAAGACAGAAAAAAAAAGAACAATATTTTAATTGTTTGTGTAGCACACTTTGAGGGTGTCACCACCCTTTAACAGACAGATGCACGCTTGTCGCTGCTGCTTTAAGGATGCAGGTGCGGCTACAGCCCACACAATTCACAAAGACAGAAAAAAAAAGAACAATATTTTAATTGTTTGTGTAGCACACTTTGAGGGTGTCACCACCCTTTAACAGACAGACGCACGCTTGTCGCTGCTGCTTTGAGGATGCAGGTGGAATCTAGACGGGATTTGGAACTGAGGACACACTACCTCCATCAATTGTCTAAATCCCACTGCACTAATGTCGGATACCGGACGCACGTCTAACACCAACATAGCAGTCAAGGCCTCAGTTATACGTTTTGCTTCAGGATGACTGCTGTCGTACTTCATCCTCATCGCTAGGGACTGTTGGAGGGTCAATTGTTTAGTAAAAGTAGTGATGTTCCTACTTCCTCTCTGGGATGATGAACAACTCCCAGCAGCAGCAACAGCACTAGGAGGAAGTGGTTCTTGATCTTTCCCTATTTTATTTTTATCGGAGAAAGTTTGGTCCTCCATTTATGTTATATTGATATATATACGTGCGGCTAAAGCGCACACAAACACAGAAAATATTATTTTATTTTTGCTGGAGAGTAGTGCACTTTGTGGGTTACACCACCCTTTAAGAAATGAGCCAGCCGGCTCTTTACTTATGGGACACAGGCGCACGCTTGGCGCTGCTCCTTTGTTGATGCACGTGCAGCCACAGTGCACACAATTCACAAACACAGAAAATAATTTTTTTTTTGGTTTGGACTGGAGTGTACTTTCGGGGGTTACAGCACCCTTAACGGTCAAGCCAGCCGGCCCTTTACTTATGACGCAGGTGCACGCTTGGCACTACTTTGTTGATGCACGTGCGGCTACTGCGCACACAATTCACAAACACAGAAAATAATTTTTTTTTTGGTTTGGACTGGAGTGTACTTTCGGGGGTTACAGCACCCTTAACGGTCAAGCCAGCCGGCCCTTTACTTATGACACAGGCGCACGCTTGGCACTACTTTGTTGATGCACGTGCGGCTACTGCGCACACAATTCACAAACACAGAAAATAATTTTTTTTTTGGTTTGGACTGGAGTGTACTTTCGGGGGTTACAGCACCCTTAACGGTCAAGCCAGCCGGCCCTTTACTTATGACACAGGCGCACGCTTGGCACTACTTTGTTGATGCACGTGCGGCTACTGCGCACACAATTCACAAACACAGAAAATAATTTTTTTTTTGGTTTGGACTGGAGTGTACTTTCGGGGGTTACAGCACCCTTAACGGTCAAGCCAGCCGGCCCTTTACTTATGACACAGGCGCACGCTTGGCACTACTTTGTTGATGCACGTGCGGCTACTGCGCACACAATTCACAAACACAGAAAATAATTTTTTTTTTGGTTTGGACTGGAGTGTACTTTCGGGGGTTACAGCACCCTTAACGGTCAAGCCAGCCGGCCCTTTACTTATGACACAGGCGCACGCTTGGCACTACTTTGTTGATGCACGTGCGGCTACTGCGCACACAATTCACAAACACAGAAAATAATTTTTTTTTTGGTTTGGACTGGAGTGTACTTTCGGGGGTTACAGCACCCTTAACGGTCAAGCCAGCCGGCCCTTTACTTATGACACAGGCGCACGCTTGGCACTACTTTGTTGATGCACGTGCGGCTACTGCGCACACAATTCACAAACACAGAAAATAATTTTTTTTTTGGTTTGGACTGGAGTGTACTTTCGGGGGTTACAGCACCCTTAACGGTCAAGCCAGCCGGCCCTTTACTTATGACACAGGCGCACGCTTGGCACTACTTTGTTGATGCACGTGCGGCTACTGCGCACACAATTCACAAACACAGAAAATAATTTTTTTTTTGGTTTGGACTGGAGTGTACTTTCGGGGGTTACAGCACCCTTAACGGTCAAGCCAGCCGGCCCTTTACTTATGACACAGGCGCACGCTTGGCACTACTTTGTTGATGCACGTGCGGCTACTGCGCACACAATTCACAAACACAGAAAATAATTTTTTTTTTGGTTTGGACTGGAGTGTACTTTCGGGGGTTACAGCACCCTTAACGGTCAAGCCAGCCGGCCCTTTACTTATGACACAGGCGCACGCTTGGCACTACTTTGTTGATGCACGTGCGGCTACTGCGCACACAATTCACAAACACAGAAAATAATTTTTTTTTTGGTTTGGACTGGAGTGTACTTTCGGGGGTTACAGCACCCTTAACGGTCAAGCCAGCCGGCCCTTTACTTATGACACAGGCGCACGCTTGGCACTACTTTGTTGATGCACGTGCGGCTACTGCGCACACAATTCACAAACAGAAAATAATTTTTTTTTTGGTTTGGACTGGAGTGTACTTTCGGGGGTTACAGCACCCTTAACGGTCAAGCCAGCCGGCCCTTTACTTATGACACAGGCGCACGCTTGGCACTACTTTGTTGATGCACGTGCGGCTACTGTGCACACAATTCACAAACACAGAAAATAATTTTTTTTTTGGTTTGGACTGGAGTGCACTTTCGGGGGTTACAGCACCCTTAACGGTCAAGCCAGCCGGCCCTTTACTTATGACACAGGCGCACGCTTGGCACTACTTTGTTGATGCACGTGCGGCTACTGCGCACACAATTCACAAACACAGAAAATAATTTTTTTTTTGGTTTGGACTGGAGTGTACTTTCGGGGGTTACAGCACCCTTAACGGTCAAGCCAGCCGGCCCTTTACTTATGACACAGGCGCACGCTTGGCACTACTTTGTTGATGCACGTGCGGCTACTGCGCACACAATTCACAAACACAGAAAATAATTTTTTTTTTGGTTTGGACTGGAGTGTACTTTCGGGGGTTACAGCACCCTTAACGGTCAAGCCAGCCGGCCCTTTACTTATGACACAGGCGCACGCTTGGCACTACTTTGTTGATGCACGTGCGGCTACTGCGCACACAATTCACAAACACAGAAAATATATTATTTTTTTAGCACTTGGGGGGAGCACCCCTGATGGACAGAGCACCCCCTGGACAACACTACAGCACCTCTTTAGGACTGGGACACTGCACAGGACTTTGGAGTGGACACAGCCCCTATGGAGAACTGACTGCACAACACAGTCCAGCCAGCCCCTATGGACTTTGAAGTAGTGGACACAGCCCCTATTAACAACAGCAGCACAGCACAACACAGCCAGCCCCTATGGACTTTGAAGTAGTGGACAACAGCAGCACTACACTACACTACACAGCCCTAACTCCCACCCTCCCTCTTCACTGTCCACAGCCGAGTGAGAAAATGGCGCCGACGTGGGTACCTTATATAGGATCCAAAACCCGCGAGACTCGGAAGGCGGGATGATGACGTTTTGCCTCGATTTCAGATCCGAGTCAGGCGGGAAAAGTCGAGCCTGATTCGGATCGGACTCGGATCGGGGGGGCTCGGGGGGGTTCGGATTTCAGAAATCCGAACCCGCTCACCCCTACTTTATATCAGAAAATATTGCACACAGATGCAGAGATTAATGTAAGATATTGTATATCCTCTTTCATACCAATTTTCTATAATAATCTTGCACATAATATAAAATGTTTAGCATAGATGGTACAATACATCATTAAGTTTTCATACCCTGAATTATTGGGTTGGTTTATATTTTGGTTTATGTACCTTAAGAGTGTGTGTATGTGTATGTATTCTATTCCCATTCTTGCATATGCATAGTACAACTACTTACAGCCCCCATTCAGCCACAGTACTAATAAGAACTCCCATTTTGCACCATTGTTCATAGTAGTTCACTTACTGCCTGTTGACCATCTCCTCTTAGACATTCCACAACTTTCTAAAACCCAAACCCTCTAAAACTTAACCCCTCTTAAAATTATGTTATTCTCCTTTCCACCATCAAAGAAACCTCTTGATGCCACCTGTCTCTCTCCATTGACAGTACCTTTGACTCTGAGCCTCTAAAATATAACCCTTCTAAAACTGATGTTATTGTCCTTTTGACAGTCAAAGCCACCCTGTCTATGCCACCTGTCCCTCTCCATTGACAGTACCTCTCTCATTCTGAGCCTGCTTTCTGAGTGTCATCTTCAATCCTGGTATAGATAGGAGGTGTGTGGGTGTGCTTCTGGGAAATGTTTGGCTCTGTTTTTAGGAGCAACCAGGATCTGAGAGGGAAACATCCTCTTGGCGAATAATATATGGTAATAGGTGATGATTCTTGTGCTCGTCTGCTATGTGTCTTTTTATTTGAGAATGTAGTGTTTTAATCAAGCTAGTTACTGGTAGTTGGTAAATGTAACAGGGTTGTGTACTTGGCTGTTATGTAAGTCCGTTCTTGTACACATGGGACGGGATGCATCAATCATCACATTTTGGATGCAATGCTTTCTGCCAATGGTCGCATGCTTACCGGTGTTTAGTAATGCTGTATCTATGATCATTTAAGCAACAGACCGCTCTTCCGATAAGAGCTGTCCTTTGTGGAGTGAGGACTTCCAGTTGTATGATCTGGGAGTCTCTCTTTGCATGCACGGCCGCCGACCAGCGCATATGTGAGCCGCTGGGAAGCCTAGGAGGGATCCTATTGGATCCCTCTCGGGGGAGAACTCTGCAAAGAAGGCTTCTATTAGGCAATGCCATCTATAGACAGGGTCCATGCTTGGTGCATATGGAAACTGCGGTAAAACCTCAGAAAACTGCATTTTCGAGATTTGACCGCATTTTTCATCATAGTGCATCCTGCCCACAGTGAGTTGTAATCAATGATGAACTACACAGTGGATGTACTGTACAACACCAAACATAATAGTCCATGTATATGTCTCCCACCATTACCATACATGTGTCTCCTTCACTATGTTCACCCTGCTGCATTAAACTACAACACTAGGATTACAAACAAGCAATGCAGACAAACAGATCTAATGATTAACAGACATCCATACAGGGGTAGTGTAGTGTATATAGTGTGTGCAGGGAGGAGGCACATGGTTAGGGGTAGTTTAGTATAGTTAGTGTGAGCAGGGAGTGGGTGCAGGGTTAGCTGCAGTATTGTAGTGTAGTGTAGTGTAAGTAGGGAGCGACTGCAGGGTTAGAGGTAGTGTAGTGTAGGTAATATATGCGGGGAGGGGGTGCAGGGATAGTATAGTATAGGTAATGTGTACGGGGAGGGAGTGTAGGATTAGGGGTAGTACCTGTCCTATGCCTGGCCGGTCCAAGGAAGATGTCTGCAACACTAGAGAACTAGAAGAGGAGGATAGTGCTGCAGAAGGTAAGTAATTAATTACTAATTAAGCTAAATTTCCAATTGCTTAATTAGTCATTTGGGGGTGTTCAACGGATTCCAGAGCAAGTGATGACAATTTTTCCTTAAAATATGGATTTTTAGGAAAAATTGGACATGATCTGTGGGTGCTCAAGAAAAAATTGAGCGCTCAAAGAAAAAGAAAAATGCACACCCAATTGAATACTAAAAATCTCGCACCTGCAGGAAAACACCGTAGGTGTGAGATTTTTGTTACATTCGCACCTAATTGAATATACACCATTGTGTATTAGAAATTATTGCCATTTATCCTTGCTTTTTTAATCCCATAATAAGGCTAATCAGTTGACTATTATACTGTGTTCCTATCAGCAATCATATCCAACTCTTTCATTTTCTATTCAATGCTGGCAGGCAAATAGCTAAAAACAGATATTGCCTATCTTTCAAGGAATAGTTGTGAGTATAGAACTTTCACTCACTGTTCACTGCCACAGGCAAATGGGGAGCAGCAGAATATAGCAAACAACCTTATCTATTCCTTCTATTCTATCTATTCTATCCTCTATAAACAAAGTATAGCATTACCTACTGATTTTCAGGTTAACTTACCAGTCAATATTTAAGTCTTTTTGGGTGCTACAGACTCAAAGAATACCTGCTGCATTTTAATTTGTGTTAGTTTTCCATATTAATTCTTTATTTGTGTTGTATATTTTGCCATTCTTTAGGCTGACACAGGTCCTAATGCACAAAACTCTTAATGCGGTATTCACCCCCCAAAAAATTATGCAATTTTTCTAATTCTTTGTAGTTAGTGTTCATAGTGTAGGGGATGTACACAACAAGGTGACTCTGAACACACTCACACAGCATCGATCACAGCTCTTCCCCTTCTCAGTACAGGCCTTTGAACATTTTCAGCTCCAGGCCCATGTGGGCCTTAATCCGGCCCTGGTTATAGCGTGCCCGATCTCCCGTCTAAAGTGACGGGAGATCGCGGGGCACTATTCAAGTGTGGCAGTTTTTCGCACTGATCGCACCCAAAGTGGTCGGGTTTAACCGCGTAAAATGGGGCCCCCAAACAGGTCACTCTTTGCCCATTTCAGCTCGCACCCCCCAGGGGCTGCGAGTTAAAATGGTGCGCCGGCAGCTGATCACGCCCGACAGGAGCAACAATTGAATAGCTCCTGTTGGGCGCGTAAAGGGGCAAACAATTGTATACTGCCCTTAATTGTTTATTCTTTCATATCACACTCAAGCATTAATCACCACAGTATATTGTGAATATTTGTTTTATGTTGTGAGTTCAATTTTAATTCCCTGTATCTAAAATATAATAAAAGTTAGGTTTTAACAATAATACTGTCAATACCTTCAGAGTGCCCTCATGCATAAGAGTACTTTCTCTCTCCTTCTAACTACATAACTTTATGTTTACTCTAGAGGAGCACTGCCACAATCTACTTATTTCTTGTATAGTAAGATTCAATAGTTATTGATTATATTAATGGGCAAAAATGTAAGTAATAAACTATCTTATTGGGATCGGTGCAGAAATTGATTTCTTACAGGTAAAGCACTGCTGGAGAGTAATCTTCCGGTTTGTCCTCAGCAGGCTGGAATGTGCACCAGCACTGCTTGTTGGTCACGCATACGAAATAAAGATACCGGGATCATTCTACTGTGATAAGCAAGCAGCAAAATAACTTTCAATGATATTGTAATTCGCAGGATAGTCTCTTACCGGAAGCACTGTCCCAGAAATTCATATCTTAATGCTGAGAATAGGCCCTTTTATGCAACCATAAATATATAGGGCACTAAGTATGACTATCATGAAAACAAGATACTATTAATATTATGCATGCAAGATATTTAAATTAATGAAAAGTGACAAGACAGATGGTGTACCCTACATTGCCAGACAGTTACTCATTACTCGTAACTTGCAACGTTCTTTGATGTTAAGATGACTTTATCCATTGCTACCAAATGGGTGACATGCTACTTTCTAAAGATAAACCGAGTGAACACTTCAGAACAAATATAAATCTACTTATTTAAAAATACAAATTCCACAAATATTATACATGTAATAAATGCATCACTAATGTCCCTTTAATTTCAGATGTTCTATAATATCAATATGGGGCTGAAATTTGCAGTTCAATAGAAGAAATCACAAACAGATCAACTCATTCAGAGAAGGGAACTCATTCAGGGATAGGGACTGGGTTCTAGGCTGTGCTTCAGCATCATTTTTATTCCTATGCACCCCATGAATAGGTGAGGTGCTGCTTACAAGATGCAATAGGCACACACAGCCACCTGAGTAAGCAAACAATTCACTTGCACGTTGGTGGCATAAATTGTAGCTTACTCAGTATATACACCTTTGCAATGCACATTTTATATGTAAATGAGACTCAGAGTATGTTTTTTTTTTTTAAATTAAGTAAATGTGCCATTATTTGAAACACACATGACTACTTTAAATTCTAGAATTCGGCTAAGGAAAAAAATATAAACTACAGTGTATGCTGCAAAAAAAAAAATATCTGGTACTTTATTACTAAAAGATTTCTAAGTCCCCATGTTATTCCAGCCTTATTTTAAAGTTACAGCCAAGGAAAAAAAAAAGAAGTGATTTAACATTGTGTGGTATGCCTTAAGCCATTTTATTAATAGGTTTGCTGTGATAAACATATTTTAATGTAAAAAAAAAAAAGAAGAAATCAGATCTTCTGTGAAGATACAGAGAGCCTTCTGCTGACCAGTAAACACTATAGACTCCACGTGCAGATGTGCAGGATAACAGCATATGGCAATAACGCTGAATATGTAAAACAGTCCTCAGGTTTTTCTAAATGATGGCTTGTGACATTTAATTAATTAGGTCTTTGCACTGCTTAAAGTATTAATCGGGCTACACTGAAAATAAAATTCTTATTTTCATACCAAAGCAAATCTCTCTCAGTCACAATTCGCAATCCGCAAGAGATATGTAATACCACAATGAATCCATTCAATGCACAATTCATTTCTTACGTTACAAAGGAGGCAGGTCATGTAACATAAAACACTCCACAAAGCTTATATGAGAAAATCATTGCAGGGTATGGATTTTCATTTAATCAAGTGTCCGCAGGAGACAGCGATGGATGCTACCTAAGATCTGCCAACAAGGATACAATCTAGCAAGGAAAGGCTGTTTGATAAGTATCAGAGGAAATACATATAAGTGAGTACAAACATTTTAAAACAAATCTAAAATAAATATCGGAAAACCGAAACCATACTAACGCTGGTACTTTATATTAAAACATTTGTTAAATAATATTCATAGTTCTACAATCCTGCCTATAAAAGTGTTGCTATTATCTAAAGAAAATAAAAATTACATTTTAACAAAATGTTTATTACTGCTTGCTAGAGACTGTTTGTTGTGGTCCCGGGGTGGTAACAGGAGTAGACACCGGAACAGGTTTAAACTGAAAGGTGGGTTTTTTAATGTGAATGTTGGTAAACATGAGCAATAAGATAAACTAAAGTCCAGTAATATTAAACTAATATATGATAAATTAATGTCCAGATCAGTGACAGAGATGAATGAGGTGAATCCAGATAGACTGTAAGAGTGAAGTGGATATCCTGGTATGCTGAATGGTGGCTGAGAGGGATATCTGGAAATGCTGTGATGATGGCTGAAAGGAGAATCCGGTAATGCTGTGATGATGACTGAAAGGAGAATCTGGTAATGCTGTGATGATGGCTGAAAGGAGAATCAGGTACTGCTGTGATGAGGAATGGATTAACTGAGGAACCAGGTTCAGGCAGGAGTGGGTCTTGTGGAAGGTGCAGGACTGATCTCCAGCGGAGTGCAAGGCAAGACAGAGCGGTTCAGGCTATGCAGGGAGCCGGAGGCTGACAAAGAGCTAGGGCAAGCACCGGAGCACAAGTCTAAGGTATAGGAGCACAGAGAACTCTCTCTCACAGCTGACGCTGTGAACACGTTGCACTGGCAACTACAGGGCGCTCCAAACACCCTTAAGTACCCAGTAATAGAAGGTGATAGGCCAGAGAGAGCCGGTGACTCACAGACAATTGGCCTGCTATTTCACATGGTCAAAGGCAACATGGTGGTGCCCAGACAGCTGTGACGTGTAGACGCCACTAGACTTACCCTTGCCAGGATGGCCCAACGCTGGCAGACCTCTGCGTACATGCAATGCCAGTCTCCACACGCCAGTTCCCCAGCCAGAAGGACCGCACCACAGCGCCCTCACCGGTAAGGACCGCAAACCTCCACACCACGAAACCCTGGTCATAACATTGCTAGAGGAGACATCATTGTTTGTAACATTTCATAACTGAGGTCTGTGCTATATAAGCCAGAAGGAGCTTAAACTCTGTGGGTTCTGGAGTTTAGTTTAAATTACTGGGTAGTATAGGGTTAATGTTGGTGCTGCTTATTTCCATTATTTGATTAAGCTTATGGCGTTTAAGGAAGGTGGTTTTAGGTTAAATCATTCAAGGTAGTGCTTGTCAGTTGAGCAACCCCTTTCTTCTGGAATTTCCAGCAATTCCCAGCAAATCCATGTATTTTAATGATGTTTTTGCTATGTTTTACGCATGTTGTTGTTTTGGTAACTCTCCTTTTCAGATGAGGTATAGCCAGCAGTTACATTTGGTATATGTGTCCGTTGGGAACACTCTCCTTCACTTTAAGACCTGTTCCTAGTGGGGGGCTCGGTGCAGAGCTTAAAGCTGGCCACACACTAGACCAACTTTCATCCAACTAGCTGATTGGTTGGAATGAAAATCTGGTATGGAATGGGAGTAAATGATGATCAGCAATTTGATCCTAAATGCCAGAAAACAGATGAAAATGGTCGTCAGACAAGTTTGTTAAATGTTTGATCTAAACAATTTGTTCAAACAACAGTTTTTTGTCCATTTTCCGGCGTTTGGGAGCAAATTGCTGATTGTCATTTGCTTTCATACCTTACTAGATTTTCATTCCAACCAATCAACTAGTTGGCTGGTTGGATGTAAGTTGGTCTAGTGTGTGGCCAGCTTAAGGCTGGGTACACACGTAAAGATTTTCTGTCCAACCATCCAACTAGTTGATTGGTTGGAATGAATATCTGGTAAGGTATGAAAGCAAATAACAATCAGCAATTTGCTCCCAAACGCCGGAAAATGGACAAAAAGTGTTTGAACAAATTGTTTAGATCAAACATTTAACAAACTTGTCTGACGACCATTTTCATCTGTTTTCTGGCATTTAGGAGCAAATTGCTGATCATCAGGTACTCCCATACGTTACCAGATTTTCATTCCAACCAATCAACTAGTTAGATGGTTGGACAGAAAATCTTTACGTGTGTACCAAGTCTATGAACAGGGATCTGTCAATGCAACTGGTGAATGAATTGACACTGTCATTGTCCCCGCCCTATTTATAGACTATAAAACTCACATAAGTCAGAATGTATAAATATAGAACAGAGCAGCTTTCCCTGCAATTGCAAAGTAAAAGCGAAACTCAAAGATTGTAGCACCCGGAACTTCTGCACCTACATATTGATCAGTTTAATTTGCATGAAATTCACCTGCAAGTTCCCTTACATTTACTGGTACTGAATTTTATTATGCAAATTGGGATTACAAAGAAAAGGATTAAAGACAGCACATTAACATTTTATCAAATATATGAAAATATCCATCACTGCTATGGCTAACATTGCATAATACAGGACTAGAATGCAGGAACAGACCTAAGACACTAAAATCTACTCTTCACAAAATAAAAAAAAAAATACATTTTAATAAGATTATAATTTACACCTGTATCCTGGCTGCATGTTAAGACACAGATTTGGTTCATCCCTGAATTTAACATTTTATTATTTTACAAACTATCCTGTTTGTAACACAGACATTTTAAGGTGAACGTTACTTATAATGGGAGAATGCATGTCATAGGATTGTTTACTGACACCTTTTTTAAGTAGTGATACAATAGCCTTTCCACCTGGTTATAATATTTATGATTCTATTTAACATTAACATTTTTAGTATGAGTAACTGTATACTTAAACAATTTTTTATTATGACTTAAAGGTGCACATTTATCTTATATGTAATATATTTGCACACACGTCTTTGCTGTTTGTAGATGACTGTTACATTGTAATAACAATACAATGGAGCTGGTGCAGATTTTAAAGTACCCCTATTTACGGAGGATATCTTGTGTGTTTTTGCATGATGCATTCTCCAGAACTGAGTGTGTGCAAATACAGGCGATGCTGTCGAATACATATTTTGCGCACATCTCTACTTACAACCAGTGATGCAAGTAAGGTGGTATGACCATTACGCCATACCCTTTAGAAATTATTAGCCAGTATGCCATACCCAGAGGTCAAAGTGGGCTGGAAGTGAGTGCAATTACGTTCCGTTTACTGTGTTGGAAGATTTAACTAGTTCCCCATCCGCCAAGACCATGCACAATGCTTGTCAGCTGCCTATCCAGAGGACCCCCCCTCTCAAAGGTGTCACAGAGTGTTTGATGTGTGCTGCATAATAGATAATGCTGGGGGCGCTACCATCTGTGGGCCCACATCACCCTCCTCCTCCTATACCTTGTATGGTGATCACGAGACACAATGATGGCCCAGCTGAAGGGAAGAGGAGCTGCAGAAAGGAGAAGACAGCCAGAAGACAGAAAACATAAGAGGGGGCTTGAGAAACACAAGAGGGGAGGGACTGGAGAGAATATGGACGGATTGGACTGGAGATACAGTACACAGGTGTGATGACGTTTGAGGGACACAAGGGGGATGCAGTTGGAAAAAGGGGGTGAAGTGGCCAGAGACTATTAACAACTACCAGAATTAAAGAAAAGGTCTGAGGCAGAATAACCTTCAAAAAGACACTCATTATAAATAAACCATATTAATGGTACTAATGTTATATCCAATCTGTAAATACATTTTAATAAAACAAAATAGTTTGATCGAGGAAGTTAACATTTTGTCCTACCCCTAAATGTCTGTTACTATGTATCATTAACTAGTTGTATGAAGATGTCAGGCTGCTTCTGTACCATGTGATTTCCTACATCCATAGGTATCAAGGGGTCTATTTACTAAGCAGTATTAGGAGACAAAGTGAAAGGTGCCAGCCAATCAGGTCCCAACTGTTATTTTTCAAACACAGCCTGTGACATGGCAGTTAGGAGCTGATTGGCTGGCACCTTATCTCATTTCGCTTTGTCTCCTAACACTGCTAAGTAAATAGACCCCAAGTCTTGGAGAGAAATAAAGTGGAGAGGCTGCCAAAGCAACCAATCAGCACAGTTTTCGAATTGGCAGTTAGAGGCTGCTTAGTTGCTTTGGACAACTACTCCACTTTATCTCTCTCCTCGGTGGATACATCTGCCCTATTGTCTATCCATGCTTGGTTTGTTCAGAGGTTCCCCATTGCAGAGAAACTACCATATAGGTATGAAAAGACAGGCACTGGGGAGATATATGGAGTGCACAGAAAAAAAGACTGGGGCTCCCAAGTGACAAAGCCTTGATTGAAGGGACCCCATAAAAAATAGCTCAGTGGGATGGCAGAAAAATAACTAAGAGTGACATTGATGGCATAGAGCAAATGTTTATTTTTAAGCGACCTAACGTGAGTCTCAGCTGGTGGTAGGAGTGTTATACATCATCTAAATCTATTTCACAATATCAAAGTTCCTAAAGCTTTTGGGGGTATGGGAAGCCCCCAGGCCATTTGCATAACATTTCCTATCCACAACTGTGTGTGCATGCAGCACCATAAGAGAGCTCAAATGTGCCCTGTACTGGCCGGCCCCAACTTCATGACGTCATTATGTTGCGCAGAAGGAGCCAGGCCAGAACCACCGGTAACTGCAGAGCTAACCAGCTGCACTGGTGACTGTCTGGAGCGTCTAAAGAATCTGGATATAATATGGAGAAGGGTCTTGTGGACATGATTTAGAGGAGAAATACTGTACATAAGACCGATTAAAGATGTGGAGCAAAATGTCAGTGTGGCACATACTGTAGGTGGAAAGAGGAAATGGTAAGGTACAGTACCACTAAGAATTTAAAGCTGTTTGCGGCTGAAGGAGTGCAACTAGGCTGTATCAGGACATTCTAACAGAGGCAAATATTAGTGAGAGTGTGTGACCCATTGGTGAGAAAAGCAGAGTTGGATGTAACTATAAATTCGCCTATTTCTAGGCATGTTATTTGCACCAAATATACCCTGTGCAATAGCACAATTATGATGATGATGATGATGACTATCTAACTAGAGTTCGGGTGCACCGCAAACTTAAAGTCAGTTTACGAGTGAACGTACCCATTTGGTTCCATGTGCGCAATTATGACTGAATTGCATTTAACTCAGCATTAGGCCCAGAAGCCCAATATTTAGTACTGTGGAATATAATATATTCACATACACGTGACAATTATATGGACTATTGTTATCATAGGTATGTGTTTGTAGTGTATTATTCATTTATAGGAGCTTTAAATGATTGAATGTTCATACTAGATTTATGTTTTATAATCACTATTATAGCTGGAATAAATAATAGTTAAATCCTTTATTAGCATGAATGATATTACATTTTTGTAATATTTATTTTAGCACTGATTATAGCGTTACATTTTTAGACTGTATTTAGCAGGATTGGCACTGTTCACATTATTTAATTTTGCCACTAGTTTGTATCTTCCAGTGTCACTATAAAAACCACTGTTAATGTGTGCACGGAAATATTGTAATACACTGTATAGTACTGGACATGTTGGTATGATGCTGAGTCAGGAGCAAAGATGTAAAGGCATGCTAGTTATGCTGTAAGGGCATGCTAGTTATGCTGTAAGGGCATGCCAATTATGCTGTAAGGCATGCTAGTTATGCTGTAAGGGCATGCTAGTTATGCTGTAAGTGTAAGGGCATGCTAGTTATGCTGTAAGGGCATTCTAGTTATGCTGTAAGTGTAAGGGCATGCTAGTTATGCTGTAAGTGTAAGGGCATGCTAGTTATGCTGTAAGTGTAAGGGCATCCTAGTTATGCTGTAAATGTATGGACATGCTAGTTCTGCTTTAAGGGCATGCTATTTATGCTGTAAGGGTATGCTAGTTATGCTGTAAGGGCATTCTAGTTATGCTGTAAGTGTAAGGGCATGCTAGTTATGCTGTAAGGGCATGCTAGTTATGCTGTAAGTGTAAGGGCATGCTAGTTATGCTGTAAGTGTAAGGGCATCCTAGTTATGCTGTAAATGTAAGGACATGCTAGTTCTGCTTTAAGGGCATGCTATTTATGCTGTAAGGGTATGCTAGTTATGCTGTAAGGGCATGCTAGTTATGCTGTAAGTGTAAGGGCATGCTAGTTATGTTGTAAGTGTAAGGGCATGCTAGTTATACTGTAAGTGTAAGGGCATGCTAGTTCTGCTTTAAGGGCATGCTATTTATGCTGTAAGGGCATTCTAGTTAAGCTGCAAGTGTAAGGACATGGTAGTTATGCTGTAAGGGCATGCCAATTTTGCTGTAAGTGTAAGGGCATGCTAGTTATGCTGTGGGGGCATCCTAGTTATGCTGTAAGTGTAAGGGCTGTCGAAGCTGAATAATTGGCTGAGACAAGTTCAGTTAAAAATGTAATCGCGGCGACGCCATCTTGCGACTGGCTGCAAGACGGCATCTTGAAAATGAGATCGCAAGACGCCATTTTGCGAATGGCCGCCTAAGCGCCATTTTAGATAAACTCACATTTTAGTACATGTGGTGATGATACTATTAGCACCATGCGATTGCATTTTTCACCATTTCTCATACACACATTAATACGCACAATTGCGCTGTTAACTAGTCGCATATTAGCGAATGCATAGGACTTTGTATGAAACAGCTGTTTCATTAGCTTTATGCGCACACATCTGCCCCAAGTTAACTAGCGTCCTTATATCAAACCCTGAATACTCACACATTACATATTCACACATAAGGTTTAATAAGCTTTAAGATATACGATTTAAGTTGGTTCAGTTAATATAAACGCTGTGAAATAAAGATATTTGATAACTAAGGTTTTATACATGCTAAACAAGCCGTGTTTGGTTTCGTACTGATGCATACTCTTTCCACAGTATTCCGGTGTTATCGGTGGGGAGATCGCATCATGCATTCTCGAGTTATGGATCGCAGAGACTTCAAGCAACATAATGTATTAACTGTTAGGACGTTAAAGGGGGCGGGAAGGGAAAGACCCACAGCTGTTAGAGGCAGGGAGAGTCTATTTGAACCAGCCTGTTAAATGCTCTGTAACAGATGCTTCTCCCCTGGGAACCAATGACATCAGCAACAAACTTCTCTATTGTCCTGTCTATTCTGGGGGGGTATAAATATGTGTTTTCAAACATTGGGTTCTTAGTCTTCATGCTGAATGACGAGGGGTCTCTTGCTGATGCCTATCTTCGGGTCCGGAAGCGCTGCGTATGTATAGTGTACTTGGGTCCGTATAATTCCTTTTGCGCCTAAATTGTGTCTGGATCAATTGTGTGTAACTGTCTGAACTTTTACTTGAATAATACTTGTGCTTTGGAACCACAGATTCCAGGTCTAAGTCTTTATTTACTGTATGACTGCGTACGCAAATTAGCGTCATCCTTAGAAGGTATAGGCAGGTTATTAGAAGGTATAGGAAGGTGTGTATAGAGGTTCTGATCCAGTATCGTTAGTTGGGGGCTCGTAGTGAAGTTACTTACCTGCTCACACGGTACATACGTCTATCGATATTTCAGCAAAGGGTGGAGTGGCCACATGCAGGGTTTTGCCTGCAACCGCTTTGTTATGAAAGATCGCTATCCATCTCCGTGTGAATCAAGGAAGCTGACTAGAATCCAGGGACAAGAGAGGAAAAAGTTTGTTTTCCTCTGTTGATAGAACCTTACATTTAAAGGGGTGCCGCAGTACTGAGTACGCAGCTAAGTCGCTGGTTTGCGCATAGCTGGTCGCACAATAACGTATACGTACTTCCGGTTGTGCTGCCACGTGTTTGAACAAAGCCGTTGAGGTTTACATTTTTTTTTAAATGTAATTATTACCAATATCTGGGTTAACGTGTATTTTTCTGCGCAGGAAAAAGTGTAACAGTGAGTGTTTTTGTTGGTAGGGGTAACTTGTTCCCTTCAGTTAAAGGTACCGAATGATCTTTAAGGGCTAAGTGCTAGTCACTTGATAAGCAGCTTTACCATTCTATACACAGTAGCAGGTGTACATGTTGTCTTTGTTGTAGAGAGGTGCGTGGGAGTAGCCGACATATAAACTCCCATAGGTGTGGAAGTTGCCTTACTAAATCTTATCCAGGTGTGGAAGTAGACTTTTTCAAATCTTATCCAGGTGTGTGGGCGCCACCGACTTAAATCGTCCACAGGTAAGTGAAAGTATCTTGATTGTCTTTCACCAGTTTAAATCTTTATTGGAAAGCGTAGGATTTTGTCTCAGAATGGGAGCCGCGCAAACAGTAGAGATGTTAGACAATGATGTGCTGCTAATGGAGGCGCCGATCGGATCGGCCCGTCGTATTATGCATACTAAGTACGGTACTTATGCAATAAGGTATTGTGATTTATGGTTTAATATGACGAGGAAGAGTGTTAGACCGTTTCCCAGAATTGGTAGTTTTGATAAAAATATGTTAGATAATGTCCGGGATCACATCGGTCTGATGCGCTCCCGAGAGAAAAAGGTTAAATATTTTGAATGTTTAAAACTGTGGCAGCATGAAGGGGACGCGTGGCTTAAAAATGTGCAAACGACGCAAACTAACGTCGTGAGCACATTGCCAGAAAATACATCCGCGGCGCTAAATTGCAATACGGGCGAGCCGCAAAATGGCGCGCCTGTGCGGCAAGGTAGCATCGTGGAGAGTATCGCCAGCAGTTCACGCTCACCTCCCCCACCTTATGTGCTTATGTGAATGGAGGTGCAAGTACAGTTACCAAAAATACCCATAAAAATGTAACAAGCAACTTGTACCCTCTCTTAAGCAACTATAAAGAACATGTTCATGATGCCAGGTAATCAGGTCAAAGGTAGCAGCACTACCGGTCTGCATCCCATTCGGACAATAACTGTTCCAAATGGAAATGCAGATGCAAACGGTATAGTGCCCACAAGGAAAGTAGTAATGCATTGTCCTTGGACAAGAGCAGAACTAAATTCCATCATAAATGATTTTCCTGATCCCAAAAAGGAATTAGCCAAATGTCAAAGATTTTTGAGAAATTTGGGTAATTCACATGAACCCACTAATAAAGATTGGCATGTGGTGTTAAGGGCCTGTCTACCACGCAATACCGACGTGACAAAATTTATCACGGATTGTGTATTGGATGGTGACGTTCCCTTAACAGACCAAGTAAACCAAGGTAACATTTCCCGCATTGTAACTCAATTGGGTATATATATTTTCCAGTAGGAGTTAACTGGAACAAAATTTTAACCATTAAGCAGAAGGAGAGTGAAACTGCAGAAGATTATTGTGATCGGGCACTGCAGGCTATCACCCAGTACACTGGGATAGAGGATATTAAAGATAGCACTCACCACAGGGGAATGATAGTCACGGTACTTGTGGACGGTCTGAAAGAGAGTTTATAAACTCGGGTTCAGACCTCACAGCCTGGCTGGCGGGGACTCACAATAGATACCCTCATAGAAACCGCCATCGAACATGATAAAAACATCTCCAAGAAGAGAGAATCCCAGAGCGAAAAACTAATGGCTGTCAGTATACAAGCTCTGGAGGGAATGACAGTAACATCACATCACACCAACAGACACACTTGCACTTGCACACACACTCACATCTGAACAAGTATGTGCCCTCACTAATCCCACACATCAACAAGCACGACTCTATCCCACTAACCCGACACAACCACAGGTCCCATACTACCCACCAACTTCTTATCCCCCACAATACCCTTACCCTCCCTATCCTTACCCATATCCACCACCTTTACCCTCTGCGCAAACCTTAAAACACCACGTCTTCACCCGATACACGAACATGTTTTAACTGTAAACAACCAGGACACTTAAGTAGAAACTGTACAGTAAACAGAGTAGGGACCCCACATCAGGGAAGACCTGGATATCCCCATAAGGGATATGCACAGAGGCCAGCAAATGTTCAGCAGGCACCAGCTCCAATTGTAGCCGTAAATGCTTTATTGGAGAATGGTAGCCAACGCTAGGGGTCAGGTCATACCTGTAGTCTACAGATAGTCAGGTTAACGGGAAGTACTAGGGAAGAACCGGTCATGATGGTTGATATAGCTGGTACTGAATATCCTTTTCTTGTAGACACAGGGGCGACCAGGTCAGTGATAAAATCTCCCATTAATTTACAGGTGACCAACGAGACAGTACCAACAATTGGGGTAACAGGTAAAGTGGAACATTATCCTTTAACAAAGTCCACAGAGGTTACTATTGGGCCGTTGCATACCAGACATTCTTTCCTTCTGGCTGCTGCGGCTCCTACTAACCTGCTGGGCAGAGACTTGTTATGTAAGATGGTATGTGTTATATATTGCACCCCTGATGGTGTATTTTTGGATATCCCAGAGAGAGTTACACACGAGGTGCGGGATATATTGAACACTCCCCAAAGGATAATGTATCACTCTACAAGTTTAAATGAAAATCCATCTCAGATAAATGAAATGTTGTCCCTAATTCCAGATTCCCTTTGGACTAAGGATGGACAGGACACTGGATTAATGGCAAACGTAAGCCCTGTAATGGTAAATGTAAAAAGCAGTAGACAAGCTCCAAAAATTCCCCAGTACCCATTAAAACAGGAGGTAGAATTAGGGGTTTTCCCAATAATTGAGCGATTATTGCAACAGGGAATTTTAGTTCATACAGCTAGTGTAGCCAACAGTCCCATCTTTCCAGTGAAGAAGAGTGGTGGGAGGGGTTATAGGCTGGTACAAGACCTTAGAGGTGTTAATAAAGAAGTAGAGAGCCAATTCCCGGTAGTGCCAAATCCAGCTGTCATTCTGATGCAGATCTCACCAAATGCAACCCATTTCACTGTCATTGACCTCTGTTCTGCTTTCTTCTCTGTGCCTCTCCATCCTGACTGTCAGTATCTACATACAGAGGTTTACAATACACATGGACACGGTTACCCCAAGGTTTCATAGACAACCCCAGTATCTTCTCCCAGGCATTGCACGACTGTTTACAATCTTTTCAACCTGCCAATGGATCTGTTCTAATTCAATATGTGGACGATTTATTGCTATGTTCTGACTCGTTTATGTCATGTTTGAATGATACTAAACTTTTGTTACTTCATCTCTCACAAACAGGACACAAGGTGGCTAAGGACAAACTACAGCCGTGCCAATCCAGAATAAAATATTTGGGACACTGCCTAACCCAGGGGTTACGACATCTTACAACAGATAGAATCCAGGCCATACAAAACATGACACTGCCGCAGAATCAACAGAAAATTCGTACCTTCTTGGGAATGTGTGGATACTGTAGAATGTGGATCCCAGGTTTTTCTATTATGGCCTTACCTTTACAGGAATTAGTCTCTTCCTCAAAGCCCGATCGTGTCATACACACAGAGGAATCAGAGCAGGCTTTCCTTAATCTTAAGGTTAGTCAGACAAAAGCTCCTACATTGGGAATACCCGATTATGAAAAACCTTTTGATTTGTATTGTACGGAAGCCAATGGTTGTGCTGCAGGTGTCCTTACACAAAAACATAGTGATGCCAGTAGGCCCGTAGCATACTACAGTGCCCAATTGGACACTGTGGCAAGATCCCACCTGTTTGAGAAGTGTAGCAGCTACCGCTCTATTGGTGAGTAAAAGTGAGGACGTAGTATTGGGCCATGATATGATTGTCTACACTCCCCATGCTGTATCTGCTCTGTTGAACTCAGCTCAAACCAGACACGTCTCCTCGGCTAGGTTCACCAAATGGGAACTAGCTCTAATCGCTCCTGCAAATATTACTGTTAAACGGTGCAGTACGCTGAATCCAGCAACATACCTACCATATGTACAACATGATGTACAAAGGGTGGAAGGAGAGGAGTTGCTGGTGGGAGGTGAGTTCGGCAGACATAATGATACGCACGATTGTATGATATATCTGAATCAGACCTTTACTGCTAGACCTGACATACATGACACACCTTTAGAGAATGTGGATGTAACTTTTTATATGGATGGGAGTTGTCATAGACAAACAGACACAGGTGAATTATGTACAGGTTACGCTGTTGTAAATGACACAGACATCATAGAAGCTAAACCTCTTGGTCCTCCTCACTCAGCCCAGATGGCAGAGTTAGTAGCACTGACTAGAGCATGTGAACTGGCAGCAGGCAAATCTGCTAACATTTACACTGACTTGAGGTACGCGTTCGGGGTGGTGCACGATTTTGGGGCTCTATGGCGTCTGAGAAATTTTATGACAGCAGCAGGCACACCAGTTGCACATTCCCGACACATAAAACATCTTTTAGAAGCAATCCAACTGCCTAAAGCGGTGGCAGTAGTTAAATGCAAAGCCCATACATGTGAGGATGACCCGGTGTCACTGGGCAACAACAGAGCTGATGAAGCTGCAAAATGGGCAGCAGGGTTAAAAATGTTTTCTCCAACTGAAACAATTATGTCATTTCAAACAATTGATATGCTGAAATTAATTGAGAAGCAAAATTTGTGTTCAATTCAGGAAAAATCCATTTGGAAGTCCAAGGGATGTGGGCAAGAGTCCTCTGGGCTCTGGAGGGACGGACATGGTAAGCCAGTAGCCCCCAAAGCATATTACCCCAGCCTGGCTGAGGCAGCACACAGCCTGACTCATCTGGGTAAACAGGGTATGTGCAAGTTGGTGAGGGCATACTGGTGCGCACCAGATTTTTCTTCACAAGCAGAAAAGATAGCAATGTCCTGTCTGACCTGCTTGAGAAAGAACATAGGGAAAGCGATCCCTACTGAACCGTCCCACATTCCACCGACTGATGGACCTTTCCAGGTGATACAAATTGATTTCATCCAATTACCACCCTGCAGGAACCTTAAGTATGTATTAGTGTGCACAGACGTATTTTGTAACTGGGTTGAGGCCTACCCAGCGGCCACTAATACTGCTGCGTTTACTGCCAAGAAAATAGTTCAGGAATTTGTATGCAGGTACGGTATCCCTAAATCATCAAGAGTGATAGGGGTACCCATTTCACAGGTGATGTTTTTCAAAATATGTGTAAGCTGATGGGTATTAATAGCCGACTTCATACCCCCTACCGACCGCAAGCCAGTGCCAAGGTAGAGAGGATGAACGGGACTATTAAAAATAAGTTAAGTAAAATTATGGCAGAGACTGGACTAGGATGGCCAGAAGCATTACCTTTGGTCCTACATAGCATAAGGACCACCCCTCGACCTCCTCTGAATCTGTCCCCAGTTTTGAAATATTGTTCGGTAGACAACCTCATTTGATTATAAGTCCACAGGAAGACCTGAAGGGTAACAACGAGGTAACTGTTGTTTGACTGATAGGTGTGAAGGTCCGTATCAGGTGCTGCTGACGAGTACTACATCTTTGAAGGTGGCCGAGAGAGATACCTGGGTCCATTCCACTCACTGCAAAAAGGTCAATCAACCAGTGGAGAAACAAGTCGGAAACAAGGCTGATAGTGTGGACCTGTCGCTCGTGAGCTTGTTCCGGGAGGATTGAACAGGTTGTAGTGAGATACCTGAACAGAAAGAAATCTGCAGGTTTTGTTGTGACAATGAACGGGCCTGCTGTGTTCATTTTCATATTCTCTTTTAGAGTGTTCACCATCTTGGCCGGTTCGGGAGTATCCAGTTTCTGTGATGGGAGACCGATCGAGGAAATGGGAGCTGATGGCAGTGCTGATGGAGTGGAGTCTAGAGGAGTGCAATGCCAATCAGGGGAGTGTCTGACCAACCTTAGTACTGTTATTGTTAAGAGAGCTATCATTCCGAATACTCGGGGAAGGTGTGGAGGTTTATCGTCTGAAGATTCCTGTATTTGTGAGCTTTGTGGGTCCCTAGTTGATGATAACTGTATCCAACGGTGCCAACCTAAATACAGCCCGTACTGGGGTGGGTATCCTTTAGAGGATTATCATAGCATGGTAGGCAAAGTGTTCAATCAAACTGATTGCTGGGTGTGTTCACATGTGCCACAGGGACAGCATAATGTAGGGTTGGTGCCATTTCCGCTGAATACCACGGAAATTTTAGAATTGCAAAAAGGGAAAACCTTGGATGGAAAATTTCTCTCATCCAAACCACCTCATTTCAATTCCAAGTAGATAGATCACTTTTATGCTTAAACATAACCAACCCCAATAGACCCGGGAGTTGGGAAGTGACGGGGAATAATCAGACGATGACCTTCTCACAAAGAGCTGATAATGGCCCTCATTCAGACCCACTTGCAAGCGGGCGCACGTACGTTAGGCGTACGTACAAAATTATTTAAATTCAATGGCTCGCTCGTATTTTCGTTCGCATCTAAAATTCCTCCCTAAACTCAGGCGACCCCTCCTCTAACTAACAAGCGTGCGAAATAGCGAGCGTACATCCCCGAAATGGCTTGAAGGGAACGCACGCACAAGTGAAACCGGAAGTGGCCTTGTCAGATGTCGATTACCTGCTCCTTTATTCTGCCTACCTCCCTCAATCGTATCATGCCAATCAATGTATCAATTAGCTTAATTGTTTGTTTGTTTTCAACACAATGCAAGAAACTTTACTCTTGTCCGTGTTTGTGTTTACCCGCAGAATACGTACGGATGGAACATTCACTTTTATTGTTCAAAAAACATGTGAACCACAATTAAACAATTGTTCTATTGCTGTGGATCCCCGCATATTTTCCGGGGTTCATTTCTTTATTTAAATTTGCAAACGCATGTCACTGCATCAAGCCTATCATAACTCTCCAGAGATTTCTGGCCCTGTTGAACACATGACTCATACACTAACCAATAAAATTGCTCCTGTTAATTTCCAAAATACATTAGCCAATCAGAAATTTTTTGCACACTTTATCAAAAATGTTTTGTATGAAAAACTCCATTGCCATCATGAGAGCCTCCGCATTCACCAGGCGCGAGCTGCTGGTGCTTACGGAGGTGATGGATCGCCGTATCACCAGCCAGACTCCACCCATCACCAACTGGCAGAAGCGCTCCGCGTATGCGGAGGCACGGTCCCGCCTGCGGTCCTTGGGTTCACGCCGCAACATCGGGCAGCTGGAGCGCAGGTGGTCAGACCTGCAACGGCGAACGCCCCGCTTGCTGGCATGCTTTCGCATGCAGATCCTGGAAAGTAAGTGTTATGTATTGTGGTTTTCATGTTTGTGTTTGTGGGGCAAACTGCGTGTGCATGTTTTCCTGTCTGTCCTATTTATTATTTGTCCTCATATCTGCGTGTGCATGTTTTCCTGTCTGTCCTATTTATTATTTGTCCTCATATCTGCGTGTGCATGTTTTCCTGTCTGTCCTATTTATTATTTGTCCTCATATCTGCGTGTGCATGTTTTCCTGTCTGTCCTATTTATTATTTGTCCTCATATCTGCGTGTGCATGTTTTCCTGTCTGTCCTATTTATTATTTGTCCTCATATCTGCGTGTGCATGTTTTCCTGTCTGTCCTATTTATTATTTGTCCTCATATCTGCGTGTGCATGTTTTCCTGTCTGTCCTATTTATTATTTGTCCTCATATCTGCGTGTGCTTGTTTTCCCTCTATTTCTGTTTTTTTCATTCTACTCCTATTTGCATGTTTTTTGTTGGTGTTTTTTTTTTTTTTATTTGGGCCCCGGATTTGCCCAGAAACTAACCTCAATTTGTTTGACATATTTTAGGAGGACAGCCAAGAGTATGCCGTCACCGTCCGGCCAGACGGCGTTCCCGGCCACTATCCCCAACCCCCAGCCAACACTCCACCCCAAATATTTCCCCTATACCCCACTCCTCCCTAGCCTTCCAAGACCCTCTCCCGGAACTGTCGGGCCTCCTTCCCCTCCGTCCCACTTCCCCCTCTCCTCCACCCACCCCTCTTCCAATTACCCCCTCCCCGGAGTCCGTCATTACCCCTCCCCGTTCTTTGGGGAATGAAGGCTCCTCCGAGGAAGAACATGGAGGGACTTCCGGAGCTCCCGTTTTGGCTCCCGGTATGTTTTACTTTCACATTTTTTTTAACCACAAACTGTTTGTATGTAATCATGTGTCGTGCCTTTATTCGTGCTTGTTTGGTTTACTTTTGGTGATTTAGCAGTTTGCCTTTACCTCTTCCTGCTGATTTCAACATACACATATCACACCTGTGGGAATTTGTACATAGGCCTTGTATTTTTGGCAGCACCCCCTTTTTGTTTTGGTTTTTTTTTTTTAGGTTTAGGAGTGATTTCGTTGTGTTTTTGTTTTTTTAATGTGGATTCCCTATTGTTTTATTAATCCACACACTTTTCTCACCGACAGACGAACAGAGGCGTCGACAAGAGGTGGACGAATGTGTTGGCCAGATGCGCCAACATGTCATTGGCATTCAAGTGGGCCTTGACCGGCTGTCTGGCATCCTTCGCCAGTAGTTTTTTTTGTTTATTTTCGTTTTCTAAATAATTTTTTTAGTTCTAATATACGTTCTGGCTCATTCTTTTTTTCCAAAACAAAAATAGTTTTCCCTGACATAAGTAGACTGTTCCTGCAAGGATTTCCCTTTTTTAAAAGTTAGATTGTGTTTTGTATTTGTATGTTAAACAGCCACAAGAAACACATAACAGTAACAATGTCATTTCCCTTTTTGGGTGTAGTGTCAATTAGATATTTCGACATTTTACAGGTTCCTAGTTGGTGTGCAAGCTGCTTAGGCCAATCTTCAAAATCCAAAGGTTTGGACAGGCTTCCTTTTGGTGTGGGTTGGGAACCTGAAAACATATTTCAGTTTACATCAACTGGTGTCAGTACTGGATTACCCCTTAGTCAAATGTAAGGTGTGTTAACCTGGTTACACTTGCTGTTAACGTCCAAAAAAAGGAAGACCATTTCACTCTCCAAACATTTATTCACAACATAAATGAGAAATCAAAGTGGTCACTCCCAAAAAAAAAACCAGTGATAATCTCAAATACAACACATACAAATAAAATATTTAAATAAAAAAAACAATCAAGAACTGTTTGACGAAGGACCATGCCAACATGATTCCACAAACATGGCGTTGCGATATGGGTTCCAGAATATATGCCCAAAATCACCAGATCCAGGTTTGGTAAGGGTAGCAGGAAGTAGTGAGCGTTGGAGTGGCAAAGATTATGTGAACAAACAGAAGATGGTGAAAAAAATAAAAATAAATTAGATGTTCGCAAACAAACACAAACACATTAGGTATAAACACTGTAGTTTTGGTCAAACTTACCTAAAAAATCTGGCCACCACATCATCGCGTATGGCCCCCCCACATACTGACCTCCGACCAACCTCGGGGGGGCCATCCTCAGGTAAGGCATCCTCTGGCTGCATTGGGACACCACTCCTTATGGCGATGTTGTGAAATATCCCACACAGGACCACAATTTTCGACACCATATCCGGCAAATACATGAGCTCGCCACCAGAGCGGTGGAGGCATCTGAATCGGCCTTTTAAAAGGCCGATACAGCGCTCCACCACTTGCCTGGTGGCTGTAAGTGCGGAATTATACTCACTTTGTGGGCCTGGTGTGGGAGCCAAATAAGGAGTGAGCAGCCAGGACATGCAAGGGTATCCGCTGTCTCCTGTGAAAAATAAGAGACATCAGGAACACTGTGTATCAAGCTTAACATTGTTATGTACTAAAGGTCTCCACTTACCCAGAAGCCACGCATCACCAGCTTGTAGGTTGGTTAATTTCTGCCATATCCCTGATTGCCGGATGACGAAGGAGTCATGTGCACTTCCTGGTAATTTAGCATTCAGGGACAGGATCTGGAGGGAGGCATCACATACCACCATTACATTCAGGGAGTGATAGTGTTTCCTGTTTCTAAATATTGCCTCCAGCCGTGCTGGAGGCTGAAGTGGTATGTGAGTACCATCCACAACCCCTATGATGTGTGGGAAGCCAGCTATTTGGTAAAAATTGGCCTTGGCCACACTAAGGGCACCCATATCCAAAGGCATTTGAATAAAATGATGGAGGTGCTTGAAAAGTGCCTCCATCACTGCCCTCAGGATCCGGGAAAAGGAGGATTGGGAGATGCCCGCCACTATTCCCACCGTTGTTTGAAACGATCCTGAGGCACAGAAATGTAACACCGCCATAAATTGCGTCAGTGGTGGTATTGCTGTTGGACTGTCAATTTGCCGCTCAAGATCACTTTCTATTAATGAGAGAGTGTCTATGATGATTTTGGGAGGTAGACGGTAGCGTCTTAAAACCTCATCATCGGGCATTCCAAAAAGGGTGACACGTATTCGAAATATCTGGGGCCTTGCATGCCTATGATGCCTACGCCTGGGATGAGATTGAGGTTGGTCGGCTTCCGGGAGCATGGCCAGAACAATCCGCCCCAGATCAACCTGAAATTCAAAGATTTCAAAGTAAGGCTTTTGACCCACCCCAAAACTATATTAAAACAACTTAGCTTGATGATACCATCCATTGCTGCTTACATGCCGGGGTATTGTCATGATATGTCCAAACTGAAAATAAACACCAAAATTACTTGACACATTTCACTCTGTGCATTTTTGTTTCTAAATTTTGTGCTAGACCAAAGTTAAAATATGCCAAACACCCATTTAGCAAAACCGCAAACACAGTACATCAAACACCCATTTAGCAAACACCGCGACATTTAACACAGTACTTCAAAACGGGTCGAAATGTTGGCTCAAAAAGCGAAAGATAAACCACCAAAAAGTTAGAATGATTATTAAGCTGTTTAAAATGCGCTAATTAGTTCGCTAATACAAGTCACAAGAGTAACTACTAAAAATGCGCTAATTAGTTCGCTAATACAAGTCACAAGAGTAACTACTAAAAATGTGCTAATTAGTTCGCTAATACAAGTCACAAGAGTAACTACTAAAAATGCGCTAATTAGTTTGCAAATACAAGATAAAAAATGGACTTACCAAGAGCAAATATCTAAGATGCAAAATCAAAAGGTCTTTGGGGTCGAAAATAAACAAAATCTAAAATAGAAGAAATTAGGGATCCAAAAATTACAAAATATACGAAACACAATGAAACAACAATTGAACAAAAGTTAGACTTCACAAAACTTACCAAATCAAGAAACGAGGTCCCAAAAATATAAACCAACAAAGATAACGGAAAAAAAAACGCAAATCTAACCAACAAACGAATCTCCAACCTCCAACTCCTTTCTACGCAATCAATAAACTCCAGCCAAGATAACCTCCAACAATCCAAAAACGCCACCTCGACTTGAGACACACCAAGCCATAAATAGTGTTTCGTTTCCCGCACAAATTAAGGAGGGATCATAGGGCCGCACAATCAATGATGCGGCCGCAAAATAAGGACGCATGTATAAATACGTCACGAAAACACATTCAAATTCTGGTGTATTTCTTGTTTGGACCTCAGACATGGCGACAGACCAGGGAAAAAATGCCCAAGAGTCAGGCGGTAAGTCTTTCATGCATTTTCTATCAACGATTAATTTGAAACATAAGATTAGGCAAGTTGTGATTTTGTGAATTCTGTAAATTTACACAAATAGGTGAGGAGGATGACATGGAAGAGGCTGCTGGGCCCAGTATTACGGCCAAAGCGGCCAAAAAAAAAAGGCAGCCACATTTCACAAGAAAGGAGATGGAGGTTTTGATCCAGAAGTGTGTGGACATCCTGCCACAGGCAGACAGGAATATGAGTCTAAGCCAGAAGTGGAGAATGTGGGAAGAGGTAGCCGTTGCTGTCAATAGAGTGGGTGATTATGTCCGTCTAGCCCGGGATGTCAAACGGCGGTAAGTAAACCCTTGCCCCCCCTAAAAACAAACCCCATTTTAAACCAAAGGATAATGGCTTCCATTTTTCCCCACAGATGGGGCGACTTCAAATATCGCCTAAAGCAAAAACTCGCGGACAGGGCTAGGCATGCAAGGGGGACAGGTGGGGGTCCCACCCCTGTGTCATTGGAGTTGACGGATTTAGAAGAGCTGGCACAGGGGTGTGTGCAGCCTGTGGAGGTGTTTGGCGTGTCCAACATGGATACGGACATGCCAGACTTTGCGGCTCCTCATGTTGGCCCAGGTAAGTATTGTGATGTCACCAACTCTGAAATGCTATTGTGCCAATATGTAGATTCTAATGTGACTCTTTTCTCATTTTTCCAACAGAGACACAGGCGGATGAGTCTGCTCCAGAGGGAAGCCTTGGCCGCAGAATTTCTGCTGGCTCTGTAGGGGAGGAACCAGTACATCCGGCTGAGGACCCTGCAGAAGCCAGTCCAGGGCGTGCCCCCTCGCAGGCAGTGGGCCTCCTCACAGAACTCAATTTAAAATTGGATTTCCATACAGAGATTCTGCAGAGGATGGACGCCAGTCTGATACGGGTGGCTGAGGCCCTGGAGCAAAATGCTGCGGCCAACGTGACCATTGGTCAGGCCCTGGCAGAAAATACCAGGGCCAACATCCGCATCGCCGATGCCCTGGAGCAGCTCGTTCGCCAGCACATGGTGGAGCCGACCTACCTTCCTGCCGGAACATCAGGATCCTCCACCTCTGGCACAACATCAGCCAATCCTCCAAATGTGCCTAGCCCTGTGCCTAGTCCAGAGGCCACAACATCTGCCTCTGGACAGGCCAGCCCGATGGCATCCCGGACCCGGTCTGGCGCCCACCCTCCCCCATCCAAACGGGCGAAAAAACGGTGACAGCAATGGCGACTTTTCCCACACTCCTTCTGTGCTTGGCTCATATTCCTTTCTGGTCAAAACTTCCCTCTCCTTTCTTGTGAAATGTTTTTAATTTATTTTTGTACGTTTATGTTAGCAGTTATTGATTATTTATTTTTGATAAAAAGTATCTTTGCCAGAAAAAAAGAAAACAAAATATTATGCCAATTGGTTTGTGTTTAAACAATAAATTTATGATAAAAATCTGACATTGTATTGTGACATTATTGTACAAATGGGTTACATTTAATCCTGGCCCTAAAGGCAAAAAAGGACACAAAAAACCATTTCATTTGTAAAAAAAAAAAGGCCTCTTGAAGGAACGTTTAAAAAATCACATAACGATGCAAATTCCACATTAAAAAAAAAAAGGGGAGCTAATTAAAACATGATGACATTATTGTCACAATAGGCCATAAACAACAAATTGAGGCCAAAAAAAACCCCCAAAAATGTACGCCAATTGATTGTGTAATCCTGACATTAGCAGGTATGATTTCCACCTGCGTACGGTTTTGTGCTATCCCAATAAACTGCTTGCCAAACACATACCAAGCCGGTTTTCAATACAACACTAATTGCTTTTGTGACCACCCGCGATTAATCGCTGCAACATCATGGAGTCCCGGGACGGAGGAGAAGGCCATCGCCAATGTGGTCGAGTAATCCAGACCCTAAACTGTGCGAGCAGTTTGAAGGGAAAGAGGATGTTCCAGTGACGTATGTGACGGTCCAAACACATTTGACATTCGCATCTGCTAATGTATGTATGCCCCAAAAACGCCTCGCCACGCCTGCGTTTTTCCATCTCCACCACCGTCAACACCCAAAAACGCCCTGTTCTGTCAATCACATTTGACATGTCACTTCCTGTACGCTATTTTAGGAACGAGAGAAAAAAAGCTCGCAATCTGCCGTACGCACATGCGCAGTGTAACACCGACGCATGCGCGGTTAGTCAACATCGGAACGCAACGAGCGTACTGTTGGTAACGTGCGGCTCTGAATGAGGGCCAATGAGTCCATAAACCATGATTTATTGCGCTCCATTAAGTCTGGTGGGAAACATTTTAGGTATCGGTATACATTGAGTTCCACCAAAGAAATTATTGGTAAGGTGCCAAATGGTTATTGTGCTAAAATAATACAACCAGAAACTTGCATGTACCAGATGGAAGACCCAGAAATAGGATTGTTTGCAAGGGAAATGTGCTTAATGATAATGATGCATACCATGCCTTATGTTCTCCCTGATAATGTATATTTCATATGTGGAAGAAAAGCATATAAATGGCTCTCCCCGAGTTCCGAAGGTTTGTGTTACCTGGTAAGAGTAGTCCCAGAAGTTATGAGCCTCACACATGTTGAAATGCTGGGTATACATAAAAACACACCGTCACCATATCTTCACACACAATATGAACACAGAGGCAAAAGAAATATGATACCTGGTGACGTACATAAAGCCACTCAGTTAATCAGTGAGACCACTGGCTTTCAAGTTTTAGTCGCATTGGATCCCACCAGGATCGCTCGGGGTACATTAAATTTTAGGTACATTCAGGAATTTGCTAAATTGATAGATAATATCACCGAGATGACACATTCAGGTATACAGGGAGAGAATTGCAAGCGTACAAGAAAGAACTGGTGCAACACAGGCTAGTGTTGAATTATTTAACTGCTGTTACTGGAGGGTATTGCGTAACGTTAGCCACCCAGTTCGGAGTAAAATGTTGCACCAATGTCACCAATGATACCAGCGACCCCAAGGAGGTGATAGACCGAAAGATGGATGAAATTCTGCAGCTAAAATGGGAGTTTCGTAAGAACCATAACGCGTCAGTGGCTGAAGTAGGGGAAGAGATAGAAGCATGGGTTTCATGGCTGAACCCAGTAAAATGGTTCTCAGGTCCAGGGGAATGGGTCCAGGAAGTGATCGCTAGCATAGGCAAATTCTTGATCCTTATTCTAATTGTCATCATAATAATTGGCATATGTGTCCGGTGTGTTCCTATTGTGTTGAAGTGTGGAAAATGTAAAAATAGAGTAAAACGAAAGAATGAAATCATGATGGTGGCCAGTATGAATACCGAGGTAAATACAGAACTGCATTACAACCCTGAGCTAGGAAATACCATCATTTAATGTATTATATTTAGATATGCATAGAATGTATTATTGAAATGTTATTTTTAAAACACCTCGGATAATGTAAAGTCTAAATTCTTCTTCAAGATTGCTTTTATAAGACTGGTGCATCCCCACACCTTTCACATGATCTTCCAAGTTCTGCGGTGTGCATATAAGAGTAGTTTTATGTCCTCACCCAGAGACACATTATTGATAGATTAAGAACCACCTTGTGCCATCCCATAATGTGATAGACTGGAAGATGGATGAAATTCTGCAGCTAAAATGGGAGTTTCGCAAGAATCATAACGCTTCAGTGGCTGAAGTAGGGGAGAAGATAGAAGGATGGTTTTCATGGCTGAACCCAGTGATATGGTTCTCAGGTCTAGGGGAATGGGTCCAGGAAGTGATCACCAGCATAGGCAAATTCTTGATCCTTATACTAATTGTCATCATAACAATTGGCATATGCGTCTGGTGTGTTCCTATTGTGTTGAAATGTGGAAAATGTAAAAACAGAGTAAAACGTAAGAATGAAACTATGATGGTGGTCAGTAATGACAATATGTATACCGAGGTAAATATAGAACTGTATTACAACCCTGAACTAGGAAATACTATCGTTTGATGTATTATATTTAGACATGCATAGAATGTATTATTGATATGTTATTTATAGAACACCTCAGATAATGTAAAGTCTCAATTCCCCTTCAAGACTGCTTTTATAAGACTGGTGCATTCCCACACCTTTCACATGATCTTCCAAGATCCGCGGTGTGCACATAATAGTAGTTTTATGTTCCCATCCAGACACATTATTGATGGGTTAAGAACCACCTTGTACCATCCCACAATAACACTAATTAATATGTAAATGTAAGCCTAAATTAAATTCTAATAGCTGATTGTGATAGCATGTTGTTTGCTATCAAAGGATGGACTGTCGAAGCTGAATAATTGGCTGAGACAAGTTCAGTTTAAAATTTAATCGCGGCGACGCCATCTTGCGACTGGCCGCAAGACGGCATCTTGAAAATGAGATCGCAAGACGCCATTTTGCGAATGGCTGCCTAAGCGCCATTTTAGATAAACTCACATTTTAGTACATGTGGCGATAATACTATTAGCACTATGCGATTGCATCTTTCACCATTTCTCATACACACATTAATATGCACAATTGCGCTGTTAACTAGTCGCATATTAGAGAATGCATAGGACTTTGTATGAAACCGCTGTTTCATTAGCTTTATGCGCACGCATCTGCCCCAAGTTAACTAGCGTCCTTTTATGAAACCCCGAATACTCATACATTACATATTTACACATAAGGTTTAATAAGCTTTAAGATATATGATTTAAGTTGGTTCAGTTAATATAAACGCTGTGAAATAAAGATATTTGATAACTAAGGTTTTATACATGCTAAACAAGCCGTGTTTGGTTTCGTACTGATGCGTACTCTTTCCACAGTATTCCGGTGTTATATCGGTGGGGAGATCGCATCATGCATTCTCGAGTTATGGATCGCAGAGACTTCAAGCAACAAAATGTATTAACTGTTAGGACGTTAAAGGGGGCGGGAAGGGAAAGACCCCCAGCTGTTAGAGGCAGGGAGAGTCTATTTGAACCAGCCTGTTAAATGCTCTGTAACAGATGCTTCTCCCCTGGGAACCAATGACATCAGCAACAAACTTCTATTGTCCTGTCTATTCTGGGGGGGTATAAATATGTGTGCTCAAACGCTGGGTTCTTAGTCTTCATGCTGAATGCTGAATGACGAGGGGTCTCTTGCTGATGCCTATCTTTGGGTCTGGAAGTGCTGCGTATGTATAGTGTACTTGGGTCTGTATAATTCCTTTTGCACCTAAATTGTGTCTGGATCAATTGCGTGTAACTGTCTGAACTTTTACTTGAATAATACTTGTGCTTTGGAACCACAGATTCCAGGTCTAAGTCTTTATTTACTTTATGACTGCGTACACAAATTAGCATCATCCTTAGAAAGTATAGGCAGGTTATTAGAAGGTATAGGAAGGTGTGTATAGAGGTTCTGATCCAGTATCGTTAGGGCATGCTAGTTATGCTGTAAGGGCATGCTAGTTATGCTGTAAGTGTAAGGGCATGCTAGTTCTGCTGCAAGGGTATGCTAGTTATACTGTAAGGGCAGGCTTGTCTACCCTCCCGATTTGGCCGGGAGCCTCCCGATTTTCGGGTGCCGCTACCAGCCCCCCGGAAAGGCAGACAAGCCTCCCGGAAGCCGGCATCCCTCCCTATCATAAGCAGAGTTAATGTCAAAACCCCCGCAGCGGGGGGGCCCGGTGATGCGATTTGCGCTGAATTGCGTCATCGTAGCCCTGCCCCCTGCTTCACAATGGTGAAATTAATGGCATTGTAAAGAGGGGGCAGGGCCACGATGATGTGATCATGTGGCTCCACCCCCAAATGTGATGTCATGGCCAGGCACGGCCCCCACTTTTAGCCGACAATCAGCTCCCTCCCGGATTGAGGGAAATGATTGTCGGCAAGTATGTGTAAGGGTATGCTAGTTATGCTGTAAGGGTATGCTAGTTATGCTGTAAGGGCATGCTAGTTATGCTGTAAGTGTAAGGGTATGCTAGTGTAACCTCTATTTAGGGTTAATCCAGCAAACAGGTGATATGACTATATGAACTGTGTTAAGATTTTAAATATAAGTATTATTTTATAACTAATATCTCTGTTTAATGGTTAATATAAATATAATTGTACCACAAATATGTAATAATATGTGTACTTATACATAATTGGTGGTGTGGCCAGAATCATCCAGAAAGTTCTGGATGCCTAAAACCAGTTAGAGCTAGTTCTGTTCACTGTGCACACTGACACTGAGGAGAAGTGACAGTTGGAGAGAGGGGTCAGTTAGAGCTAAGCTGACCTGAGGTGACGACTGAAAGAGGCGGGAGTCTGAGTCAGGTACCTGATATAGAGAGACGGAGCCCATGCTCTCTAAAGTGGAGAGCAGATGAGGAGAAGTGATGAGCGGCGGCCATTGAGTAGGGGGATCAGAGCAAATTTCTGCCCCTTTAAGCAAAGAGAGAGCTTACCTAATGTCTAAGGGGAGCAGCCAGAGATGTCAGTAACCGCTGGTGCTGACTGGAATACATCGGGAGAGGTCTGTAATCTTTCTACAGTGACAGCCCTATATTCTCTTCTTACTATATCTATTAACTTATACACGGAAAAGATCCTCTAACATATCATACTATGGGCATAATTGTGAAGGCAGAAACGTACCCTGCAGCCCTCCTCAGTGATTAGTGAAATAAGACTGCAGCATCTGTGTATATCAGTGGCGTAACTAGGGCAGGGCGAGCAGGGTGCGTGCCCTGGGCGCCGTGGGACCGGTGGCCAGGGGGGGCGCCGCCGGCCACAGTACTGGCCCGCCCTAGTTAGCCAGTGTAGCGCCGACCGCAGTGAGTGTGGTCAGTGCTACACATTTACACAGGACCGGCGCTAGGCTTCCAGCACCGGTCCTGTGCTGCACAGCTGAGCCCCTTCCCTCCCCCTGAGCGCTTGCCCAATAGCGCCAGGAGGAGGGTGGCAGGTGGGCTCAGGCTGTGCATAACACACACATCGCCGCCAGCACTGGCGGCGATGTGTGTGTTAATCAGCAGCCAATGAGAGTCAGACAGACTCTCATTGGCTGCTGCACACACATCGCTGCCGCCGAGCTGTAAGGGGCACTGCATATGGGGGACCACTACTGGGGGCCTGTATAAGGGGAACTAATCAGGGGCTGCATAAGGGGGATCACTACTGGGGGTACAGTATAAGCGGCACTACTGGGGGCCTGCATAAGGGGGACCACTACTAGGGGCACTGCATAGGGGGGGCCACTACTGGGGGTACAGTACAAGCGGCACTACTGGGGGCCTACATAAGGGGGACCACTACTAAATGCACTGCATAGGGGGGGACTGTATAAGGGGCACTGCATTAAGGTGCAAATGGAAAGAAATGTTCCCAGTGACAAGAAAGGGGTGTGTGTCATGTTGACACGGCCCATTTTTCAGTGGCCATGCCCATTTTTCAACCGCATGCGCACATAGGGGGGGGCCTCCATTTTAAAATTTGCCCTGGGCTCCAAATACCCTAGTTACGCCACTTGTGTATATCTAATACTAGACTGCTTACTACTATTATATCAGGAGCTCTGTGACAGAACGCAGTCACACGACCTGGAAGTCAGTCAGCTTCAGCCAGAGCCGGACAGGTGTAAGTCTTCTATAACCTCATTGAGGCATTCACTAAGTACAACAGCCTAAGAAACAGCCTTACATTAAGTGACTGAGTTCACCTGTCTCACTCAGGATATATACAGACAATATTCACATTACATATAATTATATATACCCCTCAAAACTACAGCTGCAGCTTAACTTTGTGCATCACATCACCTATATTTAGGTTGTAATACTATTCAGTGGAGGATATTCCCTTGTGCAATCATCACCTGCAGGAAGATAACAAAACTATTATTTCATCCAGCCTTGATAAGTCCATATATATATATGCATACTGTATATATATACACTGTACATCAACTTTATTCACACAGTGATTGTTATGCTAACCAACTTCTCAGTATGGAACATGTAATGTGAAAGTAAAGAAGGATCAATAAGTTCTGATAGCCATTTATTTAAGGGTTAATACTTTAGCTGCCATAAATTATCTTTTTCTGGTCCTTAGTTTGAAGAAGCAAAACAGAGGTAAAGGATTGACCAGTATTTATTTTAAAGAACAATATAGTTATTTATATGTATTTACTAATATTGTGGTAACATTGTAAGTGTATTAGAAAAGGTAAACCAATAGGTACAGAAACTATTAGAGTGGAAACTAAGCTGTGGGTGGGTAATGTGTATCTAACCCAAGAGTTTGTAGTTATATATATATATATATATATATATATATATATATACACAGTATATACATTTAAATTAGTGAAGGAAGCATATAACTAAAGATTATAGAATAGGGGTCCTCACCCATATTAAAGTATGTAGTAGGAGTGTTATTTTCTTAATCCATTTGTAAGTGTAGATATGTGCTTGAGGTTTAATGGAACATTGTGTAACTAATGTGACCATCATTTTTGTGTGATTTATGCATTATATTATTGGGCATTCTCAGTATAACCCTCTTTCATAAGATCTGCATCCTGAAACGTTCCAGCGTAATAAAGTCTGTATTTGTATCAGATATATGTCATCAGTAATTTGTTTATGACCGGGTTTGGTAAAAGGGGAAAACCTTTCTCAAACACTCTCTCCCACAGATAGGGGTTCTCCCAAGCCAGCCCCTGGTAGCTAGCTATCGTATATATAAGGCTTGGGTGGAGGCACTATAGCATTAGCCCAAAAGCATAGCAGACGCACAGATAGTCTGAATACCCTAATTTAATACTAAAGTAGGTTTACACTAGTTATGCTGTAAGGGCATGCTAGTTATGCTGTAAGGGCATGCTAGTTATGCTGTAAGTGTAAGGGCATGCTAGTTATGCTGTAAGGGCATGCTAGTTATGCTGTAAGTGTAAGGGCATGCTAGTTATGCTGTAAGTGTAAGAGCATGCTATTTATGCTGTAAGGGTATGCTAGTTATGCTGCAGGGGCATGCTAGTTATGCTGCAATTGTAAGGGTATGCTAGTTATGCTGTAAGTGTAAGGGTATGCTAGTTATGCTGTAAGGGCATGCTAGTTTTTTTTTTTTTCCATCAATAAATTTTTATTGACAATAAAATAGAAAAAAAATGGGTACAGAAAAAGGAGAAAGGGGCATAGGGGGTAAAAGAAAACACAATAACAATGAAAATTATAAGGTATGAACAGGACATCCATAAATATCTAACAATTATTACAATGCAAAATATAGCAAATAGATAGGCTAACCATCTGAATCTCCCGAGGGAGGTTCATTTAGATTGCAAGGGGAAGACGGGTCCAGAGGGCTAATTCTCGCAGAGGGGGCACCTCTACCATCAGTGACATAAATATGCCATGGGTACCACTTCACAATAGGTGAAGACGGAGCCTTAGAGTAACTAGCATCCCTAGTCTCCATTTCGAAATTAAATTGAGTTTTTCTAACAACTTTGGCAAATGGGGGAGAGAAGGTGACTTTCAGTGCTGGGCTATTGTAGCCCTAGCAGATATTAAAATATGACCAAGAACATAACGAGCAGGTTTGGGAATAGTGAGAGGGTACCAATGTAAAAGGGCTAGAGAGGATCTAGAGGCAATGTGAGACCTAAAACTTCCTGTTTAAGGGAAAATACTTCTGACCAAAAAGGGCGTAAAGAGGGGCAGTCGCAAAAAATATGAAAAATCGTACCTTCAGAGTGGCATAAACGCCAGCAAAATTTAGAAACCGTAGGCCATATCCCATGTAGTTTAGTAGGTGTCAAATATAGTCTGTTTAGGAGTTTAATATGCATTTCAGCATGATTAGTGCATTTAGATGGCGAAAAAGAGGCTAAATGGATAGATTCCCATTGTTTAAGGGTAAAGGAACATTGAAGATCAGCCTCCCATCGAAGCTGAACAGAAGACTTGGTCATCTGGTCAGCAGGAGACAACAAAGTACCAAAAGGAGATGGCCCCACGGGAAGAGGATCTAGAGAGTCTATGTAGAATTTGGTCTGGTGGTATTTGGAGCATGGAGGGGCCGGTACCAAATTGAGCTATCCAATGATGAATTTGAAGATAATAAAACCAAGCTGATGGGCCCAATTCAAATTTGGCACATAAATCAGAAAATGGTAAAATAGAGGACGGGTAAAGAAAATCTGCTAGGGACTGAGGGGGTCATTCAGACCCGGTCGTTAGCGCCGATGCGCTCGGACCGGGTCGATGGCCCCCCCACAGAGCATGCGCACGACGGCGCCGTTGTGCACATGCGAGACCCACTACGACCGACAGCGCCGGTTGTAGCGGGTCTTGATCCAAAGGGGGCGAGCTGTCGATGTTGATTGACAGCTCGCCCCGTTTGGAAGGCGGGCCGGAGGGGGGTGGCAGCCCAAACGGGGGCGTTCCCATGGGAACGCCTACCATTTGGGGGCGGCCCCACTGACATCACTAGTGATGTCAGTGGAGAGCTTCCGGCTCAGACAGTTGAGGAAAGGAAGCCGTTGCTAAAAATCCGGGCTGAGGGGCCAGTGTAAAGAGCATTGATGGAGCTAAGGATATCGCCTTGGAGTCCAAACCTGTATAACACTTGGCGCATATAGTCCCAGTGGAGTCTGTCGAATGCTTTTTCAGCATCTAGTGATAAGAGGAGAAGTGATCGTTTATTATGTGAGGCCCATTCCACCAGGTCCAGAACCCTACGTGTATTGTCGGGAGCCTGACGTCCAGTAACTAAGCCCACCTGGTCAGGGTGTATTAACTGAGGAAGTAGTGGATTCAGACGATTAGCTATTAATTTAGCATAGATTTTAATGTCCGTGTTAAGAAGTGCTGTAGGTCTGTAGTTGTTACAGTCAGAGGGGTCCTTGCCCGGCTTCGGGATAGTCACAATTTGTGCCTCCACCATTTCGGCTGGAAAGGAGCCAGTTTTAAAAGCCTCTAGATATAGCTGTAAACGGATTGGGGAATGGACGCCTCTGAATTCAGAGTAAAAAGACTTAATAAAGCCATCTGGGCCCGGGGCCTTACCCTTAGGGACTTGCCTATTTACAGACTGTATCTCCTCCAGTGACCAAGGGGCATTTAAGGATGCCAGGCTACCTGCATCTAAGGTAGGAAGAGACAAACTATCTAGAAAAGAAGAAATAATAGGGGTTGAGGGGTGGAGGGATCTTCAGACAGGTTATACAATTTTGCATAGTATTTTGAGAACAGATTGGGAATGTCGAGGGGATTAAAGCATTTGGAACCGGTGAGGGAGAGAAGACACTTAACCATATTTCTGGCTTGGTGATCGCGGAATTTACGAGCTAAAACGCAAGAAGCTTTATTCCCGGCAGTATAGAACTTGTGACGTAATCGAGTAAGGGCTGAGTGCATGCGGAGCATAAACAGTTTCTGGAGCTACTGTCGGACCTCTTGCAGTTGTTTTTACGTAACAACCTAGTAGGGTGGACCTGATTCTGAGATTCCAAGGATCGAAGGGAAGACTCCAAATCGATTTGTGATTTACGGGAGTGAGCTTTAAGTTGAGCACCTTTTTGGATAGAGGTGCCGCGAAGTACCGCCTTCAGGGCACACCAATATGGAAAAACTGAAGTGTCTGAAGGCGAGTTGGTCTGAGTATATAGCATAAGAGAATCCGTAAGAGCCTTTAGAATATCAGGATCATGGACATGGTAGTCAGGAAAACGCCAAGGGCGTGTAGGGAGAAAATGTTTATCAGTACTCCAGGACCATAGGAGGGGAGCATGATCAGACCAAGTGATGGGGAGAATTTTAATTTTCTTAGTGGACTGGAGGATCCTTTTATCCAGAAGAATAAGATCTATTCTGGAGTAGCTATTAAGTCAAACTCAGCTAACAGTTTCTTAAAAGCAAGTGAGGGGCCCAAATCACGGGGGGAAGAAGAGTGTCCCTGCGAGGAAGAGCGATCTAGTTTGGGGTCAAAAACTAGGTTAAAGTCACCCATCAGTATTAGGGCGCCTTGACGGACCTTAGCAATTTCTTCAAAAATTTCTCTCAGGAAAGGGACCTGGCGAGAATTGGGAGCATATATAGAGACTAGGGTAACTGGAACTTCCTCAACAATGCCAGTAAGGATTAGGAAACGCCCATTTTTAGCTTCAATTTTCCTATGTAGTACAAATGGGGTATTTACATGAAATAAAATATCGACCCCATTCCATTTGGATATGCCATTAGCGGTATAGCAGGTAGGGTACCTATGGTGTTTAAATATGGGGGCGCAGCAGAAGAGAAATGTGTCTCCTGTAAGGCCACAATATTTGCTCTATGTTGATGAAAAGTGGAGAGAGCTAATCAACGTTTATGTGGGGAGTTAAGTCCCTTGACATTTAGGGAATAAACCTTAACCATTTATAGTCATACAGTTGTGTGAGCACCGTGGATGTACCTGTCATGCAAACAAAAGAAAAAAACATATCTTTAAGAAAAGGGAAAGAAAAAAAAGGGTAAAACAGAATCAAATCAAACAGCCCAGTATATCGGGCCACAGTAGTTGCCATGGGGGAAAAAAACGCAAAATGGTTAACATGTGGGGGGTGGACTGTTCCAATACCCACCCAGAGACCTCATATATAAAAACATACAAACATTGTAAAACATAGAAAATACAATATTGGCAGTATATATCATATATGATTGAAAATGGAACTATCAGTACTGCCGAGGAAAAGAAATAAAATAGAAACAGTATAAACAGTACAATATCAACATATAAGACATTTCTCAAAACCTATACGTGAAATTGACATCCTACTTACTATAGCAAATAGGATGTAATAAAAATATGAGATATGGTAAGAACTTACCTTTGTTATCTCTATTTCTACGAAGTCCATAGGGTTCCACAGGATACCTTTGGGTATAGGTGTGACGTCAGTCATCGGGCACCATAGAGTTAAGCTTTCAGCCTCCCAGGATGCACTAGGGTCCCCCTCCTATACCCCGCCCCCGAGCCAAGGCATCTCAGTTTTGTACCAAGCCATAGGCCGAAGGAGGCGAAGGAAGAGAGAGAAAAAAGATCTGGATACACACAAGAATCACATTCTCACCAGAGGGAGACGAAAAAACCGGTGACCAGAGCAAAGCCCATCTGCAGCACAGGTGCAACAGGGCGGGAGTCCTGTGGAACCCTATGGACTTCGTAGAAAGAGATAACAAAGGTAAGTTCTTACCATATCTCATATTTTCTACTTCAGGGTCCATAGGGTATCCACAGGATACCTTGGGGATGTCCCAAAGCAGTTTCCTTTAAGGGTGGGGACGCTCCTGTGCTGAAAGGAGAATCCGCTGCCTGAAGGAAGCATCCTGAGAGGCGAAGGTGTCAAACCTGTAATACCTCACGAAGGTATGGACAGAGGACCACGTAGCAGCCTTGCAGATCTGGACTGCAGAGGCACCACGTCGAGCTGCCCACGAAGGACCCACAGACCTAGTGGAATGAGCCTTCACAGAAGGAGGAACTGGCAGGCCTTCATGAAGATAAGCTTCAGAAATAACCATACGGATCCAGGCTGCCAAAGTTTGCTTTGAAGCAGGCCAACCCTTTTTACGGAAGCCATAGAGGACAAACAAGGCGTCCGACTTCCTAAATGAAGAAGTGCGGTCAACATAAGTCCTCAAGGCCCGCACAACATCCAAAGTGGCCTCACCCACTGAAAGGCCAGGTGAGTTAAAAGCCGGAACAACTATTTCCTCGTTAACATGAAACTGGGAAACAACTTTGGGAAGAAATTCAGGACGAGTGCGTAACACTGCCCTGTTCCCATGAAAAATCAAGAAAGGGGGTCTACAAGAAAGAGCCCCTAAATCAGAAACACGTCTGGCCGTCTAGCCATTTAAGATCCACTGAGCCCATTGGTTCAAACAGCGGTCCTTGGAAAGCCCTCAGGACCACAGTCAAGTCCCAAGGTGCAACAGGTGGAACAAAAGGCAGCTGAATTTGCAGAACGCCCTGCATAAAGGTGCGCACATCAGGGATTGTAGCAATCCTACGGTGAAACCAGACAGGGCCGAAACCTGTACCTTCAAAGAAGCAAGGCGAAGCCCATGGTCTAGTCCCGCTTGTAGGAAGGCGAGTATCCGAGACAGATGAAACTCCCGCGGAGCATAACCTCTCGGTCGACACCACTGGAAGAACGTATGCCACACGCGATGGTATATCCTCGCGGAAGACGGTTTCCGAGCTCTTAACATGGTACGCACTACAGAGCTGGAAAACCCCCTGGACCTTAACATGGCCGTTTCAACAGCCACGCCGTCAAAGACAGCCGAGTCAGGTCCGGGTGAAGACAAGGATCCTGCGACAGAAGGTCCGGTCGTAGCGGCAACTGCAGAGGACTGTCCATGGACAGACACTGAAGGTCTGAGAACCAGTGTCATCTGGGCCACGCGGGAGCTATCAACAGGAGCGTCCCTCCTTCCTGTTTGAATTTCCGGATTACCCGTGGAAGAAGGGAAACCGGAGGAAACAGGTAAGCGAACCGGAACGTCCACCGGACGGACAGAGCATCCACCAGAGACGCCTTTTCGTCTCTTGTCCGAGACCCGTACACCGGCAACTTGTTGTTGTGCCGGGACGCCATGAGGTCGATCTCTGGAAGACCCCACTTGTCCACCAGCAGTTGAAAAACGTCCGGGTGCAGGGACCATTCCCCCGGATGAACGTCCTGGCGACTGAGAAAGTCCGCCTCCCAATTTAGCACTCCCGGGATGAAGACAGCTGATATAGCCGGAAGATTGCGCTCCGCCCATACCAGGATCCGAGACACCTCTACGAGAGCTGCCCGACTTCGGGTTCCTCCTTGCCAGTTTATGTAGGCCACGGTGGTAGCGTTGTCTGACTGGACCTGCACTGGGCGACCCTGGAGAACCCGATGTGCCTGCTGGAGAGCATTGAAAACCGCTCGGAGTTCCAAGATGTTTATTGGAAGCTCTGCTTCTGTCAGAGTCCACGTGCCCTGGAACAAGTGTGGACCCGAAACTGCTCCCCAGCCCCGAAGACTGGCGTCCGTTGTCAACAGGACCCAATTCGGTACCCAGAACGGACGTCCCTTGTTGAGATGGGTCGTCTGCAACCACCAGGCAAGGGACAGGCGAACCTCCGGGGTGAGCACTATCGTCTGGGATTTTAGAGACTGAGGCAGTCCGTTCCATTTGGACAGGATCAGGTGCTGCAGAGGTCTGGAGTGAAACTGGGCATATTCCACCATGTCGAACACCGACACCATGGAGCCCAGTAACCTCATTGCCGAGTGTAGAGACACCCGGCGGCTGTGCAGACAACTGCACACCCTCGACTGTAAGGCAGAGATCTTTTCCCCCGTCACAAAGATCCTTTGCTGTCCCGAGTCCAATAAGGGTCCGAGGTGCAGAATCCGCTGAGACAGGATTAGAATGGACTTCTGCCAGTTTATTAACCAGCCGTGCCGTTGCAGTAGCGCAATGGTCAGGTCCAAGTGGCGCAGAAGGAGCTCCGGAGATCCTGCCACTAATAGAAGGTCATCCAAGTACAGCAACATGCAGACCCCCTGCAGCCACAGGGAAGCCGCCATGACCGCCATCACCTTGGTCGGAATCGAAGGACGTCTCCAACGTATCCGCCCAGCGCTTCATAGCTCTGGCAACCCAGCAAATGGCCATAGCCAGCCGCGCTGCCCCCCCCGCAAGTGAATAAGCGGACTTCAGGCAGATCTCCACCTTGCGGTCCATAGCATCCTTAAGGGAGGACATGGATGGCATTGGTAATGTGGCACTACGGACAAGACGTGTCACATGAGAATCCACCTGTGGAGGGGATTCCCACTTAGCAAAATAATTATCCGCAAATGGCAAAGCCACCGCCAGATGCCTCTGCGGCTGGTATCGCTTGCCATGCTGTTTCCAAGCCTCCTCTAAATGGTCCACCAACTGACCCGAAAGAGGAAAGACTGTGGCGTCACCCTTCACATCCTTAAAAAAGGCATACTTGGATTTAGCCGCTGGGGGAACTTCGTCCTCAATCACCAAGGCTGTGCGGACTGCCCGAATAAGTCCAGGAATATACACCTCGGACCTAGCGTCCGCTTCCTTAGTACGGAGGGGTCCTGATTGGAAAGATCCAGAATCTCCCCGTCAGACGTCCCTTCGTCATCCTCATAAGGAGCCGACAGAGACTCCACCGGCCGTTTATGTGGCCGCATCACAGACTCCCCTTGCAACACATCTGACAAGTGCTGTACAGAACTCGTCAGGGAGTTAACCCACGCCGGCTCCTGAGAAACCGGGAGAGGGGAAATAGGGAGACTGCGGGGTACCACCAATTGTCTTGGGAAACCCTGCATGGGTGACAACACCACTGATTGCTGGGACAAACCCATCTGCGTAAACGCGGGCTGCGGAGCTAACTGGCCCACTAAGGTTGTAAGCGCCTGAGCGAAACAAGCCCAGGGCGACTCCTGTACCAGTGCTGTAACGGTAATAGGCCGCGCCAATGACAAACACTGCCGGCATAGGCCCTTCGCGCTACCCTCCCCCTCCGCTAAAGGTACTTTACACGTAGTACACTGCAGCCGGAGAGGAAAGTCACTTTCAGACATGATGGTAGAAAGTATGTGACCCCTCTCACCAAATTTTTAAAATGGCGAGAGACCACCTGCAGCACCGCACCGTAAGGGTTTTAGCAGAAAGAACAAGGACAGTAATAAGGCTGACAGTCAGAAAGGAAAGTACAGGCAGCAGCGCTAGCACAGTCACATACAATGCAAAGAAACTCAATTCCTGCACTAATAGTGCTGATAAATCAACTACACAGACACAGAGTCTGGTAGGACACAGCGCAGCATACACAGACCTGACCACAGCGGAGGAGAGGTATGCGGGGGGACCCAGACCACGATGCCTCCGTCCAGACTTCCAGCAGCGTTCACCATGCGTTCTGAAGATGGCCGCCAAGGAGCAGAGAGTAGGCTGGCCTGGGGGAGGAGCGTTGCCACAAGGCCAGTCGGCATGTTGCAGAGAGGGCTGTGTGCAGCGGGGGAGGCGCCGGCTGTGAGACAGGGAAGGCGCGCTCCCTTGGCATGCATTTAACCCCTGGGACGCCGCAGCGCTACTGCTCTGCCGCGGTCCTGCTGTCCCAGGGGGGTAGTGGAAGTGCAGGTTAGTACCTGGCTCCATGCTGCAGCCAGTCCCCAGGGAGCCCCCTGCCTGGGGACTTCTGGACCATGTATCAGCGGGGACCCACCGTGGGACCCGGCTGCTTACCTTGCTGCCCCCCTTGAGTCTGGCCATGGTCCTAAACATCTGGGGTCACCGCTAGCTGTGACCCCAGATGCTTACCAGCATCCCCGGATCGGTATTGGCGTTCTGGTACCGGCGGGGGTGTAGGGAAGACAGCATGGATGTCAAAACTGACTGTCCATGCTGTACTTCCAGATGTGCAGCCACAGCTGCAAAACAAAAACTTCAGGGGCTCTTCATGGCCCCCCTCTAACAGGTGCCTCCGACTCCGGCCGGGCACCGAACTAAACTGAGATGCCTTAGCTCGGGGGCGGGGTATAGGAGGGGGACCCTAGTGCATCCTGGGAGGCTGAAAGCTTAACTCTATGGTGCCCGATGACTGACGTCACACCTATACCCAAAGGTATCATGTGGATACCCTATGGACCCTGAAGTAGAAATAACAAGCACCATAGTCGCAAATCCTGTGATATAACATAGGCCAAAGTTATCAGTAAATCAAGGTCTAAGCCGTCATTACGTCCCAGAGCGGAGTGACCAACAGAAACAGGAACAATAGGAATGTCTCATCCGCAGGGTCAAACATTGTTGGTGCTACAATAGGCTACCAGGTAGCAACCCAGTCCAGGAAAATGCATATGATTCAGCCAATAAAATAATAAATGAGATTGTATAAATCCAGGAAATCTTCATCCAACTTGGGTCCATTCCGACTGAATGGGATTAGGAGACGCTGATGCAATAGAGACAGGGATTTTCCACTCTGATAACAACTTGGCACCGGCCTCCAAAGACGAAATGATGAACGTGGAGCCATCTTTCTGTAACAAGAGCTTCACCGGGAAACCCCAGCGATATTGGATATCATTATTATGAAGAGCCTTGGTGTTAGGTTGGAAAGATCTACGTTTGTTGATGGTATGGATCGAGAGATCTGGGAATAGATGGAGATTAAGGACCTCTGTGTCTTCTGCCAACCGTGCAGCTCTAAGGACATCTTCCTTAATATGGAAAAAATTAAGGCGTAGCAAAACATCTCGGGGGGAACTGCCAGGGGTTGTACGGGGTTTAGAGAGGCGATGGATGCGGTCAATTAACAGGTCGCGGACCTCAGCAGATGGTAATAATTTCTGGAAAAGGGTCAGGGCAAAGTCCTGGAGACCATCATTAAGCACAGATTCCGGGACCCCTCTTATCTTAATATTATTTCTCCTGGATCTGTCCTCTAAGTCAGCGAATTTATCCTTAACCACTGTTAATTCCATCAGGACAGAATTATGGGAGGTGAGAAGATCGTTATGGGAGGACACAAGTTCTTGCATCTTTATTTCTAAATGGTTAGTGCGGTCACCCACATTTGTTACTTCAGCAGATAATTGTTTAACTGAGGTTTGGAAGTCAGAGGTGAGATCTGTCCGGAACGCTTGGAGCATCTGATGGAGCGTATGGACTGTAAGCGGTGCGTCAGTAGTGGGGTCCACACTGGTCATGAGACTGGATGGGGAAGCGGCCATAGAGGTGGACGCTACCGAGGTCTTCTTGGCAGATATAGAGTCAGGAGTTTTTTGTGAAACAAATTTAATAGGGGGTGCAAGGGTAGAGAGTTTGCCTCGTTTGGCAGGCATAACGGTCTTCAGAGGTTGGAGGCACAGGTGTCAGAAAAATAGATACTGCACGTTAGTTGGATTTAGAGATGCTGGATTACAGTGTCATATAGGGAGGAGATGGATATATATGTCGGTAAGTAGGTATGGAGTGTTGTAGATCACATTAGGAGGATAGTAGTAGCAGAGGATCAATCAGAAGAGCAGGAGCTGAACAGGTCTCATGGGGGAGGGTAACATAATAGCACTAGAACAGCATGGTGAGGCAAGAGATCACAGCCTTTCAGAAAGGAAGTAAAAAATAAACAGTCAATCACCAACCTGGGTGCAGGAATATAGAGGAGACATGAGAGCTGTACATTAACAGGAGCTGGCAGAGTCTCAGCAGGCAGCATCCAGGTACTCCAGTGTGCTCTCAAAAATTTAGCCCCCGGCTTCTGGAGCTGCAGTAGGCCACAGATCTCTGGACCCCGCAGAATGGTGGCAGAGTGCAGGAATCAGGTCAGGGGGAGAGCGGGCACACGCTGGAGGTGAGAGGAGGCTCAGGGAGGCAGGAGGCAGTGTCTATTTGCCCTTTAGAGCACAAGGACCAGGAGCTCCAAAGAAGTGCTGCAGTCCAGTAAGCCAGTCAGGCCACGCCCCCCAGGGCATGCTAGTTATGCTGCAAGGGCATGCAAGTTATGCTGTAAGTGTAAGGGCATGCTAGTTATGTTGTAAGTAGGGGTGAGCGGGTTCGGATTTCTAAAATCCGAACCCCCCCGAGCCCCCCCGATCCGAGTCCGATCCGAGTCAGGCTCGACTTTTCCCGCCTGACTCGGATCTGAAATCGAGGCAAAACGTCATCATCCCGCCTTCCGAGTCTCGCGGGTTTTGGATCCTATATAAGGTACCCACGTCGGCGCCATTTTCTCACTCGGCTGTGGACAGTGAAGAGGGAGGGTGGGAGTTAGGGCTGTGTAGTGTAGTGTAGTGTAGTGCTGCTGTTGTCCACTACTTCAAAGTCCATAGGGGCTGGCTGTGTTGTGCTGTGCTGCTGTTGTTAATAGGGGCTGTGTCCACTACTTCAAAGTCCATAGGGGCTGGCTGGACTGTGTTGTGCAGTCAGTTCTCCATAGGGGCTGTGTCCACTCCAAAGTCCTGTGCAGTGTCCCAGTCCTAAAGAGGTGCTGTAGTGTTGTCCAGGGGGTGCTCTGTCCATCAGGGGTGCTCCCCCCAAGTGCTAAAAAAATAATATATTTTCTGTGTTTGTGAATTGTGTGCGCAGTAGCCGCACGTGCATCAACAAAGTAGTGCCAAGCGTGCGCCTGTGTCATAAGTAAAGGGCCGGCTGGCTTGACCGTTAAGGGTGCTGTAACCCCCGAAAGTACACTCCAGTCCAAACCAAAAAAAAAATTATTTTCTGTGTTTGTGAATTGTGTGCGCAGTAGCCGCACGTGCATCAACAAAGTAGTGCCAAGCGTGCGCCTGTGTCATAAGTAAAGGGCCGGCTGGCTTGACCGTTAAGGGTGCTGTAACCCCCGAAAGTACACTCTAGTCCAAACCAAAAAAAAAATTATTTTCTGTGTTTGTGAATTGTGTGCGCAGTAGCCGCACGTGCATCAACAAAGTAGTGCCAAGCGTGCGCCTGTGTCATAAGTAAAGGGCCGGCTGGCTTGACCGTTAAGGGTGCTGTAACCCCCGAAAGTACACTCCAGTCCAAACCAAAAAAAAAATTATTTTCTGTGTTTGTGAATTGTGTGCGCAGTAGCCGCACGTGCATCAACAAAGTAGTGCCAAGCGTGCGCCTGTGTCATAAGTAAAGGGCCGGCTGGCTTGACCGTTAAAGGGTGCTGTAACCCCCAAAGTACACTCCAGTCCAAACCAAAAAAAAAATTATTTTCTGTGTTTGTGAATTGTGTGCGCAGTAGCCGCACGTGCATCAACAAAGTAGTGCCAAGCGTGCGCCTGTGTCATAAGTAAAGGGCCGGCTGGCTTGACCGTTAAAGGGTGCTGTAACCCCCAAAGTACACTCCAGTCCAAACCAAAAAAAAATTTATTTTCTGTGTTTGTGAATTGTGTGCGCAGTAGCCGCACATGCATCAACAAAGTAGTGCCAAGCGTGCGCCTGTGTCATAAGTAAAGGGCCGGCTGGCTTGACCGTTAAAGGGTGCTGTAACCCCCAAAGTACACTCCAGTCCAAACCAAAAAAAAATTATTTTCTGTGTTTGTGAATTGTGTGCGCAGTAGCCGCACGTGCATCAACAAAGTAGTGCCAAGCGTGCGCCTGTGTCATAAGTAAAGGGCCGGCTGGCTTGACCGTTAAGGGTGCTGTAACCCCCGAAAGTACACTCCAGTCCAAACCAAAAAAAAAATTATTTTCTGTGTTTGTGAATTGTGTGCGCAGTAGCCGCACGTGCATCAACAAAGTAGTGCCAAGCGTGCGCCTGTGTCATAAGTAAAGGGCCGGCTGGCTTGACCGTTAAGGGTGCTGTAACCCCCGAAAGTACACTCCAGTCCAAACCAAAAAAAAAATTATTTTCTGTGTTTGTGAATTGTGTGCGCAGTAGCCGCACGTGCATCAACAAAGTAGTGCCAAGCGTGCGCCTGTGTCATAAGTAAAGGGCCGGCTGGCTTGACCGTTAAGGGTGCTGTAACCCCCGAAAGTACACTCTAGTCCAAACCAAAAAAAAAATTATTTTCTGTGTTTGTGAATTGTGTGCGCAGTAGCCGCACGTGCATCAACAAAGTAGTGCCAAGCGTGCGCCTGTGTCATAAGTAAAGGGCCGGCTGGCTTGACCGTTAAGGGTGCTGTAACCCCCGAAAGTACACTCCAGTCCAAACCAAAAAAAAAATTATTTTCTGTGTTTGTGAATTGTGTGCGCAGTAGCCGCACGTGCATCAACAAAGTAGTGCCAAGCGTGCGCCTGTGTCATAAGTAAAGGGCCGGCTGGCTTGACCGTTAAAGGGTGCTGTAACCCCCAAAGTACACTCCAGTCCAAACCAAAAAAAAATTTATTTTCTGTGTTTGTGAATTGTGTGCGCAGTAGCCGCACGTGCATCAACAAAGTAGTGCCAAGCGTGCGCCTGTGTCATAAGTAAAGGGCCGGCTGGCTTGACCGTTAAAGGGTGCTGTAACCCCCAAAGTACACTCCAGTCCAAACCAAAATTTTTTTTATTTTCTGTGTTTGTGAATTGTGTGCGCAGTAGCCGCACGTGCATCAACAAAGTAGTGCCAAGCGTGCGCCTGTGTCATAAGTAAAGGGCCGGCTGGCTTGACCGTTAAAGGGTGCTGTAACCCCCAAAGTACACTCCAGTCCAAACCAAAAAAAAATTTATTTTCTGTGTTTGTGAAATGTGTGCGCAGTAGCCGCACGTGCATCAACAAATTAGTGCCAAGCGTGCGCCTGTGTCATAAGTAAAGGGCCGGCTGGCTTGACCGTTAAAGGGTGCTGTAACCCCCGAAAGTACACTCCAGTCCAAACCAAAAAAAAAATTATTTTCTGTGTTTGTGAATTGTGTGCGCAGTAGCCGCACGTGCATCAACAAAGTAGTGCCAAGCGTGCGCCTGTGTCATAAGTAAAGGGCCGGCTGGCTTGACCGTTAAGGGTGCTGTAACCCCCGAAAGTACACTCCAGTCCAAACCAAAAAAAAAATTATTTTCTGTGTTTGTGAATTGTGTGCGCAGTAGCCGCACGTGCATCAACAAAGTAGTGCCAAGCGTGCGCCTGTGTCATAAGTAAAGGGCCGGCTGGCTTGACCGTTAAGGGTGCTGTAACCCCCAAAGAACACTCCAGTCCAAACCAAAAAAAAAATTATTTTCTGTGTTTGTGAATTGTGTGCGCAGTAGCCGCACGTGCATCAACAAAGTAGTGCCAAGCGTGCGCCTATGTCATAAGTAAAGGGCCGGCTGGCTTGACCGTTAAGGGTGCTGTAACCCCCGAAAGTACACTCCAGTCCAAACCAAAAAAAAATTTATTTTCTGTGTTTGTGAATTGTGTGCGCAGTAGCCGCACGTGCATCAACAAAGTAGTGCCAAGCGTGCGCCTGTGTCATAAGTAAAGGGCCGGCTGGCTTGACCGTTAAGGGTGCTGTAACCCCCGAAAGTACACTCCAGTCCAAACCAAAAAAAAATTTATTTTCTGTGTTTGTGAATTGTGTGCGCAGTAGCCGCACGTGCATCAACAAAGTAGTGCCAAGCGTGCGCCTGTGTCATAAGTAAAGGGCCGGCTGGCTTGACCGTTAAAGGGTGCTGTAACCCCCAAAGTACACTCCAGTCCAAACCAAAAAAAAATGTATTTTCTGTGTTTGTGAATTGTGTGCGCAGTAGCCGCACGTGCATCAACAAAGTAGTGCCAAGCGTGCGCCTGTGTCATAAGTAAAGGGCCGGCTGGCTTGACTGTTAAAGGGTGCTGTAACCCCCGAAAGTACACTCCAGTCCAAACCAAAAAAAAAATTATTTTCTGTGTTTGTGAATTGTGTGCGCAGTAGCCGCACGTGCATCAACAAAGTAGTGCCAAGCGTGCGCCTGTGTCATAAGTAAAGGGCCGGCTGGCTTGACCGTTAAGGGTGCTGTAACCCCCGAAAGTACACTCCAGTCCAAACCAAAAAAAAAATTATTTTCTGTGTTTGTGAATTGTGTGCGCAGTAGCCGCACGTGCATCAACAAAGTAGTGCCAAGCGTGCGCCTGTGTCATAAGTAAAGGGCCGGCTGGCTTGACCGTTAAGGGTGCTGTAACCCCCGAAAGTACACTCCAGTCCAAACCAAAAAAAAATTTATTTTCTGTGTTTGTGAATTGTGTGCGCAGTAGCCGCACGTGCATCAACAAAGTAGTGCCAAGCGTGCGCCTGTGTCATAAGTAAAGGGCTGGCTGGCTTGACCGTTAAAGGGTTCTGTAACCCCCAAAGTACACTCCAAACCAAAAAAATATATATTTTCTGTGTTTGTGACTTGTGTGCACTGTGGCTGCACGTGCATCAACAAAGGAGCAGCGCCAAGCGTGCGCCTGTGTCCCATAAGTAAAGAGCCGGCTGGCTCATTTCTTAAAGGGTGGTGTAACCCACAAAGTGCATTACTCTCCAGCAAAAATAAAAAAATATTTTCTGTGTTTGTGTGCGCTTTAGCCGCACGTATATATATCAATATAACATAAATGGAGGACCAAACTTTCTCTGATAAAAATAAAATAGGGAAAGATCAAGAACCACTTCCTACTAGTGCTGTTGCTGCTGCTGGGAGTTGTTCATCATCCCAGAGAGGAAGTAGGAACATCACTACTTTTACTAAACAATTGACCCTCCAACAGTCCCTAGCGATGAGGATGAAGTACGACAGCAGTCATCCTGAAGCAAAACGTATAACTGAGGCCTTGACTGCTATGTTGGTGTTAGACGTGCGTCCGGTATCCGACATTAGTGCAGTGGGATTTAGACAATTGATGGAGGTAGTGTGTCCTCGGTTCCAAATCCCGTCTAGATTCCACCTGCATCCTCAAAGCAGCAGCGACAAGTGTGCGTCTGTCTGTTAAAGGGTGGTGACACCCTCAAAGTGTGCTACACAAACAATTAAAATATTGTTCTTTTTTTTTCTGTCTTTGTGAAATGTGTGGGCTGTAGCCGCACCTGCATCCTTAAAGCAGCAGCGACAAGCGTGCGTCTGTCTGTTAAAGGGTGGTGACACCCTCAAAGTGTGCTACACAAACAATTAAAATATTGTTCTTTTTTTTTCGGTCTTTGTGAAATGTGTGGGCTGTAGCCGCACCTGCATCCTTAAAGCAGCAGCGACAAGCGTGCGTCTGTCTGTTAAAGGGTGGTGACACCCTCAAAGTGTGCTACACAAACAATAAAAATATTCTTCTTTTTTCTGTCTATGTGAATTGTGTGGGCTGTAGCCGCACCTGCATCCTTAAAGCAGCAGCGACAAGCGTGTGTCTGTCTGTTAAAGGGTGGTGACACCCTCAAAGTGTGCTACACAAACAATAAAAATATTCTTCTTTTTTCTGTCTTTGTGAATTGTGTGGGCTGTAGCCGCACCTGCATCCTTAAAGCAGCAGCGACAAGCGTGCGTCTGTCTGTTAAAGGGTGGTGACACCCTCAAAGTGTGCTACACAAACAATTAAAATATTGTTCTTTTTTTTTCAGTCTTTGTGAAATGTGTGGGCTGTAGCCGCACCTGCATCCTTAAAGCAGCAGCGACAAGCGTGCGTCTGTCTGTTAAAGGGTGGTGACACCCTCAAAGTGTGCTACACAAACAATAAAAATACTCTTCTTCTTTTTTCTGTCTTTGTGAATTGTGTGGGCTGTAGCCGCACTTGCATCCTCAAAGCAGCAGCGACAAGCGTGCGTCTGTTTGTTAAAGGGTGGTGTAACCCTCAAAGTGTGCTCCACAAACAATAAAAATATTCTTTTTTTTTTTCTGTCTTTGTGAATTGTGTGGGCTGTAGCCGCACTTGAATCCTCAAAGCAGCAGCGACAAGCGTGCGTCTGTCTGTTAAAGGATTACATTGGTGACAGCATCCAAGTAGGCATGTCAGACAGTCCGTACCTGTACTGGCAGGAAAAAGAAGCAATTTGGAGGTCCCTGTACAAACTGGCTCTATTTTACCTGAGTTGCCCCCCCTCCAGTGTGTACTCCGAAAGAGTGTTTAGTGCAGCCGGGAACCTTGTCAGCGAAAGGCGTAGGAGGTTGCTTCCACAAAATGTGGAGAAGATGATGTTCATAAAATGAATTATCAACTCTTCCAGGGAGACCAGCCTCCAGAACGTACAGAGGGACCTGTGGTTCCAGCAGGGACGAATTAATACTCTGTGAGGATGAGGATGTACACACTGAAGAGGGTGAGGAATCGGTGGATGAGGAGGATGAGGATGACATCTTGCCTCCGTAGAGCCAGTTTGTGCAGGGACAGATAAATTGCCAGCTTGTTTTGTGGGGGCCCAAACGAACCAATCATTTCAGCCACAGTTGTGTGGCAGACCCTGGCGCTGAAATGATTGGTTTGTTAAAGTGTGCATGTCCTGTTTATACAACATAAGGGTGGGTGGGAGGGCCCAAGGACAATTCCATCTTGCACCTCTTTTTTTTCTTTGCATTATGTACAGTTTGGGGCCTAGTTTTTCAATGCCATCCTGTCTGCCACTGCAGTTTCACGCCTAGATGGGTCACGTGTTTGTGCCGCCCACTCGTGTCGCTTAGCATAGTCATCCAGCTACCTCGGTGCAACCTTTTGGACATAAAAACACTATTGTGAGGTGTGAGGTATTCAGAATAGACTGGAAATGAGTGGAAATTAAGGTTATTGAGGTTAATAATAGCATAGGAGCCGAAAAACCTACAAATTCTGTGATTTTAGCTGTTTTTATGGTTTTTTTCAAAAAAATACAGATCCAAAACACAAAACCCAGAACCCAAAACACGGAAGGGTGGTTTTGGCAAAACCAATCCAGATCCAAAACACGAAGAAAGATCCAGATCCAAAACCAAAACACGAAAAGTGGCCGGTGCACACCCCTAGTTGTAAGTGTAAGGGCATGCTAGTTATGCTGTAATGGTATGCTAGTTATGCTGTAAGGGTATGCTAGTTATGCTGCAAGGGCATGCTAGTTATGCTGTAAGGGCATGCTGGTGCTAGTAATACCAAACCTTGGGCCTGATTCAGACCCACTCGCAAGCGGCTGTCCGCTCGCAAGTGGGTCGATGTTGTGTACTGCGCATGCGCACGATGGCGGGAGCTCCGTCGTGCGCATGCACCAGACGCGACGAGCGAAGGACTTTCCTTCGCTCGTTGTGTCTGATCAAAGGGGGCGTGCTGTCGATGTTGATTGACAGCACGCCCCCTTTGGTGGGCGTGCCGGGGGCGTGCCTCCCTGACGGGGGCGTTCCCAAAGGAACGCCTACCGTCAGAAGCCGGCCCACTGACATCACTAGTGATGTCAGTGGGAGTGATTTTGGCTCTGATAGAGCCAAAATCACTCCGGGCCTTGCGGTTGAAAAACTCAACCGCAGGCTCCGGCTCGCAGTGGCAATGGGTTTGCGTACAAATACGAATTAAGCCCATAGTGTGGAACATAGCTTAAAGCAGGATTCATTGAGCCATATGCAATGTAAAGTCCATGGACTTTACCTAGAACATAGAAAGAATCAGAAATGGTGTTTTCACTATATTTGACCTGTTGTTTCTGCCTCCGTTCATTACTTATCTTTAGGGCTGGTAACAGAAATCTCGGGGGCCAAGTACACTGATGTCTCTGGGGGCCCCACCCGCTTATCACCAGCTCAGACCCTGCACCGAAATATACCTCCCCTGCATGTGTTCTATGTGAAGCATGATATGTTAACTGAAAGATATGCCAGCCTTTAAATAAAGTCAAAATACATTATGACTTACCACACTGTCACTAACGATGCAGGCTATATTTATTGTCTGCCGTATCCTCCAAGGTCTTCTTGATGACAGTGCTGTGGATACCTCAGAGATAGGAGGGATGGTGTCTGTAGCCAGCCATCCTCAGTCCTCAGCCTCTCATCACCTTCCTCAGCCCAGAAGCCCTCCATCACCTTCTTTCATCCCCGGCCCCCATCACCTTCCTCAAAATCTTCCTCTCATCACTATCTTCAGCCCAAAAGCCCCTCATCATCTTCTGCAGATCCTCATCACCATTCTCAGACCACCATCACCTTCCTTAGCCCATAACCCCATCACCTTCCTCAGCGCCTACCCCCTTCCTCCGCCGCCTACCCCCTTCCTCCGCACCCAGCCCCTCACCACCACAGTCCACTGTGTGCCTGACAAACGGGGACGATGTGTGGCGGCATGACCTATGACATCACGCTGCCACGTTGCTTACTGAAAAGTCATGTCCTGGGCGCGTCTGAGCCACCGGCAAGCTGAGCCCAGCGCTGCCCGGGCCAGGCTACAAGGGAGCTGGGCAGCGGATATGAGTACCGGCGGCCACGGCGAACTGGCTGGAGCACTGAGTCTGCCATTCGCGGCCCAGCTTTGTGGCTGTCTGGGCCTCGGGGCCCCTCTGGACCTCGGGGCCTGGTACGGGTGTACCCTTAGTCCCCCTCTGTCGCCAGGCCTGCTTGTCTTTGAACTATGCTCTATGTATAGTAATGAGTGATTTCATTTGTAACATTTATGGACAATGTGTATGTAAGCTGGCACACATAAAATGGTAGTGCTTCACTCAGCAACTAATCTGATTCTAGCATTTATCATATGCAGTATAGAAAATGAAAGGTTGTGTTCAGAGGCGGATTTAGACCTCATGGGGCCCAAAGCTAGATATCAGTTTGGGGCCCCGCTCCCTCAGCTGCATGCAAACACACACACACACACACACACACACTCCCCCTAGCTAGATACACACACAGGGCCTGACTCAGACCTGCTCGCGAGTGCTCAGCGTACTGCCCGTACTGCAGCTCCGTCGCAACGGGTCCCGCTACAAGATTGGGCGGCTGTCGATGTTAATTGACAGCTCGCCCCGTTTTGTAGGTGGGGAGGGGGGGTGGTTGCACAAATGCAGGTGTTCCCTTAGGAACGCCTGGCATTTGTGGGCGGCCCTACTGACATCACTCGTGATGTCAGTAGTGGACTTCCTGCTCTATTAGAGCATGAAGTCCACTCAGGCTTGTGAGAGCTGAGACCCTACGACAAGGGTCTCCTCGCAAACCCGATGGTCGCGATAATCGCGACCATCGCCATGGCCGCCCACAAAAACTGTGGGCGGTCACCCACAGCTTAGCGAGCGGCCTGGAGGACATAAAAAATAAATAAATAAACCCCGCCCTGATTCAGAGCGAGCGCTCGCAAACAGCAAGCGCCTCTGAATCAGGCCCACTGTCCCAAAGCCGCACACACACACTGCCCCGGCTCCTGGCAGCAACAGGTGAGAGGGAACAGGGGGGTGAATGCTCCCATTCAGGCTCCTGGTGGAGGAGACAAGGGAGAGGGAGCAGAGGGGAGAGAAGATGCGGCAGCAGGGTGAGGAAAGAGGACACGGCGGGGGACAGAGCCGACACATCACCGGGGAAAGTATGCAGTGCACGGGAGACAGCAGCAGGGGAAGGAGAGAGGACATGGGGGAGACAGAGCAGACACCAGGGAAAGGATGTGGGGGTTTACACACAGTAGCGGGACACTGGCTGCGGGAAAATCCATAGGGACATGGCAGGTGTAAGGGGGAAAAGTATTACTTTTCCCGAAAAGCTGACTCAGCAAAAAGAGCAGCTTCTCGGAAGTGATACTTCTATTCGGGCAGCATGATGAATGCCTACAAAACATTTTTTAAACTCGCAGCGAGTTTAAAACATAATTTTCACAAGTGATAATTATGTAATGATATAGAGCCCTGACTGACACACCTTACTAACACACACTGACACAGACACCACTTATTAACAGACACACTTATTGAGACACCGCTTACTGACACAGACAACACTTACCTGCACAGACACACTTACCTACACAGACACCGCTTACTGACAGAGACAACACTTACCTACACAGACACCTCTTAATGACAGAGACTCCTTACTGACATGGACATCCCTTCCTGACAGATACCACTTACTGATACACACACTTGTTGACACAGATACCACATACTGAAAGATTCCCCTTACTGATACATAACTTACTCACAGACACCCCTTACTGACACATATACCCATTACGGACACACACACAACTTACTGACACAAACACACTTACTGACACAGACACCACTTACTGACCAATACCCTTTGCTGACACACACACTTACTGACACAGACTTTTTCATTTATAATGCATTCACACAGCACATGAAGACAAACACCCACCCCCCTTCCACCCCACCGTCTATAGCATTAGCAGGTGGGTGCTGGAAACATCACCCAAACCCCCCTTTCCCCCTCCTCCCAGATTATCGCAGGTGGTTGCTGGAATCTTTTACCTGTATCTCCAAAGGAAGTAGTTTTACCAATGCAGCGCACCCACGGCCCTGACTCAACTCTCCTCTCCTCATAGGCAGCACAGTAGCCTCCTCCTTAATGTCTTTTTCTGCACCATTAGCATTATGCGGGTGTATGCAGGGCCCCCAAGTGGGGCTGGCTGGGCCATTCACCTCCCGTCCAATGCTCTGCTCAGAGCAGACTTCACTACAGTGCAGCAGTGCCAGATTAAGGTTCACAAGGGCCTGGAGCTGAAATTTATGAAAGGCCTATTGTGTGTTGTGGCAGGGAATGTGACCAATATCGGGGTGTGTGACTGGTGATTTGGGGATGTGGCCTGTACAGGGAGTGTGGGGTGTGGCTAGCACTGTGAAGAGCACAGCTAGCACTTATATCAATAGATGAATGTGAGAGTATATCAATGAACAAGGGAAGCACCCCTTGTTGATGTGACCCTATTAAGACAAATCTTGATTTTGTTGTACTAAGCCCATACTTGCCTACTTTTGAAAAAGCATTTCAGGGAGATTGTGAAAGCAGCACCTATGAGCGCGTGTTACAGTGGGCGTGTACTGATAAATCTGAGAGGCGTGTCATACATATGATGGGTGTGTACTGATAAATCTGGGAGGCGTGTCCTAAACCTGACTTACATCCAAATGTAAACCAGCCCAAAAGCAGTCAGTAAGATCTGTTTGTTGATGAAAACACACTAATACCCCTTTTACACCAGAGCAAAAACCTGGGTTTTTGCTGGGTCTACCCGGGTCGCAGCTCAGTGTAAAAGGGTCCCTGAAAAATAACCTGGGTCAAGTGACCCAGCAATCCAACCCAGGTAGCTACCAGGGTTGGACCCAGGAAATGGTGCAGTGTAAACGGTGCAACCCGGGTTATCTGACCTGGATCATGCCTAAAATGAGCGGATTGGTGGTTGTGGAGCATTCACCTCCCACTTTTTATGACCTGACAGGTTTAGCAGGGCAGACCTGAGTTCAGTGTGAACAGGCCTGACCTGGGAGTAACCCAGATCAAAGGTTAAGTGTAAATGGGTCTGACCTGGGTCTGACCAGGGTTGGAACCATGTCCAAAAACCCAGGTCGGACCTGGGTTTTTGGTGGAAAAGAGGTATAATACCCCTTTTACACCAGAGCAAAAACCTCGGTTTTTGCTGGGTCTACCCGGGTCGCAGCTCAGTGTAAAAAGGTCCCTGAAAAATAACCTGGGTCAAGTGACCCAGCAATCCAACCCAGGTAGCTACCAGGGTTGGACCCAGGTAATGGTGCAGTGTAAACGGTGCAACCCGGGTTATCTGACCTGGGTCATGCCTAAAATGAGCGGATTGGTGGTTGTGGAGCAGTCACCTCCCACTTTTTATGACCTCACAGGTTTAGCAGGGCAGACCTGAGTTCAGTGTGAACAGGGCTGACCTGGGAGTAACCCAGATCAAAGGTGCAGTGTAAATGGGTCTGACCTGGGTCTGACCAGGGTTGGAACCATGTCCAAAAACCCAGGTCGGACCTGGGTTTTTGGTGGAAAAGAGGTATAATACCCCTTTTACACCAGAGCAAAAACCTCGGTTTTTGCTGGGTCTACCCGGGTCGCAGCTCAGTGTAAAAGGGTCCCTGAAAAATAACCTGGGTCAAGTGACCCAGCAATCCAACCCAGGTAGCTACCAGGTAGCTGGGTTTTTGGTGGAAAAGAGGTATAATACTTTTCAGAAATTCATAGGGATCATTGTGCCTGATAATAACCAATGCAAGGAAATGACACTAATGATCCCATTTGAATGTATATATCTCTGTTTTTTAATATAACAGCTTCATAATGGGGGTAAGGATGAAATGAGGGAGGTTGCTAGACTCTTCAGGGAGACAGGGAGATTGCTACTATTTCAGGGAGTCTCCCTGACAATGAGGTAGAGTTGGCAAGTATGACTAAGCCTTCTCCCTATATGTATATATTGTATATCGTGCGACCCCTCATCTGTGTATTCTGTACTTTGCCTTTCACCCCTTTCATCTGTATATCTGGCATTGTGCCTACCCTCCCCCATCTGTATGTCCTATGACTCCTACATTGTGCTGTCTGTCCCCTCATATGTATGTACTGCATTGTGCTGTCTGTCCCCTCATATGTATGTACTGCATTGCGCTGTCTGTCCCCTCATATGTATGTACTGCATTGTGCTGTCTGTCCCCTCATGTATGTACTGCATTGTGCTGTCTGTCCCCTCATATATGTACTGCATTGTGCTGTCTGTCCCCTCATATGTATGTACTGCATTGTGCTGTCTGTCCCCTCATATGTATGTACTGCATTGTGCTGTCTGTCCCCTCATATGTATGTACTGCATTGTGCTGTCTGTCCCCTCATATGTATGTGGTGCATTGTGCTGTCTGTCCCCCCATATATATGTACTGCATTGTGCTGTCTGTCCCCCCATATGTATGTACTGCATTGTGCTGTCTGACCCCTCATATGTATGTACTGCATTGTGCTGTCTGACCCCTCATATGTATGTACTGCATTGTGCTGTCTGTCCCCTCATATGTATGTCCTGCATTGTGCTGTCTGTCCCCTCATATGTATGTACTGCATTGTGCCGTCTGTCCCCCCATATGTATGTACTGCATTGTGCCGTCTGTCCCCTCATATGTATGTACTGCATTGTGCTGTCTGTCCCCTCATATGTATGTACTGCATTGTGCTGTCCGTATCCCCATCTGTGTGTCCTGCATTGTGATGTCTGTCTCCTCATATGTACAGTATGTCCTACAATGTGCTGTTTGTCTCCGCATATGTATGGCCTACATTGTGCTGGGGACACTGCATGCTGCAGACAATGTTCCAAACAGCAACTGACCAAGGTCCCGGCCAGACCCTTCAAAAAGCCCAGGAGTGGGTAAAAAATCTATAAAAAAGTTTCCCAAACTCCATAAAAGTCCAGGTTTAAAGGATATTCATGTTTGATTCCAGGTGGTAAAATCATATTGACTGATGTACTAATTAAGCCACTTGTGCTCAATCATGGATATCCTTTTAACCTGGACTAAAATAGAGGAGTTTGGTAAACTTTGGTCTGGTGTGTACTAAATAAAATACTCCTTACCTATTTGGTGGTTTTTCTGTAATGGGGGACCTCTGAAGAAATGGATCCTCCCGCAGCAGACAGCGACTTCAGTTGGTAATCACTATTCATGGTCTGGAAGATGTCTGTTTGTGAAGGAATATAACCATTGTAATTATCATATGTCAGAGGTTCAACAAGACTTGTGCCCTGTGTCCCGTCCAGCCTCCTGCTCATCTCTCCAGCCTCCTGCTCTGTCTTTCAAGCCTCTTGCCCTGTCTCTCCAGTCTCCTACCTTCCAGCCTCCTGCTCCGTGTCTCTCCAGCCTCCTTATCCCTGTGTCTCTTCACTGCATTCTGCCACTCCAGACTCCTGCCTCCAGTCCCACCTTTATGGCAGCCGGGAATAAATCCATCCATGGGGGTAGAGAAATGCTGTGCTGCATTACGTGGAAATGCATTATGTGAAATTGCATATACGCTCTATCCTCAGCCTTTGCCTGCATGCTGCTGCTGGACGGCCATGCAGCATGATTCTCTTAGTAACAGTGATGCTGCATGTAGCAGTGTGCATAGGTTTGCCTTACTATCCCTTTAATCCGGGACACACATGACTTTAGCCAGCCACAGAACCTGTGTAAGTCAAGCTTGGATTTTAATTTTACCTGCTATAAATCAACCACAGAATCTGTATAAATCATAGGTGTCGAAGATTAAAAGGGATATATTGGCAAGTCTGTGTTTAATACAGGATGGGTGGCAATCCTAGTTCCCCTCTATATCTTGTATACCCTCCTTCCCCCTGCCCTCTGTCTTGCATTGTCTTCTCCCCTCTGTCATGCATTGTCCCTCCCCCGACTCTCTCTCTGGCAATGTCCTCTACCCTCTTTCTTGCATTGTTCCCTCCATCCTGACCTTTGTCCTGCAATGTCCTCTGCCTTCATTCTCGCGTTATCATTCCCCCTCTGTTACCGCTGGTCTTTCTCTGCACTCTTGGCTTGTGCTCCTTTGCGCTGCCGTTCCTCCAGGAACAGTACAGCCGCACCACTAGTTGTCAGACTGCATTGACAGCAGCGTCATGATGTCGTCATCTGACGTCCGCAACGCTTCCAGGCCAGTGCACTGGGGCACCGGCCCCAGCAAGAGAGGGGACAGAGTGGGTATTGAATCGGGATCCGGGGCAGGTGATTTGCTGTGGCTCTGCTGTGGGAGCAGGAGATCGGTCCCACGGGCTGCCGCCTATCGTGTGACGCAGCAAGACAAAGCGGCCAGTACAGCAGGCACTTGAGTGGGCAGTAAGTAAGGTGGTACGGCAGCCGGCCAGTACCATCTTACTTGCACAAGTGCAGACACTGTGGGTGTGCATGGAGGGTCCGCGTGACGTCACGTGCTGTGCGCTGTGTTCCTATGGGAAGGTTTTATAGAGGCACGGCAAAGTTATATATTCTGACTACATGCCATTTAGTTTTGTGGGGCCCAGCCACGGGCCCCTTGGGACCCGCCGGGCCCTAGGCAGCCGCTTATGTTGCCTTGTGGCAAATCCGCCCCTTGTTGTGTTATATTGGTTACTATTGTGTTCCCCTTAACTATGCACTAGACTGCATAAAGGGGCTGTTTCTGACTTGGGAGAAAAGTAAAAATGCCAGTAACTTTATACCTGGACAAACCGGAATCAGTATGTATGACCGCCGGCCGCATGACCAGTTCAAATCCCGACGCCAGAAGACCGGCAGCAGTGAGGATCCCGGCAGGGGATTTAGATAAGTAAAACTAACCCTGTCCCATGCTTAACCTTAACCCTCCCTTAAGGGTCCCTAACCTAACCTCCCCCCCTGGTGCCTAACCCTAACCCCCCCTAAGTGCCGAAACCTAACCCCCCCTGTCCCCACAGCCTAAATCTAAGTCTCCCGGAGGGGTGCCTATCCCCAACCTCGACCCGGGGGTGCCTAACCCTAACCCCCCTTCCCCTAGCTTAACCCTAACCCACCGGAGGGGGTGCCTAACCCTAAGTCCCCCCCCCGGGAGCTCCTAGCCTAACCCTAACCTCCCGCAGCTGTCCACGCCAGCCGCCCGGCTTACCTTCATTCGGTATGTCGGGCTCCCGGCATAGGGATAATGATAGGCGTCGGGATTTTGACGCCTAACATTAGACCCCGGCTGGGATTAGACAGTCGGGAAGCCAGCGGTCGGCATTTCAACCATTGGCTTTCTGACTGCATCCCGGACAAACCATGTTGCAATGGAAAGGGGGCAAATATATTTATTTATCTTCATGTAGGGTAAATGATGGCTTCTTTAGCATGTGGCCCACAAATTCTGGGACAGCTTTATGTTTATACTGCAGTTTAGATTTAGGGGGCTATTCATGAAAGCTTGGAGAGAGATACAATTGTGAGAGATAAAGTAACAACCAATCAGCTCCTGTCATTTTCAAACACAGGGCCTGATTCCGATTTGGGAATAGAGTAAGAGTATGTACTGGGTGCAAATACAGTACATACATTTTTGTTTTGCATGTGGTGTAAATACTGGCTGCTTTTGCATGTAGCATGTACAAATGCTGGACAGCTTTATTTTTACAGTGCAATTTAGATTACAGTTTGGAAACGCCGATTCCCCCATCCCAAATCTAAATCTCTCTATACAGTTTATATCTGCCCCACCTGCCCCAAAGCTGATTGGTTGGTACTTTTATTTCTCACAATTTTATCTCTCTCCAAGCTTTCTTGAATACCCCTCTTAGTTTAGACCATGGGTGGGCAATAAGCGGCCCTCCAACCTTTGTTGAAGTACAAATCCCAGCATGCCTTGCAACGTTTTTGCCCACCCCTAGTTTAGACCATGATTGCTGACTCTGGAATTCTCAGGAGATTCTAGTCCAGGTGGCAAGTCACCGCAAATCATATCAACATGGCACAGCCTCCTGTGATTCCAGGCTTTGCATCACTGACACTTGACCAGCCCACTTCATGGGGCAGGGGGTGAGCGGAGGGGGTAGAACAGTGGCCTACCTTTCATTGTGCAGGGACACACCCCACTAAATCTCTTTAAAATTTTCCCCACCTGCAGTGCAACATGATTTTGCTAAGATGCAGTTACTGCTTTTTTGCTCCCAACTCAGAATTGGACTCAAGATGTTTGCAAACCTCTGCTCTGCTCTGTTCAGTATCAAATAAACATAACATTGACTACATTTAAACAACCAAATGGTAGCGAGTAAAGCTTAAGGTCCAGGCACCAGCAGAGATAGTAGGCACTGCTGGGGGTGGCACAGCAGGCCTGCACTGCTGCAGTGATCAGCAGGACTTAGACATGTAAAGGCACTGCTGGTACAATAAAGTTTTTTGGTTTATTTTGGAACAGCGTGTATGATGTCATGAAGTCAGGCCACACCACTGCACTGTAAAGTAGAGGAGCCACAGCAAAAAGAGGAGCGGCAGCCAGAGAAGCCACACAGTGACTGAGGTTGGAGACGGAGGATGCGGGGGCTACAGCTATATTGACATTGGGGACTGGAGAGACAATGCGGGGCTAAAGCAGGAGAGACACAAGGGAGCTGGAGAGATACATTGGACTGGAGAGTCAGAAGGGGGCTGGAGAGACACAAGGGGGCTTGAGCTGGAGATACACTGAGGGACTGGAACTGGAGAGACACAAAGGGCTGGAGAGTCAGAAGAGAGCTGGAGAGACACAAGGGAGCTGGAGAGACATGAGGGAGTTGGAGTTGCAAATTAGGCTGGAGAGACACATGGGCTGGAGAGACACTGGGTGGCTGGAGCAGGAGAGACACTTGGGTTATGGAGAGACACTGGGGTGAAGGAGAGACACAAGGGGACTGGAGCTGCAGAGACATGGGGGATGAAGCTGGAGAGACACAGTGGGCTGAATAGAAAAAGGGGGGATGAGGCTGAAGAGAACTGGGGGAAATGGCTGGAGAGTATCCACAACTGGCATGATTAAAAGTAAAAAAGAGCTAGGGACAGTAATCTTCATTATACTTTTAAGTGTTATTTAGCCAGCCAAGTGCCTTTGTTCCTAGGGAATCAGCATTGTTATTTTTGAGGTACTGTGCAGTACATTGTTTTCACACTACTGTTTTGTCTTTTTAATTACAAGTCAAGTGCTGGAAGTGCACCAATGAGCTCTGCAAGACAAATTTTGCTTCCCTCTAAGTTATTTTCATTATGGAGTCTCTGTAAGCAACAGCTGTTTAATACAACAGGTTATGCCTTGGGGTCTCCTGGGAGAGGAGTTTAAAAGTAGTAAATGAATATGAAATCCTCGCTGTGTTTACTTGCAAGCTGAGTGAGATGGAGAGAAAGTGCCGTGAACAGAACGGTGCTTACTACAGGAGATGGCTCCATCTTTCATGTCATTTCCGAGGGCATTAAGGGAGTAATTTAAAATATAAAACACTACAAATCTTGCTCTGTAATTATAATGCCTCAGCTGATGGGCTGTAATGAAACTTTAGCACTTGCACTGCTGAACGGTTCAATACAAATCTTGGTATATTTCTTTTACCATCTTCTCCCTGCTGTTTGCATTACAGAATATTGGAGAATATGTGAGAATGTTTGTTAAAATTAAATTGGGAAATGTTATTTTTGTTTAGAAATATGGTATAATCGATAGGTTACAGCTGGCTAATACATACAGTATCATAGGATATCATAGGCCAACGAAGTCTTGCTTGTTTTAGCTTGCACCCCATAGAGGTGCGTGCAAAAAACAAGTAACATTTTATACTGTAATGACTGGAAATCTGCACAGCAAGATTCTGATGGAACCTTGTGTGTAATTGAATTGGCCCTAAAGTGTGCTAACATATTTTTTAAGGGGGTTATCCCTTTTTTGACAACCCATTTCATTTCTGCATTGCTATACTTGTTCTTAGACTATTAGGGGTCTGTTTAAGACCCTTCGCATTTTAGCCCTAAAAAGTGTCATTGCTCATCATTGCATATAAGCGATAACTTTGTATGGCTATTTATGAAAATCCTCTTGCCTGGGGGTGAGGCTGTGCCGCAGTGATGCCGGTAGGTGCACCAATCCAGCCCTGCCATTGAAACAGCTGGCCCCCAGGATGAAGGAGGTAAGTCATCTGTGTCGGGGGGCACGGCTATGTGGGGGCATGCCTATGTAATGCACACCCCTCATAAAGACCTACGCATGCCTATGCACATTACCAAAGTTCAGTGAGGGCAAGGGCCTTCTTAACAGCATTGTAGGCCCTGGGCAAAGCAATGCACTGGTCCCCTAACCATCCATTCACGGGAATATAAATGTAAGCAGTCAATAAAAGAAACTTTTAGATTTATTGATACTATCAACAAAATCAATGTTTAAACTAGGGATGTGCGCCGGACCATTTTTGCCGGATTTGGATTTGGTTCTAATTCGTCGTCCGGCTTTGGATTTGGATTTGGATTTGCCAAAATGCGGTGACTGGCTTTGGATTTGGATTTGGATTTTTTTACAAAAATTGACAAAAAAAGCTAAAATCACATAAATTGGTCTTTTTTTTCTTCCTAGAGTATTATTACCCTCAATAACATTAATTTCCAGTCAATTTAGACCATATAACAGCTCATAATATTGTTTTCAACATTATTGGCCAAAGGTTGCAGTGAGCTGACTGGTTCCTAAGCGATAGAGCAGCGGCACAACGACACAGACACCACAGTATAAAGCACATCTATGACACATTGCCACACAGCAGTGGCAGAAATGAAAAGTAGTGCACCCACCCAGTGGTGTACGGCCAGCAGAGTCACAGTACTTGTTTACATAGTGGGCTACGGCCCAAGGAGTCACAGTGCACAATCTTATTCACATTACACCGCACGTAGGGCCTGATTCACATTACACCATAAAGTAGTGTCTCTTATTTATGTTACGACACACAGTAGTGCCCCTTTTGCACAATGCCCACAGTAGTGACCCTTTTACACAATGCCCACAGTAGTGCCCCTTTTACACAATGCCCACAGTAGCGGTGTTCTTTACACAATGCCCCCAGCAGTGGTGCCCCCTATGCAGTCCCCTTAGTAGTAGGGTCCCCTATGCAGTGCCCCCAGTAGAATGCCCCCCAGTAGAATGCCCCCCATTAGCAGGCCCCCCATTAGCATGCCACCCAGTAGTATGCCCCCCTTTAGCAGGCCCCCCCAGTAGTATGCCCCCCATTAGCAGCCCCCCCAGTAGTATGGCCCCCCCAGTAGTATGCCCCCCCAGTAGTAGGCTGCCCCCAGTAGCAGGCCCCCCTCAGTAGTAGGCTGCCCCAGTAGTAGCCCCCCCTGTAGTATGGCCCCCCCAGTAGTAGTAAGCCCCCCCAGTAGTATGGCCCCCCAGTAGCAGGCCCCTCAGTAGTATGGCCCCCCCAGTAGCAGACCCCCCCAGTAGCAAACCCCCCCAGTAGTATAGCCCCCCCCAGTAGCAGGCCCCTCAGTAGTATGGATGCCCAGTAGCAGACCCCCCCCAGTAGCAGACCCCCCCCCCAGTAGTATAGCCCCCCCCACAGTAGCAGGCCCCTCAATAGTATGGACCCCCAGTAGCAGACCCCCCAGTAGTATAGCCCCCCCAGTAGCAGACCCCCCCAGTAGCGCCCCCGGATCTTTGACAAGTAAAAAAAATAAAATAATAAAACTTACCTGATTCCCCGCTCCCGCGCCGTCCGCTCTGCTGTCACACGCTGCGGAGGGAGCCGGAAGACGGAGCTCATGTGTGAGCTCCAGCCGGCTCCCTCCGTACAGCAGCCAATGAGAGTCTGTGTGACTCTCATTGGCTGCTGTGACAAACACACAGCTGCTGCTGGCGGCTGTGTGTCTGTGTAGGGCAGAGCGCACTGCGCTCTGCCCTACACGCGAGGAGACCTGATGTCGGATTCTCTAGTGAGAATCCGACATCAGGAGGCCGCCGTTCAGCCCCGAACGGGGATCCGAGTCAGGCGGTGAACACCCGAACAGGGTTCGGGTGGACTCGGATCCCCAATGTTCGGAGCGGTTCGGATTCCACAGAATCCGAACCGCTCATCTCTAGTTTAAACATAAAAACATGATGTAAACGAGGATTACGGACTCCTCCTCCCTCTTCTTTTCTCCAGCTTGCAGTGCAGTCCTTGCTCTGCACTGCAGCTGTGATTAAAGTATGGAGGCCCCCTGAGAGAGAGGGGCCCAGAGAGACATGCCTTCTGTGTACCCCTTAATCTGGTTCTGTGGCTGCAGGCTGGGAAGTAGGTAGAGAATGCTGCCAGGCTACTCTGAAAGTATGTAATTCACAATCAGAGCAGCCAGGGAGCATCTTTCTCTGCCTGCCTCTCAGCCAACTGCCTATGCATGCAGCGAGCGGCCACACACTCCATGTAGATGCCCTCGGCTTAGCCTGCCCTGGCTGGAATGCCCCTAGAATTGCGGGCCCTGGGCAACTGCCCAGTGTGTATACATTAAGATGGCCTAGGTGAGGGCCTGTCAACGCAAGTGCTGCCTATGCAGTGTTTGATATGAGTGTAAGTAATATTTCCAAACGTAACATTCGCACCAAGTATAAACTGGTATATGTACTGTATGCTTTTTTGATGACGATGATGATGAGCAGCAAACCAAGCATACAGATAGGGGACGAACATACCACAAGATGCGCACAACTCTGCATATAGGTGAATGTACACATTTATTTTCATATATGCAACTCAGCAGCAACTACGGCTGTTTTGCGTTCAGCTGACCATCAGGCCCTAAATGTCCATTAATACTTTGGAGTATGAGTACTGAATAACTCTGTAATCTACACACTACTACAGGTAGTAGGAACATTCTATTTTCAGTTGGGTATATGTTAGAAAGAAGACAGATATCTGCATTAATCAAGTACAAGGGCTGGGCACAGACCACCGCTGTGGCCTGTGTGATGGCAGTGTGCTGTGCTCGATCATTAATCACGTTGTACCATTACATGCCAAGACCCCTACTGGGGAAGTGCTTAGACATATACAAAAAAAAAAAGTAGTGCTTATACTACAAAACACTCAGTAAATATTTAGATATAAAGAAAGTTTCAAAAATGTTTTTGTTCTAAGTATAAAACAGACCCAGAGTTTTTTTTGTTCAAATTTTTACTGCACATTCTTCATCTTCTGTGGGCCAGGTTTAAGCAGTCATCTGTCTATACCGGCCCCCCACCGGCAAGTCATATAATCTACATCATCATGTTTGAAGTGACTAGTGTGAATAGCTCTTCACACTAGTCAGTTCAAGCTGCTGACGTTGGACGCATGGCTCCATGGCATAGACGAAAGATTGCATGTGCCCAATTAATCAAAGCTGAATAATCTGGAGGAAATTAAAGTTCTAGATACACGCAATTAGAGTATGCATAAATATAAAGATAGTATGACAAATATAAAATATAAGATAACATAATGGTGGATTTTTCACTAAAAGGTAAACTATGATCACTTTTGAGGAGCATTATAGAGAACCTGTAATATGTATTGACTTAGGGCCTGCTTCAGACCCGCTCGCGAGCGCATAGTGCTCGCAAGCAGGTCGATGGTCGGGCAGTGCGCACACGCGAGCCCCGGAGACAGTGAGAACTTCACTTGCTTGGGGCTCACAGCAAAATGGGGTGGCTGTCGATGTTGATCGACAGCTCGCCCCGTTTTGTAGGCGGGTCGGGGGGGTGGCTGCACAAACGGAGGCATTCCTAAAGGAACGCCTGCCGTTTGTGGGCGGCCCTACTGACATTACACGTGATGCCAGTAGTGACCTTCCTGCTCTATTAGAGCGGGAAGTTCACTGGGGCTTGCGGTGGACGAGACCCTACCACAAGAGTTTCGTCGCAAGCCCAATGGTCGCTCGCACATTTCCAGGCCGCCCGCACAAGCTGTGGGTGGTCACCCACAGCGATGCGAGCGGCCTGGAGGCAAATTTTTTATTAAAAAATCCGCCCTGATTCAGAGCGAGCTCTCGCAAATACCGAGCACCTCTGAATCAGGACCTTCATTTTTTTGTTGAGTATAGTTTATATGATATATTAATATCCCAGTTTTTATATATTCCCTCTGCCTAGAAAAGGGAATTACAACTTACCAAGTACAGTACCACATGCAAATGACATAACTCGCCTGACTCAGTCGTTCGCCTTTTGACACAGCTCCCCTCCCTCACAGGCATTTGTGAAGGTGCAGGAGGTAATCAAAGCACTGAGCAGGGTTTTTAGTTCTTTAATATAGACCAATATCAAACACTGCTTATAACACATATTTACTACGCCTACAACCAAGCTACTTCTCCCAACCCCCAGACAAGAAAGACCTTTTATTGTAACAAGGAAAACCATAAGTGTGGGATCCCCACTGCCATATTGAAAACTTGCAACATGCTGCTTAGTGCTTTTGGGGACTGAAAAAAACAGCATTTCTATAAGTATATTTATTACATTTAATATAAATATAAAAACCACTTCCTTCTAGCTATAAACAGAAGAGACTAGCAGCCACGCCGGGTTTGGGTGAAGGAGGTGTGGCCTAATCATGGGAGGCGTGGCCACACACCCTTAGAAAAAAAGAAATTGCTTTGCCACGAACGCTTGGGAGTGGGGCGATGTGAGCCCTTCAGCCCGGTGCGTAGCCAGGGGGGGCGTGATCAGTGTGATCGATCCCCCAACAGACAGTCTCCCTGTGCAGCCCAGCACACAGCCCCTGGCTATAAATGGTTCTGGGTTTGTAACAGTCTCATAGACCAAGTCATACCTACCTACCCTCCTGAAAAGGTTGGGAGCCTCCCGAAAATTGGGTGTCGCTCCCGACCCCCCAGAAGAGGGGGCAAGTCTCCCGGCCAGTGCAGCCCGCCTGCACCCCTTGCTTGCGTCCGCTTCCTCCCCCGCCAGCGTCACCACTTACCTGGTCAAAGTGGCTGGGTCGGGGGAGCTGATGACATGATTCGCGCTGAATCGCGTCATCGTGGCCCCGCCCCCGGGTACACAACGCCGATAATATATGCGTTGTGAAGCAGAGGAGGGGCCGCGATAACACAAAGATGTGGTCACGCCCCCTGTTCCTCCCCAAAAACGGGTCACGCCCCCTTTCCCCCCCACTGCAGTGCTGAGCTGGCTGCCTCCTGCGGGAAGAGGCAGCCAGTTTGTCGGCAAGTATGGACCAAGTTTTGCAACAAAAAAAAAAACTTTGTAACTGCAGCAATAAAATGTCTCTGCTACATTTAGGGGCATATTCAGTTGGGCTTGGTTTTTTTTATCCCTGCCGTTTCAAATTTCCAGCGTCCCCGTGAATTTTAATGAGTGCTACAGAATTGAAGACAAATCTTGCATGTGATTTGCATACACACGCGAGAAAGGGCTGGTCCAAAAATCGCACATGTCATATATAAACCTTGCCCCGCATGTTTGTAGCATTCATTTTGTGGAAAACGCGCCAGAAGCCTGCTGACGATACCTGCATACCAGCCTAGTGATATAATTTTTACTTTATCATAAAGTACTTTTATTTACATAACCCACCCCACACATGCACCGCACTGCATATAGTTTATTTTACATACCCAACCCCAGTACCATCGAACACACATTACACAGACCCTCTCAGCGCATACACCCCTATATAACTCCACACACCCCTTCTTTCCTTACAAGACACCCCACTTCAGTAGTTAAGATCATCACCCTTCTCCACCCCTTCCTCCACACACAACAGGTCAGTTCCCCCCTCTCCTCTCATACACCACACACAGCCATCGCATACTCCCCCATACCAGTTTACCACACCCCCACCACTACCCAATCTCTTCCACCACACACATTCCAAAATACCTTATGGACTGTTCACTTTTCCTGGGATGGGTGGAGACTGTTCACACAACATTTACCTAAACAAAAGTTAATCTTGCAGCCTCCTAACATGAGAGAAAAAACTTGCAAGATTTTTTTTTTATTTGAGCGCCAGAAATCAGCCCCGAGATCAATTGAATAGCCATTTTCTATAGTAGTGTGCACGTACAAAGCATGCTCACCCATGTTTTTTGAGTGTCTGAAAAATTATTTTGAGCACGTGAAAACCAGAATCAATAGTATAGCCTGGGATTTTTTGGAGGGTAACATATTGGAAAAAAATAAGGATATGCCTCTTATTTGGAACACAGTCACAGGGAGTGACGAATGGTTGCTAAAATTTATACAAATTCCACATTCCAGTTTATTTATAATAATTATCAGTCAAATGCCAAACACATTTTTATCATCTGCAGTAATCACCGTTGAAATCGGTTGGTAAAATAGATTAAAACTATACGGTACCATATGGTGTATTTGAACAGTTTGTTCCAAACTCCAGGAATAATCCTAAATAGGAAGGTCCCGGCAATAATTATCAGCAGTAGTGGCTATTGTGCACCTCCATGGTAATCTCAGGAGCCGACCACCTACCGCATGCTATGATCAAATGCCGCACCTGATATTCCAAAAGAAGCTGGGTGGCTCTCAGGATACTGCTAGCTCGTATGTTTAATTCTCGGGTACTTTGACTGGCTCTCACAGGAGCACTGAGTTCATCAGCCGTAACATGTACAGTCAGAGGCAGTGACTGCGGGCCAGCTAGCAGTCATGTCACTAGGAGTATACTGGGCTCTATACGCCAACTGGTGGTGCAAACAGAGGTTGTCGTATCAACCTGGGGATCACTTTCAGTGGGCTGAAGAATATATCCAGCAATGGTATGAGAGAAGTAACGCGTTTCATCCATTGCCGTGGAATTTTCAAACAGTGATCCTAGAATTTATATGTAACAGCCAAGAGGCCAGGAGGCCTGTGGAGATCTGTGGAGGCCATGCCAGTGGGCTATACCTGCAGGAAGCAGGCACAGTGACTTTGGGCCTGATTCAGACCCACTCGCAATTGGGCGTACGTACGTTCGGCGTACGTAAAAAAATATTTAAATTCAAGCACTCGCTCGTATTTTCGTGCGCAGCAAAAAATCCGCCCCAAACTCAGCCGACCCCTCCTCTAACTAACGAGCATGCCAAATAGCGTGCGTACATCCCCGAAATGGCTTGAAGGGAACGCACGCACAAGTACAAACCGGAAGTGGGACTGTCAGGTTCCGATGACCTGCTCGTTTTTTCTGCCTACCTCCCTCAATCGTATCATGCCAATCAATGTATCAATTAGCTTAATTGTTTTTTTTTTTTCAACACAATGCAATAAACTTTAATCTTGTCCGTGTTTGTATTTGCTCGCATAATACGTACGGCTGAAACCTTCGCTTTTATTGTTCAAAAGACATGTTAGCCCCAATTAAACAATTGTTCTATTTGTTTGTCTCCCCACAAATTTTCTGTGGTTCATTTCTTTATTTAAATTTGCTTACGCATGTCACTGCATCAAGCCTATCATAACTCTCAAGAGATTTGTGGCCCTGTCGAACACATGACTCATACACTAACCAATAGAATTTGTCCTGTTAATTTCCCAAATACATTAGCCAATCAAATTTTTTTGGGGTGCTTTATTAAAAATATTTAGCCAAAAAAACACCATTGCCATCATGAGATCCGCCGCATTCACCAGGCGCGAACTGCTGGTGCTGACGGAGGTGATGGACAGGCGGATCACCAGTCAGCCTCCACCCATCTCAAATAGGCGAAAGCGTTCCGCATATGCGGAGGTACGTCGCCGCCTGCGCTCCTTCGGCTCACGCCGACATATTGGCCAGCTGGAGCGCAGGTGGTCGGACCTGCACCGGCGGACGCTCCGCTTGCTGGCATGCTTTCGCATGCAGATTGCGGAAAGTAAGTTTTCTGGACTGTGGTTTTCAAGTTTATCTTGTGGGCCCTAACTGCGTGTGCATGTTTTCATGTCTGTCCTATTGAGTCATTGTAGTCATATCTGCATGTGCATGTTTTCATGTCTGTCCTATTGAGTCATTGTAGTCATATCTGCATGTGCATGTTTTCATGTCTGTCCTATTGAGTCATTGTTTTTTTTTTTGTTATTTTTTTTTTATTTTGGATTCCTGTTGAAACTAACCACAATATTTATTTCATTTTTTAGGGGCACAGCAAAGACTACGGCGGCATCGCCAGACAAGACGCCGGTCCCGGCCCCTCTCTCCAAGCCCCAATTCCTCAATTACCCCCTCCTCCCCAGACCCTGTGGCCGAGATTTCAGGTCTACGTCCCCTCCAGCCCAATTCCCCCTCTCCTCCATCCGTCCCTCCTCCAAATACCGCCTCCCAGGATTCCTCAAACACCCTGCCCCTAGGTTTGGGGAATGTAGCCACCTCCGAGGTGGTCCAGGGAGTGGCTTCTGGCTCTGGCGTTTTGGAGAACGGTATGTTTTTAAATTTTCTTTTGGCCACCACAAACTGTTTGTATGTAATCATGTGTCGTCCCCATTTTTGTTGGCTTTCTGTCGCCTTAGGGTATTTTTGGGGGTTGTCTTTACCTGTTCCTGCTGATGTCACCATACACATATCACACCTGTGTGCATTTTTTTAGGGCCCTTGTATTTTTGGCCTACGACATTTTGGGGTGCTGGGTTTTATCCGTGTAATGTTTTTTTTGCCCACAAGCTTTTAAGTTTTGGTTTGCTTGTTTTGTGTTTTTTTAGAATGTTGCTTCATTATCGATTTATTAATCCCCAAACTTTTGTCACCCACAGAGGAACAGAGGCGTCGGGAACAAATAATTCATTGTGTGGGCCGTATGCGGGAGCAGGTCACCGGGCTTCTGCAGGGCCTTGACCATCTGTTGGTCCTCCTTAGGAATTAGTATTTTTATTTATTTTTTTTCTAATTGTTTCATAATAAATCAGTTTTAAATCAAGCTCTGTCTCATGCGTTTGGAGTAAATCCAAGATTCTTTACACTGACATAAGTAGACTCTTCAAGCAAGGATTGCCACAGAATCTCACTACAGATTGTGTGTTGTATTTTGAATGCAAACAGGCACAAGAAACACCTCCCAGTACCAATGTCATTTTCCGTTTTTGTGGTGGTCAACATGATAGTTTACACCATTTTTCAGGTTCCTATTTGGTGGCCAAACTGCTTAGGACAATCTTACAAAGGCAACTGATTGTACAGGATTCCTTGGTGTGTTGGTTAGTACCCCGAAAACATATTACATTTTAGCTCTACTTGCTTCATTACTGGGTTACCCCTTAGGTAAAATTAACGTTTGGGAGTTTGTTTACACTTGCTTCTAACGTGCCCAAAAAGGAAACAAATTACACTCTCCAAATATTTATTCACAACAGAAATCAAAATACAAAGTGGTCACTCACAAACAAAACACACAGTGATAATCAGAAATACACCACATACCAAAAACACGAAACAAACACACAACAAATCAAAAACTGGTTGACGAAGGTCCATGCCCACATGATTTCAAAAATATGGCGTTGCAATATTGGTGTCAGAATATATTCCAGAAGTTTCCACATAAAGGTTTTTGAAGGGTAGCAGGAAGTAGTCATCGTGGGAGTGCCAAAGATTATGCAAACAAACAGAAGATGGTGCAAGAATTAATATCAAAAAAGATGAACGCTAAAAAACCGTAACACATTGGGTATACACACTGTTGTTTGGTCAATAATTACCTAAAATATCGGGCCACCACATCATCGCGTATGGCCCCCCCACATACTGACCTCCGACCAACCTCGGGGGGGCCATCCTCAGGTAAGGCATCCTCTGGCTGCATTGGAACACCACTCCTTATGGCGATGTTGTGAAAGATCCCACACAGGACCACAATTTTCGAAACCATATCCGGCAAATACATGAGCTCGCCACCAGAGCGGTGGAGGCATCTGAATCGGCCTTTTAAAAGGCCGATACAGCACTCCACCACTTGCCTGGTGGCTGTAAGTGCGGTATTAAACTCACTTTGTGGACCTGGTGTGGGAGCCAAATAAGGAGTGAGCAGCCAGGGCATGCAAGGGTATCCACTGTCTCCTGTGGAAAAGAATAGACAACATCAGGATCACTGTGTATCAAGCTTAACATTGTTATGTACTAAAGGTCTACACTTACCCAGAAGCCATGCATCACCAGCTTGGAGGTTGTTTAATTTGTGCCATATCCCTGATTGCCGGATGACGAAGGAGTCATGTGCACTTCCTGGTAATTTTGCATTCAGGGACAGGATCTGGAGGGAGGCTTCACATACCACCATTACATTCAGGGAGTGATAGTGTTTTCGGTTGCGAAATATTGCCTCCAGCCGTGCTGGAGGCTGAAGTGGTATGTGAGTACCATTCACAACCCCTATGATGTGTGGGAAGCCAGCTATTTGGTAAAAATTGGCCTTGGCCACACTAAGGGCACCCATATCCAAAGGCATTTTAATAAAATGATGGAGGTGCTTGAAAAGTGCCTCCATCACTGCCCTCAGGATCCTGGAAAAGGAGGATTGTGAGATGCCCGCCACTATTCCCACCATTGTTTGAAACGATCCTGAGGCACAGAAATGTAACACCGCCATAAATTGCGTAAGTGGTGGTATTGCTGTTGGACTGTCAATTTGCCGCTCAAGCTCACTCTCTATTAATGAGAGAGTGTCTATGATGATTTTTGGAGGAAGACGGTAGCGTCTTAAAACCTCATCATTGGGCATTCCAAAAAGGGTGACACGTGTTCGAAATATCTGGGGCCTTGCACGCCTACGATGCCTACGCCTGGGATGAGATTGAGGTTGGTCGGCTTCCGGGAGCATGGCCAGAACAATCCGCCCAAGATCAACCTGAAATGGCAAGATTGGAATGTAAGGCTTTGGACCCACCCCAAAAGAAAATTAAGAACAACTTAGCTTGATGATACCATCCATTGCTGCTTACATGCCGGGGTATTGTCATGATACGCCCAAACTGAAATTAATCCCAAAAATAATTTGAAAAATTTTAGTCTGTGCATTTATGTTTCTAAATTTTGTGCTAGACAAAACTTAAAATATGCGAAACACACATTTGGCCAAAGAGCAAAACGACATTGCACACAGTACATCAAAATGGGTTGAAATGTAAGCCAAAAAAGCGAATGGGCAACCACCAAAAATTTTACAGGATTAATAAGCATTTAAAAATGCGCTAATTAGTTCGCAAATACAAGTCACTATACAAACAGAGAAAAATGCGCTAATTAGTTCGCAAATACAAGTCACTATACAAACAGAGAAAAATGCGCTAATTAGTTCGCAAATACAAGTCACTATACAAACAGAGAAAAATGCGCTAATTAGTTCGCAAATACAAGATAAAAAATGGACTTACCAAGAGCAAATATATAAGATTCCAAATCAAAAGGTCTTTGGGTCCGAAATTAAAAAAATGCTAAAAGATATGAAATTATGGATCACAAAATTAAAAACAAGAAGAAACACAATGAGACACCAATTGAACCAAAGTTAGACTTCACAAAACTTACCAAATCAAGAAACGAGGCCAAAAAAAAATATACAAAAAAAGCGAACGGAAAATAAAAACGCAAATCTAGCAAACAAAATAAACTCCAAACGCCAACTCCTTTATCCGCAAACAAGAAACTCCAACCAAGATAACCTCCAACAATCCAAAAACGCCACCTCGACTTGAGACACACCAAGCCATAAATAGTGTTTCGTTTCCCGCACAAATTAAGGAGGGATCATAGGAACGCACAATCAATGATGCGGCCGCAAAATAAGGACGCATGTATAAATACGTCACGAAAACACATTTAAATTCTGGTGTATTTCTTGTTTGGACCTCAGACATGGCTACAGACCAGGGAAACAATGCCCAAGAGTCAGGCGGTAAGTCTTTCATGCATTTTGTATCAATGATTAATTTGAAACATAAGATTGGGCAAGTTGTGAATTAGAGAAATCTGAATATTTACACAAATAGGTGAGGAGGATGACATGGAAGAGGCTGCTGGGCCCAGTATTCCGGCCAAAGCTGCAAAAAAAAAAAGGCAGCCACATTTCACAAGAAAGGAGATGGAGGTTTTGATTCAGAAGTGTGTGGACATCCTGCCACAGGCAGACAGGAATATGAGTATAAGCCAGAAGTGGAGAATGTGGGAAGAGGTAGCCGTTGCTGTCAATAGGGTGGGTGATTATGTCCGTCTAGCCCGGGATGTCAAACGGCGGTAAGTAAACACTTGCCCCCCCAAAAACAAACACCATTTTAAACAAAAGGATAATGGCTTCCATTTTTTCCCACAGATGGGGCGACTTCAAATATCGCCTAAAGCAAAAAATCACGGACAGGGCTAGGCATGCAAGGGGGACAGGTGGGGGTCCCACCCCTGTGTCATTGGAGTTGGCGGATTTAGAAGAGCTGGCACAGGGGTGTGTGCAGCCTGTGGAGGTGTTTGGCGTGTCCAACATGGATACGGACATGCCAGACTTTGCGGCTCCTCATGTTGTCCCAGGTAAATCTTGTGATGTCACCAACTCTGAAATGTTAGTGGGCCAATATGTAGATTCTAATGTGAGTCTTTTCTCATTTTTCCTAACAGAGACACAGGCGGATGAGTCTGCTCCAGAGGGGAGCCTTGGCCGCCGAATTTCTGCTGGCTCTGCAGGGGAGGAACCAGTACATCCGGCTGAGGACCCTGCAGAAGCCAGTCCAGGGCAATCCCCCTCGCAGGCAGTGGCCTTCCTCACAGAACTCAATTTCAAATCGGATTTCCATACGGAGATTCTGCAGAGGATGGACGCCAGTCTGCTACGGGTGGCTGGGGCCCTGGAGCAAAATGCTGCGGCCAACGTGACCATTGGTCAGGCCCTGGCGGAAAATACCAGGGCCAACATCCGCATCGCCAATGCCCTGGAGCAGCTCGTTCGCCAGCACATGGTGGAGCCGACCTCCCTTCCTGCCGGAACATCAGGATCCTCCACCTCTGGCACAACATCAGCCAATCCTCCAAATGTGCCTAGCCCTGTGCCTAGTCCAGAGGCCACAACATCTGCCTCTGGACAGGCCAGCCCGATGACATCCCGGACCCGGTCTGGCGCCCTCCCTCCCCCAGCCAAACGGGTGAAAAAACGGTGACAGCAATGGCGACTTTTCCCACACTCCTTCTGTGCTTGGCTCATATTCCTTTCTGGTCAAAACTTCCCTCTCCTTTCTTGTGAATTGTTTTTAATTTTGTGTTCTACATTTCATAAATCTTTTATTTTGGCCCAATTATTGTAACTTTGGAATTGAACCCTGCAAAAAAACTTTGGCCAAAAATTTTAGAATTGTGATTTTTTCTTTGAGCAATAAAAAAAAACTGACATTGTATTCTCACATTATTGTCACAATGGATTACATTTAATCCTGGGCCAAAAGGCACAAACTGGCAAGAACCACATTTTACATGGCCCCCCAAAAAAGGGCTCTTTAAGAAACGTTTCAAATTTAACATAACGAGGCAAATTCAACAGGCCAAAAGAAAAAGGGAAAAACCAAAAAAACATGATGACATTATTGTTACAATAGGCCCTAACCAACAAATTGAGCCCCAAAGAAAATACCACAAATGTACGTAAATTGATTGTGTAATCATCACATTAGCAGCTATGATTTCCACCTGCGTACGCTTTTGTGCTAACACAAAAAACTACTTTCAATACACATACCAAGCCGGTTTTCAATCCACCACTAATTGCTGTTCAGACCACCCGCGATTAATCGCAGCAACATCGAGGAGTGCCGGGATGGAGGTGAAGGCCATCGCCAATGTGGTCGAGTACTCCAGACCCTAAGCTGTGCGAGCATTTTGAAGGGAAAGAGGATCATCCAGTGACGTATGAGTCGGTCCGTACACATTTTACGCTCGCATCTGCTAATGTATGTACGCCCCAAAAATGCCTCGCCACGCCTGCGTTTTTCCATCTCCACCCCCGTCAACACCCAAAAACGCCCTGTTCTGTCAATCACATTTGACAGGTCACTTCCTGTATGCTATTTGACGAACGAGACCAAAAAAACTCGCAATCTGCCGTACGCACATGCGCAGTGTTACACCGACGCATGCGCGGTTAGTCAACATCGGAACGCAACGAGCGTACTGCTGTTTGCGAGTGGCTCTGAATGAGGGCCTTTGTGTGAAGTTGCCAGCAGACTAGCTGCCTTTGGCCCTCATTCAGAGCCGGACGCTATTTGCGGTCGTTCGTTTAAAAACAAGGGGTGGCTATTCAAATGATCCGTACGCACATTGCAGTCTGTTCACACCTCTAAGTCTGAACGAACGAGCAAAACATACGCTCGTTTATTTGTTAAAAACGCCCCCTGGCCGCACGCATCCTACGTCATGTCCGCTATTTATTAGATTAATCGAGTACATCGACCAGCGTATGAACTGCTCGCTATTCTTGTGGTTGGTGTTTGCTACCACAAATTTGCGAGCAGTTCTGGCTCTAAAATAACCCAGTGACGTGGTCAATGACGCTGCTGATTTAAATATACACACCCATAAAACGCCCGTTTTGACCTTTAAGCACGCCTGCGTTCGGATCTCCACTCCCCATTTTCAAGCACCTTCCCCTGTTACCACCCACATACGCCTCATTCTGTCACTCAAAATAGCAGGCACTCGCTATATAGCGTACAAAGGATTTTCAGCCGCACTGACTGGTTCGCGCATGCGTACTAAAAAGCGTACGCATGCGCAGATGTGCAAACATCGCTCGGAACGAGCGTACTGCCGCTAACGAGCGGCTCTGAATGAGGGCCTTTGATAGTTAGGGCTGAAGAAGTGAGGTAGTGCCCTGAATGGGGACTAGGTTGTGTTTACTTTATGTTACCTTATGCTGACGATATTAAAGCACCATTTTGTTTGTTTTAACCCGGACAAGCTGTATGGTGACACTTATGTGAGCACCCAAATACTGCACCACTGGCCAGTCTACTATACAACCAAAAAAAAAAAAAAAAAATTAAAAAAATAAATATATATATATATATATATATATATATATATAAATATAATTTTTGTTATTTTCTTTAAAATGAGCTTTAATCGAATAAATGAATCACCATTATCAATAGCAGGAAAACTGCAGGACTGCCCTTTGATGCCAGCCAATCTCAAGCTGTTTCCCACACTGGTCAGTTTTGTTTCTGTCTGGTGGTGAAGAGGAGTCTCAGAGACTCCCTGCTTTGAACTCACATCAACATAGATTGATTCTCTAATGTAGCGGAGGGGGGGAAACAATTATCAGTGCTTGGGAGCTCCATAAATTTCAATTGTTTTGCTACATGTAGAATATACATACGATGCAAACCTTATTTAAGTGAATAATACATTGAAATTAATGGAGAAGCTGTGATATTTAGTGAACATTGCTGGTTATTCCCTTTTTGACATATTTCACACATTTTAAATAAAATCACTGTTTGACAGATTTAATGAATGAATTAACATATGGTTATTTTGATTTAAAACTAGTGGATAAAATTGATCTTGAGTAGATTCTCCCCATACTCGGTATAATTGTGCATGGATAGTGTATAAATAATGTACTATGGGCCTGATTCAGACACGCTCGCGAGCGCTATGCGTTCGCAAGCGGGTCGATGGTGGGGAACTACGCACGCAAGCCCCGTAGCGAGTGAGAAATTCACTCGCTCCAGGGCTTGCTACAAACGGGGCGGCTGTTGATGTTGATCGACAGCTCGCCCCATTTTGTAGGCGGGGAGGGGGAGTGGATGGACAAACGGAGGCGTTCCTGAAGGAATGCCTGCCATTTGTGGGCGGCCCTACTGACATCACTCGTGATGTCAGTAGTGAGCTTCCTTCTCTATTAGGGCAGGAAGCTCACTGGGGCTTGTGGGACCAAGACCCTACCACAAGGGTCTCGTCGCAAGACCGATGGTCGCGATAATCGCGAACATCACCTGGCCACCCGCTAAAGCTGTGGGTGGTCACCCACTGCTTAGCAAAAGGCCGTGCCTTTTGTCAACATGCTGGATATCTGTCTTTGCTGATGTGTCTTGATAATTACCCTTAGGGGTCGAAACATCGACTATATTGATGGTGGAATATCATTATTTGAATAAATCCGATTGAATCATTATTCTTTAGTGCGGCGAGTGCCCTAATTTGGCTATTTATTTAGCCTTCTTGGATATTTATTGGAGTACCTGTTTGGCCTTTCTCCCTAGTGGAGCACCCTGCTGAATGACTCACAGCAAAGAGCAGTACACACGGAAAGCAGGTGCGGCACTCGGCACAATAAACAGGCAGAGACACAGGAGTCAGATGTCAACGTTTCAGTGTTAGATACACTATCATCAGGATAAAGAAACATACATACATCTTTACACCTTAAATAGCATCACCCCGATGCACACGCCACGACCGGACCGGGACCACGCACCCGACCAGACGCAGCTGAATGACGTCATCACGCCTCGCCCAAATCAGCTGATGACACCACGTGTACCATCACCAAGACAACAAGGCTAAACAATATGGAAGAACATGCCGTATTAATACACATGGAGATAACAGTATATAAAATGCATACATGTAAAAAAATACATACATATAAACATACTGCATGTATAAATAAATCAGAACATAGCCAAACTTAAAGATTCATTTAACCCTCTAGGAGAGATGACATCTAAACGATGTATCCACCGTGCCTCACATTGAAGCAATTGACGGGCTCTATCACCCCCCCTAAATGATGGGGGGACGTGATCAATAATGCGATTAATTTGAGAAGATCGTACATTAAATCTATTGACCCAAGGTAAAAAGGCACTGGTAGAACTGTTGTTCTTTTTCATAAGTAATGAACCCCGATCAATTTGTTGGACGTTCTTTGGTCCTATTTAAACTCTCCCTGGAATATCCACGAGAGACGAATTTATCAATCAAATTATCGATTTGAAGAATAGCTGTCTCAACATTACTGTTGATACGCTTAATCCTAATCATCTGGGAGAATGGTAACCCATGTTTTAAAGATGGTGGATGGCAACTTTGTGCCTGCAAAAGAGTATTCCTATCAGTTTCCTTATAGAAAACAGATGTAGAAAATATATCATTCTCTCTAGAGATTTTAACATCGAGAAAATCGATGGTCTTTTGATGCAATCTAACAGTTAATTTAACTGGACAATTACTCAAGTTGTGTTGATTGATATAATCAAGGAACGCAATATCTGAATCATTCCAAATGAGGAATAGATCATCTATGTATCTTGAATAAAATAAAATTTTAGAAACCATCTCAGGTGTACTGAAAAAGATATTGCGTTCCATCTCAAACATATAGGCGTTAGCATAACTCGGCGCTACAGCAGAGCCCATAGCACACCCGTTAATCTGAAGATAAAAGACACCATCAAAATAGAAGAAATTTTTTGTCAATATAAATTCTAATAGCTGCAAACAGAAATCAATAAATGCTGTATCATACAAGGTACATTCCAGCAACAATTTCTTGACAGCTGTCAGGCCATCGCCATGTGGGATAATTGTATACAGGCTGGACACATCAGCACAGATCATCCAAATATCCATAGACGTAACATGCAAATCATGTAACTGGTTCAAGAAATCAGTCGTGTCCAATAAACATTTAGGATGTTTCTCTACCAATGGTTGGAGAATGGAATCCAAAAAGATCGATGACGGCTGAGTCAGTCCGCCCCTCGCAGCAATTATAGGACGGCCCGGGGGAGGATATAGGGGGTCATTCAGACCCGGTCACTATTTGCGGTCGTTCGTTTTATAAAAAGGGGTGGCTATTCAAATGAACAGTTTGCACTTTGCGGTCTGTTCATGCCTCTAAGTCTGAACAAGCGAACAAAACTTGCAGTTGTAATTTTGAAAAATACGCCCCTTGCCACTCGCACCATACGTCATGTCCGCTATTTATTAGATTAATCGAGTACATCGAACAGCGTATGAACTGCTCGCTATTCTTGTGGCTGGTTTTTTCAACCGCTATTTTGCGAGTAGTTCTGAGTTAAAAAAAACCAAGTGACGTTGCTATATTAATTATGCACTCCCTTAAAACGCCCGTTTTGACCTTTAAGCACGCCTGCGTTCTGATCTCCACTCCCCGTTTTCAAGCACCTTCCCCTGTTACCACCCACAAACGCCTCCTCCTGTCACTCAAAATAGCAGGCATTCGCTATTTAGCGAACAAACGATTTTCGGCCGCACTGACTGGGTCGCGCATGCGTATTAAAATCCGTATGCATGCGCAGATGTGCGAACATCGGTCAGAACGAACGAGCGGCCGCTTACGAGCGGCTCTGAATCAGGCCCATAGTCCCTTGTGTACTTTAGGAAGAGTGTAAAAAAGAGGGACTATGGGATGTTCCGGTAAAAGAGCATTAAACAAATCTTCCTTAATAATCTTAGTGTCCAGTGCTGCCAATAATAAAGATGAAAGTTCCTTTTTGAATATACTGGTGGGATCACCAGATAATACTTGGTACACTGTAGGATCCTGTAGTTGCCGTAATGCTTCACTACGATAATCGCTCACATCTTGGAGAACAATAGCGCCCCCCTTATCGGCAGGGCGAATAATTAAGTCAGAGTTACTGGATAAAGATTTCAATGCATAACATTCATCAGGAGGTAGATTGGGATGAATATGTTGCTCTCTATTAATAATATTACCAACATCACTATCTAAAAGACGAATAAAAGTCTGAATACTCGAATTATTAGATACTGGTTCAAAGGTTGAACGTCTCTGAATTTTACGTAACTGTGATGGAATAGTACTACCTTCATTATTAGAAAGATCAAGAGGTTTGTTAAAGAATTCCTTTAATTTCAATTGGCGGTTAAGATGGAATTTTTCGACCTGCCACTGAAAATCATCAAACGGTACTGTTGGGACAAAGGACAGACCCTTTTTAAGAAGATTGATTTCCCCATTTGATAATTCATGGGACAATAAATTGAAAATTATCTCTTCCGTGGGAGAGGTGTTTTTTATCACGCCCCCTGCCTTTTGTTCTGCTGTCCTCTACGGGTAAATCTATTCTGCTTCCCATGGTTTTTGACCGAGTAGCTGTTCCTAAAGGGATCCCTCTTCTATTAGTAGTAGGCTCGATATCACTAGCTGTACTAGTAGAATCATGGGAAGTCTCTGTATCTCGCAAGTTGTGACGATAATCCTGTCTGAAGAATGGACATTGGATTGCTGTCCCCCCATTAACCATTGATAAACGCGATGCTGTTCATAGTCGGCTTCCACTTTGACAAATGTTTCTTTTTTGAATTTGATCAATTCCTTCTTGTATACAGCAATCTGATTATTGAGTTTCAATATCCAGTCAGTCTCAGTGTCAGTAGTGAGTGTAGATAAATGATCTGATTCAAAAAGAGCAATTTTATCTTTCACAGTGGTCAGCTCCTTGCGTGATTGTTCAATAACAAGAAGCATGAGATCTAAAGAACATTTATTTAAAATTGCAATCCATTTTTTGCAAAAAAGGGGGTCATATCTACCAATCGTCGGGCAATTCTTCATTCTGAAATCTTTTTAGATCTATAATAATCGCTAAAGGATATGCCATGGTATTGAAAATCAATCTCCCGTTTTTTCAATTTAAGTAGGTCCCTGTAAATACAATCCGTGGAGAGAGATTTAATATGTTCATTCATACCATTTTGTTCTAAAATGGCTTCTGCATCTGATTCTGAATAACTAAAGATATTCCCAACTGGGAATAATGCAGGATTAAATGGTAACTCATTAAGAGAGGTTGATGATTCAGCCATAATGTAGCCAGTAGAAAAAAAATAATAAATAAAAAAATAAAAAATCGTGAAAAAAGTGATTAAGTCCTAGATGGGCAAAACAACCCAATAGTCGTGTTTCAAGCAGGTGATGTTCCGTAGATGATAGCCAAAACAATATGTGGCTGGGTGCCTTGACAGGTTATTCATGAAAATGAATCCAATAGATATATACACAGGTCCGCAACTCCAAGAAAAATAGCAGCCCTGGCCGGTGCCCTCACAGCAAAGAGCAGTACACACGGAAAGCAGGTGCGGCACTCGGCACAATAACAGGCAGAGACACAGGAGTCAGATGTCAACGTTTCAGTGTTAGATACACTATCGTCAGGATAAAGAAATATACATACATCTTACCTTAAATAGCATCACCCCGGTGCACACACCGCGACAGGACCGGGACCACAAGGGACTATGGGCCTCATTCAGAGGCGGTTGGAGGATGCAAGCGGTCGCTCAGAAACTGGGCAGCCGCTTGCATCCTGACCGCCCGCCTCTGTTGCGGTCGTTAGGCTAACACCCACAACTCTAACGACCGCTCCGGTGATGGTTCGCGATGGTCAGAGACCATCGCGACCATCGGGGCTTACGACGAGACCCTACGGTAGGGTTTCCCTTGTCGTAAGCCCCGGAAAGCTTTTGGCTCTGTCTGAGCTGGAAGCTCTCCACTGACATCACTAGTGATGTCAGTGAGGCCTCCCCCAAACGGTAGGCGTTCCCATGGGAACGCCTCCGTTTGGGCTGCCACCCCCCCGGCCCGCCTTCCAAATGGGGCGAGCTGTCAATCAACATCGACAGCTCGCCCACTTTGGATCGAGACCCACTATGACCAGCGCTGTCGGTCGTAGCGGGTCTCACGAATGCGCACGATGGCGCCAGCGCCGTCGTGCGCATGCTCTGTGGGGGGCCATCGACCCGGTCTGAGCGCATCGGCGCTAACGACCAGGTCTGAGTGACCCCCTATATCCTCCCCCGGGCTGTACTATAATTGCTGCGAGGGGCGGACTGACTCAGCCGGCATCGATCTTTTTGGATTCCGTTCTCCAACCATTGGCAAAGAAACATCCTAAATGTTTATTGGAAACAACTGATGTCTTGAACCAATTAAATGATTTGCATGTTACGTCTATGGATATTTGGATGATTTGTGCTGATGTGTCCAGCCTGTATACAATTATCCCACATGGCGATGGCCTGACGGCTGTCAAGATGTTATTGCTGGAATGTACCTTGTATGATACAGCATTTATTGATTTCTGTTTGCAGCTATTAGAATTTATATTGACAAAATTTTTTTTCTATTTTGTTGGTGTCTTTTATCTTCAGATTAACGGGTGTGCTATGGGCTCTGCTGTAGCGCCGAGTTATGCTAACGCCTATATGTTTGAGATGGAACGCAATATCTTTTTCAGTACACCTGAGATGGTTTCTAAAATTTAATTTTATTCAAGATACATAGATGATCTATTCCTCATTTGGAATGATTCAGATATTGCGTTCCTTGATTATATCAATCAACACAACTTGAGTAATTGTCCAGTTAAATTAACTGTTAGATTGCATCAAAAGACCATCGATTTTCTCGATGTTAAAATCTCTAGAGAGAATGATATATTTTCTACATCTGTTTTCTATAAGGAAACTGATAGGAATACTCTTTTGCAGGCACAAAGTTGCCATCCACCATCTTTAAAACATGGGTTACCATTCTCCCAGATGATTAGGATTAAGCGTATCAACAGTAATGTTGAGACAGCTATTCTTCAAATCGATAATTTGATTGATAAATTCGTCTCTCGTGGATATTCCAGGGAGAGTTTAAATAGGACCAAAGAACGTCCAACAAATTGATCAGGGTTCATTACTTATGAAAAAGAACAACAGTTCTACCAGTGCCTTTTTACCTTGGGTCAATAGATTTAATGTACGATCTTCTCAAATTAATCGGTTAGCTAAACAACACTGGCCTATTGTTGCCTCTGACTCCACTTTAAAACTTTCAGACACTAAGCTGATGCCGTGTTACTCTCGTGGCAGGAATTTAAGGGACCTATTGGTTGTTTCAAATGCAATTGTGTGACTTGCAGATACTTAATGCAGGGTGATTCATTCTTTCACCCACATTCGGGCAAAAAATATCAGATTCACCACAGACTAACTTGTAATAGCTCTTATGTTATATATCAGATCATTTGCCCATGCGGTCTCTCATACGTGGGCAAGACACAATGTAAATTCAAGGAGCGTATGGCTACTCATCGCTCCACCATTAGAGCTGCCTTAACCAGTGGTTCCAGCGACCAACCTGTGGCTCGCCACTTTGTGGAGGCGAAACACAGTTTAGCATGCTTGAAATATCGCATGATTGATCGCGTACCCCCATCATTTAGGGGGGGTGATAGAGCCCGTCAATTGCTTCAATGTGAGGCACGGTGGATACATCGTTTAGATGTCATCTCTCCTAGAGGGTTAAATGAATCTTTAAGTTTGGCTATGTTCTGATTTATTTATACATGCAGTATGTTAATATGTATGTATTTTATTACATGTATGCATTTTATATACTGTTATCTCTATGTGTATTAATACGGCATGTTCTTCCATATTGTTTAGCCTTGTTGTCTTGGTGATGGTACACGTGGTGTCATCAGCTGATTTGGGCGAGGCGTGATGACGTCATTCAGCTGCGTCCGGTCGAGTGCGTGGTCCCGGTCCTGTCGCGGCGTGTGCACCGGGGTGATGCTATTTAAGGTAAGATGTATGTATGTTTCTTTATCCTGACGATAGTGTATCTAACACTGAAACATTGACATCTGACTCCTGTGTCTCTGCCTGTTTATTGTGCCGAGTGCCGCACCTGCTTTCCGTGTATATATATATATATATATATATAAAATAAAATATCATACAAACTCGGCACTCACATGCTTTTCAAACTGCAACTCCTTTGAACATAGGGAATGTTGGTTTCAAAATATTGCAATAATTTGTTAAGCTGACCACCGCTTCACGGTCATTCCCATCTGGCCAGTCCCTACACTGATTCTCAGATAAATGAACTTGATCTGCCACCTTTGGCTCAAGCTTGATCAAGTTCATTTATCTGAGAATCAGTGTAGGGACTGGCCAGATGGGAATGACCGTGAAGTGGTGGTCAGCTTAACAAATTATTGCAATATTTTGGAACCAACATTCCCTATGTTCAAAGGAGTTGCAGTTTGAAAAGCAAGTGAGTGCCGAGTTTGTTTGATATTTTTTTATGTAGATTGTCATGGTCACATACCAAGGGCACCCCAGATGGTTGAGTGCCGTGGATTAAGCATGTCATCATATATATATATATATATATATATATATGTTTATATAAACAGTACCATTATGTGTTCTCTGTTTGAGACAATTAATATTTAAAAGGGTATGTGTTCGGCATCCTGGCGCTCTGGATGCCGACACTACCTTACTGGCGACAGAATACCGATACCTGTCAAAATCCTGACGCCGGCATCCTGACTGCAAAGATGTCGAAGGAAAGTAGCGGGGTTGGGGGGAAGGTTAGAGTTAGGTTTAGGGGTTAGGGTTAGTCACTAAGGTGAGGGTTAGGGTTAGGTGCAAAGGGGGGAGGGTTAGGTTTAGGGTGCAGGGAGGGGGAGGTTAGGTTTAGGCACTAGGGGGGAGGTTAGGTTCAGGCACCAGGGAGGGACGGTTATGGTTAGGGTAGGGAGAGGGCTAGCATACCGACCAACAAGTGTCGGTATGTTAACCCTGTCGGGATCCAGGCATCGGGATTCTGACCGCCTGGATCCCGTCTGTCGGTATTACATACATACTGATTGCTTTAAAAGTAAATGGATATCTAAAATTAAATTTCACACAGTTTTATAACCTAATTTTATACACTTTCCTAAATCTAAATATATGTAACTATTCAGTTAGCTAAAAATAATATATTTTTTTAAATACATGTAGACACAATTACATTTAGTGAAATCTGTAACCACAGTTTAAAATATTGAGGTCAGCAGTTACATATTTAGGATTATATTTTGGATTAGAACATAAAATCAAGGATTACTTTTATTCTGTTTCCAATTTCTGTAGATAAGCATATAACACATCTCCTGAGACTTTAATCTATATGAAGAATGGAAGTTACTCACTTGGGGCAATCTACACAGTTATGAATCAGGTTGACCATTGGGGAGATCTGCCTATATCACGGCAGCCAACCTTCAGTATACATTTGTTAACTTAAAGCTCTTCAGTAAGGAGAGTTTAAAGCTCACTAATAAAGAAAAAGACACCCTCTGACAATATTAATACTACTCAGCGCACCAATGGTTTGGTCCATATAGAGATAACCTGGTCCTCTATGGCCAGTTTATCTTTTTATTATTTGGAGAGGGGGGTCACGATTTAGCTTACGGATTTGTTAATTATCTTAATAACAACTCAATTAATTTGAAATGCACATACGCTTTTGATTTAAATCAGATTAATTATTTGGATGTGGCCTTCTCCGTCGCAAATAATAAAATTATACGGGTATCTTCAAATTTTACAAAACCGTTTGGGGCTGACAATTATCTCCACTATTACAGTGGACATTATCACTCCTGGATTGATAATATTCCTAAAAATCAGCTACTGAGATTGTGCACATGAATCAGACTTCCAAGGTCAAATGTAGTCTATGCTTGACAAAAGGGCCGTAACAAATGCTCTGAGCGCCCTGTGCCAGCCTCGCCCCCTTTACATATGACGTCATGATGTCACACATAGGGGGCAGGGGCCACCAGCACCCGGAACTGCAGCAGTACCCAGAACATCTTGAAGACGCTCCAGGCAGCTATAATTATGGCAGGGTATCTGCCTGTAGCATCCAATGGACACTACAAGTGGTACTGCTGCAGTGATACTGGCTGCAGGTTGCCTTTCCAGGTACCCTGAGGCTGGAAGCTGGAGCCGTGGGTTGGCGACGGTGCCGCCCACAGAGCTCTGCGTTCTGTGCAGCCAAACCTGTTGCACACCCCTAGTTACGGCCCTACTTGACAACTTTAACAAGGAGAGGCTACCCAGAGTACCTTTTGTCAGAGGCCCTCTATTATATAAGCCAAATCTCTAGGCACAATTACTGTCAGTAGAGGCCCCTTAACATAAACAGAAGCTAATACAGTATAAGAGACATACAAATAATTGGGGTGAACATAAGAAACTGAGATACTGTATAAGAAATAAATATCCTATAACAAAACAACAAAAAGAACAAAAAAAACTGAACAGTAAGAGGAATTTATATCATTTACTTATAAATATAATACTAAATCCAGGAGGATTAAAAAAATTATTCAGACCAAGTTTGCTATTTTAATACAAGACCTTATTCTATGTAAATGTATAGGTGATGCTCCAACTGTCATCTTTACAAAAAAAAAATATTGGCAACATTTTAGCCCCAAGCAAGCTGAAGCCACTAGTCACCAAAAATGACAAACAACATAACATTTGTAAAAAGGTTTTAAAAACAGTTGAACAAACAAACAACCAGTCATAACAGAATGACAATCAACCATGGCAAGAAGGAACAGCGCAGGGTGAGCGTCCAGTGTCCCCTGTGGAATAGGAGAAAAGGATTTATCGGTAACTACCAAAATCCTGTTTTCTCCTTCATCCACTAGGGGACACTGGAGGCTTCATAACAGTGGGGACATCCCAGAGCTCCCATCTTGGGCAGGAGAGCACTGAGAACCCTGCAGAACAGCATGGCCATACTGCGAGGCAGAGGCCGCGAACGTATAAAAACGATAAAACCGGACAAAGGTATCCCGGCCGCACGACAAAGTTGAGCCTTGGAAACCCCCGTGGGCAGCCGCCCACGAGGGACCCACCGAGTGTGTGGAATTCTCTGTGATGGAAACCGGAGGTTCCTTGGAGGAGGTCACATAGGCCTGTCTGATGATCAGACGGATCCAGCGTGCAATAGTCTGCTTGGAAGCCGGCCAGCCAGGATGACTGACATTATACCAGATAAACAGGGAGTCTGATTTCCGTAGAGATGCGGTCCTATCCACATAGATTCTAAGGGCTCTGACGACATCCAAGGATCTGGAAGCTGGAGAGTCCTCTGGAAGAACCAGCACCACAATAGGCTGGTTTATGTGGTACGCAGAGACCACTCTAGGAAGGAATGCCATCTGCGTACAGAGTTCAGCCCTATCCACATGGAATACCAGGTACAGAGGATGACAGGAGAGGTACTTCCACGAGAGGTACTTAAATGTCCCATGGAGCCGTGGGAAGAATAAAGGGTGGTTGCAAATGGATAACCCCCTGCAGAAAAGTATGAACATCCCGGAGTAAGGCCAGTTTCTTCGGGAAGAAAATGGACAGTGCTGAAACCTGAACCTTCAGGGATCCAAGACTTAGGCCTGCTGAGAATCCTGCCTGCAGGAAAAGTAGGAGCCTGGACACCTTGAATGTTTTAGTAGGCAATCCCTGCCATTCACACCAGATAAAATAAGTCTTCCAGATATGGTGGTAGTGTCTGGAAGTAACCTCCTTCCAGGCATGGAGCATGGTAGGGATCACCATAGATGGGATCTGCTTCACCGTAAGATTGCCCTTTCAACAGCCACGCCATCAAACATAGCCACAGTAAGTCTGGATAGACAAAAGGACCCTGTTGTATGAGATCCTCTCGCAGCAGTAGAGGTCACGGATCGTCTATCAGCAGTAAATGCAGGTTGGAATACCAAGCTCTGCGGGGTCAATTTGGACCCACTAACAGAACCATGGCCCTTTTCCTCTTGATGCATTGCCGAAGCCGAGGTATAAGAGGGATTGGCGGAAACAGATAGACAAATCAGAAACACCACGGTGTTGACAGTGCGTCCACTGTCATGGCCTCCGGGTCTCTTGTCTGAGAGCAGTACAGAGGCAGTTGATGATTGTGTCTGGATGCCATGAGATCGACTTGTGGAAGGCCCCACCTTTGAACAAACTGTTGAAATACCTGGGGATGTACGTCCTGGCGTCTGAGGTAGTCAGCCTCCCAATTGACCACACCTGGAATAAATATTGCTGATATTGCCACTGCAAATTCCCCTGCCCAGAGTAGAATGCGGCTTACTTCTTTCATTGCTGCCCTACTCCTGGTGCCACCTTGTTGGTTTATGTATGCCACCTCTGTGCCATTGTCTGACTGGACTCTGATGGCTTGACCATGCAACAGGTGATGTGCTAGTTGAAGAGTATAAAACACTGCCCTTAATTATAAGATGTTAATGGACAGTCTCGCTTCCTGTGGAGTCCAGTGGTTCTGTAGAGTCACTGCCCTCCACCCTCTCAGACTCAGGTCTGTGGTGAGAAAAATCCAATCCCACACTCCGAACCTCTTGCCCTCCAACAGGTGAGATGAATTCAGCCACCAGAGAAGAGATATCCAAGTTCTGGGGGCCAGCTTCACTCAGTGAAGGAATAGATGGGATACCGACCATTGAGAGATGAGGTCCAGTTGAAAAGGCCTGGAGTGGAAGCGGGCATATGGAATGGCCTCGAAGGTTGCAACATCCTCCTGAGGAGTCGTATGCACAGGTGCACTGATACTCGTCAATGTTGTAAGATCAGCCACACCATCTCCTGAATGGAAGTTGCTTTTTCCTGAGGAAGGAAGACCTTCTGAAATACCGTGTTCAGAATCATCCCCAGAAATTGAAACCTCTGTGTTGGCTGTAGATGGGAAAGTTCAGGATCCAACCATGTCATATGAGGAGCCTGTAAGTCACCAGTATGTTTTGTAATAATTGGTTCCTGGATGGAGCTTTCAGGAGGAGATCATCCAGGTAAGGGACAATCGTGAGTCCGAAGGAGTGCCATCATCACAGCCATTACCTTGGTGAATACCCTGGGAGCCGAAGAAAGGCTGAAGGGTAAGGCCTAGAACTTAAAATATGAGTCCTGAATGGCAAATTGTAGGAACGCCTGGTGAGGCGGCCAGATGGGAATGTGTAGGTAGGTATTTTGTATGTTCAAAGACACCAAAAACTCATTTTCCTTGAGCCCCACAAAGACAGATTGAAGGGACTCCATTTTGAACTTGAATACTCTCAGGTAAGGATTGAAATCCTTCAGGTTCAGAATAGGTCTGACCGATCTGTCCAGCTTCAGAACCATGAACAAGCTGGAGTAGAACCCCTGCTTTAGTTGATGTGTGGGGAATTGTACCAACACTCAAGCTAGCAGAAGTTTTTCTACAGCTTCTTGTATCATGACCCCTCTGTCATTGGAAACCGGCAAGCCTGTCGTGAAAAACCGAGGAGGTGGCTGGGTCGGGAAATTTAATTTGTACCCCTGGGTGATGAGGGCCCGAACCCAGGTGTCTGGAGAAGATTGTGCCCACAGTACCCTGAAATCTCGAAGATGAGCTCCCACCCTGGGGTCCCCCAGGTGAGAGGGAAACCTGTCATGCACTATGTTTGGTGGATGGCTTATTGTCCTGGTGTGTAGAGGTTGCTGCGGCTCTACCCTTACCTCTGGAACCACGAGAAATGGTAGGTCCTCCTCTGGAATGGACTCTGAATCTTCCAGGGGCATGAAAGGACCAAAAGGATGGTCTTGATTAAGGCTTAAGGGTAGCCGGAGCAGCTGAGGGGAGATAAGTAAACTTGCCTCCCGTAGCCTAGGAGATCCACTTGTCCAGTTTGGGGCCGAACAGTGAATGAAAGTGCTTCCAACAACCTTTTTGATTCTGCATCAGCCTGCCACTGTCGCAGCCAAAGAGCTCTGCGGGCCGATACCGCTAGAGCAGAAGACATAGAGGCGAGATTACATTCCTTTTTTGACATCTCGCTAAAATAAGCGGTTGACTCCCCAATCTGCTAAAGGAATAAGATCCTCAGCTGAGAGTCCTGTACTTAATCCTTCTGATAGTTGTTTAGCCCAGGTTTCAATCGCCTTATTCACTCAGCAACCCACTAGCGCAGGGCGATGAATCACGCCCACTACTGCCTCTCATGCTGGAAAGGAGGCAGCCTGTCTTTGCTTTCTACTAAAGATAGATGGCCGAGCAGAACTCTGGTCCGCTTCCTCCACGTTTAATACCTGGCGGATTGCTAAAATCAAAGCCTCTATCCCCTGGGACAAAGGTTCCAGATCCTCCGGGACTTGTACCTCTCCAGAATCAGGAAACACGCCTTCCTCTAAAGGGGCATATCCTTATCCTCAGAGTCATCCGACTGTAGGACTGAGGGTAACAGCCTCTTCTTGGGAACCTGTGGTGAAGTCCCCGCGGAAGTGGCGCGGGATGTCATGGCTTTTGTGAGCCCCTCAGCCGACTTAGCTAGGGAACGAGCCCAGGCTGGTTCATGAGGAGATAGAGTAGATTTCTGAGATCTGGAAACTTCTCTTTCTTTACAAGAGGCCTCCAGCTTTGCAGACAGGTGTGACATAACAGAAGTTAACTGCACCGCCCAAGTCGGCGGTTCCAGCGTCTGTGGTGATCCTTGAGCATGCTGCTCTGAATCACAATTGTCACACAACAGGGAGCTAAATGATTGTCCCTCTGTAAACTTTTCTGCACATTTTGTGCAAGAAAAAGTTTTCTGTGAAGCTTTAGATCTCTTCCAGGCATGGTGCACAACACTGACATACAAACAATATAGTAATGTAGTAGACAGTGTAAGGGGTAAATTTACTAAGAATCGAGTCTGGGAGAGTTTACAAACTCAGGAGAGTTTGGGCATTTTTTCCCACTCACAAATTTACTAATGTAAAACTCAGGAGAGAGATCTCCTTTGCTACAGGAAAATACTGGAGAGTTAGCAAATGCCTTTCAATTTACCATCAGCTAAACTTGAGAACCTTTTCACTAGTGAAGATACCAATTTACCAAGCAGAGAGTTTCTAAACTCTCATGAGAAGGGAATACTCTCCTGTAAAAACACTTCACCTGCCTGTGATCTGTGAGTTTGGTAGAAACATACACAGATCACTGTGATCCATGTATGTTTTTGGCTGTAATGAGAAAAAAAAGGATTAAATGTAAAAAAAAAAAAAGACAAGCAAGCAGTCGGCACACGTACCGCCATTGTAAAATAAATAGTTAATCAAAGACAAAATACACACACCATGACAAATATAACTTTATTTCATACCCCTACCCACCTTCCCACGTGTGAACTGTCAGTAGCCGGACCCAGTCTACAGTTAGCGGCCGCTCATTGGCTGGTGGGATGTGCAAACCCCGTGCAGTCCAGTCAGCTGGCATTCGCAAGTTATCTGTATGTGTGGCAACACACATACAGATATTGGTCTGTGGCTCGGGTAAGTCGTTTTTTTTTTGCCAAGTCCTGGGGATGCTACGGAGACTAGCCCCAGGTTATAGGTGAGTATGCAATCTTTTTTGCAGGGCCATTCATAAAGGATTCTACTAGAGAAGAGTACATAATCATCTGGCAGCAGGAAAGTATGTGTGTGGGTAGGGGTATGAAATAAAGTTATACTTGTCACAGTGTGTGTGTTTTTTTTGTAACTTTAATTAACTATTTATTTTACAGTGGGGGTACAGGTGCCGACTGCTTGCTGGCACTTGTAGTTCCACAAGTGCCAAAGGGCAGGCATGCTGGTACCTGTAGTCCCAGTGTAAAATACAATAGTTTACTTCTATTTCCTACTTTATTACCCCCGTACCCAATGCTCCAGGGGTGCGGGGAAGAGCCCCGGGCTTCAGTCCAAGCCTGGGGTTTCATGAGGGGGACTCCTTCTTGGGATGGTCCCAACTTCCCCTGAGATCCCCGGCTTGGCCTGAGTGGCTTGGCCATGGAGCCCCGGTAATAGGGTCTCCGGGCCGTGGCATTACAGCCCGGCCATTTTGGGTCCGGTGCTGGTTTTAATTATAGGGAGACCCCTACGCATTTTTCCCCCCCATAATTAAAACCAGAACTGGCCCTGCAGCCTGGTGCTGGTACCTAAATTACGGTGGAACCCTACTCGTTTTGTTCCCCATAATTTTAGGTACCAGGACCGACTGGCAAGTCCGGGGCTGGTTAGGCTTTAGGGCGAGGACCCTATTTCATTTTTTTTTTTACATTTAACCTGTTTTTTAACAGGTACAACACAAGCAGCCTTCACATACTCTATCTCACTGATATGTGCAGGCTGCTTGCTCGGGGGAGTTTTGCAGAGAGAAGACACTGCATTCTCGGGTGAGTAATCTCCTGTAAAACATGCTACTCATGAGAGATATCTCGTTCTGCTTCACCATCGGCCATCTCACTCTCAGCTAAATTCACTTCTTGGTAAATTTGAGAGTTTCAGGAGCCTCAAATCACCTGACTTTTGGCAAAGCTAATTGAGTTAAAAAAAAGCAAACTCTCACAGATTCGATTCTTAGTAAATTTACCCCTAAGAGACTGAAATAAATAGAGAGGTAGGAGATAAGGGCAGAGAGGGAGGAGAGCCAAACCCACCCAAACAGCGCTGTTAGCAGTGCCAAAAACGCTGTGTATAAAGTACAGCAGTAATATTATACTTTGCTTCTATATAGCCTAAACCTCACTGATCACTCACGAATCCTGGGGAGGCTGTCTCCGTCTCAGCGCTGTGAAAGCCATCAGAGCAGCTAGCAGCAGCATGTAATGGCCATTGGCTCTGCTTACAGGAAGCGCCGGGGCATGTGGGAGCAAGAAGCAGACCTCAGCATTAGGCTCCGGCCCCCCGCTATGGCGCCCCTTTTAAACCACTGGCGCAGGGCTGTATATGGCGCCCGCGGACTGTCGCTGCTAGTAAACACTGCAGTTTCTGTGCCTAGCAACCCCACCAATCGAGGATGAAAACTACTGAGGCTGCCGGAGGAGGTGAGGCTAATGGGAGACCGCAACGTGCGCTGCATGCAGCGTATCCTGGTAGTACCTCAGAGACGGTGGTCTCTGTAGCCAAGGACCCTTGTGTGAGCCACAAGCAGCTGCGATAGGAATATAGAGGGGGAGGAGCTAGTCACACTTTCTCTTCGGGTACATACTGCGGTATGTACCTAGAATATCGCAAAGGACAGCTCTCCTCATAAGAACTGTCCTTTGCGATGCCCCCTCTGGCATCCTTCTGCGATTGCACAGAAAGCAGCGGGGGGTGATGGGAGGGATCAGATTGGATCCCTCTCAGGGGAGACATCCCGAAAAGAAGCCCATAGGCTTTTATTGGGTAACGCCACCTGCATCACATTCTGGTGCTTTCTACATATGGGGAAAATTGCATTTTCAGGGGTTTTACCGCATTTTCCCCTTTAGTACATCCCACCCTTAATGCAACAAAACTGCATTGGTGTTGCATGGGTTGTACTTTTATAAATGACCCATTATATTTCTGTAAACTTTTATCTACAATTTCAGGTATTTTAAATTTGTCAGTAATGGAATTTAATGAACGGGTTCCATTAACTTGAAATGTTTTAAATGAAGACTAGATATAAATCTAACGGCTAGTTCATGCCCTTGGTGGAGATATACGTGACCGGCTTGAGAAACATGAAAGCTGAATTGCTACATAAATGCATTTGTGATCTAACTGATTTAATTAATTACTCTTTTCAGAATCTTGATAAGGGGGTGACACAAAACTAATTAATAGCCAACTGGAATTGCTAACATTGGAGGTATTGATAGACAGTTATACATTATATATGTTACACTTGGAAACATTTTATATTATGTTGATAATACAAATCCAATTAATTTGCTACAAATATGAACAGTAATTAGAGGCATTGCATACATATTATATTATATTCACTCTAGGACTACCCCACAGTGGTAATTATCTCACCTAATCTTTACTTTACTCTTGCAGAATAAAAATAAAATTATTCCTCAAACAAATCCCAAATGGCTGTTGCTTCTATTTAAACAAATAATGATTTAAAATTAATTTATCTCATACAAAATTAGCAAATACTGTCATTTAGTAAAAAAGCAAAAAATCAAATAATGGCTACAAACAATTTGAAATAGGCTGTTCAAAGTGAATATTTTATATAGCGGGTTATGGCAGTGATAGAAAATCTTTTATTGCTGTAATTTTCCGTTACAACTTCACTGTGGCCGCTGGGTGATGCTCAGCTTTCTGGAGATGCTGGCCTGGCAGGGGTAACTCTGAACTTACCACTTTGCAGTGTGAAGGCATATGTGCATGTGTGACCCGTGTTGCTGATTGACAGTGGACTAGAAGCCTGGACTTGGGATTCCAGTACATTTTAAAAAAAATAAAAAACAAAAATAATTAATTTTAAACATTCTATATATAGGCTAATTTAAAAAAAAAAATGGAAGAATGCTTTATTTAATTAAATAAAGCATTTTTTTTCCACTGATGGTTCCTGCTATTACCTGCCTGAGATGTCAGTAGGGGATACAGTCAATATCCCTGCACATGGGATGCCGGCACTTAGAATACCGATTCCGGAATCCTGACACCTGTCAGAATCCCGGCGCTGATATCCCGAAGTTAAGTAGTGGGGTTGGGGGTAGGTTAGCGTTAAGGGTTAGGATTAGGCACTAGAGGGAGGGTTAGGGTTAGGCACTAAGGGGGGAGGGTTAGGTTTATGGTGCAGGAAGGGGAGGTTAGATTTAGGCACTAGGGGGAAGGTTAGGTTTATTGTGTGGGGAGGGGGAGGTTAGGTTTTGGCACTTGGGGGAGGTTAGATTTAGGCACCAGGGAGGAGGGGTAGGGAGAAGGGGAGGGTTAGGATAAATACTGACAGGTGTTGGTATCCTAACCCTGTCGGGATGCCGACGCCGGCATCCCGTAGCCAACCCATCAGTAGCGATATGAGGACATACGGTACTTGTACCACCACTGTTCTTGTTAGAAAAGCTTTCCAATGATTTGCAGGGAGAAGCTCTATCTCTGAAATAAGAGCTCCAGTCCCTATGATAAATAAGCCCCTTAGTCCGCACAAAAACTGTGTGAAAATATGCATAAAATGGTTAAATAAAATACATATGTGCGGGAACGCATTAAGGGGGGTGTTTATTAAAGCTTAGAGAGAGATAAAATTGTGAGAGATAAAGTACCAACTAATCAGCTCCTAACTGTCATTGCTGTGTTTAAACAATGACAGGAGCTGATTGGTTGGTACTTTATCTTTCACAATTTTATCTCTCTCCAAGCTTTGATAAATACCCATCTAAGTACAAACAACATAATAAGAATAATACTTAATATAAGTATTATAAATAGTTTTTTTGTTCTGAAATAAAATTCAGGTTCTTGATGCATATTTTGATTGTGGTGAAAGATGAACACCCAACTTTCATCACAAGGTGGCCTTAAACATGCCTTGTACTAGTTAAAACCAGCAGAGCAGTGTTTCCAAACCTTATGTTATTGTGACACACTCTTTGAAACAAATACTGAAAAACAACTTTCATTTTTACTGAGACATTAATGTTAAAATATTCATTCATTTATGTATAACCATGATGATTAATACATGTGGTTATATTTTGCAATTAAGTTTTATTACAGCTAATTTGTTTAATTCACAACTAAGAATATATCACAAATAATGCCAATGGCATAGCGTCAGTATATTTTCAACAATTATTGCGAAACCTGCAAATAAGTGTCCTGAGCAGGGCCGCCGACAGCTCTGCCTGCTGGTACTGGGAGGGGACATAGGCAACTCAGGGAGGTGTGCCTCAAGTTAGCTTCTAACAGGGTATATTAACATAACTGGCCCAGTATTTGCCAAAATAGTACAATGGGCCTGATTCAGAGACTGACGCAGTTCACATTGCTGCTGTGTCTTTGGACGCAGCAGCGATGTGAAAATATGCTAATGCCGTAGGTGGCGCCTCGGTTAAGCAAATGCCTAATGCAGGCATCACAGATCCTAGTGCTGCGTCCTAAGACGTAGAATTGGATCATCTGCTCCATAGCCGAAGACATTTGGTCAAATATAGTCCAAGAAGCCAGATAGCCTAACTTTGTAGACTTGGAACTTTGGATCTCGTTTGACAGCATTGATGGGATTCCAGGATTGCAGCGCTGCATCACACGTGTACCTGGACCTGTAAACTCAGGTCACTCTACTTGAAAAAGACGCCTGGAGTGCGTCGAAACGAGTAGAGAGAGTGATTGCAAAAGAGTGTATGTAAAGGTGCATGGTTTATCCTGCTGTATTCCCTCATGTTGTCTGAGTAGCGAACACCCGGGTTTATTTTTTCTTGGATGACATATGTGTGACTGTATACCATCTGGTATGGATGCATGTTACCTTATTATTTTCAACTTTTAAATAAATGTGTACAGTTTGATCTACACCATTAGTCTGTTTTTTTCTCCCTATATGCAACATATGATCCATATGGGATTCGGGGAGACAAGGAAACCTTTATGTGTCTGCTGGCAACCATATATATGTAAGCATACAAGTGAGCATCTGTTTACCTTAATTGTACACAGAGGGTGTATAATTATTTCAGCTGTAAGTGCACCCGGGCTCATAAACTTCGGAAAGAAGCTTTACCTATGGGAACACTCCTGATTTAACTTTTTATTCTAAACACAGAGGTGTTAACTATGCAATATTTCTCAGAATCTGATACAATATTGTTTGTTTTGTTCTTTCCCTTCTTCATATGATATTTGGAATTCATCGGAGGATATACATCATATCTCTCGTTAAGTTTGGGTGAGACCGAATAGTTTGGATTGTGACTTTTTGGTTCTTTCTCGTCTGTATTAAGTCTAGTGTATGATCATATACTTAACCTTTTATGCATTGGAATGACATTCTATCATTTCATGGTTCAAATATTGAGTAAACTATTCTACCATCCAAAAACTTGTGTTTTATTCAGGTGTTATCCCTGTGTTACTATTTTTTCATCCAGATTCCACCAAGGGTTCAACTTTTACTTAGCCAGCGCTAGAGACCCACCCTCTGTTCTAAACATTTACTAGAAAACATTTAGTTTGAATCAAATAAATACATTTTATTATCTTGTATTCATGTCCCCCACTTGCATTTATTATGTACAGTGGTTCAGAGAAGCACTTTGGGTTCAATTACATAACACTTACTATTTTTGAGGTTAAGGGTCATGAAACAATAGTGAGCAGGGTGGAGACAGAGCTATTTCTGCTGCCAATTTTATAGAAACCTTAACTGACAAACAGCATTTTTATTGACACTGTTGTGTACAGAGCCGGCCTGCCAATCTGGCAGTTCTGACAAATGCTAGAAGGTCCGATAACCATATGTCTAAAACAGGGGAGATGGTAGGAGAAACTTTTGGCGCTTCAAATATAACAAGCTGCAGCCTTTTCAATAGAGATCTTTCCCTAAAGATCTAAGTAAATGTCTAGTGTGCAAAGGAAATTGAAATAACGGCGCTGCTTGCTGTGTCACACTGTGTTGATGGAAAGAAAAATTGATATACTTATCTGCAACAGTTGAGCTTTATGTGCCCTCCTATGGTTCTCTCTTCCTCTTCAACCAAAGGCTCCGTGAACATAGAAAAAAGGGGTATATATGATATCAATGTGTAGTACTTCCTTTAAATAATGATACACATACATTGTCTTCAAAAGTATTGGGAGGAAGAAGTGAGGCGTACCCCAACTCACTCAATCAGAGATGGGTATGCTCCTATAATGGTATCTTTAATACAAGATCCGTCAAAAAGATGTGCAAACACACCTTGCTTATGCAAAGTGAGACAGGGTGTATAAAGGTATCTTTTGCCCCAGGAAAAAACTTGAAAGCAGAAAGCGTACCAGTACTCACAGGGCTTCTAGTAATTTCCAACATATAAAGGTATCTTTCATTCCTCCATTAGTAATAGATGATGATGCAATATTTTTCATAGGATGACATTTTAATATAACAATAAAAGATGGTGTTAGACAAATGACATAATGAACATTAATAAAATACAAAACATTCTCAGGGAGAAATAACCACATTGTGACAGGCTGAGGCAGAGTGGTGTGAAGGTATTATGGGATCCGGACCCATAATACCTCCACACCACTCTGCCTCAGCCCCAACCAGCACATAATGGAAAGGAAAAAGGTGCAAGATGGAATTGTCCTTGGGCCCTCCAACCCATCCTTACGTTGTATATATGAAACAGGACATTCACAATCACTTCACCGACAGGGACTGCCGCTTGTGGCTGAAATGATTGGTTTGTTTGGACCCCCCACAAAACAAGCTGCAAATGTGCAGTGGACATTGGTGGCAATGATCCCATACACAAACTGGCTTTACAATACATTAGATTAGATGTCATCATCATCTTCGTCATCATCATCCCCATCAGTGTGTGCATCCTCCACTTCTACACACAATATGAATTCGTCCTCGCTGGAATCCACCATTATAGAGTTAGACGCTAATGTCTTTTTTGGACTTAAATGCTGGTAAAGATCTTCCTAGTGGAATTTGTAATTAATTTTGATGAACATCATCTTTTCCACATTTTGGGGAAGTAACCACCTACGACGATCACTGACAAGGTTCCCGGCTGCACTGAAAACTCTTTCAGAGTACACACTGGAGGGTGGGCAACTTAAGTACAGGGGACTCCAAATTGCCTATTTATCATGCCGGTTGTGAAACAGACTGTCTGACATGCATATTTGGATGCTATCCCTAACATAGTCATCCACCATTCTCTGAATGGTGACCGTATCAGACAAAGTCACGGTAGACATGTCACTCATTGTTGGCAGTTCTTTCAGACCCAACCAGATGTCATTAGAATTTGCTGACTGATCTGCATTACCTCAATAAGCCAGGGGAAAGGGAAATGGGAAAGTATAATTTGAGCACAGGATTTTAATATAAATAAGGATTAGTAAATGATGTCAAACAGTCCACGATTATCATAATGAAACCCAATAATGGGTACACAAAAATTATATATATCTCATGTGGAGGTGCTCTCCTAGAGAGTGTAATTATACGTGTCACGAGAAAAAAGAAAAGAAAACTCTCTTTTTTTGGAGGCACTCTATTATAGATATTATATATCAAACAATATTGCTAATAATTAACTTTTATTAAGTATGTATTAAAATAACATTATTGGATCTAAAACTTATATTCATACACCCTAATTGTTCAAAGACTACTGAGGGTGGTATGCAATCAAAAACATGAATCAGACAAAACATATAACTTAAAAGTAATATCACAGATGTAAATGAAGCAAAGTGAAATATTACAAAATAATCACAGATATAGACACATCTGGATATGGATTACAATAGTGAAAAAAACCTGATTAAATGATCCCGTGATTAAACACGGCATGGATAAATAATCAACCAATAATTAATTATGCTACATTTTTAAACATCAATCAGGTAATACAGTACAATGACCAAATAGTGGAATAATGGCACAATGGCCAATCAAAAATCACAGCAGACACACAAAAACACATAAATACATAAATAAATTCTTAGATGATTTAATTATATTGTATATATATCAAAAAAATATTTTATATATATATATGGGTATTTGATATACAACATCATATTGCAACAATCAGAGGTAGATCACCTCTCGAACATCTATAGAAATAAGCCCAGGCACAGTAGAAAAGATGAAGAAAGGGAGAGTAAATGGAAACCAGACTACTCCCTTATGGGATATCACAGCAGCAGCTGCTGCATGTCATTATGATATATCATTGAATGGCACGTGAGCGTACTGCTGAGCTTAGCCCAGGGTTGAGAATAAGAGAATTTAGGCATCTGCTTTTAGGTCAGGTTGATAAGCGGGTCCTGATGTATAGATATATATATATAGTGCAGGAGCCCCTGATGACCAGACTCTAATGAGAGTGCCTATAAAAAGATAATAATAATAATAATAATAGAAAGGTATTTACAGGTAACACAGCACAAAATCGGATCTGCGTTGCTGCCACTCACATACCACAGGTTTTGGTGAATGGTGGGAAGCATAGATCGTGTGTGCAGTGATAATAAAAAGTAAGTAAAGCAATAGTGTGGCTAATGCAGGGTAAATAAAACTCTGTTACCACAAGGCATTGCAGGGTCACTCATTCACCGCTGCAACAGATAGTCACTACATATGCCAGAGTGGAGAGCAGAGGTACCTGGGTGCTCACAATGGAGCCAGCTTATAGAGGGAGAGGATCCAACACTGAAGGAGCTTAATTGCATGCTGCTGGTCTGAGTCCCGCCTGTACACAGTGGGACTAGTGGGTCTGAGACGTGCGTTTCACGTGTGCTTCATCAGTCAGATGCAGGTCAGTGAAAGTACACAGGTGCTCTATGTCCTGTGTAACAGCCAATTGGAGGGCGGGTGCCCTGTTGATTGAATGTATTAGCCTTTCCAATAGGTCAATAGTAAGATCTCTCTCCATTGGCCATTAGTTAAGAGAGAGAATGAGTCATCGGGAGAAGGTGTGTTTAAGTAAATGAAGCAGAATAACATACAGGGGATGATAGCAGGGAATAGCAGCTTTTCTACTGAAATTGCAGTAATCACTGCATAAAGGCAGACTCATATGCATTATAGAGTTAGCTACATATGGAATTTTTACAGATACACTACAAGTATATTGAAACTACAGCAAATTAACCTAGTGCTGAGATAGCAGAAATTGCTGCATATAGACTCTTATACATTGCTAGATAATCTACATATCAATAATTTGTAAATAAGTATTATGAAGATAACAGTATGAACATAACAATTAAACATTTAAAATAGGAATCAAAATTAAAATTAACATAAAAATAAACAAAATAGAATAAAATAATAAATAGTGGCTGGTATAGTATTGAAAGTGAATCTTATGAAGTGACATATGAAAGTAATAAAATAGTAAAAGAGGAAAGTAATGAAATAATAAGGTGAATTAGTGTGTGCTGATGTGTGTAAATATAAATATGAATCGGAGATATACATCCCCATGTTGTGAAATGAAAAAAATAAAATATAAAAATATAAGTAATGGTGATGATGCTATGTGTGACGTAATGAAGAGTAATGAGTGGAATAAAGTGTCATATTACCTGGAATAAGACCAACCATCATTAAAAAGAAGAACTATGCATAATGCCCTGGGTATAAAGATTGTTATCCCATATTATAGTATTACATATCAAAATCCTGAAGATGATTATTCGAGTCACATATACCTAGAAAGATTATAGTGCTTTAATGACAAAATAAATCTATTGTGTATTATTGTGTTTGAATTTTCACAGACGTCTACCTTATAAAGATTATTTATTAATTTAATTTAAAGTAGCCAGTTAATAGAGGTAGAGTAAATGAGATAAGGAACTGATAGTTAACAAACACGTACATGATATTATTAAGATGGAAATATAAGTAAAGATATTAAATATGACGTGTTCGCAAAGGGTAATATGTTTACAGAAATGCACTATAGTTGATCATTTCATTAAGCCCATTTGGACTTACAGTATTAGGTCTGAAAGTCCACTCACTTTCACGCTGCAATAATACCTTGGTTAAGTTGCCGCCTTGAACACCTAATCTGACGTGTTCCAGACCGAACGCTTTGAGTTCCTGAGTTGTCCCATTATGGTATTTTAAAAAATGTCTGGCGACAGAAGTCAGTTTCTTCATTTTTGTGGTATCGTTTCTTGAATTTTTAATGTTCCCTACATGTTCCAAAATCCTCTGTTTAAAAATACGGCTAGTCATGCCTATATATCTAAGGTTACAGCTGCACTCCAGGCAATATATAACCCCCATGGCGTCACAGTTGATAAACTGATTTAAGTTGATATTCCAGCCATATCTATCAGTAACCCTGTCTTTTTTGATGATATATTCACAGGCTTTGCACCTGCCACATGGAAAGGTCCCTCTGAGCTTTGTCTGTCTTCTAGGATTTCCTACAAAGTGGCTCTTAACCACGTTGTCCCTCAGATTGTAGGATCTGCGCCAACTGAAAATGTGTTTTTCTTCCAAAGATTTTTTCAAAGCGCCATCCATAAGTAGAATGTGCCAGTGTCATGTCACTATCTTCTGGAGTTCTTGCCACTCATTACAGTAACTAGTAATGAATCGTACTTGGTTTGTAGTTTCTTTGAGTTTATTATTTGAAAAGATCAAGGATTGTCTATTGGTTTTCAATGCCTGGTGTTTGGCATTTTTGATTAATTTCTTACTATAGCCTCTGTTAAGGAGGCGTGTAGTTAGATCTTGACTTTTGAGTAAGTAGGCTTCATCAGTTGTACAATTCCTTCTGAGTCTAAGAAACATTAGGTAGATTTTTAATGGTGGGTGGAAAGTGGGCACTACTACTATGAAGAAGACTATTAGTAGCAGTCTCTTTTCTGAATAACTCTGTTAGTAGGTGTCCATCCTTATCCAAAAATAGATGAAGATCTAAAAAGGTGGCATCTTCCTTACTGATAGAGTATGTTAATTTGAGATTGATTGAATTTGTATTCAATCTTTCAATGAAATCCAATAAGTCATTCATGTTCCCATGCCATATCATAAAGATATCATCTATATATCTAAGCCAGGTGGTTATATGGCTAGGAAATTGTTCATTATTCTCACTGAAGACAATTTCCCTTCCCCACCATCCGAGGAACAGGTTGGCATACATGGGTGAACATGCTGCACCCATCGCTGTTCCTCGGATCTGCAGGAAGAACTTGTCGTCAAATGTGAAGAAGTTTCTATGAAGAATAAACTCAAGTAGATCCAATGTGAACTCCTTAAAATCGTCCATTCACTCCATTTGTAGGAAGTATCTAATTGCAGATAGACTAATGTCATGTTGGATACTCGTATATAGAGACTCCACGTCTAGCATGACCAACAACTGGTCTTCTTCAATTTGTATGTCATGTATCTTCCTAAGGACATCCCTAGTGTCTTGGACATCAGATGGTAATGTATCTACATGGTGTCGTAGTTGTTGATCTAGGAAGATACTAGCTTGTTCTGATAGTCCCCCAATTCCAGAGACAATTGGTCATCCAGGGGGATTGTTAATGTCTTTGTGGACTTTTGGTAACATGTAGAATGTGGGTGTTTTCGGTTTGTCCACAAGTAGGAATGCATGTTCCTGTTTGGTGATGGTTCCCTTCTTGAAAGCCCCATTGACAAGTTTTTGATATAATAAATTGTAAAGCTCTGTTGGATTCAAAATCATTTGTGTATAACAAGTTTTATCATACAGCTGTCTATAGGCTTCCTTCAAATACATGTCCTCAGGCCACAGGACTATGTTCCCCCTTTATCTGATGGTTTGATAATTGTATCATCCCACTTTTTCATTCCATTGAGTGCCAATCTCTCCTCTTGATTGAGATTATCACCTAAATATTTAATGGATTTATCATTTTGTACTTTATCCATGTCATGAGAGATTAGGTCTAAAAACATCTTAATCTCTGGACATATGGTTTCAGATGGCATAAAGGTGCTCTTCTTTTTGCAAATATTCCTTCTTGTGTTGACCAACTAATTGTGTTGGTCTATTGGAAAGGTCATTTGTCTCAAAAAGTTCTTCTAAATCCATTAGTGCTTGTATTTCTTCCTCTGTCTGGAAGGGTGAAGAACAATCATCAAAAGATGGATCCTGAATCAAAATAGGACTATTCTTTTCTTTATTCGAGAAGAATTTCTTTAGTAATAATTTCTGTCCAAATAGATGTAAATCTTTCTCCCATGTAAATCTATCAAATGATGCATTAGGAGAGAAGGATAGTCCCTTACTTAGTGCATTTATTTCAGTAGTGGTTAGGCACCTTGAGGATAGATTAATGATTTTGAGATTAGATGTTATCTCTAATTCTTGTTGCGGGTTCTGGATGATTGTCTCTGGGGTATGGGGGAATCCCATGTTTTTATGTTTCTTCCCCTTCTTGTTGCTTCTCCTCATCCTCCTCTTTTTTGATGGGATCCTCTCCCTCTATATGCTGGCTCCATTGTGAGCACCCAGGTACCTCTGCTCTCCACCCTGGCATATGTAGTGACTATCTGTTGCAGGGGTGAATGAGTGACCCTGCAATGCCTTGTGGTAACAGAGCTTTATCTACCCTGCATTAGCCACACTATTGCTTTACTTACTTTTTATTATCACTGCACACGCGATCTACGCTTCCCTCCATTCACCAAAACCTGTGGTATGTGAGTGGCAGCAACGCAGATCCCGATTTTGTGCTGTGTTACCTGTAAATACCTTTCTATTATTATTATTGTTATTATCTTTTTATAGGCACTCTCATTAGAATCTGGTCATTAGGGGCTCCTGCACTATATATATATCTATACATCAGGACCCGCTTATCAACCTGACCTAAAAGCAGATGCCTAAATTCTCTTATTCTCAACCCTGGGTAAGCTCAGCAGTACGCTCACGTGCCATTCAATGATATATCATAATGACATGCAGCAGCCGCTGCTGTGATATCCCATAAGGGAGTAGTCTGGTTTTCATTCACTCTCCCCTTTCTCATTTATTCTACTGTGCCTGGGCTTATTTCTATAGACGTTGGAGAAGTGATCTACCTCTGATTGTTGTAATATGATGTTGTATATCAAATACCCATATATATAAAATATTTTTTTGATATATACAATATAATTAAATCATCTAAGAATTTATTTATGTATTTATGTGTTTTTGTGTGTCTGCTATGATTTTTGATTGCCCATTGTGCCATTATTCCACTATTTGGTCATTGTACTGTATTACCTGATTGATGTTTAAAAATTTAGCATAATTAATTATTGGTTGATTATTTATCCATGCCGTGATTAATCACGGGATCATTTAATCAGGTTTTTTTTCACTATTGTAATCCATATCCAGATATATTAGCAGAAGCTCACACTAACACTTATATCTGTGTCTATATCTGTGATTATTTTGTAATATTTCACTTTGCTTCATTTACATCTTTACATCATTTACACTTTGCTTCATTTACTTTTAAGTTATATGTTTTGTCTGATTCATGTTTTTGATTGCATACCACCCTCAGTAGTCTTTGAACAATTAGGGTGTATGAATATAAGTTTAGATCCAATAATGTTATTTTAAAAAGAGAGTTTTCTTTTCTTTTTTCTCTTGATCTGTACTACCACCAGCAGTGGGTCTCTTAGGAAAATGTAGTTTTTTCCTGGCAGCTGTAGAAACTGAAGGAGGAGATGCTGCCGTGTCACATTCCGTTTGAGCTGACAATTTTTTTCACCACCAGCTCTTTGCATCTTTTCAGATTTATGTCCGTCGGAAAGAAAGACACAAGGTATGACTTAAACCTAGGATCAAGTATGGTCAACAAAATATACTGATCTGATTTCAAGATTTTGGCGAACCTTGGATCCTGTCAAAGTGAATGAAGGGCTTGATCTACAAGTCCCACATACTTAGCGGAATAACTCCATTTCAGCGTCTCCTTCAGTTTCTCCAGCTGCTTTTGCAAAAGTCTGATGAGGGGAATGACCTGACTCAAGTTGGCAGTGTCTGAACTAACTTCACGTGTGGCAAGTTCAAAGGGTTTGAGAACCTTGCACAACTTGGAAATTATTCTCCAATGTGCTTGACTAAGGTGTATTCCCACTCCTCTCCCTATGTCATAGGCCGTAGTGTAGCCTTGGATGGCCTTTTTCTGCTCCTTCATCAGCTGAAGCATATAGAGGGTAGAATTCCACCTAGTTACTACCTCTTGCTTCAGCTGATGGCAGGACAAATTCAACAGTTCTTGCTGGTGCTGCAATCTTTGATATACAGTTGCTGAATGTTGAAAATGTCCAGAAATCTTTCGTGCCACCGCAAGCATCTCCTGCACGCCCCTGTAATTTTTTAAGAAATATTGCACCACCATATTAATTGTGTGAGCAAAAAATGGGGTGTGATCGAATTCACCCACATGTAATGCTCTCACAATATTGCTGGCATTGTCAGAAATCAGAAATCCTGAGGAGAGTCCAAATGGGGTAAGCCACTTTGCAAAGATTTCCCTGAGTTTCTCTAAGAGGTTCTGAGTGGTATTCCTCTTAATGTAACCGGTGATGAACAGAGTAGCCTGCCTCTGAATGAGCTGGCATTTGTTAGATGATGCTGCTGCTGCTGTTTGCACAGTTGGAGGCAATACACCTACCCAGTGTGCTGTCACAGTCATGTAATCTTTAGTTTGCCCTGTCCCACTTGTCCACATATCTGTGATTAAGTGGACAGTGGGCACAATGGCAATTTGGAGGACATTAATAAGATTTTTTTTAATGCCCTTGTACAGATTGGGAATTGCTATTCTAGAGAAGTGGAATCTAGAAGGCACATTGTAGCGTTGACACAGGACCTCCATTAACTGGGTAAAACCCACTGCATTAATGGCGGACACTGGACGCACATCTAATACCAACATAGCTGTTATGGCATCAGTAAACCGCTGTGCAGCTGGGTGTTTGCTGTCATACTTGCTGTCATACTTGTTCCCCAATGCAAGGGACTGTGTGATAGTCAATTGTTTTGTTGAACTTCCTGAACTACTAAAAGTAGTCTTCTTCCTCGTCCCCTTCTGGGATGAAGATCCATTTATAGCAACAGCAGCAGCAACAGACATAGCACTCAAGGATCCTTCTGAGGAACAACGGATAGGAGAGGAGTCAGTCCTTATGATATTGGATTCAGGACTACTTCCGATCATGAATGAGGATGTCGATGATGATGCAGGTGTTGGTGGTGGATATTGCAGGCACTTGGATCCAGATAGAAGGGAGCAGCTTGGTGACACTGGACTGATTGTTGTTTGTTTTTTGTCCCCAAAGTTTCTGTACCCTTTCCAATTTGATGATTGCGCTGCAAGTGACGTAACAGGGAGGAGGTTCCAAGATGGTTATGGTCCTTACCTCTACTCACTGTTACTTGGCAATGGTTACAAATGGCTTGACAAAGGTTGTCCGGATTTGGGTGGAAATAATTCCACACAGGAGAAGTGGATTTTTTGGCCATTTGCCCAGGCATGGCAACAATGGGATTTTTCCCACTATGGGCAACAACTGTTGCCTAATTTACAGTTTTTACACAAACATCCTCGCCATCAACATCCTCATCAACCTTGTTGTTATCGCCAACTACATAAATATCCTCATCCTCCTCGTGCAATTCCACAGAAGCTTCCTCGACTTCTATGTCAGAAGGCACACAAATGGTGGAAGTGGGATCCTCTTCAAGTACAGTATTAGAAAGGTCAGGCTCACACATGGCAACCGCAGACACACTTGGAATCTCTTCTGGGATTTTTGATTTTTCCGAGCACACAGTTGGTTCCGGTGTCTTACTCGTCTTGACAATTTAAATTTTTTTTGTACCTCTCCTACAAGCTGATGGGCTTAAATTATCAATAGAACCATAAATACAGTCATAAATACAGGCCAATGCTTAATCCTTTCCTTGCCACTGTAGTGAATGGCATATTGCCATTTTTTTAGCCTGACTTTAGCCCTGGTACATCGGCCTTCATAGATGACATTGACGGCCTTGCATCGTCATCATGAATGCTGCCGGCAACTACAAGACTGGTATGTGGATCCTGCTCTCCAGTCATGTGACTGTCCTCCATACTCACTATGCACACAACCACACACACAAAAAATTGTTGGTTTTATATTTATTATTTTAGGCAGCAGCCCCTCAACAGACAGGAGCACAGCACCCCTGAACACCTACGCCGAAGACAGGTGTGGCTAACATGCACACAAATGTTTTTATTATTTGGCCAGCAGCCCCTCGACAGCCAGGAGCACAGCACCCCTGCGCAGCTATGCCGATGACAGTGACAGCCAGGTGTGGCTGACACACACACAGAAAAAATTGTTTATTTATTTTTGGGCCAGCAGCCCCTTAACAGATAGCAGCACAGCACCCCTGCGCACCTACGCCGATGACAGGTGTGGCTGAAATGCCACACAAAAAAAATATATATTTTATTTTTATTTAACACTGAGGTGAACACCTGAAAAGAGCAAGCAGCCCCTTAACAGACAGCAGCACAGCACCCCTGCACTGATGACAAGTGTGGCTAACACTAATTTTTTAATTTTTTTTCACACTGGGGGTGGGCGAAGAGCACCCCTGAAGGACAGAGCACCCCCTGGACAGGACAAGTACAACAGCCAGCCCCTATGGACAGGACAACATCCAGCCCCTATGTACAGGACAACGACAGCCAGCCAGCCCCAATAGACGTGACAACAGCCAGCCCCTATGGACAGGATAACAGCCAGCCCCTATGGACAGGACAATGACAGTCAGCCAGCCCCTATGTGCAGGACAACAACAGCCAGCCAGCCCCAATAGACATGACAACAGCCAGCCAGCCCCTATGGACAGGATAACAGCCAGCCCCTATGGACAGGACAACGACAGTCAGCCAGCACCTATGTACAGGACAACGACAGCCAGCCACCCCCAATAGACACGACAACAGCCAGCCAGCCCTTCTATAGACAACAGCCAGCCAGCCCTTATGGACAACAGTAGCCAACCCCTATGCACAGCGTCAGTGTGCAATTAATTAACAATAACAACAGCACAGCTCCCAGCTCCCTCCCTCTTCACTCTCCACAGCCAGAATGAAAAATGGCAGCGAATCGCGGGACCTTTATAGAATCCAAAACCCGTGAGAATCCGACAGCTGGATGATGAAGTTTTGCCTCGTTTTCAGATCCGAGTCAGGCGGGAAAACCGGAGCCGACTCTGATCTCCCTTGGATCCCCGTAGTTCGGGTGGGTTCGGTTCTCAGAGAACTGAACCCGCTCATCTCTATAAATCATACATGATATTATGCTTATATCTAGTGCAACCATATTCAGCATTGAACTCATATGGTACCACCCTTTATGCAGTATGCATCTTTATGGCTGATGTTGACAGAACAATATCAAAGACAGCAAGGTGATGACGAAGGATGTAAGTAGATCAGTGATTGGTGACTTTTTTCTTAAGATGATGTCAGTTGAGGGAAAATCAGGAGAAGTGTAGAAGTACATGTTCTCCTTTCCCACCCTGTCCATGGTAGAGTCCTCTGTACCTCTATTGGAGTTAGGTGCATCAGCTTGCAGAGCGCCTTGTTACATACCCGTGCTCCGGTTGTCTCTCCTCCTCTGGGTTGCCAGCGACACGCCCAGACTGGGACGCTGGATAACTGCATGTGATGCTGGATGATGTGTCCTCCTCATCTGTGGATTACCATTAATCACCTGCCATGTTAGTCTATTGGTTCAATTCCTTTCTTAAGCCTGCTGGTTCATAACATGTCTGACATGTGCTTCCGGTTCCTGACAGTCGTGCATCTGCCTTTTTCTGCCTTTGCTTCAGAGAATCTCAGCTATTACTCTCATTCCATCTAGAGTTCTGTTTTTCTGTGAGCTGCATTATTCTCTGGATCTTTGTTACCACAGCCCTCAAGGCCACATCTCAGAATTAATATCTCGGCTCTCAAGCCGCACCTCGGCCTTCAAGGCCGCACCTCAGCATTTAACATCACGGCTCTCCAGCAGCACCTCTGCTTTCAAAGCAGCACCTCGGCTCTTGAAGCCGAACCTCGGCCCTCTAGGCCGCATCTCAGCCGGAGCATCTATTCGGCTCTCAAAGTTGCACCTTGGCTCTCAAAGCCGCACTTCGCCCTCAAGGCCGCATCTATCGGCTCTCTAGCCACATCTCGGCTCTCAAGCCACACCTCTGCCAACAAGGCTGCTACTGAATGTTAATCGGCTCTTAAAGCAGCATCTTGTCTACTCCTTCGTAGATACCTCACCTTATCCTGTGATTCTACAGTCACATAACAAGGTTAAGGTTACGTACCTCCCTGGGAGGGATAGTGTTAGGGTGCGGGAAAGGGGGGTTAGGGCTAGGCACCACAAGGGGGGAAGTAAGGGTTAGGCATCACTAAGGGAGGGCTAGGGTGAAGGAAGAGGGGAGGTTTAGGGTACTTACCAGCCCCAGTCGGGATCTCCACTGTTCTGGGAATACATGGGAAACATCGTCTGAGTGATTGTAGGGGTCTTACACGGTGAGTCCTAGGAGACCGTAACAGCAGCAGAGTTCTGCCATGACAAGCTAGCTGTGGCAAAAAATATTGTTTGGGCAGCAAATGGGATGGAGAGCATAGTACAGGTTATATTAGAGGAGTACAGTCCAGCCGCCAGTCTATAGACTTTAGCTGTCTCTTTTTACAGTAGTTCAGAAATGGGATGATGAGGCCATGGAGACGGTCACTATTCCATCTTCCAGCAAAACTGGAATGTATATGCATATATCAGTAGTAGTAGAAGGGGGAATTTTTTGGGGTATGGAAAATCTGCTCGAAAAGTGGCCGTGGTCACTTAAAAGGGGGTGTGCCCTGAAGAGGTTCACCTTTTTCATCAGTGTAATGTACCAAACCGTAGTACCCCTTATACACATTGATTATGCCACACAATAGTAGTGCCCCTTATTACACATTATGCCATGTAGTAGTTGTGACCCTTATAACACATTAAGCCATGCAGTAGCAGTGCCCCTTATGAAACATTATGCCATACAGTAGTAGTGCAAAGAAAAGGAAGGACCTCCAAGTTGGTCCAACATGTTCTTCCCTTTATGCAATAGTAGTGCCCATTGTAACACATTATGCCACACAGTAATTCCCCTTATACACATTATGCCACACAGTAATGCTATTTACAAATGATGCTACACAGTAATTCCCTCTTCAAAATTTCTAGTACAAATTATACCACCCAGTATTAATGCCTTACACATTATGGCACATAGTAATGCCCTTAATAACATTATGGCCCACCAGCAGTCTCTTACCTCCCCCTTCACAACGGTCCCTCCAGCAGCCTCAGTCTCAGAGAGATGACATGATGAGAGGAGACTGTGTGATCTGTGACACTGCCTGTCATTTCAAATCTGATGCTGTTGGCGGCTCCTGATTGGATGCCGGTCCACGAGCTCCAGTTGGCTTCCCAACAGCGCCAAATTCAAAATGATGGCGGCTCTGTGTCTCTCCAAGTCTCCATCCATGGATGTCTGCCGGTGTGCCAGCTGTAATCAGCTGGCAGCTCGGCACCAGATCTTCTGGTCGGCGGCTCAGTATACCATATCGTTTTATACTAGCAAACTCCGAGCACTGGATTACATCAAAAGGTGATTTTTCATTTTAGTAGTTTAACTTTGCTGACCATTGTGTTTTGTATCACGGACACTTATATAACATTGATAGCAAATATATGTCCTCTCTGAACATTGGCCCTCATTCAGAGCCGCACGTTAACAACAGTACGCTCGTTGCGTTCCGATGTTGACTAACCGCGCATGCGTCGGTGTTACACCGCGCATGTGCGTACGGCAGATTGCGAGCTTTTTTTCTCTCGTTCCTAAAATAGCGTACAGGAAGTGACATGTCAAATGTGATTGACAGAACAGGGCGTTTTTGGGTGTTGACGGGGGTGGAGATGAAAAAACGCAGGCGTGGCGAGGCGTTTTTGGGGCGTACATACATTAGCAGATGCGAACGTCAAATGTGTTCGGACCGTCTCATACGTCACTGAAACATCCGCTTTCCCTTCAAAATGCTCGCACAGCTTAGGGTCAGGATTACTCGACCACATTGGCGATGGCCTTCTCCTCCGTCCCGGGACTCCACGATGGTGCAGCGATTAATCGTGGCTGGTCAGTAAAGTAATTAGTGTTGGATTGAAATCCGGCTTGGTATGTGTTTGGAAAGCAGTTTATTGGGATAGCACAAAAGCGTACGCAGGTGGAAATCAGAGCTGCTAATGTCATGATTACATAATCAATTAGCGTACATTTTTGGGCTTTTATTTTGGCCACAATTTGGTGGTTATGGCCTATTGTAACAATAATGTCATCATCTTTTAATTAGCTCCCCTTTTTTTTGGTTTACTGTGGAATTTGCATCGCTATGTGTTTTTTTAAACGTTCCTTAAAGAGGCCTTTTTTTTTAAAAAAGAGGGTCAGTTTTTGCGTTTAAGGCCAGGATTAAATGTAACCCATTTGTACAATAATGTCACAATACAATGTCAGTGTTTTGTTTTTAATTTATTGTTTACACACAAACAAATTGGCATAATATTGTATTGCCTTTTTTTGTGGCCAAGATATTTGATCAAAAAAAAAAAAAAACATAACTACTAACATAAGCGTAAATACAAAATTTAAAAACATTTCACAAGAAAGGAGAGGGAAGTTTTGACCAGAAAGGAATATGAGCCAAGCACAGAAGGAAAGTGGGAAAAGTCGCCATTGCTGTCACCGTTTTCTCACCCGTTTGGCTGGGTGAGGGTGGGCGCCAGACCGGGTCCGGGATGCCATCGGGCTGGCCTGTCCAGAGGCAGATGTTGTGGCCTCTGGACTAGGCACAGGGCTAGGCACATTTGGAGGATTGCCTGATGTTGTGCCAGAGGTAGAGGATCTGGATGTTCCGGCAGGAAGGGAGGTCGGCTCCACCATGTGCTGGCGAACGAGCTGCTCCAGGGCATCGGCGATGCGGATGTTGGCCCTGGTATTTTCCGCCAGGGCCTGAGCAATGGTCACGTTGGCCGCAGCATTTTGCTCCAGGGCCTCAGCCACCCGTATCAGACTGGCGTCCATCCTCTGCAGAATCTCCGTATGGCAATCCGATTTAAAATTGAGTTCTGTGAGGAGGCCCACTGCCTGCGAGGGGGCACGCCCTGGACTGGCTTCTGCAGGGTCCTCAGCCGGATGTACTGGTTCCTCCCCTGCAGAGTCAGCAGAAATTCTGCGGCCAAGGCTCCCCTCTGGAGCAGACTCATCCGCCTCTGTCTCTGTTAGGAAATTGGAGAAAAGACTCACATTAGAATCTACATATTGGCACAATAGCATTTCTGAGTTGGTGACATCACAAGACTTACCTTGGCCAACATGAGGAGCCGCAAAGTCTGGCATGTCCGTATCCATGTTGGACACGCCAAACACCTCCACAGCCTGCACACACCCCTGTGCCATCTCTTCTAAGTCTGTCAACTCCAATGACACAGGGGTGGGACCCCCACCTGTCCCCCTTGCATGCCTAGCCCTGTCGGCAAGTTTTTGTTTTAGACGATATTTGAAGTCTGCCCATCTGTGGAATGAATTTGGAACCATTATCCTTTTTTTTACAATGGGGTTTGTTTATAGGATGGGAAAGTGTTAACTTACCGCCGTTTGACATCCCGGGCTAGACGGACATAATCACCCACCCTATTGACAGCAACGGCGACCTCCTCCCACATTCTCCACTTCTGGCTTTGGCTCATATTCCTGGCTGCCTGGGGCAGGATGTCAACGCACTTCTGGATCAAAACCTCCATCTCCTTGCTTGTGAAATGTGGCTGCCTTTTTTTTTTTGCAGCTTTGGCGGGTTGACTGGGGCCAGCAGTCTCTTCCATGTCATCCTCCTCACCTATTTGGGTAAATATGCAGATTTAGCCACTTCACAACTTGCACAATATTATGTTTTAAAATACTCATTGACACAAAATGCATGAAGGCCTTACCGCCGCAATTTTGACCATTGTTTCCCTGGTTTGAAGCCATGTCTCTGCTTCCAGCATGAAATCATCCAGAAATTCTATGTGATTTCGTGACGTATTTATACATGCGTCGTTAGTTTGCGGCCGCATCATTGATTGTGCGTCCCTATGATTCATCCTTAATTTGTGCGGGAAAATAAACACTATTTATGGCTTGGTGTGTGTGGATTCGAGGTGGGGTTGTTGGAGTGTTGTCGGTTAAGTGGTTTGGATTTGGTTGGTTGGTTGCGTTTGGAGGATTTTGGAGAGTTGTTTTTTTGTTTGTTTTTGCTACATTTCTTTGGTTTTTCCGTTCGCATTTTTTTCATTTTTTCAACATCCTTTCCTGATTTGGTAAGTTTTGTGCATTCAAATTTGTGGCCAATTGGTGTATTCTTCTGTTTTGTGGTTAGTTAATTTGTTTAACACTCATTTCATCTTTTTTAGTTTTTTTTTGTTTTCGGACCCAAAGAAGTTTTTTGAGGACATCTTATATATTCGAGTTGGGTAAGTCCATTTTTTGTCTTGCATTTGCGAATGAATTACGGCATTTTTGACTGTTGGTGTAGCGCCTTGCATTTGCGAATGAATTACCGCATTTTTGACTGTTGGTGTAGTGACTTGCATTTGCGAATAATTTACCGCATTTTTGACTGTTGGTGTAGTGACTTGCATTTGCGAATAATTTACCGCATTTTTGACTGTTGGTGTAGTGACTTGCATTTGCGAATAATTTACCGCATTTTTGACTGTTGGTGTAGTGACTTGCATTTGCGAATAATTTACCGCATTTTTGACTGTTGGTGTAGCGCCTTGCATTTGCGAATGAATTACTGCATTTTTGACTGTTGGTGTAGTGACTTGCATTTGCGAATAATTTACCGCATTTTTGACTGTTGGTGTAGTGACTTGCATTTGCGAATAATTTACCGCATTTTTGACGGCTTATTCATCATATAATCCAGTTTTGCTTTTCCCTTTTCCATTTTTTGGGTCCATTTGAACCCTATTTGACGTACGGTGTGCAATGTAGTTTTCATCGATGGCCAAATGTGTTTTTCCGCTATTTTCTGTGTTGGCTTGCAACAATTTTTAAACAAAAAAAACACCCTCTAAATTTTTGAAGTCTCATTGTTGCCTTTTTTACAGTTTATACGTATCATGACAATACCCCGGCATGTAAGCAGCTATGGATGGTATCAGAAAGCTAAGTTGTTTTTTCTTACTTTTGGGGTGGGTCAAAAGCCTTACATTGTAAACTTTGAATTTCAGGTAGATCTGGGGCGAATTGTTCTGGCCCTGCTCCCGGAAGACGACCAACCTCAAACTCGTCCCAGGCGTAGGCATCGTAGGCATGCAAGGCCCCAGATATTTCGAACACGTGTCACCCTTTTTGGAATGCCCGATGATGAGGTTTTAAGACGCTACCGTCTACCTCCCAAAATCATCATAGACACTCTCTCATTAATAGAAAGTGATCTTGAGCGGCAAATTGACAGTCCAACAGCAATACCACCACTGACGCAATTTATGGCGGTGTTACATTTCTGTGCCTCAGGATCGTTTCAAACAACGGTGGGAATAGTGGCGGGCATCTCCCAATCCTCCTTTTCCCGGATCCTGAGGGCAGTGATGGAGGCACTTTTCAAGCACCTCCATCATTTTATTAAAATGCCTTTGGATATGGGTGCCCTTAGTGTGGCCAAGGCCAATTTTTACCAAATAGCTGGCTTCCCACACATCATAGGGGTTGTGGATGGTACTCACATACCACTTCAGCCTCCAGCACGGCTGGAGGCAATATTTAGAAACAGGAAACACTATCACTCCCTGAATGTAATGGTGGTATGTGATGCCTCCCTCCAGATCCTGTCCCTGAATGCTAAATTACCAGGAAGTGCACATGACTCCTTCGTCATCCGGCAATCAGGGATATGGCAGAAATTAACCAACCTACAAGCTGGTGATGCGTGGCTTCTGGGTAAGTGGAGACCTTTAGTACATAACAATGTTAAGCTTGATACACAGTGTTCCTGATGTGGTCTATTTTTGTTCACAGGAGACAGTGGATACCCTTGCATGTCCTGGCTGCTCACTCCTTATTTGGCTCCCACACCAGGGCCACAAAGTGCGTATAATTCCGCACTTACAGCCACCAGGCAAGTGGTGGAGCGCTGTATCGGCCTTTTAAAAGGCCGATTCAGATGCCTCCACCGCTCTGGTGGCGAGCTCATGTATGTGCCGGATATGGTGTCTAAAATTGTGGTCCTGTGTGGGATATTTCACAACATTGCCATAAGGAGTGGTGTCCCAATGCAGCCAGAGGATGCCTTACCTGAGGATGGCCCCCCCGAGGTTGGTCGAAGGTCAGTATGTGGGGGGGCCATACGCGATGATGTGGTGGCCAGATTTTTTAGGTAAGTTTGTTCAAAACTCCAGTGTTTATACCTAATGTGTTTGTTTTTTTTGGCAAACATCTAATTTATTTTTAATTTTCTCACCATCTTCTGTTTGTTCACATAATCTTTGGCACTCCAACGCTCACTACTTCCTGCTACCCTTACCAAACCTGGATCTGGTCCTTTTGGGCATATATTCTGGAACCCATATCGCAACGCCATGTTTGTGGAATCATGTTGGCATGGTCCTTCGTCAACCAGTTCTTGATTTTGTGTTTTTATTTATTTTTTTCTTGGTATGTGTTGTATTTGAATTTATCACTGTGTATTTTTTTTGGGAGTGACCACTTTGTTTTCTCTGTTATGTGGTGAATAAATGTTTGAAGAGTGAAATGGTCTTCCTTTTTTGGGACGTTAACAGCAAGTGTAACCAGGTTAACACAAGTTACATTTGACTAAGGGGTAAACCAGTACTGACGCCAGTTGAGCAAAACTGAAATATGTTTTCAGCTTTCCAATCCACACCAAAAGGAAGCCTGGCCCAACCTTGGGATTTGTAAGATTGGCCTAAGCAGCTTGCGCACCAAGTAGGAACCTGGAAAATGTAGAAATCTGAAATTGACACTACACCCAAAAAGGGAAATTACATTGTTACTGTTATGTGTTTCTGGTGTCTGTTTGACATACAAAGACAAAACACAATCTAACTTTTAAAAAAGGGAAATCCTTGCAGGAACTTATGTCAGGCTAAACTATCTTGGTTTTGGTTTTTAAAAATGAGCCACAACGTATATTTGTCTTTAAAAATTTATTTGGCAAATACAACAAAAAAAAAAAAACTAATGCCGAAGGAAGCCAGACAGCCGGTCGAGGGCCACCAGAAGGCCGATTACATGGTGGCGCATCTGCCCCACAACATCCGCCACCTCTTGCCGACGCCTCTGTTCCTCTGTGGGTGAGAAAAGTGTGTGGGTTAATACAACAATAGGGACTCCACAGAAAAACATTAAAAAAAAAACAAATCACTCCTAAACCCAAAAACATAAATAAAAAGGGTGGGCTGGCAAAAATACAAGGCCTAGGTACAAATTCCCACAGGTATGATATGTGTATGCTTAAATCACCAGGAAGAGGTAAAGGCAAACCTTCACAATCAACAAAAGTCAAGCCACAAAAACACGAAGAAAGGCACGACACATGATTACATACAAACAGTTTGTGCTTTAAAAAAAAAAAAAAAAAAACATACCGGGAAACAAATCGGGAGCTCCGGCAAAACCTCCATGATCCTCCTCGGAGGATCCGTCATTTCCCAAAGAATGGGGCGGAGTTATGCTGGACTCCGGGGAGGGGGTAATTGGAAGAGGGGTGGGTGGAGGAGAGGGGGAAGTGGGACGGAGGGGAAGGAGGCCCGACATTTCCGGGAGAGGGTCTGGGAAGGATGGGGAGGAGTGGGGAATAGGCGAAAGATTTGGGGTGGAGTGTTGGCTGGGGGTTGGGGAGAGTGGGCGGGAACGCCGACGTTGACGGCGGAGTCTTGGCTGTCCCCCTAAAATATGTCAAATAAATTGCGTTTAGTTTATGGACAAATCCGGGCAAACAAACAAAAAAAAAAAAAGAAAAAAGACATAAAACCAAAAAAAATAGCAGTAGAATTAAAAATTCATAAAAAGAGGGAAAACATGCAGACGCAGATATGAGTACAAATAATAAATAGAACAGACAGGAAAACATGCAGACGCAGATATGAGTACAAATAATAAATAGAACAGTCAGGAAAACATGCACACACAGATATGAGTACAAATAATAAATAGAACAGACAGGAAAACATGCACACGCAGATATGAGTACAAATAATAAATAGAACAGACAGGAAAACATGCACACGCAGATATGAGTACAAATAATAAATAGAACAGACAGGAAAACATGCACACGCAGTTTGCCCCACAAACACAAACATTAAAACCACAATACATAACACTTACTTGCCAGGATCTGCATGCGAAAGCATGCCAGCAAGCGGGGCGTTCGCCGTTGCAGGTCGGACCACCTGCGCTCCAGCTGCCCGATGTTGCGGCGTGATCCGAAGGACCGCAGGCGGGACCGTACCTCCGCATATGCGGAGCGCTTCTGCCGGTTGGTCATGGGTTCTGGCTGGCTGGTGATCCGGCGATCCATGACCTCCGTAAGCACCAGCAGCTCACGCCTGGTGAATGCGGAGGCTCTCATGATGGCAATGGTGTTTTTCTTAAAAATCATTTTTGATAAAGTGTGTAAAAATTTTCTGATTGGCTAATGTATTTTGGAAATTAACAGGAGCAATTTTATTGGTTAGTGTATGAGTCATGTGTTCGACAGGGCCAGAAATCTCTGGAGAGTTAGGATAGGCTTGATGCAGTGACATGCGTAAGCAAATTTAAATAAAGAAATGAACCCAGGGAAATATGCGGGGATCCACAGCAATAGTACAATTGTTTAATTGTGGTTCACATGTTTTTTAAACAATAAAAGCGAATGTTCCATCCGTACGTATTCTGCGGGTAAACACAAACACAGACAAGAGTAAAGTTTCTTGCATTGTGTTGAAAAAAAACAAACAATTAAGCTAATTGATACATTGATTGGCATGATACGATTGATGGAGGTAGGCAGAATAAAGGAGCAGGTAATCGACATCTGACAAGGCCACTTCCTGTTTATACTTGTGCGTGCGTTCCTTTCAAGCCATTTCGGGGATGTACGCTCGCTATTTCGTACGCTCGTTAGTTAGAGGAGGGGTCGTCAGAGTTTAGGGAGGAATTTTAGATGCGAACGAAAATACGAGCGAGCCATTGAATTTAAATAACTTTGTACGTACGCCTAACGTACGTGCGCCCGCTTGCGTGCGGCTCTGAATGAGGGCCATAATGTGCAATACCTGACTTATTCTGGGCTATTAGAAAAATACAGGAAATTTTCCCACGTTTTTTAATGCTGCTTTATTACTATTATAATGTTGTTATATGCTAAATAAATAAATAAAAAAGTAAAGAGTACATAACCTTATTTCTCTCCCTATCTGTATTAATATGAATGGAAGTTGCTATCAAACTCAAAATACCAATCGGGCCGAATATTCAAGGTCTAAGAATGTGTGGGCCACAAGAAAAAAAAAAGTCTTATATGCAATTTTGAAAGGTTTATTATTAATAAAAAACAACAATAAAGCACCCTGCAGCCTGTATCACCCTCACCACCTGCACTCATTATCCCCCTCAGAGATCACACTGTTCACCATCACAGATCAGCCTGCAGCCAGTATTTCCCTCGCACTCACTGCCCACTCACCGATCACACTGCCCCTCCACACAGAACAGACTGCCCTCCTATCAAAGATCACATTGCCCCCCTTACAGATCACAATGCCCCCCCTCACACTGCCCCCCCACAGATCAAACTGCGCCATCACACAAGTACTCCCCCAAACAGATCCCACTGCCTCCCCTCACACTGCACCATCACATCGCTGCTCCCCCTCACAGATCGCACTGCCTCATGCTACACCATCACACTTTCCCCATCACAGATCCCACTGCCTCATGCTGCACTATCACACTTTCCCATTAACAGATCCCACTGCCTCATGCTGCACCATCACACTTTCCCCCTCACAGATCCCACTGCCTCATGCTGCACCATCACACTTTTCCCCACACAAATCCCAATGCCTCATGCTGCACCATCACACTTCCCCCTCACACATCCCACTGCCTCATACTGCACAATCACACTTTACCCCTCGCAGATCCCACTGCCTCATGCTGCACCATCACACTTTCCCCCTCACAGATCCCACTGCCTCATGCTGCACCATCACACATTCCCCCTCACACATCCCACTGCCTCATGCTGCACCATCACACTTTCCCCCTCACACATCCCAATGCCTCATGCTGCACCATCACACTTTCCAGCTCACAGATCCTACTGCCTCATGCTGCACCATCACACTTTCCCCCTCACAGATCCCACTGCCTCTTGCTGCACCATCACACTTTCCCCCACACAGATCCCACTGCCTCATGCTGCACCATCACACTTTCCTCTCACATATCCCACTGCCTCATGCTGCACCATCACACTTTCCCCTCACAGATCCCACTGCCTCATGATGCACCATCACACTTTCCCCCTCACAGATCCCACTGCCTCATACTGCACCATCAAACTTTCCCCTCACAGATCCCACTACCTCATGCTGCACCATCACACTTTCCCCCTCACAGATCCCACTGCCTCACGCTGCAACATCACACTTTCCCCCTCACACATCACACTGTCTCATGCTGCACCATCACACTTTCCCCCTCACACATCCCAATGCCTCATGCTGCACCATCACACTTTCCTCCTCACACATCCCAATGCCTCATGCTGCACCATCACACTTTCCTCCTCACAGATCCCACTGCTTCATGCTGCATCATCACATATTCCCCCTCACAGATCCCAATGCCTCATGCTGCACCATCACACATTCCCCCTCACAGATCCCACTGCCTCATGCTGCACCATCACACTTTCCCCCTCACAGATCCCACTGCCTCATTCTGCACCATCACACTTTCCTCCTTACAGATCCCACTGCCTCATGCTGCACCATCACACTTTCCAGCTCACAGATCCCACTGCCTCATGCTGCACCATCACACTTTCCACCTCACAGATTCCACTGCCTCATGCTGCACCATCACACTTTCCTCCTCACAGATCCTGCTGCCTCATGCTGCACCATCACACTTTCCACTTCACAGATCCCACTGCCTGATGCTGCACCATCACACTTTCCTCCTCACAGATCCCGCTGCCTAATTGTGCACCTTCACACTTTCCTCCTCTCAGATCCCACTGCCTCATGCTGCACCATCACACTTCCCCCTTCACACATCCCACTGTCTCATTCTGCAGCATCACACTTTCCCCCTCACACATCCCACTGCCTCATGCTGCACCATCACATATTCCCCCTCAACTGATCCCACTGCCTCATGCTGCACCATCACACTTTCCCCCTCACAGATCCTACTGCCTCATGATGCACCATCACACTTTCCCCCTCACAAATCCCACTGCCTCATGCTGCACAATCATATTTTCCCCCTCACAGATCCCACTGCCTCATGCTGCACAATCACACTTTCCCGCTCACACATCCCACTGCCTCATGTTGCACCATCACACTTTCCCCCTCACATATACCACTGCCTCATGCTGCACCATCACACTTTCCCCCTCACACATCCCACTGCATCATGCTGCACCATCACATTTGCCTTTAAACAGATCCCACTGCCTCATGCTGCACCATCACACTTTCCCCCTCACAGATCCCACTGCCTCATGCTGCACCATCACACTTTCCCCCTCACACATCCCACTGCCTCATGCTGCACCATCACACTTTCCCCCTCACAGATCCCACTGCCTCATGCTGCACCATCACACTTTCCCCCTCACAGATCCCACTGCCTCATGCTACATCATCACACTTTCCCCCTTACAGATCCCACTGCCTCATGCTGCACCATCACACTTTCCCCTCACAGATCCCAATGCCTCATGCTGCACCATCATACGTTCCCACTCACAGATCCCACTGCCTTATGCTGCACCATCACACTTTCCCCTCACACATCCCACTGCCTCATGCTGCATCATCACACTTTCCCCCTTACAGATCCCACTGCTTCATGCTGCACCATCACACTTTCCTCCTCACAGATCTCACTGCCTCATGCTGCACCATCACACTTTCCCCCTCACAGATCCCACTGCCTAATGGTGCACCATCACACTTTCCCCTCACAGATCCCAATGCCTCATGCTGCACCATCACACGTTCCCCCTCACAGATCCCACTGCCTTATGTTGCACCATCACACTTTCCCCTCACACATCCCACTGCCTCATGCTGCACCATCACACTTTCCCCCTCACAGATCCCACTGCCTCATACTGCACCATCACATTTTCCTCCTCACACGTCCCACTGCCTCATGCTGCACCATCACACTTTCCCCATCACACATCCCACTGCCTCATGCTGCACCTTCACACTTTCCACTTCACAGATCCCACTGCCTCATGCTGCACCATCACACTTTTCTCCTCACAGATCCCGCTGCCTAATTCTGCACCTTCACACTTTCCTCCTCTCAGATCAAACTGCCTCATGCTGCACCATCACACTCTCCCCCTCACAGATCCCACTGCCTCATGCTGCACCATCACACTTCCCCCCTTCACACATCCCACTGTCTCATGCTGCAACATCACACTTTCCACCTCACAGATCCCACTGCCTCATGCTGCACCATCACACTTTCCTACTCACAGATCCCGCTCCCTCATGCTGCACCATCACTCTTTCATCCTCACAGATCCCACTGCCTCATGCTGCACCATCACACTTTCCACCTCACAGATCCCGCTGCCTCATGCTGCACCATCACACATTCCTCCTCACACATCCCACTGCCTCATGCTGTACCATCACACTTTCCCCTCACAGATCCCACTGCCTCAGTCTGCACCATTACATTTTCCCCCTTAACAGATCCCGCTGCCTCATGCTGCACCATCACATTTTCCCCCTCAACAGATTCCACTGCCTCATGCTGCACCATCTCTCTTTCCCCTTCACAGGTCCCACTGCCTCATGCTGCCCCATCACACTTTCCCCTCACACATCCCACTGCCTCATGCTGTAACATCACACTTTCCCCCTCACATATCCCACTGCCTCATGCTGCACCATCACATTTTCCCCCTCACAAATCCCACTGCCTCATGCTGCACCATCACATTTCCCTTTAAACAGATCCCACTGCCTCATGCTGCACCATCACACTTTCCCCCTCACAGATCCCACTGCCTCATGCTGCACCATCACACTTTCCCCCTCACACATCCCACTGCCTCATGCTGCACCATCACACTTTCCCCCTCACAGATCCCACTGCCTCATGCTGCACCTTCACACTTTCCCCCTCACAGATCCCACTGCCTCATGCAGCATCATCACACTTTCCCCCTTACCGATCCCACTGCTTCATGCTGCACCATCACACTTTCCTCCTCACAGATTCCTCTGCCTCATGCTGCACCATCACACTTTCCCCCTCACAGATCCCACTGCCTCATGCTGCACCATCACACTTTCCCCTCACAGATCCCAATGCCTCATGCTGCACCATCACACGTTCCCCCTCACAGATCCCACTGCCTCATGCTGCACCATCACACTTTCCCCTCACAGATCCCACTACCTCATGCTGCACAATCACATTTTCCTCCTCACATATCCCACTGCCTCATGCTGCACCATCACACTTTCCCCCTCACACATCCCACTGCCTCATGCTGCACCATCACACTTTCCCCCTCACACATCCCACTACCTCATGCTGCACCATCACACTTTTCCCTCACAGATCCCAATGCCTCATGCTGCACCATCACACTTTACCCCTCACAGATCCCACTGCCACTTGCTGCACCATCACACTTTCCGTTCACAGACCCACTGCCTCATGCTGCACCATCACACTTTACACGTCACAGATCCCACTGCCTCATGCTGCACCATCACACTTTCCCCCTCACACATCCCACTGCCTCATTCTGCACCATCACACTTTCCCCTCACAGATCCCACTGCCTCAGTCTGCACCATCACATTTTCCCCTTCAACAGATCCCGCTGCCTCATGCTGCACCATCACACTTTCCCCCTCACACATCCCACTGCCACATGCTGCACCATCACACTTTCCCCCTCACACATCCCACTGCCTCATGCTGCACCATCACACTTTCCCCCTCACAGATCCCACTGCCTCACACTGCACCATCACATTTTCCTCCTCACACATCCCACTGCCTCATGCTGCACCATCACACTTTCCCCATCACACATCCCACTGCCTCATGCTGCACCATCACACTTTCCACTTCACAGATCCCACTGCCTCATGCTGCACCATCACACTTTCCTCCTCACAGATCCCGCTGCCTAATTCTGCACCTTCACACTTTCCTCCTCTCAGATCCCACTGCCTCATGCTGCACCATCACACTTTCCCCCTCACAGATCCCACTGCCTCATGCTGCACCATCACACTTCCCCCCTTCACACATCCCACTGTCTCATGCTGCAACATCACACTTTACACCTCACAGATCCCACTGCCTCATGCTGCACCATCACACTTTCCTACTCACAGATCCCGCTCCCTCATGCTGCACCATCACTCTTTCATCCTCACAGATCCCACTGCCTCATGCTGCACCATCACACTTTCCACCTCACAGATCCCGCTGCCTCATGCTGCACCATCACACATTCCTCCTCACACATCCCACTGCCTCATGCTGTACCGTCACACTGTGCCCTCACAGATCCCACTGCCTCAGTGTGCACAATCACATTTTCCCCCTCAACAGATCCCGCTGCCTCATGCTGCACCATCACAATTTCCCCCTCAACAGATTCCACTGCCTCATGCTGCACCATCTCACTTTCCCCTTCACAGATCCCACTGCCTCATGCTGCCCCATCACACTTTCCCCTCACACATCCCACTGCCTCATGCTGTACCATCACACTTTCCCCCTCACTTATCCCACTGCCTCATGCTGCACCATCACACTTTCCCCCTCACACATCCCACTGCCTCATGCTGCACCATCACATTTCCCTTTAAACAGATCCCACTGCCTCATGCTGCACCATCACACTTTCCCCCTCACAGATCCCACTGCCTCATGCTGCACCATCACAATTTCCCCCTCACACATCCCACTGCCTCATGCTGCACCATCACACTTTCCCCCTCACATATCCCACTGCCTCATGCTGCACCTTCACACTTTCCCCCTCACAGATCCCACTGCCTCATGCTGCATCATCACACATTCCCCCTTACAGATCCCACTGCCTCATGCTGCACCATCACACTTTCCCCCACACACATCCCACTGCCTCATGCTGCACCATCACATTTCCCTTTAAACAGATCCCACTGCCTCATGCTGCACCATCACACTTTCCCCCTCACAGATCCCACTGCCTCATGCTGCACCATGACACTTTCCCCCTCACACATCCCACTGCCTCATGCTGCACCATCACACTTTCCCCTCGCAGATCCCAATGCCTCTTGCTGCACCATCACACTTTACCCCTCACAGATCCCACTGCCTCATGCTGCATCATTACACTTTCCCCCTTACAGATCCCACTGCTTCATGCTGCACCATCACACTTTCCTCCTCACAGATTCCTCTGCCTCATGCTGCATCATCACACTTTCCCCCTTACAGATTCCACTGCTTCATGCTGCTCCATCACACTTTCCTCCTCACAGATTCCTCTGCCTCATGCTGCACCATCACACGTTCCCCCTCACAGATCCCACTGCCTTATGCTGCACCATCACACTTTCCCCTCAAACATCCCACTGCCTCATGCTGCACCATCACACTTTCCCCCTCACAGATCCCACTGCCTCATGCTGCACCATCACACTTTCCCCTCACAGATCCCACTGCCTCATGCTGCACAATCACATTTTCCTCCTCACATATCCCACTGCCTCATGCTGCACCATCACACTTTCAACCTCACACATCCCACTGCCTCATGCTGCACCATCACACTTTACCCCTCACACATCCCACTACCTCATGCTGCACCATCACACTTTCCCCTCACAGATCCCAATGCCTCATGCTGCACCATCACACTTTACACCTCACAGATCCCCCTGCCACTTGCTGCACCATCACACTTTCCGTTCACAGATCCCACTGCCTCATGCTGCACCATCACACTTTACCCCTCACAGATCCCACTGCCTCATGCTGCACCATCACACTTTCCCCCTCACACATCCCACTGCCTCATGCTGCACCATCACACTTTCCCCCTCACACATCCCACTGCCTCATGCTGCACCATCACATATTCCCCCTCAACTGATCCCACTGCCTCATGCTGCACCATCACACTTTCCCTGTCACAGATCACACTGCCTCATGCTGCACCATCACATTTTCCCCCTCACAGATCCCACTGCCTCATGCTGCACCATCACATTTTCCCCTTAACAGATCCCACTGCCTCATGCTGCACCATCACACTTTCCCCCTCACAGATCCCACTGCCTCATGCTGCACCATCACACTTTCCCCTCACAGATCACAATGCCTCACGCTGCACCATTACACGTTCCCCCTCACAGATCCCACTGCCTTATGCTGCACCATCACACTTTCCCCTCACACATCCCACTGCCTCATGCTGCACCATCACACTTTCCCCCTCACAGATCCCACTCCCTCATGCTGCACCATCACAATTTCCCCCACACAGATCCCACTGCCTCATGCTGCACCATCACACTTTCCTCTCACATATCCCACTGCCTCATGCTGCACCATCACACTTTCCCCTCACAGATCCCACTGCCTCATGCTGCACCATCACACTTTCCCCCTCACACATCCCACTGCCTCATGCTGCACCATCACACTTTCCCCCTCACACATACCACTACCTCATGCTGCACCATCACATTTTCCCCCTCACAGATCCCACTGCCTCATGCTGCACCATCACATTTTCCCCCTCACAGATCCCACTGCCTCATGCTGCACCATCACACTTTCCCCCTCACAGATCACACTGCCTCATGCTGCAACATCACATTTTCCCCCTCACAGATCCCACTGCCTCATGCTGCACCATCACATTTTCCCCCTCACAGATCCCACTGCCTCATGCTGCACCATCACACTTTCCCCCTCACAGATCCCACTGCCTCATGCTGCACCATCACACTTTCCCCTCACAGATCACAATGCCTCACGCTGCACCATTACACATTCCCCCTCACAGATCCCACTGCCTTATGCTGCACCATCACACTTTCCCCTCACACATCCCACTGCCTCATGCTGCACCATCACACTTTCCCCCTCACAGATCCCACTGCCTCATGCTGCACCATCACACTTTCCCCCACACAGATCCCACTGCCTCATGCTGCCCCATCACACTTTCCTCTCACATATCCCACTGCCTCATGCTGCACCATCACACTTTCCCCTCACAGATCCCACTGCCTCATGCTGCACCATCACACTTTCCCCCTCACACATCCCACTGCCTCATGCTGCACCATCACACTTTCCCCCTCACACATCCCACTACCTCATGCTGCACCATCACACTTTCCCCCTCACACATCCCACTGCCTCATGCTGCACCATCACATTTCCCTTTAAACAGATCCCACTGCCTCATGCTGCACCATCACACTTTCCCCCTCACAGATCCCACTGCCTCATGCTGCACCATGACACTTTCCCCCTCACACATCCCACTGCCTCATGCTGCACCATCACACTTTCCCCTCGCAGATCCCAATGCCTCTTGCTGCACCATCACACTTTACCCCTCACAGATCCCACTGCCTCATGCTGCATCATTACACTTTCCCCCTTACAGATCCCACTGCTTCATGCTGCACCATCACACTTTCCTCCTCACAGATTCCTCTGCCTCATGCTGCATCATCACACTTTCCCCCTTACAGATTCCACTGCTTCATGCTGCTCCATCACACTTTCCTCCTCACAGATTCCTCTGCCTCATGCTGCACCATCACACGTTCCCCCTCACAGATCCCACTGCCTTATGCTGCACCATCACACTTTCCCCTCAAACATCCCACTGCCTCATGCTGCACCATCACACTTTCCCCCTCACAGATCCCACTGCCTCATGCTGCACCATCACACTTTCCCCTCACAGATCCCACTGCCTCATGCTGCACAATCACATTTTCCTCCTCACATATCCCACTGCCTCATGCTGCACCATCACACTTTCAACCTCACACATCCCACTGCCTCATGCTGCACCATCACACTTTCCCCCTCACACATCCCACTACCTCATGCTGCACCATCACACTTTCCCCTCACAGATCCCAATGCCTCATGCTGCACCATCACACTTTACCCCTCACAGATCCCACTGCCACTTGCTGCACCATCACACTTTCCGTTCAAAGATCCCACTGCCTCATGCTGCACCATCACACTTTACCCCTCACAGATCCCACTGCCTCATGCTGCACCATCACACTTTCCCCCTCACACATCCCACTGCCTCATGCTGCACCATCACACTTTCCCCCTCACACATCCCACTGCCTCATGCTGCACCATCACATATTCCCCCTCAACTGATCCCACTGCCTCATGCTGCACCATCACACTTTCCCTGTCACAGATCACACTGCCTCATGCTGCACCATCACATTTTCCCCCTCACAGATCCCACTGCCTCATGCTGCACCATCACATTTTCCCCTTAACAGATCCCACTGCCTCATGCTGCACCATCACACTTTCCCCCTCACAGATCCCACTGCCTCATGCTGCACCATCACACTTTCCCCTCACAGATCACAATGCCTCACGCTGCACCATTACACGTTCCCCCTCACAGATCCCACTGCCTTATGCTGCACCATCACACTTTCCCCTCACACATCCCACTGCCTCATGCTGCACCATCACACTTTCCCCCTCACAGATCCCACTCCCTCATGCTGCACCATCACAATTTCCCCCACACAGATCCCACTGCCTCATGCTGCACCATCACACTTTCCTCTCACATATCCCACTGCCTCATGCTGCACCATCACACTTTCCCCTCACAGATCCCACTGCCTCATGCTGCACCATCACACTTTCCCCCTCACACATCCCACTGCCTCATGCTGCACCATCACACTTTCCCCCTCACACATACCACTACCTCATGCTGCACCATCACATTTTCCCCCTCACAGATCCCACTGCCTCATGCTGCACCATCACATTTTCCCCCTCACAGATCCCACTGCCTCATGCTGCACCATCACACTTTCCCCCTCACAGATCACACTGCCTCATGCTGCAACATCACATTTTCCCCCTCACAGATCCCACTGCCTCATGCTGCACCATCACATTTTCCCCCTCACAGATCCCACTGCCTCATGCTGCACCATCACACTTTCCCCCTCACAGATCCCACTGCCTCATGCTGCACCATCACACTTTCCCCTCACAGATCACAATGCCTCACGCTGCACCATTACACATTCCCCCTCACAGATCCCACTGCCTTATGCTGCACCATCACACTTTCCCCTCACACATCCCACTGCCTCATGCTGCACCATCACACTTTCCCCCTCACAGATCCCACTGCCTCATGCTGCACCATCACACTTTCCCCCACACAGATCCCACTGCCTCATGCTGTACCATCACACTTTCCTCTCACATATCCCACTGCCTCATGCTGCACCATCACACTTTCCCCTCACAGATCCCACTGCCTCATGCTGCACCATCACACTTTCCCCCTCACACATCCCACTGCCTCATGCTGCACCATCACACTTTCCCCCTCACACATCCCACTACCTCATGCTGCACCATCACACTTTCCCCCTCACACATCCCACTGCCTCATGCTGCACCATCACATTTCCCTTTAAACAGATCCCACTGCCTCATGCTGCACCATCACACTTTCCCCCTCACAGATCCCACTGCCTCATGCTGCACCATGACACTTTCCCCCTCACACATCCCACTGCCTCATGCTGCACCATCACACTTTCCCCTCGCAGATCCCAATGCCTCTTGCTGCACCATCACACTTTACCCCTCACAGATCCCACTGCCTCATGCTGCATCATTACACTTTCCCCCTTACAGATCCCACTGCTTCATGCTGCACCATCACACTTTCCTCCTCACAGATTCCTCTGCCTCATGCTGCATCATCACACTTTCCCCCTTACAGATTCCACTGCTTCATGCTGCTCCATCACACTTTCCTCCTCACAGATTCCTCTGCCTCATGCTGCACCATCACACGTTCCCCCTCACAGATCCCACTGCCTTATGCTGCACCATCACACTTTCCCATCAAACATCCCACTGCCTCATGCTGCACCATCACACTTTCCCCCTCACAGATCCCACTGCCTCATGCTGCACCATCACACTTTCCCCTCACAGATCCCACTGCCTCATGCTGCACAATCACATTTTCCTCCTCACATATCCCACTGCCTCATGCTGCACCATCACACTTTCAACCTCACACATCCCACTGCCTCATGCTGCACCATCACACTTTCCCCCTCACACATCCCACTACCTCATGCTGCACCATCACACTTTCCCCTCACAGATCCCAATGCCTCATGCTGCACCGTCACACTTTACCCCTCACAGATCCCACTGCCACTTGCTGCACCATCACACTTTCCGTTCACAGATCCCACTGCCTCATGCTGCACCATCACACTTTACCCCTCACAGATCCCACTGCCTCATGCTGCACCATCACACTTTCCCCCTCACACATCCCACTGCCTCATGCTGCACCATCACACTTTCCCCCTCACACATCCCACTGCCTCATGCTGCACCATCACATATTCCCCCTCAACTGATCCCACTGCCTCATGCTGCACCATCACACTTTCCCCGTCACAGATCACACTGCCTCATGCTGCACCATCACATTTTCCCCCTCACAGATGCCACTGCCTCATGCTGCACCATCACATTTTCCCCTTAACAGATCCCACTGCCTCATGCTGCACCATCACACTTTCCCCCTCACAGATCCCACTGCCTCATGCTGCACCATCACACTTTCCCCTCACAGATCACAATGCCTCACGCTGCACCATTACACGTTCCCCCTCACAGATCCCACTGCCTTATGCTGCACCATCACACTTTCCCCTCACACATCCCACTGCCTCATGCTGCACCATCACACTTTCCCCCTCACAGATCCCACTGCCTCATGCTGCACCATCACACTTTCCCCCACACAGATCCCACTGCCTCATGCTGCACCATCACACTTTCCTCTCACATATCCCACTGCCTCATGCTGCACCATCACACTTTCCCCTCACAGATCCCACTGCCTCATGCTGCACCATCACACTTTCCCCCTCACACATCCCACTGCCTCATGCTGCACCATCACACTTTCCCCCTCACACATCCCACTACCTCATGCTGCACCATCACATTTTCCCCCTCACAGATCCCACTGCCTCATGCTGCACCATCACATTTTCCCCCTCACAGATCCCACTGCCTCATGCTGCACCATCACACTTTCCCCCTCACAGATCACACTGCCTCATGCTGCAACATCACATTTTCCCCCTCACAGATCCCACTGCCTCATGCTGCACCATCACATTTTCCCCCTCACAGATCCCACTGCCTCATGCTGCACCATCACACTTTCCCCCTCACAGATCCCACTGCCTCATGCTGCACCATCACACTTTCCCCTCACAGATCACAATGCCTCACGCTGCACCATTACACATTCCCCCTCACAGATCCCACTGCCTTATGCTGCACCATCACACTTTCCCCTCACACATCCCACTGCCTCATGCTGCACCATCACACTTTCCCCCTCACAGATCCCACTGCCTCATGCTGCACCATCACACTTTCCCCCACACAGATCCCACTGCCTCATGCTGCACCATCACACTTTCCTCTCACATATCCCACTGCCTCATGCTGCACCATCACACTTTCCCCTCACAGATCCCACTGCCTCATGCTGCACCATCACACTTTCCCCCTCACACATCCCACTGCCTCATGCTGCACCATCACACTTTCCCCCTCACACATCCCACTACCTCATGCTGCACCATCACACTTTCCCCCTCACAAATCCCACTGCCTCATGCTGCACCATCACATTTCCCTTTAAACAGATCCCACTGCCTCATGCTGCACCATCACACTTTCCCCCTCACAGATCCCACTGCCTCATGCTGCACCATCACACTTTCCCCCTCACACATCCCACTGCCTCATGCTGCACCATCACACTTTCCCCCTCACAGATCCCACTGCCTCATGCTGCACCTTCACACTTTCCCCCTCACAGATCCCACTGCCTCATGCAGCATCATCACACTTTCCCCCTTACAGATCCCACTGCTTCATGCTGCACCATCACACTTTCCTCCTCACAGATTCCTCTGCCTCATGCTGCACCATCACACTTTCCCCCTCACAGATCCCACTGCCTCATGCTGCACCATCACACTTTCCCCTCACAGATCCCAATGCCTCATGCTGCACCATCACACGTTCCCCCTCACAGATCCCACTGCCTTATGCTGCACCATCACACTTTCCCCTCACACATCCCACTGCCTCATGCTGCACCATCACACTTTCCCCCTCACAGATCCCACTGCCTCATGCTGCACCATCACACTTTCCCCTCACAGATCCCACTGCCTCATGCTGCACAATCACATTTTCCTCCTCACATATCCCACTGCCTCATGCTGCACCATCACACTTTCCCCCTCACACATCCCACTGCCTCATGCTGCACCATCACACTTTCCCCCTCACACATCCCACTATCTCATGCTGCACCATCACACTTTTCCCTCACAGATCCCAATGCCTCATGCTGCACCATCACACTTTACCCCTCACAGATCCCACTGCCACTTGCTGCACCATCACACTTTCCGTTCACAGACCCACTGCCTCATGCTGCACCATCACACTTTACCCGTCACAGATCCCACTGCCTCATGCTGCACCATCACACTTTCCCCCTCACACATCCCACTGCCTCATTCTGCACCATCACACTTTCCCCTCACAGATCCCACTGCCTCAGTCTGCACCATCACATTTTCCCCTTCAACAGATCCCGCTGCCTCATGCTGCACCATCACACTTTCCCCCTCACACATCCCACTGCCACATGCTGCACCATCACACTTTCCCCCTCACACATCCCACTGCCTCATGCTGCACCATCACACTTTCCCCCTCACAGATCCCACTGCCTCACACTGCACCATCACATTTTCCTCCTCACACATCCCACTGCCTCATGCTGCACCATCACACTTTCCCCATCACACATCCCACTGCCTCATGCTGCACCATCACACTTTCCACTTCACAGATCCCACTGCCTCATGCTGCACCATCACACTTTCCTCCTCACAGATCCCGCTGCCTAATTCTGCACCTTCACACTTTCCTCCTCTCAGATCCCACTGCCTCATGCTGCACCATCACACTTTCCCCCTCACAGATCCCACTGCCTCATGCTGCACCATCACACTTCCCCCCTTCACACATCCCACTGTCTCATGCTGCAACATCACACTTTACACCTCACAGATCCCACTGCCTCATGCTGCACCATCACACTTTCCTACTCACAGATCCCGCTCCCTCATGCTGCACCATCACTCTTTCATCCTCACAGATCCCACTGCCTCATGCTGCACCATCACACTTTCCCCCTCACACATCCCACTGCCTCATGCTGCACCATCACACTTTCCCCCTCACACATCCCACTACCTCATGCTGCACCATCACACTTTCCCCCTCACACATCCCACTGCCTCATGCTGCACCATCACATTTCCCTTTAAACAGATCCCACTGCCTCATGCTGCACCATCACACTTTCCCCCTCACAGATCCCACTGCCTCATGCTGCACCATGACACTTTCCCCCTCACACATCCCACTGCCTCATGCTGCACCATCACACTTTCCCCTCGCAGATCCCAATGCCTCTTGCTGCACCATCACACTTTACCCCTCACAGATCCCACTGCCTCATGCTGCATCATTACACTTTCCCCCTTACAGATCCCACTGATTCATGCTGCACCATCACACTTTCCTCCTCACAGATTCCTCTGCCTCATGCTGCACCATCACACGTTCCCCCTCACAGATCCCACTGCCTTTTGCTGCACCATCACACTTTCCCCTCAAACATCCCACTGCCTCATGCTGCACCATCACACTTTCCCCCTCACAGATCCCACTGCCTCATGCTGCACCATCACACTTTCCCCTCACAGATCCCACTGCCTCATGCTGCACAATCACATTTTCCTCCTCACATATCCCACTGCCTCATGCTGCACCATCACACTTTCAACCTCACACATCCCACTGCCTCATGCTGCACCATCACACTTTCCCCCTCACACATCCCACTACCTCATGCTGCACCATCACACTTTCCCCTCACAGATCCCAATGCCTCATGCTGCACCATCACACTTTACCCCTCACAGATCCCACTGCCACTTGCTGCACCATCACACTTTCCGTTCACAGATCCCACTGCCTCATGCTGCACCATCACACTTTACCCCTCACAGATCCCACTGCCTCATGCTGCACCATCACACTTTCCCCCTCACACATCCCACTGCCTCATGCTGCACCATCACATATTCCCCCTCAACTGATCCCACTGCCTCATGCTGCACCATCACACTTTCCCCGTCACAGATCACACTGCCTCATGCTGCACCATCACATTTTCCCCCTCACAGATCCCACTGCCTCATGCTGCACCATCACATTTTCCCCTTAACAGATCCCACTGCCTCATGCTGCACCATCACACTTTCCCCCTCACAGATCCCACTGCCTCATGCTGCACCATCACACTTTCCCCTCACAGATCACAATGCCTCACGCTGCACCATTACACGTTCCCCCTCACAGATCCCACTGCCTTATGCTGCACCATCACACTTTCCCCTCACACATCCCACTGCCTCATGCTGCACCATCACACTTTCCCCCTCACAGATCCCACTGCCTCATGCTGCACCATCACACTTTCCCCCACACAGATCCCACTGCCTCATGCTGCACCATCACACTTTCCTCTCACATATCCCACTGCCTCATGCTGCACCATCACACTTTCCCCTCACAGATCCCACTGCCTCATGCTGCACCATCACACTTTCCCCCTCACACATCCCACTGCCTCATGCTGCACCATCACACTTTCCCCCTCACACATCCCACTACCTCATGCTGCACCATCACATTTTCCCCCTCACAGATCCCACTGCCTCATGCTGCACCATCACATTTTCCCCTCACAGATCCCACTGCCTCATGCTGCACCATCACACTTTCCCCCTCACAGATCACACTGCCTCATGCTGCAACATCACATTTTCCCCCTCACAGATCCCACTGCCTCATGCTGCACCATCACATTTTCCCCCTCACAGATCCCACTGCCTCATGCTGCACCATCACACTTTCCCCCTCACAGATCCCACTGCCTCATGCTGCACCATCACACTTTCCCCTCACAGATCAGAATGCCTCACGCTGCACCATTACACATTCCCCCTCACAGATCCCACTGCCTTATGCTGCACCATCACACTTTCCCCTCACACATCCCACTGCCTCATGCTGCACCATCACACTTTCCCCCTCACCGATCCCACTGCCTCATGCTGCACCATCACACTTTCCCCCACACAGATCCCACTGCCTCATGCTGCACTATCACACTTTCCTCTCACATATCCCACTGCCTCATGCTGCACCATCACACTTTCCCCTCACAGATCCCACTGCCTCATGCTGCACCATCACACTTTCCCCCTCACACATCCCACTGCCTCATGCTGCACCATCACACTTTCCCCCTCACACATCCCACTACCTCATGCTGCACCATCACACTTTCCCCCTCACAAATCCCACTGCCTCATGCTGCACCATCACATTTCCCTTTAAACAGATCCCACTGCCTCATGCTGCACCATCACACTTTCCCCCTCACAGATCCCACTGCCTCATGCTGCACCATCACACTTTCCCCCTCACACATCCCACTGCCTCATGCTGCACCATCACACTTTCCCCCTCACAGATCCCACTGCCTCATGCTGCACCTTCACACTTTCCCCCTCACAGATCCCACTGCCTCATGCAGCATCATCACACTTTCCCCCTTACAGATCCCACTGCTTCATGCTGCACCATCACACTTTCCTCCTCACAGATTCCTCTGCCTCATGCTGCACCATCACACTTTCCCCCTCACAGATCCCACTGCCTCATGCTGCACCATCACACTTTCCCCTCACAGATCCCAATGCCTCATGCTGCACCATCACACGTTCCCCCTCACAGATCCCACTGCCTTATGCTGCACCATCACACTTTCCCCTCACACATCCCACTGCCTCATGCTGCACCATCACACTTTCCCCCTCACAGATCCCACTGCCTCATGCTGCACCATCACACTTTCCCCTCACAGATCCCACTGCCTCATGCTGCACAATCACATTTTCCTCCTCACATATCCCACTGCCTCATGCTGCACCATCACACTTTCCCCCTCACACATCCCACTGCCTCATGCTGCACCATCACACTTTCCCCCTCACACATCCCACTATCTCATGCTGCACCATCACACTTTTCCCTCACAGATCCCAATGCCTCATGCTGCACCATCACACTTTACCCCTCACAGATCCCACTGCCACTTGCTGCACCATCACACTTTCCGTTCACAGACCCACTGCCTCATGCTGCACCATCACACTTTACCCGTCACAGATCCCACTGCCTCATGCTGCACCATCACACTTTCCCCCTCACACATCCCACTGCCTCATTCTGCACCATCACACTTTCCCCTCACAGATCCCACTGCCTCAGTCTGCACCATCACATTTTCCCCTTCAACAGATCCCGCTGCCTCATGCTGCACCATCACACTTTCCCCCTCACACATCCCACTGCCACATGCTGCACCATCACACTTTCCCCCTCACACATCCCACTGCCTCATGCTGCACCATCACACTTTCCCCCTCACAGATCCCACTGCCTCACACTGCACCATCACATTTTCCTCCTCACACATCCCACTGCCTCATGCTGCACCATCACACTTTCCCCATCACACATCCCACTGCCTCATGCTGCACCATCACACTTTCCACTTCACAGATCCCACTGCCTCATGCTGCACCATCACACTTTCCTCCTCACAGATCCCGCTGCCTAATTCTGCACCTTCACACTTTCCTCCTCTCAGATCCCACTGCCTCATGCTGCACCATCACACTTTCCCCCTCACAGATCCCACTGCCTCATGCTGCACCATCACACTTCCCCCCTTCACACATCCCACTGTCTCATGCTGCAACATCACACTTTACACCTCACAGATCCCACTGCCTCATGCTGCACCATCACACTTTCCTACTCACAGATCCCGCTCCCTCATGCTGCACCATCACTCTTTCATCCTCACAGATCCCACTGCCTCATGCTGCACCATCACACTTTCCACCTCACAGATCCCGCTGCCTCATGCTGCACCATCACACATTCCTCCTCACACATCCCACTGCCTCATGCTGTACCGTCACACTGTGCCCTCACAGATCCCACTGCCTCAGTCTGCACCATCACATTTTCCCCCTCAACAGATCCCGCTGCCTCATGCTGCACCATCACAATTTCCCCCTCAACAGATTCCACTGCCTTATGCTGCACCATCTCACTTTCCCCTTCACAGATCCCACTGCCTCATGCTGCCCCATCACACTTTCCCCTCACACATCCCACTGCCTCATGCTGTACCATCACACTTTCCCCCTCACTTATCCCACTGCCTCATGCTGCACCATCACACTTTCCCCCTCACACATCCCACTGCCTCATGCTGCACCATCACATTTCCCTTTAAACAGATCCCACTGCCTCATGCTGCACCATCACACTTTCCCCCTCACAGATCCCACTGCCTCATGCTGCACCATCACACTTTCCCCCTCACACATCCCACTGCCTCATGCTGCACCATCACACTTTCCCCCTCACATATCCCACTGCCTCATGCTGCACCTTCACACTTTCCCCCTCACAGATCCCACTGCCTCATGCTGCATCATCACACATTCCCCCTTACAGATCCCACTGCCTCATGCTGCACCATCACACTTTCCCCCTCACACATCCCACTGCCTCATGCTGCACCATCACATTTCCCTTTAAACAGATCCCACTGCCTCATGCTGCACCATCACACTTTCCCCCTCACAGATCCCACTGCCTCATGCTGCACCATGACACTTTCCCCCTCACACATCCCACTGCCTCATGCTGCACCATTACACTTTCCCCTCGCAGATCCCAATGCCTCTTGCTGCACCATCACACTTTACCCCTCACAGATCCCACTGCCTCATGCTGCATCATTACACTTTCCCCCTTACAGATCCCACTGCTTCATGCTGCACCATCACACTTTCCTCCTCACAGATTCCTCTGCCTCATGCTGCATCATCACACTTTCCCCCTTACAGATTCCACTGCTTCATGCTGCTCCATCACACTTTCCTCCTCACAGATTCCTCTGCCTCATGCTGCACCATCACACGTTCCCCCTCACAGATCCCACTGCCTTATGCTGCACCATCACACTTTCCCCTCAAACATCCCACTGCCTCATGCTGCACCATCACACTTTCCCCCTCACAGATCCCACTGCCTCATGCTGCACCATCACACTTTCCCCTCACAGATCCCACTGCCTCATGCTGCACAATCACATTTTCCTCCTCACATATCCCACTGCCTCATGCTGCACCATCACACTTTCAACCTCACACATCCCACTGCCTCATGCTGCACCATCACACTTTCCCCCTCACACATCCCACTACCTCATGCTGCACCATCACACTTTCCCCTCACAGATCCCAATGCCTCATGCTGCACCATCACACTTTACCCCTCACAGATCCCACTGCCACTTGCTGCACCATCACACTTTCCGTTCACAGATCCCACTGCCTCATGCTGCACCATCACACTTTACCCCTCACAGATCCCACTGCCTCATGCTGCACCATCACACTTTCCCCCTCACACATCCCACTGCCTCATGCTGCACCATCACACTTTCCCCCTCACACATCCCACTGCCTCATGCTGCACCATCACATATTCCCCCTCAACTGATCCCACTGCCTCATGCTGCACCATCACACTTTCCCCGTCACAGATCACACTGCCTCATGCTGCACCATCACATTTTCCCCCTCACAGATCCCACTGCCTCATGCTGCACCATCACATTTTCCCCTTAACAGATCCCACTGCCTCATGCTGCACCATCACACTTTCCCCCTCACAGATCCCACTGCCTCATGCTGCACCATCACACTTTCCCCTCACAGATCACAATGCCTCACGCTGCACCATTACACATTCCCCCTCACAGATCCCACTGCCTTATGCTGCACCATCACACTTTCCCCTCACACATCCCACTGCCTCATGCTGCACCATCACACTTTCCCCCTCACAGATCCCACTGCCTCATGCTGCACCATCACACTTTCCCCCACACAGATCCCACTGCCTCATGCTGCACCATCACACTTTCCTCTCACATATCCCACTGCCTCATGCTGCACCATCACACTTTCCCCTCACAGATCCCACTGCCTCATGCTGCACCATCACACTTTCCCCCTCACACATCCCACTGCCTCATGCTGCACCATCACACTTTCCCCCTCACACATCCCACTACCTCATGCTGCACCATCACATTTTCCCCCTCACAGATCCCACTGCCTCATGCTGCACCATCACATTTTCCCCCTCACAGATCCCACTGCCTCATGCTGCACCATCACACTTTCCCCCTCACAGATCACACTGCCTCATGCTGCAACATCACATTTTCCCCCTCACAGATCCCACTGCCTCATGCTGCACCATCACATTTTCCCCCTCACAGATCCCACTGCCTCATGCTGCACCATCACACTTTCCCCCTCACAGATCCCACTGCCTCATGCTGCACCATCACACTTTCCCCTCACAGATCACAATGCCTCACGCTGCACCATTACACATTCCCCCTCACAGATCCCACTGCCTTATGCTGCACCATCACACTTTCCCCTCACACATCCCACTGCCTCATGCTGCACCATCACACTTTCCCCCTCACAGATCCCACTGCCTCATGCTGCACCATCACACTTTCCCCCACACAGATCCCACTGCCTCATGCTGCACCATCACACTTTCCTCTCACATATCCCACTGCCTCATGCTGCACCATCACACTTTCCCCTCACAGATCCCACTGCCTCATGCTGCACCATCACACTTTCCCCCTCACACATCCCACTGCCTCATGCTGCACCATCACACTTTCCCCCTCACACATCCCACTACCTCATGCTGCACCATCACACTTTCCCCTCGCAGATCCCAATGCCTCTTGCTGCACCATCACACTAAACCCGTCACAGATCCCACTGCCTCATGCTGCACCATCACACTTTCCCCCTCACACATCCCACTGCCTCATGCTGCACCATCACACTTTCCCCTCACACATCCCACTACCTCATGCTGCACCATCACACTTTCCCCTCGCAGATCCCAATGCCTCTTGCTGCACCATCACACTTTACCCCTCACAGATTCCACTGCCTCATGCTGCATCATCACACTTTCCCCCTTACAGATCCCACTGCTTCAGTCTGCACCATCACATTTTCCCCTTCAACAGATCCCGCTGTCTCATGCTGTACCATCACACTTTCCCCTTCACACATCCCACTGCCTCATGCTGCACCATCACACTTTCCCCCTCACACATCCCACTGCCTCATGCTGCACCATCACATATTCCCCCTCAACTGATCCCACCGCCTCATGCTGCACCATCACACTTTCCCCCTCACAGATCCCACTGCCTCATGCTGCACCATCACACTTTCCCCTCACAGAACACAATGCCTCACGCTGCACCATTACACGTTCCCCCTCACAGATCCCACTGCCTTATGCTGCACCATCACACTTTCCCCTCACACATCCCACTGCCTCATGCTGCACCATCACACTTTCCCCCTCACAGATCCCACTGCCTCATGCTGCACCATCACACTTTCCCCCACACAGATCCCACTGCCTCATGCTGCACCATCACACTTTCCTCTCACATATCCCACTGCCTCATGCTGCACCATCACACTTTCCCCTCACAGATCCCACTGCCTCATGCTGCACCATCACACTTTCCCCCTCACACATCCCACTGCCTCATGCTGCACCATCACACTTTCCCCCTCACACATCCCACTACCTCATGCTGCACCATCACACTTTCCCCTCGCAGATCCCAATGCCTCTTGCTGCACCATCACACTTTACCCGTCACAGATCCCACTGCCTCATGCTGCACCATCACACTTTCCCCCTCACACATCCCACTGCCTCATGCTGCACCATCACACTTTCCCCCTCACACATCCCACTACCTCATGCTGCACCATCACACTTTCCCCTCGCAGATCCCAATGCCGCTTGCTGCACCATCACACTTTACCCCTCACAGATCCCACTGCCTCATGCTGCATCATCACACTTTCCCCATTACAGATCCCACTGCTTCAGTCTGCACCATCACATTTTCCCCTTCAACAGATCCCGCTGTCTCATGCTGTACCATCACACTTTCCCCTTCACACATCCCACTGCCTCATGCTGCACCATCACACTTTCCCCCTCACACATCCCACTGCCTCATGCTGCACCATCACATATTCCCCCTCAACTGATCCCACTGCCTCATGCTGCACCATCACGCTTTCCCCGTCACAGATCACACTGCCTCATGCTGCACCATCACACTTTCCCCCTCACACATCCCACTGCCTCATGCTGCACAATCATATTTTCCCCCTCACAGATCCCACTGCCTCATGCTGCAGCATCACACATTCCCCCTCACATATCCCACTGCATCATGCTGCACCATCACACTTTCCCCCTCACACATCCCACTGCCCCATGCTGCACCATCACACTTTCCCTTTAAACAGTACCCACTGCCTCATGCTGCACCATCACACTTTCCCCCTCACAGATCCCACTGCCTCATGCTGCACCATCACACTTTCCCCCTCACAGATCCCACTGCCTCATGCTGCACCATCACACTTTCCCCCTCACAGATCCCACTGCCTCATGCTGCATCACCACACTTTCCCCCCTACAGATCCCACTGCTTCATGCTGCACCATCACACTTTCCCCCTCACACATCCCACTGCCTCATGCTGTACCATCACAATTTCCCCTCACAGATCCCAATTCCTCCTGTTGCACCATCACACTTTACCCCTCACAGATCCCACTGCCTCATGCTGCACCATCACACTTTCCTCCTCACAGATCCCACTGCCTCATACTGCACCATCACACTTTCTTCCTTACAGATCCCGCTCCCTCATGCTGCACCATCACACTTTCCTCCTCACAGATCCCACTGCCTCATGCTGCACCATTACACTTTCCACCACACAGATCCCACTGCCTCATGCTGCACCATCACACTTTCCTCCTCACAGATCCCGCTGCCTCATGCTGCACCATCACACTTTCCTCCTCACAGATCCCACTGCCTAATGCTGCACCATCACACTTTCCCCCTCACAAATCCCACTGCCTCATGCTGCATCATCACACTTTCCCCCTCACACATCCCACTGCCTCATGCTGCACCATCACACTTTCCCCTCACAGATCCCACTGCCTCAGTCTGCACCATCACATTTCCCCCTAAACAGATCCCGCTGCCTCATGCTGCACCATCACACTTTTCCCCTCACACATCCCACTGCCTCATGCTGCACCATCACAATTTCAAAGTCACACATCCCACTGCCTCATGCTGCACCATAACATATTCCCCATCAACTGATCCCACTGCCTCATGTTGCACCATCACACTTTCCCCCTCACATATCCCACTGCCTCAAACTGCACCATCACACTTTCCCCCTCACACATCCCACTGCCTCATGCTGCACCATCACACTTTCCCTTTAAAGAGATCCTACTGCCTCATGCTGCACTATCACACTTTCCACCTCACAGATCCCACTGCCTCATGCTGCACCATCACACTTTCCCCCTCACACATCCCACTGCCTCATGCTGCACCATCACACTTTCCCCCTCACAGATCACACTGCCTCATGCTGCACCATCACACTTTCCCCCTCACAGATCCCACTGCCTCATGCTGAATCATCACACTTTCCCCCTTACAGATCCCACTGCTTCATGCTGCACCATCACACTTTCCTCCTCACAGATCCCACTGCCTCATGCTGCACCATCACACTTTCCCCCTCACAGATCCCACTGCCTCATGCTGCACCATCACACTTTTCCCTCACAGATCCCAGTGCCTCATGCTGCACCATCACACGTTCCACCTCACAGATCCCACTGCCTCATGCTGCACCATCACACTTTCCCCACACAGATCCCACTGCCTCATGCTGCACCATCACACTTTCCCCTCACACATCCCGCTGCCTCATGCTGCACCATCACACTTTCCCCCTCACAGATCCCACTGCCTCATGCTGCACCATCACACTTTACCCCTCACAGATCCCACTGCCTCATGCTGCACCATCACACTTTCCCCCTCACAGATCCCACTGCCTCATGCTGCACCATCACACTTTCCACCTCACAGATCCCACTGCCTCAAGCTGCACCATCACACTTTCCCCTCACAGATCCCAATGCCTCATGGTGCACCATCACACTTTACCCGTCACAGATCCCACTGCCTCATTCTGCACCATCATACTTTCCTTTCACAGTTCCCACTGCCTCATACTGCACCATCACATTTTCCTCCTCACACGTCCCACTGCCTCATGCTGCAACATCACACTTTCCCCCTCACAGATCCCACTGCCTCATGCTGCACCATCACACTTTCCCCCTCACACATCCCACTGCCTCATTCTGCACCATCACACTTTTCCCTCACAGATCCCACTGCCTCAGTCTGCACCATCACATTTTCCCCTTCAACAGATCCCGCTGCCTCATGCTGCACCATCACACTTTCCCCCTCACACATCCCACTGCCACATGCTGCACCATCACACTTTCCCCCTCACACATCCCACTGCCTCATGCTGCACCATCACACTTTCCCCCTCACAGATCCCACTGCCTCAGTCTGCACCATCACATTTTCCCCCTCAACAGGTCCCGCTGCCTCATGCTGCACCATCAAATTTTCCACCTCAACAGATTCCACTGCCTCATGCTGCACCATCTCACTTTCCCCTTCACAGATCCCACTGCCTCATGCTGCACCATCACACTTTCCCCTCCCATATCTCAATGCCTCATGCTGCACCATCACAATTTCCCCCTCACAGATCCCACTGCCTCATGCTGCACCATCACACTTTCCCCCTCACACATCCCACTGCCTCATGCTGCACCATCACACTTTCCCCCACAGAGAACCCACTGCCTCATGCTGCACCATCCCACTTTGTCCCACACAGATCCCACTGCCTCATGCTGCAACATCACACTTTCCCCTTCACAGATCCCACTGCCTCATGCTGCACCATCACACTTTCCCCTCACAGATCCCAATGCCTCATGCTGCACCATCACATATTCCCCCTCAACCGATCCCACTGCCTCATGCTGCACCATCACACTTTCCCCCTCACATATCCCACTGCCTCATACTGCACCATCACATTTTCCCCCTCACAGATCCCACTGCCTCATGCTGCACAATCACATTTTCCCTCTCACAGATCCCACTGCCTCATGCTGCACCATAGCACTTTCCCGCTCACACAACCCACTGCCTCATGCTGCACCATCACACTTTACCCCTCACATATCCCACTGCCTCATGCTGCACCATCACACTTTCCCTTCTCAGATCCCACTGCCTCATGCTGCACTATCACACTTTACCCATCACAGATCCCACTGCCTCATGCTGCACCATCACACTTTCCCCCTCACAGATCCCACTGCCTCATGCTGCACCATCACACTTTCCCCCTCACAGATCCCACTGCCTCATGCTGCACCTTCACACTTTCCCCTCACAGATCCCAATGCCTCATGCTGCACCATCACACTTTCCCCTCACAGATCCCACTGCCTCAGTCTGCACCATCACATTTTCCCCTTCAACAGATCCCGCTGCCTCATGCTGCACCATCACACTTTCCCGCTCACACATCCCACTGCCTCATGCTGCACCATCACACTTTACCCCTCACATATCCCGCTGCCTCATGCTGCACCATCACACTTTCCCTTCTCAGATCCCACTGCCTCATGCTGCACCATCACACTTTACCCCTCACAGATCCCACTGCCTCATGCAGCACCATCACACTTTCCCCCTCACACATCCCACTGCCTCATGCTGCACCATCACACTTTCCCCCTCACACATTCCACTGCCTCATGCTGCACCATCACACTTTCCCCCTCACACATCCCACTGCCTCATGCTGCACCATCACATATTCCCCCTCTACTGATCCCACTGCCTCATGGTGCACCATCACACTTTCCCCGTCACAGATCACACTGCCTCATGCTGCACCATCACATTTTCCCCCTCACAGATCCCACTGGCTCATGCTGCACAATCATATTTTCCCCCTCACAGATCCCACTGCCTCATGCTGCACCATCACACTTTCCCCCTCACAGATCCCACTGCCTCATGCTACATCATCACATTTTCCCCCTTACTGATCCCACTGCCTCATGCTGCACTATCACACTTTCCCCTCACAGATCCCAATGCCTCATGCTGCACCATCATACGTTCCCCCTCACAGATCCCACTGCCTTATGCTGCACCATCACACTTTCCCCTCACACATCACACTGCCTCATGCTGCACCATCACACTTTCCCCCTCACAGATCCCACTGCCTCATACTGCACCATCACACTTTCCACTTCACAGATCCCACTGCCTCATGCTGCACCATCACACTTTCCTCCTCACAGATCCCGCTGCCTAATTCTGCACCTTCACACTTTCCTCCTCTCAGATCCCACTGCCTCATGCTGCACCATCACACTTAGCCCCCCCTCACAGATCCCACTGCCTCATGCTGCACCATCACACTTCCCCCTTCACACATCCCACTGTCTCATGCTGCAACATCACACTTTCCACCTCACAGATCCCACTGCCTCATGCTGCACCATCACACTTTCCTCCTCACAGATCCCGCTACCTCATGCTGCACCATCACTCTTTCATCCTCACAGATCCCACTGCCTCATGCTGCACCATCACACTTTCCACCTCACAGATCCCGCTGCCTCATGCTGCACCATCACACATTCCTCCTCACACATCCCACTGCCTCATGCTGCACCATCACACTTTCCCCTCACAGATCCGACTGCCTCAGTCTGCACCATCACATTTTCCCCCTCAACAGATCCCGCTGCCTCATGCTGCACCATCACATTTTCCACCTCAACAGATTCCACTGCCTCATGCTGCACCATCTCACTTTCCCCTTTTCAGATCCCACTGCCTCATGCTGCACCATCACACTTTCCCCTCACACATCCCACTGCCTCATGCTGTACCATCACACTTTCCCCCTCACATATCCCACTGCCTCATGCTGCACCATCACACTTTCCCCCTCACACATCCCACTGCCTCATGCTGACCATCACATTTCCCTTTAAACAGATCCCACTGCCTCATGCTGCACCATGACACTTTCCCCCTCACAGATCCCACTGCCTCATGCTGCACCATCACACTTTACCCCTCACACATCCCACTGCCTCATGCTGCACCATCACACTTTCCCCCTCACAGATCCCACTGCCTCATGATGCACCTTCACACTTTCCCCCTCACAGATCCCACTGCCTCATGCTGCACAATCACACTTTCCCCGTCACAGATCACACTGCCTCATGCTGCACCATCACATTTTCCCCCTCACAGATCACACTGCCTCATGCTGCACAATCATATTTTCCCCCTCACAGATCCCTCTACCTCATGCTGCAGCATCACACATCCCACTGCCTCATGCTGCACCATCACACTTTCCCCCTCACACATCCCACTGCCTCATGCTGCACCATCACACTTTCCCTTTAAGCAGTTCCCACTGCCTCATGCTGCACCATCACACTTTCCCCCTCACAGATCCCACTGCCTCATGCTGCACCATCACACTTTCCCCCTCACAGATCCCACTGCCTCATGCTGCACCATCACACTTTCCCCCTCACAGATCCCACTGCCTCATGCTGCATCACCACACTTTCCCCCTTACAGATCCCACTGCTTCATGCTGCACCATCACACTTTCCTCCTCACAGATCCCACTGCCTCATGCTGCACCATCCCACTTTTCCCCTCACAGATCCCACTTCCACATGCTGCACCATCACACATTCCCCCTCAAACATCCCACTGCCTCATGCTGCACCATCACACATTCCCCCTCACACATCCCACTGCCTCATGCTGCACCATCACAATTTCCCCTCACAGATCCCAATTCCTCCTGTTGCACCATCACACTTTACCCCTCACAGATCCCACTGCCTCATGCTGCACCATCACTCTTTAACCCTCACAGATCCCACTGCCTCATGCTGCACAATCACATTTAACTCCTCACAGATCCCACTGCCTCATGCTGCACCATCACACTTGCCCCCTCACACATCCCACTGCCTCATGCTGACCATCACATTTCCCTTTAAACAGATCCCACTGCCTCATGCTGCACCATGACACTTTCCCCCTCACAGATCCCACTGCCTCATGCTGCACCATCACATTTCCCTTTAAACAGATCCCACTGCCTCATGCTGCACCATCACATTTTCCCCCTCACAGATCCCACTGCCTCATGCTGCACAATCACATTTTCCCTCTCACAGATCCCACTGCCTCATGCTGCACCATAACACTTGCCCCCTCACACATCCCACTGCCTCATGCTGCACCATCACACATTCCCGCTCACACATCCCACTGCCTCATGCTGCACCATCACACTTTCCCCTCACAGATCCCAATGCCTCATGGTGCACCATCACACTTTACCCCTCACAGATCCCACTGCCTCATTCTGCACCATCATACTTTCCTTTCACAGTTCCCACTGCCTCAGTCTGCACCATCACATTTTCCCCCTCAACAGGTCCCGCTGCCTCATGCTGCACCATCAAATTTTCCACCTCAACAGATCCCACTGCCTCATGCTGCACCATCTCTCTTTCCCCTTCACAGATCCCACTGCCTCATGCTGCACCATCACACTTTCCCCTCACATATCTCAATGCCTCATGCTGCACCATCACACTTTCCCCCTCACAGATCCCAATGCCTCATGCTGCACCATCACACTTTCCCCCTCACACATCTCACTGCCTCATGCTGCACCATCACACTTTCCCCCACAGAGAACCCACTGCCTCATGCTGCACCATCCCACTTTGTCCCACACAGATCCCACTGCCTCATGCTGCAACATCACACTTTCCCCCTCACATATCCCACTGCCTCATGCTGCACCATCACATTTTCCCCCTCACAGATCCCACTGCCTCATGCTGCACAATCACATTTTCCCTCTCACAGATCCCACTGCCTCCTGCTGCACCATCACACTTTCCCCCTCACATATCCCACTGCCTCATGCTGCACCATCACATTTTCCCCCTCACAGATCCCACTGCCTCATGCTGCACAATCACATTTTCCCTCTCACAGATCCCACTGCCTCATGCTGCACCATCACACTTTCCCGCTCACACTTCCCACTGCCTCATGGTGCACCATCACACTTTACCCCTCACATATCCCGCTGCCTCATGCTGCACCATCACACTTTCCCTTCTCAGATCCCAATGCCTCATGCTGCACCATCACACTTTCCCCCTCACACATCCCACTGCCTCATTCTGCACCATCACACTTTCCCCATCACACATCCCACTGCCTCATGCTGCACCATCACACTTTCCACTTCACAGATCCCACTGCCTCATGCTGCACCATCACACTTTCCTCCTCACAGATCCCGCTGCCTAATTCTGCACCTTCACACTTCCCCCCTTCACATATCCCACTGTCTCATGCTGCAACATCACACTTTCCACCTCACAGATCCCACTGCCTCATGCTGCACCATCACACTTTCCTACTCACAGATCCCGCTCCCTCATGCTGCACCATCACTCTTTCATCCTCACAGATCCCACTGCCTCATGCTGCACCATCACACTTTCCACCTCACAGATCCCGCTGCCTCATGCTGCACCATCACACATTCCTCCTCACACATCCCACTGCCTCATGCTGTACCGTCACACTTTGCCCTCACAGAGCCCACTGCCTCAGTCTGCACCATCACATTTTCCCCCTCAACAGATCCCGCTGCCTCATGCTGCACCATCACAATTTCCCCCTCAACAGATTCCACTGCCTCATGCTGCACCATCTCACTTTCCCCTTCACAGATCCCACTGCCTCATGCTGCCCCATCACACTTTCCCCTTACACATCCCACTGCCTCATGCTGTACCATCACACTTTCCCCCTCACTTATCCCACTGCCTCATGCTGCACCATCACACTTTCCCCCTCACACATCCCACTGCCTCATGCTGCACCATCACATTTCCCTTTAAACAGATCCCACTGCCTCATGCTGCACCATCACACTTTCCCCCTCACAGATCCCACTGCCTCATGCTGCACCATCACACTTTCCCCCTCACACATCCCACTGCCTCATGCTGCACCATCACACTTTCCCCCTCACATATCCCACTGCCTCATGCTGCACCTTCACACTTTCCCTCTCACAGATCCCACTGCCTCATGCTGCATCATCACACTTTCCCCCTTACAGATCCCACTGCCTCATGCTGCACCATCACACTTTCCCCCTCACACATCCCACTGCCTCATGCTGCACCATCACATTTCCCTTTAAACAGATCCCACTGCCTCATGCTGCACCATCACACTTTCCCCCTCACAGATCCCACTGCCTCATGCTGCACCATCACACTTTCCCCCTCACACATCCCACTGCCTCATGCTGCACCATCACACTTTCCCCTCACAGATCCCAATGCCTCTTGCTGCACCATCACACTTTACCCCTCACAGATCCCACTGCCTCATGCTGCATCATCACACTTTCCCCCTTACAGATCCCACTGCTTCATGCTGCACCATCACACTTTCCTCCTCACAGATTCCTCTGCCTCATGCTGCATCATCACACTTTCCCCCTTACAGATCCCACTGCTTCATGCTGCTCCATCACACTTTCCTCCTCACAGATTCCTCTGCCTCATGCTGCACCATCACACGTTCCACCTCACAGATCCCACTGCCTTATGCTGCACCATCACACTTTCCCCTCAAACATCCCACTGCCTCATGCTGCACCATCACACTTTCCCCCTCACAGATCCCACTGCCTCATGCTGCACCATCACACTTTCCCCTCACAGATCCCACTGCCTCATGCTGCACAATCACATTTTCCTCCTCACATATCCCACTGCCTCCTGCTGCACCATCACACTTTCAACCTCACACATCCCACTGCCTCATGCTGCACCATCACACTTTCCCCCTCACACATCCCACTACCTCATGCTGCACCATCACACTTTCCCCTCACAGATCCCAATGCCTCATGCTGCACTATCACACTTTACCCCTCACAGATCCCACTGCCACTTGCTGCACCATCACACTTTCCGTTCACAGATCCCACTGCCTCATGCTGCACCATCACACTTTACCCCTCTCAGATCCCACTGCCTCATGCTGCACCATCACACTTTCCCCCTCACACATCCCACTGCCTCATTCTGCACCATCACACTTTCCCCTCACAGATCCCACTGCCTCAGTCTGCACCATCACATTTTCCCCTTCAACAGATCCCGCTGCCTCATGCTGCACCATCACACTTTCCCCCTCACACATCCCACTGCCTCATGCTGCACCATCACACTTTCCCCCTCACACATCCCACTGCCTCATGCTGCACCATCACATATTCCCCCTCAACTGATCCCACTGCCTCATGCTGCACCATCACACTTTCCCCGTCACAGATCACACTGCCTCATGCTGCACCATCACATTTTCCCCTTCACAGATCCCACTGCCTCATGCTGCACCATCTCATTTTCCCCCTCACAGATCCCACTGCCTCATGCTGCACCATCACACTTTCCCCCTCACAGATCCCACTGCCTCATGCTGCACCATCACACTTTCCCCTCACAGATCACAATGCCTCACGCTGCACCATTACACGTTCCCCCTCACAGATCCCACTGCCTTATGCTGCACCATCACACTTTCCCCTCACACATCCCACTGCCTCATGCTGCACCATCACACTTTCCCCCTCACAGATCCCACTGCCTCATGCTGCACCATCACACTTTCCCCCACACAGATCCCACTGCCTCATGCTGCACCATCACACTTTCCTCTCACATATCCCACTGCCTCATGCTGCACCATCACACTTTCCCCTCACAGATCCCACTGCCTCATGCTGCACCATCACACTTTCCCCCTCACACATCCCACTGCCTCATGCTGCACCATCACACTTTCCCCCTCACACATCCCACTACCTCATGCTGCACCATCACATTTTCCCCCTCACAGATCCCACTGCCTCATGCTGTAACATCACATTTTCCCCCTCACAGATCCCACTGCCTCATGCTGCACCATCAGACTTTCCCCCTCACAGATCACACTGCCTCATGCTGCACCATCACATTTTCCCCCTCACAGATCCCACTGCCTCATGCTGCACCATCACATTTTCCCCCTCACAGATCCCACTGCCTCATGCTGCACCATCACACTTTCGCCCTCACAGATCCCACTGCCTCATGCTGCACCATCACACTTTCCCCTCACAGATCACAATGCCTCACGCTGCACCATTACACGTTCCCCCTCACAGATCCCACTGCCTTATGCTGCACCATCACACTTTCCCCTCACACATCCCACTGCCTCATGCTGCACCATCACACTTTCCCCCTCACAGATCCCACTGCCTCATGCTGCACCATCACACTTTCCCCCACACAGATCCCACTGCCTCATGCTGCACCATCACGCTTTCCTCTCACATATCCCACTGCCTCATGCTGCACCATCACACTTTCCCCTCACAGATCCCACTGCCTCATGCTGCACCATCACACTTTCCCCCTCACACATCCCACTACCTCATGCTGCACCATCACACTTTCCCCTCGCAGATCCCAATGCCTCTTGCTGCACCATCACACTTTACCCGTCACAGATCCCACTGCCTCATGCTGCACCATCACACTTTCCCCCTCACACATCCCACTGCCTCATGCTGCACCATCACACTTTCCCCCTCACACATCCCACTACCTCATGCTGCACCATCACACTTTCCCCTCGCAGATCCCAATGCCTCTTGCTGCACCATCACACTTTACCCCTCACAGATCCCACTGCCTCATGCTGCATCATCACACTTTCCCCCTTACAGATCCCACTGCGTCAGTCTGCACCATCACATTTTCCCCTTCAACAGATCCCGCTGTCTCATGCTGTACCATCACACTTTCCCCTTCACACATCCCACTGCCTCATGCTGCACCATCACACTTTCCCCCTCACACATCCCACTGCCTCATGCTGCACCATCACATATTCCCCCTCAACTGATCCCACTGCCTCATGCTGCACCATCACACTTTCCCCGTCACAGATCACACTGCCTCATGCTGCACCATCACACTTTCCCCCTCACACATCCCACTGCCTCATGCTGCACAATCATATTTCCCCCCTCACAGATCCCACTGCCTCATGCTGCAGCATCACACATTCCCCCTCACATATCCCACTGCATCATGCTGCACCATCACACTTTCCCCCTCACACATCCCACTGCCCCATGCTGCACCATCACACTTTCCCTTTAAACAGTACCCACTGCCTCATGTTGCACCATCACACTTTCCCCCTCACAGATCCCACTGCCTCATGCTGCACCATCACACTTTCCCCCTCACAGATCCCACTGCCTCAAGCTGCACCATCACACTTTCCCCCCACAGATCCCACAGCCTCATGCTGCATCACCACACTTTCCCCCTTACAGATCCCACTGCTTCATGCTGCACCATCACACTTTCCCCCTCACACATCCCACTGCCTCATGCTGTACCATCACAATTTCCCCTCACAGATCCCAATTCCTCCTGTTGCACCATCACACTTTACCCCTCACAAATCCCACTGCCTCATGCTGCACCATCACACTTTCCTCCTCACAGATCCCACTGCCTCATACTGCACCATCACACTTTCTTCCTTACAGATCCCGCTCCCTCATGCTGCACCATCACACTTTCCTCCTCACAGATCCCACTGCCTCATGCTGCACCATTACACTTTCCACCTCACAGATCCCACTGCCTCATGCTGCACCATCACACTTTCCTCCTCACAGATCCCGCTGCCTCATGCTGCACCATCACACTTTCCTCCTCACAGATCCCACTGCCTAATGCTGCACCATCACACTTTCCCCCTCACAAATCCCACTGCCTCATGCTGCATCATCACACTTTCCCCCTCACACATCCCACTGCCTCATGCTGCACCATCACACTTTCCCCTCACAGATCCCACTGCCTCAGTCTGCACCATCACATTTCCCCCTAAACAGATCCCGCTGCCTCATGCTGCACCATCACACTTTCCCCCTCACACATCCCACTGCCTCATGCTGCACCATCACAATTTCAAAGTCACACATCCCACTGCCTCATGCTGCACCATAACATATTCCCCATCAACTGATCCCACTGCCTCATGTTGCACCATCACACTTTCCCGCTCACACATCCCACTGCCTCATGCTGCACCATCACACTTTCCCCCTCACATATCCCACTGCCTCATACTGCACCATCACACTTTCCTCCTCACAGATTCCTCTGCCTCATGCTGCATCATCACACTTTCCCCCTTACAGATCCCACTGCTTCATGCTGCTCCATCACACTTTCCTCCTCACAGATTCCTCTGCCTCATGCTGCACCATCACACGTTCCACCTCACAGATCCCACTGCCTTATGCTGCACCATCACACTTTCACCTCAAACATCCCACTGCCTCATGCTGCACCATCACACTTTCCCCCTCACAGATCCCACTGCCTCATGCTGCACCATCACACTTTCAACCTCACACATCCCACTGCCTCATGCTGCACCATCACACTTTCCCCCTCACACATCCCACTACCTCATGCTGCACCATCACACTTTCCCCTCACAGATCCCAATGCCTCATGCTGCACCATCACACTTTACCCCTCACAGATCCCACTGCCACTTGCTGCACCATCACACTTTCCGTTCACAGATCCCACTGCCTCATGCTGCACCATCACACTTTACCCCTCACAGATCCCACTGCCTCATGCTGCACCATCACACTTTCCCCCTCACACATCCCACTGCCTCATTCTGCACCATCACACTTTCCCCTCACAGATCCCACTGCCTCAGTCTGCACCATCACATTTTCCCCTTCAACAGATCCCGCTGCCTCATGCTGCACCATCACACTTTCCCCCTCACACATCCCACTGCCTCATGCTGCACCATCACACTTTCCCCCTCACACATCCCACTGCCTCATGCTGCACCATCACATATTCCACCTCAACTGATCCCACTGCCTCATGCTGCACCATCACACTTTCCCCATCACAGATCACACTGCCTCATGCTGCACCATCACATTTTCCCCTTCACAGATCCCACTGCCTCATGCTGCACCATCACATTTTCCCCCTCACAGATCCCACTGCCTCATGCTGCACCATCACACTTTCCCCCTCACAGATCCCACTGCCTCATGCTGCACCATCACACTTTTCCCTCACAGATCACAATGCCTCACGCTGCACTATTACACGTTCCCCCTCACAGATCCCACTGCCTCATGCTGCACCATCACACTTTCCCCCTCACAGATCCCACTGCCTCATGCTGCACCATCACACTTTCCCCCACACAGATCCCACTGCCTCATGCTGCACCATCACACTTTCCTCTCACATATCCCACTGCCTCATGCTGCACCATCACACTTTCCCCTCACAGATCCCACTGCCTCATGCTGCACCATCACACTTTCCCCCTCACACATCCCACTGCCTCATGCTGCACCATCACACTTTCCCCCTCACACATCCCACTACCTCATGCTGCACCATCACATTTTCCCCCTCACAGATCCCACTGCCTCATGCTGCACCATCACATTTTCCCCCTCACAGATCCCACTGCCTCATGCTGCACCATCACACTTTCCCCCTCACAGATCACACTGCCTCATGCTGCACCATCACATTTTCCCCCTCACAGATCCCACTGCCTCATGCTGCACCATCACATTTTCCCCCTCACAGATCCCACTGCCTCATGCTGCACCATCACACTTTCCCCCTCACAGATCCCACTGCCTCATGCTGCACCATCACACTTTCCCCTCACAGATCACAATGCCTCACGCTGCACCATTACACGTTCCCCCTCACAGATCCCACTGCCTTATGCTGCACCATCACACTTTCCCCTCACACATCCCACTGCCTCATGCTGCACCATCACACTTTCCCCCTCACATATCCCACTGCCTCATGCTGCACCATCACACTTTCCCCCACACAGATCCCACTGCCTCATGCTGCACCATCACACTTTCCTCTCACATATCCCACTGCCTCATGCTGCACCATCACACTTTCCCCTCACAGATCCCACTGCCTCATGCTGCACCATCACACTTTCCCCCTCACACATCCCACTGCCTCATGCTGCACCATCACACTTTCCCCCTCACACATCCCACTACCTCATGCTGCACCATCACACTTTCCCCTCGCAGATCCCAATGCCTCTTGCTGCACCATCACACTTTACCCGTCACAGATCCCACTGCCTCATGCTGCACCATCACACTTTCCCCCTCACACATCCCACTGCCTCATGCTGCACCATCACACTTTCCCCCTCACACATCCCACTACCTCATGCTGCACCATCACACTTTCCCCTCGCAGATCCCAATGCCTCTTGCTGCACCATCACACTTTACCCCTCACAGATCCCACTGCCTCATGCTGCATCATCACACTTTCCCCCTTACAGATCCCACTGCTTCAGTCTGCACCATCACATTTTCCCCTTCAACAGATCCCGCTGTCTCATGCTGTACCATCACATTTTCCCCTTCACACATCCCACTGCCTCATGCTGCACCATCACACTTTCCCCCTCACACATCCCACTGCCACATGCTGCACCATCACATATTCCCCCTCAACTGATCCCACTGCCTCATGCTGCACCATCACACTTTCCCCGTCACAGATCACACTGCCTCATGCTGCACCATCACACTTTCCCCCTCACACATCCCACTGCCTCATTCTGCACAATCATATTTTCCCCCTCACAGATCCCACTGCCTCATGCTGCAGCATCACACATTCCCCCTCACATATCCCACTGCATCATGCTGCACCATCACACTTTCCCCCTCACACATCCCACTGCCCCATGCTGCACCATCACACTTTCCCTTTAAACTGTACCCACTGCCTCATGCTGCACCATCACACTTTCCCCCTCACAGATCCCACTGCCTCATGCTGCACCATCACACTTTCCACCTCACAGATCCCACTGCCTCAAGCTGCACCATCACACTTTCCCCCTCACAGATCCCACTGCCTCATGCTGCATCACCACACTTTCCCCCTTACAGATCCCACTGCTTCATGCTGCACCATCACACTTTCCCCCTCACACATCCCACTGCCTCATACTGTACCATCACAATTTCCCCTCACAGATCCCAATTCCTCCTGTTGCACCATCACACTGTACCCCTCACAGATCCCACTGCCTCATGCTGCACCATCACACTTTCCTCCTCACAGATCCCACTGCCTCATACTGCACCATCACACTTTCTTCCTTACAGATCCCGCTCCCTCCTGCTGCACCATCACACTTTCCTCCTCACAGATCCCACTGCCTCATGCTGCACCATTACACTTTCCACCTCACAGATCCCACTGCCTCATGCTGCACCATCACACTTTCCTCCTCACAGATCCCGCTGCCTCATGCTGCACCATCACACTTTCCTCATCACAGATCCCACTGCCTAATGCTGCACCATCACACTTTCCCCCTCACAAATCCCACTGCCTCATGCTGCATCAACACACTTTCCCCCTCACACATCCCACTGCCTCATGCTGCACCATCACACTTTCCCCTCACAGATCCCACTGCCTCAGTCTGCACCATCACATTTCCCCCTAAACAGATCCCGCTGCCTCATGCTGCACCATCACACTTTCCCCCTCACACATCCCACTGCCTCATGCTGCACCATCACAATTTCAAAGTCACACATCCCACTGCCTCATGCTGCACCATAACATATTCCCCATCAACTGATCCCACTGCCTCATGTTGCACCATCACACTTTCCCGCTCACACATCCCACTGCCTCATGCTGCACCATCACACTTTCCCCCTCACATATCCCACTGCCTCATACTGCACCATCACACTTTCCCCCTCACACATCCCACTGCCTCATGCTGCACCATCACACTTTCCCTTTAAACAGATCCCACTGCCTCATGCTGCACTATCACACTTTCCACCTCACAGATCCCACTGCCTCATGCTGCACCATCACACTTTCCCCCTCACACATCCCACTGCCTCATGCTGCACCATCACACTTTCCCCCTCACAGATCCCACTGCCTCATGCTGCACCATCACACTTTCCCCCTCACAGATCCCACTGCCTCATGCTGAATCATCACACTTTCCCCCTTACAGATCCCACTGCTTCATGCTGCACCATCACACTTTCCTCCTCACAGATCCCACTGCCTCATGCTGCACCATCACACTTTCCCCCTCACAGATCCCACTGCCTCATGCTGCACCATCACACTTTTCCCTCATAGATCCCAGTGCCTCATGCTGCACCATCACACGTTCCCCCTCACAGATCCCACTGCCTCATGCTGCACCATCACACTTTCCCCTCACAGATCCCACTGCCTCATGCTGCACCATCACACTTTCCCCTCACACATCCCGCTGCCTCATGCTGCACCATCACACTTTCCCACTCACAGATCCCACTGCCTCATGCTGCACCATCACACTTTACCCCTCACAGATCCCACTGCCTCATGCTGCACAATCACATTTAACTCCTCACAGATCCCACTGCCTCATGCTGCACCATGACACATTCCCCCTCACACATCCCACTGCCTCATGCTGCACCATCACACTTTCCCCTCACAGATTCCAATGCCTCATGGTGCACCATCACACTTTACCCGTCACAGATCCCACTGCCTCATTCTGCACCATCATACTTTCCTTTCACAGTTCCCACTGCCTCATACTGCATCATCACATATTCCTCCTCACACGTCCCACTGCCTCATGCTGCACCATCACACTTTCCCCTTCACAGATCCCACTGCCTCATGCTGCACCATCACACTTTCCCCCTCACACATCCCACTGCCTCATTCTGCACCATCACACTTTCCCCTCACAGATCCCACTGCCTCAGTCTGCACCATCACATTTTCCCCTTCAACAGATCCCGCTGCCTCATGCTGCACCATCACACTTTCCCCCTCACACATCCCACTGCCACATGCTGCACCATCACACTTTCCCCCTCACACATCCCACTGCCTCATGCTGCACCATCACACTTTCCCCCTCACAGAGCCCACTGCCTCAGTCTGCACCATCACATTTTCCACCTCAACAGATTCCACTGCCTCATGCTGCACCATCTCACTTTCCCCTTCACAGATCCCACTGCCTCATGCTGCACCATCAAATTTTCCCCTCACATATCTCAATGCCTCATGCTGCACCATCACAATTTCCCCCTCACAGATCCCACTGCCTCATGCTGCACCATCACACTTTCCCCCTCACACATCCCACTGCCTCATGCTGCACCATCACACTTTCCCCCACAGAGAACCCACTGCCTCATGCTGCACCATCCCACTTTGTCCCACACAGATCCCACTGCCTCATGCTGCAACATCACACTTTCCCCCTCACAGATCCCACTGCCTCATGCTGCACCATCACACTTTCCCCTCACAGATCCCAATGCCTCATGCTGCACATTCACATATTCCCCCTCAACCGATCCCACTGCCTCATGCTGCACCATCACACTTTCCCCCTCACATATCCCACTGCCTCATACTGCACCATCACATTTTCCCCCTCACAGATCCCACTGCCTCATGCTGCACAATCACATTTTCCCTCTCACAGATCCCACTGCCTCATGCTGCACCATAACACTTTCCCGCTCACACAACCCACTGCCTCATGCTGCACCATCACACTTTCCCTTCTCAGATCAGACTGCCTCATGCTGCACTATCACACTTTCTTCCTTACAGATCCCGCTCCCTCATGCTGCACCATCACACTTTCCTCCTCACAGATCCCACTGCCTCATGCTGCACCATTACACTTTCCACCTCACAGATCCCACTGCCTCATGCTGCACCATCACACTTTCCTCCTCACAGATCCCGCTGCCTCATGCTGCACCATCACACTTTCCTCCTCACAGATCCCACTGCCTAATGCTGCACCATCACACTTTCCCCCTCACAAATCCCACTGCCTCATGCTGCATCATCACACTTTCCCCCTCACACATCCCACTGCCTCATGCTGCACCATCACACTTTCCCCTCACAGATCCCACTGCCTCAGTCTGCACCATCACATTTCACCCTAAACAGATCCCGCTGCCTCATGCTGCACCATCACACTTTCCCCCTCACACATCCCACTGCCTCATGCTGCACCATCACAATTTCAAAGTCACACATCCCACTGCCTCATGCTGCACCATAACATATTCCCCATCAACTGATCCCACTGCCTCATGTTGCACCATCACACTTTCCCGCTCACACATCCCACTGCCTCATGCTGCACCATCACACTTTCCCCCTCACAAATCCCACTGCCTCATACTGCACCATCACACTTTCCCCCTCACACATCCCACTGCCTCATGCTGCACCATCACACTTTCCCTTTAAACAGATCCCACTGCCTCATGCTGCACTATCACACTTTCCACCTCACAGATCCCACTGCCTCATTCTGCACCATCACACTTTCCCCCTCACACATCCCACTGCCTCATGCTGCACCATCACACTTTCCCCCTCACAGATCCCACTGCCTCATGCTGCACCATCACACTTTCCCCCTCACAGATCCCACTGCCTCATGCTGAATCATCACACTTTCCCCCTTACAGATCCCACTGCTTCATGCTGCACCATCACACTTTCCCCCTCACAGATCCCACTGCCTCATGCTGCACCATCACACTTTTCCCTCACAGATCCCAGTGCCTCATGCTGCACCATCACACGTTCCCCCTCACAGATCCCACTGCCTCATGCTGCACCATCACACTTTCCCCTGACAGATCCCACTGCCTCATGCTGCACCATCACACTTTCCCCTCACACATCCCGCTGCCTCATGCTGCACCATCACACTTTCCCACTCACAGATCCCACTGCCTCATGCTGCACCATCACACTTTACCCCTCACAGATCCCACTGCCTCAGGCTGCACAATCACATTTAACTCCTCACAAATCCCACTGCCTCATGCTGCACCATGACACATTCCCCCTCACACATCCCACTGCCTCATGCTGCACCATCACACTTTACCCCTCACAGATCCCACTGCCTCATGCTGCACCATCACACTTTCCCCTCACAGATCCCAATGCCTCATGGTGCACCATCACACTTTACCCGTCACAAATCCCACTGCCTCATTCTGCACCATCATACTTTCCTTTCACAGTTCCCACTGCCTCATACTGCACCATCACATTTTCCTCCTCACACGTCCCACAGCCTCATGCTGCACCATCACACTTTCCCCCTCACAGATCCCACTGCCTCATGCTGCACCATCACACTTTCCCCCTCACACATCCCACTGCCTCATTCTGCACCATCACACTTTCCACTCACAGATCCCACTGCCTCAGTCTGAACCATCACATTTTCCCCTTCAACAGATCCCGCTGCCTCATGCTGCACCATCACACTTTCCCCCTCACACATCCCACTGCCACATGCTGCACCATCACACTTTCCCCCTCACACATCCCACTGCCTCATGCTGCACCATCACACTTTCCCCCTCACAGAGCCCACTGCCTCAGTCTGCACCATCACATTTTCCCCCTCAACAGGTCCCGCTGCCTCATGCTGCACCATCAAATTTTCCACCTCAACAGATTCCACTGCCTCATGCTGCACCATCTCACTTTCCCCTTCACAGATCCCACTGCCTCATGCTGCACCATCACACTTTCCCCTCACATATCTCAATGCCTCATGCTGCACCATCACAATTTCCCCCTCACAGATCCCACTGCCTCATGCTGCACCATCACACTTTCCCCCTCACACATCCCACTGCCTCATGCTGCACCATCACACTTTCCCCCACAGAGAACCCACTGCCTCATGCTGCACCATCCCACTTTGTCCCACACAGATCCCACTGCCTCATGCTGCAACATCACACTTTCCCCCTCACAGATCCCACTGCCTCATGCTGCACCATCACACTTTCCCCTCACAGATCCCAATGCCTCATGCTGCACCATCACATATTCCCCCTCAACCGATCCCACTGCCTCATGCTGCACCATCACACTTTCCCCCTCACATATCCCACTGCCACATACTGCACCATCACATTTTCCCCCTCACAGATCCCACTGCCTCATGCTGCACAATCACATTTTCCCTCTCACAGATCCCACTGCCTCATGCTGCACCATAACACTTTCCCGCTCACACAACCCACTGCCTCATGCTGCACCATCACACTTTCCCTTCTCAGATCAGACTGCCTCATGCTGCACTATCACACTTTACCCCTCACAGATCCCACTGCCTCATGCTGCACCATCACACTTTCCCCCTCACAGATCCCACTGCCTCATGCTGCACCATCACACTTTCCCCCTCACAGATCCCACTGCCTCATGCTGCACCTTCACACTTTCCCCTCACAGATCCCAATGCCTCATGCTGCACCATCACACTTTCCCCTCACAGATCTCACTGCCTCAGTCTGCACCATCACATTTTCCCCTTCAACAGATCCCGCTGCCTCATGCTGCACCATCACACTTTCCCGCTCACACATGCCACTGCCTCATGCTGCACCATCACACTTTACCCCTCACATATCCCGCTGCCTCATGCTGCACCATCACACTTTCCCTTCTCAGATCCCACTGCCTCATGCTGCACCATCACACTTTACCCCTCACAGATCCCACTGCCTCATGCTGCACCATCACACTTTCCCCCTCACACATCCCACTGCCTCATGCTGCACCATCACACTTTCCCCCTCACACATTCCACTGCCTCATGCTGCACCATCACACTTTCCCCCTCACACATCCCACTGCCTCATGCTGCACCATCACATATTCCCCCTCTACTGATCCCACTGCCTCATGGTGCACCATCACACTTTCCCCGTCACAGATCACACTGCCTCATGCTGCACCATCACATTTTCCCCCTCACAGATCCCACTGCCTCATGCTGCACAATCATATTTTCCCCCTCACAGATCCCACTGCCTCATGCTGCACCATCACACTTTCCCCCTCACATATCCCACTGCCTCATGCTACATCATCACATTTTCCCCATTACTGATCCCACTGCCTCATGCTGCACTATCACACTTTCCCCTCACAGATCCCACTGCCTCATGCTGCACCAACACACTTTCCCCCTCACAGATCACACTGCCTCATGCTGCACCATCACATTTTCCCCCTCACAGATCATACTGCCTCATGCTGCACCATCACATTTTCCCCCTCACAGATCCCACTGCCTCATGCTGCACCATCACACTTTCCCCCTCACAGATCCCACTGCCTCATGCTGCACCATCACACTTTCCCCTCACAGATCACAATGCCTCACGCTGCACCATTACACGTTCCCCCTCACAGATCCCACTGCCTTATGCTGCACCATCACACTTTCCCCTCACACATCCCACTGCCTCATGCTGCACCATCACACTTTCCCCCTCACAGATCCCACTGCCTCATGCTGCACCATCACACTTTCCCCCACACAGATCCCACTGCCTCATGCTGCACCATCACGCTTTCCTCTCACATATCCCACTGCCTCATGCTGCACCATCACACTTTCCCCTCACAGATCCCACTGCCTCATGCTGCACCATCACACTTTCCCCCTCACACATCCCACTGCCTCATGCTGCACCATCACAGTTTCCCCCTCACACATCCCACTACCTCATGCTGCACCATCACACTTTCCCCTCGCAGATCCCAATGCCTCTTGCTGCACCATCACACTTTACCCGTCACAGATCCCACTGCCTCATGCTGCACCATCACACTTTCCCCCTCACACATCCCACTGCCTCATGCTGCACCATCACACTTTCCCCCTCACACATCCCACTACCTCATGCTGCACCATCACACTTTCCCCTCGCAGATCCCAATGCCTCTTGCTGCACCATCACACTTTACCCCTCACAGATCCCACTGCCTCATGCTGCATCATCACACTTTCCCCCTTACTGATCCCACTGCTTCAGTCTGCACCATCACATTTTCCCCTTCAACAGATCCCGCTGTCTCATGCTGTACCATCACTCTTTCCCCTTCACACATCCCACTGCCTCATGCTGCACCATCACACTTTCCCCCTCACACATCCCACTGCCTCATGCTGCACCATCACATATTCACCCTCAACTGATCCCACTGCCTCATGCTGCACCATCACACTTTCCCCGTCACAGATCACACTGCCTCATGCTGCACCATCACACTTTCACCCTCACACATCCCACTGCCTCATGCTGCACAATCATATTTTCCCCCTCACAGATCCCACTGCCTCATGCTGCAGCATCACACATTCCCCCTCACATATCCCACTGCATCATGCTGCACCATCACACTTTCCCCCTCACACATCCCACTGCCCCATGCTGCACCATCACACTTTCCCTTTAAACAGTACCCACTGCCTCATGCTGCACCATCACACTTTCCCCCTCACAGATCCCACTGCCTCATGCTGCACCATCACACTTTCCCCCTCACAGATCCCACTGCCTCAAGCTGCACCATCACACTTTCCCCCTCACAGATCCCACTGCCTCATGCTGCATCACCACACTTTCCCCCTTACAGATCCCACTGCTTCATGCTGCACCATCACACTTTCCCCCTCATACATCCCACTGCCTCATGCTGTACCATCACAATTTCCCCTCACAGATCCCAATTCCTCCTGTTGCACCATCACACTTTACCCCTCACAGATCCCACTGCCTCATACTGCACCATCACACTTTCTTCCTTACAGATCCCGCTCCCTCATGCTGCACCATCACACTTTCCTCCTCACAGATCCCACTGCCTCATGCTGCACCATTACACTTTCCACCTCACAGATCCCACTGCCTCATGCTGCACCATCACACTTTCCTCCTCACAGATCCCGCTGCCTCATGCTGCACCATCACACTTTCCTCCTCACAGATCCCACTGCCTAATGCTGCACCATCACACTTTCCCCCTCACAAATCCCACTGCCTCATGCTGCATCATCACACTTTCCCCCTCACACATCCCACTGCCTCATGCTGCACCATCACACTTTCCCCTCACAGATCCCACTGCCTCAGTCTGCACCATCACATTTCCCCCTAAACAGATCCCGCTGCCTCATGCTGCACCATCACACTTTCCCCCTCACACATCCCACTGCCTCATGCTGCACCATCACAATTTCAAAGTCACACATCCCACTGCCTCATGCTGCACCATAACATATTCCCCATCAACTGATCCCACTGCCTCATGTTGCACCATCACACTTTCCCGCTCACACATCCCACTGCCTCATGCTGCACCATCACACTTTCCCCCTCACATATCCCACTGCCTCATACTGCACCATCACACTTTCCTCCTCACAGATTCCTCTGCCTCATGCTGCATCATCACACTTTCCCCTTACAGATCCCACTGCTTCATGCTGCTCCATCACACTTTCCTCCTCACAGATTCCTCTGCCTCATGCTGCACCATCACACGTTCCACCTCACAGATCCCACTGCCTTATGCTGCACCATCACACTTTCCCCTCAAACATCCCACTGCCTCATGCTGCACCATCACACTTTCCCCCTCACAGATCCCACTGCCTCATGCTGCACCATCACACTTTCCCCTCACAGATCCCACTGCCTCATGCTGCACAATCACATTTTCCTCCTCACATATCCCACTGCCTCATGCTGCACCATCACACTTTCAACCTCACACATCCCACTGCCTCATGCTGCACCATCACACTTTCCCCCTCACACATCCCACTACCTCATGCTGCACCATCACACTTTCCCCTAACAGATCCCAATGCCTCATGCTGCACCATCACACTTTACCCCTCACAGATCCCACTGCCACTTGCTGCACCATCACACTTTCCGTTCACAGATCCCACTGCCTCATGCTGCACCATCACACTTTACCCCTCACAGATCCCACTGCCTCATGCTGCACCATCACACTTTCCCCCTCACACATCCCACTGCCTCATTCTGCACCATCACACTTTCCCCTCACAGATCCCACTGCCTCAGTCTGCACCATCACATTTTCCCCTTCAACAGATCCCGCTGCCTCATGCTGCACCATCACACTTTCCCCCTCACACATCCCACTGCCTCATGCTGCACCATCACATATTCCCCCTCAACTGATCCCACTGCCTCATGCTGCACCATCACACTTTCCCCGTCACAGATCACACTGCCTCATGCTGCACCATCACATTTTCCCCTTCACAGATCCCACTGCCTCATGCTGCACCATCACATTTTCCCCCTCACAGATCCCACTGCCTCATGCTGCACCATCACACTTTCCCCCTCACAGATCCCACTGCCTCATGCTGCACCATCACACTTTCCCCTCACAGATCACAATGCCTCACGCTGCACCATTACACATTCCCCCTCACAGATCCCACTGCCTTATGCTGCACCATCACACTTTCCCCTCACACATCCCACTGCCTCATGCTGCACCATCACACTTTCCCCCTCACAGATCCCACTGCCTCATGCTGCACCATCACACTTTCCCCCACACAGATGCCACTGCCTCATGCTGCACCATCACACTTTCCTCTCACATATCCCACTGCCTCATGCTGCACCATCACACTTTCCCCTCACAGATCCCACTGCCTCATGCTGCACCATCACACTTTCCCCCTCACACATCCCACTGCCTCATGCTGCACCATCACACTTTCCCCCTCACACATCCCACTACCTCATGCTGCACCATCACATTTTCCCCCTCACAGATCCCACTTCCTCATGCTGCACCATCACATTTTCCCCCTCACAGATCCCACTGCCTCATGCTGCACCATCACACTTTCCCCCTCACAGATCACACTGCCTCATGCTGCACCATCACATTTTCCCCCTCACAGATCCCACTGCCTCATGCTGCACCATCACATTTTCCCCCTCACAGATCCCACTGCCTCATGCTGCACCATCACACTTTCCCCCTCACAGATCCCAGTGCCTCATGCTGCACCATCACACTTTCCCCTCACAGATCACAATGCCTCACGCTGCACCATTACACGTTCCCCCTCACAGATCCCACTGCCTTATGCTGCACCATCACACTTTCCCCTCACACATCCCACTGCCTCATGCTGCACCATCACACTTTCCCCCTCACAGATCCCACTGCCTCATGCTGCACCATCACACTTTCCCCCACACAGATCCCACTGCCTCATGCTGCACCAGCACGCTTTCCTCTCACATATCCCACTGCCTCATGCTGCACCATCACACTTTCCCAACACAGATCCCACTGCCTCATGCTGCACCATCACACTTTCCCCCTCACACATCCCACTGCCTCATGCTGCACCATGACACTTTCCCCCTCACACATCCCACTACCTCATGCTGCACCATCACACTTTCCCCTCGCAGATCCCAATGCCTCTTGCTGCACCATCACACTTTACCCGTCACAGATCCCACTGCCTCATGCTGCACCATCACACTTTCCCCCTCACACATCCCACTGCATCATGCTGCACCATCACACTTTCCCCCTCACACATCCCACTACCTCATGCTGCACCATCACACTTTCCCCTCGCAGATCCCAATGCCTCTTGCTGCACCATCACACTTTACCCCTCACAGATCCCACTGCCTCATGCTGCATCATCACACTTTCCCCCTTACAGATCCCACTGCTTCAGTCTGCACCATCACATTTTCCCCTTCAACAGATCCCGCTGTCTCATGCTGTACCATCACACTTTCCCCTTCACACATCCCACTGCCTCATGCTGCACCATCACACTTTCCCCCTCACACATCCCACTGCCTCATGCTGCACCATCACATATTCCCCCTCAACTGATCCCACTGCCTCATGCTGCACCATCACACTTTCCCCGTCACAGATCACACTGCCTCATGCTGCACCATCACACTTTCCCCCTCACACATCCCACTGCCTCATGCTGCACAATCATATTTTCCCTCTCACAGATCCCACTGCCTCATGCTGCAGCATCACACATTCCCCCTCACATATCCCACTGCATCATGCTGCACCATCACACTTTCCCCCTCACACATCCCACTGCCCCATGCTGCACCATCACACTTTCCCTTTAAACAGTACCCACTGCTTCATGCTGCACCATCACACTTTCCCCCTCACAGATCCCACTGCCTCATGCTGCACCATCACACTTTCCCCCTCACAGATCCCACTGCCTCAAGCTGCACCATCACACTTTCCCCCTCACAGATCCCTCTGCCTCATGCTGCATCACCACACTTTCCCCCTTACAGATCCCACTGCTTCATGCTGCACCATCACACTTTCCCCCTCACACATCCCACTGCCTCATGCTGAACCATCACAATTTCCCCTCACAGATCCCAATTCCTCCTGTTGCACCATCACACTTTACCCCTCACAGATCCCACTGCCTCATGCTGCACCATCACACTTTCCTCCTCACAGATCCCACTGCCTCATACTGCACCATCACACTTTCTTCCTTACAGATCCCGCTCCCTCATGCTGCACCATCACACTTTCCTCCTCACAGATCCCACTGCCTCATGCTGCACCATTACACTTTCCACCTCACAGATCCCACTGCCTCATGCTGCACCATCACTCTTTCCTCCTCACAGATCCCGCTGCCTCATGCTGCACCATCACACTTTCCTCCTCACAGATCCCACTGCCTAATGCTGCACCATCACACTTTCCCCCTCACAAATCCCACTGCCTCATGCTGCATCATCACACTTTCCCCCTCACACATCCCACTGCCTCATGCTGCACCATCACACTTTCCCCTCACAGATCCCACTGCCTCAGTGTGCACCATCACATTTCCCCCTAAACAGATCCCGCTGCCTCATGCTGCACCATCACACTTTCCCCCTCACACATCCCACTGCCTCATGCAGCACCATCACAATTTCAAAGTCACACATCCCACTGCCTCATGCTGCACCATAACATATTCCCCATCAACTGATCCCACTGCCTCATGTTGCACCATCACACTTTCCCGCTCACACATCCCACTGCCTCATGCTGCACCATCACACTTTCCCCCTCACATATCCCACTGCCTCATACTGCACCATCACACTTTCCCCCTCACACATCCCACTGCCTCATGCTGCACCATCACACTTTCCCTTTAAACAGATCCCACTGCCTCATGCTGCACTATCACACTTTCCACCTCACAGATCCCACTGCCTCATGCTGCACCATCACACTTTCCCCCTCACACATCCCACTGCCTCATGCTGCACCATCACACTTTCCCCCTCACAGATCCCACTGCCTCATGCTGCACCATCACACTTTCCCCCTCACAGATCCCACTGCCTCATGCTGAATCATCACACTTTCCCCCTTACAGATCCCACTGCTTCATGCTGCACCATCACACTTTCCTCCTCACAGATCCCACTGCCTCATGCTGCACCATCACACTTTCCCCCTCACAGATCCCACTGCCTCATGCTGCACCATCACAATTTTCCCTCACAGATCCCAGTGCCTCATGCTGCACCATCACACTTTCCCCCTCACAGATCCCACTGCCTCATGCTGCACCATCACACTTTTCCCTCACAGATCCCAGTGCCTCATGCTGCACCATCACACGTTCCCCCTCACAGATCCCACTGCCTCATGCTGCACCATCACACTTTCCCCTCACAGATCCCACTGCCTCATGCTGCACCATCACACTTTCCCCTCACACATCCCGCTGCCTCATGCTGCACCATCACACTTTCCCACTCACAGATCCCACTGCCTCATGCTGCACCATCACACTTTACCCCTCACAGATCCCACTGCCTCATGCTGCACAATCACATTTAACTCCTCACAGATCCCACTGCCTCATGCTGCACCATGACACATTCCCCCTCACACATCCCACTGCCTCATGCTGCACCATCACACTTTCCCCTCACAGATCCCAATGCCTCATGGTGCACCATCACACTTTACCCGTCACAGATCCCACTGCCTCATTCTGCACCATCATACTTTCCTTTCACAGTTCCCACTGCCTCATACTGCACCATCACATTTTCCTCCTCACACGTCCCACTGCCTCATGCTGCACCATCACACTTTCCCCCTCACAGATCCCACTGCCTCATGCTGCACCATCACACTTTCCCCCTCACACATCCCACTGCCTCATTCTGCACCATCACACTTTCCCCTCACAGATCCCACTGCCTCAGTCTGCACCATCACATTTTCCCCTTCAACAGATCCCGCTGCCTCATGCTGCACCATCACACTTTCCCCCTCACACATCCCACTGCCTCATGCTGCACCATCACACTTTCCCCCTCACAGAGCCCACTGCCTCAGTCTGCACCATCACATTTTCCCCCTCAACAGGTCCCGCTGCCTCATGCTGCACCATCAAATTTTCCACCTCAACAGATTCCACTGCCTCATGCTGCACCATCTCACTTTCCCCTTCACAGATCCCACTGCCTCATGCTGCACCATCACACTTTCCCCTCACATATCTCAATGCCTCATGCTGCACCATCACAATTTCCCCCTCACAGATCCCACTGCCTCATGCTGCACCATCACACTTTCCCCCTCACACATCCCACTGCCTCATGCTGCATCATCACACTTTCCCCCACAGAGAACCCACTGCCTCATGCTGCACCATCCCACTTTGTCCCACACAGATCCCACTGCCTCATGCTGCAACATCACACTTTCCCCCTCATAGATCCCACTGCCTCATGCTGCACCATCACACTTTCCCCTCACAGATCCCAATGCCTCATGCTGCACCATCACATATTCCCCCTCAACCGATCCCACTGCCTCATGCTGCACCATCACACTTTCCCCCTCACTTATCCCACTGCCTCATACTGCACCATCACATTTTCCCCCTCACAGATCCCACTGCCTCATGCTGCACAATCACATTTTCCCTCTCACAGATCCCACTGCCTCATGCTGCACCATAACACTTTCCCGCTCACACAACCCACTGCCTCATGCTGCACCATCACACTTTCCCTTCTCAGATCAGACTGCCTCATGCTGCACTATCACACTTTCTTCCTTACAGATCCCGCTCCCTCATGCTGCACCATCACACTTTCCTCCTCACAGATCCCACTGCCTCATGCTGCACCATTACACTTTCCACCTCACAGATCCCACTGCCTCATGCTGCACCATCACACTTTCCTCCTCACAGATCCCGCTGCCTCATGCTGCACCATCACACTTTCCTCCTCACAGATCCCACTGCCTAATGCTGCACCATCACACTTTCCCCCTCACAAATCCCACTGCCTCATGCTGCATCATCACACTTTCCCCCTCACACATCCCACTGCCTCATGCTGCACCATCACACTTTCCCCTCACAGATCCCACTGCCTCAGTCTGCACCATCAAATTTCCCCCTAAACAGATCCCGCTGCCTCATGCTGCACCATCACACTTTCCCCCTCACACATCCCACTGCCTCATGCTGCACCATCACAATTTCAAAGTCACACATCCCACTGCCTCATGCTGCACCATAACATATTCCCCATCAACTGATCCCACTGCCTCATGTTGCACCATCACACTTTCCCGCTCACACATCCCACTGCCTCATGCTGCACCATCACACTTTCCCCCTCACATATCCCACTGCCTCATACTGCACCATCACACTTTCCCCCTCACACATCCCACTGCCTCATGCTGCACCATCACACTTTCCCTTTAAACAGATCCCACTGCCTCATGCTGCACTATCACACTTTCCACCTCACAGATCCCACTGCCTCATGCTGCACCATCACACTTTCCCCCTCACACATCCCACTGCCTCATGCTGCACCATCACACTTTCCCCCTCACAGATCCCACTGCCTCATGCTGCACCATCACACTTTCCCCCTCACAGATCCCACTGCCTCATACTGAATCATCACACATTCCCCCTTACAGATCCCACTGCTTCATGCTGCACCATCACACTTTCCTCCTCACAGATCCCACTGCCTCATGCTGCACCATCACACTTTCCCCCTCACAGATCCCACTGCCTCATGCTGCACCATCACACTTTTCCCTCACAGATCCCAGTGCCTCATGCTGCACCATCACACGTTCCCCCTCACAGATCCCACTGCCTCATGCTGCACCATCACACTTTCCCCTCACAGATCCCACTGCCTCATGCTGCAATATCACACTTTCCCCTCACACATCCCGCTGGCTCATGCTGCACCATCACACTTTCCCACTCACAGATCCCACTGCCTCATGCTGCACCATCACACTTTACCCCTCACAGATCCCACTGCCTCATGCTGCACAATCACATTTAACTCCTCACAGATCCCACTGCCTCATGCTGCACCATGACACATTCCCCCTCACACATCCCACTGCCTCATGCTGCACCATCACACTTTCCCCTCACAGATCCCAATGCCTCATGGTGCACCATCACACTTTACCCGTCACAGATCCCACTGCCTCATTCTGTACCATCACATTTTCCTCCTCACACGTCCCACTGCCTCATGCTGCACCATCACACTTTCCCCCTCACAGATCCCACTGCCTCATGCTGCACCATCACACTTTCCCCCTCACACATCCCACTGCCTCATTCTGCACCATCACACTTTCCCCTCACAGATCCCACTGCCTCAGTCTGCACCATCACATTTTCCCACTCACAGATCCCACTGCCTCATGCTGCACCATCACACTTTCCCCCTCACAGATCCCAGTGCCTCATGCTGCACCATCACACTTTCCCCTCACAGATCACAATGCCTCACGCTGCACCATTACACGTTCCCCCTCACAGATCCCACTGCCTTATGCTGCACCATCACACTTTCCCCTCACACATCCCACTGCCTCATGCTGCACCATCACACTTTCCCCCTCACAGATCCCACTGCCTCATGCTGCACCATCACACTTTCCCCCACACAGATCCCACTGCCTCATGCTGCACCAGCACGCTTTCCTCTCACATATCCCACTGCCTCATGCTGCACCATCACACTTTCCCAACACAGATCCCACTGCCTCATGCTGCACCATCACACTTTCCCCCTCACACATCCCACTGCCTCATGCTGCACCATGACACTTTCCCCCTCACACATCCCACTACCTCATGCTGCACCATCACACTTTCCCCTCGCAGATCCCAATGCCTCTTGCTGCACCATCACACTTTACCCGTCACAGATCCCACTGCCTCATGCTGCATCATCACACTTTCCCCCTTACAGATCCCACTGCTTCAGTCTGCACCATCACATTTTCCCCTTCAACAGATCCCGCTGTCTCATGCTGTACCATCACACTTTCCCCTTCACACATCCCACTGCCTCATGCTGCACCATCACACTTTCCCCCTCACACATCCCACTGCCTCATGCTGCACCATCACATATTCCCCCTCAACTGATCCCACTGCCTCATGCTGCACCATCACACTTTCCCCGTCACAGATCACACTGCCTCATGCTGCACCATCACACTTTCCCCCTCACACATCCCACTGCCTCATGCTGCACAATCATATTTTCCCTCTCACAGATCCCACTGCCTCATGCTGCAGCATCACACATTCCCCCTCACATATCCCACTGCATCATGCTGCACCATCACACTTTCCCCCTCACACATCCCACTGCCCCATGCTGCACCATCACACTTTCCCTTTAAACAGTACCCACTGCTTCATGCTGCACCATCACACTTTCCCCCTCACAGATCCCACTGCCTCATGCTGCACCATCACACTTTCCCCCTCACAGATCCCACTGCCTCAAGCTGCACCATCACACTTTCCCCCTCACAGATCCCTCTGCCTCATGCTGCATCACCACACTTTCCCCCTTACAGATCCCACTGCTTCATGTTGCACCATCACACTTTCCCCCTCACACATCCCACTGCCTCATGCTGTACCATCACAATTTCCCCTCACAGATCCCAATTCCTCCTGTTGCACCATCACACTTTACCCCTCACAGATCCCACTGCCTCATGCTGCACCATCACACTTTCCTCCTCACAGATCCCACTGCCTCATACTGCACCATCACACTTTCTTCCTTACAGATCCCGCTCCCTCATGCTGCACCATCACACTTTCCTCCTCACAGATCCCACTGCCTCATGCTGCACCATTACACTTTCCACCTCACAGATCCCACTGCCTCATGCTGCACCATCACTCTTTCCTCCTCACAGATCCCGCTGCCTCATGCTGCACCATCACACTTTCCTCCTCACAGATCCCACTGCCTAATGCTGCACCATCACACTTTCCCCCTCACAAATCCCACTGCCTCATGCTGCATCATCACACTTTCCCCCTCACACATCCCACTGCCTCATGCTGCACCATCACACTTTCCCCTCACAGATCCCACTGCCTCAGTGTGCACCATCACATTTCCCCCTAAACAGATCCCGCTGCCTCATGCTGCACCATCACACTTTCCCCCTCACACATCCCACTGCCTCATGCTGCACCATCACAATTTCAAAGTCACACATCCCACTGCCTCATGCTGCACCATAACATATTCCCCATCAACTGATCCCACTGCCTCATGTTGCACCATCACACTTTCCCGCTCACACATCCCACTGCCTCATGCTGCACCATCACACTTTCCCCCTCACATATCCCACTGCCTCATACTGCACCATCACACTTTCCCCCTCACACATCCCACTGCCTCATGCTGCACCATCACACTTTCCCTTTAAACAGATCCCACTGCCTCATGCTGCACTATCACACTTTCCACCTCACAGATCCCACTGCCTCATGCTGCACCATCACACTTTCCCCCTCACACATCCCACTGCCTCATGCTGCACCATCACACTTTCCCCCTCACAGATCCCACTGCCTCATGCTGCACCATCACACTTTCCCCCTCACAGATCCCACTGCCTCATGCTGAATCATCACACTTTCCCCCTTACAGATCCCACTGCTTCATGCTGCACCATCACACTTTCCTCCTCACAGATCCCACTGCCTCATGCTGCACCATCACACTTTCCCCCTCACAGATCCCACTGCCTCATGCTGCACCATCACAATTTTCCCTCACAGATCCCAGGGCCTCATGCTGCACCATCACACTTTCCCCCTCACAGATCCCACTGCCTCATGCTGCACCATCACACTTTTCCCTCACAGATCCCAGTGCCTCATGCTGCACCATCACATGTTCCCCCTCACAGATCCCACTGCCTCATGCTGCACCATCACACTTTCCCCTCACAGATCCCACTGCCTCATGCTGCACCATCACACTTTCCCCTCACACATCCCGCTGCCTCATGCTGCACCATCACACTTTCCCACTCACAGATCCCACTGCCTCATGCTGCACCATCACACTTTACCCCTCACAGATCCCACTGCCTCATGCTGCACAATCACATTTAACTCCTCACAGATCCCACTGCCTCATGCTGCACCATGACACATTCCCCCTCACACATCCCACTGCCTCATGCTGCACCATCACACTTTCCCCTCACAGATCCCAATGCCTCATGGTGCACCATCACACTTTACCCGTCACAGATCCCACTGCCTCATTCTGCACCATCATACTTTCCTTTCACAGTTCCCACTGCCTCATACTGCACCATCACATTTTCCTCCTCACACGTCCCACTGCCTCATGCTGCACCATCACACTTTCCCCCTCACAGATCCCACTGCCTCATGCTGCACCATCACACTTTCCCCCTCACACATCCCACTGCCTCATTCTGCACCATCACACTTTCCCCTCACAGATCCCACTGCCTCAGTCTGCACCATCACATTTTCCCCTTCAACAGATCCCGCTGCCTCATGCTGCACCATCACACTTTCCCCCTCACACATCCCACTGCCTCATGCTGCACCATCACACTTTCCCCCTCACAGAGCCCACTGCCTCAGTCTGCACCATCACATTTTCCCCCTCAACAGGTCCCGCTGCCTCATGCTGCACCATCAAATTTTCCACCTCAACAGATTCCACTGCCTCATGCTGCACCATCTCACTTTCCCCTTCACAGATCCCACTGCCTCATGCTGCACCATCACACTTTCCCCTCACATATCTCAATGCCTCATGCTGCACCATCACAATTTCCCCCTCACAGATCCCACTGCCTCATGCTGCACCATCACACTTTCCCCCTCACACATCCCACTGCCTCATGCTGCATCATCACACTTTCCCCCACAGAGAACCCACTGCCTCATACTGCACCATCCCACTTTGTCCCACACAGATCCCACTGCCTCATGCTGCAACATCACACTTTCCCCCTCACAGATCCCACTGCCTCATGCTGCACCATCACACTTTCCCCTCACAGATCCCAATGCCTCATGCTGCACCATCACATATTCCCCCTCAACCGATCCCACTGCCTCATGCTGCACCATCACACTTTCCCCCTCACTTATCCCACTGCCTCATACTGCACCATCACATTTTCCCCCTCACAGATCCCACTGCCTCATGCTGCACAATCACATTTTCCCTCTCACAGATCCCACTGCCTCATGCTGCACCATAACACTTTCCCGCTCACACAACCCACTGCCTCATGCTGCACCATCACACTTTCCCTTCTCAGATCAGACTGCCTCATGCTGCACTATCACACTTTCTTCCTTACAGATCCCGCTCCCTCATGCTGCACCATCACACTTTCCTCCTCACAGATCCCACTGCCTCATGCTGCACCATTACACTTTCCACCTCACAGATCCCACTGCCTCATGCTGCACCATCACACTTTCCTCCTCACAGATCCCGCTGCCTCATGCTGCACCATCACACTTTCCTCCTCACAGATCCCACTGCCTAATGCTGCACCATCACACTTTCCCCCTCACAAATCCCACTGCCTCATGCTGCATCATCACACTTTCCCCCTCACACATCCCACTGCCTCATGCTGCACCATCACACTTTCCCCTCACAGATCCCACTGCCTCAGTCTGCACCATCAAATTTCCCCCTAAACAGATCCCGCTGCCTCATGCTGCACCATCACACTTTCCCCCTCACACATCCCACTGCCTCATGCTGCACCATCACAATTTCAAAGTCACACATCCCACTGCCTCATGCTGCACCATAACATATTCCCCATCAACTGATCCCACTGCCTCATGTTGCACCATCACACTTTCCCGCTCACACATCCCACTGCCTCATGCTGCACCATCACACTTTCCCCCTCACATATCCCACTGCCTCATACTGCACCATCACACTTTCCCCCTCACACATCCCACTGCCTCATGCTGCACCATCACACTTTCCCTTTAAACAGATCCCACTGCCTCATGCTGCACTATCACACTTTCCACCTCACAGATCCCACTGCCTCATGCTGCACCATCACACTTTCCCCCTCACACATCCCACTGCCTCATGCTGCACCATCACACTTTCCCCCTCACAGATCCCACTGCCTCATGCTGCACCATCACACTTTCCCCCTCACAGATCCCACTGCCTCATGCTGAATCATCACACATTCCCCCTTACAGATCCCACTGCTTCATGCTGCACCATCACACTTTCCTCCTCACAGATCCCACTGCCTCATGCTGCACCATCACACTTTCCCCCTCACAGATCCCACTGCCTCATGCTGCACCATCACACTTTTCCCTCACAGATCCCAGTGCCTCATGCTGCACCATCACACGTTCCCCCTCACAGATCCCACTGCCTCATGCTGCACCATCACACTTTCCCCTCACAGATCCCACTGCCTCATGCTGCCATATCACACTTTCCCCTCACACATCCCGCTGGCTCATGCTGCACCATCACACTTTCCCACTCACAGATCCCACTGCCTCATGCTGCACCATCACACTTTACCCCTCACAGATCCCACTGCCTCATGCTGCACAATCACATTTAACTCCTCACAGATCCCACTGCCTCATGCTGCACCATGACACATTCCCCCTCACACATCCCACTGCCTCATGCTGCACCATCACACTTTCCCCTCACAGATCCCAATGCCTCATGGTGCACCATCACACTTTACCCGTCACAGATCCCACTGCCTCATTCTGCACCATCACATTTTCCTCCTCACACGTCCCACTGCCTCATGCTGCACCATCACACTTTCCCCCTCACAGATCCCACTGCCTCATGCTGCACCATCACACTTTCCCCCTCACACATCCCACTGCCTCATTCTGCACCATCACACTTTCCCCTCACAGATCCCACTGCCTCAGTCTGCACCATCACATTTTCCCCTTCAACAGATCCCGCTGCCTCATGCTGCACCATCACACTTTCCCCCTCACACATCCCACTGCCACATGCTGCACCATCACACTTTCCCCCTCACACATCCCACTGCCTCATGCTGCACCATCACACTTTCCCCCTCACAGAGCCCACTGCCTCAGTCTGCACCATCACATTTTCCCCCTCAACAGGTCCCGCTGCCTCATGCTGCACCATCAAATTTTCCACCTCAACAGATTCCACTGCCTCATGCTGCACCATCTCACTTTCCCCTTCACAGATCCCACTGCCTCATGCTGCACCATCACACTTTCCCCTCACATATCTCAATGCCTCATGCTGCACCATCACAATTTCCCCCTCACAGATCCCACTGCCTCATGCTGCACCATCACACATCCCACTGCCTCATGCTGCACCATCACACTTTCCCCCACAGAGAACCCACTGCCTCATGCTGCACCATCCCACTTTGTACCACACAGATCCCACTGCCTCATGCTGCAACATCACACTTTCCCCCTCACAGATCCCACTGCCTCATGCTGCACCATCACACTTTCCCCTCACAGATCCCAATGCCTCATGCTGCACCATCACATATTCCCCCTCAACCGATCCCACTGCCTCATGCTGCACCATCACATTTTCCCCCTCACATATCCCACTGCCTCATACTGCACCATCACATTTTCCCCCTCACAGATCCCACTGCCTCATGCTGCACAATCACATTTTCCCTCTCACAGATCCCACTGCCTCATGCTGCACCATAACACTTTCCCGCTCACACAACCCACTGCCTCATGCTGCACCATCACACTTTCCCTTCTCAGATCAGACTGCCTCATGCTGCACTATCACACTTTACCCCTCACAGATCCCACTGCCTCATGCTGCACCATCACACTTTCCCCCTCACAGATCCCACTGCCTCATGCTGCACCTTCACACTTTCCCCTCACAGATCCCAATGCCTCATGCTGCACCATCACACTTTCCCCTCACAGATCCCACTGCCTCTGTCTGCACCATCACATTTTCCCCTTCAACAGATCCCGCTGCCTCATGCTGCACCATCACACTTTCCCGCTCACACATCCCACTGCCTCATGCTGCACCATCACACTTTACCCCTCACATATCCCGCTGCCTCATGCTGCACCATCACACTTTCCCTTCTCAGATCCCACTGCCTCATGCTGCACCATCACACTTTACCCCTCACAGATCCCACTGCCTCATGCTGCACCATCACACTTTCCCCCTCACACATCCCACTGCCTCATGCTGCACCATCACACTTTCCCCCTCACACATTCCACTGCCTCATGCTGCACCATCACACTTTCCCCCTCACACATCCCACTGCCTCATGCTGCACCATCACATATTCCCCCTCTACTGATCCCACTGCCTCATGGTGCACCATCACACTTTCCCCGTCACAGATCACACTGCCTCATGCTGCACCATCACATTTTCCCCCTCACAGATCCCACTGCCTCATGCTGCACAATCATATTTTCCCCCTCACAGATCCCACTGCCTCATGCTGCACCATCACACTTTCCCCCTCACAGATCCCACTGCCTCATGCTACATCATCACATTTTCCCCATTACTGATCCCACTGCCTCATGCTGCACTATCACACTTTCCCCTCACAGATCCCAATGCCTCATGCTGCACCATCATACGTTCCCCCTCACAGATCCCACTGCCTTATGCTGCACTATCACACTTTCCCCTCACACATCACACTGCCTCATGCTGCACCATCACACTTTCCCCCTCACAGATCCCACTGCCTCATACTGCACCATCACACTTTCCACTTCACAGATCCCACTGCCTCATGCTGCACCATCACACTTTCCTCCTCACAGATCCCGCTGCCTAATTCTGCACCTTCACACTTTCCTCCTCTCAGATCCCACTGCCTCATGCTGCACCATCACACTTATCCCCCCCTCACAGATCCCACTGCCTCATGCTGCACCATCACACTTCCCCCTTCACACATCCCACTGTCTCATGCTGCAACATCACACTTTCCACCTCACAGATCCCACTGCCTCATGCTGCACCATCACACTTTCCTCCTCACAGATCCCGCTACCTCATGCTGCACCATCACTCTTTCATCCTCACAGATCCCACTGCCTCATGCTGCACCATCACACTTTCCACCTCACAGATCCCGCTGCCTCATGCTGCACCATCACACATTCCTCCTCACACATCCCACTGCCTCATGCTGCACCATCACACTTTCCCCTCACAGATCCCACTGCCTCAGTCTGCACCATCACATTTCCCCCTAAACAGATCCCGCTGCCTCATGCTGCACCATCACACTTTCCCCCTCACACATCCCACTGCCTCATGCTGCACCATCACAATTTCAAAGTCACACATCCCACTGACTCATGCTGCACCATAACATATTCCCCATCAACTGATCCCACTGCCTCATGTTGCACCATCACACTTTCCCGCTCACACATCCCACTGCCTCATGCTGCACCATCACACTTTCCCCCTCACATATCCCACTGCCTCATACTGCACCATCACACTTTCCCCCTCACACATCCCACTGCCTCATGCTGCACCATCACACTTTCCCTTTAAACAGATCCCACTGCCTCATGCTGCACTATCACACTTTCCACCTCACAGATCCCACTGCCTCATGCTGCACCATCACACTTTCCCCCTCACACATCCAACTGCCTCATGCTGCACCATCACATTTTCCCCCTCACAGATCCCACTGCCTCATGCTGCACCATCACACTTTCCCCCTCACAGATCCCACTGCCTCATGCTGAATCATCACACTTTCCCCCTTACAGATCCCACTGCTTCATGCTGCACCATCACACTTTCCTCCTCACAGATCCCACTGCCTCATGCTGCACCATCACACTTTCCCCCTCACAGATCCCACTGCCTCATGCTGCACCATCACACTTTTCCCTCACAGATCCCAGTGCCTCATGCTGCACCATCACACGTTCCCCCTCACAGATCCCACTGCCTCATGCTGCACCATCACACTATCCCCTCACAGATCCCACTGCCTCATGCTGCACCATCACACTTTCCCTTCACACATCCCGCTGCCTCATGCTGCACCATCACACTTTCCCACTCACAGATCCCTCTGCCTCATGCTGCACCATCACACTTTACCCCTCACAGATCCCACTGCCTCATGCTGCACAATCACATTTAACTCCTCACAGATCCCACTGCCTCATGCTGCACCATCACACATTCCCCCTCACACATCCCACTGCCTCATGCTGCACCATCACACTTTCCCCTCACAGATCCCAATGCCTCATGGTGCACCATCACACTTTACCCATCACAGATCCCACTGCCTCATTCTGCACCATCATACTTTCCTTTCACAGTTCCCACTGCCTCATACTGCACCATCACATTTTCCTCCTCACACGTCCCACTGCCTCATGCTGCACCATCACACTTTCCCCCTCACAGATCCCACTGCCTCATGCTGCACCATCACACTTTCCCCCTCACACATCCCACTGCCTCATTCTGCACCATCACACTTTCCCCTCACAGATCCTACTGCCTCAGTCTGCACCATCACATTTTCCCCTTCAACAGATCCCGCTGCCTCATGCTGCACCATCACACTTTCCCCCTCACACATCCCACTGCCACATGCTGCACCATCACACTTTCCCCCTCACACATCCCACTGCCTCATGCTGCACCATCACACTTTCCCCCTTAACAGGTCCCGCTGCCTCATGCTGCACCATCAAATTTTCCACCTCAACAGATTCCACTGCCTCATGCTGCACCATCTCACTTTCCCCTTCACAGATCCCACTGCCTCATGCTGCACCATCACACTTTCCCCTCACATATCTCAATGCCTCATGCTGCACCATCACAATTTCCCCTTCACAGATCCCACTGCCTCATGCTGCACCATCACACTTTCCCCCTCACACATCCCACTGCCTCATGCTGCACCATCCCACTTTCCCCCACAGAGAACCCACTGCCTCATGCTGCACCATCCCACTTTGTCCCACACAGATCCCACTGCCTCATGCTGCAACATCACACTTTCCCCCTCACAGATCCCACTGCCTCATGCTGCACCATCACACTTTCCCCTCACAGATCCCAATGCCTCATGCTGCACCATCACATATTCCCCCTCAACCGATCCCACTGCCTCATGCTGCACCATCACACTTTCCCCCTCACATATCCCACTGCCTCATACTGCACCATCACATTTTCCCCCTCACAGATCCCACTGCCTCATGCTGCACAATCACATTTTCCCTCTCACAGATCCCACTGCCTCATGCTGCACCATAACACTTTCCCGCTCACACAACCCACTGCCTCATGCTGCACCATCACACTTTCCCTTCCCAGATCAGACTGCCTCATGCTGCACTATCACACTTTACCCCTCACAGATCCCACTGCCTCATGCTGCACCATCACACTTTCCCCCTCACAGATCCCACTGCCTCATGCTGCACCATCACACTTTCCCCCTCACAGATCCCACTGCCTCATGCTGCACCTTCACACTTTCCCCTCACAGATCCCAATGCCTCATGCTGCACCATCACACTTTCCCCTCACAGATCCCACTGCCTCAGTCTGCACCATCACATTTTCCCCTTCAACAGATCCCGCTGCCTCATGCTGCACCATCACACTTTCCCGCTCACACATCCCACTGCCTCATGCTGCACCATCACACTTTCCCGCTCACACATCCCACTGCCTCATGCTGCACCATCACACTTTACCCCTCACATATCCCGCTGCCTCATGCTGCACCATCACACTTTCCCTTCTCAGATCCCACTGCCTCATGCTGCACCATCACACTTTACCCCTCACAGATCCCACTGCCTCATGCTGCACCATCACACTTTCCCCCTCACACATCCCACTGCCTCATGCTGCACCATCACACTTTCCCCCTCACACATTCCACTGCCTCATGCTGCACCATCACACTTTCCCCCTCACACATCCCACTGCCTCATGCTGCACCATCACATATTCCCCCTCTACTGATCCCACTGCCTCATGGTGCACCATCACACTTTCCCCGTCACAGATCACACTGCCTCAGGCTGCACCATCACATTTTCCCCCTCACAGATCCCACTGCCTCATGCTGCACAATCATATTTTCCCCCTCACAGATCCCACTGCCTCATGCTGCACCATCACACTTTCCCCCTCACAGATCCCACTGCCTCATGCTACATCATCACATTTTCCCCATTACTGATCCCACTTCCTCATGCTGCACTATCACACTTTCCCCTCACAGATCCCAATGCCTCATGCTGCACCATCATACGTTCCCCCTCACAGATCCCACTGCCTTATGCTGCACCATCACACTTTCCCCTCACACATCACACTGCCTCATGCTGCACCATCACACTTTCCCCCTCACAGATCCCACTGCCTCATACTGCACCATCACACTTTCCACTTCACAGATCCCACTGCCTCATGCTGCACCATCACACTTTCCTCCTCACAGATCCCGCTGCCTAATTCTGCACCTTCACACTTTCCTCCTCTCAGATCCCTCTGCCTCATGCTGCACCATCACACTTATCCCCCTCTCACAGATCCCACTGCCTCATGCTGCACCATCACACTTCCCCCTTCACACATCCCACTGTCTCATGCTGCAACATCACACTTTCCACCTCACAGATCCCACTGCCTCATGCTGCACCATCACACTTTCCTCCTCACAGATCCCGCTACCTCATGCTGCACCATCACTCTTTCATCCTCACAGATCCCACTGCCTCATGCTGCACCATCACACTTTCCACCTCACAGATCCCGCTGCCTCATGCTGCACCATCACACATTCCTCCTCACACATCCCACTGCCTCATGCTGCACCATCACACTTTCCCCTCACAGATCCGACTGCCTCAGTCTGCACCATCACATTTCCCCCTCAACAGATCCCGCTGCCTCATGCTGCACCATCACATTTTCCACCTCAACAGATTCCACTGCCTCATGCTGCACCATCTCACTTTCCCCTTTACAGATCCCACTGCCTCATGCTGCACCATCACACTTTCCCCTCACACATCCCACTGCCTCATGCTGTACCATCACACTTTCCCCTCACATATCCCACTGCTTCATGCTGCACCATCACACTTTCCCCCTCACACATCCCACTGCCTCATGCTGCACCATCACATTTCCCTTTAAACAGATCCCACTGCCTCATGCTGCACCATGACACTTTCCCCCTCACAGATCCCACTGCCTCATGCTGCACCATCACACTTTCCCCCTCACACATCCCACTGCCTCATGCTGCACCATCACACTTTCCCCCTCACAGATCCCACTGCCTCATGCTGCACCATCACACTTTCCCCCTCACACATCCCACTGCCTCATGCTGCACCATCACACTTTCCCCCACAGAGAACCCACTGCCTCATGCTGCACCATCCCACTTTGTCCCACACAGATCCCACTGCCTCATGCTGCAACATCACACTTTCCCCCTCACAGATCCCACTGCCTCATGCTGCACCATCACACTTTCCCCTCACAGATCCCAATGCCTCGTGCTGCACCATCACATATTCCCCCTCAACCGATCCCACTGCCTCATGCTGCACCATCACATTTTCCCCCTCACATATCCCACTGCCTCATACTGCACCATCACATTTTCCCCCTCACAGATCCCACTGCCTCATGCTGCACAATCACATTTTCCCTCTCACAGATCCCACTGCCTCATGCTGCACCATAGCACTTTCCCGCTCACACAACCCACTGCCTCATGCTGCACCATCACACTTTCCCTTCTCAGATCAGACTGCCTCATGCTGCACTATCACACTTTACCCCTCACAGATCCCACTGCCTCATGCTGCACCATCACACTTTCCCCCTCACAGATCCCACTGCCTCATGCTGCACCTTCACACTTTCCCCTCACAGATCCCAATGCCTCATGCTGCACCATCACACTTTCCCCTCACAGATCCCACTGCCTCAGTCTGCACCATCACATTTTCCCCTTCAACAGATCCCGCTGCCTCATGCTGCACCATCACACTTTCCCGCTCACACATCCCACTGCCTCATGCTGCACCATCACACTTTACCCCTCACATATCCCGCTGCCTCATGCTGCACCATCACACTTTCCCTTCTCAGATCCCACTGCCTCATGCTGCACCATCACACTTTACCCCTCACAGATCCCACTGCCTCATGCTGCACCATCACACTTTCCCCCTCACACATCCCACTGCCTCATGCTGCACCATCACACTTTCCCCCTCACACATTCCACTGCCTCATGCTGCACCATCACACTTTCCCCCTCACACATCCCACTGCCTCATGCTGCACCATCACATATTCCCCCTCTACTGATCCCACTGCCTCATGGTGCACCATCACACTTTCCCCGTCACAGATCACACTGCCTCATGCTGCACCATCACATTTTCCCCCTCACAGATCCCACTGCCTCATGCTGCACAATCATATTTTCCCCCTCACAGATCCCACTGCCTCATGCTGCACCATCACACTTTCCCCCTCACAGATCCCACTGCCTCATGCTACATCATCACATTTTCCCCATTACTGATCCCACTGCCTCATGCTGCACTATCACACTTTCCCCTCACAGATCCCAATGCCTCATGCTGCACCATCATACGTTCCCCCTCACAGATCCCACTGCCTTATGCTGCACCATCACACTTTCCCCTCACACATCACACTGCCTCATGCTGCACCATCACACTTTCCCCCTCACAGATCCCACTGCCTCATACTGCACCATCACACTTTCCACTTCACAGATCCCACTGCCTCATGCTGCACCATCACACTTTCCTCCTCACAGATCCCGCTGCCTAATTCTGCACCTTCACACTTTCCTCCTCTCAGATCCCACTGCCTCATGCTGCACCATCACACTTATCCCCCCTCACAGATCCCACTGCCTCATGCTGCACCATCACACTTCCCCCTTCACACATCCCACTGTCTCATGCTGCAACATCACACTTTCCACCTCACAGATCTCACTGCCTCATGCTGCACCATCACACTTTCCTCCTCACAGATCCCGCTACCTCATGCTGCACCATCACTCTTTCATCCTCACAGATCCCACTGCCTCATGCTGCACCATCACACTTTCCACCTCACAGATCCCGCTGCCTCATGCTGCACCATCACACATTCCTCCTTACACATCCCACTGCCTCATGCTGCACCATCACACTTTCCCCTCACAGATCCCACTGCCTCAGTCTGCACCATCACATTTCCCCCTAAACAGATCCCGCTGCCTCATGCTGCACCATCACACTTTCCCCCTCACACATCCCACTGCCTCATGCTGCACCATCACAATTTCAAAGTCACACATCCCACTGCCTCATGCTGCACCATAACATATTCCCCATCAACTGATCCCACTGCCTCATGTTGCACCATCACACTTTCCTGCTCACACATCCCACTGCCTCATGCTGCACCATCACACTTTCCCCCTCACATATCCCACTGCCTCATACTGCACCATCACACTGTCCCCCTCACACATCCCACTGCCTCATGCTGCACCATCACACTTTCCCTTTAAACAGATCCCACTGCCTCATGCTGCACTATCACACTTTCCACCTCACAGATCCCACTGCCTCATGTTGCACCATCACACTTTCCCCCTCACACATCCCACTGCCTCATGCTGCACCATCACATTTTCCCCCTCACAGATCCCACTGCCTCATGCTGCACCATCACACTTTCCCCCTCACAGATCCCACTGCCTCATGCTGAATCATCACACTTTCCCCCTTACAGATCCCACTGCTTCATGCTGCACCATCACACTTTCCTCCTCACAGATCCCACTGCCTCATGCTGCACCATCACACTTTCCCCCTCACAGATCCCACTGCCTCATGCTGCACCATCACACTTTTCCCTCACAGATCCCAGTGCCTCATGCTGCACCATCACACGTTCCCCCTCACAGATCCCACTGCCTCATGCTGCACCATCACACTATCCCCTCACAGATCCCACTGCCTCATGCTGCACCATCACACTTTCCCCTCACACATCCCGCTGCCTCATGCTGCACCATCACACTTTCCCACTCACAGATCCCTCTGCCTCATGCTGCACCATCACACTTTACCCCTCACAGATCCCACTGCCTCATGCTGCACAATCACATTTAACTCCTCACAGATCCCACTGCCTCATGCTGCACCATCACACATTCCCCCTCACACATCCCACTGCCTCATGCTGCACCATCACACTTTCCCCTCACAGATCCCAATGCCTCATGGTGCACCATCACACTTTACCCGTCACAGATCCCACTGCCTCATTCTGCACCATCATACTTTCCTTTCACAGTTCCCACTGCCTCATACTGCACCATCACATTTTCCTCCTCACACGTCCCACTGCCTCATGCTGCACCATCACACTTTCCCCCTCACAGATCCCACTGCCTCATGCTGCACCATCACACTTTCCCCCTCACACATCCCACTGCCTCATTCTGCACCATCACACTTTCCCCTCACAGATCCCACTGCCTCAGTCTGCACCATCACATTTTCCCCTTCAACAGATCCCGCTGCCTCATGCTGCACCATCACACTTTCCCCCTCACACATCCCACTGCCACATGCTGCACCATCACACTTTCCCCCTCACACATCCCACTGCCTCATGCTGCACCATCACACTTTCCCCCTTAACAGGTCCCGCTGCCTCATGCTGCACCATCAAATTTTCCACCTCAACAGATTCCACTGCCTCATGCTGCACCATCTCACTTTCCCCTTCACAGATCCCACTGCCTCATGCTGCACCATCACACTTTCCCCTCACATATCTCAATGCCTCATGCTGCACCATCACAATTTCCCCTTCACAGATCCCACTGCCTCATGCTGCACCATCACACTTTCCCCCTCACACATCCCACTGCCTCATGCTGCACCATCACACTTTCCCCCACAGAGAACCCACTGCCTCATGCTGCACCATCCCACTTTGTCCCACACAGATCCCACTGCCTCATGCTGCAACATCACACTTTCCCCCTCACAGATCCCACTGCCTCATGCTGCACCATCACACTTTCCCCTCACAGATCCCAATGCCTCGTGCTGCACCATCACATATTCCCCCTCAACCGATCCCACTGCCTCATGCTGCACCATCACATTTTCCCCCTCACATATCCCACTGCCTCATACTGCACCATCACATTTTCCCCCTCACAGATCCCACTGCCTCATGCTGCACAATCACATTTTCCCTCTCACAGATCCCACTGCCTCATGCTGCACCATAACACTTTCCCGCTCACACAACCCACTGCCTCATGCTGCACCATCACACTTTCCCTTCTCAGATCAGACTGCCTCATGCTGCACTATCACACTTTACCCCTCACAGATCCCACTGCCTCATGCTGCACCATCACACTTTCCCCCTCACAGATCCCACTGCCTCATGCTGCACCTTCACACTTTCCCCTCACAGATCCCAATGCCTCATGCTGCACCATCACACTTTCCCCTCACAGATCCCACTGCCTCAGTCTGCACCATCACATTTTCCCCTTCAACAGATCCCGCTGCCTCATGCTGCACCATCACACTTTCCCGCTCACACATCCCACTGCCTCATGCTGCACCATCACACTTTACCCCTCACATATCCCGCTGCCTCATGCTGCACCATCACACTTTCCCTTCTCAGATCCCACTGCCTCATGCTGCACCATCACACTTTACCCCTCACAGATCCCACTGCCTCATGCTGCACCATCACACTTTCCCCCTCACACATCCCACTGCCTCATGCTGCACCATCACACTTTCCCCCTCACACATTCCACTGCCTCATGCTGCACCATCACACTTTCCCCCTCACACATCCCACTGCCTCATGCTGCACCATCACATATTCCCCCTCTACTGATCCCACTGCCTCATGGTGCACCATCACACTTTCCCCATCACAGATCACACTGCCTCATGCTGCACCATCACATTTTCCCCCTCACAGATCCCACTGCCTCATGCTGCACAATCATATTTTCCCCCTCACAGATCCCACTGCCTCATGCTGCACCATCACACTTTCCCCCTCACAGATCCCACTGCCTCATGCTACATCATCACATTTTCCCCATTACTGATCCCACTGCCTCATGCTGCACTATCACACTTTCCCCTCACAGATCCCAATGCCTCATGCTGCACCATCATACGTTCCCCCTCACAGATCCCACTGCCTTATGCTGCACCATCACACTTTCCCCTCACACATCACACTGCCTCATGCTGCACCATCACACTTTCCCCCTCACAGATCCCACTGCCTCATACTGCACCATCACACTTTCCACTTCACAGATCCCACTGCCTCATGCTGCACCATCACACTTTCCTCCTCACAGATCCCGCTGCCTAATTCTGCACCTTCACACTTTCCTCCTCTCAGATCCCACTGCCTCATGCTGCACCATCACACTTATCCCCCCTCACAGATCCCACTGCCTCATGCTGCACCATCACACTTCCCCCTTCACACATCCCACTGTCTCATGCTGCAACATCACACTTTCCACCTCACAGATCTCACTGCCTCATGCTGCACCATCACACTTTCCTCCTCACAGATCCCGCTACCTCATGCTGCACCATCACTCTTTCATCCTCACAGATCCCACTGCCTCATGCTGCACCATCACACTTTCCACCTCACAGATCCCGCTGCCTCATGCTGCACCATCACACATTCCTCCTTACACATCCCACTGCCTCATGCTGCACCATCACACTTTCCCCTCACAGATCCCACTGCCTCAGTCTGCACCATCAAATTTCCCCCTAAACAGATCCCGCTGCCTCATGCTGCACCATCACACTTTCCCCCTCACACATCCCACTGCCTCATGCTGCACCATCACAATTTCAAAGTCACACATCCCACTGCCTCATGCTGCACCATAACATATTCCCCATCAACTGATCCCACTGCCTCATGTTGCACCATCACACTTTCCTGCTCACACATCCCACTGCCTCATGCTGCACCATCACACTTTCCCCCTCACATATCCCACTGCCTCATACTGCACCATCACACTGTCCCCCTCACACATCCCACTGCCTCATGCTGCACCATCACACTTTCCCTTTAAACAGATCCCACTGCCTCATGCTGCACTATCACACTTTCCACCTCACAGATCCCACTGCCTCATGTTGCACCATCACACTTTCCCCCTCACACATCCCACTGCCTCATGCTGCACCATCACATTTTCCCCCTCACAGATCCCACTGCCTCATGCTGCACCATCACACTTTCCCCCTCACAGATCCCACTGCCTCATGCTGAATCATCACACTTTCCCCCTTACAGATCCCACTGCTTCATGCTGCACCATCACACTTTCCTCCTCACAGATCCCACTGCCTCATGCTGCACCATCACACTTTCCCCCTCACAGATCCCACTGCCTCATGCTGCACCATCACACTTTTCCCTCACAGATCCCAGTGCCTCATGCTGCACCATCACACGTTCCCCCTCACAGATCCCACTGCCTCATGCTGCACCATCACACTATCCCCTCACAGATCCCACTGCCTCATGCTGCACCATCACACTTTCCCCTCACACATCCCGCTGCCTCATGCTGCACCATCACACTTTCCCACTCACAGATCCCTCTGCCTCATGCTGCACCATCACACTTTACCCCTCACAGATCCCACTGCCTCATGCTGCACAATCACATTTAACTCCTCACAGATCCCACTGCCTCATGCTGCACCATCACACATTCCCCCTCACACATCCCACTGCCTCATGCTGCACCATCACACTTTCCCCTCACAGATCCCAATGCCTCATGGTGCACCATCACACTTTACCCGTCACAGATCCCACTGCCTCATTCTGCACCATCATACTTTCCTTTCACAGTTCCCACTGCCTCATACTGCACCATCACATTTTCCTCCTCACACGTCCCACTGCCTCATGCTGCACCATCACACTTTCCCCCTCACAGATCCCACTGCCTCATGCTGCACCATCACACTTTCCCCCTCACACATCCCACTGCCTCATTCTGCACCATCACACTTTCCCCTCACAGATCCCACTGCCTCAGTCTGCACCATCACATTTTCCCCTTCAACAGATCCCGCTGCCTCATGCTGCACCATCACACTTTCCCCCTCACACATCCCACTGCCACATGCTGCACCATCACACTTTCCCCCTCACACATCCCACTGCCTCATGCTGCACCATCACACTTTCCCCCTTAACAGGTCCCGCTGCCTCATGCTGCACCATCAAATTTTCCACCTCAACAGATTCCACTGCCTCATGCTGCACCATCTCACTTTCCCCTTCACAGATCCCACTGCCTCATGCTGCACCATCACACTTTCCCCTCACATATCTCAATGCCTCATGCTGCACCATCACAATTTCCCCTTCACAGATCCCACTGCCTCATGCTGCACCATCACACTTTCCCCCTCACACATCCCACTGCCTCATGCTGCACCATCACACTTTCCCCCACAGAGAACCCACTGCCTCATGCTGCACCATCCCACTTTGTCCCACACAGATCCCACTGCCTCATGCTGCAACATCACACTTTCCCCCTCACAGATCCCACTGCCTCATGCTGCACCATCACACTTTCCCCTCACAGATCCCAATGCCTCATGCTGCACCATCACATATTCCCCCTCAACCGATCCCACTGCCTCATGCTGCACCATCACACTTTCCCCCTCACATATCCCACTGCCTCATACTGCACCATCACATTTTCCCCCTCACAGATCCCACTGCCTCATGCTGCACAATCACATTTTCCCTCTCACAGATCCCACTGCCTCATGCTGCACCATAACACTTTCCCGCTCAGACAACCCACTGCCTCATGCTGCACCATCACACTTTCCCTTCTCAGATCAGACTGCCTCATGCTGCACTATCACACTTTACCCCTCACAGATCCCACTGCCTCATGCTGCACCATCACACTTTCCCCCTCACAGATCCCACTGCCTCATGCTGCACCATCACACTTTCCCCCTCACAGATCCCACTGCCTCATGCTGCACCTTCACACTTTCCCCTCACAGATCCCAATGCCTCATGCTGCACCATCACACTTTCCCCTCACAGATCCCACTGCCTCAGTCTGCACCATCACTTTTTCCCCTTCAACAGATCCCGCTGCCTCATGCTGCACCATCACACTTTCCCGCTCACACATCCCACTGCCTCATGCTGCACCATCACACTTTACCCCTCACATATCCCGCTGCCTCATGCTGCACCATCACACTTTCCCTTCTCAGATCCCACTGCCTCATGCTGCACCATCACACTTTACCCCTCACAGATCCCACTGCCTCATGCTGCACCATCACACTTTCCCCCTCACACATCCCACTGCCTCATGCTGCACCATCACACTTTCCCCCTCACACATTCCACTGCCTCATGCTGCACCATCACACTTTCCCCCTCACACATCCCACTGCCTCATGCTGCACCATCACATATTCCCCCTCTACTGATCCCACTGCCTCATGGTGCACCATCACACTTTCCCCGTCACAGATCACACTGCCTCATGCTGCACCATCACATTTTCCCCCTCACAGATCCCACTGCCTCATGCTGCACAATCATATTTTCCCCCTCACAGATCCCATTGCCTCATGCTGCACCATCACACTTTCCCCCTCACAGATCCCACTGCCTCATGCTACATCATCACATTTTCCCCATTACTGATCCCACTTCCTCATGCTGCACTATCACACTTTCCCCTCACAGATCCCAATGCCTCATGCTGCACCATCATACGTTCCCCCTCACAGATCCCACTGCCTCATGCTGCACCATCACACTTTCCCCTCACACATCACACTGCCTCATGCTGCACCATCACACTTTCCCCCTCACAGATCCCACTGCCTCATACTGCACCATCACACTTTCCACTTCACAGATCCCACTGCCTCATGCTGCACCATCACACTTTCCTCCTCACAGATCCCGCTGCCTAATTCTGCACCTTCACACTTTCCTCCTCTCAGATCCCTCTGCCTCATGCTGCACCATCACACTTATCCCCCTCTCACAGATCCCACTGCCTCATGCTGCACCATCACACTTCCCCCTTCACACATCCCACTGTCTCATGCTGCAACATCACACTTTCCACCTCACAGATCCCACTGCCTCATGCTGCACCATCACACTTTCCTCCTCACAGATCCCGCTACCTCATGCTGCACCATCACTCTTTCATCCTCACAGATCCCACTGCCTCATGCTGCACCATCACACTTTCCACCTCACAGATCCCGCTGCCTCATGCTGCACCATCACACATTCCTCCTCACACATCCCACTGCCTCATGCTGCACCATCACACTTTCCCCTCACAGATCCGACTGCCTCAGTCTGCACCATCACATTTTCCCTCTCAACAGATCCCGCTGCCTCATGCTGCACCATCACATTTTCCACCTCAACAGATTCCACTGCCTCATGCTGCACCATCTCACTTTCCCCTTCACAGATCCCACTGCCTCATGCTGCACCATCACACTTTCCCCTCACACATCCCACTGCCTCATGCTGTACCATCACACTTTCCCCTCACATATCCCACTGCCTCATGCTGCACCATCACACTTTCCCCCTCACACATCCCACTGCCTCATGCTGCACCATCACATTTCCCTTTAAACAGATCCCACTGCCTCATGCTGCACCATGACACTTTCCCCCTCACAGATCCCACTGCCTCATGCTGCACCATCACACTTTCCCCCTCACACATCCCACTGCCTCATGCTGCACCATCACACTTTCCCCCTCACAGATCCCACTGCCTCATGAAGCACCTTCACACTTTCCCCCTCACAGATCCCACTGCCTCATGCTGCACCATCACACTTTCCCCGTCACAGATCACACTGCCTCATGCTGCACCATCACATTTTCCCCCTCACAGATCACACTGCCTCATGCTGCACAATCATATTTTCCCCCTCACAGATCCCTCTACCTCATGCTGCAGCATCACACATCCCACTGCCTCATGCTGCACCATCACACTTTCCCCCTCACACATCCCACTGCCTCATGCTGCACCATCACACTTTCCCTTTAAGCAGTTCCCACTGCCTCATGCTGCACCATCACACTTTCCCCCTCACAGATCCCACTGCCTCATGCTGCACCATCACACTTTCCCCTTCACAGATCCCACTGCCTCATGCTGCACCATCACACTTTCCCCCTCACAGATCCCACTGCCTCATGCTGCATCACCACACTTTCCCCCTTACAGATCCCACTGCTTCATGCTGCACCATCACACTTTCCTCCTCACAGATCCCACTGCCTCATGCTGCACCATCACACTTTCCCCCTCACAGATCCCACTGCCTCATGCTGCACCATCACACATTCCCCCTCAAACATCCCACTGCCTCATGCTGCACCATCACACATTCCCCCTCACACATCCCACTGCCTCATGCTGCACCATCACAATTTCCCCTCACAGATCCCAATTCCTACTGTTGCACCATCACACTTTACCCCTCACAGATCCCACTGCCTCATGCTGCACCATCACACTTTAACCCTCACAGATCCCACTGCCTCATGCTGCACAATCACATTTAACTCCTCACAGATCCCACTGCCTCATGCTGCACCATCACACTTTCCCCCTCACAGATCCCACTGCCTCATGCTGCACCATCACACTTTCCCCCTCACACATCCCACTGCCTCATGCTGCACCATCACACTTTCCCCCTCACAGATCCCACTGCCTCATGAAGCACCTTCACACTTTCCCCCTCACAGATCCCACTGCCTCATGCTGCACCATCACACTTTCCCCGTCACAGATCACACTGCCTCATGCTGCACCATCACATTTTCCCCCTCACAGATCACACTGCCTCATGCTGCACAATCATATTTTCCCCCTCACAGATCCCTCTACCTCATGCTGCAGCATCACACATCCCACTGCCTCATGCTGCACCATCACACTTTCCCCCTCACACATCCCACTGCCTCATGCTGCACCATCACACTTTCCCTTTAAGCAGTTCCCACTGCCTCATGCTGCACCATCACACTTTCCCCCTCACAGATCCCACTGCCTCATGCTGCACCATCACACTTTCCCCTTCACAGATCCCACTGCCTCATGCTGCACCATCACACTTTCCCCCTCACAGATCCCACTGCCTCATGCTGCATCACCACACTTTCCCCCTTACAGATCCCACTGCTTCATGCTGCACCATCACACTTTCCTCCTCACAGATCCCACTGCCTCATGCTGCACCATCACACTTTCCCCCTCACAGATCCCACTGCCTCATGCTGCACCATCACACATTCCCCCTCAAACATCCCACTGCCTCATGCTGCACCATCACACATTCCCCCTCACACATCCCACTGCCTCATGCTGCACCATCACAATTTCCCCTCACAGATCCCAATTCCTACTGTTGCACCATCACACTTTACCCCTCACAGATCCCACTGCCTCATGCTGCACCATCACACTTTAACCCTCACAGATCCCACTGCCTCATGCTGCACAATCACATTTAACTCCTCACAGATCCCACTGCCTCATGCTGCACCATCACACTTGCCCCCTCACACATCCCACTGCCTCATGCTGCACCATCACACATTCCCCCTCACACATCCCACTGCCTCATGCTGCACCATCACACTTTCCCCTCACAGATCCCAATGCCTCATGGTGCACCATCACACTTTACCCCTCACAGATCCCACTGCCTCATTCTGCACCATCATACTTTCCTTTCACAGTTCCCACTGCCTCATACTGCACCATCACATTTTCCTCCTCACACGTCCCACTGCCTCATGCTGCACCATCACACTTTCCCCCTCACACGTCCCACTGCCTCATGCTGCACCATCACACTTTCCTCTCACAGATCCCACTGCCTCAGTCTGCACCATCACATTTTCCCCCTCAACAGGTCCCGCTGCCTCATGCTGCACCATCAAATTTTCCACCTCAACAGATTCCACTGCCTCATGCTGCACCATCTCACTTTCCCCTTCACAGATCCCACTGCCTCATGCTGCACCATCACACTTTCCCCTCACATATCTCAATGCCTCATGCTGCACCATCCCACTTTGTCCCACACAGATCCCACTGCCTCATGCTGCAACATCACACTTTCCCCCTCACAGATCCCACTGCCTCATGCTGCACCATCACACTTTCCCCTCACAGATCCCAATGCCTCATGCTGCACCATCACATATTCCCCCTCAACCGATCCCACTGCCTCATGCTGCACCATCACACTTTCCCCCTCACATATCCCACTGCCTCATACTGCACCATCACATTTTCCCCCTCACAGATCCCACTGCCTCATGCTGCACAATCACATTTTCCCTCTCACAGATCCCACTGCCTCATGCTGCACCATAACACTTTCCCGCTCACACAACCCACTGCCTCATGCTGCACCATCACACTTTCCCTTCTCAGATCAGACTGCCTCATGCTGCACTATCACACTTTACCCCTCACAGATCCCACTGCCTCATGCTGCCCCATCACACTTTCCCCCTCACAGATCCCACTGCCTCATGCTGCACCATCACACTTTCCCCCTCACAGATCCCACTGCCTCATGCTGCACCTTCACACTTTCCCCTCACAGATCCCAATGCCTCATGCTGCACCATCACACTTTCCCCTCACAGATCCCACTGCCTCAGTCTGCACCATCACATTTTCCCCTTCAACAGATCCCGCTGCCTCATGCTGCACCATCACACTTTCCCGCTCACACATCCCACTGCCTCATGCTGCACCATCACACTTTACCCCTCACATATCCCGCTGCCTCATGCTGCACCATCACACTTTCCCTTCTCAGATCCCACTGCCTCATGCTGCACCATCACACTTTACCCCTCACAGATCCCACTGCCTCATGCTGCACCATCACACTTTCCCCCTCACACATCCCACTGCCTCATGCTGCACCATCACACTTTCCCCCTCACACATTCCACTGCCTCATGCTGCACCATCACACTTTCCCCCTCACACATCCCACTGCCTCATGCTGCACCATCACATATTCCCCCTTTACTGATCCCACTGCCTCATGGTGCACCATCACACTTTCCCCGTCACAGATCACACTGCCTCATGCTGCACCATCACATTTTCCCCCTCACAGATCCCACTGCCTCATGCTGCACAATCATATTTTCCCCCTCACAGATCCCACTGCCTCATGCTGCACCATCACACTTTCCCCCTCACAGATCCCACTGCCTCATGCTACATCATCACATTTTCCCCATTACTGATCCCACTTCCTCATGCTGCACTATTACAATTTCCCCTCACAGATCCCAATGCCTCATGCTGCACCATCATACGTTCCCCCTCACAGATCCCACTGCCTTATGCTGCACCATCACACTTTCCCCTCACACATCACACTGCCTCATGCTGCACCATCACACTTTCCCCCTCACAGATCCCACTGCCTCATACTGCACCATCACACTTTCCACTTCACAGATCCCACTGCCTCATGCTGCACCATCACACTTTCCTCCTCACAGATCCCGCTGCCTAATTCTGCACCTTCACACTTTCCTCCTCTCAGATCCCACTGCCTCATGCTGCACCATCACACTTATCCCCCCCTCACAGATCCCACTGCCTCATGCTGCACCATCACACTTCCCCCTTCACACATCCCACTGTCTCATGCTGCAACATCACACTTTCCACCTCACAGATCCCACTGCCTCATGCTGCACCATCACACTTTCCTCCTCACAGATCCCGCTACCTCATGCTGCACCATCACTCTTTCATCCTCACAGATCCCACTGCCTCATGCTGCACCATCACACTTTCCACCTCACAGATCCTGCTGCCTCATGCTGCACCATCACACATTCCTCCTCACACATCCCACTGCCTCATGCTGCACCATCACACTTTCCCCTCACAGATCCGACTGCCTCAGTCTGCACCATCACATTTTCCCTCTCAACAGATCCCGCTGCCTCATGCTGCACCATCACATTTTCCACCTCAACAGATTCCACTGCCTCATGCTGCACCATCTCACTTTCCCCTTTACAGATCCCACTGCCTCATGCTGCACCATCACACTTTCCCCTCACACATCCCACTGCCTCATGCTGTACCATCACACTTTCCCCTCACATATCCCACTGCCTCATGCTGCACCATCACACTTTCCCCCTCACACATCCCACTGCCTCATGCTGCTCCATCACATTTCCCTTTAAACAGATCCCACTGCCTCATGCTGCACCATGACACTTTCCCCCTCACAGATCCCACTGCCTCATGCTGCACCATCACACTTTCCCCCTCACACATCCCACTGCCTCATGCTGCACCATCACACTTTCCCCCTCACAGATCCCACTGCCTCATGAAGCACCTTCACACTTTCCCCCTCACAGATCCCACTGCCTCATGCTGCACCATCACACTTTCCCCGTCACAGATCACACTGCCTCATGCTGCACCATCACATTTTCCCCCTCACAGATCACACTGCCTCATGCTGCACAATCATATTTTCCCCCTCACAGATCCCTCTACCTCATGCTGCAGCATCACACATCCCACTGCCTCATGCTGCACCATCACACTTTCCCCCTCACACATCCCACTGCCTCATGCTGCACCATCACACTTTCCCTTTAAGCAGTTACCACTGCCTCATGCTGCACCATCACACTTTCCCCCTCACAGATCCCACTGCCTCATGCTGCACCATCACACTTTCCCCCTCACAGATCCCACTGCCTCATGCTGCACCATCACACTTTCCCCTTCACAGATCCCACTGCCTCATGCTGCACCATCACACTTTCCCCCTCACAGATCCCTCTGCCTCATGCTGCATCACCACACTTTCCCCCTTACAGATCCCACTGCTTCATGCTGCACCATCACACTTTCCTCCTCACAGATCCCACTGCCTCATGCTGCACCATCACACTTTCCTCCTCACAGATCCCACTGCCTCATGCTGCACCATCACACATTCCCCCTCAAACATCCCACTGCCTCATGCTGCACCATCACACATTCCCCCTCACACATCCCACTGCCTCATGCTGCACCATCACAATTTCCCCTCACAGATCCCAATTCCTCCTGTTGCACCATCACACTTTACCCCTCACAGATCCCACTGCCTCATGCTGCACCATCACACTTTAACCCTCACAGATCCCACTGCCTCATGCTAAACAATCACATTTAACTCCTCACAGATCCCACTGCCTCATGCTGCACCATCACACTTGCCCCCTCACACATCCCACTGCCTCATGCTGCACCATCACACATTCCCCCTCACACATCCCACTGCCTCATGCTGCACCATCACACTTTCCCCTCACAGATCCCAATGCCTCATGGTGCACCATCACACTTTACCCCTCACAGATCCCACTGCCTCATTCTGCACCATCATACTTTCCTTTCACAGTTCCCACTGCCTCATACTGCACCATCACATTTTCCTCCTCACACGTCCCACTGCCTCATGCTGCACCATCACACTTTCCCCCTCACAGATCCCACTGCCTCATGCTGCATCACCACACTTTCCCCCTTACAGATCCCACTGCTTCATGCTGCACCATCACACTTTCCTCCTCACAGATCCCACTGCCTCATGCTGCACCATTACACTTTCCCCCTCACAGATCCCACTGCCTCATGCTGCACCATCACACATTCCCCCTCAAACATCCCACTGCCTCATGCTGCACCATCACACTTTAACCCTCACAGATCCCACTGCCTCATGCTGCACAATCACATTTAACTCCTCACAGATCCCACTGCCTCATGCTGCACCATCACACTTGCCCCCTCACACATCCCACTGCCTAATGCTGCACCATCACACATTCCCCCTCACACATCCCACTGCCTCATGCTGCACCATCACACTTTCCCCTCACAGATCCCAATGCCTCATGGTGCACCATCACACTTTATCCCTCACAGATCCCACTGCCTCATTCTGCACCATCATACTTTCCTTTCACAGTTCCCACTGCCTCATACTGCACCATCACATTTTCCTCCTCACACGTCCCACTGCATCATGCTGCACCATCACACTTTCCCCCTCACACATCCCACTGCCTCATGCTGCACCATCACACTTTACTCTCACAGATCCCACTGCCTCAGTCTGCACCATCACATTTTCCCCCTCAACAGGTCCCGCTGCCTCATGCTGCACCATCAAATTTTCCACCTCAACAGATTCCACTGCCTCATGCTGCACCATCTCACTTTCCCCTTCACAGATCCCACTGCCTCATGCTGCACCATCACACTTTCCCCTCACATATCTCAATGCCTCATTCTGCACCATCACACTTTCCCCCTCACAGATCCCACTACCTCATGCTGCACCATCACACTTTCCCCCTCACACATCTCACTGCCTCATGCTGCACCATCACACTTTCCCCCACAGAGAACCCACTGCCTCATGCTGCACCATCCCACTTTGTCCCACACAGATCCCACTGCCTCATGCTGCAACATCACACTTTCCCCCTCACATATCCCACTGCCTCATGCTGCACCAGCACATTTTCCCCCTCACAGATCCCACTGCCTCATGCTGCACAATCACATTTTCCCTCTCACAGATCCCACTGCCTCCTGCTGCACCATCACACTTTCCCCCTCACATATCCCACTGCCTCATGCTGCACCATCACTTTTTCCCCCTCACAGATCCCACTGCCTCATGCTGCACAATCACATTTTCCCTCTCACAGATCCCACTGCCTCATGCTGCACCATCACACTTTCCCGCTCACACTTCCCACTGCCTCATGGTGCACCATCACACTTTACCCCTCACATATCCCGCTGCCTCATGCTGCACCATCACACTTTCCCTTCTCAGATTCCACTGCCTCATGCTGCACTATCACACTTTACCCCTCACAGATCCCACTGCCTCGTGCTGCACCTTCACACTTTCCCCCTCACACATCCCACTGCCTCATGCTGCACCATCACACTTTCCCCCTCACAGATCCCACTGCCTCATGCTGCACCTTCACACTTTCCCCTCACAGATCCCAATGCCTCATGCTGCACCATCACACTTTCCCCCTCACACATCCCACTGCCTCATTCTGCACCATCACACTTTCCCCTCACAGATCCCACTGCCTCAGTCTGCACCATCACATTTTCCCCTTTAACAGATCCCGCTGCCTCATGCTGCACCATCACACTTTCCCCCTCACACATCCCACTGCCTCATGCTGCACCAACACACTTTCCCCCTCACACATCCCACTGCCTCATGCTGCACCATCACATATTCCCCCTCAACTGATCCCACTGCCTCATGCTGCACCATCACACTTTCCCCCTCACAGATCACACTGCCTCATGCTGCACCATCACATTTTCCCCCTCACAGATCCCACTGCCTCATGCTGCACAATCATATTTTCCCCCTCACAGATCCCACTGCCTCATGCTGCACCATCACACTTTCCCCCTCACAGATCCCACTGCCTCATGCTACATCATCACACTTTCCCCCTTATTGATCCCACTGCCTCATGCTGCACCATCACACTTTCCCCTCACAGATCCCAATGCCTCATGCTGCACCATCATACATTCCCCCTCACAGATCCCACTGCCTTATGCTGCACCATCACACTTTCCCCTCACACATCCCACTGCCTTATGCTGCATCATCACACTTTCCCCTTTACAGATCCCACTGCTTCATGCTGCACCATCACACTTTCCTCCTCACAGATCTCACTGCCTCATGCTGCACCATCACACTTTCCCCCTCACAGATCCCACTGCCTAATGCTGCACCATCACACTATCCCCTCACAGATCCCAATGCCTCATGCTGCACCATCACACGTTCCCCCTCACAGATCCCACTGCCTTATGCTGCACCATCACACTTTCCCCCTCAACTGATCCCACTGCCTCATGCTGCACCACCACACTTTCCCCCTCACAGATCCCACTGCCTCATGCTGCATCACCACACTTTCCCTCTTACAGATCCCACTGCTTCATGCTGCACCATCACACTTTCCTCCTCACAGATCCCACTGCCTCATGCTGCACCATCACACTTTCCCCCTCACAGATCCCACTGCCTCATGCTGCACCATCACACATTCCCCCTCAAACATGCCACTGCCTCATGCTGCACCATCACACATTCCCCCTCACACATCCCACTGCCTCATGCTGCACCATCACAATTTCCCCTCACAGATCCCAATTCCTCCTGTTGCACCATCACACTTTACCCCTCACAGATCCCACTGCCTCATGCTGCACCATCACACTTTACCCCTCACAGATCCCACTGCCTCATGCTGCACAATCACATTTAACTCCTCACAGATCCCACTGCCTCATGCTGCACCATCACACTTGCCCCCTCACACATCCCACTGCCTCATGCTGCACCATCACACTTTCCCCCTCACAGATCCCACTGCCTCATACTGCACCATCACACTTTCCACTTCACAGATCCCACTACCTCATGCTGCACCATCACACTTTCCTCCTCACAGATCCCACTGCCTCATGCTGCACCATCACATTTTCCCCCTCAACAGATCCCGCTGCCTCATGCTGCACCATCACATTTTCCCCCTCAACAGATTCCACTGCCTCATGCTGCACCATCTCACTTTCCCCTTCACAGATCCCACTGCCTCATGCTGCACCATCACACTTTCCCGCTCACACATCCCACTTCCTCATGCTGCACCATCACACTTTACCCCTCATATATCCCGCTGCCTCATGCTGCACCATCACACTTTCCCTTCTCAGATCCCACTGCCTCATGCTGCACCATCACACTTTACCCCTCACAGATCCCACTGCCTCATGCTGCACCATCACACTTTCCCCCTCACACATCCCACTGCCTCATGCTGCACCATCACACTTTCCCCCTCACATATCCCACTGCCTCATGCTGCACCATCACACTTTCCCCCTCACACATCCCACTGCCTCATGCTGCACCATCACATATTCCCCCTCAACTGATCCCACTGCCTCATGGTGCACCATCACACTTTCCCCGTCACAGATCACACTGCCTCATGCTGCACCATCACATTTTCCCCCTCACAGATCCCACTGCCTCATGCTGCACAATCATATTTTCCCCCTCACAGATCCCACTGCCTCATGCTGCACCATCACACTTTCCCCCTCACAGATCCCACTGCCTCATGCTACATCATCACATTTTCCCCCTTACTGATCCCACTGCCTCATGCTGCACCATCACACTTTCCCCTCACAGATCCCAATGCCTCATGCTGCACCATCATACGTTCCCCCTCACAGATCCCACTGCCTTATGCTGCACCATCACACTTTCCCCTCACACATCCCACTGCCTCATGCTGCACCATCACACTTTCCCCCTCACAGATCCCACTGCCTCATACTGTACCATCACACTTTCCCCCTCACATATCCCACTGCCTCATGCTGCACCATCACACTTTCCCCCTCACACATCCCACTGCCTCATGCTGCACCATCACATTTCCCTTTAAACAGATCCCACTGCCTCATGCTGCACCATCACACTTTCCCCCTCACACATCCCACTGCCTCATGCTGCACCATCACACTTTCCCCCTCACAGATCCCACTGCCTCAAGATGCACCTTCACACTTTCCCCCTCACAGATCCCACTGCCTCATGCTGCACCATCACACATTCCCCGTCACAGATCACACTGCCACATGCTGCACCATCACATTTTCCCCCTCACAGATCACACTGCCTCATGCTGCACAATCATATTTTCCCCCTCACAGATCCCTCTACCTCATGCTGCAGCATCACACATCCCACTGCCTCATGCTGCACCATCACACTTTCCCCCTCACACATCCCACTGCCTCATGCTGCACCATCACACTTTCCCTTTAAGCAGTTCCCACTGCCTCATGCTGCACCATCACACTTTCCCCCTCACAGATCCCACTGCCTCATGCTGCACCATCACACTTTCCCCCTCACAGATCCCACTGCCTCATGCAGCACCATCACACTTTCCCCCTCACAGATCCCACTGCCTCATGCTGCATCACCACACTTTCCCCCTTACAGATCCCACTGCTTCATGCTGCACCATCACACTTTCCTCCTCACAGATCCCACTGCCTCATGCTGCACCATTACACTTTCCCCCTCACAGATCCCACTGCCTCATGCTGCACCATCACACATTCCCCCTCAAACATCCCACTGCCTCATGCTGCACCATCACACTTTAACCCTCACAGATCCCACTGCCTCATGCTGCACAATCACATTTAACTCCTCACAGATCCCACTGCCTCATGCTGCACCATCACACTTGCCCCCTCACACATCCCACTGCCTCATGCTGCACCATCACACATTCCCCCTCACACATCCCACTGCCTCATGCTGCACCATCACACTTTCCCCTCACAGATCCCAATGCCTCATGGTGCACCATCACACTTAATCCCTCACAGATCCCACTGCCTCATTCTGCACCATCATACTTTCCTTTCACAGTTCCCACTGCCTCATACTGCACCATCACATTTTCCTCCTCACACGTCCCACTGCATCATGCTGCACCATCACACTTTCCCCCTCACACATCCCACTGCCTCATGCTGCACCATCACACATTCCTCTCACAGATCCCACTGCCTCAGTCTGCACCATCACATTTTCCCCCTCAACAGGTCCCGCTGCCTCATGCTGCACCATCAAATTTTCCACCTCAACAGATTCCACTGCCTCATGCTGCACCATCTCACTTTCCCCTTCACAGATCCCACTGCCTCATGCTGCACCATCACACTTTCCCCTCACATATCTCAATGCCTCATGCTGCACCATCACACTTTCCCCCTCACAGATCCCACTACCTCATGCTGCACCATCACACTTTCCCCCTCACACATCTCACTGCCTCATGCTGCACCATCACACTTTCCCCCACAGAGAACCCACTGCCTCATGCTGCACCATCCCACTTTGTCCCACACAGATCCCACTGCCTCATGCTGCAACATCACACTTTCCCCCTCACATATCCCACTGCCTCATGCTGCACCAGCACATTTTCCCCCTCACAGATCCCACTGCCTCATGCTGCACAATCACATTTTCCCTCTCACAGATCCCACTGCCTCCTGCTGCACCATCACACTTTCCCCCTCACATATCCCACTGCCTCATGCTGCACCATCACTTTTTCCCCCTCACAGATCCCACTGCCTCATGCTGCACAATCACATTTTCCCTCTCACAGATCCCACTGCCTCATGCTGCACCATCACACTTTCCCGCTCACACTTCCCACTGCCTCATGGTGCACCATCACACTTTACCCCTCACATATCCCGCTGCCTCATGCTGCACCATCACACTTTCCCTTCTCAGATTCCACTGCCTCATGCTGCACTATCACACTTTACCCCTCACAGATCCCACTGCCTCGTGCTGCACCTTCACACTTTCCCCCTCACACATCCCACTGCCTCATGCTGCACCATCACACTTTCCCCCTCACAGATCCCACTGCTTCATGCTGCACCTTCACACTTTCCCCTCACAGATCCCAATGCCTCATGCTGCACCATCACACTTTCCCCCTCACACATCCCACTGCCTCATTCTGCACCATCACACTTTCCCCTCACAGATCCCACTGCCTCAGTCTGCACCATCACATTTTCCCCTTTAACAGAAACCGCTGCCTCATGCTGCACCATCACACTTTCCCCCTCACACATCCCACTGCCTCATGCTGCACCAACACACTTTCCCCCTCACACATCCCACTGCCTCATGCTGCACCATCATATATTCCCCCTCAACTGATCCCACTGCCTCATGCTGCACCATCACACTTTCCCCCTCACAGATCACACTGCCTCATGCTGCACCATCACATTTTCCCCCTCACAGATCCCACTGCCTCATGCTGCACAATCATATTTTCCCCCTCACAGATCCCACTGCCTCATGCTGCACCATCACACTTTCCCCCTCACACATCCCACTGCCTCATGCTGCACCATCACACTTTCCCTTTAAGCAGTTCCCACTGCCTCATGCTGCACCATCACACTTTCCCCCTCACAGATCCCACTGCCTCATGCTGCACCATCACACTTTCCCCCTCACAGATCCCACTGCCTCATGCAGCACCATCACACTTTCCCCCTCACAGATCCCACTGCCTCATGCTGCATCACCACACTTTCCCCCTTACAGATCCCACTGCTTCATGCTGCACCATCACACTTTCCTCCTCACAGATCCCACTGCCTCATGCTGCACCATTACACTTTCCCCCTCACAGATCCCACTGCCTCATGCTGCACCATCACACATTCCCCCTCAAACATCCCACTGCCTCATGCTGCACCATCACACTTTAACCCTCACAGATCCCACTGCCTCATGCTGCACAATCACATTTAACTCCTCACAGATCCCACTGCCTCATGCTGCACCATCACACTTGCCCCCTCACACATCCCACTGCCTCATGCTGCACCATCACACATTCCCCCTCACACATCCCACTGCCTCATGCTGCACCATCACACTTTCCCCTCACAGATCCCAATGCCTCATGGTGCACCATCACACTTAATCCCTCACAGATCCCACTGCCTCATTCTGCACCATCATACTTTCCTTTCACAGTTCCCACTGCCTCATACTGCACCATCACATTTTCCTCCTCACACGTCCCACTGCATCATGCTGCACCATCACACTTTCCCCCTCACACATCCCACTGCCTCATGCTGCACCATCACACATTCCTCTCACAGATCCCACTGCCTCAGTCTGCACCATCACATTTTCCCCCTCAACAGGTCCCGCTGCCTCATGCTGCACCATCAAATTTTCCACCTCAACAGATTCCACTGCCTCATGCTGCACCATCTCACTTTCCCCTTCACAGATCCCACTGCCTCATGCTGCACCATCACACTTTCCCCTCACATATCTCAATGCCTCATGCTGCACCATCACACTTTCCCCCTCACAGATCCCACTACCTCATGCTGCACCATCACACTTTCCCCCTCACACATCTCACTGCCTCATGCTGCACCATCACACTTTCCCCCACAGAGAACCCACTGCCTCATGCTGCACCATCCCACTTTGTCCCACACAGATCCCACTGCCTCATGCTGCAACATCACACTTTCCCCCTCACATATCCCACTGCCTCATGCTGCACCAGCACATTTTCCCCCTCACAGATCCCACTGCCTCATGCTGCACAATCACATTTTCCCTCTCACAGATCCCACTGCCTCCTGCTGCACCATCACACTTTCCCCCTCACATATCCCACTGCCTCATGCTGCACCATCACTTTTTCCCCCTCACAGATCCCACTGCCTCATGCTGCACAATCACATTTTCCCTCTCACAGATCCCACTGCCTCATGCTGCACCATCACACTTTCCCGCTCACACTTCCCACTGCCTCATGGTGCACCATCACACTTTACCCCTCACATATCCCGCTGCCTCATGCTGCACCATCACACTTTCCCTTCTCAGATTCCACTGCCTCATGCTGCACTATCACACTTTACCCCTCACAGATCCCACTGCCTCGTGCTGCACCTTCACACTTTCCCCCTCACACATCCCACTGCCTCATGCTGCACCATCACACTTTCCCCCTCACAGATCCCACTGCTTCATGCTGCACCTTCACACTTTCCCCTCACAGATCCCAATGCCTCATGCTGCACCATCACACTTTCCCCCTCACACATCCCACTGCCTCATTCTGCACCATCACACTTTCCCCTCACAGATCCCACTGCCTCAGTCTGCACCATCACATTTTCCCCTTTAACAGAAACCGCTGCCTCATGCTGCACCATCACACTTTCCCCCTCACACATCCCACTGCCTCATGCTGCACCAACACACTTTCCCCCTCACACATCCCACTGCCTCATGCTGCACCATCATATATTCCCCCTCAACTGATCCCACTGCCTCATGCTGCACCATCACACTTTCCCCCTCACAGATCACACTGCCTCATGCTGCACCATCACATTTTCCCCCTCACAGATCCCACTGCCTCATGCTGCACAATCATATTTTCCCCCTCACAGATCCCACTGCCTCATGCTGCACCATCACACTTTCCCCCTCACAGATCCCACTGCCTCATGCTACATCATCACACTTTCCCCCTTATTGATCCCACTGCCTCATGCTGCACCATCACACTTTCCCCTCACAGATCCCAATGCCTCATGCTGCACCATCATACGTTCCCCCTCACAGATCCCACTGCCTTATGCTGCACCATCACACATTCCCCTCACACATCCCACTGCCTTATGCTGCATCATCACACTTTCCCCCTTACAGATCCCAATGCTTCATGCTGCACCATCACACTTTCCTCCTCACAGATCTCACTGCCTCATGCTGCACCATCACACTTTCCCCCTCACAGATCCCACTGCCTAATGCTGCACCATCACACTTTCCCCTCACAGATCCCAATGCCTCATGCTGCACCATCACACGTTCCCCCTCACAGATCCCACTGCCTTATGCTGCACCATCACACTTTCCCCCTCAACTGATCCCACTGCCTCATGCTGCACCACCACACTTTCCCCCTCACAGATCCCACTGCCTCATGCTGCATCACCACACTTTCCCCCTTACAGATCCCAATGCTTCATGCTGCACCATCACACTTTCCTCCTCACAGATCCCACTGCCTCATGCTGCACCATCACACATTCCCCCTCAAACATGCCACTGCCTCATGCTGCACCATCACACATTCCCCCTCACACATCCCACTGCCTCATGCTGCACCATCACAATTTCCCCTCACAGATCCCAATTCCTCCTGTTGCACCATCACACTTTACCCCTCACAGATCCCACTGCCTCATGCTGCACCATCACACTTTACCCCTCACAGATCCCACTGCCTCATGCTGCACCATCACATTTAACTCCTCACAGATCCCACTGCCTCATGCTGCACCATCACACTTGCCCCCTCACACATCCCACTGCCTCATGCTGCACCATCACACTTTCCCCCTCACAGATCCCACTGCCTCATACTGCACCATCACACTTTCCACTTCACAGATCCCACTACCTCATGCTGCACCATCACACTTTCCTCCTCACAGATCCCGCTGCCTAATTCTGCACCTTCACACTTTCCTCCTCTCAGATCCCACTGCCTCATGCTGCACCATCACACTTTCCCCCTCACAGATCCCACTGCCTCATGCTGCACCATCACACTTCCCCCTTCACACATCCCACTGTATCATGCTGCAACATCACACTTTCCACCTCACAGATCCCACTGCCTCATGCTGCATCATCACACTTTCCTCCTCACAGATCCCGCTCCCTCATGCTGCACCATCACTCTTTCATCCTCACAGATCCCACTGCCTCATGCTGCACCACCACACTTTCCTCCTCACAGATCCCGCTGCCTAATTCTGCACCTTCACACTTTCCTCCTCTCAGATCCCACTGCCTCATGCTGCACCATCACACTTCCCCCTTCACACATCCCACTGTCTCATGCTGCACCATCACACTTTCCCCTCACAGATCCCACTGCCTCAGTCTGCACCATCACATTTTCCCCCTCAACAGATCCCGCTGCCTCATGCTGCACCATCACATTTTCCCCCTCAACAGATTCCACTGCCTCATGCTGCACCATCTCACTTTCCCCTTCACAGATCCCACTGCCTCATGCTGCACCATCACACTTTCCCCTCACACATCCCACTGCCTCATGCTGTACAATCACACTTTCCCCCTCACATATCCCACTGCCTCATGCTGCACCATCACACTTTCCCCCTCACACATCCCACTGCCTCATGCTGCACCATCACATTTCCCTTTAAACAGATCCCACTGCCTCATGCTGCACCATCACACTTTCCCCCTCACAGATCCCACTGCCTCATGCTGCACCATCACACTTTCCCCTTCACAGATCCCACTGCCTCATGCTGCACCATCACACTTTCCCCCTCACAGATCCCACTGCCTCATGCTGCATCACCACACTTTCCCCCTTACAGATCCCACTGCTTCATGCTGCACCATCACACTTTCCTCCTCACAGATCCCACTGCCTCATGCTGCACCATCACACTTTCCCCCTCACAGATCCCACTGCCTCATGCTGCACCATCACACATTCCCCCTCAAACATCCCACTGCCTCATGCTGCACCATCACACATTCCCCCTCACACATCCCACTGCCTCATGCTGCACCATCACAATTTCCCCTCACAGATCCCAATTCCTCCTGTTGCACCATCACACTTTACCCCTCACAGATCCCACTGCCTCATGCTGCACCATCACACTTTAACCCTCACAGATCCCACTGCCTCATGCTGCACAATCACATTTAACTCCTCACAGATCCCACTGCCTCATGCTGCACCATCACACTTGCCCCCTCACACATCCCACTGCCTCATGCTGCACCATCACACATTCCCCCTCACACATCCCACTGCCTCATGCTGCACCATCACACTTTCCCCTCACAGATCCCAATGCCTCATGGTGCACCATCACACTTTACCCCTCACAGATCCCACTGCCTCATTCTGCACCATCATACTTTCCTTTCACAGTTCCCACTGCCTCATACTGCACCATCACATTTTCCTCCTCACACGTCCCACTGCCTCATGCTGCACCATCACACTTTCCCCCTCACACGTCCCACTGCCTCATGCTGCACCATCACACTTTCCTCTCACAGATCCCACTGCCTCAGTCTGCACCATCACATTTTCCCCCTCAACAGGTCCCGCTGCCTCATGCTGCACCATCAAATTTTCCACCTCAACAGATTCCACTGCCTCATGCTGCACCATCTCACTTTCCCCTTCACAGATCCCACTGCCTCATGCTGCACCATCACACTTTCCCCTCACATATCTCAATGCCTCATGCTGCACCATCCCACTTTGTCCCACACAGATCCCACTGCCTCATGCTGCAACATCACACTTTCCCCCTCACAGATCCCACTGCCTCATGCTGCACCATCACACTTTCCCCTCACAGATCCCAATGCCTCATGCTGCACCATCACATATTCCCCCTCAACCGATCCCACTGCCTCATGCTGCACCATCACACTTTCCCCCTCACATATCCCACTGCCTCATACTGCACCATCACATTTTCCCCCTCACAGATCCCACTGCCTCATGCTGCACAATCACATTTTCCCTCTCACAGATCCCACTGCCTCATGCTGCACCATAACACTTTCCCGCTCACACAACCCACTGCCTCATGCTGCACCATCACACTTTCCCTTCTCAGATCAGACTGCCTCATGCTGCACTATCACACTTTACCCCTCACAGATCCCACTGCCTCATGCTGCACCATCACACTTTCCCCCTCACAGATCCCACTGCCTCATGCTGCACCATCACACTTTCCCCCTCACAGATCCCACTGCCTCATGCTGCACCTTCACACTTTCCCCTCACAGATCCCAATGCCTCATGCTGCACCATCACACTTTCCCCTCACAGATCCCACTGCCTCAGTCTGCACCATCACATTTTCCCCTTCAACAGATCCCGCTGCCTCATGCTGCACCATCACACTTTCCCGCTCACACATCCCACTGCCTCATGCTGCACCATCACACTTTACCCCTCACATATCCCGCTGCCTCATGCTGCACCATCACACTTTCCCTTCTCAGATCCCACTGCCTCATGCTGCACCATCACACTTTACCCCTCACAGATCCCACTGCCTCATGCTGCACCATCACACTTTCCCCCTCACACATCCCACTGCCTCATGCTGCACCATCACACTTTCCCCCTCACACATTCCACTGCCTCATGCTGCACCATCACACTTTCCCCCTCACACATCCCACTGCCTCATGCTGCACCATCACATATTCCCCCTCTACTGATCCCACTGCCTCATGGTGCACCATCACACTTTCCCCGTCACAGATCACACTGCCTCATGCTGCACCATCACATTTTCCCCCTCACAGATCCCACTGCCTCATGCTGCACAATCATATTTTCCCCCTCACAGATCCCACTGCCTCATGCTGCACCATCACACTTTCCCCCTCACAGATCCCACTGCCTCATGCTACATCATCACATTTTCCCCATTACTGATCCCACTTCCTCATGCTGCACTATTACACTTTCCCCTCACAGATCCCAATGCCTCATGCTGCACCATCATACGTTCCCCCTCACAGATCCCACTGCCTTATGCTGCACCATCACACTTTCCCCTCACACATCACACTGCCTCATGCTGCACCATCACACTTTCCCCCTCACAGATCCCACTGCCTCATACTGCACCATCACACTTTCCACTTCACAGATCCCACTGCCTCATGCTGCACCATCACACTTTCCTCCTCACAGATCCCGCTGCCTAATTCTGCACCTTCACACTTTCCTCCTCTCAGATCCCACTGCCTCATGCTGCACCATCACACTTATCCCCCCCTCACAGATCCCACTGCCTCATGCTGCACCATCACACTTCCCCCTTCACACATCCCACTGTCTCATGCTGCAACATCACACTTTCCACCTCACAGATCCCACTGCCTCATACTGCACCATCACACTTTCCTCCTCACAGATCCCGCTAACTCATGCTGCACCATCACTCTTTCATCCTCACAGATCCCACTGCCTCATGCTGCACCATCACACTTTCCACCTCACAGATCCTGCTGCCTCATGCTGCACCATCACACATTCCTCCTCACACATCCCACTGCCTCATGCTGCACCATCACACTTTCCCCTCACAGATCCGACTGCCTCAGTCTGCACCATCACATTTTCCCCCTCAACAGATCCCGCTGCCTCATGCTGCACCATCACATTTTCCACCTCAACAGATTCCACTGCCTCATGCTGCACCATCTCACTTTCCCCTTTACAGATCCCACTGCCTCATGCTGCACCATCACACTTTCCCCTCACACATCCCACTGCCTCATGCTGTACCATCACACTTTCCCCTCACATATCCCACTGCCTCATGCTGCACCATCACACTTTCCCCCTCACACATCCCACTGCCTCATGCTGCTCCATCACATTTCCCTTTAAACAGATCCCACTGCCTCATGCTGCACCATGACACTTTCCCCCTCACAGATCCCACTGCCTCATGCTGCACCATCACACTTTCCCCCTCACACATCCCACTGCCTCATGCTGCACCATCACACTTTCCCCCTCACAGATCCCACTGCCTCATGAAGCACCTTCACACTTTCCCCCTCACAGATCCCACTGCCTCATGCTGCACCATCACACTTTCCCCGTCACAGATCACACTGCCTCATGCTGCACCATCACATTTTCCCCCTCACAGATCACACTGCCTCATGCTGCACAATCATATTTTCCCCCTCACAGATCCCTCTACCTCATGCTGCAGCATCACACATCCCACTGCCTCATGCTGCACCATCACACTTTCCCCCTCACACATCCCACTGCCTCATGCTGCACCATCACACTTTCCCTTTAAGCAGTTCCCACTGCCTCATGCTGCACCATCACACTTTCCCCCTCACAGATCCCACTGCCTCATGCTGCACCATCACACTTTCCCCCTCACAGATCCCACTGCCTCATGCTGCACCATCACACTTTCCCCTTCACAGATCCCACTGCCTCATGCTGCACCATCACACTTTCCCCCTCACAGATCCCTCTGCCTCATGCAGCATCACCACACTTTCCCCCTTACAGATCCCACTGCTTCATGCTGCACCATCACACTTTCCTCCTCACAGATCCCACTGCCTCATGCTGCACCATCACACTTTCCTCCTCACAGATCCCACTGCCTCATGCTGCACCATCACACATTCCCCCTCAAACATCCCACTGCCTCATGCTGCACCATCACACATTCCCCCTCACACATCCCACTGCCTCATGCTGCACCATCACAATTTCCCCTCACAGATCCCAATTCCTCCTGTTGCACCATCACACTTTACCCCTCACAGATCCCACTGCCTCATGCTGCACCATCACACTTTAACCCTCACAGATCCCACTGCCTCATGCTGCACAATCACATTTAACTCCTCACAGATCCCACTGCCTCATGCTGCACCATCACACTTGCCCCCTCACACATCCCACTGCCTCATGCTGCACCATCACACATTCCCCCTCACACATCCCACTGCCTCATGCTGCACCATCACACTTTCCCCTCACAGATCCCAATGCCTCATGGTGCACCATCACACTTTACCCCTCACAGATCCCACTGCCTCATTCTGCACCATCATACTTTCCTTTCACAGTTCCCACTGCCTCATACTGCACCATCACATTTTCCTCCTCACACGTCCCACTGCCTCATGCTGCACCATCACACTTTCCCCCTCACAGATCCCACTGCCTCATGCTGCATCACCACACTTTCCCCCTTACAGATCCCACTGCTTCATGCTGCACCATCACACTTTCCTCCTCACAGATCCCACTGCCTCATGCTGCACCATTACACTTTCCCCCTCACAGATCCCACTGCCTCATGCTGCACCATCACACATTCCCCCTCAAACATCCCACTGCCTCAGGCTGCACCATCACACTTTAACCCTCACAGATCCCACTGCCTCATGCTGCACAATCACATTTAACTCCTCACAGATCCCACTGCCTCATGCTGCACCATCACACTTGCCCCCTCACACATCCCACTGCCTCATGCTGCACCATCACACATTCCCCCTCACACATCCCACTGCCTCATGCTGCACCATCACACTTTCCCCTCACAGATCCCAATGCCTCATGGTGCACCATCACACTTTATCCCTCACAGATCCCACTGCCTCATTCTGCACCATCATACTTTCCTTTCACAGTTCCCACTGCCTCATACTGCACCATCACATTTTCCTCCTCACACGTCCCACTGCATCATGCTGCACCATCACACTTTCCCCCTCACACATCCCACTGCCTCATGCTGCACCATCACACTTTCCTCTCACAGATCCCACTGCCTCAGTCTGCACCATCACATTTTCCCCCTCAACAGGTCCCGCTGCCTCATGCTGCACCATCAAATTTTCCACCTCAACAGATCCCACTGCCTCATGCTGCACCACCACACTTTCCCCCTCACAGATCCCACTGCCTCATGCTGCATCACCACACTTTCCCTCTTACAGATCCCACTGCTTCATGCTGCACCATCACACTTTCCTCCTCACAGATCCCACTGCCTCATGCTGCACCATCACACTTTCCCCCTCACAGATCCCACTGCCTCATGCTGCACCATCCCACTTTGTCCCACACAGATCCCACTGCCTCATGCTGCAACATCACACTTTCCCCCTCACATATCCCACTGCCTCATGCTGCACCAGCACATTTTCCCCCTCACAGATCCCACTGCCTCATGCTGCACAATCACATTTTCCCTCTCACAGATCCCACTGCCTCCTGCTGCACCATCACACTTTCCCCCTCACATATCCCACTGCCTCATGCTGCACCATCACTTTTTCCCCCTCACAGATCCCACTGCCTCATGCTGCACAATCACATTTTCCCTCTCACAGATCCCACTGCCTCATGCTGCACCATCACACTTTCCCGCTCACACTTCCCACTGCCTCATGGTGCACCATCACACTTTACCCCTCACATATCCCGCTGCCTCATGCTGCACCATCACACTTTCCCTTCTCAGATTCCACTGCCTCATGCTGCACTATCACACTTTACCCCTCACAGATCCCACTGCCTCGTGCTGCACCTTCACACTTTCCCCCTCACACATCCCACTGCCTCATGCTGCACCATCACACTTTCCCCCTCACAGATCCCACTGCCTCATGCTGCACCTTCACACTTTCCCCTCACAGATCCCAATGCCTCATGCTGCACCATCACACTTTCCCCCTCACACATCCCACTGCCTCATTCTGCACCATCACACTTTCCCCTCACAGATCCCACTGCCTCAGTCTGCACCATCACATTTTCCCCTTTAACAGATCCCGCTGCCTCATGCTGCACCATCACACTTTCCCCCTCACACATCCCACTGCCTCATGCTGCACCAACACACTTTCCCCCTCACACATCCCACTGCCTCATGCTGCACCATCACATATTCCCCCTCAACTGATCCCACTGCCTCATGCTGCACCATCACACTTTCCCCCTCACAGATCACACTGCCTCATGCTGCACCATCACATTTTCCCCCTCACAGATCCCACTGCCTCATGCTGCACAATCATATTTTCCCCCTCACAGATCCCACTGCCTCATGCTGCACCATCACACTTTCCCCCTCACAGATCCCACTGCCTCATGCTACATCATCACACTTTCCCCCTTATTGATCCCACTGCCTCATGCTGCACCATCACACTTTCCCCTCACAGATCCCAATGCCTCATGCTGCACCATCATACATTCCCCCTCACAGATCCCACTGCCTTATGCTGCACCATCACACTTTCCCCTCACACATCCCACTGCCTTATGCTGCATCATCACACTTTCCCCTTTACAGATCCCACTGCTTCATGCTGCACCATCACACTTTCCTCCTCACAGATCTCACTGCCTCATGCTGCACCATCACACTTTCCCCCTCACAGATCCCACTGCCTAATGCTGCACCATCACACTATCCCCTCACAGATCCCAATGCCTCATGCTGCACCATCACACGTTCCCCCTCACAGATCCCACTGCCTTATGCTGCACCATCACACTTTCCCCCTCAACTGATCCCACTGCCTCATGCTGCACCACCACACTTTCCCCCTCACAGATCCCACTGCCTCATGCTGCATCACCACACTTTCCCTCTTACAGATCCCACTGCTTCATGCTGCACCATCACACTTTCCTCCTCACAGATCCCACTGCCTCATGCTGCACCATCACACTTTCCCCCTCACAGATCCCACTGCCTCATGCTGCACCATCACACATTCCCCCTCAAACATGCCACTGCCTCATGCTGCACCATCACACATTCCCCCTCACACATCCCACTGCCTCATGCTGCACCATCACAATTTCCCCTCACAGATCCCAATTCCTCCTGTTGCACCATCACACTTTACCCCTCACAGATCCCACTGCCTCATGCTGCACCATCACACTTTACCCCTCACAGATCCCACTGCCTCATGCTGCACAATCACATTTAACTCCTCACAGATCCCACTGCCTCATGCTGCACCATCACACTTGCCCCCTCACACATCCCACTGCCTCATGCTGCACCATCACACTTTCCCCCTCACAGATCCCACTGCCTCATACTGCACCATCACACTTTCCACTTCACAGATCCCACTACCTCATGCTGCACCATCACACTTTCCTCCTCACAGATCCCACTGCCTCATGCTGCACCATCACATTTTCCCCCTCAACAGATCCCGCTGCCTCATGCTGCACCATCACATTTTCCCCCTCAACAGATTCCACTGCCTCATGCTGCACCATCTCACTTTCCCCTTCACAGATCCCACTGCCTCATGCTGCACCATCACACTTTCCCGCTCACACATCCCACTTCCTCATGCTGCACCATCACACTTTACCCCTCATATATCCCGCTGCCTCATGCTGCACCATCACACTTTCCCTTCTCAGATCCCACTGCCTCATGCTGCACCATCACACTTTACCCCTCACAGATCCCACTGCCTCATGCTGCACCATCACACTTTCCCCCTCACACATCCCACTGCCTCATGCTGCACCATCACACTTTCCCCCTCACATATCCCACTGCCTCATGCTGCACCATCACACTTTCCCCCTCACACATCCCACTGCCTCATGCTGCACCATCACATATTCCCCCTCAACTGATCCCACTGCCTCATGGTGCACCATCACACTTTCCCCGTCACAGATCACACTGCCTCATGCTGCACCATCACATTTTCCCCCTCACAGATCCCACTGCCTCATGCTGCACAATCATATTTTCCCCCTCACAGATCCCACTGCCTCATGCTGCACCATCACACTTTCCCCCTCACAGATCCCACTGCCTCATGCTACATCATCACATTTTCCCCCTTACTGATCCCACTGCCTCATGCTGCACCATCACACTTTCCCCTCACAGATCCCAATGCCTCATGCTGCACCATCATACGTTCCCCCTCACAGATCCCACTGCCTTATGCTGCACCATCACACTTTCCCCTCACACATCCCACTGCCTCATGCTGCACCATCACACTTTCCCCCTCACAGATCCCACTGCCTCATACTGTACCATCACACTTTCCCCCTCACATATCCCGCTGCCTCATGCTGCACCATCACACTTTCCCCCTCACACATCCCACTGCCTCATGCTGCACCATCACATTTCCCTTTAAACAGATCCCACTGCCTCATGCTGCACCATCACACTTTCCCCCTCACACATCCCACTGCCTCATGCTGCACCATCACACTTTCCCCCTCACAGATCCCACTGCCTCAAGATGCACCTTCACACTTTCCCCCTCACAGATCCCACTGCCTCATGCTGCACCATCACACATTCCCCGTCACAGATCACACTGCCACATGCTGCACCATCACATTTTCCCCCTCACAGATCACACTGCCTCATGCTGCACAATCATATTTTCCCCCTCACAGATCCCTCTACCTCATGCTGCAGCATCACACATCCCACTGCCTCATGCTGCACCATCACACTTTCCCCCTCACACATCCCACTGCCTCATGCTGCACCATCACACTTTCCCTTTAAGCAGTTCCCACTGCCTCATGCTGCACCATCACACTTTCCCCCTCACAGATCCCACTGCCTCATGCTGCACCATCACACTTTCCCCCTCACAGATCCCACTGCCTCATGCAGCACCATCACACTTTCCCCCTCACAGATCCCACTGCCTCATGCTGCATCACCACACTTTCCCCCTTACAGATCCCACTGCTTCATGCTGCACCATCACACTTTCCTCCTCACAGATCCCACTGCCTCATGCTGCACCATTACACTTTCCCCCTCACAGATCCCACTGCCTCATGCTGCACCATCACACATTCCCCCTCAAACATCCCACTGAATCATGCTGCACCATCACACTTTAACCCTCACAGATCCCACTGCCTCATGCTGCACAATCACATTTAACTCCTCACAGATCCCACTGCCTCATGCTGCACCATCACACTTGCCCCCTCACACATCCCACTGCCTCATGCTGCACCATCACACATTCCCCCTCACACATCCCACTGCCTCATGCTGCACCATCACACTTTCCCCTCACAGATCCCAATGCCTCATGGTGCACCATTACACTTAATCCCTCACAGATCCCACTGCCTCATTCTGCACCATCATACTTTCCTTTCACAGTTCCCACTGCCTCATACTGCACCATCACATTTTCCTCCTCACACGTCCCACTGCATCATGCTGCACCATCACACTTTCCCCCTCACACATCCCACTGCCTCATGCTGCACCATCACACTTTCCTCTCACAGATCCCACTGCCTCAGTCTGCACCATCACATTTTCCCCCTCAACAGGTCCCGCTGCCTCATGCTGCACCATCAAATTTTCCACCTCAACAGATTCCACTGCCTCATGCTGCACCATCTCACTTTCCCCTTCACAGATCCCACTGCCTCATGCTGCACCATCATACGTTCCCCCTCACAGATCCCACTGCCTTATGCTGCACCATCACACATTCCCCTCACACATCCCACTGCCTTATGCTGCATCATCACACTTTCCCCCTTACAGATCCCAATGCTTCATGCTGCACCATCACACTTTCCTCCTCACAGATCTCACTGCCTCATGCTGCACCATCACACTTTCCCCCTCACAGATCCCACTGCCTAATGCTGCACCATCACACGTTCCCCCTCACAGATCCCACTGCCTTATGCTGCACCATCACACTTTCCCCCTCAACTGATCCCACTGCCTCATGCTGCACCACCACACTTTCCCCCTCACAGATCCCACTGCCTCATGCTGCATCACCGCACTTTCCCCCTTACAGATCCCACTGCTTCATGCTGCACCATCACACTTTCCTCCTCACAGATCCCACTGCCTCATGCTGCACCATCACACATTCCCCCTCAAACATGCCACTGCCTCATGCTGCACCATCACACATTCCCCCTCACACATCCCACTGCCTCATGCTGCACCATCACAATTTCCCCTCACAGATCCCAATTCCTCCTGTTGCACCATCACACTTTACCCCTCACAGATCCCACTGCCTCATGCTGCACCATCACACTTTACCCCTCACAGATCCCACTGCCTCATGCTGCACCATCACATTTAACTCCTCACAGATCCCACTGCCTCATGCTGCACCATCACACTTGCCCCCTCACACATCCCACTGCCTCATGCTGCACCATCACACTTTCCCCCTCACAGATCCCACTGCCTCATACTGCACCATCACACTTTCCACTTCACAGATCCCACTACCTCATGCTGCACCATCACACTTTCCTCCTCATAGATCCCGCTGCCTAATTCTGCACCTTCACACTTTCCTCCTCTCAGATCCCACTGCCTCATGCTGCACCATCACACTTTCCCCCTCACAGATCCCACTGCCTCATGCTGCACCATCACACTTCCCCCTTCACACATCCCACTGTATCATGCTGCAACATCACACTTTCCACCTCACAGATCCCACTGCCTCATGCTGCATCATCACACTTTCCTCCTCACAGATCCCGCTCCCTCATGCTGCACCATCACTCTTTCATCCTCACAGATCCCACTGCCTCATGCTGCACCACCACACTTTCCTCCTCACAGATCCCGCTGCCTAATTTTGCACCTTCACACTTTCCTCCTCTCAGATCCCACTGCCTCATGCTGCACCATCACACTTCCCCCTTCACACATCCCACTGTCTCATGCTGCACCATCACACTTTCCCCTCACAGATCCCACTGCCTCAGTCTGCACCATCACATTTTCCCCCTCAACAGATCCCGCTGCCTCATGCTGCACCATCACATTTTCCCCCTCAACAGATTCCACTGCCTCATGCTGCACCATCTCACTTTCCCCTTCACAGTCCCACTGCCTCATGCTGCACCATCACACTTTCCCCTCACACATCCCACTGCCTCATGCTGTACAATCACACTTTCCCCCTCACATATCCCACTGCCTCATGCTGCACCATCACACTTTCCCCTCACACATCCCACTGCCTCATGCTGCACCATCACATTTCCCTTTAAACAGATCCCACTGCCTCATGCTGCACCATCACACTTTCCCCTCACAGATCCCACTGCCTCATGCTGCACCATCACACTTTCTCACTCACACATCCCACTGCCTCATGCTGCACCATCACACTTTCCCCCTCACAGATCCCACTGCGTCATGCTGCACCTTCACACTTTCCCCCTCACAGATCCCACTGCCTCATGCTGCATCATCACACTTTCCCCCTTACAGGTCCACTGCTTCATGCTGCACCATCACACTTTCCTCCTCACAGATCCCACTGCCTCATGCTGCACCATCACACTTTCCCCCTCACAGCTCCCACTGCCTCATGCTGCACCATCACACTTTCCCCCTCACACATCCCACTGCCTCATGCTGCACCATCACATATTCCCCCTCTACTGATCCCACTGCCTCATGGTGCACCATCACACTTTCCCCGTCACAGATCACACTGCCTCATGCTGCACCATCACATTTTCCCCATTACTGATCCCACTGCCTCATGCTGCACTATCACACTTTCCCCTCACAGATCCAATGCCTCATGCTGCACCATCATACGTTCCCCCTCACAGATCCACTGCCTTATGCTGCACCATCACACATTCCCCTCACACATCCCACTGCCTTATGCTGCATCATCACACTTTCCCCCTTACAGATCCCAATGCTTCATGCTGCACCATCACACTTTCCTCCTCACAGATCTCACTGCCTCATGCTGCACCATCACACTTTCCCCCTCACAGATCCCACTGCCTAATGCTGCACCATCACACTTTCCCCTCACAGATCCCAATGCCTCATGCTGCACCATCACACGTTCCCCCTCACAGATCCCCACTGCCTTATGCTGCACCATCACACTTTCCCCCTCAACTGATCCACTGCCTCATGCTGCACCACCCACACTTTCCCCCTCACAGATCCACTGCCTCATGCTGCATCACCACACTTTCCCCCTACAGATCCCACTGCTTCATGCTGCACCATCACACTTTCCTCCTCACAGATCCCACTGCCCCATGCTGCACCATCACACATTCCCCCTCAAACATGCCACTGCCTCATGCTGCACCATCACACATTCCCCCTCACACATCCCACTGCCTCATGCTGCACCATCACAATTTCCCCTCACAGATCCCAATTCCTCCTGTTGCACCATCACACTTTACCCCTCACAGATCCCACTGCCTCATGCTGCACCATCAAACTTTACCCTCACAGATCCCACAGCTCATGCTGCACAATCACATTTAACTCCTCACAGATCCCACTGCCTCATGCTGCACCATCACACTTGCCCCCTCACACATCCCACTGCCTCATGCTGCACCATCACACTTTCCCCCTCACAGATCCACTGCCTCATACTGCACCATCACACTTTCCACTTCACAGATCCCACTACCTCATGCTGCACCATCACACTTTCTCCTCACAGATCCCGCTGCCTAATTCTGCACCTTCACACTTTCCTCCTCTCAGATCCCACTGCCTCATGCTGCATCATCACACTTTCCTCCTCACAGATCCCGCTCCCTCATGCTGCACCATCACTCTTTCATCCTCACAGATCCCACTGCCTCATGCTGCACCACCACACTTTCCTCCTCACAGATCCCGCTGCCTAATTCTGCACCTTCACACTTTCCTCCTCTCAGATCCCACTGCCTCATGCTGCACCATCACACTTCCCCCTTCACACATCCCACTGTCTCATGCTGCACCATCACACTTTCCCCCTCACAGATCCCACTGCCTCAGTCTGCACCATCACATTTTCCCCCTCAACAGATCCCGCTGCCTCATGCTGCACCATCACATTTTCCCCCTCAACAGATTCACTGCCTCATGCTGCACCATCTCACTTTCCACTTCACAGATCCCACTGCCTCATGCTGCACCATCACACTTTCCCTCACACATCCCACTGCCTCATGCTGTACAATCACACTTTCCCCCTCACATATCCCACTGCCTCATGCTGGCACCATCACACTTTCCCCCTCACACATCCCACTGCCTCATGCTGCACCATCACATTTCCCTTTAAAACAGATCCCACTGCCTCATACTGCACCATCACACTTTCCCCCTCACAGATCCCACTGCCTCATGCTGCACCATCACACTTTCCCCCTCACACATCCCACTGCCTCATGCTGCACCATCACACTTTCCCCCTCACAGATCCCACTGCGTCATGCTGCACCTTCACACTTTCCCCTCACAGATCCCACTGCCTCATGCTGCATCATCACACTTTCCCCTTACAGGCCCCTTACAGGTCCCACTGCTTCATGCTGCACCATCACACTTTTCTCCTCACAGATCCCACTGCCTCATGCTGCACCATCACACTTTCCCCCTCACAGATCCCACTGCCTCATGCTGCACCTTCACACTTTCCCCTCACAGATCACAATGCCTCATGCTGCACCATCACACTTTCCCCTCACAGATCCCACTGCCTCAGTCTGCACCATCACATTTTCCCCTTCAACAGATCCCGCTGCCTCATGCTGCACCATCACACTTTCCCGCTCACACATCCCACTTCCTCATGATGCACCATCACACTTTACCCCTCACATATCCCGCTGCCTCATGCTGCACCATCACACTTTCCCTTCTCAGATCCCACTGCCTCATGCTGCACCATCACACTTTACCCCTCACAGATCCCACTGCCTCATGCTGCACCATCACACTTTCCCCCTCACACATCCCACTGCCTCATGCTGCACCATCACACTTTCCCCTAACTTATCCCACTGCCTCATGCTGCACCATCACACTTTCCCCCTCACACATCCCACTGCCTCATGCTGCACCATCACATATTCCCCCTCAACTGATCCCACTGCCTCATGGTGCACCGTCACACTTTCCCCGTCACAGATCACACTGCCTCATGCTGCACCATCACATTTTCACCCTCACAGATCCCACTGCCTCATGCTGCACAATCATATTTTCCCCCTCACAGATCCCACTGCCTCATGCTGCACCATCACACTTTCCCCCTCACAGATCCCACTGCCTCATGCTACATCATCACATTTTCCCCCTTACTGATCCCACTGCCTCATGCTGCACCATCACACTTTCCCCTCACAGATCCCAATGCCTCATGCTGCACCATCATACGTTCCCCCTCACAGATCCCACTGCCTTATGCTGCACCATCACACTTTCCCCTCACACATCCCACTGCCTCATGCTGCACCATCACACTTTCCCCCTCACAGATCCCACTGCCTCATACTGCACCATCACACTTTCCACTTCACAGATCCCACTGCCTCATGCTGCACCATCACACTTTCCTCCTCACAGATCCCGCTGCCTAATTCTGCACCTTCACACTTTCCTCCTCTCAGATCCACTGCCTCATGCTGCACCATCACACTTATCCCCCCTCACAGATCCCACTGCCTCATGCTGCACCATCACACTTCCCCCTTCACACATCCCACTGTCTCATGCTGCAACATCACACTTTCCACCTCACAGTACCCACTGCCTCATGCTGCACCATCACACTTTCCTCCTCACAGATCCCGCTACCTCATGCTGCACCATCACTCTTTCATCCTCACAGATCCCACTGCCTCATGCTGCACCATCACACTTTCCACCTCACAGATCCCGCTGCCTCATGCTGCACCATCACACATTCCTCCTCACACATCCCACTGCCTCATGCTGCACCATCACACTTCCCCCTTCACACATCCCACTGTCTCATGCTGCAACATCACACTTTCCACCTCACAGTACCCACTGCCTCATGCTGCACCATCACACTTTCCTCCTCACAGATCCCGCTACCTCATGCTGCAACATCACTCTTTCATCCTCACAGATCCCACTGCCTCATGCTGCACCATCACACTTTCCACCTCACAGATCCCGCTGCCTCATGCTGCACCATCACACATTCCTCCTCACACATCCCACTGCCTCATGCTGCACCATCACACTTTCCCCTCACAGATCCCACCGCCTCAGTCTGCACCATCATATTTTCCCCTCAACAGATCCCGCTGCCTCATGCTGCACCATCACATTTTCCAACTCAACAGATTCCACTGCCTCATGCTGCACCATCTCACTTTCCCCTTCACAGATCCCACTGCCTCATGCTGCACATCACACTTTCCCCTCACACATCCCACTGCCTCATGCTGTACCATCACACTTTCCCCCTCACATATCCACTGCCTCATGCTGCACATCACATTTAACTTTAAACAGATCCCACTGCCTCATGCTGCACCATCACACTTTCCCCCTCACAGATCCCACTGCCTCATGCTGCACCATCACACTTTCCCCTTCACACATCCCACTGCCTCATGCTGCACCATCACACTTTCCCCCTCACAGATCCCACTGCCTCATACTGCACCATTACACTTTCCCCACACAGATCCCAATGGTTCATGCTGCACCATCACACTTTCCCCCTTACAGATCCCACTGCCTCATGCTGAACCATCACACTTTCCCCTCACAGATCCCACTGCCTCATGCTGCACCATCACACTTTCCCTCACACATCCCACTGCCTCATGCTGCACCATCACACTTTCCCCCTCACACATCCCACTGCCTCATGCTGCACCATCATACGTTCCCCCTCACACATCCCACTGCCTCATGCTGCACCATCACACTTTCCCCTCACAGATCCCAATGCCTCATGCTGCACCATCATACGTTCCCCCTCACAGATCCCACTGCCTTATGCTGCACCATCACACTTTCCCCTCACACATCCCACTGCCTCATGCTGCACCATCACACTTTCCCCCTCACAGATCCCACTGCCTCATACTGCACCATCACACTTTCCACTTCACAGATCCCACTGCCTCATGCTGCACCATCACACTTTCCTCCTCACAGATCCCGCTGCCTAATTCTGCACCTTCACACTTTCCTCCTCTCAGATCCCACTGCCTCATGCTGCACCATCACACTTATCCCCCCCTCACAGATCCCACTGCCTCATGCTGCACCATCACACTTCCCCCTTCACACATCCCACTGTCTCATGCTGCAACATCACACTTTCCACCTCACAGTACCCACTGCCTCATGCTGCACCATCACACTTTCCTCCTCACAGATCCCGCTACCTCATGCTGCACCATCACTCTTTCATCCTCACAGATCCCACTGCCTCATGCTGCACCATCACACTTTCCACCTCACAGATCCCGCTGCCTCATGCTGCACCATCACACATTCCTCCTCACACATCCCACTGCCTCATGCTGCACCATCACACTTTCCCCTCACAGATCCCACCGCCTCAGTCTGCACCATCACATTTTCCCCCTCAACAGATCCCGCTGCCTCATGCTGCACCATCACATTTTCCAACTCAACAGATTCCACTGCCTCATGCTGCACCATCACACTTTCCCCTCACAGATCCCAATGCCTCATGGTGCACCATCACACTTAATCCCTCACAGATCCCACTGCCTCATTCTGCACCATCATACTTTCCTTTCACAGTTCCCACTGCCTCATACTGCACCATCACATTTTCCTCCTCACACGTCCCACTGCATCATGCTGCACCATCACACTTTCCCCCTCACACATCCCACTGCCTCATGCTGCACCATCACACTTTCCTCTCACAGATCCCATTGCCTCAGTCTGCACCATCACATTTTCCCCCTCAACAGGTCCCGCTGCCTCATGCTGCACCATCAAATTTTCCACCTCAACAGATTCCACTGCCTCATGCTGCACCATCTCACTTTCCCCTTCACAGATCCCACTGCTCATGCTGCACCATCACACTTTCCCCTCACATATCTCAATGCCTCATGCTGCACCATCACACTTTCCCCCTCACAGATCCCACTACCTCATGCTGCACCATCACACTTTCCCCCTCACACATCTCACTGCCTCATGCTGCACCATCACACTTTCCCCCACAGAGAACCCACTGCCTCATGCTGCACCATCCCACTTTGTCCCACACAGATCCCACTGCCTCATGCTGCAACATCACACTTTCCCCCTCACATATCCCACTGCCTCATGCTGCACCAGCACATTTTCCCCCTCACAGATCCCACTGCCTCATGCTGCACAATCACATTTTCCCTCTCACAGATCCCACTGCCTCCTGCTGCACCATCACACTTTCCCCCTCACATATCCCACTGCCTCATGCTGCACCATCACTTTTTCCCCCTCACAGATCCCACTGCCTCATGCTGCACAATCACATTTTCCCTCTCACAGATCCCACTGCCTCATGCTGCACCATCACACTTTCCCGCTCACACTTCCCACTGCCTCATGGTGCACCATCACACTTTACCCCTCACATATCCCGCTGCCTCATGCTGCACCATCACACTTTCCCTTCTCAGATTCCACTGCCTCATGCTGCACTATCACACTTTACCCCTCACAGATCCCACTGCCTCGTGCTGCACCTTCACACTTTCCCCCTCACACATCCCACTGCCTCATGCTGCACCATCACACTTTCCCCCTCACAGATCCCACTGCCTCATGCTGCACCTTCACACTTTCCCCTCACAGATCCCAATGCCTCATGCTGCACCATCACACTTTCCCCCTCACACATCCCACTGCCTCATTCTGCACCATCACACTTTCCCCTCACAGATCCCACTGCCTCAGTCTGCACCATCACATTTTCCCCTTTAACAGAAACCGCTGCCTCATGCTGCACCATCACACTTTCCCCCTCACACATCCCACTGCCTCATGCTGCACCAACACACTTTCCCCCTCACACATCCCACTGCCTCATGCTGCACCATCATATATTCCCCCTCAACTGATCCCACTGCCTCATGCTGCACCATCACACTTTCCCCCTCACAGATCACACTGCCTCATGCTGCACCATCACATTTTCCCCCTCACAGATCCCACTGCCTCATGCTGCACAATCATATTTTCCCCCTCACAGATCCCACTGCCTCATGCTGCACCATCACACTTTCCCCCTCACAGATCCCACTGCCTCATGCTACATCATCACACTTTCCCCCTTATTGATCCCACTGCCTCATGCTGCACCATCACACTTTCCCCTCACAGATCCCAATGCCTCATGCTGCACCATCATACGTTCCCCCTCACAGATCCCACTGCCTTATGCTGCACCATCACACATTCCCCTCACACATCCCACTGCCTTATGCTGCATCATCACACTTTCCCCCTTACAGATCCCAATGCTTCATGCTGCACCATCACACTTTCCTCCTCACAGATCTCACTGCCTCATGCTGCACCATCACACTTTCCCCCTCACAGATCCCACTGCCTAATGCTGCACCATCACACTTTCCCCTCACAGATCCCAATGCCTCATGCTGCACCATCACACGTTCCCCCTCACAGATCCCACTGCCTTATGCTGCACCATCACACTTTCCCCCTCAACTGATCCCACTGCCTCATGCTGCACCACCACACTTTCCCCCTCACAGATCCCACTGCCTCATGCTGCATCACCACACTTTCCCCCTTACAGATCCCACTGCTTCATGCTGCACCATCACACTTTCCTCCTCACAGATCCCACTGCCTCATGCTGCACCATCACACATTCCCCCTCAAACATGCCACTGCCTCATGCTGCACCATCACACATTCCCCCTCACACATCCCACTGCCTCATGCTGCACCATCACAATTTCCCCTCACAGATCCCAATTCCTCCTGTTGCACCATCACACTTTACCCCTCACAGATCCCACTGCCTCATGCTGCACCATCACACTTTACCCCTCACAGATCCCACTGCCTCATGCTGCACCATCACATTTAACTCCTCACAGATCCCACTGCCTCATGCTGCACCATCACACTTGCCCCCTCACACATCCCACTGCCTCATGCTGCACCATCACACTTTCCCCCTCACAGATCCCACTGCCTCATACTGCACCATCACACTTTCCACTTCACAGATCCCACTACCTCATGCTGCACCATCACACTTTCCTCCTCACAGATCCCGCTGCCTAATTCTGCACCTTCACACTTTCCTCTTCTCAGATCCCACTGCCTCATGCTGCACCATCACACTTTCCCCCTCACAGATCCCACTGCCTCATGCTGCACCATCACACTTCCCCCTTCACACATCCCACTGTATCATGCTGCAACATCACACTTTCCCCCTCACAGATCCCACTGCCTCATGCTGCATCATCACACTTTCCTCCTCACAGATCCCGCTCCCTCATGCTGCACCATCACTCTTTCATCCTCACAGATCCCACTGCCTCATGCTGCACCACCACACTTTCCTCCTCACAGATCCCGCTGCCTAATTCTGCACCTTCACACTTTCCTCCTCTCAGATCCCACTGCCTCATGCTGCACCATCACACTTCCCCCTTCACACATCCCACTGTCTCATGCTGCACCATCACACTTTCCCCTCACAGATCCCACTGCCTCAGTCTGCACCATCACATTTTCCCCCTCAACAGATCCCGCTGCCTCATGCTGCACCATCACATTTTCCCCCTCAACAGATTCCACTGCCTCATGCTGCACCATCTCACTTTCCCCTTCACAGATCCCACTGCCTCATGCTGCACCATCACACTTTCCCCTCACACATCCCACTGCCTCATGCTGTACAATCACACTTTCCCCCTCACATATCCCACTGCCTCATGCTGCACCATCACACTTTCCCCCTCACACATCCCACTGCCTCATGCTGCACCATCACATTTCCCTTTAAACAGATCCCACTGCCTCATGCTGCACCATCACACTTTCCCCCTCACAGATCCCACTGCCTCATGCTGCACCATCACACTTTCTCACTCACACATCCCACTGCCTCATGCTGCACCATCACACTTTCCCCCTCACAGATCCCACTGCGTCATGCTGCACCTTCACACTTTCCCCCTCACAGATCCCACTGCCTCATGCTGCATCATCACACTTTCCCCCTTACAGGTCCCACTGCTTCATGCTGCACCATCACACTTTCCTCCTCACAGATCCCACTGCCTCATGCTGCACCATCACACTTTCCCCCTCACAGATCCCACTGCCTCATGCTGCACCATCACACTTTCCCCCTCACACATCCCACTGCCTCATGCTGCACCATCACATATTCCCCCTCTACTGATCCCACTGCCTCATGGTGCACCATCACACTTTCCCCGTCACAGATCACACTGCCTCATGCTGCACCATCACATTTTCCCCATTACTGATCCCACTGCCTCATGCTGCACTATCACACTTTCCCCTCACAGATCCCAATGCCTCATGCTGCACCATCATACGTTCCCCCTCACAGATCCCACTGCCTTATGCTGCACCATCACACATTCCCCTCACACATCCCACTGCCTTATGCTGCATCATCACACTTTCCCCCTTACAGATCCCAATGCTTCATGCTGCACCATCACACTTTCCTCCTCACAGATCTCACTGCCTCATGCTGCACCATCACACTTTCCCCCTCACAGATCCCACTGCCTAATGCTGCACCATCACACTTTCCCCTCACAGATCCCAATGCCTCATGCTGCACCATCACACGTTCCCCCTCACAGATCCCACTGCCTTATGCTGCACCATCACACTTTCCCCCTCAACTGATCCCACTGCCTCATGCTGCACCACCACACTTTCCCCCTCACAGATCCCACTGCCTCATGCTGCATCACCACACTTTCCCCCTTACAGATCCCACTGCTTCATGCTGCACCATCACACTTTCCTCCTCACAGATCCCACTGCCTCATGCTGCACCATCACACATTCCCCCTCAAACATGCCACTGCCTCATGCTGCACCATCACACATTCCCCCTCACACATCCCACTGCCTCATGCTGCACCATCACAATTTCCCCTCACAGATCCCAATTCCTCCTGTTGCACCATCACACTTTACCCCTCACAGATCCCACTGCCTCATGCTGCACCATCACACTTTACCCCTCACAGATCCCACTGCCTCATGCTGCACAATCACATTTAACTCCTCACAGATCCCACTGCCTCATGCTGCACCATCACACTTGCCCCCTCACACATCCCACTGCCTCATGCTGCACCATCACACTTTCCCCCTCACAGATCCCACTGCCTCATACTGCACCATCACACTTTCCACTTCACAGATCCCACTACCTCATGCTGCACCATCACACTTTCCTCCTCACAGATCCCGCTGCCTAATTCTGCACCTTCACACTTTCCTCCTCTCAGATCCCACTGCCTCATGCTGCATCATCACACTTTCCTCCTCACAGATCCCGCTCCCTCATGCTGCACCATCACTCTTTCATCCTCACAGATCCCACTGCCTCATGCTGCACCACCACACTTTCCTCCTCACAGATCCCGCTGCCTAATTCTGCACCTTCACACTTTCCTCCTCTCAGATCCCACTGCCTCATGCTGCACCATCACACTTCCCCCTTCACACATCCCACTGTCTCATGCTGCACCATCACACTTTCCCCTCACAGATCCCACTGCCTCAGTCTGCACCATCACATTTTCCCCCTCAACAGATCCCGCTGCCTCATGCTGCACCATCACATTTTCCCCCTCAACAGATTCCACTGCCTCATGCTGCACCATCTCACTTTCCACTTCACAGATCCCACTGCCTCATGCTGCACCATCACACTTTCCCCTCACACATCCCACTGCCTCATGCTGTACAATCACACTTTCCCCCTCACATATCCCACTGCCTCATGCTGCACCATCACACTTTCCCCCTCACACATCCCACTGCCTCATGCTGCACCATCACATTTCCCTTTAAACAGATCCCACTGCCTCATACTGCACCATCACACTTTCCCCCTCACAGATCCCACTGCCTCATGCTGCACCATCACACTTTCCCCCTCACACATCCCACTGCCTCATGCTGCACCATCACACTTTCCCCCTCACAGATCCCACTGCGTCATGCTGCACCTTCACACTTTCCCCCTCACAGATCCCACTGCCTCATGCTGCATCATCACACTTTCCCCCTTACAGGTCCCACTGCTTCATGCTGCACCATCACACTTTTCTCCTCACAGATCCCACTGCCTCATGCTGCACCATCACACTTTCCCCTCACAGATCCCACTGCCTCAGTCTGCACCATCACATTTTCCCCTTCAACAGATCCCGCTGCCTCATGCTGCACCATCACACTTTCCCGCTCACACATCCCACTTCCTCATGATGCACCATCACACTTTACCCCTCACATATCCCGCTGCCTCATGCTGCACCATCACACTTTCCCTTCTCAGATCCCACTGCCTCATGCTGCACCATCACACTTTACCCCTCACAGATCCCACTGCCTCATGCTGCACCCTCACACTTTCCCCCTCACACATCCCACTGCCTCATGCTGCACCATCACACTTTCCCCCTAACTTATCCCACTGCCTCATGCTGCACCATCACACTTTCCCCCTCACACATCCCACTGCCTCATGCTGCACCATCACATATTCCCCCTCAACTGATCCCACTGCCTCATGGTGCACCGTCACACTTTCCCCGTCACAGATCACACTGCCTCATGCTGCACCATCACATTTTCACCCTCACAGATCCCACTGCCTCATGCTGCACAATCATATTTTCCCCCTCACAGATCCCACTGCCTCATGCTGCACCATCACACTTTCCCCCTCACAGATCCCACTGCCTCATGCTACATCATCACATTTTCCCCCTTACTGATCCCACTGCCTCATGCTGCACCATCACACTTTCCCCTCACAGATCCCAATGCCTCATGCTGCACCATCATACGTTCCCCCTCACAGATCCCACTGCCTTATGCTGCACCATCACACTTTCCCCTCACACATCCCACTGCCTCATGCTGCACCATCACACTTTCCCCCTCACAGATCCCACTGCCTCATACTGCACCATCACACTTTCCACTTCACAGATCCCACTGCCTCATGCTGCACCATCACACTTTCCTCCTCACAGATCCCGCTGCCTAATTCTGCACCTTCACACTTTCCTCCTCTCAGATCCCACTGCCTCATGCTGCACCATCACACTTATCCCCCCCTCACAGATCCCACTGCCTCATGCTGCACCATCACACTTCCCCCTTCACACATCCCACTGTCTCATGCTGCAACATCACACTTTCCACCTCACAGTACCCACTGCCTCATGCTGCACCATCACACTTTCCTCCTCACAGATCCCGCTACCTCATGCTGCACCATCACTCTTTCATCCTCACAGATCCCACTGCCTCATGCTGCACCATCACACTTTCCACCTCACAGATCCCGCTGCCTCATGCTGCACCATCACACATTCCTCCTCACACATCCCACTGCCTCATGCTGCACCATCACACTTTCCCCTCACAGATCCCACCGCCTCAGTCTGCACCATCACATTTTCCCCCTCAACAGATCCCGCTGCCTCATGCTGCACCATCACATTTTCCAACTCAACAGATTCCACTGCCTCATGCTGCACCATCTCACTTTCCCCTTCACAGATCCCACTGCCTCATGCTGCACATCACACTTTCCCCTCACACATCCCACTGCCTCATGCTGTACCATCACACTTTCCCCCTCACATATCCCACTGCCTCATGCTGCACCATCACACTTTCCCCCTCACACATCCCACTGCCTCATGCTGCACCATCACATTTAACTTTAAACAGATCCCACTGCCTCATGCTGCACCATCACACTTTCCCCCTCACAGATCCCACTGCCTCATGCTGCACCATCACACTTTCCCCTTCACACATCCCACTGCCTCATGCTGCACCATCACACTTTCCCCCTCACAGATCCCACTGCCTCATACTGCACCATTACACTTTCCCCACACAGATCCCAATGGTTCATGCTGCACCATCACACTTTCCCCCTTACAGATCCCACTGCCTCATGCTGAACCATCACACTTTCCCCTCACAGATCCCACTGCCTCATGCTGCACCATCACACTTTCCCCTCACACATCCCACTGCCTCATGCTGCACCATCACACTTTCCCCCTCACACATCACACTGCCTCATGCTGCACCATCATACGTTCCCCCTCACACATCCCACTGCCTCATGCTGCACCATCACACTTTCCCCTCACAGATCCCAATGCCTCATGCTGCACCATCATACGTTCCCCCTCACAGATCCCACTGCCTTATGCTGCACCATCACACTTTCCCCTCACACATCCCACTGCCTCATGCTGCACCATCACACTTTCCCCCTCACAGATCCCACTGCCTCATACTGCACCATCACACTTTCCACTTCACAGATCCCACTGCCTCATGCTGCACCATCACACTTTCCTCCTCACAGATCCCGCTGCCTAATTCTGCACCTTCACACTTTCCTCCTCTCAGATCCCACTGCCTCATGCTGCACCATCACACTTATCCCCCCCTCACAGATCCCACTGCCTCATGCTGCACCATCACACTTCCCCCTTCACACATCCCACTGTCTCATGCTGCAACATCACACTTTCCACCTCACAGTACCCACTGCCTCATGCTGCACCATCACACTTTCCTCCTCACAGATCCCGCTACCTCATGCTGCACCATCACTCTTTCATCCTCACAGATCCCACTGCCTCATGCTGCACCATCACACTTTCCACCTCACAGATCCCGCTGCCTCATGCTGCACCATCACACATTCCTCCTCACACATCCCACTGCCTCATGCTGCACCATCACACTTTCCCCTCACAGATCCCACCGCCTCAGTCTGCACCATCACATTTTCCCCCTCAACAGATCCCGCTGCCTCATGCTGCACCATCACATTTTCCAACTCAACAGATTCCACTGCCTCATGCTGCACCATCTCACTTTCCCCTTCACAGATCCCACTGCCTCATGCTGCACATCACACTTTCCCCTCACACATCCCACTGCCTCATGCTGTACCATCACACTTTCCCCCTCACATATCCCACTGCCTCATGCTGCACCATCACACTTTCCCCCTCACACATCCCACTGCCTCATGCTGCACCATCACATTTCCCTTTAAACAGATCCCACTGCCTCATGCTGCACCATCACACTTTCCCCCTCACAGATCCCACTGCCTCATGCTGCACCATCACACTTTCCCCTTCACACATCCCACTGCCTCATGCTGCACCATCACACTTTCCCCCTCACAGATCCCACTGCCTCATACTGCACCATTACACTTTCCCCACACAGATCCCAATGGTTCATGCTGCACAATCACACTTTCCCCCTTACAGATCCCACTGCCTCATGCTGAACCATCAAACTTTCCCCTCACAGATCCCACTGCCTCATGCTGCACCATCACACTTTCCCCTCACACATCCCACTGCCTCATGCTGCACCATCACACTTTCCCCCTCACACATCCCACTGCCTCATGCTGCACCATCAAACTTTCCCCCTCACAGATCCCACAGCCTCATGCTGCACCATCACACTTTACCCCTCACAGATCCCACTGCCTCATGCTGCACCATCACATTTTCCCCGTCACAGATCACACTGCCTCATGCTGCACCATCACATTTTACCCCTCACAGATCCCTCTGCCTCATGCTGCACAATCATATTTTCCCCCTCACAGATCCCTCTGCCTCATTCTGCAGCATCACACTTTCCCCCTCACATATCCCACTGCCTCATGCTGCACCATCACACTTTCCCCCTCACACATCCCACTGCCTCATGCTGCACCATCACACATTCCCTTTAAACAGTTCCCACTGCCTCATGCTGCAACATCACACTTTCCCCCTCACAGATCCCACTGCCTCATGCTGCACCATCACACTTTCCCCCTCACAGATCCCACTGCCTCTTGCTGCACCATCACACTTTCCCCCTCACAGATCCCACTGCCTCATGCTGCATTACCACACTTTCCCCCTTACAGATCACACTGCTTCATGCTGCACCATCACACTTTCCTCCTCACAGATCCCACTGCCTCATGCTGCACCATCACACTTTCCCCTCACATATCTCAATGCCTCATGCTGCACCATCACACTTTCCCCCTCACAGATCCCACTACCTCATGCTGCACCATCACACTTTCCCCCTCACACATCCCACTGCCTCATGCTGCACCATCACACTTTCCCTCACAGAGAACCCACTGCCTCATGCTGCACCATCCCACTTTGTCCCACACAGATCCCACTGCCTCATGCTGCAATATCACACTTTCCCCCTCACAGATCCCACTGCCTCATGCTGCACCATCACACTTTCCCCTCACAGATCCCAAAGCCTCATGCTGCACCATCACATATTCCCCCTCAACCGATCCCACTGCCTCATGCTGCACCATCACACTTTCCCCCTCACATATCCCACTGCCTCATGCTGCACCATCACATTTTCCACCTCACAGATCCCACTGCCTCATGCTGCACAATCACATTTTCCCTCTCACAGATCCCACTGCCTCATGCTGCACCATCACACTTTCCCCCTCACAGATCCCACTGCCTCATACTGCACCATCACACTTTCCACTTCACAGATCCCACTGCCTCATGCTGCACCATCACACTTTCCACCTCACAGATCCCGCTGCCTAATTCTGCACCTTCACACTTTCCTCCTCTCAGATCCCACTGCCTCATGCTGCACCATCACACTTATCCCCCCCTCACAGATCCCACTGCCTCGTGCTGCACCATCACACTTCCCCCTTCACACATCCCACTGTCTCATGCTGCAACATCACACTTTCCACCTCACAGATCCCACTGCCTCATGCTGCACCATCACAATTTCCACCTCACAGATCCCGCTACCTCATGCTGCACCATCACTCTTTCATCCTCACAGATCCCATTGCCTCATGCTGCACCATCACACTTTCCACCTCACAGATCCCGCTGCCTCATGCTGCACCATCACACATTCCTCCTCACACATCCCACTGCCTCATGCTGCACCATCACACTTTCCCCTCACAGATCCCACTGCCTCAGTCTGCACCATCACATTTTCCCCCTCAACAGATCCAGCTGCCTTATGCTGCACCATCACATTTTCCACCTCAACAGATTCCACTGCCTCATGCTGCACCATCTCACTTTCCCCTTCACAGATCCCACTGCCTCATGCTGCACCATCACACTTTCCCCTCACACATCCCACTGCCTCATGCTGTACCATCACACTTTCCCCCTCACATATCCCGCTGCCTCATGCTGCACCATCACACTTTCCCCCTCACACATCCCACTGCCTCATGCTGCACCATCACATTTCCCTTTAAACAGATCCCACTGCCTCATGCTGCACCATCACACTTTCCCCCTCACAGATCCCACTGCCTCATGCTGCACCATCACACTTTCCCCCTCACACATCCCACTGCCTCATGCTGCACCATCACACTTTCCCCCTCACAGATCCCACTGCCTCATGCTGAACCATCACACTTTCCCCTCACAGATCCCACTGCCTCATGCTGCACCATCACACTTTCCCCCTCACACATCCCACTGCCTCATGCTGCACCATCAAACTTTCCCCCTCACAGATCCCACAGCCTCAAGCTGCACCATCACACTTTACTCCTCACAGATCCCACTGCCTCATGCTGCACCATCACACTTTCCCCCTAACTTATCCCACTGCCTCATGCTGCACCATCACACTTTCCCCCTCACACATCCCACTGCCTCATGCTGCACCATCACATATTCCCCCTCAACTGATCCCACTGCCTCATGGTGCACCATCACACTTTCCCCGTCACAGATCACACTGCCTCATGCTGCACCATCACATTTTCACCCTCACAGATCCCACTGCCTCATGCTGCACAATCATATTTTCCCCCTCACAGATCCCACTGCCTCATGCTGCACCATCACACTTTCCCCCTCACAGATCCCACTGCCTCATGCTACATCATCACATTTTCCCCCTTACTGATCCCACTGCCTCATGCTGCACCATCACACTTTCCCCTCACAGATCCCAATGCCTCATGCTGCACCATCATACGTTCCCCCTCACAGATCCCACTGCCTTATGCTGCACCATCACACTTTCCCCTCACACATCCCACTGCCTCATGCTGCACCATCACACTTTCCCCCTCACAGATCCCACTGCCTCATACTGCACCATCACACTTTCCACTTCACAGATCCCACTGCCTCATGCTGCACCATCACACTTTCCTCCTCACAGATCCCGCTGCCTAATTCTGCACCTTCACACTTTCCTCCTCTCAGATCCCACTGCCTCATGCTGCACCATCACACTTATCCCCCCCTCACAGATCCCACTGCCTCATGCTGCACCATCACACTTCCCCCTTCACACATCCCACTGTCTCATGCTGCAACATCACACTTTCCACCTCACAGTACCCACTGCCTCATGCTGCACCATCACACTTTCCTCCTCACAGATCCCGCTACCTCATGCTGCACCATCACTCTTTCATCCTCACAGATCCCACTGCCTCATGCTGCACCATCACACTTTCCACCTCACAGATCCCGCTGCCTCATGCTGCACCATCACACATTCCTCCTCACACATCCCACTGCCTCATGCTGCACCATCACACTTTCCCCTCACAGATCCCACCGCCTCAGTCTGCACCATCACATTTCCCCCCTCAACAGATCCCGCTGCCTCATGCTGCACCATCACATTTTCCAACTCAACAGATTCCACTGCCTCATGCTGCACCATCTCACTTTCCCCTTCACAGATCCCACTGCCTCATGCTGCACATCACACTTTCCCCTCACACATCCCACTGCCTCATGCTGTACCATCACACTTTCCCCCTCACATATCCCACTGCCTCATGCTGCACCATCACACTTTCCCCCTCACACATCCCACTGCCTCATGCTGCACCATCACATTTCCCTTTAAACAGATCCCACTGCCTCATGCTGCACCATCACACTTTCCCCCTCACAGATCCCACTGCCTCATGCTGCACCATCACACTTTCCCCTTCACACATCCCACTGCCTCATGCTGCACCATCACACTTTCCCCCTCACAGATCCCACTGCCTCATACTGCACCATTACACTTTCCCCACACAGATCCCAATGGTTCATGCTGCACCATCACACTTTCCCCCTTACAGATCCCACTGCCTCATGCTGAACCATCACACTTTCCCCTCACAGATCCCACTGCCTCATGCTGCACCATCACACTTTCCCCTCACACATCCCACTGCCTCATGCTGCACCATCACACTTTCCCCCTCACACATCCCACTGCCTCATGCTGCACCATCAAACTTTCCCCCTCACAGATCCCACAGCCTCATGCTGCACCATCACACTTTAGCCCTCACAGATCCCACTGCCTCATGCTGCACCATCACATTTTCCCCGTCACAGATCACACTGCCTCATGCTGCACCATCACATTTTACCCCTCACAGATCCCTCTGCCTCATGCTGCACAATCATATTTTCCCCCTCACAGATCCCTCTGCCTCATTCTGCAGCATCACACTTTCCCCCTCACATATCCCACTGCCTCATGCTGCACCATCACACTTTCCCCCTCACACATCCCACTGCCTCATGCTGCACCATCACACATTCCCTTTAAACAGTTCCCACTGCCTCATGCTGCAACATCACACTTTCCCCCTCACAGATCCCACTGCCTCATGCTGCACCATCACACTTTCCCCCTCACAGATCCCACTGCCTCTTGCTGCACCATCACACTTTCCCCTTCACAGATCCCACTGCCTCATGCTGCATTACCACACTTTCCCCCTTACAGATCCCACTGCTTCATGCTGCACCATCACACTTTCCTCCTCACAGATCCCACTGCCTCATGCTGCACCATCACACTTTCCCCTCACATATCTCAATGCCTCATGCTGCACCATCACACTTTCCCCCTCACAGATCCCACTACCTCATGCTGCACCATCACACTTTCCCCCTCACACATCCCACTGCCTCATGCTGCACCATCACACTTTCCCCCACAGAGAACCCACTGCCTCATGCTGCACCATCCCACTTTGTCCCACACAGATCCCACTGCCTCATGCTGCAATATCACACTTTCCCCCTCACAGATCCCACTGCCTCATGCTGCACCATCACACTTTCCCCTCACAGATCCCAAAGCCTCATGCTGCACCATCACATATTCCCCCTCAACCGATCCCACTGCCTCATGCTGCACCATCACACTTTCCCCCTCACATATCCCACTGCCTCATGCTGCACCATCACATTTTCCCCCTCACAGATCCCACTGCCTCATGCTGCACAATCACATTTTCCCTCTCACAGATCCCACTGCCTCATGCTGCACCATCACACTTTCCCCCTCACAGATCCCACTGCCTCATACTGCACCATCACACTTTCCACTTCACAGATCCCACTGCCTCATGCTGCACCATCACACTTTCCACCTCACAGATCCCGCTGCCTAATTCTGCACCTTCACACTTTCCTCCTCTCAGATCCCACTGCCTCATGCTGCACCATCACACTTATCCCCCCCTCACAGATCCCACTGCCTCGTGCTGCACCATCACACTTCCCCCTTCACACATCCCACTGTCTCATGCTGCAACATCACACTTTCCACCTCACAGATCCCACTGCCTCATGCTGCACCATCACACTTTCCACCTCACAGATCCCGCTACCTCATGCTGCACCATCACTCTTTCATCCTCACAGATCCCACTGCCTCATGCTGCACCATCACACTTTCCACCTCACAGATCCCGCTGCCTCATGCTGCACCATCACACATTCCTCATCACACATCCCACTGCCTCATGCTGCACCATCACACTTTCCCCTCACAGATCCCACTGCCTCAGTCTGCACCATCACATTTTCCCCCTCAACAGATCCAGCTGCCTTATGCTGCACCATCACATTTTCCACCTCAACAGATTCCACTGCCTCATGCTGCACCATCTCACTTTCCCCTTCACAGATCCCACTGCCTCATGCTGCACCATCACACTTTCCCCTCACACATCCCACTGCCTCATGCTGTACCATCACACTTTCCCCCTCACATATCCCACTGCCTCATGCTGCACCATCACACTTTCCCCCTCACACATCCCACTGCCTCATGCTGCACCATCACATTTCCCTTTAAACAGATCCCACTGCCTCATGCTGCACCATCACACTTTCCCCCTCACAGATCCCACTGCCTCATGCTGCACCATCACACTTTCCCCCTCACACATCCCACTGCCTCATGCTGCACCATCACACTTTCCCCCTCACAGATCCCACTGCCTCATGCTGAACCATCACACTTTCCCCTCACAGATCCCACTGCCTCATGCTGCACCATCACACTTTCCCCCTCACACATCCCACTGCCTCATGCTGCACCATCAAACTTTCCCCCTCACAGATCCCACAGCCTCATGCTGCACCATCACACTTTACTCCTCACAGATCCCACTGCCTCATGCTGCACCATCACACTTTCCCCGTCACAGATCACACTGCCTCATGCTGCACCATCACATTTTCCCCCTCACAGATCCCACTGCCTCATGCTGCACAATCATATTTTCCCCCTCACAGATCCCTCTGCCTCATACTGCACCATCACACTTTCCCTCTCACAGATCCCACTGCCTCATACTGCACCATCACACTTTCCACTTCACAGATACCACTGCCTCATGCTGCACCATCACACTTTCCTCCTCACAGATCCCGCTGCCTAATTCTGCACCTTCACACTATCCTCCTCTCAGATCCCACTGCCTCATGCTGCACCATCACACTTATCCCCCCCTCACAGATCCCACTGCCTCATGCTGCACCATCACACTTCCCCCTTCACACATCCCACTGTCTCATGCTGCAACATCACACTGTCCACCTCACAGATCCCACTGCCTCATGCTGCACCATCACACTTTCCTCCTCACAGATCCCGCTACCTCATGCTGCAAGATCACTCTTTCATCCTCACAGATCCCACTGCCTCATGCTGCACCATCACACTTTCCACCTCACAGATCCCGCTGCCTCATGCTGCACCATCACACATTCCTCCTCACACATCCCACTGCCTCATGCTGCACCATCACACTTTCCCCTCACAGATCCCACTGCCTCAGTCTGCACTATCACATTTTCCCCCTCAACAGATCCCACTGCCTCATGCTGCACCATCACATTTTCCACCTCAACAGATTCCACTGCCTCATGCTGCACCATCTCACTTTCCCCTTCACAGATCCCACTGCCTCATGCTGCACCATCACACTTTCCCCTCACACATCCCACTGCCTCATGCTGTACCATCACAATTTCCCCCTCACATATCCCACTGCCTCATGCTGCACCATCACTCTTTCCCCCTCACACATCCCACTGCCTCATGCTGCACCATCACATTTCCCTTTAAACAGATCCCACTGCCTCATGCTGCACCATCACACTTTCCCCCTCACAGATCCCACTGCCTCATGCTGCACCATCACACTTTCCCCCTCACACATCCCACTGCCTCTTGCTGCACCAACACATTTTCCTCCTCACAGATCCCACTGCCTCATGCTGCACCATCACACTTCCCCCTCACAGATCAAAATGGTTCATGCTGCACCATCACACTTTCCCCCTTACAGATCCCACTGCCTCATGCTGAACCATCACACTTTCCCCTCACAGATCCCACTGCCTCATGCTGCACCATCACACTTTCCCCTCACAGATCCCACAGCCTCATGCTGCACCATCACACTTTACCCCTCACAGATCCCACTGCCTCATGCTGCACATCACACTTTCCCCGTCACAGATCACACTGCCTCATGCTGCACCATCACAATATCCCCCTCACAGATCCCACTGCCTCATGCTGCACAATCATATTTTCCCCCTCACAGATCCCACTGCCTCATTCTGCACCATCATACTTTCCTTTCACAGTTCCCACTGCCTCATACTGCACCATCACATTTTCCTCCTCACACGTCCCACTGCCTCATGCTGCACCATCACATTTTCCCCCTCACACATCCCACTGCCTCATGCTGCACCATCACACTTTCCTCTCACAGATCCCACTTCCTCAGTCTGCACCATCACATTTTCCCCCTCAACAGGTCCCGCTGCCTCATGCTGCACCATCAAATTTTCCACCTCAACAGATTCCACTACCTCATGCTGCACCATCTCACTTTCCCCTTCACAGATCCCAGTGCCTCATGCTGCACCATCACACTTTCCCCTCACATATCTCAATGCCTCATGCTGCACCATCACACTTTCCCCCTCACAGATCCCACTACCTCATGCTGCACCATCACACTTTCCCCCTCACACATCCCACTGCCTCATGCAGCACCATCACACTTTCCCCCACAGAGAACCCACTGCCTCATGCTGCACCATCCCACTTTGTCCCACACAGATCCCACTGCCTCATGCTGCAACATCACACTTTCCCCCTCACAGATCCCACTGCCTCATGCTGCACCATCACACTTTCCCCTCACAGATCCCAAAGCCTCATGCTGCACCATCACATATTCCCCCTCAACCGATCCCACTGCCTCATGCTGCACCATCACACTTTCCCCCTCACATATCCCACTGCCTCATGCTGCAGCATCACATTTTCCCCCTCAGAGATCCCACTGCCTCATGCTGCACAATCACATTTTCCCTCTCACAGATCCCACTGCCTCATGCTGCACCATCACACTTTCCCCCTCACAGATCCCACTGCCTCATACTGCACCATCACATTTTTCACTTCACAGATCCCACCGCCTCATGCTGCACCATCACACTTTCCTCCTCACAGATCCCGCTGCCTAATTCTGCACCTTCACACTTTCCTTCTCTCAGATCCCACTGCCTCATGCTGCACCATCACACTTATCCCCCCCTCACAGATCCCAATGCCTCATGCTGCACCATCACACTTCCCCCTTCACACATCCCACTGTCTCATGCTGCAACATCACACTTTCCACCTCACAGATCCCACTGCCTCATGCTGCACCATCACACTTTCCACCTCACAGATCCCGCTACCTCATGCTGCACCATCACTCTTTCATCCTCACAGATCCCACTGCCTCATGCTGCACCATCACACTTTCCACCTCACAGATCCCGCTGCCTCATGCCGCACCATCACACATTCCTCCTCACACATCCCACTGCCTCATGCTGCACCATCACACTTTCCCCTCACAGATCCCACTGCCTCAGTCTGCACCATCACATTTTCCCCCTCAACAGGTCCCGCTGCCTCATGCTGCACCATCAAATTTTCCACCTCAACAGATTCCACTGCCTCATGCTGCACCATCTCACTTTCCCCTTCACAGATCCCAGTGCCTCATGCTGCACCATCACACTTTCTCCTCACATATCTCAATGCCTCATGCTGCACCATCACACTTTCCCCCTCACAGATCCCACTACCTCATGCTGCACCATCACACTTTCCCCCTCACACATCCCACTGCCTCATGCTGCACCATCACACTTTCCCCCACAGAGAACCCACTGCCTCATGCTGCACCATCCCACTTTGTCCCACACAGATCCAACTGCCTCATGCTGCAACATCACACTTTCCCCCTCACAGATCCCACTGCCTCATGCTGCACCATCACACTTTCCACCTCACAGATCCCGCTACCTCATGCTGCACCATCACTCTTTCATCCTCACAGATCCCACTGCCTCATGCTGCACCATCACACTTTCCACCTCACAGATCCCGCTGCCTCATGCTGCACCATCACACATTCCTCCTCACACATCCCACTGCCTCATGCTGCACCATCACACTTTCCCCTCACAGATCCCACTGCCTCAGTCTGCACCATCACATTTTCCCCCTCAACAGGTCCCGCTGCCTCATGCTGCACCATCAAATTTTCTACCTCAACAGATTCCACTGCCTCATGCTGCACCATCTCACTTTCCCCTTCACAGATCCCACTGCCTCATGCTGCACCATCACACTTTCCCCTCACATATCTCAATGCCTCATGCTGCACCATCACACTTTCCCCCTCACAGATCCCACTACCTCATGCTGCACCATCACACTTTCCCCCTCACACATCCCACTGCCTCATGCTGCACCATCACACTTTCCCCCACAGAGAACCCACTGCCTCATGCTGCACCATCCCACTTTGTCCCACACAGATCCCACTGCCTCATGCTGCAACATCACACTTTCCCCCTCACAGATCCCACTGCCTCTTTCTGCACCATCACACTTTCCCCTCACAGATCCCAAAGCCTCATGCTGCACCATCACATATTCCCCCTCAACCGATCCCACTGCCTCATGCTGCACCATCACACTTCACATATCCCACTGCCTCATGCTGCACCATCACATTTTCCCCCTCACAGATCCCACTGCCTCATGCAGCACAATCACATTTTCCCTCTCACAGATCCCACTGCCTCATGCTGCACCATCACACTTTCCCCCTCACAGATCCCAAAGCCTCATACTGCACCATCACACTTTCCACTTCACAGATCCCACTGCCTCATGATGCACCATCACACTTTCCTCCTCACAGATCCCGCTGCCTAATTCTGCACCTTCACACTTTCCTCCTCTCAGATCCCACTGCCTCATGCTGCACCATCACACTTATCCCCCCCTCACAGATCCCACTACCTCATGCTGCACCATCACACTTCCCCCTTCACACATCCCACTGTCTCATGCTGCAACATCACACTTTCCACCTCACAGATCCCACTGCCTCATGCTGCACCATCACACTTTCCACCTCACAGATCCCGCTACCTCATGCTGCACCATCACTCTTTCATCCTCACAGATCCCACTGCCTCATGCTGCACCATCACACTTTCCACCTCACAGATCTCGATGCCACATGCTGCACCATCACACATTCCTCCTCACACATCCCACTGCCTCATGCTGCACCATCACACTTTCCCCTCACAGATCCCACTGCCTCAGTCTGCACCATCACATTTTCCCCCTCAACAGATCCCGCTGCCTCATGCTGCACCATCACATTTTCCACCTCAACAGATTCCACTGCCTCATGCTGCACCATCTCACTTTCCCCTTCACAGATCCCACTGCCTCATGCTGCACCATCACACTTTCCCCTCACACATCCCACTGCCTCATGCTGTACCATCACACTTTCCCACTCACAAATCCCACTGCCTCATGCTGCACCATCACACTTTCCCCCTCACACATCCCACTGCCTCATGCTGCACCATCACATTTCCCTTTAAACAGATCCCACTGCCTCATGCTGCACCATCACACTTTCCCCCTCACAGATCCCACTGCCTCATGCTGCACCATCACACTTTCCCCCTCACACATCCCACTGCCTCATGCTGCACCATCACATTTCCCTTTAAACAGATCCCACTGCCTCAGTCTGCACCATCACATTTTCCCCCTCAACAGGTCCCGCTGCCTCATGCTGCACCATCAAATTTTCCACCTCAACAGATTCCACTACCTCATGCTGCACCATCTCACTTTCCCCTTCACAGATCCCACTGCCTCATGCTGCACCATCACACTTTCCCCTCACATATCTCAATGCCTCATGCTGCACCATCACACTTTCCCCCTCACAGATCCCACTACCTCATGCTGCACCATCAGACTTTCCCCCTCACACATCCCACTGCCTCATGCTGCACCATCACAATTTCCCCCACAGAGAACCCACTGCCTCATGCTGCACCATCCCACTTTGTCCCACACAGATCCCACTGCCTCATGCTGCAACATCACACTTTCCCCCTCACAGATCCCACTGCCTCATGCTGCACCATCACACTTTCCCCTCACAGATCCCAAAGCCTCATGCTGCACCATCACATATTCCCCCTCAACCGATCCCACTGCCTCATGCTGCACCATCACACTTTCCCCCTCACATATCCCACTGCCTCATGCTGCACCATCACATTTTCCCCCTCACAGATCCCACTGCCTCATGCAGCACAATCACATTTTCCCTCTCACAGATCCCACTGCCTCATGCTGCACCATCACACTTTCCCCCTCACAGATCCCAAAGCCTCATACTGCACCATCACACTTTCCACTTCACAGATCCCACTGCCTCATGCTGCACCATCACACTTTCCTCCTCACAGATCCCGCTGCCTAATTCTGCACCTTCACACTTTCCTCCTCTCAGATCTCACTGCCTCATGCTGCACCATCACACTTATCCCCCCCTCACAGATCCCACTACCTCATGCTGCACCATCACACTTCCCCCTTCACACATCCCACTGTCTCATGCTGCAACATCACACTTTCCACCTCACAGATCCCACTGCCTCATGCTGCACCATCACACTTTCCACCTCACAGATCCCGCTGCCTCATGCTGCACCATCACACATTCCTCCTCACACATCCCACTGCCTCATGCTGCACCATCACACTTTCCCCTCACAGATCCCACTGCCTCAGTCTGCACCATCACATTTTCCCCCTCAACAGATCCCGCTGCCTCATGCTGCACCATCACATTTTCCACCTCAACAGATTCCACTGCCTCATGCTGCACCATCTCACTTTCCCCTTCACAGATCCCACTGCCTCATGCTGCACCATCACACTTTCCCCTCACACATCCCACTGCCTCATGCTGTACCATCACACTTTCCCACTCACATATCCCACTGCCTCATGCTGCACCATCACACTTTCCCCCTCACAGATCCCACTGCCTCATGCTGCACCATCACACTTTCCCCCTCACACATCCCACTGCCTCATGCTGCACCATCACATTTCCCTTTAAACAGATTCCACTGCCTCAGTCTGCACCATCACATTTTCCCCCTCACAGATCCCACTGCCTCATGCTGCACAATCATATTTTCCCCCTCACAGATCCCACTGCCTCATTCTGCACCATCATACTTTCCTTTCACAGTTCCCACTGCATCATACTGCACCATCACATTTTCCTCCTCACACGTCCCACTGCCTCATGCTGCACCATCACATTTTCCCCCTCACACATCCCACTGCCTCATGCTGCACCATCACACTTTCCTCTCACAGATCCCACTGCCTCAGTCTGCACCATCACATTTTCCCCCTCAACAGGTCCCGCTGCCTCATGCTGCACCATCAAATTTTCCACCTCAACAGATTCCACTGCCTCATGCTGCACCATCTCACTTTCCCCTTCACAGATCCCACTGCCTCATGCTGCACCATCACACTTTCCCCTCACATATCTCAATGCCTCATGCTGCACCATCACACTTTCCCCCTCACAGATCCCACTACCTCATGCTGCACCATCACACTTTCCCCCTCACACATCCCACTGCCTCATGCTGCACCATCACACTTTCCCCCACAGAGAACCCACTGCCTCATGCTGCACCATCCCACTTTGTCCCACACAGATCCCACTGCCTCATGCTGCAACATCACACTTTCCCCCTCACAGATCCCACTGCCTCTTTCTGCACCATCACACTTTCCCCTCACAGATCCCAAAGCCTCATGCTGCACCATCACATATTCCCCCTCAACCGATCCCACTGCCTCATGCTGCACCATCACACTTTCCCCCTCACATATCCCACTGCCTCATGCTGCACCATCACATTTTCCCCCTCACAGATCCCACTGCCTCATGCAGCACAATCACATTTTCCCTCTCACAGATCCCACTGCCTCATGCTGCACCATCACACTTTCCCCCTCACAGATCCCAAAGCCTCATACTGCACCATCACACTTTCCACTTCACAGATCCCACTGCCTCATGCTGCACCATCACACTTTCCTCCTCACAGATCCCGCTGCCTAATTCTGCACCTTCACACTTTCCTCCTCTCAGATCCCACTGCCTCATGCTGCACCATCACACTTATCCCCCCCTCACAGATCCCACTACCTCATGCTGCACCATCACACTTCCCCCTTCACACATCCCACTGTCTCATGCTGCAACATCACACTTTCCACCTCACAGATCCCACTGCCTCATGCTGCACCATCACACTTTCCACCTCACAGATCCTGCTACCTCATGCTGCACCATCACTCTTTCATCCTCACAGATCCCACTGCCTCATGCTGCACCATCACACTTTCCACCTCACAGATCCCGCTGCCTCATGCTGCACCATCACACATTCCTCCTCACACATCCCACTGCCTCATGCTGCACCATCACACTTTCCCCTCACAGATCCCACTGCCTCAGTCTGCACCATCACATTTTCCCCCTCAACAGATCCCGCTGCCTCATGCTGCACCATCACATTATCCACCTCAACAGATTCCACTGCCTCATGCTGCACCATCTCACTTTCCCCTTCACAGATCCCACTGCCTCATGCTGCACCATCACACTTTCCCCTCACACATCCCACTGCCTCATGCTGTACCATCACACTTTCCCACTCACATATCCCACTGCCTCATGCTGCACCATCACACTTTCCCCCTCACACATCCCACTGCCTCAAGCTGCACCATCACATTTCCCTTTAAACAGATCCCACTGCCTCATGCTGCACCATCACACTTTCCCCCTCACAGATCCCACTGCCTCATGCTGCACCATCACACTTTCCCCCTCACACATCCCACTGCCTCATGCTGCACCATCACATTTCCCTTTAAACAGATCCCACTGCCTCAGTCTGCACCATCACATTTTCCCCCTCAACAGGTCCCGCTGCCTCATGCTGCACCATCAAATTTTCCACCTCAACAGATTCCACTGCCTCATGCTGCACCATCTCACTTTCCCCTTCACAGATCCCACTGCCTCATGCTGCACCATCACACTTTCCCCTCACATATCTCAATGCCTCATGCTGCACCATCACACTTTCCCCCTCACAGATCCCACTACCTCATGCTGCACCATCACACTTTCCCCCTCACACATCCCACTGCCTCATGCTGCACCATCACACTTTCCCCGACAGAGAACCCACTGCCTCATGCTGCACCATCCCACTTTGTCCCACACAGATCCCACTGCCTCATGCTGCAACATCACACTTTCCCCCTCACAGATCCCACTGCCTCATGCTGCACCATCACACTTTCCCCTCACAGATCCCAAAGCCTCATGCTGCACCATCACATATTCCCCCTCAACCGATCCCACTGCCTCATGCTGCACCATCACACTTTCCCCCTCACATATCCCACTGCCTCATGCTGCACCATCACATTTTCCCCCTCACAGATCCCACTGCCTCATGCAGCACAATCACATTTTCCCTCTCACAGATCCCACTGCCTCATGCTGCACCATCACACTTTCCCCCTCACAGATCCCACTGCCTCATACTGCACCATCACACTTTCCACTTCACAGATCCCACTGCCTCATGCTGCACCATCACACTTTCCTCCTCACAGATCCCGCTGCCTAATTCTGCACCTTCACACTTTCCTCCTCTCAGATCCCACTGCCTCATGCTGCACCATCACACTTATCCCCCCTCACAGATCCCACTGCCTCATGCTGCACCATCACACTTCCCGCTTCACACATCCCACTGTCTCATGCTGCAACATCACACTTTCCACCTCACAGATCCCACTGCCTCATGCTGCACCATCACACTTTCCACCTCACAGATCCCGCTACCTTATGCTGCACCATCACTCTTTCATCCTCACAGATCCCACTGCCTCATGCTGCACCATCACACTTTCCACCTCACAGATCCCGCTGCCTCATGCTGCACCATCACACATTCCTCCTCACACATCCCACTGCCTCATGCTGCACCATCACACTTTCCCCTCACAGATCCCACTGCCTCAGTCTGCACCATCACATTTTCCCCCTCAACAGATCCCGCTGCCTCATGCTGCACCATCACATTTTCCACCTCAACAGATTCCACTGCCTCATGCTGCACCATCTCACTTTCCCCTTCACAGATCCCACTGCCTCATGCTGCACCATCACACTTTCCCCTCACACATCCCACTGCCTCATGCTGTACCATCACACTTTCCCACTCACATATCCCACTGCCTCATGCTGCACCATCACACTTTCCCCCTCACACATCCCACTGCCTCATGCTACACCATCACATTTCCCTTTAAACAGATCCCACTGCCTCATGCTGCACCATCACACTTTCCCCCTCACAGATCCCACTGCCTCATGCTGCACCATCACACTTTCCCCCTCACACATCCCACTGCCTCATGCTGCACCATCACACTTTCCCACTCACAGATCCCACTGCCTCATGCTGCACCATCACACTTTCCCCTCACAGATCCCAATGGTACATGCTGCACCATCACACTTTCCCCCTTACAGATCCCACTGCCTCATGCTGAACCATCACACATTCCCCTCACAGATCCCACTGCCTCATACTGCACCATCACACTTTCCCCTCACACATCCCACTGCCTCATGCTGCACCATCACACTTTCCCCCTCACACATCCTACTGCCTCATGCTGCACCATCAAACTTTCCCCCTCACAGATCCCACAGCCTCATGCTGCACCATCACACTTTACCCCTCACAGATCCCACTGCCTCATGCTGCACCATCACACTTTCCCCGTCACAGATCACACTGCCTTATGCTGCACCATCACATTTTCCCCCTCACAGATCCCTCTGCCTCATGCTGCACAATCATATTTTCCCCCTCACAGATCCCTCTGCCTCATGCTGCACCATCACACTTTCCCCCTCACAGATCCCACTGCCTCATACTGCACCATCACACTTTCCACTTCACAGATCCCACTGCCTCATGCTGCACCATCACTCTTTCCTCGTCACAGATCCCGCTGCCTAATTCTGCACCTTCACACTATCCTACTCTCAGATCCCACTGCCTCATGCTGCACCATCACACTTATCCCCCCCTCACAGATCCCACTGCCTCATGCTGCACCATCACACTTCCCCCTTCACACATCCCACTGTCTCATGCTGCAACATCACACTTTCCACCTCACAGATCCCACTGCCTCATGCTGCACCATCACACTTTCCACCTCACAGATCCCGCTACCTTATGCTGCACCATCACTCTTTCATCCTCACAGATCCCACTGCCTCATGCTGCACCATCACACTTTCCACCTCACAGATCCCGCTGCCTCATGCTGCACCATCACACATTCCTCCTCACACATCCCACTGCCTCATGCTGCACCATCACACTTTCCCCTCACAGATCCCACTGCCTCAGTCTGCACCATCACATTTTCCCCCTCAACAGATCCCGCTGCCTCATGCTGCACCATCACATTTTCCACCTCAACAGATTCCACTGCCTCATGCTGCACCATCTCACTTTCCCCTTCACAGATCCCACTGCCTCCTGCTGCACCATCACACTTTCCCCTCACACATCCCACTGCCTCATGCTGTACCATCACACTTTCCCCCTCACATATCCCACTGCCTCATGCTGCACCATCACACTTTCCCCCTCACACATCCCACTGCCTCATGCTGCACCATCACATTTCCCTTTAAACAGATCCCACTGCCTCATGCTGCACCATCACACTTTCCCCCTCACAGATCCCACTGCCTCATGCTGCACCATCACACTTTCCCCCTCACACATCCCACTGCCTCATGCTGCACCATCACACTTTCCCCCTCACAGATCCCACTACCTCATGCTGCACCATCACACTTCCCCCTCACAGATCCCAATGGTTCATGCTGCACCATCACACTTTCCCGCCTTACAGATCCCACTGCCTGATGCTGAACAATCACACTTTCCCCTCACAGATCCCACTGCCTCATGCTGCACCATCACACTTGCCCCCTCACACATCCCACTGCCTCATGCTGCACCATCACACATTCCCCCTCACACATCCCACTGCCTCATGCTGCACCATCACACTTTCCCCTCACAGATCCCAATGCCTCATGGTGTACCATCACACTTTACCCCTCACAGATCCCACTGCCTCATTCTGCACCATCATACTTTCCTTTCACAGTTCCCACTGCCTCATACTGCACCATCACATTTTCCTCCTCACACGTCCCACTGCCTCATGCTGCACCATCACACTTTCCCCCTCACACATCCCACTGCCTCATGCTGCACCATCACACTTTCCTCTCACAGATCCCACTGCCTCAGTCTGCACCATCACATTTTCCCCCTCAACAGGTCCCGCTGACTCATGCTGCACCATCAAATTTTCCACCTCAACAGATTCCACTGCCTCATGCTGCACCATCTCACTTTCCCCTTCACAGATCCCACTGCCTCATGCTGCACCATCACACTTTCCCCTCACATATCTCAATGCCTCATGCTGCACCATCACACTTCCCCCCTCACAGATCCCACTACCTCATGCTGCACCATCACACTTTCCCCCTCACACATCCCACTGCCTCATGCTGCACCATCACACTTTCCCCCACAGAGAACCCACTGCCTCATGCTGCACCATCCCACTTTGTCCCACACAGATCCCACTGCCTCATGCAGCAACATCACACTTTCCCACTCACAGATCCCACTGCCTCATGCTGCACCATCACACTTTCCCCTCACATATCCCAAAGCCTCATGCTGCACCATCACATATTCCCCCTCAACCGATCCCACTGCCTCATGCTGCACCATCACACTTTCCCCCTCACATATCCCACTGCCTCATGCTGCACCATCACATTTTCTCCCTCACAGATCCCACTGCCTCATGCTGCACAATCACATTTTCCCTCTCACAGATCCCACTGCCTCATGCTGCACCATCACACTTTCCTGCTCACACATCCCACTGCCTCATGGTGCACCATCACACTTTACCCCTCACATATCCCGCTGCCTCATGCTGCACCACCACACTTTCCCTTCTCAGATCCCACTGCCTCATGCTGCACTATCACACTTTACCCCTCACAGATCCCACTGCCTCGTGCTGCACCATCACATTTTCCCCCTCACACATCCCACTGCCTCATGCTGCACCATCACACTTTCCCCCTCACAGATCCCACTGCCTCATGCTGCACCTTCACACTTTCCCCTCACAGATCCCAATGCCTCATGCTGCACCATCACACTTTCCCCCTCACACATCCCACTGCCTCATTCTGCACCATCACACTTTCCCCTCACAGATCCCACTGCCTCAGTCTGCACCATCACATTTTCCCCTTTAAAAGATCCCGCTGCCTCATGCTGCACCATCACACTTTCCCCCTCACACATCCCACAGCCTCATGCTGCACCAACACACTTTCCCCCTCACACATCCCACTGCCTCATGCTGCACCATCACATATTCCCCGTCACAGATCACACTGCCTCATGCTGCACCATCACATTTTCTCCCTCACAGATCCCACAGCCTCATGCTGCACAATCATATTTTCCCCCTCACAGATCCCACTGCCTCATGCTGCACCATCACACTTTCCCCCTCACAGATCCCAATGCCTCATGCTACATCATCACACTTTCCCCCTTACTGATCCCACTGCCTCATGCTGCACCATCACACTTTCCCCTCATAGATCCCAATGCCTCATGCTGCACCATCATACGTTCCACCTCACAGATCCCACTGCCTTATGCTGCACCATCACACTTTCCCCTCACACTTCCCACTGCCTCATGCTGCATCATCACACTTTCCCCCTTACAGATCCCACTGCTTCATGCTGCACCATCACACTTTCCTCCTCACAGATCTCACTGCCTCATGCTGCACCATCACACTTTCCCCCTCAACTGATCCCACTGCCTCATGCTGCACCATCACACTTTCCCCCTCACAGATCCCACTGCCTCATGCTGCATCACCACACTTTCCCCCTTACAGATCCCACTGCTTCATGCTGCACCATCACACTTTCCTCCTCACAGATCCCACTGCCTCATGCTGCACCATCACACTTTCCCCCTCACAGATCCCACTGCCTCATGCTGCACCATCACAAATTCCCCCTCAAACATGCCACTGCCTCATGCTGCACCATCACACATTCCCCCTCACACATCCCACTGCCTCATGCTGCACCATCACAATTTCCCCTCACAGATCCCAATTCCTCCTGTTGCACCATCACACTTTACCCCTCACAGATCCCACTGCCTCATGCTGCACCATCACACTTTACCCCTCACAGATCCCACTGCCTCATGCTGCACAATCACATTTAACTTCTCACAGATCCCACTGCCTCATGCTGCACCATCACACTTGCCCCCTCACACATCCCACTGCCTCATGCTGCACCATCACACTTTCCCCCTCACAGATCCCACTGCCTCATACTGCACCATCACACTTTCCTCCTCACAGATCCCGCTACCTAATTCTGCACCTTCACACTTTCCTCCTCTCAGATCACACTGCATCATGCTGCACCATCACACTTCCCCCCTCACAGATCCCACTGCCTCATGCTGCACCATCACACTTCCCCCTTCACACATCCCACTGTCTCATGCTGCAACATCACACTTTCCACCTCACAGATCCCACTGCCTCATGCTGCACCATCACACTTTCCTCCTCACAGATCCCGCTCCCTCATGCTGCACCATCACTCTTTCATCCTCACAGATCCCACTGCCTCATGCTGCACCATCACACTTTCCTCCTCACAGATCCCGCTCCCTCATGCTGCACCATCACTCTTTCATCCTCACAGATCCCACTGCCTCATACTGCTCCATCACACTTTTCACTTCACAGATCCCACTGCCTCATGCTGCACCATCACACTTTCCTCCTCACAGATCCCGCTGCCTAATTCTGCACCTTCACACTTTCCTTCTCTCAGATCCCACTGCCTCATGCTGCACCATCACACTTTCCACCTCACAGATCCCGCTGCCTCATGCTGCACCATCACACATTCCTCCTCACACATCCCACTGCCTCATGCTGCACCATCACACTTTCCCCTCACAGATCCCACTGCCTCAGTCTGCACCATCACATTTTCCCCCTCAACAGATCCCGCTGCCTCATGCTGCACCATCACATTTTCCACCTCAACAGATTCCACTGCCTCATGCTGCACCATCTCACTTTCCCCTTCACAGATCCCACTGCCTCATGCTGCACCATCACACTTTCCCCTCACACATCCCACTGCCTCATGCTGTACCATCACACTTTCCCCCTCACATATCCCACTGCCTCATGCTGCACCATCACACTTTCCCCCTCACACATCCCACTGCCTCATGCTGCACCATCACATTTCCCTTTAAACAGATCCCACTGCCTCATGCTGCACCATCACACTTTCCCCCTCACAGATCCCACTGCCTCATGCTGCACCATCACACTTTCCCCCTCACACATCCCACTGCCTCATGCTGCACCATCACACTTTCCCCCTCACAGATCCCACTGCCTCATGCTGCACCATCACACTTCCCCCTCACAGATCCCAATGGTTCATGCTGCACCATCACACTTTCCCCCTTACAGATCCCACTGCCTGATGCTGAACCATCACACTTTCCCCTCACAGATCCCACTGCCTCATGCTGCACCATCACACATTCCCCCTCACATATCCCACTGCCTCATGCTGCACCATCACACTTTCCCCTCACAGATCCCAATGCCTCATGGTGCACCATCACACTTTACCCCTCACAGATCCCACTGCCTCATTCTGCACCATCATACTTTCCATTCACAGTTCCCACTGCCTCATACTGCACCATCACATTTTCCTCCTCACACGTCCCACTGCCTCATGCTGCACCATCACACTTTCCCCCTCACACATCCCACTGCCTCATGCTGCACCATCACACTTTCCTCTCACAGATCCCACTGCCTCAGTCTGCACCATCACATTTTCCCCCTCAACAGGTCCCGCTGACTCATGCTGCACCATCAATTTTCCACCTCAACAGATTCCACTGCCTCATGCTGCACCATCTCACTTTCCCCTTCACAGATCCCACTGCCTCATGCTGCACCATCACACTTTCCCCTCACATATCTCAATGCCTCATGCTGCACCATCACACTTTCCCCCTCACAGATCCCACTACCTCATGCTGCACCATCACACTTTCCCCCTCACACATCCCACTGCCTCATGCTGCACCATCACACTTTCCCCCACAGAGAACCCACTGCCTCATGCTGCACCATCCCACTTTGTCCCACACAGATCCCACTGCCTCATGCTGCAACATCACACTTTCCCACTCACAGATCCCACTGCCTCATGCTGCACCATCACACTTTCCCCTCACAGATCCCAAAGCCTCATGCTGCACCATCACATATTCCCCCTCAACCGATCCCACTGCCTCATGCTGCACCATCACACTTTCCCCCTCACATATCCCACTGCCTCATGCTGCAACATCACATTTTCTCCCTCACAGTTCCCACTGCCTCATGCTGCACAATCACATTTTCCCTCTCACAGATCCCACTGCCTCATGCTGCACCATCACACTTTCCCGCTCACACATCCCACTGCCTCATGGTGCACCATCACACTTTACCCCTCACATATCCCGCTGCCTCATGCTGCACCACCACACTTTCCCTTCTCAGATCCCACTGCCTCATGCTGCACTATCACACTTTACCTCTCACAGATCCCACTGCCTCGTGCTGCACCATCACATTTCCCCCTCACACATCCCACTGCCTCATGCTGCACCATCACACTTTCCCCCTCACAGATCCCACTGCCTCATGCTGCACCTTCACACTTTCCCCTCACAGATCCCAATGCCTCATGCTGCACCATCACACTTTCCCCCTCACACATCCCACTGCCTCATTCTGCACCATCACACTTTCCCCTCACAGATCCCACTGCCTCAGTCTGCACCATCACATTTTCCCCTTTAACAGATCCCGCTGCCTCATGCTGCACCATCACACTTTCCCCCTCACACATCCCACAGCCTCATGCTGCACCAACACACTTTCCCCCTCACACATCCCACTGCCTCATGCTGCACCATCACATATTCCCCGTCACAGATCACACTGCCTCATGCTGCACCATCACATTTTCTCCCTCACAGATCCCACTGCCTCATGCTGCACAATCATATTTTCCCCCTCACAGATCCCACTGCCTCATGCTGCACCATCACACTTTCCCCCTCACAGATCCCACTGCCTCATGCTACATCATCACACTTTCCCCCTTACTGATCCCACTGCCTCATGCTGCACCATCACACTTTCCCCTCACAGATCCCAATGCCTCATGCTGCACCATCATACGTTCCCCCTCACAGATCCCACTGCCTTATGCTGCACCATCACACTTTCCCCTCACACTTCCCACTGCCTCATGCTGCATCATCACACTTTCCCCCTTACAGATCCCACTGCTTCATGCTGCACCATCACACTTTCCTCCTCACAGATCTCACTGCCTCATGCTGCACCATCACACTTTCCCCCTCAACTGATCCCACTGCCTCATGCTGCACCATCACACTTTCCCCCTCACAGATCCCACTGCCTCATGCTGCATCACCACACTTTCCCCCTTACAGATCCCACTGCTTCATGCTGCACCATCACACTTTCCTCCTCACAGATCCCACTGCCTCATGCTGCACCATTACACTTTCCCCCTCACAGATCCCACTGCCTCATGCTGCACCATCACACATTCCCCCTCAAACATGCCACTGCCTCATGCTGCACCATCACACATTCCCCCTCACACATCCCACGGCCTCATGCTGCACCATCACAATTTCCCCTCACAGATCCCAATTCCTCCTGTTGCACCATCACACTTTACCCCTCACAGATCCCACTGCCTCATGCTGCACCATCACACTTTACCCCTCACAGATCCCACTGCCTCATGCTGCACAATCACATTTAACTTCTCACAGATCCCACTGCCTCATGCTGCACCATCACACTTGCCCCCTCACACATCCCACTGCCTCATGCTGCACCATCACACTTTCCCCCTCACAGATCCCACTGCCTCATACTGCACCATCACACTTTCCTCCTCACAGATCCCGCTGCCTAATTCTGCACCTTCACACTTTCCTCCTCTCAGATCCCACTGCCTCATGCTGCACCATCACACTTTCCCCCTCACAGATCCCACTGCCTCATGCTGCACCATCACACTTCCCCCTTCACACATCCCACTGTCTCATGCTGCAACATCACACTTTCCACCTCACAGATCCCACTGCCTCATGCTGCACCATCACACTTTCCTCCTCACAGATCCCGCTCCCTCATGCTGCACCATCACTCTTTCATCCTCACAGATCCCACTGCCTCATGCTGCACCATCACACTTTCCTCCTCACAGATCCCGCTCCCTCATGCTGCACCATCACTCTTTCATCCTCACAGATCCCACTGCCTCATACTGCACCATCACACTTTTCACTTCACAGATCCCACTGCCTCATGCTGCACCATCACACTTTCCTCCTCACAGATCCCGCTGCCTAATTCTGCACCTTCACACTTTCCTTCTCTCAGATCCCACTGCCTCATGCTGCACCATCACACTTATCCCTCCTTCAAAGATCCCACTGCCTCATGCTGCACCATCACACTTCCCCCTTCACACATCCCACTGTCTCATGCTGCAACATCACACTTTCCACCTCACAGATCCCACTGCCTCATGCTGCACCATCACACTTTCCACCTCACAGATCCCGCTACCTCATGCTGCACCATCACTCTTTCATCCTCACAGATCCCACTGCCTCATGCTGCACCATCACACTTTCAACCTCACAGATCCCGCTGCCTCATGCTGCACCATCACACATTCCTCCTCACACATCCCACTGCCTCATGCTGCACCATCACACTTTCCCCTCACAGATCCCACTACCTCAGTCTGCACCATCACATTTTCCCCCTCAACAGATCCCGCTGCCTCATGCTGCACCATCACATTTTCCACCTCAACAGATTCCACTGCCTCATACTGCACCATCTCACTTTCCCCTTCACAGATCCCACTGCCTCATGCTGCACCATCACACTTTCCCCTCACACATCCCACTGCCTCATGCTGTACCATCACACTTTCCCACTCACATATCCCACTGCCTCATGCTGCACCATCACACTTTCCCCCTCACACATCCCACTGCCTCATGCTGCACCATCACATTTCCCTTTAAACAGATCCCACTGCCTCATGCTGCACCATCACACTTTCCCCCTCACAGATCCCACTGCCTCATGCTGCACCATCACACTTTCCCCCTCACACATCCCACTGCCTCATGCTGCACCATCACACTTTCCCCCTCACAGATCCCACTGCCTCATGCGGCACCATCACACTTTCCCCTCACAGATCCCAATGGTTCATGCTGCACCATCACACTTTCCCCCTTACAGATCCCACTGCCTCATGCTGAACCATCACACTTTCCCCTCACAGATCCCACTGCCTCATACTGCACCATCACACTTTCCCCTCACACATCCCACTGCCTCATGCTGCACCATCACACTTTCCGCCTCACACATCCCACTGCCTCATGCTGCACCATCAAACTTTCCCCCTCACAGATCCCACAGCCTCATGCTGCACCATCACACTTTACCCCTCACAGATCCCACTGCCTCATGCTGCACCATCACACTTTCCCCGTCACAGATCACACTGCCTCATGCTGCACCATCACATTTTCCCCCTCACAGATCCCACTGCCTCATGCTGCACAATCATATTTTCCCCCTCACAGATCCCTCTGCCTCATGCTGCACCATCACACTTTCCCCCTCACAGATCCCACTGCCTCATACTGCACCATCACACTTTCCACTTCACAGATCCCACTGCCTCATGCTGCACCATCACTCTTTCCTCCTCACAGATCCCGCTGCTTAATTCTGCACCTTCACACTATCCTCCTCTCAGATCCCACTGCCTCATGCTGCACCATCACACTTATCCCCCCCTCACAGATCCCACTGCCTCATGCTGCACCATCACACTTCCCCCTTCACACATCCCACTGTCTCATGCTGCAACATCACACTTTCCACCTGACAGATCCCACTGCCTCATGCTGCACCATCACACTTTCCTCCTCACAGATCCCGCTACCTCATGCTGCACCATCACTCTTTCATCCTCACAGATCCCACTGCCTCATGCTGCACCATCACACTTTCCCCTCACAGATCCCACTGCCTCAGTCTGCACCATCACATTTTCCCACTCAACAGATCCCGCTGCCTCATGCTGCACCATCACATTTTCCACCTCAACAGATTCCACTGCCTCATGCTGCACCATCTCACTTTCCCCTTCACAGATCCTACTGCCTCATGCTGCACCATCACACTTTCCCCTCACACATCCCACTGCCTCATGCTGTACCATCACACTTTCCCCCTCACATATCCCACTGCCTCATGCTGCACCATCACACTTTCCCCCTCACACATCCCACTGCCTCATGCTGCACCATCACATTTCCCTTTAAACAGATCCCACTGCCTCATGCTGCACCATCACACTTTCCCCCTCACAGATCCCACTGCCTCATGCTGCACCATCACACTTCCCCCCTCACACATCCCACTGCCTCATGCTGCACCATCACACTTCCCCCCTCACAGATCCCACTGCCTCATGCTGCACCATCACACTTCCCCCTCACAGATCCCAATGGTTCATGCTGCACCATCACACTTTCCCCCTTACAGATCCCACTGCGTCATGCTGAACCATCACACTTTCCCCTCACAGATCCCACTGCCTCATGCTGCACCATCACACTTTCCCCTCACAGATCCCACTGCCTCATGCTGCACCATCACACTTGCCCCCTCACACATCCCACTGCCTCATGCTGCACCATCACACATTCCCCCTCACACATCCCACTGCCTCATGCTGCACCATCACACTTTCCCCTCACAGATCCCAATGCCTCATGGTGCACCATCACACTTTACCCCTCACAGATCCCACTGCCTCATTCTGCACCATCATACTTTCCTTTCACTGTTCCCACTGCCTCATACTGCACCATCACATTTTCCTCCTCACACGTCCCACTGCCTCATGCTGCACCATCACACTTTCCCCCTCACACATCCCACTGCCTCATGCTGCACCATCACACTTTCCTCTCACAGATCCCACTGCCTCAGTCTGCACCATCACATTTTCCCCCTCAACAGGTCCCGCTGACTCATGCTGCACCATCAAATTTTCCACCTCAACAGATTCCACTGCCTCATGCTGCACCATCTCACTTTCCCCTTCACAGATCCCACTGCCTCATGCTGCACCATCACACTTTCCCCTCACATATCTCAATGCCTCATGCTGCACCATCACACTTTCCCCCTCATAGATCCCACTACCTCATGCTGCACCATCACACTTTCCCCCTCACACATCCCACTGCCTCATGCTGCACCATCACACTTTCCCCCACAGAGAACCCACTGCCTCATGCTGCACCATCCCACTTTGTCCCACACAGATCCCACTGCCTCATGCTGCAACATCACACTTTCCCACTCACAGATCCCACTGCCTCATGCTGCACCATCACACTTTCCCCTCACAGATCCCAAAGCCTCATGCTGCACCATCACATATTCCCCCTCAACCGATCCCACTGCCTCATGCTGCACCATCACACTTTCCCCCTCACATATCCCACTGCCTCATGCTGCACCATCACATTTTCTCCCTCACAGATCCCACTGCCTCATGCTGCACAATCACATTTTCCCTCTCACAGATCCCACTGCCTCATGCTGCACCATCACACTTTCCCGCTCACACATCCCACTGCCTCATGGTGCACCATCACACTTTACCCCTCACATATCCCGCTGCCTCATGCTGCACCACCACACTTTCCCTTCTCAGATCCCACTGCCTCATGCTGCACTATCACACTTTACCCCTCACAGATCCCACTGCCTCGTGCTGCACCATCACATTTTCCCCCTCACACATCCCACTGCCTCATGCTGCACCATCACACTTTCCCCCTCACAGATCCCACTGCCTCATGCTGCACCTTCACACTTTCCCCTCACAGATCCCAATGCCTCATGCTGCACCATCACACTTTCCCCCTCACACATCCCACTGCCTCATTCTGTACCATCACACTTTCTCCTCACAGATCCCACTGCCTCAGTCTGCACCATCACATTTTCCCCTTTAACAGATCCCGCTGCCTCATGCTGCACCATCACACTTTCCCCCTCACACATCCCACAGCCTCATGCTGCACCAACACACTTTCCCCCTCACACATCCCACTGCCTCATGCTGCACCATCACATATTCCCCGTCACAGATCACACTGCCTCATGCTGCACCATCACATTTTCTCCCTCACAGATCCCACTGCCTCATGCTGCACAATCATATTTTCCCCCTCACAGATCCCACTGCCTCATGCTGCACCATCACACTTTCCCCCTCACAGATCCCACTGCCTCATGCTACATCATCACACTTTCCCCCTTACTGATCCCACTGCCTCATGCTGCACCATCACACTTTCCCCTCACAGATCCCAATGCCTCATGCTGCACCATCATACGTTCCCCCTCACAGATCCCACTGCCTTATGCTGCACCATCACACTTTCCCCTCACACTTCCCACTGCCTCATGCTGCATCATCACACTTTCCCCCTTACAGATCCCACTGCTTCATGCTGCACCATCACACTTTCCTCCTCACAGATCTCACTGCCTCATGCTGCACCATCACACTTTCCCCCTCAACTGATCCCACTGCCTCATGCTGCACCATCACACTTTCCCCCTCACAGATCCCACTGCCTCATGCTGCATCATCACACTTTCCCCCTTACAGATCCCACTGCTTCATGCTGCACCATCACACTTTCCTCCTCACAGATCCCACTGCCTCATGCTGCACCATCACACTTTCCCCCTCACAGATCCCACTGCCTCATGCTGCACCATCACACATTCCCCCTCAAACATGCCACTGCCTCATGCTGCACCATCACACATTTCCCCTCACACATCCCACTGCCTCATGCTGCACCATCACAATTTCCCCTCACAGATCCCAATTCCTCCTGTTGCACCATCACACTTTACCCCTCACAGATCCCACTGCCTCATGCTGCACCATCACACTTTACCCCTCACAGATCCCACTGCCTCATGCTGCACAATCACATTTAACTCCTCACAGATCACACTGCCTCATGCTGCACCATCACACTTGCCCCCTCACACATCCCACTGCCTCATGCTGCACCATCACACTTTCCCGCTCACAGATCCCACTGCCTCATACTGCACCATCACACTTTCCTCCTCACAGATCCCGCTGCCTAATTCTGCACCTTCACACTTTCCTCCTCTCAGATCCCACTGCCTCATGCTGCACCATCACACTTTCCCCCTCACAGATCCCACTGCCTCATGCTGCACCATCACACTTCCCCCTTCACACATCCCATTGTCTCATGCTGCAACATCACACTTTCCCCTCACAGATCCCACTGCCTCAGTCTGCACCATCACATTTTCCCCTTTAACAGATCCCGCTGCCTCATGCTGCACCATCACACTTTCCCCCTCACACATCCCACAGCCTCATGCTGCACCAACACACTTTCCCCCTCACACATCCCACTGCCTCATGCTGCACCATCACATATTCCCCGTCACAGATCACACTGCCTCATGCTGCACCATCACATTTTCTCCCTCACAGATCCCACTGCCTCATGCTGCACAATCATATTTTCCCCCTCACAGATCCCACTGCCTCATGCTGCACCATCACACTTTCCCCCTCACAGATCCCACTGCCTCATGCTACATCATCACACTTTCCCCCTTACTGATCCCACTGCCTCATGCTGCACCATCACACTTTCCCCTCACAGATCCCAATGCCTCATGCTGCACCATCATACGTTCCCCCTCACAGATCCCACTGCCTTATGCTGCACCTTCACACTTTCCTCCTCTCAGATCCCACTGCCTCATGCTGCACCATCACACTTTCCCCCTCACAGATCCCACTGCCTCATGCTGCACCATCACACTTCCCCCTTCACACATCCCACTGTCTCATGCTGCAACATCACACTTTCCACCTCACAGATCCCACTGCCTCATGCTGCACCATCACACTTTCCTCCTCACAGATCCCGCTCCCTCATGCTGCACCATCACTCTTTCATCCTCACAGATCCCACTGCCTCATGCTGCACCATCTCACTTTCCCCTTCACAGATCCCACTGCATCATGCTGCACCATCACACTTTCCCCTCACACATCCCACTGCCTCATGCTGTACCATCACACTTTCCCCCTCACATATCCCACTGCCTCATGCTGCACCATCACACTTTCCCCCTCACACATCCCACTGTCTCATGCTGCAACGTCACACTTTCCACCTCACAGATCCCACTTCCTCATGCTGCACCATCACACTTTCCTCCTCACAGATCCCGCTCCCTCATGCTGCACCATCACTCTTTCATCCTCACAGATCCCACTGCCTCATGCTGCACCATCTCACTTTCCCCTTCACAGATCCCACTGCATCATGCTGCACCATCACACTTTCCCCTCACACATCCCACTGCCTCATGCTGTACCATCACACTTTCCCCCTCACATATCCCACTGCCTCATGCTGCACCATCACACTTTCCCCCTCACACATCCCACTGCCTCATGCTGCACCATCACATTTCCTTTTAAACAGATCCCACTGCCTCATGCTGCACCATCACACTTTCCCCCTCACAGATCCCACTGCCTCATGCTGCACCATCACACTTTCCCCCTCACACATCCCACTGCCTCATGCTGCACCATCACACTTTCCCCCTCACAGATCCCACTGCCTCATGCTGCACCTTCACACTTTCCCCCTCTCAGATCCCACTGCCTCATGCTGCATCATCACACTTTCCCCTATACAGATCCCACTGCTTCATGCTGCACCATCACACTTTCCTCCTCACAGATCCCACTGCCTCATGCTGCACCATCACACTTTCCCCCTCACAGATCCCACTGCCTCATGCTGCACCATCACACTTTCCCCTCACAGATCACAATGCCTCATGCTGCACCATCACACTTTCCCCCTCACAGATCCCACTGCCTTATGCTGCACCATCACACTTTCCCCTCACACATCCCACTGCCTCATGCTGCACCTTCACACTTTCCCCCTCACAGATCCCACTGCCTCATGCTGCACCATCACACTTTACCCCTCACAGATCCCACTGCCTCATGCTGCACAATCACATTTTCCTCCTCACATATCCCACTGCCTCATGCTGCACCATCACACTTTCCCCCTCACACATCCCACTGCCTCATGCTGCACCATCACACTTTTCCCCCTCACACATCCCACAACCTCATGCTGCACCATCACACTTTCCCCTCACAGATCCCAATGCCTCATGCTGCACCATCACACCTTACCCGTCACAGATCCCACTGCCAATTGCTGCACCATCACACTTTCTGTTCACAGATCCCACTGCCTCATGCTGCACCATCACACTTTACCCATCACAGATCCCACTGCCTCATGCTGCACCATCACACTTTCCCCCTCACACATCCCACTGCCTCATTCTGCACCATCACACTTTCCCCTCACAGATCCCACTGCCTCAGTCTGCACAATCACATTTTCCCCTTCAACAGATCCCGCTGTCTCATGCTGTACCATCACACTTTCCCCCTCACACATCCCACTGCCTCATGCTGCACCATCACAATTTCCCCCTGACACATCCCACTGCCTCATGCTGCACCATCACATATTCCCCCTCAACTGATCCCACTGCCTCATGCTGCACCATCACACTTTCCCCGTCACAGATCACACTGCCTCATGCTGCACCATCACATTTTCCCCCTCACAGATCCCACTGCCTCATGCTGCACAATCATATTTTCCCCCTCACATATCCCACTGCCTCATGCTGCAGCATCACACTTTCCCCATCACATATCCCACTGCCTCATGCTGCACCATCACACTTTCCCCCTCACACATCCCACTGCCTCATGCTGCACCATCACACTTTCCCTTTAAACAGTTCCCTCTGCCTCATGCTGCACCATCACACTTTCCCCGTCACAGATCACACTGCCTCATGCTGCACCATCACATTTTCCCCCTCACAGATCCCACTGACTCATGCTGCACAATCATATTTTCCCCCTCACAGATCCCTCTGCCTCATGCTGCACCATCACACTTTCCCCCTCACAGATCCCACTGCCTCATACTGCACCATCACACTTTCAACTTCACAGATCCCACTGCCTCATGCTGCACCATCACTCTTTCCTCCTCACAGATCCCGCTGCCTAATTCTGCACCTTCACACTATCCTCCTCTCAGATCCCACTGCCTCATGCTGCACCATCACACTTATCCCCCCCTCACAGATCCCACTGCCTCATGCTGCACCATCACACTTCCCCCTTCACACATCCCACTGTCTCATGCTGCAACATCACACTTTCCACCTCACAGATCCCACTGCCTCATGCTGCACCATCACACTTTCCTCCTCACAGATCCCGCTACCTCATGCTGCACCATCACTCTTTCATCCTCACAGATCCCACTGCCTCATGCTGCACCATCACACTTTCCACATCACAGATCCCGCTGCCTCATGCTGCACCATCACACATTCCTCCTCACACATCCCACTGCCTCATGCTGCACCATCACACTTTCCCCTCACAGATCCCACTGCCTCATGCAGCACCATCACATTTTCCACCTCAACAGATTCCACTGCCTCATGCTGCACCATCTCACTTTCCCCTTCACAGATCCCACTGCCTCATGCTGCACAATCACACTTTCCCCTCACACATCCCACTGCCTCATGCTGTACGATCACACTTTCCCCGCACATATCCCACTGCCTCATGCTGCACCATCACACTTTCCCCCTCACACATCCCACTGCCTCATGCTGCACCATCACATTTCCCTTTAAACAGATCCCACTGCCTCATGCTGCACCATCACAGTTTCCCCCTCACAGATCCCACTGCCTCATGCTGCACCATCACACTTTCCCCCTCACACATCCCACTGCCTCATGCTGCACCATCACACTTTCCCCCTCACAGATCCCACTGCCTCATGCTGCACCATCACACTTCCCCCTCACAGATCCCAATGGTTCATGCTGCACCATCACAGTTTCCCCCTCACAGATCCCACTGCCTCATGCTGCACCATCACACTTTCCCCCTCACACATCCCACTGCCTCATGCTGCACCATCACACTTTCCCCCTCACAGATCCCACTGCCTCATGCTGCACCATCACACTTCCCCCTCACAGATCCCAATGGTTCATGCTGCACCATCACACTTTCCCCCTTACAGATCCCACTGCCTCATGCTGAACCATCACACTTTCCCCTCACAGATCCCACTGCCTCATGCTGCACCATCACACTTTCCCCTCACAGATCCCACTGCCTCATGCTGCACCATCACACTTGCCCCCTCACACATCCCACTGCCTCATGCTGCACCATCACACATTCCCCCTCACACATCCCACTGCCTCATGCTGCACCATCACACTTTCCCCTCACAGATCCCAATGCCTCATGGTGCACCATCACACTTTACCCCTCACAGATCCCACTGCCTCATTCTGCACCATCATGCTTTCCTTTCACAGTTCCCACTGCATCATACTGCACCATCACATTTTCCTCCTCACACGTCCCACTGCCTCATGCTGCACCATCACACTTTCCCCCTCACACATCCCACTGCCTCATGCTGCACCATCACACTTTCCTCTCACAGATCCCACTGCCTCAGTCTGCACCATCACATTTTCCCCCTCAACAGGTCCCGCTGCCTCAAGCTGCACCATCAAATTTTCCACCTCAACAGATTCCACTGCCTCATACTGCACCATCTCACTTTCCCCTTCACAGATCCCACTGCCTCATGCTGCACCATCACACTTTCCCCTCACATATCTCAATGCCTCATGCTGCACCATCACACTTTCCCCCTCACATATCCCTCTACCTCATGCTGCACCATCACACTTTCCCCCTCACACATCCCACGGCCTCATGCTGCACCATCACACTTTCCCCCACAGAACCCACTGCCTCATGCTGCACCATCCCACTTTGTCCCACACAGATCCCACTGCCTCATGCTGCACCATCACACTTTCCCCCTCACAGATCCCACTGCCTCATGCTGCACCATCACACTTCCCCCTCACAGATCCCAATGGTTCATGCTGCACCATCACACTTTCCCCCTTACAGATCCCACTGCCTCATGCTGAACCATCACACTTTCCCCTCACAGATCCCACTGCCTCATGCTGCACCATCACACTTTCCCCTCACACATCCCACTGCATCATGCTGCACCATCACACTTTCCCCCTCACACATCCCACTGCCTCATGCTGCACCATCAAACTTTCCCCCTCACAGATCCCACAGCCTCATGCTGCACCATCACACTTTACCCCTCACAGATCCCACTGCCTCATGCTGCACCATCACACTTTCCCCGTCACAGATCACACTGCCTCATGCTGCACCATCACAACATCCCCCTCACAGATCCCACTGCCTCATGCTGCACAATCATATTTTCCCCCTCACAGATCCCACTGCCTCATTCTGCACCATCATACTTTCCTTTCACAGTTCCCACTGCCTCATACTGCACCATCACATTTTCCTCCTCACACGTCCCACTGCCTCATGCTGCACCATCAAATTTTCCCCCTCACACATCCCACTGCCTCATGCTGCACCATCACACTTTCCTCTCACAGATCCCACTGCCTCAGTCTGCACCATCACATTTTCCCCCTCAACAGGTCCCGCTGCCTCATGCTGCACCATCAAATTTTCCACCTCAACAGATTCCACTGCCTCATGCTGCACCATCTCACTTTCCCCTTCACAGATCCCACTGCCTCATGCTGCACCATCACAATTTCCCCTCACATATCTCAATGCCTCATGCTGCACCATCACACTTTCCACCTCACAGATCCCACTACCTCATGCTGCACCATCACACTTTCCCCCTCACACATCCCACTGCCTCATGCTGCACCATCACACTTTCCCCCACAGAGAACCCACTGCCTCATGCTGCACCATCCCACTTTGTCCCACACAGATCCCACTGCCTCATGCTGCAACATCACACTTTCCCCCTCACAGATCCCACTGCCTCATGCTGCACCATCACACTTTCCCCTCACAGATCCCAAAGCCTCATGCTGCACCATCACATATTCCCCCTCAACCGATCCCACTGCCTCATGCTGCACCATCACACTTTCCCCCTCACATATCCCACTGCCTCATGCTGCACCATCACATTTTCCCCCTCACAGATCCCACTGCTTCATGCTGCACCATCACACTTTCCTCCTCACAGATCCCACTGCCTCATGCTGCACCATCACACTTTCCCCCTCACAGATCCCACTGCCTCATGCTGCACCTTCACACATTCCCCCTCACAGATCCCACTGCCTCATGCTGCACCATCACACTTTCCCCTCACAGATCCCACTGCCTCATGCTGCACCATCACACTTTCCCCCTCACAGATCCCACTGCCTCATGCTGCATCACCACACTTTTCCCCTTACAGATCCCACTGCTTCATGCTGCACCATCACACTTTCCTCCTCACAGATCCCACTGCCTCATGCTGCACCATCACACTTTCCCCCTCACAGATCCCACTGCCTCATGCTGCACCATCACACATTCCCCCTCAAACATCCCACTACCTCATGCTGCACCATCACACATTCCCCCTCACACATCCCACTGCCTCATGCTGCACCATCACAATTTCCCCTCACAGATCCCAATTCCTCCTGTAGCACCATCACACTTTACCCCTCACAGATCCCACTGCCTCATGCTGCACCATCACACTTTCCTCCTCACAGATCCCACTGCCTCATACTGCACCATCACACTTTCTTCCATACAGATCCCGCTCCCTCATGCTGCACCATCACACTTTCCTCCTCACAGATCCCACTGCCTCATGCTGCACCATCAAACTTTCCACCTCACAGATCCCACTGCGTCATGCTGCACCATCACACTTTCCTCCTCACAGTTCCCGCTGCCTCATGCTGCACCATCACACTTTCCTCCTCACAGATCCCACTGCATAATGCTGCACCATCACACTTTCATCCTCACAAATCCCACTGCCTCATGCCGCATCATCACACTTTCCCCCTCACACATCCCACTGCCTCATGCTGCACCATCACACTTTCCCCTCACAGATCCCACTGCCTCAGTCTGCACCATCACATTTCCCCCTAAACAGATCCTGCTGCCTCATGCTGCACCATCACACTTTCCCCCTCACACATCCCACTGCCTCATGCTGCACCATCACATATTCCCCATCATCTGATCCCACTGCCTCATGTTGCACCATCACACTTTCCGCCTCACATATCCCACTGCCTCATGCTGCACCATCACATTTTCCCCCTCACATATCCCACTGCCTCATGCTGCACAATCAAATTTTCCCCCTCACAGATCCCACTGCATCATGCTGCACCATCACACTTTCCCGCTCACACATCCCACTGCCTCATGCTGCACCATCACACTTTCCCCCTCACATATCCCACTGCCTCATGCTGCACCATCACACTTTCCCCCTCACACATCCCACTGTCTCATTCTGCACCATCACACTTTCCCCTCACAGATCCCACTGCCTCAGTCTGCACCATCACATTTTCCCCTTCAACAGATCCTGCTGTCTCATGCTGTACCATCACACTTTCCCCCTCACACGTCCCACTGCCTCATGCTGCACCATCACACTTTCCCCCTCACAGATCCCACTGCCTCATGCTGCACCATCACACTTTCCCCCTCACAGATCCCACTGCCTCATGCTGAATCATCACACTTTCCCCCTTACAGATCCCACTGCTTCATGCTGCACCATCACACTTTCCTCCTCACAGATCCCACTGCCTCATGCTGCACCATAACACTTTCCCCCTCACAGATCCCACTGCCTCATGCTGCACCACCACACTTTCCCCTCACAGATCCCAGTGCCTCATGCTGCACCATCAGACGTTCCCCCTCACAGATCCCACTGCCTCATGCTGCACCATCACACTTTCCCCTCACAGATCCCACTGCCTCATGCTGCACCATCACACGTTCCCCTCACACATCCCGCTGCCTCATGCTGAACCATCACACGTTCCCCCTCACAGATCCCACTGCCTCATGCTGCACCATCACACTTTACCCCTCACAGATCCCACTGCCTCATGCTGCACAATCACATTTAACTCCTCACAGATCCCACTGCCTCATGCTGCACCATCACACTTGCCCCCTCACACATCCCACTGCCTCATGCTGCACCAACACACATTCCCCCTCACACATCCCACTGCCTCATGCTGCACCATCACACTTTGCCCTCACAGATCCCAATGCCTCATGGTGCACCATCACACTTTACCCCTCACAGATCCCACTGCCTCATTCTGCACCATCATACTTTCCTTTCACAGTTCCCACTGCCTCATACTGCACCATCACATTTTCCTCCTCACACGTCCAACTGCCTCATGCTGCACCATCACACTTTCCCCCTCACACATCCCACTGCCTCATGCTGCACCATCACACTTTCCCCTCACAGATCCCACTGCCTCAGTCTGCACCATCACATTTTCCCCCTCAACAGGTCCCGCTGCCTCATGCTGCACCATCAAATTTTCCACCTCAACAGATTCCACTGCCTCATGCTGCACCATCTCACTTTCTCCTTCACAGATCCCACTGCCTCATGCTGCACCATCACACTTTCCCCTCACATATCTCAATGCCTCATGCTGCACCATCACACTTTCCCCCTCACAGATCCCACTGCCTCATGCTGCACCATCACACTTTCCCCCTCACACATCCCACTGCCTCATGCTGCACCATCACACTTTCCCCCACAGAGAACCCACTGCCTCATGCTGCACCATCCCACTTTGTCCCACACAGATCCCACTGCCTCATGCTGCAACATCACATTTTCCCCTCACAGATCCCAATGCTTCTTGCTGCACCATCACATATTCCCCCTCAACCGATCCCACTGCCTATTGCTGCACCATCACACTTTCCCCCTCACATATCCCACTGCCTCATGCTGCACCATCACATTTTCCCCCTCACAGATCCCACTGCCTCATGCTGCACAATCACATTTTCCCTCTCACAGATCCCACTGCCTCATGCTGCACCATCACACTTTCCCGCTCACACATCCCACTGCCTCATGCTGCACCATCACACTTTACCCCTCACATATCACGCTGCCTCATGCTGCACCATCACACTTTCCCTTCTCAGATCCCACTGCCTCATGCTGCACTATCACACTTTACCCCTCACAGATCCCACTGCCTCATGCTGCACCATCACACTTTCCCCCTCACACATCCCACTGCCTCATGCTGCACCATCACACTTTCCCCCTCACAGATCCCACAGCCTCATGCTGCACCATCACAATTTACCTCTCACAGATCCCACTGCCTCATGCTGCACCATCACACTTTCCCGCTCACAGATCCCAATGCCTCATGCTGCACCATCACACCTTCCCCCTCACAGATCCCACTGCCTCATGCTGCACGATCACACTTTCCCCCTCACAGATCCCACTGCCTCATGCTGCACCATCACACTTTCCCCCTCACCCATCCCACTGCCTCATGCTGCACCATCACACATTCCCCCTCACAGATCCCACTGCCTCATGCTGCACCATCACACTTTCCCCTCACAGATCCCAATGCCTCATGCTGCATCATCGCACTTTCCCACTCACAGATCAAACTGCCTCATGCTGCACCATCACACTATCCCCTCACAGATCCCACTGCCTCATGCTGCACAATCACACTTTCCCCCTCACAGATCTCACTGCCTCATGCTGCACCATCACACTTTACCCCTCACAGATCCCACTGCCTCATACTGCACCATCACACTTTCCCCTCACACATCCCACTGCCTCATGCTGCACCATCACACTTTACCCCTCTCAGATCCCACTACCTCATGCTGCACCATAACACTTTCCCCCTCACAGATCCCACTGCCTCATGCTGCACCATCACACATTCCCTCTCACAGATCCCACTGCCTCATGCTGCACCATCACACATTCCCCCTCACAGATCCCACTGCCTCATGCTGCATCATCACACTTTCCCCTCACAGATCCCAATGCCTCATGGTGCACCATCACACTTTACCCCTCACAGATCCCACTGCCTCATGCTGCACCATCACACTTTCCCCTCACACATCCCACTGCCTCATGCTGCATCATCACACTTTCCCCTCACAGATCCCAATGCCTCATGGTGCACCATCACACTTTACCCCTCACACATCCCACTGCCTCATGCTGCACCATCACACTTTCCCTTTAAGCAGTTCCCACTGCCTCATGCTGCACCATCACACTGTCCCCCTCACAGATCCCACTGCCTCATGCTGCACCATCACACTTTCCCCCTCACAGATCCCACTGCTTCATGCTGCATCATCACACATTCCCTTTCAAACATCCTACTGCCTCATGCTGCACCATCACACATTCCCCCTCACAGATCCCACTGCCTCATGCTGCACCATCACACTTTCCCCCTCACAGATCCCACTGCCTCATGCTGCACCAATACACTTTACCCCTCACAGATCCCAATGCCTCATGCTGAACCATCACACTTTCCCCCTCACAGATCCCACTGCCTCATGCTGAACCATCACACTTTCCCCCTCACAGATCCCACTGCCTCATGCTGCACCATCACACTTTCCCCCTCACAGATCCCACTGCTTCATGCTGCATCATCACACATTCCCTTTCAAACATCCTACTGCCTCATGCTGCACCATCACACTTTCCCCCTCACAGATCCCACTGCCTCATGCTGCACCATCACACTTTCCCCCTCACAGATCCCACTGCCTCATGCTGCACCATCACACTTTACCCCTCACAGATCCCAATGCCTCATGCTGAACCATCACACTTTCCCCCTCACAGATCCCACTGCCTCATGCTGCACCATCACACTTTCCCCCTCACAGATCCCACTGCCTCATGCTGCACCATCACACTTTACCCCTCACAGATCCCACTGCCTCATGCGGCACAATCACATTTTCCTCCTCACTTATCCCACTGCCTCATGCTGCACCATCACACTTTCCCCCTTACACATCCCACTGCCTCATGCTGCACCATCACACTTTCCCCCTCACACATCCCACTACCTCATGCTGCACCATCACACTTTCCCCTCACAGATCCTGATGCCTCATGCTGCACCATCACACTTTACCCCTCACAGATCCCACTGCCACTTGCTGCACCATCACACTTTCCGTTCACAGATCCCACTGCCTCATGCTGCACCATCACACTTTACCCCTCACAGATCCCACTGCCTCATGCTGCACCATCACACTTTCCCCCTCACACATCCCACTGCCTCATGCTGCACCATCACACTTTCCCCTCACAGATCCCACTGCCTCAGTCTGCACCATCACATTTTCCCCCTCAACAGATCCCGCTGCTTCATGCTGCACCATCACACTTTCCCCCTCACACATCCCACTGCCTCATGCTGCACCATTACACTTTCCCCCTCACATATCCCACTGCCTCATGCTGCACCATCACATATTTCCCCTCAACTGATCCCACTGCCTCATGCTGCACCGTCACACTTTCCCCGTCACAGATCACACTGCCTCATGCTGCACCATCACATTTTCCCCCTCACAGATCCCACTGCCTCATGCTGCACATTCATATTTTCCCCCTCACAGATCCCACTGCCTCATGCTGCAGCATCACACTTTCCCGCTCACACATCCCACTGCCTCATGCTGCACCATCAAACTTTCCCCCTCACATATCCCACTGCCTCATGCTGCACCATCACACTTTCCCCCTCACACATCCCACTGCCTCATGCTGCACCATCACACTTTCCCTTTAAGCAGTTCCCACTGCCTCATGCTGCACCATCACACTTTCCCCCTCACAGATCCCACTGCCTCATGCTGCACCATCACACTTTCCCCCTCACAGATCCCACTGCTTCATGCTGCATCATCACACATTCCCCTTCAAACATTCTACTGCCTCATGCTGCACCATCAAACTTTCCCCCTCACATATCCCACTGCCTCATGCTGCACCATCACACTTTCCCCCTCACACATCCCACTGCCGCATGCTGCACCATCACACTTTCCCTTAAAACAGTTCCCACTGCCTCATGCTGCACCATCACACTTTCCCCCTCACAGATCCCACTGCCTCATGCTGCACCATCACACTTTCCCCCTCACAGATCCCACTGCTTCATGCTGCATCATCACACATTCCCCTTCAAACATTCTACTGCCTCATGCTGCACCATCAAACTTTCCCCCTCACATATCCCACTGCCTCATGCTGCACCATCACACTTTCCCCCTCACACATCCCACTGCCGCATGCTGCACCATCACACTTTCCCTTAAAACAGTTCCCACTGCCTCATGCTGCACCATCACACTTTCCCCTTCACAGATCCCACTGCTTCATGCTGCACCATCACACTTTCCCCCTCACAGATCCCACTGCCTCATGCTGCACCATCACACATTCCCCCTGAAACATCCCACTGCCTCATGCTGCACCATCACACATTCCCCCTCACAGATCCCACTGCCTCATGCTGCACCATCACACTTTCCCCCTCACAGATCCCACTGCCTCATGCTGCACCATCACACTTTACCCCTCACAGATCCCACTGCCTCATGCGGCACAATCACATTTTCCTCCTCACTTATCCCACTGCCTCATGCTGCACCATCCCACTTTCCCCCTCACACATCCCACTGCCTCATGCTGCACCATCACACTTTCCCCCTCACACATCCCACTACCTCATGCTGCACCATCACACTTTCCCCTCACAGATCCCAATGCCTCATACTGCACCATCACACTTTACCCCTCACAGATCCCACTGCCACTTGCTGCACTATCACACTTTCCGTTCACAGATCCCACTGCCTCATGCTGCACCATCACACTTTACCCCTCACAGATCCCACTGCCTCATGCTGCACCATCACACTTTCCCCCTCACACATCCCACTGCCTCATGCTGCACCATCACACTTTCCCCTCACAGATCCCACTGCCTCAGTCTGCACCATCACATTATCCCCCTCAACAGATCCCGCTGCTTCATGCTGCACCATCACACTTTCCCCCTCACACATCCCACTGCCTCATGCTGCACCATTACACTTTCCCCCTCACATATCCCACTGCCTCATGCTGCACCATCACATATTTCCCCTCAACTGATCCCACTGCCTCAAGCTGCACCGTCACACTTTCCCCAACACAGATCACACTGCCTCATGCTGCACCATCACATTTTCCCCCTCACAGATCCCACTGCCTCATGCTGCACAATCATATTTTCCCCCTCACAGATCCCACTGCCTCATGCTGCAGCATCACACTTTCCCGCTCACACATCCCACTGCCTCATGCTGCACCATCAAACTTTCCCCCTCACATATCCCACTGCCTCATGCTGCACCATCACACTTTCCCCCTCACACATCCCACTGCCTCATGCTGCACCATCACACTTTCCCTTTAAGCAGTTCCCACTGCCTCATGCTGCACCATCACACTTTCCCCCTCACAGATCCCACTGCCTCATGCTGCACCATCACACTTTCCCCCTCACAGATCCCACTGCTTCATGCTGCATCATCACACATTCCCCTTCAAACATCCTACTGCCTCATGCTGCACCATCAAACTTTCCCCCTCACATATCCCACTGCCTCATGCTGCACATCACACTTTCCCCCTTACACATCCCACTGCCGCATGCTGCACCATCACACTTTCCCTTAAAACAGTTCCCACTGCCTCATGCTGCACCATCACACTTTCCACTTCACAGATCCCACTGCTTCATGCTGCACCATCACACTTTCCTCCTCACAGATCCCACTGCCTCATGCTGCACCATCACACTTTCCCCCTCACAGATCCCACTGCCTCATGCTGCACCATCACACATTCCCCCTGAAACATCCCACTGCCTCATGCTGCACCATCACACATTCCCCCTCATAGATCCCACTGCCTCATGCTGCATCATCACACTTTCCCCTCACAGATCCCAATGCCTCATGGTGCACCATCACACTTTACCCCTCACAGATCCCACTGCCTCATGTTGCACTATCACACTTTTCTCTCACAGATCCCACTGCCTCATGCTGCACAATCACAATTTCCCCTCACAGATCCCACTGCCTCATGCTGCACCATCACACTTTCCCCTCACACATCCCACTGCCTCATGCTGCACCATCACACTTTCCCCCTCAAAGATCCCACTGCCTCATGCTGCACCATCACAATTTACCCCTCACAGATCCCACTGCCTCAAACTGCACCATCACACTTTACCCTCACACATCCCACTGCCTCATGCTGCACCATCACACTTCCCCCCTTACACATCCGACTGCCTCATTCTGCACCATCACACTTTCCCCCTCACAGATCCCACAGCCTCATGCTGCACCATCACACTTTACCCCTCACACATCCCACTGCCTCATGCTGCACCATCACACTTTCCCCTCACAGATCCCAATGCCTCATGCTGCACCATCACACTTTCCCCCTCACAGATCCCACTGCCTCATGCTGCACCATCACACTTTCCCCCTCACAGATCCCACTGCCTCATGCTGCACCATCACACTTTACCCCTCACAGATCCCAATGCCTCATGCTGAACCATCACACTTTCCCCCTCACAGATCCCACTGCCTCATGCTGCACCATCACACTTTCCCCCTCACAGATCCCACTGCCTCATGCTGCACCATCACACTTTACCCCTCACAGATCCCACTGCCTCATACTGCACAATCACATTTTCCTCCTCACTTATCCCACTGCCTAATGCTGCACCATCACACTTTCCCCCTCACACATCCCACTGCCTCATGCTGCACCATCACACTTTCCCCCTCACACATCCCACTACCTCATGCTGCACCATCACACTTTCCCCTCACAGATCCCAATGCCTCATGCTGCACCATCACACTTTACCCCTCACAGATCCCACTGCCACTTGCTGCACCATCACACTTTCCGTTCACAGATCCCACTGCCTCATGCTGCACCATCACACTTTACCCCTCACAGATCCCACTGCCTCATGCTGCACCATCACACTTTCCCCCTCACACATCCCACTGCCTCATGCTGCACCCTCACACTTTCCCCTCACAGATCCCACTGCCTAAGTCTGCACCATCACATTTTCCCCCTCAACAGATCCCGCTGCTTCATGCTGCACCATCACACTTTCCCCCTCACACATCCCACTGCCTCATGCTGCACCATTACACTTTCCCCCTCACATATCCCACTGCCTTATGCTGCACCATCACATATTTCCCCTCAACTGATCCCACTGCCTCATGCTGCACCGTCACACTTTCCCTGTCACAGATCACACTGCCTCATGCTGCACCATCACATTTTCCCCCTCACAGATCCCACTGCCTCATGCTGCACAATCATATTTTCCCCCTCACAGATCCCACTGCCTCATGCTGCAGCATCACACTTTCCCGCTCACACAACCCACTGCCTCATGCTGCACCATCAAACTTTCCCCCTCACATATCCCACTGCCTCATGCTGCACCATCACACTTTCCCCCTCACACATCCCACTGCCTCATGCTGCACCATCACACTTTCCCTTTAAGCAGTTCCCACTGCCTCATGCTGCACCATCACACTTTCCCCCTCCACAGATCCCACTGCCTCATGCTGCACCATCACACTTTCCCCCTCACAGATCCCACTGCTTCATGCTGCATCATCACACATTCCCCTTCAAACATCCTACTGCCTCATGCTGCACCATCAAACTTTCCCCCTCACATATCCCACTGCCTCATGCTGCACCATCACACTTTCCCACTCACACATCCCACTGCCGCATGCTGCACCATCACACTTTCCCTTAAAACAGTTCCCACTGCCTCATGCTGCACCATCACACTTTCCCCTTCACAGATCCCACTGCTTCATGCTGCACCATCACACTTTCCTCCTCACAGATCCCACTGCCTCATGCTGCACCATCACACTTTCCCCCTCACAGATCCCACTGCCTCATGCTGCACCATCACACATTCCCCTTCAAACATCCCACTGCCTTATGCTGCACCATCACACTTCCCCCCTCATAGATCCCACTGCTTCATGCTGCATCATCACACATTCCCCTTCAAACATCCCACTGCCTTATGCTGCACCATCACACTTTCCCCCTCACAGATCCCACTGCCTCATGCTGCATCACCACACTTTTCCCCTTACAGATCCCACTGCTTCATGCTGCACCATCACACTTTCCTCCTCACAGATCCCACTGCCTCATGCTGCACCATCACACTTTCCCCCTCACAGATCCCACTGCCTCATGCTGCACCATCACACATTCCCCCTCAAACATCCCACTACCTCATGCTGCACCATCACACATTCCCCCTCACACATCCCACTGCCTCATGCTGCACCATCACAATTTCCCCTCACAGATCCCAATTCCTCCTGTTGCACCATCACACTTTACCCCTCACAGATCCCACTGCCTCATGCTGCACCATCACACTTTCCTCCTCAAAGATCCCACTGCCTCATACTGCACCATCACACTTTCTTCCATACAGATCCCGCTCCCTCATGCTGCACCATCACACTTTCCTCCTCACAGATCCCACTGCCTCATGCTGCACCATCACACTTTCCACCTCACAGATCCCACTGCGTCATGCTGCACCATCACACTTTCCTCCTCACAGTTCCCGCTGCCTCATGCTGCACCATCACACTTTCCTCCTCACAGATCCCACTGCCTAATGCTGCACCATCACACTTTCCCCCTCACACATCCCACTGCCTCATGCTGCACCATCACACTTTCCCCTCACAGATCCCACTGCCTCAGTCTGCACCATCACATTTCCCCCTAAACAGATCCTGCTGCCTCATGTTGCACCATCACACTTTCCACTTCACATATCCCACTGCCTCATGCTGCACCATCACGTTTTCCCCCTCACAGATCCCACTGCCTCATGCTGCACAATCAAATTTTCCCCCTCACAGATCCCAGTGCCTCATGCTGCACCATCACACTTTCCCGCTCACACATCCCACTGCCTCATGCTGCACCATCACACTTTCCCCCTCACATATCCCACTGCCTCATGCTGCACCATCACACTTTCCCCCTCACACATCCCACTGTCTCATTCTGCACCATCACACTTTCCCCTCACAGATCCCACTGCCTCAGTCTGCACCATCACATTTTCCCCTTCAACAGATCCTGCTGTCTCATGCTGTACCATCACACTTTCCCCCTCACACGTCCCACTGCCTCATGCTGCACCATCACACTTTCCCCCTCACAGATCCCACTGCCTCATGCTGCACCATCACACTTTCCCCCTCACAGATCCCACTGCCTCATGCTGAATCATCACACTTTCCCCCTTACAGATCCCACTGCTTCATGCTGCACCATCACACTTTCCTCCTCACAGATCCCACTGCCTCATGCTGCACCATCACACTTTCCCCCTCACAGATCCCACTGCCTCATGCTGCACCATCACACTTTCCCCTCACAGATCCCAGTGCCTCATGCTGCACCATCAGACGTTCCCCCTCACAGATCCCACTGCCTCATGCTGCACCATCACACTTTCCCCTCACAGATCCCACTGCCTCATGCTGCACCATCACACGTTCCCCTCACACATCCCGCTGCCTCATGCTGAACCACCACACGTTCCCCCTCACAGATCCCACTGCCTCATGCTGCACCATCACACTTTACCCCTCACAGATCCCACTGCCTCATGCTGCACAATCACATTTAACATCTCACAGATCCCACTGCCTCATGCTGCACCATCACACTTGCCCCCTCATACATCCCACTGCCTCATGCTGCACCAACACACATTCCCCCTCACACATCCCACTGCCTCATGCTGCACCATCACACTTTGCCCTCACAGATCCCACTGCCTCATTCTGCACCATCATACTTTCCTTTCACAGTTCCCACTGCCTCATTCTGCACCATCACATTTTCCTCCTCACACGTCCCACTGCCTCATGCTGCACCATCACACTTTCCCCCTCACACATCCCACTGCCTCATGCTGCACCATCACACTTTCCCCTCACAGATCCCACTGCCTCAGTCTGCACCATCACATTTTTCCCCTCAACAGGTCCCGCTGCCTCATGCTGCACCATCAAATTTTCCGCCTCAACAGATTCCACTGCCTCATGCTGCACCATCTCACATTCTCCTTCACAGATCCCTCTGCCTCATGCTGCACCATCACACTTTCCCCCACAGAGAACCCACTGCCTCATGCTGCACCATCCCACTTTGTCCAACACAGATCCCACTGCCTCATGCTGCAACATCACATTTCCCCTCACAGATCCCAATGCTTCATGCTGCACCATCACATATTCCCCCTCAACCGATCCCACTGCCTCATGCTGCACCATCACACTTTCCCCCTCACATATCCCACTGCCTCATGCTGCACCATCACATTTTCCCCCTCACAGATCCCACTGCCTCATGCTGCACAATCACATTTTCGCTCTCACAGATCCCACTGCCTCATGCTGCACCATCACACTTTACCCCTCACAGATCCCACTGCCTCATACTGCACAATCACATTTTCCTCCTCACTTATCCCACTGCCTAATGCTGCACCATCACACTTTCCCCCTCACACATCCCACTGCCTCATGCTGCACCATCACACTTTCCCCCTCACACATCCCACTACCTCATGCTGCACCATCACACTTTCCCCTCACAGATCCCAATGCCTCATGCTGCACCATCACACTTTACCCCTCACAGATCCCACTGCCACTTGCTGCACCATCACACTTTCCGTTCACAGATCCCACTGCCTCATGCTGCACCATCACACTTTACCCCTCACAGATCCCACTGCCTCATGCTGCACCATCACACTTTCCCCCTCACACATCCCACTGCCTCATGCTGCACCCTCACACTTTCCCCTCACAGATCCCACTGCCTAAGTCTGCACCATCACATTTTCCCCCTCAACAGATCCCGCTGCTTCATGCTGCACCATCACACTTTCCCCCTCACACATCCCACTGCCTCATGCTCCACCATTACACTTTCCCCCTCACATATCCCACTGCCTTATGCTGCACCATCACATATTTCCCCTCAACTGATCCCACTGCCTCATGCTGCACCGTCACACTTTCCCTGTCACAGATCACACTGCCTCATGCTGCACCATCACATTTTCCCCCTCACAGATCCCACTGCCTCATGCTGCACAATCATATTTTCCCCCTCACAGATCCCACTGCCTCATGCTGCAGCATCACACTTTCCCGCTCACACAACCCACTGCCTCATGCTGCACCATCAAACTTTCCCCCTCACATATCCCACTGCCTCATGCTGCACCATCACACTTTCCCCCTCACACATCCCACTGCCTCATGCTGCACCATCACACTTTCCCTTTAAGCAGTTCCCACTGCCTCATGCTGCACCATCACACTTTCCCCCTCACAGATCCCACTGCCTCATGCTGCACCATCACACTTTCCCCCTCACAGATCCCACTGCTTCATGCTGCATCATCACACATTCCCCTTCAAACATCCTACTGCCTCATGCTGCACCATCAAACTTTCCCCCTCACATATCCCACTGCCTCATGCTGCACCATCACACTTTCCCACTCACACATCCCACTGCCGCATGCTGCACCATCACACTTTCCCTTAAAACAGTTCCCACTGCCTCATGCTGCACCATCACACTTTCCCCTTCACAGATCCCACTGCTTCATGCTGCACCATCACACTTTCCTCCTCACAGATCCCACTGCCTCATGCTGCACCATCACACTTTCCCCCTCACAGATCCCACTGCCTCATGCTGCACCATCACACATTCCCCTTCAAACATCCCACTGCCTTATGCTGCACCATCACACTTCCCCCCTCATAGATCCCACTGCTTCATGCTGCATCATCACACATTCCCCTTCAAACATCCCACTGCCTTATGCTGCACCATCACACTTTCCCCCTCACAGATCCCACTGCCTCATGCTGCATCACCACACTTTTCCCCTTACAGATCCCACTGCTTCATGCTGCACCATCACACTTTCCTCCTCACAGATCCCACTGCCTCATGCTGCACCATCACACTTTCCCCCTCACAGATCCCACTGCCTCATGCTGCACCATCACACATTCCCCCTCAAACATCCCACTACCTCATGCTGCACCATCACACATTCCCCCTCACACATCCCACTGCCTCATGCTGCACCATCACAATTTCCCCTCACAGATCCCAATTCCTCCTGTTGCACCATCACACTTTACCCCTCACAGATCCCACTGCCTCATGCTGCACCATCACACTTTCCTCCTCAAAGATCCCACTGCCTCATACTGCACCATCACACTTTCTTCCATACAGATCCCGCTCCCTCATGCTGCACCATCACACTTTCCTCCTCACAGATCCCACTGCCTCATGCTGCACCATCACACTTTCCACCTCACAGATCCCACTGCGTCATGCTGCACCATCACACTTTCCTCCTCACAGTTCCCGCTGCCTCATGCTGCACCATCACACTTTCCTCCTCACAGATCCCACTGCCTAATGCTGCACCATCACACTTTCCCCCTCACACATCCCACTGCCTCATGCTGCACCATCACACTTTCCCCTCACAGATCCCACTGCCTCAGTCTGCACCATCACATTTCCCCCTAAACAGATCCTGCTGCCTCATGTTGCACCATCACACTTTCCACTTCACATATCCCACTGCCTCATGCTGCACCATCACGTTTTCCCCCTCACAGATCCCACTGCCTCATGCTGCACAATCAAATTTTCCCCCTCACAGATCCCAGTGCCTCATGCTGCACCATCACACTTTCCCGCTCACACATCCCACTGCCTCATGCTGCACCATCACACTTTCCCCCTCACATATCCCACTGCCTCATGCTGCACCATCACACTTTCCCCCTCACACATCCCACTGTCTCATTCTGCACCATCACACTTTCCCCTCACAGATCCCACTGCCTCAGTCTGCACCATCACATTTTCCCCTTCAACAGATCCTGCTGTCTCATGCTGTACCATCACACTTTCCCCCTCACACGTCCCACTGCCTCATGCTGCACCATCACACTTTCCCCCTCACAGATCCCACTGCCTCATGCTGCACCATCACACTTTCCCCCTCACAGATCCCACTGCCTCATGCTGAATCATCACACTTTCCCCCTTACAGATCCCACTGCTTCATGCTGCACCATCACACTTTCCTCCTCACAGATCCCACTGCCTCATGCTGCACCATCACACTTTCCCCCTCACAGATCCCACTGCCTCATGCTGCACCATCACACTTTCCCCTCACAGATCCCAGTGCCTCATGCTGCACCATCAGACGTTCCCCCTCACAGATCCCACTGCCTCATGCTGCACCATCACACTTTCCCCTCACAGATCCCACTGCCTCATGCTGCACCATCACACGTTCCCCTCACACATCCCGCTGCCTCATGCTGAACCACCACACGTTCCCCCTCACAGATCCCACTGCCTCATGCTGCACCATCACACTTTACCCCTCACAGATCCCACTGCCTCATGCTGCACAATCACATTTAACATCTCACAGATCCCACTGCCTCATGCTGCACCATCACACTTGCCCCCTCATACATCCCACTGCCTCATGCTGCACCAACACACATTCCCCCTCACACATCCCACTGCCTCATGCTGCACCATCACACTTTGCCCTCACAGATCCCACTGCCTCATTCTGCACCATCATACTTTCCTTTCACAGTTCCCACTGCCTCATTCTGCACCATCACATTTTCCTCCTCACACGTCCCACTGCCTCATGCTGCACCATCACACTTTCCCCCTCACACATCCCACTGCCTCATGCTGCACCATCACACTTTCCCCTCACAGATCCCACTGCCTCAGTCTGCACCATCACATTTTTCCCCTCAACAGGTCCCGCTGCCTCATGCTGCACCATCAAATTTTCCGCCTCAACAGATTCCACTGCCTCATGCTGCACCATCTCACATTCTCCTTCACAGATCCCTCTGCCTCATGCTGCACCATCACACTTTCCCCCACAGAGAACCCACTGCCTCATGCTGCACCATCCCACTTTGTCCAACACAGATCCCACTGCCTCATGCTGCAACATCACATTTCCCCTCACAGATCCCAATGCTTCATGCTGCACCATCACATATTCCCCCTCAACCGATCCCACTGCCTCATGCTGCACCATCACACTTTCCCCCTCACATATCCCACTGCCTCATGCTGCACCATCACATTTTCCCCCTCACAGATCCCACTGCCTCATGCTGCACAATCACATTTTCGCTCTCACAGATCCCACTGCCTCATGCTGCACCATCACACTTTCCCGCTCACACATCCCACTGCCTCATGCTGCACCATCACACTTTACGCCTCACATATCCCGCTGCCTCATGCTGCACCATCACACTTTCCCCTCACACATCCCACTGCCTCATGCTGCACCATCACACTTTCCCCTTCACAGATCCCACTGCTTCATGCTGCACCATCACACTTTCCTCCTCACAGATCCCACTGCCTCATGCTGCACCATCACACTTTCCCCCTCACAGATCCCACTGCCTCATGCTGCACCATCACACATTCCCCCTGAAACATCCCATTGCCTCATGCTGCACCATCACACATTCCCCCTCACAGATCCCACTGCCTCATGCTGCACCATCACACTTTCCCCTCACAGATCCCAATGCCTCATGGTGCACCATCACACTTTACCCCTCACAGATCCCACTGCCTCATGCTGCACTATCACACTTTTCTCTCACAGATCCCACTGCCTCATGCAGGACAATCACAATTTCCCCTCACAGACCCACTGCCTCATGCTGCACCATCACACTTTCCCCTCACACATCCCACTGCCTCATGCTGCACCATCACACTTTCCCCCTTACAGATCACACTGCCTCATGCTGCACCATCACATTTTCCCCCTCACAGATCCCACTGCCTCATGCTGCACAATCATATTTTCCCCCTCACAGATCCCACTGCCTCATGCTGCAGCATCACACTTTCCCGCTCACACATCCCACTGCCTCATGCTGCACCATCACACTTCCCCCTCACACATCCCACTGCCTCATGCTGCACCATCACACTTTCCCTTTAAACAGTTCCCACTGCCTCATGCTGCACCATCACACTTTCCCCCTCACAGATCCCACTGCCTCATGCTGCACCATCACACTTTCCCCCTCACAGATCCCACTGCCTCATGCTGCACCATCACACTTCCCCCCTCATAGATCCCACTGCTTCATGCTGCATCATCACACATTCCCCTTCAAACATCCCACTGCTTCATGCTGCACCATGAAACTTTCCTCCTCACATATCCCACTGCCTCATGCTGCACCATCACACTTTCCCCCTCACACATCCCACTGCCGCATGCTGCACCATCACACTTTCCCTTAAAACAGTTCCCACTGCCTCATGCTGCACCATCACACTTTCCCCTTCACAGATCCCACTGCCTCATGCTGCACCATCACACTTTCCCCCTCACAGATCCCACTGCCTCATGCTGCACCATCACACATTCCCCCTCACAGATCCCAATGCCTCATGCTGCACCATCACACTTTCCCCTCACAGATCCCACTGCCTTATGCTGCACCATCACACTTTCCCCCTCACAGATCCCACTGCCTCATGCTGCATCACCACACTTTTCCCCTTACAGATCCCACTGCTTCATGCTGCACCATCACACTTTCCTCCTCACAGATCCCACTGCCTCATGCTGCACCATCACACTTTCCCCCTCACAGATCCCACTGCCTCATGCTGCACCATCACACATTCCCCCTCAAACATCCCACTACCTCATGCTGCACCATCACACATTCCCCCTCACACATCCCACTGCCTCATGCTGCACCATCACAATTTCCCCTCACAGATCCCAATTCCTCCTGTTGCACCATCACACTTTACCCCTCACAGATCCCACTGCCTCATGCTGCACCATCACACTTTCCTCCTCAAAGATCCCACTGCCTCATACTGCACCATCACACTTTCTTCCATACAGATCCCGCTCCCTCATGCTGCACCATCACACTTTCCTCCTCACAGATCCCACTGCCTCATGCTGCACCATCACACTTTCCACCTCACAGATCCCACTGCGTCATGCTGCACCATCACACTTTCCTCCTCAAAGTTCCCGCTGCCTCATGCTGCACCATCACACTTTCCTCCTCACAGATCCCACTGCCTAATGCTGCACCATCACACTTTCCCCCTCACACATACCACTGCCTCATGCTGCACCATCACACTTTCCCCTCACAGATCCCACTGCCTCAGTCTGCACCATCACATTTCCCCCTAAACAGATCCTGCTGCCTCATGTTGCACCATCACACTTTCCGCCTCACATATCCCACTGCCTCATGCTGCACCATCACATTTTCCCCCTCACAGATCCCACTGCCTCATGCTGCACAATCAAATTTCCCCCCTCACAGATCCCAGTGCCTCATGCTGCACCATCACACTTTCCCGCTCACACATCCCACTGCCTCATGCTGCACCATCACACTTTCCCCCTCACATATCCCACTGCCTCATGCTGCACCATCACACTTTCCCCCTCACACATCCCACTGTCTCATTCTGCACCATCACACTTTCCCCTCACAGATCCCACTGCCTCAGTCTGCACCATCACATTTTCCCCTTCAACAGATCCTGCTGTCTCATGCTGTACCATCACACTTTCCCCCTCACACGTCCCACTGCCTCATGCTGCACCATCACACTTTCCCCCTCACAGATCCCACTGCCTCATGCTGCACCATCACACTTTCCCCCTCACAGATCCCACTGCCTCATGCTGAATCATCACACTTTCCCCCTTACAGATCCCACTGCTTCATGCTGCACCATCACACTTTCCTCCTCACAGATCCCACTGCCTCATGCTGCACCATCACACTTTCCCCCTCACAGATCCCACTGCCTCATGCTGCACCATCACACTTTCCCCTCACAGATCCCAGTGCCTCATGCTGCACCATCAGACGTTCCCCCTCACAGATCCCACTGCCTCATGCTGCACCATCACACTTTCCCCTCACAGATCCCACTGCCTCATGCTGCACCATCACACGTTCCCCTCACACATCCCGCTGCCTCATGCTGAACCACCACACTTTCCCCCTCACAGATCCCACTGCCTCATGCTGCACCATCACACTTTACCCCTCACAGATCCCACTGCCTCATGCTGCACAATCACATTTAACATCTCACAGATCCCACTGCCTCAGGCTGCACCATCACACTTGCCCCCTCATACATCCCACTGCCTCATGCTGCACCAACACACATTCCCCCTCACACATCCCACTGCCTCATGCTGCACCATCACACTTTGCCCTCACAGATCCCAATGCCTCATGGTGCACCATCACACTTTACCCCTCACAGATCCCACTGCCTCATTCTGCACCATCATACTTTCCTTTCACAGTTCCCACTGCCTCATTCTGCACCATCACATTTTCCTCCTCACACGTCCCACTGCCTCATGCTGCACCATCACACTTTCCCCCTCACACATCCCACTGCCTCATGCTGCACCATCACACTTTCCCCTCACAGATCCCACTGCCTCAGTCTGCACCATCACATTTTTCCCCTCAACAGGTCCCGCTGCCTCATGCTGCACCATCAAATTTTCCGCCTCAACAGATTCCACTGCCTCATGCTGCACCATCTCACATTCTCCTTCACAGATCCCTCTGCCTCATGCTGCACCATCACACTTTCCCCCACAGAGAACCCACTGCCTCATGCTGCACCATCCCACTTTGTCCAACACAGATCCCACTGCCTCATGCTGCAACATCACATTTCCCCTCACAGATCCCAATGCTTCATGCTGCACCATCACATATTCCCCCTCAACCGATCCCACTGCCTCATGCTGCACCATCACACTTTCCCCCTCACATATCCCACTGCCTCATGCTGCACCATCACATTTTCCCCCTCACAGATCCCACTGCCTCATGCTGCACAATCACATTTTCGCTCTCACAGATCCCACTGCCTCATGCTGCACCATCACACTTTCCCGCTCACACATCCCACTGCCTCATGCTGCACCATCACACTTTACCCCTCACATATCCCGCTGCCTCATGCTGCACCATCACACTTTCCCCTCACACATCCCACTGCCTCATGCTGCACCATCACACTTTCCCCTTCACAGATCCCACTGCTTCATGCTGCACCATCACACTTTCCTCCTCACAGATCCCACTGCCTCATGCTGCACCATCACACTTTCCCCCTCACAGATCCCACTGCCTCATGCTGCACCATCACACATTCCCCCTGAAACATCCCACTGCCTCATGCTGCACCATCACACATTCCCCCTCACAGATCCCACTGCCTCATGCTGCACCATCACACTTTCCCCTCACAGATCCCAATGCCTCATGGTGCACCATCACACTTTACCCCTCACAGATCCCACTGCCTCATGCTGCACTATCACACTTTTCTCTCACAGATCCCACTGCCTCATGCAGCACAATCACAATTTCCCCTCACAGACCCACTGCCTCATGCTGCACCATCACACTTTCCCCTCACACATCCCACTGCCTCATGCTGCACCATCACACTTTCCCCCTCACAGATCACACTGCCTCATGCTGCACCATCACATTTTCCCCCTCACAGATCCCACTGCCTCATGCTGCACAATCATATTTTCCCCCTCACAGATCCCACTGCCTCATGCTGCAGCATCACACTTTCCCGCTCACACATCCCACTGCCTCATGCTGCACCATCACACTTCCCCCTCACACATCCCACTGCCTCATGCTGCACCATCACACTTTCCCTTTAAACAGTTCCCACTGCCTCATGCTGCACCATCACACTTTCCCCCTCACAGATCCCACTGCCTCATGCTGCACCATCACACTTTCCCCCTCACAGATCCCACTGCCTCATGCTGCACCATCACACTTCCCCCCTCATAGATCCCACTGCTTCATGCTGCATCATCACACATTCCCCTTCAAACATCCCACTGCTTCATGCTGCACCATCAAACTTTCCTCCTCACATATCCCACTGCCTCATGCTGCACCATCACACTTTCCCCCTCACACATCCCACTGCCGCATGCTGCACCATCACACTTTCCCTTAAAACAGTTCCCACTGCCTCATGCTGCACCATCACACTTTCCCCTTCACAGATCCCACTGCCTCATGCTGCACCATCACACTTTCCCCCTCACAGATCCCACTGCCTCATGCTGCACCATCACACATTCCCCCTCACAGATCCCACTGCCTCATGCTGCACCATCACACTTTCCCCTCACAGATCCCACTGCCTTATGCTGCACCATCACACTTTCCCCCTCACAGATCCCACTGCCTCATGCTGCATCACCACACTTTTCCCCTTACAGATCCCACTGCTTCATGCTGCACCATCACACTTTCCTCCTCACAGATCCCACTGCCTCATGCTGCACCATCACACTTTCCCCCTCACAGATCCCACTGCCTCATGCTGCACCATCACACATTCCCCCTCAAACATCCCACTACCTCATGCTGCACCATCACACATTCCCCCTCACACATCCCACTGCCTCATGCTGCACCATCACAATTTCCCCTCACAGATCCCAATTCCTCCTGTTGCACCATCACACTTTACCCCTCACAGATCCCACTGCCTCATGCTGCACCATCACACTTTCCTCCTCAAAGATCCCACTGCCTCATACTGCACCATCACACTTTCTTCCATACAGATCCCGCTCCCTCATGCTGCACCATCACACTTTCCTCCTCACAGATCCCACTGCCTCATGCTGCACCATCACACTTTCCACCTCACAGATCCCACTGCGTCATGCTGCACCATCACACTTTCCTCCTCAAAGTTCCCGCTGCCTCATGCTGCACCATCACACTTTCCTCCTCACAGATGCCACTGCCTAATGCTGCACCATCACACTTTCCCCCTCACACATACCACTGCCTCATGCTGCACCATCACACTTTCCCCTCACAGATCCCACTGCCTCAGTCTGCACCATCACATTTCCCCCTAAACAGATCCTGCTGCCTCATGTTGCACCATCACACTTTCCGCCTCACATTTCCCACTGCCTCATGCTGCACCATCACATTTTACCCCTCACAGATCCCACTGCCTCATGCTGCACAATCAAATTTCCCCCCTCACAGATCCCAGTGCCTCATGCTGCACCATCACACTTTCCTGCTCACACATCCCACTGCCTCATGCTGCACCATCACACTTTCCCCCTCACATATCCCACTGCCTCATGCTGCACCATCACACTTTCCCCCTCACACATCCCACTGTCTCATTCTGCACCATCACACTTTCCCCTCACAGATCCCACTGCCTCAGTCTGCACCATCACATTTTCCCCTTCAACAGATCCTGCTGTCTCATGCTGTACCATCACACTTTCCCCCTCACACGTCCCACTGCCTCATGCTGCACCATCACACTTTCCCCCTCACAGATCCCACTGCCTCATGCTGCACCATCACACTTTCCCCCTCACAGATCCCACTGCCTCATGCTGAATCATCACACTTTCCCCCTTACAGATCCCACTGCTTCATGCTGCACCATCACACTTTCCTCCTCACAGATCCCACTGCCTCATGCTGCACCATCACACTTTCCCCCTCACAGATCCCACTGCCTCATGCTGCACCATCACACTTTCCCCTCACAGATCCCAGTGCCTCATGCTGCACCATCAGACGTTCCCCCTCACAGATCCCACTGCCTCATGCTGCACCATCACACTTTCCCCTCACAGATCCCACTGCCTCATGCTGCACCATCACACGTTCCCCTCACACATCCCGCTGCCTCATGCTGAACCACCACACGTTCCCCCTCACAGATCCCACTGCCTCATGCTGCACCATCACACTTTACCCCTCACAGATCCCACTGCCTCATGCTGCACAATCACATTTAACTCCTCACAGATCCCACTGCCTCATGCTGCACCATCACACTTGCCCCCTCATACATCCCACTGCCTCATGCTGCACCAACACACATTCCCCCTCACACATCCCACTGCCTCATGCTGCACCATCACACTTTGCCCTCACAGATCCCAATGCCTCATGGTGCACCATCACACTTTACCCCTCACAGATCCCACTGCCTCATTCTGCACCATCATACTTTCCTTTCACAGTTCCCACTGCCTCATTCTGCACCATCACATTTTCCTCCTCACACGTCCCACTGCCTCATGCTGCACCATCACACTTTCCCCCTCACACATCCCACTGCCTCATGCTGCACCATCACACTTTCCCCTCACAGATCCCACTGCCTCAGTCTGCACCATCACATTTTTCCCCTCAACAGGTCCCGCTGCCTCATGCTGCACCATCAAATTTTCCGCCTCAACAGATTCCACTGCCTCATGCTGCACCATCTCACATTCTCCTTCACAGATCCCTCTGCCTCATGCTGCACCATCACACTTTCCCCCACAGAGAACCCACTGCCTCATGCTGCACCATCCCACTTTGTCCAACACAGATCCCACTGCCTCATGCTGCAACATCACATTTCCCCTCACAGATCCCAATGCTTCATGCTGCACCATCACATATTCCCCCTCAACCGATCCCACTGCCTCATGCTGCACCATCACACTTTCCCCCTCACATATCCCACTGCCTCATGCTGCACCATCACATTTTCCCCCTCACAGATCCCACTGCCTCATGCTGCACAATCACATTTTCGCTCTCACAGATCCCACTGCCTCATGCTGCACCATCACACTTTCCCGCTCACACATCCCACTGCCTCATGCTGCACCATCACACTTTACCCCTCACATATCCCGCTGCCTCATGCTGCACCATCACACTTTCCCTTCTCAGATCCCACTGCCTCATGCTGCACTATCACACTTTACCCCTCACAGATCCCACTGCCTCATGCTGCACCATCACACTTTCCCCCTCACACATCCCACTGCCTCATGCTGCACCATCACACTTTCCCCCTCACAGATCCCACAGCCTCATGCTGCACCATCACACTTTACCTCTCACAGATCCCACTGCCTCATGCTGCACCATCACACTTTCCCGCTCACAGATCCCAATGCCTCATGCTGCACCATCACACCTTCCCCCTCACAGATCCCACTGCCTCATGCTGCACGATCACACTTTCCCCCTCACAGATCCCACTGCCTCATGCTGCACCATCACACTTTCCCCCTCACCCATCCCACTGCCTCATGCTGCACCATCACACTTTCCCCTCACAGATCCCAATGCCTCATGCTGCATCATCGCACTTTCCCACTCACAGATCAAACTGCCTCATGCTGCACCATCACACTATACCCTCACAGATCCCACTGCCTCATGCTGCACCATCACACTTTCCCCCTCACAGATCTCACTGCCTCATGCTGCACCATCACACTTTACCCCTCACAGATCCCACTGCCTCATACTGCACCATCACACTTTCCCCTCACACATCCCACTGCCTCATGCTGCACCATCACACTTTCCCCCTCACAGATCCCACTGCCTCATGCTGCACCATCACACTTTACCCCTCTCAGATCCCACTACCTCATGCTGCACCATAACACTTTCCCCCTCACAGATCCCACTGCCTCATGCTGCACCATCACACATTCCCTCTCACAGATCCCACTGCCTCATGCTGCACCATCACACATTCCCCCTCACAGATCCCACTGCCTCATGCTGCACCATCACACTTTCCCCTAACAGATCCCAATACCTCATGGTGCACCATCACACTTTACCCCTCACAGATCCCACTGCCTCATGCTGCACTATCACACTTTTCTCTCACAGATCCCACTGCCTCATGCTGCACAATCACAATTTCCCCTCACAGATCCCACTGCCTCATGCTGCACCATCACACTTTCCCCTCACACATCCCACTGCCTCATGCTGCACCATCACACTTTCCCCCTCACAGATCCCACTGCCTCATGCTGCACCATCACACTTTACCCCTCACAGATCCCACTGCCTCAAACTGCACCATCACACTTTCCCCTCACACATCCCACTGCCTCATGCTGCACCATCACACTTCCCCCCTCACACATCCGACTGCCTCATTCTGCACCATCACACTTTCCCCCTCACAGATCCCACAGCCTCATGCTGCACCATCACACTTTACCCCTCACAGATCCCACTGCCTCATGCTGCACCATCACACTTTCCCCTCACAGATCCCAATGCCTCATGCTGCACCATCACACTTTCCCCCTCACAGATCCCACTGCCTCATGCTGCACCATCACACTTTCCCCCTCACAGATCCCACTGCCTCATGCTGCACCATCACACTTTACCCCTCACAGATCCCAATGCCTCATGCTGCACCATCACACTTTCCCCCTCACAGATCCCACTGCCACATGCTGCACCATCACACTTTCCCCCTCACAGATCCCACTGCCTCATGCTGCACCATCACACTTTACCCCTCACAGATCCCACTGCCTCATGCGGCACAATCACATTTTCCTCCTCACTTATCCCACTGCCTCATGCTGCACCATCACACTTTCCCCCTCACACATCCCACTGCCTCATGCTGCACCATCACACTTTCCCCCTCACACATCCCATTACCTCATGCTGCACCATCACACTTTCCCCTCACAGATCCCAATGCCTCATGCTGCACCATCACACTTTACCCCTCACAGATCCCACTGCCACATGCTGCACCATCACACTTTCCGTTCACAGATCCCACTGCCTCATGCTGCACCATCACACTTTACCCCTCACAGATCCCACTGCCTCATGCTGCACCATCACACTTTCCCCCTCACACATCCCACTGCCTCATGCTGCACCATCACACTTTCCCCTCACAGATCCCACTGCCTCAGTCTGCACCATCACATTTTCCCCCTCAGCAGATCCCGCTGCTTCATGCTGCACCATCACACTTTCCCCCTCACACATCCCACTGCCTCATGCTGCACCATTACACTTTCCCCCTCACATATCCCACTGCCTCAAGCTGCACCATCACATATTTCCCCTCAACTGATCCCACTGCCTCATGCTGCACCGTCACACTTTCCCCGTCACAGATCACACTGCCTCATGCTGCACCATCACATTTTCCCCCTCACAGATCCCACTGACTCATGCTGCACAATCATATTTTCCCCCTCACAGATCCCACTGCCTCATGCTGCAGCATCACACTTTCCCGCTCACACATCCCACTGCCTCATGCTGCACCATCAAACTTTCCCCCTCACATATCCCACTGCCTCATGCTGCACCATCACACTTTCCCCCTCACACATCCCACTGCCTCATGCTGCACCATCACACTTTCCCTTTAAGCAGTTCCCACTGCCTCATGCTGCACCATCACACTTTCCCCCTCACAGATCCCACTGCCTCATGCTGCACCATCACACTTTCCCCCTCACAGATCCCACTGCTTCATGCTGCATCATCACACATTCCCCTTCAAACATCCTACTGCCTCATGCTGCACCAACAAACTTTCCCCCTCACATATCCCACTGCCTCATGCTGCACCATCACACTTTCCCCCTCACACATCCCACTGCCGCATGCTGCACCATCACACTTTCCCTTAAAACAGTTCCCACTGCCTCATGCTGCACCATCACACTTTCCCCTTCACAGATCCCACTGCTTCATGCTGCACCATCACACTTTCCTCCTCACAGATCCCACTGCCTCATGCTGCACCATCACACTTTCCCCCTCACAGATCCCACTGCCTCATGCTGCACCATCACAAATTCCCCCTGAAACATCCCACTGCCTCATGCTGCACCATCACACATTGCCCCTCACAGATCCCACTGCCTCATGCTGCACCATCACACTTTCCCCTCACAGATCCCAATGCCTCATGGTGCACCATCACACTTTACCCCTCACAGATCCCACTGCCTCATGCTGCACTATCACACTTTTCTCTCACAGATCCCACTGCCTCATGCTGCACAATCACAATTTCCCCTCACAGACCCACTGCCTCATGCTGCACCATCACACTTTCCCCTCACACATCCCACTGCCTCATGCTGCACCATCACACTTTCCCCCTCACAGATCCCACTGCCTCATGCTGCACCATCACACTTTACCCCTCACAGATCCCACTACCTCATACTGCACCATCACACTTTCCCCTCACACATCCCACTGCCTCATGCTGCACCATCACACTTCCCCCTCACACATCCCACTGCCTCATTCTGCACCATCACACTTTCCCCCTCACAGATCTCACAGCCTCATGCTGCACCATCACACTTTACCCCTCACAGATCCCACTGCCTCATGCTGCACCATCACACTTTCCCCTCACAGATCCCAATGCCTCATGCTGCACCATCACACTTTCCCCCTCACAGATCCCACTGCCTCATGCTGCACCATCACACATTCCCCCTCACAGATCCCACTGCCTCATGCTGCACCATCACACTTTCCCCTCACAGATCCCAATGCCTCATGGTGCACCATCACACTTTACCCCTCACACATCCCACTGCCTCATGCTGCACCATCACACTTTCCCCATCACAGATCCCACTGCCTCATGCTGCACCATCACACTTTACCCCTCACAGATCCCACTGCCTCAAACTGCACCATCACACTTTCCCCTCACACATCCCACTGCCTCATGCTGCACCATCACACTTCCCCCCTCACACATCCCACTGCCTCATTCTGCACCATCACACTTTCCCCCTCACAGATCCCACAGCCTCATGCTGCACCATCACACTTTACCCCTCACAGATCCCACTGCCTCATGCTGCACCATCACACTTTCCCCTCACAGATCCAAATGCCTCATGCTGCACCATCACACTTTCCCCCTCACAGATCCCACTGCCTCATGCTACACCATCACACTTTCCCCCTCACAGATCCCACTGCCTCATGCTGCACCATCACACTTTACCCCTCACAGATCCCAATGCCTCATGCTGCACCATCACACTTTCCCCCTCACAGATCCCACTACCTCATGCTGCACCATCACACTTTCCCCCTCACAGATCCCACTGCCTCATGCTGCACCATCACACTTTACCCCTCACAGATCCCACTGCCTCATGCTGCACAATCACATTTTCCTCCTCACTTATCCCACTGCCTCATGCTGCACCATCACACTTTCCCCCTCACACATCCCACTGCCTCATGCTGCACCATCACACTTTCCCCCTCACACATCCCACTACCTCATGCTGCACCATCACACTTTCCCCTCACAGATCCCAATGCCTCATGCTGCACCTTCACACTTTACCCCTCACAGATCCCACTGCCACTTGCTGCACCATCACACTTTCCGTTCACAGATCCCACTGCCTCATGCTGCACCATCACACTTTACCCCTCACAGATCCCACTGCCTCATGCTGCACCATCACACTTTCCCCATCACACATCCCACTGCCTCATGCTGCACCATCACACTTTCCCCTCACAGATCCCACTGCCTCAGTCTGCACCATCACATTTTCCCCCTCAACAGATCCCGCTGCTTCATTCTGCACCATCACACTTTCCCCCTCACACATCCCACTGCCTCATGCTGCACCATTACACTTTCCCCCTCACATATCCCACTGCCTCATGCTGCACCATCACATATTTCCCCTCAACTGATCCCACTGCCTCATGCTGCACCGTCACACTTTCCCCGTCACAGATCACACTGCCTCATGCTGCACCATCACATTTTCCCCCTCACAGATCCCACTGCCTCATGCTGCTCAATCATATTTTCCCCCTCACAGATCCAACTGCCTCATGCTGCAGCATCACACTTTCCCGCTCACACATCCCACTGCCTCATGCTGCACCATCAAACTTTCCACCTCACATATCCCACTGCCTCATGCTGCACCATCACACTTTCCCCCTCACACATCCCACTGCCTCATGCTGCACCATCACACTTTCCCTTTAAGCAGTTCCCACTGCCTCATGCTGCACCATCACACTTTCCCCCTCACAGATCCCACTGCCTCATCCTGCACCATCACACTTTCCCCCTCACAGATCCCACTGCTTCATGCTGCATCATCACACATTCCCCTTCAAACATCCTACTGCCTCATGCTGCACCATCAAACTTTCCCCCTCACATATCCCACTGCCTCATGCTGCACCATCACACTTTCCCCCTCACACATCCCACTGCCGCATGCTGCACCATCACACTTTCCCTTAAAACAGTTCCCACTGCCTCATGCTGCACCATCACACTTTCCCCTTCACAGATCCCACTGCTTCATGCTGCACCATCACACTTTCCCCTCACACATCCCACTGCCTCATGCTGCACCATCACACTTCCCCCTCACACATCCCACTGCCTAATTCTGAACCATCACACTTTCCCCCTCACAGATCTCACAGCCTCATGCTGCACCATCACACTTTACCCCTCACAGATCCCACTGCCTCATGCTGCACCATCACACTTTCCCCTCACAGATCCCAATGCCTCATGCTGCACCATCACACTTTCCCCCTCACAGATCCCACTGCCTCATGCTGCACCATCACACTTTCCCCCTCACAGATCCCACTGCCTCATGCTGCATCACACTTTACCCCTCACAGATCCCACTGCCTCATGCTGCACAATCACATTTTCCTCCTCACTTATCCCACTGCCTCATGCTGCACCATCACACTTTCCCCATCACACATCCCACTGCCTCATGCTGCACCATCAAACTTTTCCCCTCACACATCCCACTACCTCATGCTGCACCATAACACTTTCCCCTCACAGATCCCAATGCCTCATGCTGCACCATCACACTTTCCCCTCACAGATCCCAATGCCTCATGCTGCACCATCACACTTTCCTCCTCACAGATCCCACTGCCTCATGCTGCACCATCACACTTTCCCCCTCACAGATCCCACTGCCTCATGCTGCACCATCACACTTTACCCCTCACAGATCCCACTGCCTCATGCTGCACAATCACATTTTCCTCCTCACTTATCCCACTGCCTCATGCTGCACCATCACACTTTCCCCCTCACACATCCCACTACCTCATGCTGCACCATAACACTTTCCCCTCACAGATCCCACTGCCCCTTGCTGCACCATCACACTTTCTGTTTACAGATCCCACTGCCTCATAATGCACCATCACACTTTACCCCTCACAGATCCCACTGCCTCATACTGCACCATCACACTTTCCCCTCACACATCCCACTGACTCATGCTGCACCATCACACTTCCCCCCTCACACATCCGACTGCCTCATTCTGCACCATCACACTTTCCCCCTCACAGATCCCACAGCCTCATGCTGCACCATCACACTTTACCCCTCACAGATCCCACTGCCTCATGCTGCACCATCACACTTTCCACTCACAGATCCCAATGCCTCATGCTGCACCATTACACTTTCCCCCTCACAGATCCCACTGCCTCATGCTGCACCATCACACTTTCCCCCTCACAGATCCCACTGCCTCATGCTGCACCATCACACTTTACCCCTCACAGATCCCACTGCCTCATGCGGCACAATCACATTTTCCTCCTCTCTTATTCCACTGCCTCATGCTGCACCATCACACTTTCCCCCTCACACATCCCACTGCCTCATGCTGCACCATCACACTTTCCCCCTCACACATCCCACTACCTCATGCTGCACCATCACACTTTCCCCTCACAGATCCCAATGCCTCATGCTGCACCATCACACTTTACCCCTCACAGATCCCACTGCCACTTGCTGCACCATCACACTTTCCCCTCACAGATCACACTGCCTCATGCTGCACCATCACATTTTCCCCCTCACAGATCCCACTGCCTCATGCTGCACAATCATATTTTCCCCCTCACAGATCCCACTGCCTCATGCTGCAGCATCATACTTTCCCGCTCACACATCCCACTGCCTCATGCTGCACCATCAAACTTTCACCCTCACATATCCCACTGCCTCATGCTGCACCATCACACTTTTCCCCTCACACATCCCACTGCCTCATGCTGCACCATCACACTTTTCCTTTAAACAGTTCCCACTGCCTCATGCTGCACCATCACACTTTCCCCCTCACAGATCCCACTGTCTCATGCTGCACCATCACACTTTCCCCCTCACAGATCCCACTGCCTCATGCTGCACCATCACACTTTCCCCATCATAGATCCCACTGCTTCATGCTGCATAATCACACATTCCCCCTCTAACATCCCACTGCCTTATGCTGCACCATCAAAGTTTCCCCCTCACATATCCCACTGCTTCATGCTGCACCATTACACATTCCCCCTGAAACATCCCACTGCCTCATGCTGCACCATCACACATTCCCCCTCACAGATCCCACTGCCTCATGCTGCACCATCACACTTTCCCCCTCACACATCCCACTGCCTCATGCTGCACCATCACACTTTCCCTTTAAACAGTTCCCACTGCCTCATGCTGCACCATCACACTTTCCCCCTCACAGATCCCACTGCTTCATGCTGCACCATCACACTTTCCTCCTCACACATCCCACTGCCTCATGCTGCACCATCACACTTTCCCCCTCACAGATCTCACTGCCTCATGCTGCACCATCACACTTTACTCCACACAGATCCCACTGCCTCATACTGCACCATCACACTTTCCCCTCACACATCCCACTGCCTCATGCTGCACCATCACACTTTCCCCCTCACAGATCCCACTGCCTCATGCTGCACCATCACACTTTACCCCTCTCAGATCCCACTACCTCATGCTGCACCATTACACTTTCCCCCTCACAGATCCCACTGCCTCATGCTGCACCATCACACATTCCCTCTCACAGATCCCACTGCCTCATGCTGCACCATCACACATTCCCTCTCACAGATCCCACTGCCTCATTCTGCACCATCACACATTCCCCCTCACAGATCCCACTGCCTCATGCTGCACCATCACACTTTCCCCTCACAGATCCCAATGACTCATGGTGCACCATCACACTTTACCCCTCACAGATCCCACTGTCTCATGCTGCACTATCACACTTTTCTCTCACAGATCCCACTGCCTCATGCTGCACAATCACAATTTCCCCTCACAGATCCCACTGCCTCATGCTGCACCATCACACTTTCCCCTCACACATCCCACTGCCTCATGCTGCACCATCACACTTTCCCCCTCACAGATCCCACTGCCTCATGCTGCACCATCACACTTTACCCCTCACAGATCCATCTGCCTCATACTGCACCATCACACTTTCCCCTCACACATCCCACTGCCTCATGCTGCACCATCACACTTCCCCCCTCACACATCCGACTGCCTCATTCTGCACCATCACACTTTCCCCCTCACAGATCCCACAGCCTCATGCTGCACCATCACACTTTACCCCTCACAGATCCCACTGCCTCATGCTGCACCATCACACCTTCCCCTCACAGATCCCAATGCCTCATGCTGCACCAATCCACTTTCCCCCTCACAGATCCCACTGCCTCATGCTGCACCATCACACTTTCCCCAACACAGATCCCACTGCCTCATGCTGCACCATCACACTTTACCCCTCACAGATCCCACTGCCTCATGCTGCACAATCACATTTTCCTCCTCACTTATCCCACTGCCTCATGCTGCACCATCACACTTTCCCCCTCACACATCCCACTGCCTCATGCTGCACCATCACACTTTCCCCCTCACACATCCCACTACCTCATGCTGCACCATCACACTTTCCCCTCACAGATCCCAATGCCTCATGCTGCACCATCACACTTTACCCCTCACAGATCCCACTGCCACTTGCTGCACCATCACACTTTCCGTTCACAGATCCCACTGCCTCATGCTGCACCATCACACTTTACCCCTCACAGATCCCACTGCCTCATGCTGCACCATCACACTTTCCCCCTCACACATCCCACTGCCTCATGCTGCACCATCACACTTTCCCCTCACAGATCCCAATGCCTCATGCTGCACCATCACACTTTCCCCCTCACAGATCCCACTGCCTCATGCTGCACCATCACACTTTCCCCCTCACAGATCCCACTGCCTCATGCTGCATCACACTTTACCCCTCACAGATCCCACTGCCTCATGCTGCACAATCACATTTTCCTCCTCATTTATCCCACTGCCTCATGCTGCACCATCACACTTTCCCCCTCACACATCCCACTGCCTCATGCTGCACCATCACACTTTCCCCCTCACACATCCCACTACCTCATGGTGCACCATAACACTTTCCCCTCACAGATCCCACTGCCTCATAATGAACCATCACACTTTTCCCCTCACAGATCCCACTGCCTCATGCTGAACCATCACACTTTCCCCCTCACACATCCCACTGCCTCATGCTGCACCATCACACTTTCCCCTCACAGATCCCACTGCCTCAGTCTGCACCATCACATTTTCCCCCTCAACAGATCCCGCTGCCTCATGCTGCACCATCACACTTTCCCCCTCACATATCCCACTGCCTCATGCTGCACCATCACATATTCCCCCTCAACTGATCCCACTGCCTCATGCTGCACCATCACACTTTCCCCCTCACAGATCACACTGCCTCATGCTGCACCATCACATTTTCCCCCTCACAGATTCCACTGCCTCATGCTGCACAATCATATTTTCCCCCTCACAGATCCCACTGCCTCATGCTGCAGCATCCCACTTTCCCGCTCACACATCCCACTGCCTCATGCTGCATCATCAAACTTTCCCACTCACATATCCCACTGCCTCATGCTGCACCATCACACTTTCCTCCTCACACATCCCACTGCCTCATGCTGCACCATCACACTTTCCCTTTAAACAGTTCCCACTGCCTCATGCTGCACCATCACACTTTCCCCCTCACAGATCCCACTGCCTCATGCTGCACCATTACACTTTCCCCCTCACAGATCCCACTGCTTCATGCTGCATCATCACACTTTCCCCCTTACAGATCCCACTGCTTCATGCTGCCCCATCACACTTTCCTCCTCACAGATCCCACTGCCTCATGCTGCACCATCACACTTTCCCCCTCACAGATCCCACTGCCTCATGCTGCACCATCACACATTCCCCCTCAAACATCCCACTGCCTCATGCTGCACCATCACACATTCCCCCTCACACATCCCACTGCCTCATGCTCCACCATCACACTTTCCCCTCACAGATCCCAATGCCTCCTGTTGCACCATCACACATTACCCCTCACAGATCCCACTGCCTCATGCTGCACCATCACACTTTCCTCCTCACTGATCCCACTGCCTCTTACTGCACCATCACACTTTCCACCTCACAGATCCCGCTCCCTCATGCTGCACCATCACACTTTCCTCCTCACAGATCCCACTACCTCATGCTGCACCATCACACTTTCCACCTCACAGATCCCACTGCCTCATGCTGCACCATCACACTTTCCTCCTCACAGATCCCGCTGCCTCATGCTGCACCATCACACTTTCCTCCTCACAGATCCCACTGCCTAATGCTGCACCATCACACTTTCCCCCTCACAAATCCCACTGCCTTATGCTGCATCATCACACTTTCCCCCTCACACATCCAACTGCCTCATGCTGCACCATCACACTTTCCCCTCACAGATCCCACTGCCTCAGTCTGCACCATCACATTTTCCCCCTAAACAGATCCCGCTGCCTCATGCTGCACCATCATACTTTCCCCCTCACACATCCCACTGCCTCATGCTGCACCATCACAATTTCCCCCTCACACTTCCCACTGCCTCATGCTGCACCATCAAATATTCCCCCTCAACTGATCCCACTGCCTCATGCTGCACCATCACACTTTCCGCCTCAAAGATCCCACTGCCTCATGCTGCACCATCACATTTTCCCCCTCACAGATCCCACTGGCTCATGCTGCACAATCATATTTTCCCCCTCACAGATCCCACTGCCTCATGCTGCATCATCACACTTTCCCGCTCACACATCCCACTGCCTCATGCTGCACCATCACACTTTCCCCCTCACATATCCCACTGCCTCATGCTGCACCATCACACTTTCCCCCTCACACATCCCACTGCCTCATGCTGCACCATCACACTTTCCCCCTCACAGATCCCACTACCTCATGCTGCACCATCACACTTTCCCCTCACAGATCCCAATGCCTCATGCTGCACCATCACACTTTACCCCTCACAGATCCCACTGCCACTTGCTGCACCATCACACTTTCCGTTCACAGATCCCACTGCCTCATGCTGCACCATCACACTTTACCCCTCACAGATCCCACTGCCTCATGTGCACCATCACACTTTCCCCCTCACACATCCCACTGTCTCAGGCTGCACCATCACACTTTCCCCTCACAGATCCCAATGCCTCAGTCTGCACCATCACATTTTCCCCCTCAACAGATCCCGCTGCCTCATGCTGCACCATCACACTTTCCCCCTCACACATCCCACTGCCTCATGCTGCACCATTACTCTTTCCCCCTCACATATCCCACTGCCTCATGCTGCACCATCACATATTTCCCCTCAACTGATCCCACTGCCTCATGCTGCACCATCACACTTTCCCTGTCACAGATCACACTGCCTCATGCTGCACCATCACATTTTCCCCCTCACAGATCCTACTGCCTCATGCTGCACAATCATATTTTCCCCCTCACAGATCCCACTGCCTCATGCTGCAGCATCACACTTTCCCCCTCACACATCCAACTGCCTCATGCTGCACCATCACACTTTCCCCTCACAGATCCCACTGCCTCAGTCTGCACCATCACATTTTCCCCCTAAACAGATCCCGCTGCCTCATGCTGCACCATCATACTTTCCCCCTCACACATCCCACTGCCTCATGCTGCACCATCACAATTTCCCCCTCACACCCCACTGCCTCATGCTGCACCATCACATATTCCCCCTCAACTGATCCCACTGCCTCATGCTGCACCATCACACTTTCCGCCTCAAAGATCCCACTGCCTCATGCTGCACCATCACATTTTCCCCCTCACAGATCCCACTGGCTCATGCTGCACAATCATATTTTCCCCCTCACAGATCCCACTGCCTCATGCTGCATCATCACACTTTCCCGCTCACACATCCCACTGCCTCATGCTGCACCATCACACTTTCCCCCTCACATATCCCACTGCCTCATGCTGCACCATCACACTTTCCCCCTCACACATCCCACTGCCTCATGCTGCACCATCACACTTTCCCCCTCACAGATCCCACTACCTCATGCTGCACCATCACACTTTCCCCTCACAGATCCCAATGCCTCATGCTGCACCATCACACTTTACCCCTCACAGATCCCACTGCCACTTGCTGCACCATCACACTTTCCGTTCACAGATCCCACTGCCTCATGCTGCACCATCACACTTTACCCCTCACAGATCCCACTGCCTCATGCTGCACCATCACACTTTCCACCTCACACATCCCACTGTCTCAGGCTGCACCATCACACTTTCCCCTCACAGATCCCAATGCCTCAGTCTGCACCATCACATTTTCCCCCTCAACAGATCCCGCTGCCTCATGCTGCACCATCACACTTTCCCCCTCACACATCCCACTGCCTCATGCTGCACCATTACTCTTTCCCCCTCACATATCCCACTGCCTCATGCTGCACCATCACATATTTCCCCTCAACTGATCCCACTGCCTCATGCTGCACCATCACACTTTCCCTGTCACAGATCACACTGCCTCATGCTGCACCATCACATTTTCCCCCTCACAGATCCTACTGCCTCATGCTGCACAATCATATTTTCCCCCTCACAGATCCCACTGCCTCATGCTGCAGCATCACACTTTCCCGCTCACACATCCCACTGCCTCATGCTGCACCATCAAACTTTCACCCTCACATATCCCACTGCCTCATGCTGCACCATCACACTTTTCCCCTCACACATCCCACTGCCTCATGCTGCACCATCACACTTTTCCTTTAAACAGTTCCCACTTCCTCATGCTGCACCATCACACTTTCCCCCTCACAGATCCCACTGTCTCATGCTGCACCATCACACTTTCCCCCTCACAGATCCCACTGCCTCATGCTGCACCATCACACTTTCCCCCTCATAGATCCCACTGCTTCATGCTGCATCATCACACATTCCCCCTCAAACATCCCACTGCCTTATGCTGCACCATCAAAGTTTCCCCCTCACATATCCCACTGCCTCATGCTGCACCATTACACATTCCCCCTGAAACATCCCACTGCCTCATGCTGCACCATCACACATTCCCCCTCACAGATACCACTGCCTCATGCTGCACCATCACACTTTCCCCCTCACACATCCCACTGCCTCATGCTGCACCATCACACTTTCCCTTTAAACAGTTCCCACTGCCTCATGCTGCACCATCACACTTTCCCCCTCACAGATCCCACTGCCTCATGCTGCACCATCACACTTTCCCCCTCACACATCCCACTGCCTCATGCTGCACCATCACACTTTCCCCCTCACACATCCCACTACCTCATGCTGCACCATAACACTTTCCCCTCACAGATCCCACTGCCTCATGCTGCACCATCACACTTTCCCCCTCACGGATCCCACTGCCTCATGCTGCACCATCACACTTTCCCCCTCACGGATCCCACTGCCTCATGCTGCACCATCACACTTTCCCCCTCACGGATCCCACAGCCTCATGCTGCACCATCACACTTTCCCCCTCATAGATCCCACTGCTTCATGCTGCATCATCACACATTCCCCTTCAAACATCCCACTGCCTCATGCTGCACCATCAAACTTTCCCCTCACATATCCCACTGCCTCATGCTGCACCATCACACTTTCCCCCTCACACATCCCAATGCCGCATGCTGCACCATCACACTTTCCCTTTAAACAGTTCCCACTGCCTCATGCTGCACCATCACACTTTCCCCCTCACAGATCCCACTGCTTCATGCTGCATCATCACACATTCCCCCTCAAACATCCCACTGCCTTATGCTGCACCATCAAAGTTTCCCCCTCACACATCCCACTGCCTCATGCTGCACCATCACACTTTCCCCCTCACAGATCCCACTACCTCATGCTGCACCATCACACTTTCCCCTCACAGATCCCAATGCCCCATGCTGCACCATCACACTTTACCCCTCACAGATCCCACTGCCACTTGCTGCACCATCACACTTTCCGTTCACAGATCCCACTGCCTCATGCTGCACCATCACACTTTACCCCTCACAGATCCCACTGCCTCATGCTGCACCATCACACTTTCCCCCTCACACATCCCACTGCCTCATGCTGCACCATCACACTTTCCCCTCACAGATCCCACTGCCTCAGTCTGCACCATCACATTTTCCCCCTCAACAGATCCCGCTGCTTCATGCTGCACCATCACACTTTGCCCCTCACACATCCCACTGCCTCATGCTGCACCATCACACTTTCCCCCTCACAGATCTCACAGCCTCATGCTGCACCATCACACTTTACCCCTCACAGATCCCACTGCCTCATGCTGCACCATCACACTTTCCCCTCACAGATCCCTCTGCCTCATGCTGCACCATCACACTTTCCCCCTCACAGATCCCCCTGCCTCATGCTGCACCATCACACTTTCCCCCTCACAGATCGCACTGCCTCATGCTGCATCACACTTTACCCCTCACAGATCCCACTGCCTCATGCTGCACAATCACATTTTCCTCCTCATTTATCCCACTGCCTCATGCTGCACCATCACACTTTCCCCCTCACACATCCCACTGCCTCATGCTGCACCATCACACTTTCCCCCTCACACATCCCACTACCTCATGCTGCACCATAACACTTTCCCCTCACAGATCCCACTGCCTCATGCTGCACCATCACACTTTCCCCCTCACGGATCCCACTGCCTCATGCTGCACCATCACACTTTCCCCCTCACGGATCCCACTGCCTCATGCTGCACCATCACACTTTCCCCCTCACGGATCCCACAGCCTCATGCTGCACCATCACACTTTCCCCCTCATAGATCCCACTGCTTCATGCTGCATCATCACACATTCCCCTTCAAACATCCCACTGCCTCATGCTGCACCATCAAACTTTCCCCTCACATATCCCACTGCCTCATGCTGCACCATCACACTTTCCCCCTCACACATCCCAATGCCGCATGCTGCACCATCACACTTTCCCTTTAAACAGTTCCCACTGCCTCATGCTGCACCATCACACTTTCCCCCTCACAGATCCCACTGCTTCATGCTGCATCATCACACATTCCCCCTCAAACATCCCACTGCCTTATGCTGCACCATCAAAGTTTCCCCCTCACATATCCCACTGCCTCATGCTGCACCATTACACATTCCCCCTGAAACATCCCACTGCCTCATGCTGCACCATCACACATTCCCCCTCACAGATACCACTGCCTCATGCTGCACCATCACACTTTCCCCCTCACACATCCCACTGCCTCATGCTGCACCATCACACTTTCCCTTTAAACAGTTCCCACTGCCTCATGCTGCACCATCACACTTTCCCCCTCACAGATCCCACTGCCTCATGCTGCACCATCACACTTTCCCCCTCACACATCCCACTGCCTCATGCTGCACCATCACACTTTCCCCCTCACAGATCTCACTGCCTCATGCTGCACCATCACACTTTACCCCACACAGATCCCACTGCCTCATACAGAACCATCACACTTTCCCCTCACACATCCCACTGCCTCATGCTGCACCATCACACTTTCCCCCTCACAGATCCCACTGCCTCATGCTGCACCATCACACTTTACCCCTCTCAGATCCCACTACCTCATGCTGCCCCATTACACTTTCCACCTCACAGATCCCACTGCCTCATGCTGCACCATCACACATTCCCTCTCACAGATCCCACTGCCTCATGCTGCACCATGACACATTCCCTCTCACAGATCCCACTGCCTCATTCTGCACCATCACACATTCCCCCTCACAGATCCCACTGCCTCATGCTGCACCATCACACTTTCCCCTCACAGATCCCAATGACTCATGGTGCACCATCACACTTTACCCCTCACAGATCCCACTGTCTGATGCTGCACTATCACACTTTTCTCTCACAGATCCCACTGCCTCATGCTGCACAATCACAATTTCCCCTCACAGATCCCACTGCCTCATGCTGCACCATCACACTTTCCCCTCACACATCCCACTGCCTCATGCTGCACCATCACACTTTCCCCCTCACAGATCCCACTGCCTCATGCTGCACCATCACACTTTACCCCTCACAGATCCCACTGCCTCATACTGCACCATCACACTTTCCCCTCACACATCCCACTGCCTCATGCTGCACCATCACACTTCCCCCCTCACACATCCGACTGCCTCATTCTGCACCATCACACTTTCCCCCTCACAGATCTCACAGCCTCATGCTGCACCATCACACTTTACCCCTCACAGATCCCACTTCCTCCTGCTGCACCATCACACCTTCCCCTCACAGATCCCAATGCCTCATGCTGCACCATCACACTTTCCCCCTCACAGATCCCACTGCCTCATGCTGCACCATCACACTTTCCTCCTCACTTATCCCACTGCCTCATGCTGCACCATCACACTTTCCCCCTCACACATCCCACTGCCTCATGCTGCACCATCACACTTTCCCCCTCACACATCCCACTACCTCATGCTGCACCATCACACTTTCCCCTCACAGATCCCAATGCCTCATGCTGCACCATCACACTTTACCCCTCACAGATCCCACTGCCACTTGCTGCACCATCACACTTTCCGTTCACAGATCCCACTGCCTCATGCTGCACCATCACACTTTACCCCTCACAGATCCCACTGCCTCATGCTGCACCATCATACTTTCCCCCTCACACATCCCACTGCCTCATGCTGCACCATCACAATTTCCCCCTCACACTTCCCACTGCCTCATGCTGCACCATCAAATATTCCCCCTCAACTGATCCCACTGCCTCATGCTGCACCATCACACTTTCCGCCTCAAAGATCCCACTGCCTCATGCTGCACCATCACATTTTCCCCCTCACAGATCCCACTGGCTCATGCTGCACAATCATATTTTCCCCCTCACAGATCCCACTGCCTCATGCTGCATCATCACACTTTCCCGCTCACACATCCCACTGCCTCATGCTGCACCATCACACTTTCCCCCTCACATATCCCACTGCCTCATGCTGCACCATCACACTTTCCCCCTCACACATCCCACTGCCTCATGCTGCACCATCACACTTTCCCCCTCACAGATCCCACTACCTCATGCTGCACCATCACACTTTCCCCTCACAGATCCCAATGCCTCATGCTGCACCATCACACTTTACCCCTCACAGATCCCACTGCCACTTGCTGCACCATCACACTTTCCGTTCACAGATCCCACTGCCTCATGCTGCACCATCACACTTTACCCCTCACAGATCCCACTGCCTCATGTGCACCATCACACTTTCCCCCTCACACATCCCACTGTCTCAGGCTGCACCATCACACTTTCCCCTCACAGATCCCAATGCCTCAGTCTGCACCATCACATTTTCCCCCTCAACAGATCCCGCTGCCTCATGCTGCACCATCACACTTTCCCCCTCACACATCCCACTGCCTCATGCTGCACCATTACTCTTTCCCCCTCACATATCCCACTGCCTCATGCTGCACCATCACATATTTCCCCTCAACTGATCCCACTGCCTCATGCTGCACCATCACACTTTCCCTGTCACAGATCACACTGCCTCATGCTGCACCATCACATTTTCCCCCTCACAGATCCTACTGCCTCATGCTGCACAATCATATTTTCCCCCTCACAGATCCCACTGCCTCATGCTGCAGCATCACACTTTCCCCCTCACACATCCAACTGCCTCATGCTGCACCATCACACTTTCCCCTCACAGATCCCACTGCCTCAGTCTGCACCATCACATTTTCCCCCTAAACAGATCCCGCTGCCTCATGCTGCACCATCATACTTTCCCCCTCACACATCCCACTGCCTCATGCTGCACCATCACAATTTCCCCCTCACACCCCACTGCCTCATGCTGCACCATCACATATTCCCCCTCAACTGATCCCACTGCCTCATGCTGCACCATCACACTTTCCGCCTCAAAGATCCCACTGCCTCATGCTGCACCATCACATTTTCCCCCTCACAGATCCCACTGGCTCATGCTGCACAATCATATTTTCCCCCTCACAGATCCCACTGCCTCATGCTGCATCATCACACTTTCCCGCTCACACATCCCACTGCCTCATGCTGCACCATCACACTTTCCCCCTCACATATCCCACTGCCTCATGCTGCACCATCACACTTTCCCCCTCACACATCCCACTGCCTCATGCTGCACCATCACACTTTCCCCCTCACAGATCCCACTACCTCATGCTGCACCATCACACTTTCCCCTCACAGATCCCAATGCCTCATGCTGCACCATCACACTTTACCCCTCACAGATCCCACTGCCACTTGCTGCACCATCACACTTTCCGTTCACAGATCCCACTGCCTCATGCTGCACCATCACACTTTACCCCTCACAGATCCCACTGCCTCATGCTGCAACATCACACTTTCCCCCTCACACATCCCACTGTCTCAGGCTGCACCATCACACTTTCCCCTCACAGATCCCAATGCCTCAGTCTGCACCATCACATTTTCCCCCTCAACAGATCCCGCTGCCTCATGCTGCACCATCACACTTTCCCCCTCACACATCCCACTGCCTCATGCTGCACCATTACTCTTTCCCCCTCACATATCCCACTGCCTCATGCTGCACCATCACATATTTCCCCTCAACTGATCCCACTGCCTCATGCTGCACCATCACACTTTCCCTGTCACAGATCACACTGCCTCATGCTGCACCATCACATTTTCCCCCTCACAGATCCTACTGCCTCATGCTGCACAATCATATTTTCCCCCTCACAGATCCCACTGCCTCATGCTGCAGCATCACACTTTCCCGCTCACACATCCCACTGCCTCATGCTGCACCATCAAACTTTCACCCTCACATATCCCACTGCCTCATGCTGCACCATCACACTTTTCCCCTCACACATCCCACTGCCTCATGCTGCACCATCACACTTTTCCTTTAAACAGTTCCCACTTCCTCATGCTGCACCATCACACTTTCCCCCTCACAGATCCCACTGTCTCATGCTGCACCATCACACTTTCCCCCTCACAGATCCCACTGCCTCATGCTGCACCATCACACTTTCCCCCTCATAGATCCCACTGCTTCATGCTGCATCATCACACATTCCCCCTCAAACATCCCACTGCCTTATGCTGCACCATCAAAGTTTCCCCCTCACATATCCCACTGCCTCATGCTGCACCATTACACATTCCCCCTGAAACATCCCACTGCCTCATGCTGCACCATCACACATTCCCCCTCACAGATACCACTGCCTCATGCTGCACCATCACACTTTCCCCCTCACACATCCCACTGCCTCATGCTGCACCATCACACTTTCCCTTTAAACAGTTCCCACTGCCTCATGCTGCACCATCACACTTTCCCCCTCACAGATCCCACTGCCTCATGCTGCACCATCACACTTTCCCCCTCACACATCCCACTACCTCATGCTGCACCATAACACTTTCCCCTCACAGATCCCACTGCCTCATGCTGCACCATCACACTTTCCCCCTCACGGATCCCACTGCCTCATGCTGCACCATCACACTTTCCCCCTCACGGATCCCACTGCCTCATGCTGCACCATCACACTTTCCCCCTCACGGATCCCACAGCCTCATGCTGGACCATCACACTTTCCCCCTCATAGATCCCACTGCTTCATGCTGCATCATCACACATTCCCCTTCAAACATCCCACTGCCTCATGCTGCACCATCAAACTTTCCCCTCACATATCCCACTGCCTCATGCTGCACCATCACACTTTCCCCCTCACACATCCCAATGCCGCATGCTGCACCATCACACTTTCCCTTTAAACAGTTCCCACTGCCTCATGCTGCACCATCACACTTTCCCCCTCACAGATCCCACTGCTTCATGCTGCATCATCACACATTCCCCCTCAAACATCCCACTGCCTTATGCTGCACCATCAAAGTTTCCCCCTCACACATCCCACTGCCTCATGCTGCACCATCACACTTTCCCCCTCACAGATCCCACTACCTCATGCTGCACCATCACACTTTCCCCTCACAGATCCCAATGCCCCATGCTGCACCATCACACTTTACCCCTCACAGATCCCACTGCCACTTGCTGCACCATCACACTTTCCGTTCACAGATCCCACTGCCTCATGCTGCACCATCACACTTTACCCCTCACAGATCCCACTGCCTAATGCTGCACCATCACACTTTCCCCCTCACACATCCCACTGCCTCATGCTGCACCATCACACTTTCCCCTCACAGATCCCACTGCCTCAGTCTGCACCATCACATTTTCCCCCTCAACAGATCCCGCTGCTTCATGCTGCACCATCACACTTTGCCCCTCACACATCCCACTGCCTCATGCTGCACCATCACACTTTCCCCCTCACAGATCTCACAGCCTCATGCTGCACCATCACACTTTACCCCTCACAGATCCCACTGCCTCATGCTGCACCATCACACTTTCCCCTCACAGATCCCTCTGCCTCATGCTGCACCATCACACTTTCCCCCTCACAGATCCCCCTGCCTCATGCTGCACCATCACACTTTCCCCCTCACAGATCGCACTGCCTCATGCTGCATCACACTTTACCCCTCACAGATCCCACTGCCTCATGCTGCACAATCACATTTTCCTCCTCATTTATCCCACTGCCTCATGCTGCACCATCACACTTTCCCCCTCACACATCCCACTGCCTCATGCTGCACCATCACACTTTCCCCCTCACACATCCCACTACCTCATGCTGCACCATAACACTTTCCCCTCACAGATCCCACTGCCTCATGCTGCACCATCACACTTTCCCCCTCACGGATCCCACTGCCTCATGCTGCACCATCACACTTTCCCCCTCACGGATCCCACTGCCTCATGCTGCACCATCACACTTTCCCCCTCACGGATCCCACAGCCTCATGCTGCACCATCACACTTTCCCCCTCATAGATCCCACTGCTTCATGCTGCATCATCACACATTCCCCTTCAAACATCCCACTGCCTCATGCTGCACCATCAAACTTTCCCCTCACATATCCCACTGCCTCATGCTGCACCATCACACTTTCCCCCTCACACATCCCAATGCCGCATGCTGCACCATCACACTTTCCCTTTAAACAGTTCCCACTGCCTCATGCTGCACCATCACACTTTCCCCCTCACAGATCCCACTGCTTCATGCTGCATCATCACACATTCCCCCTCAAACATCCCACTGCCTTATGCTGCACCATCAAAGTTTCCCCCTCACATATCCCACTGCCTCATGCTGCACCATTACACATTCCCCCTGAAACATCCCACTGCCTCATGCTGCACCATCACACATTCCCCCTCACAGATACCACTGCCTCATGCTGCACCATCACACTTTCCCCCTCACACATCCCACTGCCTCATGCTGCACCATCACACTTTCCCTTTAAACAGTTCCCACTGCCTCATGCTGCACCATCACACTTTCCCCCTCACAGATCCCACTGCCTCATGCTGCACCATCACACTTTCCCCCTCACACATCCCACTGCCTCATGCTGCACCATCACACTTTCCCCCTCACAGATCTCACTGCCTCATGCTGCACCATCACACTTTACCCCACACAGATCCCACTGCCTCATACAGAACCATCACACTTTCCCCTCACACATCCCACTGCCTCATGCTGCACCATCACACTTTCCCCCTCACAGATCCCACTGCCTCATGCTGCACCATCACACTTTACCCCTCTCAGATCCCACTACCTCATGCTGCCCCATTACACTTTCCACCTCACAGATCCCACTGCCTCATGCTGCACCATCACACATTCCCTCTCACAGATCCCACTGCCTCATGCTGCACCATGACACATTCCCTCTCACAGATCCCACTGCCTCATTCTGCACCATCACACATTCCCCCTCACAGATCCCACTGCCTCATGCTGCACCATCACACTTTCCCCTCACAGATCCCAATGACTCATGGTGCACCATCACACTTTACCCCTCACAGATCCCACTGTCTGATGCTGCACTATCACACTTTTCTCTCACAGATCCCACTGCCTCATGCTGCACAATCACAATTTCCCCTCACAGATCCCACTGCCTCATGCTGCACCATCACACTTTCCCCTCACACATCCCACTGCCTCATGCTGCACCATCACACTTTCCCCCTCACAGATCCCACTGCCTCATGCTGCACCATCACACTTTACCCCTCACAGATCCCACTGCCTCATACTGCACCATCACACTTTCCCCTCACACATCCCACTGCCTCATGCTGCACCATCACACTTCCCCCCTCACACATCCGACTGCCTCATTCTGCACCATCACACTTTCCCCCTCACAGATCTCACAGCCTCATGCTGCACCATCACACTTTACCCCTCACAGATCCCACTTCCTCCTGCTGCACCATCACACCTTCCCCTCACAGATCCCAATGCCTCATGCTGCACCATCACACTTTCCCCCTCACAGATCCCACTGCCTCATGCTGCACCATCACACTTTCCTCCTCACTTATCCCACTGCCTCATGCTGCACCATCACACTTTCCCCCTCACACATCCCACTGCCTCATGCTGCACCATCACACTTTCCCCCTCACACATCCCACTACCTCATGCTGCACCATCACACTTTCCCCTCACAGATCCCAATGCCTCATGCTGCACCATCACACTTTACCCCTCACAGATCCCACTGCCACTTGCTGCACCATCACACTTTCCGTTCACAGATCCCACTGCCTCATGCTGCACCATCACACTTTACCCCTCACAGATCCCACTGCCTCATGCTGCACCATCACACTTTCCCCCTCACACATCCCACTGCCTCATGCTGCACCATCACACTTTCCCCTCACAGATCCCACTGCCTCAGTCTGCACCATCACATTTTCCCCCTCAACAGATCCCGCTGCTTCATGCTGCACCATCACACTTTGCCCCTCACACATCCCACTGCCTCATGCTGCACCATCACACTTTCCCCCTCACAGATCTCACAGCCTCATGCTGCACCATCACACTTTACCCCTCACAGATCCCACTGCCTCATGCTGCACCATCACACTTTCCCCTCACAGATCCCTCTGCCTCATGCTGCACCATCACACTTTCCCCCTCACAGATCCCCCTGCCTCATGCTGCACCATCACACTTTCCCCCTCACAGATCGCACTGCCTCATGCTGCATCACACTTTACCCCTCACAGATCCCACTGCCTCATGCTGCACAATCACATTTTCCTCCTCATTTATCCCACTGCCTCATGCTGCACCATCACACTTTCCCCCTCACACATCCCACTGCCTCATGCTGCACCATCACACTTTCCCCCTCACACATCCCACTACCTCATGCTGCACCATAACACTTTCCCCTCACAGATCCCACTGCCTCATGCTGCACCATCACACTTTCCCCCTCACGGATCCCACTGCCTCATGCTGCACCATCACACTTTCCCCCTCACGGATCCCACTGCCTCATGCTGCACCATCACACTTTCCCCCTCACGGATCCCACAGCCTCATGCTGCACCATCACACTTTCCCCCTCATAGATCCCACTGCTTCATGCTGCATCATCACACATTCCCCTTCAAACATCCCACTGCCTCACGCTGCACCATCAAACTTTCCCCTCACATATCCCACTGCCTCATGCTGCACCATCACACTTTCCCCCTCACACATCCCAATGCCGCATGCTGCACCATCACACTTTCCCTTTAAACAGTTCCCACTGCCTCATGCTGCACCATCACACTTTCCCCCTCACAGATCCCACTGCTTCATGCTGCACCATCACACTTTCCTCCTCACAGATCCCACTACCTCATGCTGCACCATCACACTTTCCCCCTCACAGATCCCACTGCCTCATGCTGCACCATCACACTTTCCCCCTGAAACATCCCACTGCCTCATGCTGCACCATCACACATTCCCCCTCACAGATCCCACTGCCTCATGCTGCACCATCACACTTTCCCCTCACAGATCCCAATGCCTCATGGTGCACCATCACACTTTACCCCTCACAGATCCCACTGCCTCATGCTGCACTATCACACTTTTCTCTCACAGATCCCACTGCCTCATGCTGCACAATCACAATTTCCCCTCACAGACCCACTGCCTCATGCTGCACCATCACACTTTCCCCTCACACATCCCACTGCCTCATGCTGCACCATCACACTTTCCCCCTCACAGATCCCACTGCCTCATGCTGCACCATCACACTTTACCCCTCACAGATCCCACTACCTCATACTGCACCATCACTCTTTCCCCTCACACATCCCACTGCCTCATGCTGCACAATCACACTTCCCCCTCACACATCCCACTGCCTCATTCTGCTCCATCACACTTTCCCCCTCACAGATCTCACAGCCTCATGCTGCACCATCACACTTTACCCCTCACAGATCCCACTGCCTCATGCTGCACCATCACACTTTCACCTCACAGATCCCAATGCCTCATGCTGCACCATCACACTTTCCCCCTCACAGATCCCACTGCCTCATGCTGCACCATCACACTTTCCCCCTCACAGATCCCACTGCCTCATGCTGCATCACACTTTACCCCTCACAGATCCCACTGCCTCATGCTGCACAATCACATTTTCCTCCTCATTTATCCCACTGCCTCATGCTGCACCATCACACTTTCCCCCTCACACATCCCACTGCCTCATGCTGCACCATCACACTTTCCCCCTCACACATCCCACTACCTCATGCTGCACCATAACACTTTCCCCTCACAGATCCCAATGCCTCATGCTGCACCATCACACATTCCCCTCACAGATCCCAATGCCTCATGCTGCACCATCACACTTTCCCCCTCACAGATCCCCCTGCCTCATGCTGCAGCATCACACTTTCCCCCTCACAGATCCCACTGCCTCATGCTGCACCATCACACTTTACCCCTCACAGATCCCACTGCCTCATGCTGCACAATCACATATTCCTCCTCACTTATCCCACTGCCTCATGCTGCACCATCACACTTTCCCCCTCACACATCCCACTACCTCATGCTGCACCATAACACTTTCCCCTCACAGATCCCAATGCCTCATGCTGCACCATCACACTTTACCCCTCACAGATCCCACTGCCCCTTGCTGCACCATCACACTTTCCGTTCACAGATCCCACTGCCCCATAATGCACCATCACACTTTACCCCTCACAGATCCCACTGCCTCATGCTGCACCATCACACTTTCCCCCTCACACATCCCACTGCCTCATGCTGCACCATCACACTTTCCCCTCACAGATCCCACTGCCTCAGTCTGCACCATCACATTTTCCCCCTCAACAGATCCCGCTGCCTCATGCTGCACCATCACACTTTCCCCCTCACATATCCCACTGCCTCATGCTGCACCATCACATATTCCCCCTCAACTGATCCCACTGCCTCATGCTGCACCATCACACTTTCCCCATCACAGATCACACTGCCTCATGCTGCACCATCACTTTTTCCCCCTCACAGATTCCACTGCCTCATGCTGCACAATCATATATTCCCCCTCACAGATCCCACAGCCTCATGCTGCAGCATCCCACTTTCCCGCTCACACATCCCACTGCCTCATGCTGCATCATCAAACTTTCCCCCTCACATATCCCACTGCCTCATGCTGCACCATCACACTTTCCTCCTCACACATCCCACTGCCTCATGCTGCACCATCACACTTTCCCTTTAAACAGTTCCCACTGCCTCATGCTGCACCATCACACTTTCCCCCTCACAGATCCCACTGCCTCATGCTGCACCATCACACTTTCCCCCTCACAGATCCCACTGCTTCATGCTGCATCATCAGACTTTCCCCCTTACAGATCCCACTGCTTCATGATGCCCCATCACACTTTCCTCCTCACAGATCCCACTGCCTCATGCTGCACCATCACACTTTCCCCCTCACAGATCCCACTGCCTCATGCTGCACCATCACACATTCCCCCTCAAACATCCCACTGCCTCATGCTGCACCATCACACATTCCCCCTCACACATCCCACTGCCTCATGCTGCACTATCACACTTTCCCCTCACAGATCCCAATGCCTCCTGTTGCACCATCACACATTACCCCTCACAGATCCCACTGCCTCATGCTGCACCATCACACTTTCCTCCTCACAGATCCCACTGCCTCATACTGCACCATCACACTTTCCACCTCACAGATCCCGCTCCCTCATGCTGCACCATCACACTTTCCTCCTCACAGATCCCACTACCTCATGCTGCACCATCACACTTTCCACCTCACAGATCCCACTGCCTCATGCTGCACCATCACACTTTCCTCCTCACAGATCCCGCTGCCTCATGCTGCACCATCACACTTTCCTCCTCACAGATCCCACTGCCTAATGCTGCACCATCACACTTTCCCCCTCACAAATCCCACTGCCTTATGCTGCATCATCACACTTTCCCCCTCACACATCCAACTGCCTCATGCTGCACCATCACACTTTCCCCTCACAGATCCCAATGCCTCAGTCTGCACCATCACATTTTCCCCCTAAACAGATCCCGCTGCCTCATGCTGCACCATCATACTTTCCCCCTCACACATCCCACTGCCTCATGCTGCACCATCACACTTTCCCCCTCACACATCCCACTGCCTCATGCTGCACCATCACACTTTCCCCCTCACAGATCTCACTGCCTCATGCTGCACCATCACACTTTACCCCACACAGATCCCACTGCCTCATACAGAACCATCACACTTTCCCCTCACACATCCCACTGCCTCATGCTGCACCATCACACTTTCCCCCTCACAGATCCCACTGCCTCATGCTGCACCATCACACTTTACCCCTCTCAGATCCCACTACCTCATGCTGCCCCATTACACTTTCCACCTCACAGATCCCACTGCCTCATGCTGCACCATCACACATTCCCTCTCACAGATCCCACTGCCTCATGCTGCACCATGACACATTCCCTCTCACAGATCCCACTGCCTCATTCTGCACCATCACACATTCCCCCTCACAGATCCCACTGCCTCATGCTGCACCATCACACTTTCCCCTCACAGATCCCAATGACTCATGGTGCACCATCACACTTTACCCCTCACAGATCCCACTGTCTGATGCTGCACTATCACACTTTTCTCTCACAGATCCCACTGCCTCATGCTGCACAATCACAATTTCCCCTCACAGATCCCACTGCCTCATGCTGCACCATCACACTTTCCCCTCACACATCCCACTGCCTCATGCTGCACCATCACACTTTCCCCCTCACAGATCCCACTGCCTCATGCTGCACCATCACACTTTACCCCTCACAGATCCCACTGCCTCATACTGCACCATCACACTTTCCCCTCACACATCCCACTGCCTCATGCTGCACCATCACACTTCCCCCCTCACACATCCGACTGCCTCATTCTGCACCATCACACTTTCCCCCTCACAGATCTCACAGCCTCATGCTGCACCATCACACTTTACCCCTCACAGATCCCACTTCCTCCTGCTGCACCATCACACCTTCCCCTCACAGATCCCAATGCCTCATGCTGCACCATCACACTTTCCCCCTCACAGATCCCACTGCCTCATGCTGCACCATCACACTTTCCTCCTCACTTATCCCACTGCCTCATGCTGCACCATCACACTTTCCCCCTCACACATCCCACTGCCTCATGCTGCACCATCACACTTTCCCCCTCACACATCCCACTACCTCATGCTGCACCATCACACTTTCCCCTCACAGATCCCAATGCCTCATGCTGCACCATCACACTTTACCCCTCACAGATCCCACTGCCACTTGCTGCACCATCACACTTTCCGTTCACAGATCCCACTGCCTCATGCTGCACCATCACACTTTACCCCTCACAGATCCCACTGCCTCATGCTGCACCATCACACTTTCCCCCTCACAGATCCCACTGCCTCAGTCTGCACCATCACATTTTCCCCCTCAACAGATCCCGCTGCTTCATGCTGCACCATCACACTTTGCCCCTCACACATCCCACTGCCTCATGCTGCACCATCACACATTCCCCCTCACAGATCTCACAGCCTCATGCTGCACCATCACACTTTACCCCTCACAGATCCCACTGCCTCATGCTGCACCATCACACTTTCCCCTCACAGATCCCTCTGCCTCATGCTGCACCATCACACTTTCCCCCTCACAGATCCCCCTGCCTCATGCTGCACCATCACACTTTCCCCCTCACAGATCGCACTGCCTCATGCTGCATCACACTTTACCCCTCACAGATCCCACTGCCTCATGCTGCACAATCACATTTTCCTCCTCATTTATCCCACTGCCTCATGCTGCACCATCACACTTTCCCCCTCACACATCCCACTGCCTCATGCTGCACCATCACACTTTCCCCCTCACACATCCCACTACCTCATGCTGCACCATAACACTTTCCCCTCACAGATCCCACTGCCTCATGCTGCACCATCACACTTTCCCCCTCACGGATCCCACTGCCTCATGCTGCACCATCACACTTTCCCCCTCACGGATCCCACTGCCTCATGCTGCACCATCACACTTTCCCCCTCACGGATCCCACAGCCTCATGCTGCACCATCACACTTTCCCCCTCATAGATCCCACTGCTTCATGCTGCATCATCACACATTCCCCTTCAAACATCCCACTGCCTCACGCTGCACCATCAAAGTTTCCCCTCACATATCCCACTGCCTCATGCTGCACCATCACACTTTCCCCCTCACACATCCCAATGCCGCATGCTGCACCATCACACTTTCCCTTTAAACAGTTCCCACTGCCTCATGCTGCACCATCATACTTTCCCCCTCACAGATCCCACTGCTTCATGCTGCACCATCACACTTTCCTCCTCACAGATCCCACTACCTCATGCTGCACCATCACACTTTCCCCCTCACAGATCCCACTGCCTCATGCTGCACCATCACACTTTCCCCCTGAAACATCCCACTGCCTCATGCTGCACCATCACACATTCCCCCTCACAGATCCCACTGCCTCATGCTGCACCATCACACTTTCCCCTCACAGATCCCAATGCCTCATGGTGCACCATCACACTTTACCCCCTCACAGATCCCACTGACTCATGCTGCACTATCACACTTTTCTCTCAGAGATCCCACTGCCTCATGCTGCACAATCACAATTTCCCCTCACAGACCCACTGCCTCATGCTGCACCATCACACTTTCCCCTCACACATCCCACTGCCTCATGCTGCACCATCACACTTTCCCCCTCACAGATCCCACTGCCTCATGCTGCACCATCACACTTTACCCCTCACAGATCCCACTACCTCATACTGCACCATCACTCTTTCCCCTCACACATCCCACTGCCTCATGCTGCACAATCACACTTCCCCCTCACACATCCCACTGCCTCATTCTGCTCCATCACACTTTCCCCCTCACAGATCTCACAGCCTCATGCTGCACCATCACACTTTACCCCTCACAGATCCCACTGCCTCATGCTGCACCATCACACTTTCACCTCACAGATCCCAATGCCTCATGCTGCACCATCACACTTTCCCCCTCACAGATCCCACTGCCTCATGCTGCACCATCACACTTTCCCCCTCACAGATCCCACTGCCTCATGCTGCATCACACTTTACCCCTCACAGATCCCACTGCCTCATGCTGCACAATCACATTTTCCTCCTCATTTATCCCACTGCCTCATGCTGCACCATCACACTTTCCCCCTCACACATCCCACTGCCTCATGCTGCACCATCACACTTTCCCCCTCACACATCCCACTACCTCATGCTGCACCATAACACTTTCCCCTCACAGATCCCAATGCCTCATGCTGCACCATCACACATTCCCCTCACAGATCCCAATGCCTCATGCTGCACCATCACACTTTCCCCCTCACAGATCCCCCTGCCTCATGCTGCAGCATCACACTTTCCCCCTCACAGATCCCACTGCCTCATGCTGCACCATCACACTTTACCCCTCACAGATCCCACTGCCTCATGCTGCACAATCACATATTCCTCCTCACTTATCCCACTGCCTCATGCTGCACCATCACACTTTCCCCCTCACACATCCCACTACCTCATGCTGCACCATAACACTTTCCCCTCACAGATCCCAATGCCTCATGCTGCACCATCACACTTTACCCCTCACAGATCCCACTGCCCCTTGCTGCACCATCACACTTTCCGTTCACAGATCCCACTGCCCCATAATGCACCATCACACTTTACCCCTCACAGATCCCACTGCCTCATGCTGCACCATCACACTTTCCCCCTCACACATCCCACTGCCTCATGCTGCACCATCACACTTTCCCCTCACAGATCCCACTGCCTCAGTCTGCACCATCACATTTTCCCCCTCAACAGATCCCGCTGCCTCATGCTGCACCATCACACTTTCCCCCTCACATATCCCACTGCCTCATGCTGCACCATCACATATTCCCCCTCAACTGATCCCACTGCCTCATGCTGCACCATCACACTTTCCCCATCACAGATCACACTGCCTCATGCTGCACCATCACTTTTTCCCCCTCACAGATTCCACTGCCTCATGCTGCACAATCATATATTCCCCCTCACAGATCCCACAGCCTCATGCTGCAGCATCCCACTTTCCCGCTCACACATCCCACTGCCTCATGCTGCATCATCAAACTTTCCCCCTCACATATCCCACTGCCTCATGCTGCACCATCACACTTTCCTCCTCACACATCCCACTGCCTCATGCTGCACCATCACACTTTCCCTTTAAACAGTTCCCACTGCCTCATGCTGCACCATCACACTTTCCCCCTCACAGATCCCACTGCCTCATGCTGCACCATCACACTTTCCCCCTCACAGATCCCACTGCTTCATGCTGCATCATCAGACTTTCCCCCTTACAGATCCCACTGCTTCATGATGCCCCATCACACTTTCCTCCTCACAGATCCCACTGCCTCATGCTGCACCATCACACTTTCCCCCTCACAGATCCCACTGCCTCATGCTGCACCATCACACATTCCCCCTCAAACATCCCACTGCCTCATGCTGCACCATCACACATTCCCCCTCACACATCCCACTGCCTCATGCTGCACCATCACACTTTCCCCTCACAGATCCCAATGCCTCCTGTTGCACCATCACACATTACCCCTCACAGATCCCACTGCCTCATGCTGCACCATCACACTTTCCTCCTCACAGATCCCACTGCCTCATACTGCACCATCACACTTTCCACTTCACAGATCCCGCTCCCTCATGCTGCACCATCACACTTTCCTCCTCACAGATCCCACTACCTCATGCTGCACCATCACACTTTCCACCTCACAGATCCCACTGCCTCATGCTGCACCATCACACTTTCCTCCTCACAGATCCCGCTGCCTCATGCTGCACCATCACACTTTCCTCCTCACAGATCCCACTGCCTAATGCTGCACCATCACACTTTCCCCCTCACAAATCCCACTGCCTTATGCTGCATCATCACACTTTCCCCCTCACACATCCAACTGCCTCATGCTGCACCATCACACTTTCCCCTCACAGATCCCACTGCCTCAGTCTGCACCATCACAATTTCCCCCTAAACAGATCCCGCTGCCTCATGCTGCACCATCATACTTTCCCCCTCACACATCCCACTGCCTCATGCTGCACCATCACAATTTCCCCCTCACACTTCCCACTGCCTCATGCTGCACCATCACATATTCCCCCTCAACTGATCCCACTGCCTCATGCTGCACCATCACACTTTCCGCCTCAAAGATCCCACTGCCTCATGCTGCACCATCACATTTTCCCCCTCACAGATCCCACTGGCTCATGCTGCACAATCATATTTTCCCCCTCACAGATCCCACTGCCTCATGCTGCACCATCACACTTTCCCGCTCACACATCCCACTGCCTCATGCTGCACAATCACACTTTCCCCCTCACATATCCCACTGCCTCATTCTGCAGCATCACACTTTCCCCCTCACACATCCCACTGCCTCATGCTGCACCATCACACTTTCCCCCTCACAGATCCCACTACCTCATGCTGCACCATCACACTTTCCCCTCACAGATCCCAATGCCTCATGCTGCACCATCACACTTTACCCCTCACAGATCCCACTGCCACTTGCTGCACCATCACACTTTCCATTCACAGATCCCACTGCCTCATGCTGCACCATCACACTTTACCCCTCACAGATCCCACTGCCTCATGCTGCACCATCACACTTTCCCCCTCACACATCCCACTGTCTCATGCTGCACCATCACACTTTCCCCTCACAGATCCCACTGCCTCAGTCTGCAGCATCACATTTTCCCCCTCAACAGATCCCGCTGCCTCATGCTGCACCATCACACTTTCCCCCTCACACATCCCACTGCCTCATGCTGCACCATTACTGTTTCCCCCTCACATATCCCACTGCCTCATGCTGCACCATCACATATTTCCCCTCAACTGATCCCACTGCCTCATGCTGCACCATCACACTTTCCCTGTCACAGATCACACTGCCTCATGCTGCACCATCACATTTTCCCCCTCACAGATCCCACTGCCTCATGCTGCACAATCATATTTTCCCCCTCACAGATCCCACTGCCTCATGCTGCAGCATCACACTTTCCCGCTCACACATCCCACTGCCTCATGCTGCACCATCAAACTTTCACCCTCACATATCCCACTGCCTCATGCTGCACCATCACACTTTTCCTTTAAACAGTTCCCACTGCCTCATGCTGCATTATCACACTTTCCCCCTCACAGATCCCACTGCCTCTTGCTGCACCATCACACTTTCCCCATCACAGATCCCACTGCCTCATGCTGCACCATCACACTTTCCCCCTCACAGATCCCACTGCCTCATGCTGCACCATCACACTTTCCCCCTGAAACATCCCACTGCCTCATGCTGCACCATCACACATTCCCCCTCACAGATCCCACTGCCTCATGCTGCACCATCACACTTTCCCCTCACAGATCCCAATGCCTCATGGTGCACCATCACACTTTACCCCTCACAGATCCCACTGCCTCATGCTGCACTATCACACTTTTCTCTCACAGATCCCACTGCCTCATGCTGCACAATCACAATTTCCCCTCACAGACCCACTGCCTCATGCTGCACCATCACACTTTCCCCTCACACATCCCACTGCCTCATGCTGCACCATCACACTTTCCCCCTCACAGATCCCACTGCCTCATGCTGCACCATCACACTTTACCCCTCACAGATCCCACTACCTCATACTGCACCATCACTCTTTCCCCTCACACATCCCACTGCCTCATGCTGCACCATCACACTTCCCCCTCACACATTCCACTGCCTCATTCTGCTCCATCACACTTTCCCCCTCACAGATCTCACAGCCTCATGCTGCACCATCACACTTTACCCCTCACAGATCCCACTGCCTCATGCTGCACCATCACACTTTCCCCTCACAGATCCCAATGCCTCATGCTGCACCATCACACTTTCCCCCTCACAGATCCCACTGCCTCATGCTGCACCATCACACTTTCCCCCTCACAGATCCCACTGCCTCATGCTGCATCACACTTTACCCCTCACAGATCCCACTGCCTCATGCTGCACAATCACATTTTCCTCCTCATTTATCCCACTGCCTCATGCTGCACAATCACACTTTCCCCCTCACACATCCCACTGCCTCATGCTGCACCATCACACTTTCCCCCTCACACATCCCACTACCTCATGCTGCACCATAACACTTTCCCCTCACAGATCCCAATGCCTCATGCTGCACCATCACACATTCCCCTCACAGATCCCAATGCCTCATGCTGCACCATCACACTTTCCCCCTCACAGATCCCCCTGCCTCATGCTGCACCATCACACTTTCCCCCTCACAGATCCCACTGCCTCATGCTGCACCATCACACTTTACCCCTCACAGATCCCACTGCCTCATGCTGCACAATCACATTTTCCTCCTCACTTATCCCACTGCCTCATGCTGCACCATCACACTTTCCCCCTCACACATCCCACTACCTCATGCTGCACCATCACACTTTACCCCTCACAGATCCCACTGCCCCTTGCTGCACCATCACACTTTCCGTTCACAGATCCCACTGCCTCATAATGCACCATCACACTTTACCCCTCACAGATCCCACTGCCTCATGCTGCACCATCACACTTTCCCCCTCACACATCCCACTGCCTCATGCTGCACCATCACACTTTCCCCTCACAGATCCCACTGCCTCATGCTGCACCATCACATTTTCCCCCTCAACAGCTCCCGCTGCCTCATGCTGCACCATCACACTTTCCCCCTCACATATCCCACTGCCTCATGCTGCACCATCACATATTCCCCCTCAACTGATCCCACTGCCTCATGCTGCACCATCACACTTTCCCCATCACAGATCACACTGCCTCATGCTGCACCATCACATTTTCCCCCTCACAGATTCCACTGCCTCATGCTGCACAATCATATTTTCCCCCTCACAGATCCCACAGCCTCATGCTGCAGCATCCCACTTTCCCGCTCACACATCCCACTGCCTCATGCTGCATCATCAAACTTTCCCCCTCACATATCCCACTGCCTCATGCTGCACCATCACACTTTCCCCCTCACAGATCCCACTGCCTCATGCTGCACCATCACACTTTCCCCCTCACAGATCCCACTGCTTCATGCTGCATCATCACACTTTCCCCCTTACAGATCCCACTGCTTCATGCTGCACCATCAAACTTTCACCCTCACATATCCCACTGCCTCATGCTGCACCATCACACTTTTCCTTTAAACAGTTCCCACTGCCTCATGCTGCATTATCACACTTTCCCCCTCACAGATCCCACTGCCTCTTGCTGCACCATCACACTTTCCCCATCACAGATCCCACTGCCTCATGCTGCACCATCACACTTTCCCCCTCACAGATCCCACTGCCTCATGCTGCACCATCACACTTTCCCCCTGAAACATCCCACTGCCTCATGCTGCACCATCACACATTCCCCCTCACAGATCCCACTGCCTCATGCTGCACCATCACACTTTCCCCTCACAGATCCCAATGCCTCATGGTGCACCATCACACTTTACCCCTCACAGATCCCACTGCCTCATGCTGCACTATCACACTTTTCTCTCACAGATCCCACTGCCTCATGCTGCACAATCACAATTTCCCCTCACAGACCCACTGCCTCATGCTGCACCATCACACTTTCCCCTCACACATCCCACTGCCTCATGCTGCACCATCACACTTTCCCCCTCACAGATCCCACTGCCTCATGCTGCACCATCACACTTTACCCCTCACAGATCCCACTACCTCATACTGCACCATCACTCTTTCCCCTCACACATCCCACTGCCTCATGCTGCACCATCACACTTCCCCCTCACACATCCCACTGCCTCATTCTGCTCCATCACACATTCCCCCTCACAGATCTCACAGCCTCATGCTGCACCATCACACTTTACCCCTCACAGATCCCACTGCCTCATGCTGCACCATCACACTTTCCCCTCACAGATCCCAATGCCTCATGCTGCACCATCACACTTTCCCCCTCACAGATCCCACTGCCTCATGCTGCACCATCACACTTTCCCCCTCACAGATCCCACTGCCTCATGCTGCATCACACTTTACCCCTCACAGATCCCACTGCCTCATGCTGCACAATCACATTTTCCTCCTCATTTATCCCACTGCCTCATGCTGCACAATCACACTTTCCCCCTCACACATCCCACTGCCTCATGCTGCACCATCACACTTTCCCCCTCACACATCCCACTACCTCATGCTGCACCATAACACTTTCCCCTCACAGATCCCAATGCCTCATGCTGCACCATCACACATTCCCCTCACAGATCCCAATGCCTCATGCTGCACCATCACACTTTCCCCCTCACAGATCCCCCTGCCTCATGCTGCACCATCACACTTTCCCCCTCACAGATCCCACTGCCTCATGCTGCACCATCACAATTTACCCCTCACAGATCCCACTGCCTCATGCTGCACAATCACATTTTCCTCCTCACTTAGCCCACTGCCTCATGCTGCACCATCACACTTTCCCCCTCACACATCCCACTACCTCATGCTGCACCATCACACTTTACCCCTCACAGATCCCACTGCCCCTTGCTGCACCATCACACTTTCCGTTCACAGATCCCACTGCCTCATAATGCACCATCACACTTTACCCCTCACAGATCCCACTGCCTCATGCTGCACCATCACACTTTCCCCCTCACACATCCCACTGCCTCATGCTGCACCATCACACTTTCCCCTCACAGATCCCACTGCCTCAGTCTGCACCATCACATTTTCCCCCTCAACAGCTCCCGCTGCCTCATGCTGCACCATCACACTTTCCCCCTCACATATCCCACTGCCTCATGCTGCACCATCACATATTCCCCCTCAACTGATCCCACTGCCTCATGCTGCACCATCACACTTTCCCCATCACAGATCACACTGCCTCATGCTGCACCATCACATTTTCCCCCTCACAGATTCCACTGCCTCATGCTGCACAATCATATTTTCCCCCTCACAGATCCCACAGCCTCATGCTGCAGCATCCCACTTTCCCGCTCACACATCCCACTGCCTCATGCTGCATCATCAAACTTTCCCCCTCACATATCCCACTGCCTCATGCTGCACCATCACACTTTCCTCCTCACACATCCCACTGCCTCATGCTGCACCATCACACTTTCCCTTTAAACAGTTCCCACTGCCTCATGCTGCACCATCACACTTTCCCCCTCACAGATCCCACTGCCTCATGCTGCACCATCACACTTTCCCCCTCACAGATCCCACTGCTTCATGCTGCATCATCACACTTTCCCCCTTACAGATCCCACTGCTTCATGCTGCCCCATCACACTTTCCTCCTCACAGATCCCACTGCCTCATGCTGCACCATCACACTTTCCCCCTCACAGATCCCACTGCCTCATGCTGCACCATCACACATTCCCCCTCAAACATCCCACTGCCTCATGCTGCACCATCACACATTCCCCCTCACACATCCCACTGCCTCATGCTGCACCATCACACTTTCCCCTCACAGATCCCAATGCCTCCTGTTGCACCATCACACATTACCCCTCACAGATCCCACTGCCTCATGCTGCACCATCACACTTTCCTCCTCACAGATCCCACTGCCTCATACTGCACCATCACACTTTCCACCTCACAGATCCCGCTCCCTCAAGCTGCACCATCACACTTTCCTCCTCACAGATCCCACTACCTCATGCTGCACCATCACACTTTCCACCTCACAGATCCCACTGCCTCATGCTGCACCATCACACTTTCCTCCTCACAGATCCCGCTGCCTCATGCTGCACCATCATACTTTCCTCCTCACAGATCCCACTGCCTAATGCTGCACCATCACACTTTCCCCCTCACAAATCCCACTGCCTTATGCTGCATCATCACACTTTCCCCCTCACACATCCAACTGCCTCATGCTGCACCATCACACTTTCCCCTCACAGATCCCACTGCCTCAGTCTGCACCATCACATTTTCCCCCTAAACAGATCCCGCTGCCTCATGCTGCACCATTATACTTTCCCCCTCACACATCCCACTGCCTCATGCTGCACCATCACAATTTCCCCCTCACACTTCCCACTGCCTCATGCTGCACCATCACATATTCCCCCTCAACTGATCCCACTGCCTCATGCTGCACCATCACACTTTCCGCCTCAAAGATCCCACTGCCTCATGCTGCACCATCACATTTTCCCCCTCACAGATCCCACTGGCTCATGCTGCACAATCATATTTTCCCCCTCACAGATCCCACTGCCTCATGCTGCACCATCACACTTTCCCACTCACACATCCCACTGCCTCATGCTGCACAATCACACTTTCCCCCTCACATATCCCAATGCCTCATGCTGCAGCATCACACTTTGCCCCTCACACATCCCACTGCCTCATGCTGCACCATCACACTTTCCCCCTCACAGATCCCACTACCTCATGCTGCACCATCACACTTTCCCCTCACAGATCCCAATGCCTCATGCTGCACCATCACACTTTACCCCTCACAGATCCCACTGCCACTTGCTGCACCATCACACTTTCCATTCACAGATCCCACTGCCTCATGCTGCACCATCACACTTTACCCCTCACACATCCCACTGCCTCATGCTGCACCATCACACTTTCCCCCTCACACATCCCACTGTCTCATGCTGCACCATCACACTTTCCCCTCACAGATCCCACTGCCTCAGTCTGCAACATCACATTTTCCCCCTCAACAGATCCCGCTGCCTCATGCTGCACCATCACACTTTCCCCCTCACACATCCCACTGCCTCATGCTGCACCATTACTCTTTCCCCCTCACATATCCCACTGCCTCATGCTGCACCATCACATATTTCCCCTCAACTGATCCCACTGCCTCATGCTGCACCATCACACTTTCCCTGTCACAGATCACACTGCCTCATGCTGCACCATCACATTTTCCCCCTCACAGATCCCACTGCCTCATGCTGCACAATCATATTTTCCCCCTCACAGATCCCACTGCCTCATGCTGCAGCATCACACTTTCCCGCTCACACATCCCACTGCCTCATGCTGCACCATCAAACTTTCACCCTCACATATCCCACTGCCTCATGCTGCACCATCACACTTTTCCTTTAAACAGTTCCCACTGCCTCATGCTGCACCATCACACTTTCCCCCTCACAGATCCCACTGCCTCTTGCTGCACCATCACACTTTCCCCATCACAGATCCCACTGCCTCATGCTGCACCATCACACTTTCCCCCTCACAGATCCCACTGCCTCATGCTGCACCATCACACTTTCCCCCTGAAACATCCCACTGCCTCATGCTGCACCATCACACATTCCCCCTCACAGATCCCACTGCCTCATGCTGCACCATCACACTTTCCCCTCACAGATCCCAATGCCTCATGGTGCACCATCACACTTTACCCCTCACAGATCCCACTGCCTCATGCTGCACTATCACACTTTTCTCTCACAGATCCCACTGCCTCATGCTGCACAATCACAATTTCCCCTCACAGACCCACTGCCTCATGCTGCACCATCACACTTTCCCCTCACACATCCCACTGCCTCATGCTGCACCATCACACTTTCCCCCTCACAGATCCCACTGCCTCATGCTGCACCATCACACTTTACCCCTCACAGATCCCACTACCTCATACTGCACCATCACTCTTTCCCCTCACACATCCCACTGCCTCATGCTGCACCATCACACTTCCCCCTCACACATCCCACTGCCTCATTCTGCTCTATCACACTTTCCCCCTCACAGATCTCACAGCCTCATGCTGCACCATCACACTTTACCCCTCACAGATCCCACTGCCTCATGCTGCACCATCACACTTTCCCCTCACAGATCCCAATGCCTCATGCTGCACCATCACACTTTCCCCCTCACAGATCCCACTGCCTCATGCTGCACCATCACACTTTCCCCCTCACAGATCCCACTGCCTCATGCTGCATCACACTTTACCCCTCACAGATCCCACTGCCTCATGCTGCACAATCACATTTTCCTCCTCATTTATCCCACTGCCTCATGCTGCACAATCACACTTTCCCCCTCACACATCCCACTGCCTCATGCTGCACCATCACACTTTCCACCTCACACATCCCACTACCTCATGCTGCACCATAACACTTTCCCCTCACAGATCCCAAAGCCTCATGCTGCACCATCACACATTCCCCTCACAGATCCCAATGCCTCATGCTGCACCATCACACTTTCCCCCTCACAGATCCCCCTGCCTCATGCTGCACCATCACACTTTCCCCCTCACAGATCCCACTGCCTCATGCTGCACCATCACACTTTACCCCTCACAGATCCCACTGCCTCATGCTGCACAATCACATTTTCCTCCTCACTTATCCCACTGCCTCACGCTGCACCATCACACTTTCCCCCTCACACATCCCACTACCTCATGCTGCACCATCACACTTTACCCCTCACAGATCCCACTGCCCCTTGCTGCACCATCACACTTTCCGTTCACAGATCCCACTGCCTCATAATGCACCATCACACTTTACCCCTCACAGATCCCACTGCCTCATGCTGCACCATCACACTTTCCCCCTCACACATCCCACTGCCTCATGCTGCACCATCACACTTTCCCCTCACAGATCCCACTGCCTCAGTCTGCACCATCACATTTTCCCCCTCAACAGCTCCCGCTGCCTCATGCTGCACCATCACACTTTCCCCCTCACATATCCCACTGCCTCATGCTGCACCATCACATATTCCCCCTCAACTGATCCCACTGCCTCATGCTGCACCATCACACTTTCCCCATCACAGATCACACTGCCTCATGCTGCACCATCACATTTTCCCCCTCACAGATTCCACTGCCTCATGCTGCACAATCATATTTTCCCCCTCACAGATCCCACAGCCTCATGCTGCAGCATCCCACTTTCCCGCTCACACATCCCACTGCCTCATGCTGCATCATCAAACTTTCCCCCTCACATATCCCACTGCCTCATGCTGCACCATCACACTTTCCTCCTCACACATCCCACTGCCTCATGCTGCACCATCACACTTTCCCTTTAAACAGTTCCCACTGCCTCATGCTGCACCATCACACTTTCCCCCTCACAGATCCCACTGCCTCATGCTGCACCATCACACTTTCCCCCTCACACATCCCACTGCCTCATGCTGCATCATCACACTTTCCCCCTCACAGATCCCACTACCTCATGCTGCACCATCACACTTTCCCCTCACAGATCCCAATGCCTCATGCTGCACCATCACACTTTACCCCTCACAGATCCCACTGCCACTTGCTGCACCATCACACTTTCCATTCACAGATCCCACTGCCTCATGCTGCACCATCACACTTTACCCCTCACACATCCCACTGCCTCATGCTGCACCATCACACTTTCCCCCTCACACATCCCACTGTCTCATGCTGCACCATCACACTTTCCCCTCACAGATCCCACTGCCTCAGTCTGCAGCATCACATTTTCCCCATCAACAGATCCCGCTGCCTCATGCTGCACCATCACACTTTCCCCCTCACACATCCCACTGCCTCATGCTGCACCATTACTCTTTCCCCCTCACATATCCCACTGCCTCATGCTGCACCATCACATATTTCCCCTCAACTGATCCCACTGCCTCATGCTGCACCATCACACTTTCCCTGTCACAGATCACACTGCCTCATGCTGCACCATCACATTTTCCCCCTCACAGATCCCACTGCCTCATGCTGCACAATCATATTTTCCCCCTCACAGATCCCACTGCCTCATGCTGCAGCATCACACTTTCCCGCTCACACATCCCACTGCCTCATGCTGCACCATCAAACTTTCACCCTCACATATCCCACTGCCTCATGCTGCACCATCACACTTTTCCTTTAAACAGTTCCCACTGCCTCATGCTGCACCATCACACTTTCCCCCTCACAGATCCCACTGCCTCTTGCTGCACCATCACACTTTCCCCATCACAGATCCCACTGCCTCATGCTGCACCATCACACTTTCCCCCTCACAGATCCCACTGCCTCATGCTGCACCATCACACTTTCCCCCTGAAACATCCCACTGCCTCATGCTGCACCATCACACATTCCCCCTCACAGATCCCACTGCCTCATGCTGCACCATCACACTTTCCCCTCACAGATCCCAATGCCTCATGGTGCACCATCACACTTTACCCCTCACAGATCCCACTGCCTCATGCTGCACTATCACACTTTTCTCTCACAGATCCCACTGCCTCATGCTGCACAATCACAATTTCCCCTCACAGACCCACTGCCTCATGCTGCACCATCACACTTTCCCCTCACACATCCCACTGCCTCATGCTGCACCATCACACTTTCCCCCTCACAGATCCCACTGCCTCATGCTGCACCATCACACTTTACCCCTCACAGATCCCACTACCTCATACTGCACCATCACTCTTTCCCCTCACACATCCCACTGCCTCATGCTGCACCATCACACTTCCCCCTCACACATCCCACTGCCTCATTCTGCTCCATCACACTTTCCCCCTCACAGATCTCACAGCCTCATGCTGCACCATCACACTTTACCCCTCACAGATCCCACTGCCTCATGCTGCACCATCACACTTTCCCCTCACAGATCCCAATGCCTCATGCTGCACCATCACACTTTCCCCCTCACAGATCCCACTGCCTCATGCTGCACCATCACACTTTCCCCCTCACAGATCCCACTGCCTCATGCTGCATCACACTTTACCCCTCACAGATCCCACTGCCTCATGCTGCACAATCACATTTTCCTCCTCATTTATCCCACTGCCTCATGCTGCACAATCACACTTTCCCCCTCACACATCCCACTGCCTCATGCTGCACCATCACACTTTCCACCTCACACATCCCACTACCTCATGCTGCACCATAACACTTTCCCCTCACAGATCCCAATGCCTCATGCTGCACCATCACACATTCCCCTCACAGATCCCAATGCCTCATGCTGCACCATCACACTTTCCCCCTCACAGATCCCCCTGCCTCATGCTGCACCATCACACTTTCCCCCTCACAGATCCCACTGCCTCATGCTGCACCATCACACTTTACCCCTCACAGATCCCACTGCCTCATGCTGCACAATCACATTTTCCTCCTCACTTATCCCACTGCCTCATGCTGCACCATCACACTTTCCCCCTCACACATCCCACTACCTCATGCTGCACCATCACACTTTACCCCTCACAGATCCCACTGCCCCTTGCTGCACCATCACACTTTCCGTTCACAGATCCCACTGCCTCATAATGCACCATCACACTTTACCCCTCACAGATCCCACTGCCTCATGCTGCACCATCACACTTTCCCCCTCACACATCCCACTGCCTCATGCTGCACCATCACACTTTCCCCTCACAGATCCCACTGCCTCAGTCTGCACCATCACATTTTCCCCCTCAACAGCTCCCGCTGCCTCATGCTGCACCATCACACTTTCCCCCTCACATATCCCACTGCCTCATGCTGCACCATCACATATTCCCCCTCAACTGATCCCACTGCCTCATGCTGCACCATCACACTTTCCCCATCACAGATCACACTGCCTCATGCTGCACCATCACATTTTCCCCCTCACAGATTCCACTGCCTCATGCTGCACAATCATATTTTCCCCCTCACAGATCCCACAGCCTCATGCTGCAGCATCCCACTTTCCCGCTCACACATCCCACTGCCTCATGCTGCATCATCAAACTTTCCCCCTCACATATCCCACTGCCTCATGCTGCACCATCACACTTTCCTCCTCACACATCCCACTGCCTCATGCTGCACCATCACACTTTCCCTTTAAACAGTTCCCACTGCCTCATGCTGCACCATCACACTTTCCCCCTCACAGATCCCACTGCCTCATGCTGCACCATCACACTTTCCCCCTCACAGATCCCACTGCTTCATGCTGCATCATCACACTTTCCCCCTTACAGATCCCACTGCTTCATGCTGCCCCATCACACTTTCCTCCTCACAGATCCCACTGCCTCATGCTGCACCATCACACTTTCCCCCTCACAGATCCCACTGCCTCATGCTGCACCATCACACATTCCCCCTCAAACATCCCACTGCCTCATGCTGCACCATCACACATTCCCCCTCACACATCCCACTGCCTCATGCTGCACCATCACACTTTCCCCTCACAGATCCCAATGCCTCCTGTTGCACCATCACACATTACCCCTCACAGATCCCACTGCCTCATGCTGCACCATCACACTTTCCTCCTCACAGATCCCACTGCCTCATACTGCACCATCACACTTTCCACCTCACAGATCCCGCTCCCTCAAGCTGCACCATCACACTTTCCTCCTCACAGATCCCACTACCTCATGCTGCACCATCACACTTTCCACCTCACAGATCCCACTGCCTCATGCTGCACCATCACACTTTCCTCCTCACAGATCCCGCTGCCTCATGCTGCACCATCATACTTTCCTCCTCACAGATCCCACTGCCTAATGCTGCACCATCACACTTTCCCCCTCACAAATCCCACTGCCTTATGCTGCATCATCACACTTTCCCCCTCACACATCCAACTGCCTCATGCTGCACCATCACACTTTCCCCTCACAGATCCCACTGCCTCAGTCTGCACCATCACATTTTCCCCCTAAACAGATCCCGCTGCCTCATTCTGCACCATCATACTTTCCCCCTCACACATCCCACTGCCTCATGCTGCACCATCACAATTTCCCCCTCACACTTCCCACTGCCTCATGCTGCACCATCACATATTCCCCCTCAACTGATCCCACTGCCTCATGCTGCACCATCACACTTTCCGCCTCAAAGATCCCACTGCCTCATGCTGCACCATCACATTTTCCCCCTCACAGATCCCACTGGCTCATGCTGCACAATCATATTTTCCCCCTCACAGATCCCACTGCCTCATGCTGCACCATCACACTTTCCCGCTCACACATCCCACTGCCTCATGCTGCACAATCACACTTTCCCCCTCACATATCCCACTGCCTCATGCTGCAGCATCACACTTTGCCCATCACACATCCCACTGCCTCACGCTGCACCATCACACTTTCCCCCTCACAGATCCCACTACCTCATGCTGCACCATCACACTTTCCCCTCACAGATCCCAATGCCTCATGCTGCACCATCACACTTTACCCCTCACAGATCCCACTGCCACTTGCTGCACCATCACACTTTCCATTCACAGATCCCACTGCCTCATGCTGCACCATCACACTTTACCCCTCACACATCCCACTGCCTCATGCTGCACCATCACACTTTCCCCCTCACACATCCCACTGTCTCATGCTGCACCATCACACTTTCCCCTCACAGATCCCACTGCCTCAGTCTGCAGCATCACATTTTCCCCCTCAACAGATCCCGCTGCCTCATGCTGCACCATCACACTTTCCCCCTCACACATCCCACTGCCTCATGCTGCACCATTACTCTTTCCCCCTCACATATCCCACTGCCTCATGCTGCACCATCACATATTTCCCCTCAACTGATCCCACTGCCTCATGCTGCACCATCACACTTTCCCTGTCACAGATCACACTGCCTCATGCTGCACCATCACATTTTCCCCCTCACAGATCCCACTGCCTCATGCTGCACAATCATATTTTCCCCCTCACAGATCCCACTGCCTCATGCTGCAGCATCACACTTTCCCGCTCACACATCCCACTGCCTCATGCTGCACCATCAAACTTTCACCCTCACATATCCCACTGCCTCATGCTGCACCATCACACTTTTCCTTTAAACAGTTCCCACTGCCTCATGCTGCACCATCACACTTTCCCCCTCAAACATCCCACTGCCTTATGCTGCACCATCAAAGTTTCCCCCTCACATATCCCACTGCCTCATGCTGCACCATTACACATTCCCCCTGAAACATCCCACTGTCTCATGCTGCACCATCACACATTCCCCTCACAGATCCCACTGCCTCATGCTGCACCATCACACTTTCCCCCTCACACATCCCACTGCCTCATGCTGCACCATCACACTTTCCCTTTAAACAGTTCCCACTGCCTCATGCTGCACCATCACACTTTCCCCCTCACAGATCCCACTGCTTCATGCTGCACCATCACACTTTCCTCCTCACACATCCCACTGCCTCATGCTGCACCATCACACTTTCCCCCTCACAGATCTCACTGCCTCATGCTGCACCATCACACTTTACCCCACACAGATCCCACTGCCTCATACTGCACCATCACACTTTCCCCTCACACATCCCACTGCCTCATGCTGCACCATCACACTTTCCCCCTCACAGATCCCACTGCCTCATGCTGCACCATCACACTTTACCCCTCTCAGATCCCTCTACCTCATGCTGCACCATTACACTTTCCCCCTCACAGATCCCACTGCCTCATGCTGCACCATCACACATTCCCTCTCACAGATCCCACTGCCTCATGCTGCACCATCACACATTCCCTCTCACAGATCCCACTGCCTCATTCTGCACCATCACACATTCCCCCTCACAGATCCCACTGCCTCATGCTGCACCATCACACTTTACCCCTCACAGATCCCACTGTCTCATGCTGCACTATCACACTTTTCTCTCACAGATCCCACTGCCTCATGCTGCACAATCACAATTTCCCCTCACAGATCCCACTGCCTCATGCTGCACCATCACACTTTCCCCTCACACATCCCACTGCCTCATGCTGCACCATCACACTTTCCCCCTCACAGATCCCACTGCCTCATGCTGCACCGTCACACTTTACCCCTCACAGATCCCACTGCCTCATACTGCACCATCACACTTTCCCCTCACACATCCCACTGCCTCATGCTGCACCATCACACTTCCCCCCACACACATCCAACTGCCTCATTCTGCACCATCACACTTTCCCCCTCACAGATCCCACAGCCTCATGCTGCACCATCACACTTTACCCCTCACAGATCCCACTGCCTCATGCTGCACCATCACACCTTCCCCTCACAGATCCCAAAGCCTCATGCTGCACCATCACACTTTCCCCCTCACAGATCCCACTGCCTCATGCTGCACCATCACACTTTCCCCAACACAGATCCCACTGCCTCATGCTGCACCATCACACTTTACCCCTCACAGATCCCACTGCCTCATGCTGCACAATCACATTTTCCTCCTCACTTATCCCACTGCCTCATGCTGCACCATCACACTTTCCCCCTCACACATCCCACTGCCTCATGCTGCACCATCACACTTTCCCCCTCACACATCCCACTACCTCATGCTGCACCATCACACTTTCCCCTCACAGATCCCAATGCCTCATGCTGCACCATCACACTTTACCCCTCACAGATCCCACTGCCACTTGCTGCACCATCACACTTTCCGTTCACAGATCCCACTGCCTCATGCTGCACCATCACACTTTACCCCTCACAGATCCCACTGCCTCATGCTGCACCATCACACTTTCCCCCTCACACATCCCACTGCCTCATGCTGCACCATCACACTTTCCCCTCACAGATCCCACTGCCTCAGTCTGCACCATCACATTTTCCCCCTCAACAGATCCCGCTGTTTCATGCTGCACTATCACACTTTCCCCCTCACACATCCCACTGCCTCATGCTGCACCATAACACTTTCCCCTCACACATCCCACTACCTCATGCTGCACCATAACACTTTCCCCTCACAGATCCCAATGCCTCATGCTGCACCATCACACTTTCCCCTCACAGATCCCAATGCCTCATGCTGCACCATCACACTTTCCTCCTCACAGATCCCACTGCCTCATGCTGCACCATCACACTTTCCCCCTCACAGATCCCACTGCCTCATGCTGCACCATCACACTTTACCACTCACAGATCCCACTGCCTCATGCTGCACAATCACATTTTCCTCCTCACTTATCCCACTGCCTCATGCTGCACCATCACACTTTCCCCCTCACACATCCCACTACCTCATGCTGCACCATAATACTTTCCCCTCACAGATCCCAATGCCTCATGCTGCACCATCACACTTTCCCCTCACAGATCCCAATGCCTCATGCTGCACCATCACACTTTCCTCCTCACAGATCCCACTGCCTCATGCTGCACCATCACACTTTCCACCTCACAGATCCCACTGCCTCATGCTACACCATCACACTTTACCCCTCACAGATCCCACTGCCTCATGCTGCACAATCACATTTTCCTCCTCACTTATCCAACTGCCTCATGCTGCACCATCACACTTTCCCCCTCACACATCCCACTACCTCATGCTGCACCATAACACTTTCCCCTCACAGATCCCAATGCCTCATGCTGCACCATCACACTTTACCCCTCACAGATCCCACTGCCCCTTGCTGCACCATCACACTTTCCGTTCACAGATCCCACTGCCTCATAATGCACCATCACACTTTACCCCTCACAGATCCCACTGCCTCATACTGCACCATCACACTTTCCCCTCACACATCCCACTGCCTCATGCTGCACCATCACACTTCCCCCTCACACATCCGACTGCCTCATTCTGCACCATCACACTTTCCCCCTCACAGATCCCACAGCCTCATGCTGCACCATCACACTTTACCCCTCACAGATCCCACTGCCTCATGCTGCACCATCACACTTTCCCCTCACAGATCCCAATGCCTCATGCTGCACCATCACACTTTCCCCCTCACAGATCCCACTGTCTCATGCTGCACCATCACACTTTCCCCCTCACAGATCCCACTGCCTCATGCTGCACCATCACACTTTACCCCTCACAGATCCCACTGCCTCATGCGGCACAATCACATTTTCCTCCTCTCTTATCCCACTGCCTCATGCTGCACCATCACACTTTCCCCCTCACACATCCCACTGCCTCATGCTGCACCATCACACTTTCCCCCTCACACATCCCACTACCTCATGCTGCACCATCACACTTTCCCCTCACAGATCCCAATGCCTCATGCTGCACCATCACACTTTACCCCTCACAGATCCCACTGCCACTTGCTGCACCATCACACTTTCCGTTCACAGATCCCACTGCCTCATGCTGCACCATCACACTTTACCCCTCACAGATCCCACTGCCTCATGCTGCACCATCACACTTTCCCCCTCACACATCCCACTGCCTCATGCTGCACCATCACACTTTCCCCTCACAGATCCCACTGCCTCAGTCTGCACCATCACATTTTCCCCCTCAACAGATCCCGCTGCTTCATGCTGCACCATCACACTTTCCCCCTCACACATCCCACTGCCTCATGCTGCACCATTACACTTTCCCCCTCACATATCCCACTGCCACATGCTGCACCATCACATATTTCCCCTCAACTGATCCCACTGCCTCATGCTGCACCATCACACTTTCCCCGTCACAGATCACACTGCCTCATGCTGCACCATCACATTTTCCCACTCACAGATCCCACTGCCTCATGCTGCACCATCACACTTTCCCCCTCACACATCCCACTGCCTCATGCTGCACCATCACACTTTCCCTTTAAACAGTTCCCACTGCCTCATAATGCACCATCACACTTTACCCCTCACAGATCCCACTGCCTCATGCTGCACCATCACACTTTCCCCCTCACACATCCCACTGCCTCATGCTGCACCATCACACTTTCCCCTCACAGATCCCACTGCCTCAGTCTGCACCATCACATTTTCCCACTCAACAGATCCCGCTGCCTCATGCTGCACCATCACACTTTCCCCCTCACATATCCCACTGCCTCATGCTGCACCATCACATATTCCCCCTCAACTGATCCCACTGCCTCATGCTGCACCATCACACTTTCCCCGTCACAGATCACACTGCCTCATGCTGCACCATCACATTTTCCCCCTCACAGATTCCACTGCCTCATGCTGCACAATCATATTTTCCCCCTCACAGATCCCACTGCCTCATGCTGCAGCATCCCACTTTCCCGCTCACACATCCCACTGCCTCATGCTGCATCATCAAACTTTCCCCCTCACATATCCCACTGCCTCATGCTGCACCATCACACTTTCCTCCTCACACATCCCACTGCCTCATGCTGCACCATCACACTTTCCCTTTAAACAGTTCCCACTGCCTCATGCTGCACCATCACACTTTCCCCCTCACAGATCCCACTGCCTCATGCTGCACCATCACACTTTCCACCTCACAGATCCCACTGCTTCATGCTGCATCATCACACTTTCCCCCTTACAGATCCCACTGCTTCATGCTGCCCCATCACTCTTTCCTCCTCACAGCACCCACTGCCTCATGCTGCACCATCACACTTTCCCCCTCACAGATCCCACTGCCTCATGCTGCACCATCACACATTCCCCCTCAAACATCCCATTGCCTCATGCTGCACCATCACACATTCCCCCTCACACATCCCACTGCCTCATGCTGCACCATCACACTTTCCCCTCACAGATCCCAATGCCTCCTGTTGCACCATCACACATTACCCCTCACAGATCCCACTGCCTCATGCTGCACCATCACACTTTCCTCCTCACAGATCCCACTGCCTCATACTGCACCATCACACTTTCCACCTCACAGATCCCGCTCCCTCATGCTGCACCATCACACTTTCCTCCTCACAGATCCCACTGCCTCATGCTGCACCATCACACTTTCCACCTCACAGATCCCAATGCCTCATGCTGCACCATCACACTTTCCTCCTAACAGATCCCGCTGCCTCATCCTGCACCATCACACTTTCCTCCTCACAGATCCCACTGCCTAATGCTGCACCATCACACTTTCCCCCTCACAAATCCCACTGCCTTATGCTGCATCATCACACTTTCCCCCTCACACATCCAACTGCCTCATGCTGCACCATCACACTTTCCCCTCACAGATCCCACTGCGTCAGTCTGCACCATCACATTCTCCCCCTAAACAGATCCCGCTGCCTCATGCTTGCCCATCATACTTTCCCCCTCACACATCCCACTGCCTCATGCTGCACCATCACAATTTCCCCCTCACACTTCCCACTGCCTCATGCTGCACCATCACATATTCCCCCTCAACTGATCCCACTGCCTCATGCTGCACCATCACACTTTCCGCCTCAAAGATCCCACTGCCTCATGCTGCACCATCACATTTTCCCCCTCACAGATCCCACTGGCTCATGCTGCACAATCATATTTTCCCCCTCACAGATCCCACTGCCTCATGCTGCACCATCACACTTTCCCGCTCACACATCCCACTGCCTCATGCTGCACCATCACACTTTCCCCCTCACATATCCCACTGCCTCATGCTGCACCATCACACTTTCCCCCTCACACATCCCACTGCCTCATGCTGCACCATCACACTTTCCCCCTCACAGATCCCACTACCTCATGCTGCACCATCACACTTTCCCCTCACAGATCCCAATGCCTCATGCTGCACCATCACACTTTACCCCTCACAGATCCCACTGCCACTTGCTGCACCATCACACTTTCCGTTCACAGATCCCACTGCCTCATGCTGCACCATCACACTTTACCCCTCACAGATCCCACTGCCTCATGCTGCACCATCACACTTTCCCCCTCACACATCCCACTGTCTCATGCTGCACCATCACACTTTCCCCTCACAGATCCCACTGCCTCAGTCTGCACCATCACATTTTCCCCCTCAACAGATCCCGCTGCCTCATGCTGCACCATCACACTTTCCCCCTCACACATCCCACTGCCTCATGCTGCACCATTACTCTTTCCCCCTCACATATCCCACTGCCTCATGCTGCACCATCACATATTTCCCCTCAACTGATCCCACTGCCTCATGCTGCACCATCACACTTTCCCTGTCACAGATCACACTGCCTCATGCTGCACCATCACATTTTCCCCCTCACAGATCCCACTGCCTCATGCTGCACAATCATATTTTCCCCCTCACAGATCCCACTGCCTCATGCTGCAGCATCACACTTTCCCGCTCACACATCCCACTGCCTCATGCTGCACCATCAAACTTTCACCCTCACATATCCCACTGCCTCATGCTGCACCATCACACTTTTCCCCTCACACATCCCACTGCCTCATGCTGCACCATCACACTTTTCCTTTAAACAGTTCCCACTGCCTCATGCTGCACCATCACACTTTCCCCCTCACAGATCCCACTGCCTCATGCTGCACCATCACACTTTCCCCCTCACAGATCCCACTGCCTCATGCTGCACCATCACACTTTCCCCCTCATAGATCCCACTGCTTCATGCTGCATCATCACACATTCCCCCTCAAACATCCCACTGCCTCATGCTGCACCATCAAAGTTTCCCCCTCACATATCCCACTGCCTCATGCTGCACCATTACACATTCCCCCTGAAACATCCCACTGCCTCATGCTGCACCATCACACATTCCCCCTCACAGATCCCACTGCCTCATGCTGCACCATCACACTTTCCCCCGCACACATCCCACTGCCTCATGCTGCACCATCACACTTTCCCTTTAAACAGTTCCCACTGCCTCATGCTGCACCATCACACTTTCCCCCTCACAGATCCCACTGCTTCATGCTGCACCATCACACTTTCCTCCTCACACATCCCACTGCCTCATGCTGCACCATCACACTTTCCCCTTCACAGATCCCACTGCCTCATGCTGCACCATCACACTTTACCCCTCTCAGATCCCACTACCTCATGCTGCACCATTACACTTTCCCCCTCACAGATCCCACTGCCTCATGCTGCACCATCACACATTCCCTCTCACAGATCCCACTGCCTCATGCTGCACCATCACACATTCCCTCTCACAGATCCCACTGCCTCATTCTGCACCATCACACATTCCCCCTCACAGATCCCACTGCCTCATGCTGCACCATCACACTTTCCCCTCACAGATCCCAATGACTCATGGTGCACCATCACACTTTACCCCTCACAGATCCCACTGTCTCATGCTGCACTATCACACTTTTCTCTCACAGATCTCACTGCCTCATGCTGCACAATCACAATTTCCCCTCACAGATCCCACTGCCTCATGCTGCACCATCACACTTTCCCCTCACACATCCCACTGCCTCATGCTGCACCATCACACTTTCCCCCTCACAGATCCCACTGCCTCATGCTGCACCATCACACTTTACCCCTCACAGATCCCACTACCTCATACTGCACCATCACACTTTCCCCTCACACATCCCACTGCCTCATGCTGCACCATCACACTTCCCCCCTCACACATCCGACTGCCTCATTCTGCACCATCACACTTTCCCCCTCACAGATCCCACAGCCTCATGCTGCACCATCACACATTACCCCTCACAGATCCCACTGCCTCATGCTGCACCATCACACTTTCCCCTCACAGATCCCAATGCCTCATGCTGCACCATCACACTTTCCCCCTCACAGATCCCACTGCCTCATGCTGCACCATCACACTTTCCCCAACACAGATCCCACTGCCTCATGCTGCACCATCACACTTTACCCCTCACAGATCCCACTGCCTCATGCTGCACAATCACATTTTCCTCCTCACTTATCCCACTGCCTCATGCTGCACCATCACACTTTCCCCCTCACACATCCCACTACCTCATGCTGCACCATAACACTTTCCCCTCACAGATCCCAATGCCTCATGCTGCACCATCACACTTTACCCCTCACAGATCCCACTGCCCCTTGCTGCACCATCACACTTTCCGTTCACAGATCCCACTGCCTCATAATGCACCATCACACTTTACCCCTCACAGATCCCACTGCCTCATACTGCACCATCACACTTTCCCCTCACACATCCCACTGCCTCATGCTGCACCATCACACTTCCCCCTCACACATCCGACTGCCTCATTCTGCACCATCACACTTTCCCCCTCACAGATCCCACAGCCTCATGCTGCACCATCACACTTTACCCCTCACAGATCCCACTGCCTCATGCTGCACCATCACACTTTCCCCTCACAGATCCCAATGCCTCATGCTGCACCATCACACTTTCCCCCTCACAGATCCCACTGCCTCATGCTGCACCATCACACTTTCCCCCTCACAGATCCCACTGCCTCATGCTGCACCATCACACTTTACCCCTCACAGATCCCACTGCCTCATGCGGCACAATCACATTTTCCTCCTCTCTTATCCCACTGCCTCATGCTGCACCATCACACTTTCCCCCTCACACATCCCACTGCCTCATGCTGCACCATCACACTTTCCCCCTCACACATCCCACTACCTCATGCTGCACCATCACACTTTCCCCTCACAGATCCCAATGCCTCATGCTGCACCATCACACTTTACCCCTCACAGATCCCACTGCCACTTGCTGCACCATCACACTTTCCGTTCACAGATCCCACTGCCTCATGCTGCACCATCACACTTTACCCCTCACAGATCCCACTGCCTCATGCTGCACCATCACACTTTCCCCCTCACACATCCCACTGCCTCATGCTGCACCATCACACTTTCCCCTCACAGATCCCACTGCCTCAGTCTGCACCATCACATTTTCCCCCTCAACAGATCCCGCTGCTTCATGCTGCACCATCACACTTTCCCCCTCACACATCCCACTGCCTCATGCTGCACCATTACACTTTCCCCCTCACATATCCCACTGCCTCATGCTGCACCATCACATATTTCCCCTCAACTGATCCCACTGCCTCATGCTGCACCATCACACTTTCCCCGTCACAGATCACACTGCCTCATGCTGCACCATCACATTTTCCCCCTCACAGATCCCACTGCCTCATGCTGCACAATCATATTTTCCCCCTCACAGATCCCACTGCCTCATGCTGCAGCATCACACTTTCCCGCTCACACATCCCACTGCCTCATGCTGCACCATCAAACTTTCCCCTTTACATATCCCACTGCCTCATGCTGCACCATCACACTTTCCCCCTCACACATCCCACTGCCTCATGCTGCACCATCACACTTTCCCTTTAAACAGTTCCCACTGCCTCATGCTGCACCATCACACTTTACCCCTCACAGATCCCACTGCCTCATGCTGCACCATCACACTTTCCCCCTCACACATCCCACTGCCTCATGCTGCACCATCACACTTTCCCCTCACAGATCCCACTGCCTCAGTCTGCACCATCACATTTTCCCACTCAACAGATCCCGCTGCCTCATGCTGCACCATCACACTTTCCCCCTCACATATCCCACTGCCTCATGCTGCACCATCACATATTCCCCCTCAACTGATCCCACTGCCTCATGCTGCACCATCACACTTTCCCCATCACAGATCACACTGCCTCATGCTGCACCATCACATTTTCCCCCTCACATATTCCACTGCCTCATGCTGCACAATCATATTTTCCCCCTCACAGATCCCACTGCCTCATGCTGCAGCATCCCACTTTCCCGCTCACACATCCCACTGCCTCATGCTGCATCATCAAACTTTCCCCCTCACATATCCCACTGCCTCATGCTGCACCATCACACTTTCCTCCTCACACATCCCACTGCCTCATGCTGCACCATCACACTTTCCCTTTAAACAGTTCCCACTGCCTCATGCTGCACCATCACACTTTCCCCCTCACAGATCCCACTGCCTCATGCTGCACCATCACACTTTCCACCTCACAGATCCCACTGCTTCATGCTGCATCATCACACTTTCCCCCTTACAGATCCCACTGCTTCATGCTGCCCCATCACACTTTCCTCCTCACAGATCCCACTGCCTCATGCTGCACCATCACACTTTCCCCCTCACAGATCCCACTGCCTCATGCTGCACCATCACACATTCCCCCTCAAACATCCCATTGCCTCATGCTGCACCATCACAAATTCCCCCTCACACATCCCACTGCCTCATGCTGCACCATCACACTTTCCCCTCACAGATCCCAATGCCTCCTGTTGCACCATCACACATTACACCTCACAGATCCCACTGCCTCATGCTGCACCATCACACTTTCCTCCTCACAGATCCCACTGCCTCATACTGCACCATCACACTTTCCACCTCACAGATCCCGCTCCCTCATGCTGCACCATCACACTTTCCTCCTCACAGATCCCACTGCCTCATGCTGCACCATCACACTTTCCACCTCACAGATCCCACTGCCTCATGCTGCACCATCACACTTTCCTCCTCACAGATTCCGCTGCCTCATCCTGCACCATCACACTTTCCTCCTCACAGATCCCACTGCCTAATGCTGCACCATCACACTTTCCCCCTCACAAATCCCACTGCCTTATGCTGCATCATCACACTTTCCCCCTCACACATCCAACTGCCTCATGCTGCACCATCACACTTTCCCCTCACAGATCCCACTGCGTCAGTCTGCACCATCACATTCTCCCCCTAAACAGATCCCGCTGCCTCATGCTTGCCCATCATACTTTCCCCCTCACACATCCCACTGCCTCATGCTGCACCATCACAATTTCCCCCTCACACTTCCCACTGCCTCATGCTGCACCATCACATATTCCCCCTCAACTGATCCCACTGCCTCATGCTGCACCATCACACTTTCCGCCTCAAAGATCCCACTGCCTCATGCTGCACCATCACATTTTCCCCCTCACAGATCCCACTGGCTCATGCTGCACAATCATATTTTCCCCCTCACAGATCCCACTGCCTCATGCTGCACCATCACACTTTCCCGCTCACACATCCCACTGCCTCATGCTGCACCATCACACTTTCCCCCTCACATATCCCACTGCCTCATGCTGCACCATCACACTTTCCCCCTCACACATCCCACTGCCTCATGCTGCACCATCACACTTTCCCCCTCACAGATCCCACTACCTCATGCTGCACCATCACACTTTCCCCTCACAGATCCCAATGCCTCATGCTGCACCATCACACTTTACCCCTCACAGATCCCACTGCCACTTGCTGCACCATCACACTTTCCGTTCACAGATCCCACTGCCTCATGCTGCACCATCACACTTTACCCCTCACAGATCCCACTGCCTCATGCTGCACCATCACACTTTCCCCCTCACACATCCCACTGTCTCATGCTGCACCATCACACTTTCCCCTCACAGATCCCACTGCCTCAGTCTGCACCATCACATTTTCCCCCTCAACAGATCCCGCTGCCTCATGCTGCACCATCACACTTTCCCCCTCACACATCCCACTGCCTCATGCTGCACCATTACTCTTTCCCCCTCACATATCCCACTGCCTCATGCTGCACCATCACATATTTCCCCTCAACTGATCCCACTGCCTCATGCTGCACCATCACACTTTCCCTGTCACAGATCACACTGCCTCATGCTGCACCATCACATTTTCCCCATCACAGATCCCACTGCCTCATGCTGCACAATCATATTTTCCCCCTCACAGATCCCACTGCCTCATGCTGCAGCATCACACTTTCCCGCTCACACATCCCACTGCCTCATGCTGCACCATCAAACTTTCACCCTCACATATCCCACTGCCTCATGCTGCACCATCACACTTTTCCCCTCACACATCCCACTGCCTCATGCTGCACCATCACACTTTTCCTTTAAACAGTTCCCACTGCCTCATGCTGCACCATCACACTTTCCCCCTCACAGATCCCACTGCCTCATGCTGCACCATCACACTTTCCCCCTCACAGATCCCACTGCCTCATGCTGCACCATCACACTTTCCCCCTCATAGATCCCACTGCTTCATGCTGCATCATCACACATTCCCCCTCAAACATCCCACTGCCTCATGCTGCACCATCAAATTTTCCCCTCACATATCCCACTGCCTCATGCTACACCATTACACATTCCCCCTGAAACATCCCACTGCCTCATGCTGCACCATCACACATTCCCCCTCACAGATCCCACTGCCTCATGCTGCACCATCACACTTTCCCCCGCACAAATCCCACTGCCTCATGCTGCACCATCACAATTTCCCTTTAAACAGTTCCCACTGCCTCATGCTGCACCATCACACTTTCCCCCTCACAGATCCCACTGCTTCATGCTGCACCATCACACTTTCCCCCTCACACATCCCACTGCCTCATGCTGCACCATCACACTTTCCCCTCACAGATCCCACTGCCTCAGTCTGCACCATCACATTTTCCCACTCAACAGATCCCGCTGCCTCATGCTGCACCATCACACTTTCCCCCTCACATATCCCACTGCCTCATGCTGCACCATCACATATTCCCCCTCAACTGATCCCACTGCCTCATGCTGCACCATCACACTTTCCCCATCACAGATCACACTGCCTCATGCTGCACCATCACATTTTCCCCCTCACATATTCCACTGCCTCATGCTGCACAATCATATTTTCCCCCTCACAGATCCCACTGCCTCATGCTGCAGCATCCCACTTTCCCGCTCACACATCCCACTGCCTCATGCTGCATCATCAAACTTTCCCCCTCACATATCCCACTGCCTCATGCTGCACCATCACACTTTCATCCTCACACATACCACTGCCTCATGCTGCACCATCACACTTTCCCTTTAAACAGTTCCCACTGCCTCATGCTGCACCATCACACTTTCCCCCTCACAGATCCCACTGCCTCATGCTGCACCATCACACTTTCCACCTCACAGATCCCACTGCTTCATGCTGCATCATCACACTTTCCCCCTTACAGATCCCACTGCTTCATGCTGCCCCATCACACTTTCCTCCTCACAGATCCCACTGCCTCATGCTGCACCATCACACTTTCCCCCTCACAGATCCCACTGCCTCATGCTGCACCATCACACATTCCCCCTCAAACATCCCATTGCCTCATGCTGCACCATCACACATTCCCCCTCACACATCCCACTGCCTCATGCTGCACCATCACACTTTCCCCTCACAGATCCCAATGCCTCCTGTTGCACCATCACACATTACACCAATCAGATCCCACTGCCTCATGCTGCACCATCACACTTTCCTCCTCACAGATCCCACTGCCTCATACTGCACCATCACACTTTCCACCTCACAGATCCCGCTCCCTCATGCTGCACCATCACACTTTCCTCCTCACAGATCCCACTGCCTCATGCTGCACCATCACACTTTCCACCTCACAGATCCCACTGCCTCATGCTGCACCATCACACTTTCCTCCTCACAGATTCCGCTGCCTCATCCTGCACCATCACACTTTCCTCCTCACAGATCCCACTGCCTAATGCTGCACCATCACACTTTCCCCCTCACAAATCCCACTGCCTTATGCTGCATCATCACACTTTCCCCCTCACACATCCAACTGCCTCATGCTGCACCATCACACTTTCCCCTCACAGATCCCACTGCGTCAGTCTGCACCATCACATTCTCCCCCTAAACAGATCCCGCTGCCTCATGCTTGCCCATCATACTTTCCCCCTCACACATCCCACTGCCTCATGCTGCACCATCACAATTTCCCCCTCACACTTCCCACTGCCTCATGCTGCACCATCACATATTCCCCCTCAACTGATCCCACTGCCTCATGCTGCACCATCACACTTTCCGCCTCAAAGATCCCACTGCCTCATGCTGCACCATCACATTTTCCCCCTCACAGATCCCACTGGCTCATGCTGCACAATCATATTTTCCCCCTCACAGATCCCACTGCCTCATGCTGCACCATCACACTTTCCCGCTCACACATCCCACTGCCTCATGCTGCACCATCACACTTTCCCCCTCACATATCCCACTGCCTCATGCTGCACCATCACACTTTCCCCCTCACACATCCCACTGCCTCATGCTGCACCATCACACTTTCCCCCTCACAGATCCCACTACCTCATGCTGCACCATCACACTTTCCCCTCACAGATCCCAATGCCTCATGCTGCACCATCACACTTTACCCCTCACAGATCCCACTGCCACTTGCTGCACCATCACACTTTCCGTTCACAGATCCCACTGCCTCATGCTGCACCATCACACTTTACCCCTCACAGATCCCACTGCCTCATGCTGCACCATCACACTTTCCCCCTCACACATCCCACTGTCTCATGCTGCACCATCACACTTTCCCCTCACAGATCCCACTGCCTCAGTCTGCACCATCACATTTTCCCCCTCAACAGATCCCGCTGCCTCATGCTGCACCATCACACTTTCCCCCTCACACATCCCACTGCCTCATGCTGCACCATTACTCTTTCCCCCTCACATATCCCACTGCCTCATGCTGCACCATCACATATTTCCCCTCAACTGATCCCACTGCCTCATGCTGCACCATCACACTTTCCCTGTCACAGATCACACTGCCTCATGCTGCACCATCACATTTTCCCCATCACAGATCCCACTGCCTCATGCTGCACAATCATATTTTCCCCCTCACAGATCCCACTGCCTCATGCTGCAGCATCACACTTTCCCGCTCACACATCCCACTGCCTCATGCTGCACAATCAAACTTTCACCCTCACATATCCCACTGCCTCATGCTGCACCATCACACTTTTCCCCTCACACATCCCACTGCCTCATGCTGCACCATCACACTTTTCCTTTAAACAGTTCCCACTGCCTCATGCTGCACCATCACACTTTCCCCCTCACAGATCCCACTGCCTCATGCTGCACCATCACACTTTCCCCCTCACAGATCCCACTGCCTCATGCTGCACCATCACACTTTCCCCCTCATAGATCCCACTGCTTCATGCTGCATCATCACACATTCCCCCTCAAACATCCCACTGCCTCATGCTGCACCATCAAAGTTTCCCCCTCACATATCCCACTGCCTCATGCTACACCATTACACATTCCCCCTGAAACATCCCACTGCCTCATGCTGCACCATCACACATTCCCCCTCACAGATCCCACTGCCTCATGCTGCACCATCACACTTTCCCCCGCACACATCCCACTGCCTCATGCTGCACCATCACAATTTCCCTTTAAACAGTTCCCACTGCCTCATGCTGCACCATCACACTTTCCCCCTCACAGATCCCACTGCTTCATGCTGCACCATCACACTTTCCTCCTCACATATCCCACTGCCTCATGCTGCACCATCACACTTTCCCCCTCACAGATCTCACTGCCTCATGCTGCACCATCACACTTTACCCCACACAGATCCCACTGCCTCATACTGCACCATCACACTTTCCCCTCACACATCCCACTGCCTCATGCTGCACCATCACACTTTCCCCTTCACAGATCCCACTGCCTCATGCTGCACCATCACACTTTACCCCTCTCAGATCCCACTACCTCATGCTGCACCATTACACTTTCCCCCTCACAGATCCCACTGCCTCATGCTGCACCATCACACATTCCCTCTCACAGATCCCACTGCCTCATGCTGCACCATCACACATTCCCTCTCACAGATCCCACTGCCTCATTCTGCACCATCACACATTCCCCCTCACAGATCCCACTGCCTCATGCTGCACAATCACACTTTCCCCTCACAGATCCCAATGACTCATGGTGCACCATCACACTTTACCCCTCACAGATCCCACTGTCTCATGCTGCACAATCACACTTTTCTCTCACAGATCCCACTGCCTCATGCTGCACAATCACAATTTCCCCTCACAGATCCCTCTGCCTCATGCTGCACCATCACACTTTCCCCTCACACATCCCACTACCTCATGCTGCACCATCACACTTTCCCCCTCACAGATCCCACTGCCTCATGCTGCACCATCACACTTTACCCCTCACAGATCCCACTACCTCATACTGCACCATCACACTTTCCCCTCACACATCCCACTGCCTCATGCTGCACCATCACACTTCCCCCCTCACACATCCGACTGCCTCATTCTGCACCATCACACTTTCCCCCTTACAGATCCCACAGCCTCATGCTGCACCATCACACTTTACCCCTCACAGATCCCACTGCCTCATGCTGCACCATCACACTTTCCCCTCACAGATCCCAATGCCTCATGCTGCACCATCACACTTTCCCCCTCACAGATCCCACTGCCTCATGCTGCACCATCACACTTTCCCCAACACAGATCCCACTGCCTCATGCTGCACCATCACACTTTACCCCTCACAGATCCCACTGCCTCATGCTGCACAATCACATTTTCCTCCTCACTTATCCCACTGCCTCATGCTGCACCATCACACTTTCCCCCTCACACATCCCACTGCCTCATGCTGCACCATCACACTTTCCCCCTCACACATCCCACTACCTCATGCTGCACCATCACACTTTCCCCTCACAGATCCCAATGCCTCATGCTGCACCATCACACTTTACCCCTCACAGATCCCACTGCCACTTGCTGCCCCATCACACTTTCCGTTCACAGATCCCACTGCCTCATGCTGCACCATCACACTTTACCCCTCACAGATCCCACTGCCTCATGCTGCACCATCACACTTTCCCCCTCACACATCCCACTGCCTCATGCTGCACCATCACACTTTCCCCTCACAGATCCCACTGCCTCAGTCTGCACCATCACATTTTCCCCCTCAACAGATCCCGCTGCTTCATGCTGCACCATCACACTTTCCCCCTCACACATCCTGCCTCATGCTGCACCATTACACTTTCCCCCTCACAGATCCCACTGCCTCATGCTGCACCATCACATATTTCCCCTCAACTGATCCCACTGCCTCATGCTGCACCATCACACTTTCCCCATCACAGATCACACTGCCTCATGCTGCACCATCACATTTTCCCCCTCACAGGTCCCACTGCCTCATGCTGCACAATCATATTTTCCCCCTCACAGATCCCACTGCCACATGCTGCAGCATCACACTTTCCCGCTCACACATCCCACTGCCTCATGCTGCACCATCAAACTTTCCCCCTCTCATATCCCACTGCCTCATGCTGCACCATCACACTTTCCTCCTCACACATCCCACTGCCTCATGCTGCACCATCACACTTTCCCTTTAAACAGTTCCCACTGCCTCATGCTGCACCATCACACTTTCCCCCTCACAGATCCCACTGCCTCATGCTGCACCATCACACTTTCCCCCTCACAGATCCCACTGCCTCATGCTGCACCATCACACTTTCCCCCTCATAGATCCCACTGCTTCATGCTGCATCATCACACATTCCCCCCCAAACATCCCACTGCCTCATGCTGCACCATCAAACTTTCCGGCTCACATATCCCACTGCCTCATGCTGCACCATCACACTTTCCCCCTCACACATCCCACTGCCGCATGCTGCACCATCACACTTTCCCTTTAAACAGTTCCCACTGCCTCATGCTGCACCATCACACTTTCCCCCTCACAGATCCCACTGCTTCATGCTGCACCATCACACTTTCCCCCTCACAGATCCCACTGCCTCATGCTGCACCATCACACATTCCCCCTGAAACATCCCACTGCCTCATGCTGCACCATCACACATTCCCCCTCACAGATCCCACTGCCTCATGCTGCACCATCACACTTTCCCCTCACAGATCCCAATGCCTCATGGTGCACCATCACACTTTACCCCTCACAGATCCCACTGCCTCATGCTGCACTATCATACTTTTCTCTCACAGATCCCACTGCCTCATGCTGCACAATCACAATTTCCCCTCACAGATCCCACTGCCTCATGCTGCACCATCACACTTTCCCCTCACACATCCCACTGCCTCATGATGCACCATCACACTTTCCCCCTCACAGATCACACTGCCTCATGCTGCACCATCACACTTTACCCCTCACAGATCCCACTACCTCATACTGCACCATCACACTTTCCCCTCACACATCCCACTGCCTCATGCTGCACCATCACACTTTCCCCTCACACATCCCACTGCCTCATTCTGCACCATCACACTTTACCCCTCACAGATCTCACAGCCTCATGCTGCACCATCACACTTTCCCCTCACAGATCCCAATGCCTCATGCTGCACCATTACACTTTCCCCCTCACAGATCCCACTGCCTCATGCTGCACCATCACAATTTCCCCCTCACAGATCCCACTGCCTCATGCTGCATCACACTTTACCCCTCACAGATCCCACTGCCTCATGCTGCACAATCACATTTTCCTCCTCACTTATCCCACTGCCTCATGTTGCACCATCACACTTTCCCCCTCACACATCCCACTGCCTCATGCTGCACCATCACACTTTCCCCCTCACACATCCCACTACCTCATGCTGCACCATAACACTTTCCCCTCACAGATCCCAATGCCTCATGCTGCACCATCACACTTTCCCCTCACAGATCCCAATGCCTCATGCTGCACCATCACACTTTCCCCCTCACAGATCCCACTGCCTCATGCTGCACCATCACACTTTCCCCCTCACAGATCCCACTGCCTCATGCTGCACCATCACACTTTACCCCTCACAGATCCCACTGCCTCATGCTGCACAATCACATTTTCCTCCTCACTTATCCCTCTGCCTCATGCTGAACCATCACACTTTCCCCCTCACACATCCCACTGCCTCATGCTGCACCATCACACTTTCCCCCTCACACATCCCACTACCTCATGCTGCACCATAACACTTTCCCCTCACAGATCCCAATGCCTCATGCTGCACCATCACACTTTACCCCTCACAGATCCCACTGCCCCTTGCTGCACCATCACACTTTCCGTTCACAGATCCCACTGCCTCATAATGCACCATCACACTTTACACCTCACAGATCCCACTGCCTCATGCTGCACCATCACACTTTCCCCCTCACACATCCCACTGCCTCATGCTGCACCATCAAACTTTCCCCTCACAGATCCCACTGCCTCAGTCTGCACCATCACATTTTCCCCCTCAACAGATCCCGCTGCCTCATGCTGCACCATCACACTTTCCCCCTCACATATCCCACTGCCTCATGCTGCACCATCACATATTCCCCCTCAACTGATCCCACTGCCTCATGCTGCACCATCACACTTTCCCCGTCACAGATCACACTGCCTCATGCTGCACCATCACATTTTCCCCCTCACAGATTCCACTGCCTCATGCTGCACAATCATATTTTCCCCCTCACAGATCCCACTGCCTCATGCTGCAGCATCACACTTTCCCGCTCACACATCCCACTGCCTCATGCTGCATCATCAAACTTTCCCCCTCACATATCCCACTGCCTCATGCTGCACCATCACACTTTCCTCCTCACACATCCCACTGCCTCATGCTGCACCATCACACTTTCCCTTTAAACAGTTCCCACTGCCTCATGCTGCACCATCACACTTTCCCCCTCACAGATCCCACTGCCTCATGCTGCACCATCACACTTTCCCCCTCACAGATCCCACTGCTTCATGCTGCATCATCACACTTTCCCCCTTACAGATCCCACTGCTTCATGCTGCCCCATCACACTTTCCTCCTCACAGATCCCACTGCCTCATGCTGCACCATCACACTTTCACCCTCACAGACCCACTGCCTCATGCTGCACCATCACACATTCCCCCTCAAACATCCCACTGCCTCATGCTGCACCATCACACATTCCCCCTCACACATCCCACTGCCTCATGCAGCACCATCACACTTTCCCCTCACAGGTCCCAATGCCTCCTGTTGCACCATCACACATTACCCCTCACAGATCCCACTGCCTCATGCTGCACCATCACACTTTCCTCCTCACAGATCCCACTGCCTCATACTGCACCATCACACTTTCCACCTCACAGATCCCGCTCCCTCATGCTGCACCATCACACTTTCCTCCTCACAGATCCCACTGCCTCATGCTGCACCATCACACTTTCCACCTCACAGATCCCACTGCCTCATGCTGCACCATCACACTTTCCCCCTCACAGATCCCGCTGCCTCATGCTGCACCATCACACTTTCCTCCTCACAGGTCCCACTGCCTAATGCTGCACCATCACACTTTCCCCCTCACAAATCCCACTGCCTTAGGCTGCATCATCACACTTTCCCCCTCACACATCCAACTGCCTCATGCTGCACCATCACACTTTCCCCTCACAGATCCCACTGCCTCAGTCTGCACCATCACATTTTCCCCCTAAACAGATCCCGCTGGCTCATGCTGCACCATCATACTTTCCCCCTCACACATCCAACTGCCTCATGCTGCACCATCACAATTTCCCCCTCACACTTCCCACTGCCTCATGCTGCACCATCACATATTCCCCCTCAACTGATCCCACAGCCTCATGCTGCACCATCACACTTTCCGCCTCAAAGATCCCACTGCCTCATGCTGCACCATCACATTTTTCCCCTCACAGATCTCACTGGCTCATGCTGCACAATCATATTTTCCCCCTCACAGATCCCACTGCCTCATGCTGCAACATCACACTTTCCCGCTCACACATCCCACTGCCTCATGCTGCACCATCACACTTTCCCCCTCACATATCCCACTGCCTCATGCTGCACCATCACACTTTCCCCCTCACACATCCCACTGCCTCATGCTGCACCATCACACATTCCCCTCACAGATCCCACTACCTCATGCTGCACCATCACACTTTCCCCTCACAGATCCCAATGCCTCATGCTGCACCATCACACTTTACCCCTCACAGATCCCACTGCCACTTGCTGCACCATCACACTTTCCATTCACAGATCCCACTGCCTCATGCTGCACCATCACACTTTACCCCTCACAGATCCCACTGCCTCATGCTGCACCATCACACTTTCCCCCTCACACATCCCACTGTCTCATGCTGCACCATCACACTTTCCCCTCACAGATCCCACTGCCTCAGTCTGCACCATCACATTTTCCCCCTCAACAGATCCCGCTGCCTCATGCTGCACCATCACACTTTCCCCCTCACACATCCCACTGCCTCATGCTGCACCATTACACTTTCCCCCTCACATATCCCACTGCCTCATGCTGCACCATCACATATTTCCCCTCAACTGATCCCACTGCCTCATGCTGCACCATCACACTTTCCCTGTCACAGATCACACAGCCTCATGCTGCACCATCACATTTTCCCCCTCACAGATCCCACTGCCTCATGCTGCACAATCATATTTTCCCCCTCACAGATCCCACTGCCTCATGCTGCAGCATCACACTTTCCCGCTCACACATCCCACTGCCTCATGCTGCACCATCAAACTTTCCCCCTCACATATCCCACTGCCTCATGCTGCACCATCACACTTTCCCCCTCACACATCCCAATGCCTCATGCTGCACCATCACACTTTCCCTTTAAACAGTTCCCACTGCCTCATGCTGCACCATCACACTATCTCCCTCACACATCCCATTGCCTCATGCTGCACCATCACACTTTCCCCCTCACAGATCCCACTGCCTCATGCTGCACCATCACACTTTCCCCCTCATAGATCCCACTGCTTCATGCTGCATCATCACACATTCCCCCTCAAACATCCCACTGCCTCATGCTGCACCATCAAACTTTCCCCCTCACATATCCCACTGCCTCATGCTGCACCATTACACATTCCCCCTGAAACATCCCACTGCCTCATGCTGCACCTTCACACATTCCCCCTCACAGATCCCACTGCCTCATGCTGCACCATCACACTTTCCCCCTCACACATCCCACTGCCTCATGCTGCACCATCACACTTTCCCTTTAAACAGTTCCCACTGCCTCATGCTGCACCATCACACTTTCCCCCTCACAGATCCCACTGCTTCATGCTGCACCATCACACTTTCCTCCTCACAGATCCCACTGCCTCATGCTGCACCATAACACTTTCCCCCTCACAGATCCCACTGCCTCATGCTGCACCATCACACATTCCCCCTGAAACATCCCACTGCCTCATGCTGCACCATCACACATTCCCCCTCACAGATCCCACTGCCTCATGCTGCACCATCACACTTTCCCCTCACAGATCCCATTGCCTCATCGTGCACCATCACACTTTACCCCTCACAGATCCCACTGCCTCATGCTGCACTATCACACTTTTCTCTCACAGATCCCACTGCCTCATGCTGCACAATCACAATTTCCCCTCACAGATCCCACTGCCTCATGCTGCACCATCACACTTTCCCCTCACACATCCCACTGCCTCATGCTGCACCTTCACACTTTCCCCCTCACAGATCCCACTGCCTCATGCTGCACCATCACACTTTACCCCTCACAGATCCCACTACCTCATACTGCACCATCACACTTTCCCCTCACACATCCCACTGCCTCATGCTGCACCATCACACTTCCCCCTCACACATCCCACTGCCTCATTCTGCACCATCACACTTTCCCCCTCACAGATCTCACAGCCTCATGCTGCACAATCACACTTTACCCCTCACAGATCCCACTGCCTCATGCTGCACCATCACACTTTCCCCTCACAGATCCCAATGCCTCATGCTGCACCATCACACTTTCCCCCTCATAGATCCCACTGCTTCATGCTGCATCATCACACATTCCCCCTCAAACATCCCACTGCCTCAGGCTGCACCATCAAACTTTCCCCCTCACATATCCCACTGCCTCATGCTGCACCATTACACATTCCCCCTGAAACATCCCACTGCCTCATGCTGCACCTTCACACATTCCCCCTCACAGATCCCACTGCCTCATGCTGCACCATCACACTTTCCCCCTCACACATCCCACTGCCTCATGCTGCACCATCACACTTTCCCTTTAAACAGTTCCCACTGCCTCATGCTGCACCATCACACTTTCCCCATCACAGATCCCACTGCTTCATGCTGCACCATCACACTTTCCTCCTCACAGATCCCACTGCCTCATGCTGCACCATAACACTTTCCCCCTCACAGATCCCACTGCCTCATGCTGCACCATCACACATTCCCCCTGAAACATCCCACTGCCTCATGCTGCACCATCACACATTCCCCCTCACAGATCCCACTGCCTCATGCTGCACCATCACACTTTCCCCTCACACATCCCACTACCTCATGCTGCACCATAACACTTTCCCCTCACAGATCCCAATGCCTCATGCTGCACCATCACACTTTACCCCTCACAGATCCCACTGCCCCTTGCTGCACCATCACACTTTCCGTTCACAGATCCCACTGCCTCATGCTGCACCATCACACTTTACCCCTCACAGATCCCACTGCCTCATGCTGCACCATCACACTTTCCCCCTCACACATCCCACTGCCTCATGCTGCACCATCACACTTTCCCCTCACAGATCCCACTGCCTCAGTCTGCACCATCACATTTTCCCCTTCAACAGATCCCGCTGCCTCATGCTGCACCATCACACTTTCCCCCTCACATATCCCACTGCCTCATGCTGCACCATCACATATTCCCCCTCAACTGATCCCACTGCCTCATGCTGCACCATCACACTTTCCCCGCCACAGATCACACTGCCTCATGCTGCACCATCACATTTTCCCCCTCACAGATTCCACTGCCTCATGCTGCACAATCATATTTTCCCCCTCACAGATCCCACTGCCTCATGCTGCAGCATCACACTTTCCCGCTCCCACATCCCACTGCCTCATGCTGCATCATCAAACTTTCCCCCTCACATATCCCACTGCCTCATGCTGCACCATCACACTTTCCCCCTCACACATCCCACTGCCTCATACTGCACCATCACACTTTCCCTTTAAACAGTTCCCACTGCCTCCTGCTGCACCATCACACTTTCCCCCTCACAGATCCCACTGCCTCATGCTGCACCATCACACTTTCCCCCACACAGATCCCACTGCTTCAAGCTGCATCATCACACTTTCCCCCTTACAGATCCCACTGCTTCATGCTGCACCATCACACTTTCCTCATCACAGATCCCACTGCATCATGCTGCACCATTACACTTTCCCCCTCACAGATCCCACTGCCTCATGCTGCACCATCACACATTCCCCCTCAAACAACCCACTGCCTCATGCTGCACCATCACACTTTCCTCCTCACAGATCCCACTGCCTCATGCTGCACCATCACACTTTCCACCTCACAGATCCCACTGCCTCATGCTGCACCATCACACTTTCCTCCTCACAGATCCCGCTGCCTCATGCTGCACCATCACACTTTCCTCCTCACAGATCCCACTGCCTCATGCTGCACCATCACACTTTCCCCCTCACAAATCCCACTGCCTACGTCTGCACCATCACATTTTCCCCCTAAACAGATCCCGCTGCCTCATGCTGCACCATCATACTTTTCCCCTCACACATCCCACTGCCTCATGCTGCACCATCACAATTTCCCCCTCACACTTCCCACTGCCTCATGCTGCACCATCACATATTCCCCCTCAACTGATCCCACTGCCTCATGCTGCACCAACACACTTTCCGCCTCACAGATCCCACTGCCTCATGCTGCACCATCACATTTTCCCCCTCACAGATCCCACTGGCTCATGCTGCACAATCATATTTTCCCCTCACAGATCCCACTGCCTCATGCTGCACCATCACACTTTCCAGCTCACACATCCCACTGCCTCATGCTGCACCATCACACTTTCCCCCACACAGATCCCACTGCTTCATGCTGCATCATCACACTTTCCCCCTTACAGATCCCACTGCATTATGCTGCACCATCACACTTTCCTCATCACAGATCCCACTGCATCATGCTGCACCATCACACTTTCCCCCTCACAGATCCCACTGCCTCATGCTGCACCATCACACATTCCCCCTCAAACAACCCACTGCCTCATGCTGCACCATCACACATTCCCCCTCACACATCCCACTGCCTCATGCTGCACCATCACACTTTCCCCTCACAGATCCCAATGCCTCCTGTTGCACCATCACACTTTACCCCTCACAGATCCCACTGCCTCATGCTGCACCATCACACTTTCCCCTCACAGATCCCAATGCCTCATGCTGCACCATCACACTTTCCACCTCACAGATCCCACTGCCTCATGCTGCACCATCATACGTTCCCCTCACAGATCCCACTGCCTCATGCTGCACCATCAAACTATCCCCTCACAAATCCCGCTGCCTCATGCTGCACCATCACAATTTCCCCCTCACAGATCCCACTGCCTCATGCTGCACCATCACACTTTACCCCTCACAGCTCCCACTGCCTCATGCTGCACAATCACATTTTCCTCCTCACAGATCCCACTGCCTCATGCTGCACCATCACACTTTCCCCCTCACACATCCCACTGCCTCATGCTGCACCATCACACATTCCCCCTCACACATCCCACTGCCTCATGCTGCACCATCACACTTTCCCCTCACAGATCCCAATGCCTCATAGTGCACCACCACACTTTACCCCTCACAGATCCCACTGCCTCATGCTGCACCATCATACTTTCCTCTCACAGTTCCCACTGCCTCATACTGCACCATCACGTTTTCCTCCTCACACGTCCCACTGCCTCATGCTGCACCATCACACTTTCCCCCTCACACATCCCACTGCCTTATGCTGCACCATCACACTTTCCCCCTCACACATCCCACTGCCTCATGCTGCACCATTACACTTTCCCCCTCACATATCCCACTGCCTCATGGTGCACCATCACATATTTCCCCTCAACTGATCCCACTGCCTCATGCTGCACCATCACACTTTCCCCGTCACAGATCACACTGCCTCATGCTGCACCATCACATTTTCCCCCTCACAGGTCCCACTGCCTCATGCTGCACAATCATATTTTCCCCCTCACAGATCCCACTGCCACATGCTGCAGCATCACACTTTCCCGCTCACACATCCCACTGCCTCATGCTGCACCATCAAACTTTCCCCCTCTCATATCCCACTGCCTCATTCTGCACCATCACACTTTCCTCCTCACACATCCCACTGCCTCATGCTGCACCATCACACTTTCCCTTTAAACAGTTCCCACTGCCTCATGCTGCACCATCACACTTTCCCCCTCACAGATCCCACTGCCTCATGCTGCACCATCACACTTTCCCCCTCACAGATCCCACTGCCTCATGCTGCACCATCACACTTTCCCCCTCATAGATCCCACTGCTTCATGCTGCATCATCACACATTCCCCCTCAAACATCCCACTGCCTCATGCTGCACCATCAAACTTTCCGGCTCACATATCCCACTGCCTCATGCTGCACCATCACACTTTCCCCCTCACACATCCCACTGCCGCATGCTGCACCATCACACTTTCCCTTTAAACAGTTCCCACTGCCTCATGCTGCACCATCACACTTTCCCCCTCACAGATCCCACTGCTTCATGCTGCACCATCACACTTTCCTCCTCACAGATCCCACTGCCTCATGCTGCACCATCACACTTTCCCCCTCACAGATCCCACTGCCTCATGCTGCACCATCACACATTCCCCCTGAAACATCCCACTGCCTCATGCTGCACCATCACACATTCCCCCTCACAGATCCCACTGCCTCATGCTGCACCATCACACTTTCCCCTCACAGATCCCAATGCCTCATGGTACACCATCACACTTTACCCCTCACAGATCCCACTGCCTCATGCTGCACTATCATACTTTTCTCTCACAGATCCCACTGCCTCATGCTGCACAATCACAATTTCCCCTCACAGATCCCACTGCCTCATGCTGCACCATCACACTTTCCCCTCACACATCCCACTGCCTCATGCTGCACCATCACACTTTCCCCCTCACAGATCCCACTGCCTCATGCTGCACCATCACACTTTACCCCTCACAGATCCCACTACCTCATACTGCACCATCACACTTTCCCCTCACACATCCCACTGACTCATGCTGCACCATCACACTTCCCCCTCACACATCCCACTGCCTCATTCTGCACCATCACACTTTCCCCCTCACAGATCTCACAGCCTCATGCTGCACCATCACACTTTCCCCTCACAGATCCCAATGCCTCATGCTGCACCATCACACTTTCCCCCTCACAGATCCCACTGCCTCATGCTGCACCATCACAATTTCCCCCTCACAGATCCCACTGCCTCATGCTGCACCATCACAATTTCCTCCTCACAGATCCCACTGCCTCATGCTGCACAATCACATTTTCCTCCTCACTTATCCCACTGCCTCATGTTGCACCATCACACTTTCCCCCTCACACATCCCACTGCCTCATGCTGCACCATCACACTTTCCCCCTCACACATCCCACTACCTCATGCTGCACCATAACACTTTCCCCTCACAGATCCCAATGCCTCATGCTGCACCATCACACTTTCCCCTCACAGATCCCAATGCCTCATGCTGCACCATCACACTTTCCCCCTCACAGATCCCACTGCCTCATGCTGCACCATCACACTTTCCCCCTCACAGATCCCACTGCCTCATGCTGCACCATCACACTTTACCCCTCACAGATCCCACTGCCTCATGCTGCACAATCACATTTTCCTCCTCACTTATCCCACTGCCTCATGCTGCACCATCACACTTTCCCCCTCACACATCCCACTGCCTCATGCTGCACCATCACACTTTCCCCCTCACACATCCCACTACCTCATGCTGCACCATAACACTTTCCCCTCACAGATCCCAATGCCTCATGCTGCACCATCACACTTTACCCCTCACAGATCCCACTGCCCCTTGCTGCACCATCACACTTTCCGTTCACAGATCCCACTGCCTCATAATGCACCATCACACTTTACACCTCACAGATCCCACTGCCTCATGCTGCACCATCACACTTTCCCCCTCACACATCCCACTGCCTCATGCTGCACCATCAAACTTTCCCCTCACAGATCCCACTGCCTCAGTCTGCACCATCACATTTTCCCCCTCAACAGATCCCGCTGCCTCATGCTGCACCATCACACTTTCCCCCTCACATATCCCACTGCCTCATGCTGCACCATCACATATTCCCCCTCAACTGATCCCACTGCCTCATGCTGCACCATCACACTTTCCCCGTCACAGATCACACTGCCTCATGCTGCACCATCACATTTTCCCCCTCACAGATTCCACTGCCTCATGCTGCACAATCATATTTTCCCCCTCAGAGATCCCACTGCCTCATGCTGCAGCATCACACTTTCCCGCTCACACATCCCACTGCCTCATGCTGCATCATCAAACTTTCCCCCTCACATATCCCACTGCCTCATGCTGCACCATCACACTTTCCTCCTCACACATCCCACTGCCTCATGCTGCACCATCACTCTTTCCCTTTAAACAGTTCCCACTGCCTCATGCTGCACCATCACACTTTCCCCCTCACAGATCCCACTGCCTCATGCTGCACCATCACACTTTCCCCCTCACAGATCCCACTGCTTCATGCTGCATCATCACACTTTCCCCCTTACAGATCCCACTGCTTCATGCTGCCCCATCACACTTTCCTCCTCACAGATCCCACTGCCTCATGCTGCACCATCACACTTTCCCCCTCACAGATCCCACTGCCTCATGCTGCACCATCACACATTCCCCCTCAAACATCCCACTGCCTCATGCTGCACCATCACACATTCCCCCTCACACATCACACTGCCTTATGCAGCACCATCACACTTTCCCCTCACAGGTCCCAATGCCTCCTGTTGCACCATCACACATTACCCCTCACAGATCCCACTGCCTCATGCTGCACCATCACACTTTCCTCCTCACAGATCCCACTGCCTCATACTGCACCATCACACTTTCCACCTCACAGATCCCGCTCCCTCATGCTGCACCATCACACTTTCCTCCTCACAGATCCCACTGCCTCATGCTGCACCATCACACTTTCCACCTCACAGATCCCACTGCCTCATGCTGCACCATCACACTTTCCCCCTCACAGATCCCGCTGCCTCATGCTGCACCATCACACTTTCCTCCTCACAGGTCCCACTGCCTAATGCTGCACCATCACACTTTCCCCCTCACAAATCCCACTGCCTTATGCTGCATCATCACACTTTCCCCCTCACACATCCAACTGCCTCATGCTGCACCATCACACTTTCCCCTCACAGATCCCACTGCCTCAGTCTGCACCATCACATTTTCCCCCTAAACAGATCCCGCTGGCTCATGCTGCACCATCATACTTTCCCCCTCACACATCCCACTGCCTCATGCTGCACCATCACAATTTCCCCCTCACACTTCCCACTGCCTCATGCTGCACCATCACATATTCCCCCTCAACTGATCCCACTGCCTCATGCTGCACCATCACACTTTCCGCCTCAAAGATCCCACTGCCTCATGCTGCACCATCACATTTTCCCCCTCACAGATCCCACTGGCTCATGCTGCACAATCATATTTTCCCCCTCACAGATCCCACTGCCTCATGCTGCACCATCACACTTTCCCCCTCACAGATCTCACAGCCTCATGCTGCACAATCACACTTTACCCCTCACAGATCCCACTGCCTCATGCTGCACCATCACACTTTCCCCTCAAACATCCCACTGCCTCATGCTGCACCATCACACATTCCCCCTCACACATCCCACTGCCTTATGCAGCACCATCACACTTTCCCCTCACAGGTCCCAATGCCTCCTGTTGCACCATCACACATTACCCCTCACAGATCCCACTGCCTCATGCTGCACCATCACACTTTCCACCTCACAGATCCCACTGCCTCATGCTGCACCATCACACTTTCCCCCTCACAGATCCCGCTGCCTCATGCTGCACCATCACACTTTCCTCCTCACAGGTCCCACTGCCTAATGCTGCACCATCACACTTTCCCCCTCACAAATCCCACTGCCTTATGCTGCATCATCACACTTTCCCCCTCACACATCCAACTGCCTCATGCTGCACCATCACACTTTCCCCTCACAGATCCCACTGCCTCAGTCTGCACCACTACATTTTCCCCCTAAACAGATCCCGCTGGCTCATGCTGCACCATCATACTTTCCCCCTCACACATCCCACTGCCTCATGCTGCACCATCACAATTTCCCCCTCACACTTCCCACTGCCTCATGCTGCACCATCACATATTCCCCCTCAACTGATCCCACTGCCTCATGCTGCACCATCACACTTTCCGCCTCAAAGATCCCACTGCCTCATGCTGCACCATCACATTTTCCCCCTCACAGATCCCACTGGCTCATGCTGCACAATCATATTTTCCCCCTCACAGATCCCACTGCCTCATGCTGCACCATCACACTTTCCCCCTCACAGATCTCACAGCCTCATGCTGCACAATCACACTTTACCCCTCACAGATCCCACTGCCTCATGCTGCACCATCACACTTTCCCCTCACAGATCCCAATGCCTCATGCTGCACCATCACACTTTCCCCCTCAAAGATCCCACTGCCTCATGCTGCACCATCACACTTTCTCCCTCACAGATCCCACTGCCTCATGCTGCACCATCACACTTTACCCCTCACAGATCCCACTGCCTCATGCTGCACAATCACATTTTCCTCCTCACTTATCCCACTGCCTCATGCTGCACCATCACACTTTCCCCCTCACACATCCCACTGCCTCATGCTGCACCATCACACTTTCCCCCTCACACATCCCACTACCTCATGCTGCACCATAACACTTTCCCCTCACAGATCCCAATGCCTCATGCTGCACCATCACACTTTACCCCTCACAGATCCCACTGCCTCATGCTGCACCATCACACTTTCCCCTCACAGATCCCACTGCCTCAGTCTGCACCATCACATTTTCCCCTTCAACAGATCCCGCTGCCTCATGCTGCACCATCACACTTTCCCCCTCACATATCCCACTGCCTCATGCTGCACCATCACACTTTCCGTTCTCAGATCCCACTGCCTCATGCTGCACCATCACACTTTACCCCTCACAGATCCCACTGCCTCATGCTGCACCATCACACTTTCCCCCTCACACATCCCACTGCCTCATGCTGCACCATCACACTTTCCCCTCACAGATCCCACTGCCTCAGTCTGCACCATCACATTTTCCCCTTCAACAGATCCCGCTGCCTCATGCTGCACCATCACACTTTCCCCCTCACATATCCCACTGCCTCATGCTGCACCATCACATATTCCCCCTCAACTGATCCCACTGCCTCATGCTGCCCCATCACACTTTCCCCGTCACAGATCACACTGCCTCATGCTGCACCATCACATTTTCCCCCTCACAGATTCCACTGCCTCATGATGCACAATCATATTTTCCCCCTCACAGATCCCACTGCCTCATGCTGCAGCATCACACTTTCCCGCTCCCACATCCCACTGCCTCATGCTGCATCATCAAACTTTCCCCCTCACATATCCCACTGCCTCATGCTGCACCATCACACTTTCCCCCTCACACATCCCACTGCCTCATACTGCACCATCACACTTTCCCTTTAAACAGTTCCCACTGCCTCCTGCTGCACCATCACACTTTCCCCCTCACAGATCCCACTGCCTCATGCTGCACCATCACACTTTCCCCCACACAGATCCCACTGCTTCAAGCTGCATCATCACACTTTCCCCCTTACAGATCCCACTGCTTCATGCTGCACCATCACACTTTCCTCATCACAGATCCCACTGCATCATGCTGCACCATTACACTTTCCCCCTCACAGATCCCACTGCCTCATGCTGCACCATCACACATTCCCCCTCAAACAACCCACTGCCTCATGCTGCACCATCACACTTTCCTCCTCACAGATCCCACTGCCTCATGCTGCACCATCACACTTTCCACCTCACAGATCCCACTGCCTCATGCTGCACCATCACACTTTCCTCCTCACAGATCCCGCTGCCTCATGCTGCACCATCACACTTTCCTCCTCACAGATCCCACTGCCTCATGCTGCACCATCACACTTTCCCCCTCACAAATCCCACTGCCTACGTCTGCACCATCACATTTTCCCCCTAAACAGATCCCGCTGCCTCATGCTGCACCATCATACTTTTCCCCTCACACATCCCACTGCCTCATGCTGCACCATCACAATTTCCCCCTCACACTTCCCACTGCCTCATGCTGCACCATCACATATTCCCCCTCAACTGATCCCACTGCCTCATGCTGCACCAACACACTTTCCGCCTCACAGATCCCACTGCCTCATGCTGCACCATCACATTTTCCCCCTCACAGATCCCACTGGCTCATGCTGCACAATCATATTTTCCCCTCACAGATCCCACTGCCTCATGCTGCACCATCACACTTTCCAGCTCACACATCCCACTGCCTCATGCTGCACCATCACACTTTCCCCCACACAGATCCCACTGCTTCATGCTGCATCATCACACTTTCCCCCTTACAGATCCCACTGCATCATGCTGCACCATCACACTTTCCTCATCACAGATCCCACTGCATCATGCTGCACCATCACACTTTCCCCCTCACAGATCCCACTGCCTCATGCTGCACCATCACACATTCCCCCTCAAACAACCCACTGCCTCATGCTGCACCATCACACATTCCCCCTCACACATCCCACTGCCTCATGCTGCACCATCACACTTTCCCCTCACAGATCCCAATGCCTCCTGTTGCACCATCACACTTTACCCCTCACAGATCCCACTGCCTCATGCTGCACCATCACACTTTCCCCTCACAGATCCCAATGCCTCATGCTGCACCATCACACTTTCCACCTCACAGATCCCACTGCCTCATGCTGCACCATCATACGTTCCCCTCACAGATCCCACTGCCTCATGCTGCACCATCAAACTATCCCCTCCCAAATCCCGCTGCCTCATGCTGCACCATCACAATTTCCCCCTCACAGATCCCACTGCCTCATGCTGCACCATCACACTTTACCCCTCACAGATCCCACTGCCTCATGCTGCACAATCACATTTTCCTCCTCACAGATCCCACTGCCTCATGCTGCACCATCACACTTTCCCCCTCACACATCCCACTGCCTCATGCTGCACCATCACACATTCCCCCTCACACATCCCACTGCCTCATGCTGCACCATCACACTTTCCCCTCACAGATCCCAATGCCTCATGGTGCACCACCACACTTTACCCCTCACAGATCCCACTGCCTCATGCTGCACCATCATACTTTCCTCTCACAGTTCCCACTGCCTCATACTGCACAATCACGTTTTCCTCCTCACACGTCCCACTGCCTCATGCTGCACCATCACACTTTTCCCCTCACACATCCCACTGCCTCATGCTGCACCATCACACTTTCCCCCTCACACATCCCACTGCCTCATGCTGCACCATTACACTTTCCCCCTCACATATCCCACTGCCTCATGCTGCACCATCACATATTTCCCCTCAACTGATCCCACTGCCTCATGCTGCACCATCACACTTTCCCCGTCACAGATCACACTGCCTCATGCTGCACCATCACATTTTCCCCCTCACAGGTCCCACTGCCTCATGCTGCACAATCATATTTTCCCCCTCACAGATCCCACTGCCACATGCTGCAGCATCACACTTTCCCGCTCACACATCCCACTGCCTCATGCTGCACCATCAAACTTTCCCCCTCTCATATCCCACTGCCTCATTCTGCACCATCACACTTTCCTCCTCACACATCCCACTGCCTCATGCTGCACCATCACACTTTCCCTTTAAACAGTTCCCACTGCCTCATGCTGCACCATCACACTTTCCCCCTCACAGATCCCACTGCCTCATGCTGCACCATCACACTTTCCCCCTCATAGATCTCACTGCTTCATGCTGCATCATCACACATTCCCCCTCAAACATCCCACTGCCTCATGCTGCACCATCAAACTTTCCGGCTCACATATCCCACTGCCTCATGCTGCACCATCACACTTTCCCCCTCACACATCCCACTGCCGCATGCTGCACCATCACACTTTCCCTTTAAACAGTTCCCACTGCCTCATGCTGCACCATCACACTTTCCACCTCACAGATCCCACTGCTTCATGCTGCACCATCACACTTTCCTCCTCACAGATCCCACTGCCTCATGCTGCACCATCACATTTTCCCCCTCACAGATCCCACTGCCTCATGCTGCACCATCACACATTCCCCCTGAAACATCCCACTGCCTCATGCTGCACCATCACACATTCCCCCTCACAGATCCCACTGCCTCATGCTGCACCATCACACTTTCCCCTCACAGATCCCAATGCCTCATGGTACACCATCACACTTTACCCCTCACAGATCTCACTGCCTCATGCTGCACTATCATACTTTTCTCTCACAGATCCCACTGCCTCATGCTGCACAATCACAATTTCCCCTCACAGATCCCACTGCCTCATGCTGCACCATCACACTTTCCCCTCACACATCCCACTGCCTCATGCTGCACCATCACACTTTCCCCCTCACAGATACCACTGCCTCATGCTGCACCATCACACTTTACCCCTCACAGATCCCACTACCTCATACTGCACCATCACACTTTCCCCTCACACATCCCACTGACTCATGCTGCACCATCACACTTCCCCCTCACACATCGCACTGCCTCATTCTGCACCATCACACTTTCCCCCTCACAGATCTCACAGCCTCATGCTGCACCATCACACTTTCCCCTCACAGATCCCAATGCCTCATGCTGCACCATCACACTTTCCCCCTCACAGATCCCACTGCCTCATGCTGCACCATCACAATTTCCCCCTCACAGATCCCACTGCCTCATGCTGCACCATCACAATTTCCTCCTCACAGATCCCACTGCCTCATGCTGCACAATCACATTTTCCTCCTCACTTATCCCACTGCCTCATGTTGCACCATCACACTTTCCCCCTCACACATCCCACTGCCTCATGCTGCACCATCACACTTTCCCCCTCACACATCCCACTACCTCATGCTGCACCATAACACTTTCCCCTCACAGATCCCACTGCCTCATGCTGCACCATCACACTTTCCCCTCACAGATCCCAATGCCTCATGCTGCACCATCACACTTTCCCCCTCACAGATCCCACTGCCTCATGCTGCACCATCACACTTTCCCCCTCACAGATCCCACTGCCTCATGCTGCACCATCACACTTTACCCCTCACAGATCCCACTGCCTCATGCTGCACAATCACATTTTCCTCCTCACTTATCCCACTGCCTCATGCTGCACCATCACACTTTCCCCCTCACACATCCCACTGCCTCATGCTGCACCATCACACTTTCCCCCTCACACATCCCACTACCTCATGCTGCACCATAACACTTTCCCCTCACAGATCCCAATGCCTCATGCTGCACCATCACACTTTACCCCTCACAGATCCCACTGCCCCTTGCTGCACCATCACACTTTCCGTTCACAGATCCCACTGCCTCATAATGCACCATCACACTTTACACCTCACAGATCCCACTGCCTCATGCTGCACCATCACACTTTCCCCCTCACACATCCCACTGCCTCATGCTGCACCATCAAACTTTCCCCTCACAGATCCCACTGCCTCAGTCTGCACCATCACATTTTCCCCCTCAACAGATCCCGCTGCCTCATGCTGCACCATCACACTTTCCCCCTCACATATCCCACTGCCTCATGCTGCACCATCACATATTCCCCCTCAACTGATCCCACTGCCTCATGCTGCACCATCACACTTTCCCCGTCACAGATCACACTGCCTCATGCTGCACCATCACATTTTCCCCCTCACAGATTCCACTGCCTCATGCTGCACAATCATATTTTCCCCCTCACAGATCCCACTGCCTCATTCTGCAGCATCACACTTTCCCGCTCACACATCCCACTGCCTCATGCTGCATCATCAAAATTTCCCCCTCACATATCCCACTGCCTCATGCTGCACCATCACACTTTCCTCCTCACACATCCCACTGCCTCATGCTGCACCATCACTCTTTCCCTTTAAACAGTTCCCACTGCCTCATGCTGCACCATCACACTTTCCCCCTCACAGATCCCACTGCCTCATGCTGCACCATCACACTTTCCCCCTCACAGATCCCACTGCTTCATGCTGCATCATCACACTTTCCCCCTTACAGATCCCACTGCTTCATGCTGCCCCATCACACTTTCCTCCTCACAGATCCCACTGCATCATGCTGCACCATCACACTTTCCCCCTCACAGATCCCACTGCCTCATGCTGCACCATCACACATTCCCCCTCAAACATCCCACTGCCTCATGCTGCACCATCACACATTCCCCCTCACACATCCCACTGCCTCATGCAGCACCATCACACTTTCCCCTCACAGGTCCCAATGCCTCCTGTTGCACCATCACACATTACCCCTCACAGATCCCACTGCCTCATGCTGCACCATCACACTTTCCTCCTCACAGATCCCACTGCCTCATACTGCACCATCACACTTTCCACCTCACAGATCCCGCTCCCTCATGCTGCACCATCACACTTTCCTCCTCACAGATCCCACTGCCTCATGCTGCACCATCACACTTTCCACCTCACAGATCTCACTGCCTCATGCTGCACCATCACACTTTCCCCCTCACAGATCCCGCTGCCTCATGCTGCACCATCACACTTTCCTCCTCACAGGTCCCACTGCCTAATGCTGCACCATCACACTTTCCCCCTCACAAATCCCACTGCCTTATGCTGCATCATCACACTTTCCCCCTCACACATCCAACTGCCTCATGCTGCACCATCACACTTTCCCCTCACAGATCCCACTGCCTCAGTCTGCACCATCACATTTTCCCCCTAAACAGATCCTGCTGGCTCATGCTGCACCATCATACTTTCCCCCTCACACATCCCACTGCCTCATGCTGCACCATCACAATTTCCCCCTCACACTTCCCACTGCCTCATGCTGCACCATCACATATTCCCCCTCAACTGATCCCACTGCCTCATGCTGCACCATCACATTTTCCCCCTCACAGATCCCACTGGCTCATGCTGCACAATCATATTTTCCCCCTCACAGATCCCACTGCCTCATGCTGCACCATCACACTTTCCCGCTCACACATCCCACTGCCTCATGCTGCACCATCACACTTTCCCCCTCACATATCCCACTGCCTCATGCTGCACCATCACACTTTCCCCCTCACACATCCCACTGCCTCATGCTGCACCATCACACATTCCCCTCACAGATCCCACTACCTCATGCTGCACCATCACACTTTCCCCTCACAGATCCCAATGCCTCATGCTGCACCATCACACTTTACCCCTCACAGATCCCACTGCCACTTGCTGCACCATCACACTTTCCATTCACAGATCCCACTGCCTCATGCTGCACCATCACACTTTACCCCTCACAGATCCCACTGCCTCATGCTGCACCATCACACTTTCCCCCTCACACATCCCACTGTCTCATGCTGCACCATCACACTTTCCCCTCACAGATCCCACTGCCTCAGTCTGCACCATCACATTTTCCCCCTCAACAGATCCCGCTGCCTCATGCTGCACCATCACACTTTCCCCCTCACACATCCCACTGCCTCATGCTGCACCATTACACTTTCCCCCTCACATATCCCACTGCCTCATGCTGCACCATCACATATTTCCCCTCAACTGATCCCACTGCCTCATGCTGCACCATCACACTTTCCCTGTCACAGATCACACTGCCTCATGCTGCACCATCACATTTCCCACTCACAGATCCCACTGCCTCATGCTGCACAATCATATTTTCCCCCTCACAGATCCCACTGCCTCATGCTGCAGCATCACACTTTCCCGCTCACACATCCCAATGCCTCATGCTGCACCATCACACTTTCCCTTTAAACAGTTCCCACTGCCTCATGCTGCACCATCACACTTTCCCCCTCACACATCCCATTGCCTCATGCTGCACCATCACACTTTCCCCCTCACAGATCCCACTGCCTCATGCTGCACCATCACACTTTCCCCCTCATAGATCCCACTGCTTCATGCTGCATCATCACACATTCCCCCTCAAACATCCCACTGCCTCATGCTGCACCATCAAACTTTCCCCCTCACATATCCCACTGCCTCATGCTGCACCATTACACATTCCCCCTGAAACATCCCACTGCCTCATGCTGCACCATCACACATTCCCCCTCACAGATCCCACTGCCTCATGCTGCACCATCACACTTTCCCCTCACAGATCCCATTGCCTCATGGTGCACCATCACACTTTACCCCTCACAGATCCCACTGCCTCATGCTGCACTATCACACTTTTCTCTCACAGATCCCACTGCCTCATGCTGCACAATCACAATTTCCCCTCACAGATCCCACTGCCTCATGCTGCACCATCACACTTTCCCCTCACACATCCCACTGCCTCATGCTGCACCATCACACTTTCCCCCTCACAGATCCCACTGCCTCATGCTGCACCATCACACTTTACCCCTCACAGATCCCACTACCTCATACTGCACCATCACACTTTCCCCTCACACATCCCACTGCCTCATGCTGCACCATCACACTTCCCCCTCACACATCCCACTGCCTCATTCTGCACCATCACACTTTCCCCCTCACAGATCTCACAGCCTCATGCTGCACAATCACACTTTACCCCTCACAGATCCCACTGCCTCATGCTGCACCATCACACTTTCCCCTCACAGATCCCAATGCCTCATGCTGCACCATCACACTTTCCCCCTCACAGATCCCATTGCCTCATGCTGCACCATCACACTTTACCCCTCACAGATCCCACTGCCTCATGCTGCACAATCACATTTTCCTCCTCACTTATCCCACTGCCTCATGCTGCACCATCACACTTTCCCCCTCACACATCCCACTGCCTCATGCTGCACCATCACACTTTCCCCCTCACACATCCCACTACCTCATGCTGCACCATAACACTTTCCCCTCACAGATCCCAATGCCTCATGCTGCACCATCACACTTTACCCCTCACAGATCCCACTGCCCCTTGCTGCACCATCACACTTTCCGTTCACAGATCCCACTGCCTCATGCTGCACCATCACACTTTACCCCTCACAGATCCCACTGCCTCATGCTGCACCATCACACTTTCCCCCTCACACATCCCACTGCCTCATGCTGCACCATCACACTTTCCCCTCACAGATCCCACTGCCTCAGTCTGCACCATCACATTTTCCCCTTCAACAGATCCCGCTGCCTCATGCTGCACCATCACACTTTCCCCCTCACATATCCCACTGCCTCATGCTGCACCATCACATATTCCCCCTCAACTGATCCCACTGCCTCATGCTGCACCATCACACTTTCCCCGTCACAGATCACACTGCCTCATGCTGCACCATCACATTTTCCCCCTCACAGATTCCACTGCCTCATGCTGCACAATCATATTTTCCCCCTCACAGATCCCACTGCCTCATGCTGCAGCATCACACTTTCCCGCTCCCACATCCCACTGCCTCATGCTGCATCATCAAACTTTCCCCCTCACATATCCCACTGCCTCATGCTGCACCATCACACTTTCCCCCTCACACATCCCACTGCCTCATACTGCACCATCACACTTTCCCTTTAAACAGTTCCCACTGCCTCATGCTGCACCATCACACTTTCCCCCTCACAGATCCCATTGCCTCATGCTGCACCATCACACTTTCCCCCTCACAGATCCCACTGCCTCATGCTGCACCATCACACTTTCCCCCTCATAGATCCCACTGCTTCATGCTGCATCATCACACATTCCCCCTCAAACATCCCACTGCCTCATGCTGCACCATCAAACTTTCCCCCTCACATATCCCACTGCCTCATGCTGCACCATTACACATTCCCCCTGAAACATCCCACTGCCTCATGCTGCACCATCACACATTCCCCCTCACAGATCCCACTGCCTCATGCTGCACCATCACACTTTCCCCCTCACACATCCCACTGCCTCATGCTGCACCATCACACTTTCCCTTTAAACAGTTCCCACTGCCTCATGCTGCACCATCACACTTTCCCCCTCACAGATCCCACTGCATCATGCTGCACCATCACACTTTCCTCCTCACAGATCCCACTGCCTCATGCTGCACCATAACACTTTCCCCCTCACAGATCCCACTGCCTCATGCTGCACCATCACACATTCCCCCTGAAACATCCCACTGCCTCATGCTACACCATCACACATTCCCCCTCACAGATCCCACTGCCTCATGCTGCACCATCACACTTTCCCCTCACAGATCCCATTGCCTCATGGTGCACCATCACACTTTACCCCTCACAGATCCCACTGCCTCATGCTGCACTATCACACTTTTCTCTCACAGATCCCACTGCCTCATGCTGCACAATCACAATTTCCCCTCACAGATCCCACTGCCTCATGCTGCACCATCACACTTTCCCCTCACACATCCCACTGCCTCATGCTGCACCATCACACTTTCCCCCTCACAGATCCCACTGCCTCATGCTGCACCATCACACTTTACCCCTCACAGATCCCACTACCTCATACTGCACCATCACACTTTCCCCTCACACATCCCACTGCCTCATGCTGCACCATCACACTTCCCCCTCACACATCCCACTGCCTCATTCTGCACCATCACACTTTCCCCCTCACAGATCTCACAGCCTCATGCTGCACAATCACACTTTACCCCTCACAGATCCCACTGCCTCATGCTGCACCATCACACTTTCCCCTCACAGATCCCAATGCCTCATGCTGCACCATCACACTTTCCCCCTCACAGATCCCACTGCCTCATGCTGCACCATCACACTTTCCCCCTCACAGATCCCATTGCCTCATGCTGCACCATCACACTTTACCCCTCACAGATCCCACTGCCTCATGCTGCACAATCACATTTTCCTCCTCACTTATCCCACTGCCTCATGCTGCACCATCACACTTTCCCCCTCACACATCCTACTGCCTCATGCTGCACCATCACACTTTCCCCCTCACACATCCCACTACCTCATGCTGCACCATAACACTTTCCCCTCACAGATCCCAATGCCTCATGCTGCACCATCACACTTTACCCCTCACAGATCCCACTGCCCCTTGCTGCACCATCACACTTTCCGTTCACAGATCCCACTGCCTCATGCTGCACCATCACACTTTACCCCTCACAGATCCCACTGCCTCATGCTGCACCATCACACTTTCCCCCTCACACATCCCACTGCCTCATGCTGCACCATCACACTTTCCCCTCACAGATCCCACTGCCTCAGTCTGCACCATCACATTTTCCCCTTCAACAGATCCCGCTGCCTCATGCTGCACCATCACACTTTCCCCCTCACATATCCCACTGCCTCATGCTGCACCATCACATATTCCCCCTCAACTGATCCCACTGCCTCATGCTGCACCATCACACTTTCCCCGTCACAGATCACACTGCCTCATGCTGCACCATCACATTTTCCCCCTCACAGATTCCACTGCCTCATGCTGCACAATCATATTTTCCCCCTCACAGATCCCACTGCCTCATGCTGCAGCATCACACTTTCCCGCTCCCACATCCCACTGCCTCATGCTGCATCATCAAACTTTCCCCCTCACATATCCCACTGCCTCATGCTGCACCATCACACTTTCCCCCTCACACATCCCACTGCCTCATACTGCACCATCACACTTTCCCTTTAAACAGTTCCCACTGACTCATGCTGCACCATCACACTTTCCCCCTCACAGATCCCACTGCCTCATGCTGCACCATCACACTTTCCCCCACACAGATCCCACTGCTTCAAGCTGCATCATCACACTTTCCCCCTTACAGATCCCACTGCTTCATGCTGCACCATCACACTTTCCTCATCACAGATCCCACTGCATCATGCTGCACCATTACACTTTCCCCCTCACAGATCCCACTGCCTCATGCTGCACCATCACACATTCCCCCTCAAACAACCCACTGCCTCATGCTGCACCATCACACTTTCCTCCTCACAGATCCCACTGCCTCATGCTGCACCATCACACTTTCCACCTCACAGATCCCACTGCCTCATGCTGCACCATCACACTTTCCTCCTCACAGATCCCGCTGCCTCATGCTGCACCATCACACTTTCCTCCTCACAGATGCCTCTGCCTCATGCTGCACCATCACACTTTCCCCCTCACAAATCCCACTGCCTACGTCTGCACCATCACATTTTCCCCCTAAACAGATCCCGCTGCCTCATGCTGCACCATCATACTTTTCCCCTCACACATCCCACTGCCTCATGCTGCACCATCACAATTTCCCCCTCACACTTCCCACTGCCTCATGCTGCACCATCACATATTCCCCCTCAACTGATCCCACTGCCTCATGCTGCACCAACACACTTTCCGCCTCACAGATCCCACTGCCTCATGCTGCACCATCACATTTTCCCCCTCACAGATCCCACTGGCTCATGCTGCACAATCATATTTTCCCCTCACAGATCCCACTGCCTCATGCTGCACCATCACACTTTCCCGCTCACACATCCCACTGCCTCATGCTGCACCATCACACTTTCCCCCACACAGATCCCACTGCTTCATGCTGCATCATCACACTTTCCCCCTTACAGATCCCACTGCATCATGCTGCACCATCACACTTTCCTCATCACAGATCCCACTGCATCATGCTGCACCATCACACTTTCCCCCTCACAGATCCCACTGCCTCATGCTGCACCATCACACATTCCCCCTCAAACAACCCACTGCCTCATGCTGCACCATCACACATTCCCCCTCACACATCCCACTGCCTCATGCTGCACCATCACACTTTCCCCTCACAGATCCCAATGCCTCCTGTTGCACCATCACACTTTACCCCTCACAGATCCCACTGCCTCATGCTGCACCATCACACTTTCCCCTCACAGATCCCAATGCCTCATGCTGCACCATCACACTTTCCACCTCACAGATCCCACTGCCTCATGCTGCACCATCATACGTTCCCCTCACAGATCCCACTGCCTCATGCTGCACCATCAAACTATCCCCTCACAAATCCCGCTGCCTCATGCTGCACCATCACAATTTCCCCCTCACAGATCCCACTGCCTCATGCTGCACCATCACACTTTACCCCTCACAGATCCCACTGCCTCATGCTGCACAATCACATTTTCCTCCTCACAGATCCCACTGCCTCATGCTGCACCATCACACTTTCCCCCTCACACATCCCACTGCCTCATTCTGCACCATCACACATTCCCCCTCACACATCCCACTGCCTCATGCTGCACCATCACACTTTCCCCTCACAGATCCCAATGCCTCATGGTGCACCACCACACTTTACCCCTCACAGATCCCACTGCCTCATGCTGCACCATCATACTTTCCTCTCACAGTTCCCACTGCCTCATACTGCACCATCACGTTTTCCTCCTCATATGTCCCACTGCCTCATGCTGCACCATCACACTTTCCCCCTCACACATCCCACTGCCTCATGCTGCACCATCACACTTTCCCCTCACAGATCCCACTGCCTCAGTCTGCACCATCACATTTTCCCCCTCAACAGATTCCACTGCCTCATGCTGCACCATCTCACTATCCCCTTCACAGATCCCACTGCCTCATGCTGCACCATCACACTTTCCCCTCACATATCTCAATGCCTCATGCTGCACCATCACACTTTCCCCCTCACAGATCCCACTGCCTCATGCTGCACCATCACACTTTCCCCCTCACACATCCCACTGCCTCATGATGCACCATCACACTTTCCCTCTCAGAGAACCCTCTGCCTCATGCTGCAGTATCAAACTTTCTCCCTCACAGATCCCACTGCCTCATGCTGCACCATCACACTTTCCCCATCACAGATCCCACTGCCTCATGCTGCACCATCACACTTTTCCCCTCACACATCCCACTGCCTCATGCTGCACCATCACACTTTCCCCTCACAGATCCCAATGCCTCATGCTGCACCATCACACTTTCCCCTCACAGATCCCAATGCCTCATGCTGCACCATCACACTTTACCCCTCTCAGATCCCACTACCTCATGCTGCACCATTACACTTTCCCCCTCACAGATCCCACTGCCTTATGCTGCACCATCACACATTCCCCCTCACAGATCCCACTGCCTCATGCTGCACCATCACACATTCCCTCTCACAGATCCCACTGCTTCATGCTGCACCTTCACACTTTTCTCTCACAGATCCCAATGCCTCATGCTGCACCATCACACTTTCCCCTCACAGATCCCAATGCCTCATGGTGCACCATCACACTTTATCCCTCACAGACCCCACTGCCTCATGCTGCACCATCACACTTTACCCCTCACAGATCCCACTGCCTCATACTGCACCATCACACTTTCCCCTCACACATCCCACTGCTTCATGCTGCACCATCACACTTTCCCCCTCACACATCCCACTGCCTCATGCTGCACCATCACACTTTCCCCCTCACAGATTCCACTGCCTCATGCTGCACCATCACACTTTACCCCTCTCAGATCCCACTACCTCATGCTGCACCATTACACTTTCCCCCTCTCAGATCACACTGCCTCATGCTGCACCATCACACATTCCCCCTCACAGATCCCACTGCCTCATGCTGCACCATCACACATTCCCTCTCACAGATCCCACTGCCTCATGCTGCACCATCACACATTCCCCCTCACAGTCCCACTGCCTCATGCTGCACCATCACACTTTCCCCTCACAGATCCCAATGCCTCATGGTGCACCATCTCACTTTACCCCTCACAGATCCCACTGCCTCATGCTGCACTATCACACTTTTCTCTCACAGATCCCACTGCCTCATGCTGCACCATCACACTTTACCCCTCACAGATCCCACTGCCTCATGCTGCACAATCACATTTTCCTCCTCACTTATCCCACTGCCTCATGCTGCACCATCACACTTTCCCCCTCACACATCCCACTGCCTCATGCTGCACCATCACACTTTCCCCCTCACACATCCCACTACCTCATGCTGCACCATAAAACTTTCCCCTCACAGATCCCAATGCCTCATGCTGCACCATCACACTTTACCCCTCACAGATCCCACTGCCCCTTGTGCACCTTCACACTTTCCGTTCACAGATCCCACTGCCTCATGCTGCACCATCACACTTTACCCCTCACAGATCCCACTGCCTCATGCTGCACCATCACACTTTCCCCCTCACACATCCCACTGCCTCATGCTGCACCATCACACTTTCCCCTCACAGATCCCACTGCCACAGTCTGCACCATCACATTTTCCCCTTCAACAGATCCCGCTGCCTCATGCTGCACCATCACAGTTTCCCCCTCACATATCCCACTGCCTCATGCTGCACCATCACATATTCCCCCTCAACTGATCCCACTACCTCATGCTGCACCATAACACTTTCCCCTCACAGATCCCAATGCCTCATGCTGCACCATCACACTTTACCCCTCACAGATCCCACTGCCCCTTGTGCACCTTCACACTTTCCGTTCACAGATCCCACTGCCTCATGCTGCACCATCACACTTTACCCCTCACAGATCCCACTGCCTCATGCTGCACCATCACACTTTCCCCCTCACACATCCCACTGCCTCATGCTGCACCATCACACTTTCCCCTCACAGATCCCACTGCCACAGTCTGCACCATCACATTTTCCCCTTCAACAGATCCCGCTGCCTCATGCTGCACCATCACAGTTTCCCCCTCACATATCCCACTGCCTCATGCTGCACCATCACATATTCCCCCTCAACTGATCCCACTGCCTCATGCTGCACCATCACACTTTCCCCGTCACAGATCACACTGCCTCATGCTGCACCATCACATTTTCCCCCTCACAGATTCCACTGCCTCATGCTGCACAATCATATTTTCCCCCTCACAGATCCCACTGCCTCATGCTGCAGCATCACACTTTCCCGCTCCCACATCCCACTGCCTCATGCTGCATCATCAAACTTTCCCCCTCACATATCCCACTGCCTCATGCTGCACCATCACACTTTCCCCCTCACACATCCCACTGCCTCATACTGCACCATCACACTTTCCCTTTAAACAGTTCCCACTGCCTCATGCTGCACCATCACACTTTCCCCCTCACAGATCCCACTGCCTCATGCTGCACCATCACACTTTCCCCCACACAGATCCCACTGCTTCAAGCTGCATCATCACACTTTCCCCCTTACAGATCCCCCTGCTTCATGCTGCACCATCACACTTTCCTCATCACAGATCCCACTGCATCATGCTGCACCATTACACTTTCCCCCTCACAGAACCCACTGCCTCATGCTGCACCATCACACATTCCCCCTCAAACAACCAACTGCCTCATGCTGCACCATCACACTTTCCTCCTCACAGATCCCACTGCCTCATGCTGCACCATCACACTTTCCACCTCACAGATCCCACTGCCTCATGCTGCACCATCACACTTTCCTCCTCACAGATCCCGCTGCCTCATGCTGCACCATCACACTTTCCTCCTCACAGATCCCACTGCCTCATGCTGCACCATCACACTTTCCCCCTCACAAATCCCACTGCCTACGTCTGCACCATCACATTTTCCCCCTAAACAGATCCCGCTGCCTCATGCTGCACCATCATACTTTTCCCCTCACACATCCCACTGCCTCATGCTGCACCATCACAATTTCCCCCTCACACTTCCCACTGCCTCATGCTGCACCATCACATATTCCCCCTCAACTGATCCCACTGCCTCATGCTGCACCAACACACTTTCCGCCTCACAGATCCCACTGCCTCATGCTGCACCATCACATTTTCCCCCTCACAGATCCCACTGGCTCATGCTGCACAATCATATTTTCCCCCTCACAGATCCCACTGCCTCATGCTGCACCATCACACTTTCCCGCTCACACATCCCACTGCCTCATGCTGCACCATCACACTTTCCCCCACACAGATCCCACTGCTTCATGCTGCATCATCACACTTTCCCCCTTACAGATCCCACTGCATCATGCTGCACCATCACACTTTCCTCATCACAGATCCCACTGCATCATGCTGCACCATCACACTTTCCCCCTCACAGATCCCACTGCCTCATGCTGCACCATCACACATTCCCCCTCAAACAACCCACTGCCTCATGCTGCACCATCACACATTCCCCCTCACACATCCCACTGCCTCATGCTGCACCATCACACTTTCCCCTCACAGATCCCAATGCCTCCTGTTGCACCATCACACTTTACCCCTCACAGATCCCACTGCCTCATGCTGCACCATCACACTTTCCCCTCACAGATCCCACTGCCTCATGCTGCACCATCACACTTTACCCCTCACAGATCCCACTGCCTCATGCTGCACCATCACACTTTCCCCCTCACACATCCCACTGCCTCATGCTGCACCATTACACTTTCCCCTCACAGATCCCACTGCCACAGTCTGCACCATCACATTTTCCCCTTCAACAGATCCCGCTGCCTCATGCTGCACCATCACACTTTCCCCCTCACATATCCCACTGCCTCATGCTGCACCATCACATATTCCCCCTCAACTGATCCCACTGCCTCATGCTGCACCATCACACTTTCCCCGTCACAGATCACACTGCCTCATGCTGCACCATCACATTTTCCCCCTCACAGATTCCACTGCCTCATGCTGCACAATCATATTTTCCCCCTCACAGATCCCACTGCCTCATGCTGCAGCATCACACTTTCCCGCTCCCACATCCCACTGCCTCATGCTGCATCATCAAACTTTCCCCCTCACATATCCCACTGCTTCATGCTGCACCATCACACTTTCCCCCTCACACATCCCACTGCCTCATACTGCACCATCACACTTTCCCTTTAAACAGTTCCCACTGCCTCATGCTGCACCATCACACTTTCCCCCTCACAGATCCCACTGCCTCATGCTGCACCATCACACTTTCCCCCACACAGATCCCACTGCTTCAAGCTGCATCATCACACTTTCCCCCTTACAGATCCCACTGCTTCATGCTGCACCATCACACTTTCCTCATCACAGATCCCACTGCATCATGCTGCACCATTACACTTTCCCCCTCACAGATCCCACTGCCTCATGCTGCACCATCACACATTCCCCCTCAAACAACCCACTGCCTCATGCTGCACCATCACACTTTCCTCCTCACAGATCCCACTGCCTCATGCTGCACCATCACACTTTCCACCTCACAGATCCCACTGCCTCATGCTGCACCATCACACTTTCCTCCTCACAGATCCCGCTGCCTCATGCTGCACCATCACACTTTCCTCCTCACAGATCCCACTGCCTCATGCTGCACCATCACACTTTCCCCCTCACAAATCCCACTGCCTACGTCTGCACCATCACATTTTCCCCCTAAACAGATCCCGCTGCCTCATGCTGCACCATCATACTTTTCCCCTCACACATCCCACTGCCTCATGCTGCACCATCACAATTTCCCCCTCACACTTCCCACTGCCTCATGCTGCACCATCACATATTCCCCCTCAACTGATCCCACTGCCTCATGCTGCACCAACACACTTTCCGCCTCACAGATCCCACTGCCTCATGCTGCACCATCACATTTTCCCCCTCACAGATCCCACTGGCTCATGCTCCATAATCATATTTTCCCCCTCACAGATCCCACTGCCTCATGCTGCACCATCACACTTTCCCGCTCACACATCCCACTGCCTCATGCTGCACCATCACACTTTCCCCCACACAGATCCCACTGCTTCATGCTGCATCATCACACTTTCCCCCTTACAGATCCCACTGCATCATGCTGCACCATCACACTTTCCTCATCACAGATCCCACTGCATCATGCTGCACCATCACACTTTCCCCCTCATAGATCCCACTGCCTCATGCTGCACCATCACACATTCCCCCTCAAACAACCCACTGCCTCATGCTGCACCATCACACATTCCCCCTCACACATCCCACTGCCTCATGCTGCACCATCACACTTTCCCCTCACAGATCCCAATGCAACCTGTTGCACCATCACACTTTACCCCTCACAGATCCCACTGCCTCATGCTGCACCATCACACTTTCCCCTCACAGATCCCAATGCCTCATGCTGCACCATCACACTTTCCACCTCACAGATCCCACTGCCTCATGCTGCACCATCATACGTTCCCCTCACAGATCCCACTGCCTCATGCTGCACCATCAAACTATCCCCTCACACATCCCGCTGCCTCATGCTGCACCATCACAATTTCCCCCTCACAGATCCCACTGCCTCATGCTGCACCTTCACACTTTACCCCTCACAGATCCCACTGCCTCATGCTGCACAATCACATTTTCCTCCTCACAGATCCCACTGCCTCATGCTGCACCATCACACTTTCCCCCTCACACATCCCACTGCCTCATGCTGCACCATCACACATTCCCCCTCACACATCCCACTGCCTCATGCTGCACCATCACACTTTCCCCTCACAGATCCCAATGCCTCACGGTGCACCATCACACTTTACCCCTCACAGATCCCACTGCCTCATGCTGCACCATCATACTTTCCTCTCACAGTTCCCACTGCCTCATACTGCACCATCACGATTTCCTCCTCACACGTCCCACTGCCTCATGCTGCACCATCACACTTTCCCCCTCACACATCCCACTGCCTCATGCTGCACCATCACACTTTCCCCTCACAGATCCCACTGCCTCAGTCTGCACCATCACATTTTCCCCCTCAACAGATCCCGCTGCCTCATGCTGCACCATCAAATTTTCCCCTTCAACAGATTTCACTGCCTCATGCTGCACCATCTCACTATCCCCTTCACAGATCCCACTGCCTCATGCTGCACCATCACACTTTCCCCTCACAGATCCCAATGCCTCCTGTTGCACCATCACACTTTACCCGTCACAGATCCCACTGCCTCATGCTGCACCATCACACTTTCCCCCTCACAAATCCCACTGCCTACGTCTGCACCATCACATTTTCCCCCTAAACAGATCCCGCTGCCTCATGCTGCACCATCATACTTTTCCCCTCACACATCCCACTGCCTCATGCTGCACCATCACATATTCCCCCTCAACTGATCCCACTGCCTCATGCTGCACCAACACACTTTCCGCCTCACAGATCCCACTGCCTCATGCTGCACCATCACATTTTCCCCCTCACAGATCCCACTGGCTCATGCTGCACAATCATATTTTCCCCCTCACAGATCCCACTGCCTCATGCTGCACCATCACACTTTCCCGCTCACACATCCCACTGCCTCATGCTGCACCATCACACTTTCCCCCACACAGATCCCACTGCTTCATGCTGCATCATCACACTTTCCCCCTTACAGATCCCACTGCATCATGCTGCACCATCACACTTTCCTCATCACAGATCCCACTGCATCATGCTGCACCATCACACTTTCCCCCTCACAGATCCCACTGCCTCATGCTGCACCATCACACATTCCCCCTCAAACAACCCACTGCCTCCTGTTGCACCATCACACTTTACCCCTCACAGATCCCACTGCCTCATGCTGCACCATCACACTTTCCCCTCACAGATCCCACTGCCTCATGCTGCACCATCACACTTTACCCCTCACAGATCCCACTGCCTCATGCTGCACGATCACACTTTCCCCCTCACACATCCCACTGCCTCATGCTGCACCATTACACTTTCCCCTCACAGATCCCACTGCCACAGTCTGCACCATCACATTTTCCCCTTCAACAGATCCTGCTGCCTCATGCTGCACCATCACACTTTCCCCCTCACATATCCCACTGCCTCATGCTGCACCATCACATACTCCCCCTCAACTGATCCCACTGCCTCATGCTGCACCATCACACTTTCCCCGTCACAGATCACACTGCCTCATGCTGCACCATCACATTTTCCCCCTCACAGATTCCACTGCCTCATGCTGCACAATCATATTTTCCCCCTCACAGATCCCACTGCCTCATGCTGCAGCATCACACTTTCCCACTCCCACATCCCACTGCCTCATGCTGCATCATCAAACTTTCCCCCTCACATATCCCACTGCCTCATGCTGCACCATCACACTTTCCCCCTCACACATCCCACTGCCTCATACTGCACCATCACACTTTCCCTTTAAACAGTTCCCACTGCCTCATGCTGCACCATCACACTTTCCCCCTCACAGATCCCACTGCCTCATGCTGCACCATCACACTTTCCCCCACACAGATCCCACTGCTTCAAGCTGCATCATCACACTTTCCCCCTTACAGATCCCACTGCTTCATGCTGCACCATCACACTTTCCTCATCACAGATCCCACTGCATCATGCTGCACCATTACACTTTCCCCCTCACAGATCCCACTGCCTCATGCTGCACCATCACACATTCCCCCTCAAACAACCCACTGCCTCATGCTGCACCATCACACTTTCCTCCTCACAGATCCCACTGCCTCATGCTGCACCATCACACTTTCCACCTCACAGATCCCACTGCCTCATGCTGCACCATCACACTTTCCTCCTCACAGATCCCGCTGCCTCATGCTGCACCATCACACTTTCCTCCTCACAGATCCCACTGCCTCATGCTGCACCATCACACTTTCCCCCTCACAAATCCCACTGCCTACGTCTGCACCATCACATTTTCCCCCTAAACAGATCCCGCTGCCTCATGCTGCACCATCATACTTTTCCCCTCACACATCCCACTGCCTCATGCTGCACCATCACAATTTCCCCCTCACACTTCCCACTGCCTCATGCTGCACCATCACATATTCCCCCTCAACTGATCCCACTGCCTCATGCTGCACCAACACACTTTCCGCCTCACAGATCCCACTGCCTCATGCTGCACCATCACATTTTCCCCCTCACAGATCCCACTGGCTCATGCTGCACAATCATATTTTCCCCCTCACAGATCCCACTGCCTCATGCTGCACCATCACACTTTCCCGCTCACACATCCCACTGCCTCATGCTGCACCATCACACTTTCCCCCACACAGATCCCACTGCTTCATGCTGCATCATCACACTTTCCCCCTTACAGATCCCACTGCATCATGCTGCACCATCACACTTTCCTCATCACAGATCCCACTGCATCATGCTGCACCATCACACTTTCCCCCTCATAGATCCCACTGCCTCATGCTGCACCATCACACATTCCCCCTCAAACAACCCACTGCCTCATGCTGCACCATCACACATTCCCCCTCACACATCCCACTGCCTCATGCTGCACCATCACACTTTCCCCTCACAGATCCCAATGCATCCTGTTGCACCATCACACTTTACCCCTCACAGATCCCACTGCCTCATGCTGCACCATCACACTTTCCCCTCACAGATCCCAATGCCTCATGCTGCACCATCACACTTTCCACCTCACAGATCCCACTGCCTCATGCTGCACCATCATACGTTCCCCTCACAGATCCCACTGCCTCATGCTGCACCATCAAACTATCCCCTCACACATCCCGCTGCCTCATGCTGCACCATCACAATTTCCCCCTCACAGATCCCACTGCCTCATGCTGCACCTTCACACTTTACCCCTCACAGATCCCACTGCCTCATGCTGCACAATCACATTTTCCTCCTCACAGATCCCACTGCCTCATCCTGCACCATCACACTTTCCCCCTCACACATCCCACTGCCTCATGCTGCACCATCACACATTCCCCCTCACACATCCCACTGCCTCATGCTGCACCATCACACTTTCCCCTCACAGATCCCAATGCCTCACAGTGCACCATCACACTTTACCCCTCACAGATCCCACTGCCTCATGCTGCACCATCATACTTTCCTCTCACAGTTCCCACTGCCTCATACTGCACCATCACGATTTCCTCCTCACACGTCCCACTGCCTCATGCTGCACCATCACACTTTCCCCCTCACACATCCCACTGCCTCATGCTGCACCATCACACTTTCCCCTCACAGATCCCACTGCCTCAGTCTGCACCATCACATTTTCCCCCTCAACAGATCCCGCTGCCTCATGCTGCACCATCAAATTTTCCCCTTCAACAGATTTCACTGCCTCATGCTGCACCATCTCACTATCCCCTTCACAGATCCCACTGCCTCATGCTGCACCATCACACTTTCCCCTCACAGATCCCAATGCCTCCTGTTGCACCATCACACTTTACCCCTCACAGATCCCACTGCCTCATGCTGCACCATCACACTTTCCCCTCACAGATCCCACTGCCTCATGCTGCACCATCACACTTTACCCCTCACAGATCCCACTGCCTCATGCTGCACCATCACACTTTCCCCCTCACACATCCCACTGCCTCATGCTGCACCATCACACTTTCCCCTCACAGATCCCACTGCCACAGTCTGCACCATCACATTTTCCCCTTCAACAGATCCCGCTGCCTCATGCTGCACCATCACACTTTCCCCCTCACATATCCCACTGCCTCATGCTGCACCATCACATATTCCCCCTCAACTGATCCCACTGCCTCATGCTGCACCATCACACTTTCCCCGTCACAGATCACACTGCCTCATGCTGCACCATCACATTTTCCCCCTCACAGATTCCACTGCCTCATGCTGCACAATCATATTTTCCCCCTCACAGATCCCACTGCCTCATGCTGCAGCATCACACTTTCCCGCTCCCACATCCCACTGCCTCATGCTGCATCATCAAACTTTCCCCCTCACATATCCCACTGCCTCATGCTGCACCATCACACTTTCCCCCTCACACATCCCACTGCCTCATACTGCACCATCACACTTTCCCTTTAAACAGTTCCCACTGCCTCATGCTGCACCATCACACTTTCCCCCTCACAGATCCCACTGCCTCATGCTGCACCATCACACTTTCCCCCACACAGATCCCACTGCTTCAAGCTGCATCATCACACTTTCCCCCTTACAGATCCCACTGCTTCATGCTGCACCATCACACTTTCCTCATCACAGATCCCACTGCATCATGCTGCACCATTACACTTTCCCCCTCACAGATCCCACTGCCTCATGCTGCACCATCACACATTCCCCCTCAAACAACCCACTGCCTCATGCTGCACCATCACACTTTCCTCCTCACAGATCCCACTGCCTCATGCTGCACCATCACACTTTCCACCTCACAGATCCCACTGCCTCATGCTGCACCATCACAATTTTCCTCCTCACAGATCCCGCTGCCTCATGCTGCACCATCACACTTTCCTCCTCACAGATCCCACTGCCTCATGCTGCACCATCACACTTTCCCCCTCACAAATCCCACTGCCTACGTCTGCACCATCACATTTTCCCCCTAAACAGATCCCGCTGCCTCATGCTGCACCATCATACTTTTCCCCTCACACATCCCACTGCCTCATGCTGCACCATCACAATTTCCCCCTCACACTTCCCACTGCCTCATGCTGCACCATCACATATTCCCCCTCAACTGATCCCACTGCCTCATGCTGCACCAACACACTTTCCGCCTCACAGATCCCACTGCCTCATGCTGCACCATCACATTTTCCCCCTCACAGATCCCACTGGCTCATGCTGCACAATCATATTTTCCCCCTCACAGATCCCACTGCCTCATGCTGCACCATCACACTTTCCCGCTCACACATCCCACTGCCTCATGCTGCACCATCACACTTTCCCCCACACAGATCCCACTGCTTCATGCTGCATCATCACACTTTCCCCCTTACAGATCCCACTGCATCATGCTGCACCATCACACTTTCCTCATCACAGATCCCACTGCATCATGCTGCACCATCACACTTTCCCCCTCACAGATCCCACTGCCTCATGCTGCACCATCACACATTCCCCCTCAAACAACCCACTGCCTCATGCTGCACCATCACACATTCCCCCTCACACATCCCACTGCCTCATGCTGCACCATCACACTTTCCCCTCACAGATCCCAATGCATCCTGTTGCACCATCACACTTTACCCCTCACAGATCACACTGCCTCATGCTGCACCATCACACTTTCCCCTCACAGATCCCACTGCCTCATGCTGCACCATCACACTTTACCCCTCACAGATCCCACTGCCTCATGCTGCACCATCACACTTTCCCCCTCACACATCCCACTGCCTCATGCTGCACCATTACACTTTCCCCTCACAGATCCCACTGCCACAGTCTGCACCATCACATTTTCACCTTCAACAGATCCCGCTGCCTCATGCTGCACCATCACACTTTCCCCCTCACATATCCCACTGCCTCATGCTGCACCATCACATATTCCCCCTCAACTGATACCAATGCCTCATGCTGCACCATCACACTTTCCCCGTCACAGATCACACTGCCTCATGCTGCACCATCACATTTTCCCCCTCACAGATTCCACTGCCTCATGCTGCACAATCATATTTTCCCCCTCACAGATCCCACTGCCTCATGCTGCAGCATCACACTTTCCCGCTCCCACATCCCACTGCCTCATGCTGCATCATCAAACTTTCCCCCTCACATATCCCACTGCCTCATGCTGCACCATCACACTTTCCCCCTCACACATCCCACTGCCTCATACTGCACCATCACACTTTCCCTTTAAACAGTTCCCACTGCCTCATGCTGCACCATCACACTTTCCCCCTCACAGATCCCACTGCCTCATGCTGCACCATCACACTTTCCCCCACACAGATCCCACTGCTTCAAGCTGCATCATCACACTTTCCCCCTTACAGATCCCACTGCTTCATGCTGCACCATCACACTTTCCTCATCACAGATCCCACTGCATCATGCTGCACCATTACACTTTCCCCCTCACAGATCCCACTGCCTCATGCTGCACCATCACACATTCCCCCTCAAACAACCCACTGCCTCATGCTGCACCATCACACTTTCCTCCTCACAGATCCCACTGCCTCATGCTGCACCATCACACTTTCCACCTCACAGATCCCACTGCCTCATGCTGCACCATCACACTTTCCTCCTCACAGATCCCGCTGCCTCATGCTGCACCATCACACTTTCCTCCTCACAGATCCCACTGCCTCATGCTGCACCATCACACTTTCCCCCTCACAAATCCCACTGCCTACGTCTGCACCATCACATTTTCCCCCTAAACAGATCCCGCTGCCTCATGCTGCACCATCATACTTTTCCCCTCACACATCCCACTGCCTCATGCTGCACCATCACAATTTCCCCCTCACACTTCCCACTGCCTCATGCTGCACCATCACATATTCCCCCTCAACTGATCCCACTGCCTCATGCTGCACCAACACACTTTCCGCCTCACAGATCCCACTGCCTCATGCTGCACCATCACATTTTCCCCCTCACAGATCCCACTGGCTCATGCTGCACAATCATATTTTCCCCCTCACAGATCCCACTGCCTCATGCTGCACCATCACACTTTCCCGCTCACACATCCCACTGCCTCATGCTGCATCATCACACTTTCCCCCTTACAGATCCCACTGCATCATGCTGCACCATCACACATTCCTCATCACAGATCCCACTGCATCATGCTGCACCATCACACTTTCCCCCTCATAGATCCCACTGCCTCATGCTGCACCATCACACATTCCCCCTCAAACAACCCACTGCCTCATGCTGCACCATCACACATTCCCCCTCACACATCCCACTGCCTCATGCTGCACCATCACACTTTCCCCTCACAGATCCCAATGCATCCTGTTGCACCATCACACTTTACCCCTCACAGATCCCACTGCCTCATGCTGCACCATCACACTTTCCCCTCACAGATCCCAATGCCTCATGCTGCACCATCACACTTTCCACCTCACAGATCCCACTGCCTCATGCTGCACCATCATACGTTCCCCTCACAGATCCCACTGCCTCATGCTGCACCATCAAACTATCCCCTCACACATCCCGCTGCCTCATGCTGCACCATCACAATTTCCCCCTCACAGATCCCACTGCCTCATGCTGCACCTTCACACTTTACCCCTCACAGATCCCACTGCCTCATGCTGCACAATCACATTTTCCTCCTCACAGATCCCACTGCCTCATGCTGCACCATCACACTTTCCCCCTCACACATCCCACTGCCTCATGCTGCACCATCACACATTCCCCCTCACACATCCCACTGCCTCATGCTGCACCATCACACTTTCCCCTCACAGATCCCAATGCCTCACGGTGCACCATCACACTTTACCCCTCACAGATCCCACTGCCTCATGCTGCACCATCATACTTTCCTCTCACAGTTCCCACTGCCTCATACTGCACCATCACGATTTCCTCCTCACACGTCCCACTGCCTCATGCTGCACCATCACACTTTCCCCCTCACACATCCCACTGCCTCATGCTGCACCATCACACTTTCCCCTCACAGATCCCACTGCCTCAGTCTGCACCATCACATTTTCCCCCTCAACAGATCCCGATGCCTCATGCTGCACCATCAAATTTTCCCCTTCAAAAGATTTCACTGCCTCATGCTGCACCATCTCACTATCCCCTTCACAGATCCCACTGCCTCATGCTGCACCATCACACTTTCCCCTCACAGATCCCAATGCCTCCTGTTGCACCATCACACTTTACCCCTCACAGATCCCACTGCCTCATGCTGCACCATCACACTTTCCCCTCACAGATCCCACTGCCTCATGCTGCACCATCACACTTTACCCCTCACAGATCCCACTGTCTCATGCTGCACCATCACACTTTCCCCCTCACACATCCCACTGCCTCATGCTGCACCATCACACTTTCCCCTCACAGATCCCACTGCCACAGTCTGCACCATCACATTTTCCCCTTCAACAGATCCCGCTGCCTCATGCTGCACCATCACACTTTCCCCCTCACATATCCCACTGCCTCATGCTGCACCATCACATATTCCCCCTCAACTGATCCCACTGCCTCATGCTGCACCATCACACTTTCCCCTCACAGATCCCAATGCCTCATGGTGCACCATCACACTTTACCCCTCACAGATCCCACTGCCTCATGCTGCACCATCATACTTTCCTCTCACAGTTCCCACTGCCTCATACTGCACCATCACGTTTTCCTCCTCACACGTCCCACTGCCTCATGCTGCACCATCACACTTTCCCCCTCACACATCCCACTGCCTCATGCTGCACCATCACACTTTCCCCTCACAGATCCCACTGCCTCAGTCTGCACCATCACATTTTCCCCCTCAGCAGATCCCGCTGCCTCATGCTGCACCATCAAATTTTCCCCCTCAACAGATTTCACTGCCTCATGCTGCACCATCTCACTATCCCCTTCACAGATCCCACTGCCTCATGCTGCACCATCACACTTTCCCCTCACATATCTCAATGCCTCATGCTGCACCATCACACTTTCCCCCTCACAGATCCCACTGCCTCATGCTGCACCATCACACTTTCCCCCTCACACATCCCACTGCCTCATGATGCACCATCACACTTTCCCTCTCAGAGAACCCTCTGCCTCATGCTGCAGTATCAAACTTTCTCCCTCACAGATCCCACTGCCTCATGCTGCACCATCACACTTTCCCCATCACAGATCCCACTGCCTCATGCTGCACCATCACAATTTTCCCCTCACACATCCCACTGCCTCATGCTGCACCATCACACTTTCCCCTCACAGATCCCAATGCCTCATGCTGCACCATCACACTTTCCCCTCACAGATCCCAATGCCTCATGCTGCACCATCACACTTTACCCCTCTCAGATCCCACTACCTCATGCTGCACCATTACACTTTCCACCTCACAGATCCCACTGCCTTATGCTGCACCATCACACATTCCCCCTCACAGATCCCACTGCCTCATGCTGCACCATCACACATTCCCTCTCACAGATCCCACTGCTTCATGCAGCACCTTCACACTTTTCTCTCACAGATCCCAATGCCTCATGCTGCACCATCACACTTTCCCCTCACAGATCCCACTGCCTCATGCTGCACCATCACACTTTACCCCTCACAGATCCCACTGCCTCATGCTGCACCATCACACTTTCCCCCTCACACATCCCACTGCCTCATGCTGCACCATTACACTTTCCCCTCACAGATCCCACTGCCACAGTCTGCACCATCACATTTTCCCCTTCAACAGATCCCGCTGCCTCATGCTGCACCATCACACTTTCCCCCTCACATATCCCACTGCCTCATGCTGCACCATCACATATTCCCCCTCAACTGATACCACTGCCTCATGCTGCACCATCACACTTTCCCCGTCACAGATCACACTGCCTCATGCTGCACCATCACATTTTCCCCCTCACAGATTCCACTGCCTCATGCTGCACAATCATATTTTCCCCCTCACAGATCCCACTGCCTCATGCTGCAGCATCACACTTTCCCGCTCCCACATCCCACTGCCTCATGCTGCATCATCAAACTTTCCCCCTCACACATCCCACTGCCTCATGCTGCACCATCACACTTTCCCCCTCACACATCCCACTGCCTCATACTGCACCATCACACTTTCCCTTTAAACAGTTCCCACTGCCTCATGCTGCACCATCACACTTTCCCCCTCACAGATCCCACTGCCTCATGCTGCACCATCACATATTCCCCCTCAACTGATCCCACTGCCTCATGCTGCACCATCACACTTTCCCCTCACAGATCCCAATGCCTCATGGTGCACCATCACACTTTACCCCTCACAGATCCCACTGCCTCATGCTGCACCATCATACTTTCCTCTCACAGTTCCCACTGCCTCATACTGCACCATCACGTTTTCCTCCTCACACGTCCCACTGCCTCATGCTGCACCATCACACTTTCCCCTTCACACATCCCACTGCCTCATGCTGCACCATCACACTTTCCCCTCACAGATCCCACTGCCTCAGTCTGCACCATCACATTTTCCCCCTCAACAGATCCCGCTGCCTCATGCTGCACCATCAAATTTTCCCCCTCAACAGATTTCACTGCCTCATGCTGCACCATCTCACTATCCCCTTCACAGATCCCACTGCCTCATGCTGCACCATCACACTTTCCCCTCACATATCTCAATGCCTCATGCTGCACCATCACACTTTCCCCCTCACAGATCCCACTGCCTCATGCTGCACCATCACACTTTCCCCCTCACACATCCCACTGCCTCATGATGCACCATCACACTTTCCCTCTCAGAGAACCCTCTGCCTCATGCTGCAGTATCAAACTTTCTCCCTCACAGATCCCACTGCCTCATGCTGCACCATCACACTTTCCCCATCACAGATCCCACTGCCTCATGCTGCACCATCACAATTTTCCCCTCACACATCCCACTGCCTCATGCTGCACCATCACACTTTCCCCTCACAGATCCCAATGCCTCATGCTGCACCATCACACTTTCCCCTCACAGATCCCAATGCCTCATGCTGCACCATCACACTTTACCCCTCTCAGATCCCACTACCTCATGCTGCACCATTACACTTTCCACCTCACAGATCCCACTGCCTTATGCTGCACCATCACACATTCCCCCTCACAGATCCCACTGCCTCATGCTGCACCATCACACATTCCCTCTCACAGATCCCACTGCTTCATGCAGCACCTTCACACTTTTCTCTCACAGATCCCAATGCCTCATGCTGCACCATCACACTTTCCCCTCACAGATCCCAATGCCTCATGGTGCACCATCACACTTTATCCCTCACAGATCCCACTGCCTCATGCTGCACCATCACACTTTACCCCTCACAGATCCCACTGCCTCATACTGCACCATCACACTTTCCCCTCACACATCCCACTGCCTCATGCTGCACCATCACACTTTCCCCCTCACACATCCCACTGCCTCATGCTGCACCATCACACTTTCCCCCTCACAGATTCCACTGCCTCATGCTGCACCATCACACTTTACCCCTCTCAGATCCCACTACCTCATGCTGCACCATTACACTTTCCCCCTCTCAGATCACACTGCCTCATGCTGCACCATCACACATTCCCCCTCACAGATCCCACTGCCTCATGCTGCACCATCACACATTCCCTCTCACAGATCCCACTGCCTCATGCTGCACCATCACACATTCCCCCTCACAGTCCCACTGCCTCATGCTGCACCATCACACTTTCCCCTCACAGATCCCAATGCCTCATGGTGCACCATCTCACTTTACCCCTCACAGATCCCACTGCCTCATGCTGCACTATCACACTTTTCTCTCACAGATCCCACTGCCTCATGCTGCACAATCACACTTTCCTCCTCACAGATCCCACTGCCTCATGCTGCACCACCACACTATCCCCTCACACATCCCACTGCCTCATGCTGCACCATCACACTTTCCCCCTTACAGATCCCACTGCCTCATGCTGCACCATCACACTTTACCCCTCACAGATCCCACTGCCTCATACTGCACCATCACACTTTCCCCTCACACATCCCACTGCATCATGCTGCACCATCACACTTTCCCCCTCACAGATCTCACAGCCTCATGCTGCACCATCACACTTTACCCCTCACAGATCTCACAGCCTCATGCTGCACCATCACACTTTACCCCTCACAGATCCCACTGCCTCATGCTGCACCATCACACTTTCCCCTCACAGATCCCAATGGCTCATGCTGCACCATCACACTTTCCCCCTCACAGATCCCACCGCCTCATGCTGCACCATCACACTTTCCCCTCACAGATCGCACTGCCTCATGCTGCACCATCACACTTTCCCCTCACACATTCCACTGCCTCATGCTGCACCATCACACTTTCCACCTCACAGATCCCACTGCCTCATGCTGCACCATCACACTTTACCCCTCACAGATCCCACTGCCTCATACTGCACCATCACACATTCCCCTCACACATCCAACTGTCTCATGCTGCACCATCACACTTTTCCCCTCACAGATCCCAATGGCTCAAGCTGCACCATCAAACTTCCCCCCTCACAGATCCCACCGCCTCATGCTGCACCATCACACTTTCCCCTCACAGATCCCACTGCCTCATTCTGCACCATCACACTTTCCCCTCACACATTCCACTACCTCATGCTGCACCATCACACTTTCCCCCTCACAGATCCCACTGCCTCATGCTGCACCATCACACTTTACCCCTCACAGATCCCACTGCCTCATACTGCACCATCACACTTTCCCCTCACACATCCCACAGCCTAATGCTGCACCATCACACTTTCCCCCTCACAGATCCCTCTGCCTCATGCTGCACCATCAAACTTTCCCCCTCACAGATCCCACAGCCTCATGCTGCACCATCACACTTTACCCCTCACAGATCCCACTGCCTCATACTGCACCATCACACTTTCCCCCTCGCACATCCCACTGCCTCATGCTGCACCATCACACTTTCCCCCTCACACATCCCACTACCTCATGCTGCACCATCACACTTTCCCCTCACAGATCCCAATGCCTCATGCTGCACCATCACACTTTACCCCTCTCAGATCCCACTACCTCATGCTGCACTATTACACTTTCCCCCTCACAGATCCCACTGCCTTATGCTGCACCATCACACATTCCCCCTCACAGATCCCACTGCCTCATGCTGCACCATCACACATTCCCTCTCACAGATCCCACTGCTTCATGCTGCACCTTCACACTTTTCTCTCACAGATCCCAATGCCTCATGCTGCACAATCACACTTTCCCCTCACAGATCCCACTGCCTCATGCTGCACCATCACACTTTCCCCTCACAGATCCCAATGCCTCATGCTGCACCATCACACTTTCCCCCTCACAGATCTCACTGCCTCATGCTGCACCATCACACTTTCCCCCTCACAGATCCCACTGCCTCATGCGAAGCCATCACACTTTCCCCCTCACACATCCCACTGCCTCATGCTGCACCATCACACTTTCCCCCTCACAGATCCCACTGCCTCATGCTGCACCATCACACTTTCCCCCTCACACATCCCACTGCCTCATGCTGCACCATCAATCTTTCCCCCTCACAGATCCCACTGCCTCATGCTGCACCATCACACTTTACCCCTCACAGATCCCACTGCCTCATACTGCACCATCACACTTTCCCCCTCACACATCCCACTGCCTCATGCTGCACCATCACACTTTCCCCCTCACACATCCCACTACCTCATGCTGCACCATCACACTTTCCCCTCACAGATCCCAATGCCTCATGCGAAGCCATCACACTTTACCCCTCACAGATCCCACTGCCTCTCGCTGCACCATCACACTTTCCTCTTACAGATCCCATTGCCTCATGCTGCACCATCACACTTTACCCCTCTCAGATCCCACTGCCTCATGCTGCACCATCACACATTCCCCCTCACAGATCCCACTGCCTCATGCTGCACCATCACACATTCCCTCTCACAGATCCCACTGCCTCATGCTGCAGCATCACACATTCCCCCTCACAGATCCCACTGCCTCATGCTGCACCATCACACTTTCCCCTCACAGATCCCAATGCCTCATGGTGCACATCACACTTTATCCCTCACAGATCCCACTGCCTCATGCTGCACCATCACACTTTTCTCTCACAGATCCCACTGCCTCATGCTGCACAATCACACTTTCCCCTCAGAAATCCCACTTCCTCATGCTGCACCTTCACACTTTCCCCCTCACAGATCCCACTGCCTCATGCTGCACCATCACACTTTCCCCCTCACAGATCCCACTGCCTCATGCTGCACCATCACACATTCCCCCTCACAGATCCCAAGGCCTCATCCTGCACCATCACACTTTACCCCTCACAGATCCCACTGCCTCATGCTGCACCATCACACTTTCCCCCTCACAGATCCCAATGCCTCATGCTGCACCATCACACTTTCCCCTCACAGATCCCACTGCCTCATGCTGCTCCATCACATATTCCCCCTCACAGATCCCACTGCCTCATGCTGCACCATCACCCTTTCCTCCTCACAGATCCCACTGCCTCATGCTGCTTCATCACACTTTCCCCCTCACAAATCCCGCTGCCTCATGCTGCACCATCACACTTCCCCCCTCACAGATCCCAATGCCTCATGCTGCACCATCACATTTTCCCCTCACAGATCCCACTGCCTCATGCTGCACCATCACACTTTCCCCCTCACAGATCCCACTGCCTCATGCTGCACCATCACACTTCCCCCCTCACAGATCCCAATGCCTCATGCTGCACCATCACATTTTCCCCTCACAGATCCCACCGCTTCATGCTGCACCATCACACTTTCCTCCTCACACATCCCACTGCCTCATGCTGCACCATCACATTTTCCCCCTCACAGATCCCACTGCCTCATGCTGCACAATCACTTTTTCCCTCTCACAGATCCCACTGCCTCATGCTGCATCATCACATATTCCCCCTCACACATCCCACTGCCTCATGCTGCACCATCACACTTTCCCCCTCACCCATCCCACTGCCTCATGCTGCACCATCACACTTTCCCCCTCACATATCCCACTGCCTCATGCTGCACCATCACACTTTCCCCCTCACAGATCCCACTGCCTCATGATGCACCATCACATTTTCCCCCTCACAGATCCCACTGCCTCATGCTGCAGCCCAGGGGCCATCTGATGGTACAATAATGGTCTCTATACAAAGCAGATCCCCATAAAACAACTATTTTGATGATCAATAGAATGAGGAGCTACTGTAGCAGTTTGCCGGCTATGGTGAGGTCATACTTAAACTAGGTACACTCCTGTACAATCAAAATTTCCATGCAATTTTACTTTTGATTTCACTTACGTTTGGAAGTCCCGACCATGTTGCTGATACGCGCGCACACGCCTGTACAATATTACTAGCAATCTTTGACCCCCCAAAAAATTGGCACTTTTGCCACCCATATGGCACTTTTGGTTGCCTTAAATATTTTCCAAGTTTATGTAATTTTCCTAGATCGGATTTAAAAGTTTCAAATTTATATATTTTTGTAATTTTAGTAAGTAATTATTTTGTATTTTACTAAATATGATTAATGAACAAGTAATTTTCTTTTAGCCATTTTCCTTATTACCTAATTTTGTGGTAATTCATTATTTCTTAATATGGCTATTCTTTTTAGATACCCAATGGAGTAATTCAAAATATTGCCCTGTTTGGCCATGACTAGCTGCGGCTGTCAGCTAGCAACATCCCACGGTGGCAATCAAAAATGGGTTTAAATCTCACTTTGGTCACCTTAAGTTTTTAATTGCTGCTTTGGGCAACAAAATTCACTGCCTATGGTTACATATACAAGGCAATAGTGCCTTAACTGAAGAACAATTGAAATCCACCTATGGGAACAACATATTTCCCCATTATTTTAAGTGTATTAGAGGCTTATGGGAAGGGCCTGCAGGACGTAACTTAGGTGCCTGTTACCTACATGTGGCGAATGGAAATGGGAGCGTGGCCTAATTACCATGACTTTATTTGGGGGCATGCCAGTATGGCACATCTCCCGCTAACATCAGGCTGTGGGTGAGCCCAGCACTACATCAGTTGCTAGGCTGCCTCCAGTCCTCTTCCTGCACTGAATGAGCGGCATCCAATCCTCTTCTCTGGGGCCGGCACTGCTGCACAGCTGTGGTGGTGGAGGTGCCCAACCTCCCGACTGCCTGCAGGACATTTTGCCCCATGAGTGAATCAGCAGGGCAGTGCCCGAACAACGGGACTGTCCTGCTGAAATTGGTAATGGTTGGGAGGGGTGTGCCCTCTATGGGGTGACGCCCCCATTCAACTGCACTGGTCGAATGTGCCTCAAGCCGGCATTGCTTAGGACGTCGATTGCTATAGTTATACAGAGTGTGTTTTGTTGAATGCTTACATTTTTGTGCTTTATAATTTTTGAAATTTATGTTGTTAGGTTACATTCTCTGTTCTTTGGAGTCAATGTATCTTGGGTAATAATTCTTAGTAATGTTGTTTTGTTTTTACATATTGTGTTGATTAATATTTGTTATTAACTTTTGTATTTTGTTAGAATATGATTTCTGGAGGTCTTCTGGAGCTCTTCTGGTGGGCGAAGCATCATGTATGGCTGCTTTTTATTATACAGTAGCTCCTCCACAACATTGCTGATCCAACCTTATCCACTCTCCGAACTATCCAAATTTGGTTAGCTGTCCTAGTACTTCATCAGCTAAGGACCTGGAGCAGCTGAGAGTTACCTTATTTGTGGAAGAAACCCTGTTTTTCACCAGAATCCAGCATCTCCTAAGTGGCGTCTATGTCTGCCAGAGTTTGGTGCGAAACTTTGTCCTTACTTTCTCCCTTACTATAGCCTCTGGTGTTTTCTCCTCTACAACCAAGGATTTTCTGCTGCATCTTCAGACACTGTTACAGTGACCTTTGGTCCTGTATTGGAGTTTATCTTCAGTGTGGTACTGTGCTTTGGTCGATTTTTGGGACAAGCTGCATTCCCTGTGCATCTGCTGCAATGGCTTCATGATGAATTGCAGTGGCAGTGGGCCGTCAGATCTGTCTCATCTTCTATGTGGTTGCTAGTACTTCATCCCTGCTTCCTGGGACTCCTGACTGCATAGATTTCTGAAGGTTTCTTAATGTGGACTCTGTTGACAGCATCAGGTTTCTTTTACCTTTTGAATATTGAATTTAAAATATTACAAGAAAAGTTATCGCCAAATGCAATGATAGGAATCCCTAAAGGAATAGACATGAAACTGATTTCAACAGCCAACAATCCCTTAGATCATTTGTTTTCCTATATATTTTTATTTTATTTTAGTAAAATTTGATTTGAAATGTAAAGAGACTCTTTAAATCTAAATTGCTTAAACTTTGTTTTATTTAATGCTAATTATATATTATGTGTTTTAATTAATTTGTACTTGAAATAGTATTAGAGTTAAATTAATTTAATACTGGTCCAAAGTTTTACAAAAGTGCTTTAAAGAAAACTTTATACACAGCAAAATAAACTTTTTAAAATAAATATTATCCACAAATCATATTTTTTCATTTTATGATTTTGCAGGACAGATTAACATCAATATGGTACATAATTGAATGTGTTTTTTCTCATAATTATTTACATGTGATTTTTTATTGTTTAACATTTTACATGAGTTACAGAAATATTATTTTTGCTGAGCTGTCTTTTTTATAAAATTTTCCTAAGAATTTATTTTATCAATGTAATGCAAAATATTTGAAATGTATATAAGTTTTAAAAAGATACCATACTTATCATGATGGTATAGATATAAACTTAATTAGTTTAAATAAATTTATTTTTACTATTACATTTTCACATTCATGTCTGAGAATAGCATTAAGCCAGACATGTGGTGTCATAAAGCGCCTGGGAGTCTGACTGGATCATCCACCTCCAGCGAGACTTACACCAGTTACTAACAATCCCTAACTATTAGTTAATGGCAAACCAATGATATTACTGTAAATTAAGGGGGAGATGTATCAAATCTTTTCAAGAGGAAAAGTGTCCTTAGCAAACAATCAGATTGTGGCTATGATTTGATAGAAAGTACTACATAAATGATAGCTAGAACTTGATTGAGAGCTATGGGCAAAACCACAACTTATCCTCTTTAGAAGGTTTGATACACCTCTCCCTAAGTCATACATCTCATAGGTCGCTCTAGTTACCTTTCCTCCATTGAGAAGGACAGAGTATCATAAAACTATACATTTATCAATTCACTGCTCACCAATATGGTGTAATCGGTCTGATCTGTTTGGCTTCTGCCACCAGTTTGCTCAGGGTACATACAGGACAAATGATCATCAAGTAGCATAATCATGGATAGAACCTAACCTCCAATGGTATCTTTCTTTGTTACAGAAACTGGAAGAGGATAAGGATGTGTCCTACCTGAATGCAGATTAGGCAGACAGCAGCTTTTTACAAAGGCAGTTTCTGGGTGTAAAAGATATAAAATGGAGATCAAAATGAGAAACTTGTTATGTGCTAGTATTCTGACACAAGGATGGATCTTTCTATGTAAAACTGCTCTCTACTGACCTCTACTTGTCATTCTGTGGCAGTTCATCCTTCATGTATCTGTCCCTGGGTGTCTCTATAAATCTTGGCCATGTGTCATTGAGGAATTATACAGACATCATTGGTTATTTCAAATTAAGTTAAACAAAACCTGTATGAGAATCTTCCCTATTATAGTCTTTTCTTTTTAGGACTTAAGATGGTACTCTGGGGTGAGTTATATTATTTATTTTACATTAGGGGGTACAACATTTCTTTCCATGCAGAAGTTTACTATGGGACAAAGCAAATTGTTTATATTAGTACATGCACAGACATGTACTATAGCTACTCTGCCCACTGCCACAATGTAGAACAAATAATTTCACAAAATAAATACAGTATGGCAGTATGATATATCTATAAGGTAGTTATGAAAAAGCCCTATGTGGTGAAACCTACGTCTGGCTGCCATAGGGATCGTAGGCACCGTCACCACACTCCACAGCAACCACCCGGCACATAGCAGCAGTAAGGAATCCCTTTCCTTTCAGCTGGTGCATGGTTTTTCCACTCCCTCAGTACAGCCTGCACTGGAGATTTGCAACAGGCAGTCTGGGGATATACTGTATATATATACATATAGTCAGTGGCGGGCTGGGCCGGGGGGCAGGGTGCCATATGCCCCCCGGGCTGGTAGACTTTTGGCTCAGTGAGGGCCGGTATCACTAGTGCACAGGTATGACTGACGGTCGGGTGACAGGCAGAAAGTGCTCTCAGTCGCTCCGACTATAGCAGCATCAGAGCGGCTGGGCAGCATTCTCTGCCTGTTACCGGGCTGTCTGTCACCCTATGTAGCTTGTGGCTGCACACTGAGCAGCACTCCTTCCGAGGCCTCTCCGCTGCAGGGGCTGTGCACCTACTTCTGTATCCTCTGTCCCTTCCCCAGGCTCCTTCCTCTCCCCGGCTAAGGCTCCGCCACCTCTCCGGGAGGCCCCGCCCCCTCTCTTACCCTGTCTGACTATATTAATCTATCTCCTCCTGTCCCTGCTGAAGACCCTGCCCCCTCACCCCGAGTCTCCGCCCTTTCTTTAGTCTATCCTGTCTGTGTCATCTCTTCCTGTACCCTGGAGCTCCGCAGGGACCAGAGACAGAGCAGCCTTCCAGGCAGGTAAGTGCCAGTGGAGGACTACATGTTTACATGACATTTGAGAGGGAAGGGGGGGGGGGGGTGTTGGAATACTTATGCAATGGGGGCTGTAGTTATTTTTATCTTGGGGGGATGGGGTGTTTTAATACTGTCGGTGCTGGGGGTGATGTAATAATGTATATGAATGTGGGGGGGTGTTAATATTGTGTGTGAGGGCAGAGCCGCAACTAGGGGGGGGCTGGAGGTGCACATGCACCGGGTGCGCCGCTGCACCCGGCGACAGTGTCCTCCAGCCCAGCACCGCAGAGAGACTCCAAGCCGGACGCCCGCTGAGATGTTACTACCAGTGGACGTCCGGCTCCTTCCCTGCAGCGCCGCGTTAGCTGGAGGCTGGAGTTCTGTTCTGAACTCCAGCTTCCGGCTCTCTCCACAGGCACTATGGGAGAGACGTAATGATGTCTCTCCCATAGTTCCGAGGAGCAGCCGGGCGGACCTGACGGTGGCAGTCACAGGAGCGTGGTTTAAGGTAAGTATTTTTGTGTATGTGGCACTATGGGGGCATTAACTGGGGGCACTACAGGGGGACTACAGTGGCATTACCTAAAGGGGCATTACCAGGGGGCTCTACAGGGGCATCATCAAGGGGCACTACAGGTGGAATTACCAGGGGGCTCTACAGGGGGACTACAGTGGCATTACCTACAGGGGCATTACCAGGGGGCTCTACAGGTGGCATTACCAGGGGGCTCTACAGGGGCTTTACTAGGGGGCATTACTATTTGGTCACTACAGGGGCATTACCATATGGCCACTAGTACAGGGGCATTACTATAGGTGCACTGCTTAAGGGGCATTACTAATGGGTCACTGCTGCAGGGGGCATTACTATGGTGGAATTACCGGGGCGGGGGGTGGCCAAATTACTGTCTTGCCCCAGGTGACAAAAACCCTAGTTTCGGCCCTGGTGAGGGCTACTGTATACTCAGAATACCTGTGTTATATGTGGGTCACTGATGATTTCTGCATAATCTGGTGATTACTACGTTATCTGGCAGCCATTACAACGCTCCCTGATCAGGTGGTCACTGAGAACGTCCCTGCATTATATGGCAGTCACTGTGACGCTCCCTGATCCGATGGTCCTTGCGAACTTCTCTGCATTATATGGCAGTCACTGTGACACTCCCTTATCTGATGGTCCTTGCAAACCTCTCTGCATTATATGGCAGTCACTGCGACACTCCCTGATCTGATGGTCCTTGCGAACCTCTCTGCATTATATGGCAGTCACTGTGACACTCCCTGATCTGATGGTCCTTGCGAACCTCTCTGCATTATATGGCAGTCACTGCGACACTCCCTGATCTGATGGTCCTTGCGAACCTCTCTGCATTATATGGCAGTCATTGCGACACTCCCTGATCTGATGGTCCTTGCGAACCTCTCTGCATTATATGGCAGTCATTGCGACACTCCCTGATCTGATGGTCCTTGCGAACCTCTCTGCATTATATGGCAGTCACTGCGACACTCCCTGATCTGATGGTCCTTGCGAACCTCTCTGCATTATATGGCAGTCACTGCGACACTCCCTGATCTGATGGTCCTTGCGAACCTCTCTGCATTATATGGCAGTCACTGCGACATTCCCTGATCTGATGGTCCTTGCGAACCTCTCTGCATTATATGGCAGTCACTGCGATATTCCCTGATCTGATGGTCCTTGCGAACCTCTCTGCATTATATGGCAGTCACTGCGACACTCCCTGATCTGATGGTCCCTGCGAACCTCTCTGCATTATATGGCAGTCACTGCGATGCTCCCTAATCTGGCTGTCACTGCAAACCTCTCTACATTATTTAAAGCACACCCACATTAGGCACACCTAATTAGGCTATTATAATGTGTCTTTTCTCCATTGCAATGCGCTGGTGGAGAAATCGGGCCACTTACTTGTGTCTGCTCCCCAGGCCAAAAGTTGCCAGCCAGCCCCTGCATATAGTCTTATATAGTGCATCCTACCTTTATATCTCTGCTCTGAAATCTGGGGATTTGGTTGTGGTCGCTCACCCCTAGTTCACTGTACCCCTGCACAAACTCTGGGCAGCAGCACCCCAGTCCAGATACCCTATTCTACGGGAGGCAGTTAAAATGCAGACGGAGGAATCCCGACACCTGTCAAAATCCTGTTGCCGGCATCCCGACTGTCGGAATCCTGAAAGTAAGTAGCAGGGTTGGGGGAGGGTTAGTGTCACGAGTTAGGGTTAGGCACTAAGGGGGGAGGGTTAGGTTTAGGGTGTGGTGAGCGGGAGGTTAGGGTTAGGCACCAGGGAGGGAGGGTTAGGGTAGGCAGAGTGGGAGGGTTAGGGTAGGGAGAGGGTGAGGGTTAGGATACCAACTGACAAAGTGTCAGTATTCTAACTCTGTCGGAATGCCGGCATCGGCATTCTGACCGCCAGAATCCCAAACGCCGGCATCCCATACCATCCCCTATTCTACTAATCTATTCATTTTTCTGACACACTCATTGAGCCTGATACCTTTATACAGCCCTGTCTGCAATACTCTGTATCAGAGTATTGCCGACCATTAGATTGTTGCTCCATGGATATGAGACATTGTATAAATCTAAAGAACTTAAAGGTTATCCACACAGACCTGTATAGTGTTATAATGTCCTTCCTCAATATTATATTAGTATTGATATGTAATTATTACTCAAAGGGGGGTGCATCCAGGAACAGTTGATACATGCATACATACAGTGTTCCAAAAAGGGGCACTCATGGACTATTTACGTATAGGAGCATCCTACTAAGAGGATCTCATTACTGGTAACCTGGGAAAATATGAAAATAATGATAAAAATTAACCTTTAATATGTCTATTAAATACATCCAGTTACCAATTGATAACAATTATTGCGCTAGCAGTTTTAGAGGTATATTGGATCTGAGTACCATTAATCTGGACATAAATAAATAATTATTACTCGTACACTGAGGAGGAGGAATATTATTAATATAGTAAAGGAATTATTAGTATCCTGTCACAAGTATTATTGACAAATCATTTAAGACTGAGAGTGCACACGGCATTTTATTTATATGTTAGTTTTATTTTACACAATAAGCACTTTAACACTTTTTTGCACATGATATTTCGCTGTGTATATTTTAATAGACATATTAAACGTTAATTTTTATAATTATTTTCATATTTTCCCAGGTTACCAGTAATGAGATCCTCTTAAATCCTCGTAAATAGTCCACGAGTGCCCCTTTTTGGACACTTTTCCTTTTTTCTGTATATTGTATAAATCTATTATGGTCTTTATACCGTTAGATTGTTGCTCCATGGATATGTATAAATCTCATATTTTGGTAGACACACCCGGGGCTCAAATTCACAGTGCATTTTTTCAGCATTTTTGTGACCCAGAAAATCAATAATTTATATCTCATTATAAGGGCGTTACACCAATATTTTATATAACTGTTATTGTCATTTTGTTTTTTTGTTTTATATATGAGATTTTCTCAAATTTTTGAACAAGTTTCTTCATTTGGAGGATTAGTGCCCCAACTAGGAGAGTACTGTTTCTCTTTTTTCCACTATTTTACTCTTATGGGAGCACCTCCGTGAACCATTCACAATATTTTTACTTGGGAATTTCTTATCACAGTAGTATATCCACCATCATTAACTTTTTGACTTCTGGTTGTGCACCAGTGCTCAGGTATTTCCCCTATTTTCCTCTCCCCATTATATAACCAGTTATATGTACCTGTCTAATTCTCTACAATTGCTAAACAAGGCTTTGGTCATTTGGGAAATGCCTTCCCATTTCTTTGTGTGTAATCTAGTCCAATGAAGTGCCATCTTTACCTAACAGAACCAACCAAAGACCAAATGTCTGACTATGGCACATGTTTGAATCCCCTGCAGGATGAGCTATGATGTGTGTATTTTAATACAGAGAATGATGTACATGTGAATGTTGTTCTAATATTAAGTTGGTGGAGTTAGGAATAGTAAGGAGAGGAGTCCATGCCAGGGGTCTATTTTTGGTCCCAGTCCGGCCCTGGTTGTGTATCTACAATCTGTAAAATAATTAAATTAGCCTTTTCATGAATTTACAAACTCTACTTGGCCCCAAGTAATTTAAATTTTTCTTGAATTTTACATTGATTCTACAAATGAATTTTAGATGTGACAAATGCTGAAAATCATAAATTCTTTTGTTTTTCTCTACCGTGATATGTGATTTTCTTTGATTAGTCCTTAGCATCTCTATACTGTATAGTGTGATTGCAGGACTCCTGTATGTGATTAAATGTGTGTGTACCTCACTGTGCATTGAATAAACTCTAGGATGAGTCATATTTCTGACTTTGAAGGTCTGCAGGAAGCAAAGATGTACCCTGAAGACAGATATCTTTCATCTCTTCAATCCCCCAACCTCCACCCACCTGGAGCACAAATCTGTGACCTTTAAATAAGATGTAGATTATTCATCTTCTTGCTACAGTGTAATCCAGTCATGGAGAATGTTTCAAACTTAAATCTGTAGAGGTCATTTACAAAGCTGACTTACAGCACACTGACCCTAAAAATATCATCATGACATTGCAACATTTACAAGCAATGAACTGATAGGACCTCTCATGGATTTTCGCATCCCATTTACATCCGTTAAGGAGCGCCTGTACTTCTTGTATCTTTTGATGTGGAATACAGAGGGGAGATAGTGTGTTTGTTAATACCCAGGCACAAATGGCCTGCGTTTTGTGGGCACCTATAGATTTAAAGTGGCAATTAGTTTAAAGGCAAAACCAGATTGGTTTTGCTTTAAAACAAATTGGCAATTTAAATCTACTGTACCAGCTATATTGACAAAATCTCGCCTGTGCCCGCAAACCGCAGGCTATTACATTTGAGCCAAAACACTGTTTTATTACTGTGTTCGTTATCGTTTGTAAAGGTTTGCTAATTATGCTGCTGCTATATATATAAATGTCAATAATAACTAGAGATGTGCGGGTTCGGATCTCAGAGATTCGAACCCACCTGAATTTAGGGAATCAGGGGCGATCCGAGCGAAGCTCAGATCTCCCTTGCCTGCCCCGGATCCCTCACCCAAGGCAAAACCTTGCAACCCTGCTGTCGAGTCACGAGGTTTTGTTTTGAGTGGGCTTAACGCTGATTGGCTGAGAGATCCGTCTGTCACGGTTCTCAGCCAATCAGCGTTAAGCCCATTGAAAATAGCACAAAGGAGAAAAAGAAGATGGCGCCTGCCATCCCCCGCCGACTGACTCCGCCGGTACCCCCCACTGCCGACACCGCCGGCACCCCCACTGCTGACACCACCGCTGCCAACACTCCTGCACTACTGCCCAACGTACTGAGGACACCGTCAGCGACCCCCACACTGCCGACACTCCCACACTGAGGACACCACTAGCACCCCTGCACTGCCGACACTGTCAGCACACATGCACCGAGGACAACGCTGGCACCCCCGCTCTGCCGACACCTCTGGCACCCTGCATTTGCCAACACCACTGGCACCCTGCATTGAGAACACCCCTGCACTGCCGACAAAGTCAGCAAACTTGCAATGAGGACACTGCTGGCACCCCTGCTCTGCCTACGCCGCCGGTACCCTTCACTGAGAACACTGCCAGCACCACAGCACTGCCATTCCATGTACTGAGGACACCGCCAGCAACCCCCACGCTGCCGACACAGCCAGCAAACCTGCACTAAAGACACTGCTGGCACCCCCGCACTGCCGATACATCCAGCAAACCTGCACTAAAACACCACTGGCACCCCTGCACTGCCGACATCACCAGTAACCTTCACTGAGGACACTGCCTGCACCGCAGCACTGCCATTCCATTTACTGAGGACACTATCAGCAACCCCTCTCTGCGGACACTGCTATCACAGTAAGTGCACTATTGGTGTATCCAACCCACACTGTATAACACACTGTATCCGTGTTGGAAATTAGAAGCTGAACTGCCACATGTTAGTGCCACCCACTGTGTCACTTAGCTTAGTCAGCCAGCTAGCTGGATGCAACCTTTTGGCCTTAACTAGATGAAGCAAATAATATTGTGAGGTGGTCAAAATTGATTGGAAATTACTGGAAATAAATGTTATTGAGGTTAATTATACTGTAGGGACAAAAACAGGCCCATTTTATGTGATTTTACCTGTTTTTATGATTTTTGAAGAAAGAATCCAGTTCCAAAACCAAAATACGACAACAAAACACGGAGGTGAGATTTTGGCAAAACCAATCCAGATCCAAAACCAGGGGGGATCCAGATCCAAAACCAAAACACGATGGTCGGCGCACATCTCTAATAATAACAGCATTGATATTTTTATTTTGCTGTTTTTAACACAGAATCTAAATTAAAAGTTGTTTTATAATACAGGGTTTAAATCCAGAAATAAGTAAGTCTACATGCCAGTGAATTGTTGCATCAAAACATGCTCATTAGAGCTAAAAAAAAATTTATTAAAGAACATGGTAACATCTTAAACACAGCTGACTTGTTGACATTTATAATGTTAACAGCCATAGTCTAGAAACGACAATGTTGACAGGTACTTAATATCGACAGGGTATACATATCAATATGTTCATTATGTAGACATGCACAATGTTGACTTTGACTTTCAACATTGCCATAAATGTATTATGTTGAAATGTCAACAAGTCATGCTAAACCCTCACACTAACAATAACGCTAACTCTAAAACTTGTAATGTTGACATTATGACTTTGTAATATGTAGATATTTTGACCATGTCGATAAGGTGCTGGTATCTACATGTAGCATGTCATTATTTTAACCATGTCGACATGGCATAGTCCAACAATGTAGTGTTGACATTATCACTGCCTACGTGGTGACTGCATACTTGCCAAAACATATCCATGCTTTGTATGCATGTGGCTATGGCTATACTACTGCATTCCTGATAAGAAATAGCAGATGGTACAGAATTTGCCTTATTACACCAGTACTTTGCTCCTTACATTGACTGCCTGTGAAATAGAGGATTAGTTTTAAGATATATCTGCTAACCATTAAAGCTCTAAATAATCATGGAGTGGTACCCCAAATAAATTTATAGTAGATGTGAAAGTGTATTTAATTATCAAAGGCCCAATGTTATTGGCTTATGGTGTGTTGGCAGGAATCCACTCTTGCTCTGACACTCCTGCCTTGGCAGCACTGCTGCTTCTTCCCTCTCTCACACCGCAGCAGAGAGGCAAGGAAAATATACCCTTTCCCAGACACAGACAAAATGGCATACAGGTATGTAAAAGTATTTACTTTTGGAGAATCCAAATAAAGGCTAGAATGGGCCACTTCAATTAAAGGAACAGAAGGCAAGCATTTCTTAAATCTCATTAAATACAGGATTCACTAATGCAATATATACACCTAGGTGATGATTCCTACTAAATATTACCTCACTGACAATATGTCAAATACAAAGTACGTGAATATGTTATACACGTGACAACTGGACTGAGTAAAATCAAGTCACACTTTTTTACAATGTAAGAAAGATAAATAAGTTATACTTAGCTAGGTGATCAAGCAATACAGGTTAATCAGCTTCCTCTTAACATACTGTAGGGTGCAGTACCAGGGAGCCCTCATTCCTCAACACCTGGTTCAACTGATATACACACAGGCACCCTACTGCAGTCTCAGGTCCTGACACGAGCTGAGGGCTATTATTTAGGGACCTTGCATATATACTAGAATCTGTTTGTTGGCTTCTGGATATTAACCCCATATTAGTTACATACTGGGTACCAAGCACAGGCTGGTACAACACAGCATGAACCATTCTTATCTCTAACACATGCACAGAATGCATTAACATATATGACCAGGACACAGATATACAGTAATGACATGTTCTAGAATGTCTAGAGTTAAACTATCTTCCAAAGCCCCTTTGTCTATAGAATATGGGCATCACTGTCAGTAACCCATAATGCTTAGATTCTCTACATCTTTTACCATGCTCACACCATATAAGGGGGGAGATGTACTAATCCTTGGAAAGTAATAAAGTGGAGAGTGATAAAGTGCCAACCAATCAGCTCCTATCAGTTTACAGGCTGTGTTTGAAAAATTACAGTTAGGAGCTGAATGGTTGGTACTTTATCACTCTCCAGTTTATTACTCTCCAAGGCTTAATACATCTCCCCACATGTCTTAGGGGCCAATTATACATCTAATGCCAGTGTTAGGTACAAGCAGACACAGGATAGTAGGCCCCTCAATTAATGTCTTGTCTGACCCTAAAGGTTGAGCTGACCATTCTCTGAAAATATGCATAGACTAGAACTGTACGAATGCAATATCCTATTCAATCCTCAATGGGGCCCAAATTAGGCAGCATGTAGAAAACACAATTATTAACCAACTTAGCAATCAAAACCTCCATTGTCCTTTCACTAAATTTCCTTACATAGAATATAATATATAATATAACAAGGTTAGTATTATGTTTATATATAACAATAATATAAAAATTCCACTAAAATAAATATGTAAAAGATATATATTACAACAAACTCCCAAGGCGGAAAAATTACTTATGCTGCCAGCTGAAAAAGAAAGGGCCACCTAACCCTTATACAGAAGACAAACTCATATACACCAATTTGTCAGCATATGGCTCTCAGCAAAGTCCATAAACTTATCAGAAAATAAAATAAAAATATTAAAATATATATACTTAAATGTCCATATGAAATATTCAAAGGTAAGTCCTGAAATTCATAGTCCTCAACTCCTCATAAAAGAATAGGGCGTACCATACTCACTCAGCCTAGTAGCAAGGATCCTCACATCTGGATATATTTTCTTCATAATTCCAGCAGTCACTTATTGTTTTGATAAATATTCGTATAATAAGCCGATTAAAAAAAATAATTCAGTATAAAGGTGTCTCTTAATAAACACAATAGTAAAAACAGATCAAAAAATTATATACATAGAAGACTGGACAGAAGGTATGTATGGCAAACCCAAAATAGACCATGTGGATGAAGAGAAGTAAGTATTGTCTGAAAATACTATATACCTCATTGATCTAATGTTATCACTATAGCCTAGGAGTGCCAAACATACTGTCAGGGCTCAGCTGGGGATCGGCTTTCACTTACCATCCCGCCGGCTTCCCCTGACATCCCGTGCGGTCGGGCAGCTGGCGCGGCAGCGGGGGAGAAGCTGAGCATTCTCCCTGCATGCAGTGGCTTCCGGGTGGGCTGGTGTCTGGCATCGCAACTCCGGACATGGGCGCCGCCATGACAGTCGGCCCATGTGACAGTTTCTCCATCCCAGGATAGGTGAATGATCAGCTGATGCTGTGCATCTATCAAAGGGTTCCCCTGGGTATAAAACTGTTCCACTGGTTACAGGAAGTTGCCTGAACAACGGTTGTCTCCTAGTGTGCTATAGTTGAGTTCCCGGTCCAGGTTCCTATCCATCATTACAGCAGCAGTGTATACCATCTCTACCTGTGTGCCTCCCGTCTCTGATGAATATCCGTGCAGCAGTGTATACCATCTCTACCTGTGTGCCTCCCGTCTCTGGTGAATATCCGTGCAGCAGTGTATACCATCTCTACCTGTGTGCCTTTCATCTCTGGTGATTCCTCGTGTAACTGTGAGTCCATCTCCACTTGAATATCTTATTTGCTAGTGATCTATGTGTCAAGGGGTTATTACACTGCACTGTAGGTTAGTGTTAGTGCCTACCCAGGCATACTCTCTCGGGGCCATGGGTGTTGTGTCTCTATTCCCACGGGGCTTGGGTACCTGGCCAAAGGACCGCGACCAGCTCACGGGGTGCAGCGAAGCCCAAATCCCGCTTGGAGGGTTCACTGGCAAACACCATCCCATGGGTTAGTTTCCGCACCTTTGCCCAGGTCTCGCCAACACTCAAAACCTGTGGATGAGGAGAACATATATCCAGGCCCCTCATCTCCACTTCCTCCTGCAACCTAGGCCCACCACATCCCACATTCCAGTCTCAGACGTGACTCATACTAAACTACACACCCTGTACTCAAATGCATCCCACTCCGATGCTGTCAAAATTCCACAAACATATAAAGGGATCAATCGCTTCCATTTAGTGGGAAGGTAAGTCCACCAAATAATTCTTTAATGGCTCAAAGAATTCTTATTCCAAACGACTTCTTTTTTCCCCTTTCCTTTTCACCTTCTGGATTCCAAAATAACCTCTTCCTCAATGTTCCTCTCAAAGAAGAAATTAAAATAACATAGTGCAATAACGTTTGATGCACAAAAAACACAATTTTAATAAATCATCGCACTCACATAAAGATTAAAACATAGAGCATATCGCATCACGCATGATGCATACAAACTTGGGAGTTGTACTGGACATGGATACCAGGGGGCTTTTAGATGTTAACAACAAAAACGGGGGAGGTCCAGGACACCGACCCAATTCACGCTCTGTCCACAAGGTCCCCAGTCCAAATAGTCCTCCACCTTCACCCGCTTAATGCGTTTCAGACTGTAATGTCCTTCCTCAGAAGCGTGGTGGTATGACCTCCTAAACGGGCTTAAATACCCTCTCAATAAGCAATGAATTAATGTAGATTCCTGCACTTCTCAGAGCCACTCCTCCTCCGGAAGTTGCGCGGGAGATATGTTCCGGATCTCATGCATTCCATTCAACCGGAAGTCATCATTGACACGCATCCTCCCTAGTTCTGGCACCATGAAACACTTCTGGTTCGCGGCTAGCATTTCAAAAATGTTGTCAGGTATATCCTGCTCATCCAATACTGCGTTCCAATGCCCGGAAATGTCCCAATCCAAATGGATTTCAATTGCAAAGTCCTGGATAAAGTGCAGTATATATACATAAAAAAGAAGAGAATATAATAAAAAAATAAAATATACACATTAGCAGCAGAAGTGTATTAAAATATAATAAAACAGTGCTATATATTAACACCCACAAATGGCCCATCCTAGGGCTAAACTAGATCATACAATAAATATAGGGAGATATGAATATGCCCAACATTTGAAAACAACAATAAATACATACTAAAATTAATAAGAAGATCATAAAAATCACTCAAGTTCAAATTCTGCATTTAAACCACAAGGTACAAGGGTTTTAAGTTTATGGATCCACCTCATTTCAGATTTTGAGAGTCTCACCTCCAAATCCTTAGTTCTCCATGTAGACTTTAGCTGTTGGATCCCCCAAAAAGATTTCAACTGGCAAGGGTTTGATCCATGGATTAGTTTTACAGTTTTACAGTCTGAAACGCGTTAAGTGGGTGAAGGCTCAATGGAACGCATTAGAGCCGGAACATATCTCCCACGCAACTTCCAGAGGAGGAGTGGCTCTGATAAGCGCGGGAATCTACATTAATTCATTTCTTATTGAGGAGGGTATTTAAGCCCGTTTAGGAGGTCATACCACCACGCTTCTGAGGAAGGACTTTACAGTCTGAAACGCGTTAAGCAGGTGAAGGTGGAAGACTATTTGGACTGGGGACCTTGTGGACAGAGCGTGAATTGGGTTGGTGTCCGGGATCCCCCCCCCCCCCCATTTTTGCTGTTAACATCTAAAATCCCCCTGGTATCCATGTCCAGTAAAACTCCCAAGTTTGTATGCATCATTTGTGATGCGATATGCTCTATGTTTTAATCTTTATGTGAGTGCAATGATTTATTAAAAATGTGTTTTTTGTGCATCAAACATTATTACACTATGTAGATGTATATGAACAGGATTTTTCTTTTTTAGATTCAGATCCAAGAACCAAATGGAGAAATTAGATACTGGTAAAAAAAAGGAGGGGGAAAAGGGGTGGAAACACTCAGAAAAAGTAAAAGAAGGAATTAATAATAAAAAGAAAGATGGAGAGATATTTGATATAGTAAGAGAGTAGGATAAGACAAAAATCTTTAATCTTAGCAAACAGGTATTAAACCCGGATGAAGAGAATGTCCTGAAAAAAGGCCTGAAATATGCCCCAACAAGTCAGATTAACCCCTTTTATTTAGTTATCAATTTACAAAAATTCACTAGGAAATTACTGGTCAAAAAATTATTTTTATCTAAGGCTAATGAGGATGGAGAAAGTGAGGAGACTAGTGGTCCTTCTGGGTCCTTATATAAACCAAAATCATCATTCTACCCAGCTTATCAAAAGGGTAGTTTTATTGACTGTTTTAGCAGAATAGTCAATACTGAGACCGAGAGAATTGTAAACCAACAGAGTAAGAATGGTAATAAATGTAATTTGACTAAGAATTAATTTTTAGCACTGCGAGCCTTGAAAAACGATGTGGATCTAATAATAAAACCAGCAGATAAGGGGGTAGCAGAGGTCCTTATGGATAAGGAACAGTATTTGGCAGAAATTAATGGACAGTTAGAAAAGGGTAATATATATAAGAAACTAAAAATGACCCAACAAGTAGAATTACTAAAGAACTGGTGTCCCTTACCAGTAAGGCTATGGAGAATGGGGTATTAACTAAATCAGAGTGTGATTTTATAAATTTGAAATACCTCTCGGTACCAACAATATATATCTTGCCAAAAATCCATAAGGATTCACTTCACCCCCCTGGTAGACCTATTATTGCTGGGACAAAGAGCAGGGTCCCACTTTTTAGATTTATCTGACTAATCAATACCAGTTAAAGAGTTCATTTTAGAGAGTATTTTATTCATTTTAACCAATAATTATTTCTATTTTAATGGATGCTACTATTATCAAGTGGTTGGTACAGCCATGGGTACCAGGTTTGCCCCCAGCTATGCCAACCTTTTTATGGCTTTCTGGGAGGACCAGTCAGTTTGGCACGATGACCAGCTGGGGGCGGGCCTGGTATCCTGGCAACATTTTATAGATGATGTTTTATTTATATGGAGAGGTACAGATGAGAAATTGGTTTTATTATGTCAGTCACTGAATGAGAATGCTTTTAACATCAAGTTAACCTTTTTTATAAGTAAACAGGAGATTGTCTTTTTAGATTTAAATATCTATGTGAAAAATGGTAAGCTACATACCAAAACATATAGAAAGAGTACTGACTCTAATAGCTACATTATGAGGGACCGTCAACATCATGGTAACTGGCTTGAAGATATCCCATTCAGCCAGTACCCAAGAGTGAAGCGTAATTGCACTGAGCAAGAAGTGTGCGATTTACAACTAAATTAAATGACAGATTGCTTCTTAGAGAAGGGTTATAGTAAAGGATCTCTAAAGAGAGCTCAGGAGAGATTAAGTACTATAGATAGAATTGACTTTTAAAAAAATAGAGGCAGTATTTAGAAGACATTGGAAGATCCTGAAGCAAGATCCAATCATTGATGATAAAATACCTAGTAAACCATCATTTATCTATAAAAAAGCACCTTCATTGAAGGATAAACTGATGAGAAGCTCTCTTGATATTAATCCAAGGGTTAGCATTTGGAGTATAGGCTTCTACAGATGTGGAATGTGCAAAATGTGCAGAACAGTGAAGGGCCCATCGAAAATAAAAAAAAATTAATGTAAAAGTGGTCGACTACTCAATAAAAGAATTTATTACGTGTAATTCCAAGAACATCATTTATAGATTGGAATGTAGATGTGGCCTTGTATATATAGGTAATTTAAAAATAAGATTGGCAGAACATATTAATATTAAAAAGAGTCTAGATACCCACACTGTGTCCTCACATTTTAAACTAATCCATGGGTCAAACCCTTGCCAGTTGAAATCTTTTGGGGGATCCAACAGCTAAAGTCTACATGGAGAACTAAGGATTTGGAAGCGAGACTCTGAAAATCTAAAATTAGGTGGATCCATAAACTTAAAACCCTTGTACCTGGTGGTTTAAATGCAGAATTTGAACTTGAGTGGTTTTTATGATCTTTTTATTTATTTTAGTATGTATTTATTGTTGTTTTCAAATGTTGGGCATATTCATATCTCCCTATATTTATTGTATGATGTATTTTAGCCCTAGGATGGGCCATTTGTGGGTGTTCCTATATAGCACCATTTTATTATAATTTAATACACTTCTGCTGCTAATACGCATATTTTATTTTTTTATTATATTCCCTCTTTTTTATATATATTTTCTTCTTTTTTATGTATATATACTGCACTTTATTCTGAACTTTGCAATTGAAATCCTTTTGGATTGGGACATTTCCGGGAGTTGGAATGCAGTATTGGATGGGCAGGATATACCTGACAACATTTTTGAGATGCTAGCCGCGAACCGGAAGTGTGTCATGGCGCTGGAACTAGGGAGGATGCGTGTCAATGACAACTTCCGGCTCAGTGGAACGCATGAGATTCAGAACATATCTCCCGTGCAACTTCCGGAGGAGGAGTGGTTCTGAGAAGCGCGGGAATCTACATTAATTTATTGCTTATTGAGGAGGGTATTTAAGCCCGTTTAGTAGGCCATACCACCATGCTTCTGAGGAAGGACATTACAGTCTGAAATGCGTTAAGCGGGTGAAGGTGGAGGACTATTTGGGCTGGGGACCTTGTGGACAGAGCGTGAATTGGGTCGGTGCGTGTTTTTGCTGTTAACAGAGCGTGTTTTTGCTGTTAACATCTACAAGCCCCCTGGTATCCATGTCCAGTGACATACATGGTATTTAACCACTCCTGACCGGAAGTAACCTCCACTAAACGGAAGTGATGGCTCCGCCGAAAATCATATATCCCATACTTGTATTTGCTAATGTGTTCTAATATATGGCTGTTTATGGCATCATGCATCTGGACTTACATGTAACAGTTTACAGTTGATATTAGATGACCCACGTTTAGTTCGATCTTACTCCTGGATCGGTGACGCATCCTCTGCTACGTCACATCCGCCCTTTCTCTAGTCTCTCCTAGGGGTAAATTTACTAAAGTGAGAGTTTTTAGAAGTGAGTTTTAAAACTGATGTTGCCCATAGCAACCAATCAGATTCTACTTAACATTTAACTAGCACCTTCTAGAAGATCATCATTTTTAAAACTCAGTTCTAAAAACTCTCACTTTAGTAAATTTACCCCCTAGTGTGCTCACAACTATGCGAAGGGAGTTCGCGGAGCGTCACTTCCGTTCCCATGATTAGAAAGGGCTGAGTTGCTATAACAAAGCATGTAAATTATAGCTTAATAGCATCAATAGGATACAAACATAAATATAAGTTATAAAAGCAGTACAAATAAATATCATATGACATATAGAGAATAAATATCTGATACAGAATAAAATTATTACAATATGCAGATGGGGGTACATAAAATATATAAAAAATTTATAAAAAAATTCATATAGAGTATGTATAAATATCTAAAAAAGCATTTTAATTCAAAATCATGATTCAATCCGTTTGGAGTCAGAATATCTAAATTAAATATCCATTTAATCTCTGATCTTGATAATCTACTATCCCTATTATTGTTTTGCCATTCATCTTTTATTGTCTCAATACCCCAAAATTCAGTTACATCATCCATGGAGCATTTATGTACCTCTTTAAAATGAAGAGAGAAAGGGTGAGTTTCTAGACCCTTGCGAATATTTTGGACATGTTCTGCTTGGTTATTATCTGATATGTTTATGGACTTTACTGAGCGCTGTATGCTGACAAATTGGTGTATATAAAATAAATATGTAGACATGTAAAAGACAGAATATGTGTGAAGTCCTGGCAGCTAAATAGCTGCCAGTTCATATCCCGATGCCGGCAGCGCAAAGGGAGAAGATCCCGACAGGGCAGGTATGTATCCTATCCCTACTCTTCTCCCCGCTAACCCTGACCCTCCCTTAATGGGGCCTAGCCCTAACCACCCCCCTAGTGCCTAGCCCTAACCTCCCCCCGGGGGTGCCTAACCCTAACAACTAGAGATGGGCGTTTTGGTTTGGATCTGGATCTACCCTGGTTTTGGATCTGGATTGGTTTTGCCAAAACCTCACCTCCGTGTTTTGTTTTCGTGTTTTGGTTTTGGATCTGGATTTTTTCTTAAAAAATCATAAAAACAGCTAAAATCACATAAAATGGGCCTGTTTTTGTTCCTACAGTATTATTAACGTCAATAAAATTTATTTCCAGTAATTTCTAATCAATTTTGACCACCTCGCAATATTATTTGCTTCAGCCAAAAGGTTGCATCCAGCTAGCTGGCTGACTAAGCTAAGTGACACAGTGGGGGGCACTAACATGTGGCAGTTCAGTTTCTAATTTCAAACACAGATACAGGGCGTTCGCTCGAATTGAGCGATTTTTTGCAATCTGCGCATGCGTATGATTCGCAATGCACGTGCGCAAACCAGTCAGTGCAATGGGAAAGTGCTCGCCCATAGCCCGCAGTCGGGCCGCTATTTTGAGCGACAGATAGTGCCGTTTGTGGGTGGTAACAGGGGAAGGTGCTTGTAAACGGGGGTGTGGATGTGCGAACGCAGGCGTGCCTGACCATCAGAACAGAGGCCCTGATTCAGATCCGTACGCTCTGACAGAGCGCTCGCTCTGAATCAGGGCCGTCCCTCTGTTTTTTTTGAGTGGCCTCCTGGACGCTCGCATAGCTGTGGGTGACCACCCACAGCAATAGCGAGCGGCCAAAAAGATGGTCGCAATGGTCTGGACTGCTTTCGGCTCTATCAGAGCCGAGAGCACTCCCACTGACATCACTTGTGATGTCAGTGGGGCCGGCCCCAGACGGTGGGCGTTCCCATGGGGATGCCTCCGTCTGGCCAGCCACGCCCCCGGCATGCCCACCAAAGGGGGCGTGCTGTCACTCACCATCGACAGGCTTGGCCGTCGCTATGCGGGTCTCGCACATGCGCACGACGGAGCCGGCTCCCTCGTGCGCATGCGCACTTGGCCAACATTGACCCGCTTGCGAGCACTCGCGAGCGGGTCTGAATTAGGCCCAGAGTTTAATGGGTGTGCATAATTAGTAAAGTAGCGTCATTACACATGTGACTGGGTTGTATTTTAGCCTGAACTGCTCACAATGTTGTGGTGGGAAAAGGCTACCACAAGCACTGCAAGCAGCTCCGATGGCTCTCGATGGTCCCGATTAATCCTACAACTGCCGGAGATGACGTGTGTTGCGAGTGGCAAAGGGGCATCTTTATACAGGTGCAAGCGCATAGTGCGGCCGCTCGCTACTACTTAGTGATGATTTAAATAGCCGGCCCCTTTTAGCCAGCGAGCGGCCGCAAATAGCGTCCGGGTCTGAATCAGGCCCACAGTGTATGGGTTGGATACACCAATAGTGCACTTGCTGTGACAGCAGTGTCGACAGAGCGGGGTTGCTGACAGTGTCCTCAGTACATGGAATGGCAGTGCTGGCAGTGTCCTTAGTGAAGGGTACTGGTGATTTCGGCAGTGTGGGGTGCCAGCGGTGTCTTTAGTGCAGGTTTACTGGCTGTGTCGGCAGAGCGGGGGTGCCAGCCGTGTCTTAGTGCAGGTTTGCTGGCTGTGTCAGCAGTGCGGGGGTGCCAGTAGTGTCTTTAGTGCAGGTTTGCTGGCTGTGTGGGCATTGCGGTGGTGCCAGCGTTGTCCTCATTGCAGGTTTGCTGACTGTGTTGGCATTACAGGGGTGTTCTCAATGTAGGGTGCCGGCAGTGTCGGCAGAGCAGGTGTTCCAGCAGTGTCCTCAGGGCAGGTTTGCTGACTGTGTTGGCAGTGCAAGGGTGCTGGTGGTGTCCTCAGTGTGGGAGTGTCGGCAGTGTGGGGGTCGCTGACGATGTCCTCAGTACGTTGGGCAGCAGTGCAGGAGTGTCGGCAGCGGTGGTGTCTGCAGCGTGGGATGCTGCCAGTGGGGGTGCCGGCAGCAATGTCGGCAGCAGGGGGTGCCTGCGGTGTCAAGCGGCGGGGGATGGCGAGCGCCATCTTCTTTTCCTCTTTTATGCTGTTTTCAATGGGCTTAATGCTGATTGGCTGAGAGCCGTGATAGACGGCTCTCTCAGCGAATCAGCGTTTAGCCCGCTCAATCGCCCCGGATCCCCGAAATTCGGGTGGGTTCAGATCTCTGAGATCCGAACCCGCTCATCTCTACTAACAACCTAAACCCTCCTGGGGTGGTGCCTAACCCTAACCTCCCCCCAGGGGTGTCTAACCCTAACCCTCCCCCTAGGGGTGCCTAACCCTTTCCTTCCCCCCCAAAAGCTAACCCTAACCCTGCTACACTCCCTAAACTTAACTCTCTCCCCCGCGGCTAACGCTAACGGCGCCCCGGATTAACCTAATTCGGGCTGGCGTCCTTCGGCGTTCTGATGTCGGGATTAAGATAGGTGTCGGTATTTCAACGCCTATCTTAAGTCCTTTGTCAGGATTCAGATGTCGGTATTGAGACCGGCGGCTCTGCGGGCGCCGGTCTCACAACTACATCCCGTAGAAGACAACATACAAAAGAATGGATTACACTAAGGGCCTGATGCAAAGACGGACACTCTGAAAGAGCGCTCGCTCTGAATCAGGGCTTTTTTTTTTTTTTTTGGTGCGGCCTCCTGGCTGCTCGCATAGTTGTGGGTGACCACCCACAGCTATTGCGAGCAGCCAGGATGATGGTCGCGATGGTCAAGACCATCGCGACCATCGGGCTTGGGATGAGACCTTTGCAGTAGAGTCTCGTTGCCGCAAGCCCCAGAGAGCTTCTGGCTCTAATAAAGCCGGAAGCTCTCCCACTGACACTGTTCGCTTGGGAACGCCTCCGTTTGTGAAGCCACCCCCCCCGCCACGCCTACAAAATGGGGTGAGCTGTCGATCAACATCGATAACCGCCCCTTTTGTAGTGAGCCACGGAATGAGTGCTTTTTGCGATCACTCCGGGGCTCGCGCGTGCGCACTGGCACACCATCGACCCGCTTCCGAGCGCTATGCGCTTGCGAGCGGGTCTGAATCAGGCCCTAACTCTTCACAGATGCATTTTATGTACTAATATTTCTACAGTACTAGTGAACATTTTACGATAATTGCTTCACAAAATGTCTTCATTACTTAAGCATGAAATAGTACAATCACATGGTCTTTATATTTCAGTACTGTTTGAGTCAATGAAAGTTCTCCTTAAATAGATGAACAGTGGTAATGTCCAGGACACAGTGAGCCTGATTCTGCCATAAGGCTAGCACAAGTTGTATTGTTGCAACCAATGGTGGCTTATAAGGATGCACCAATTGGTATTACAGCATGCACAGGTGCTAAAAGTGGACACCTCAGTCCTTGCGCATTCGGCCGCACGAATGTACATTTGGGATGGAGTTTGTATGCCGTTTGCATAAACTCGCAGACGGGCAACCGCCAATAGACGCAGCTGCCTTCATTTTTGTGTGCAACTCAGTATCAGGCACAATGTAAGGTAACAGAGCTAATAAAGCAGTTTTAACCATTACAACCCGAGCTGTATTTGAAGATTGTTGTGTGCACATTTGGGGCCCTTAATAACACACAAACATTGTGTTGTTGCAGCACTGTTACATAAGCTATAAATGCAGCTCTGTCTCTTACATGAAATAACAGGAATCTGTCACCGAACAGCAGTATACAGCTTCCCCTCTGGAAGATAGTATACACTGAAAGACTTGGTCAGGCTGTGGCACCACAAGTCTCAGCAATCTCATTAATAGAACATGCTGCTCTGTGCATTGTCTCCCTCACTTATTTCTTGCTTCCACACTTTATTATATGTATATTTTTCTTGCTGTCTGCTTAGTTCCTGACTCCTGTATGCCCATCTCCCCGTGTTGGTCTCTTCCTTTTTTTTCCTCCCTGCCCCAACTCTGAACAATCTGCACCTATGGCTTCACAGTCTGAAGCTGCTGAGGTTTATATTACTTTCTCTGCATCCTAGGGGCTGTAGTTCCAGACAGCTGTAGCTGCCATTAAGACATTGAGAAGTGATACCTCGTAGTTGCGGGGTATCACAATAGTACCAGTTAATAGAAGGATCATTTGAAACATTATATCTCGTCAGTGATAGGTAAGCTGTTGACAAACAGGCACTTTCATAGAGTTGAACCCAAAGTGGCTGCAATTGCACCCACACTACTTGCATGGAAAACATTTGTAAAGTTATACCCATCTATGTGTCCTCGCCGCCTGTAGCCATACACTTGGGGGGTCATTCAGACCCGTTCGCGAGCAAAGGACGCTCGCAAATGGGTCGATGTTGCCCAACTGCGCATGCGCGCGACCCGGAGAGCGACGGGCTCTCCGTCAATCCGGGTCTCGCACCAAAGGGGGCGTGCTGTCGATGTTGATTGACAGCACGCCCCCTTTGGTGGGCGTGCCAGGGGCGTGGCTGCCAGACGGAGACGTTCCCATGGGAATGCCTACCGTCTGAAGCCGGCCCCACTGACATCACTAGTGATGTCAGTGGGAGTGATTTTGGCTCTGATAACCCACAGCTATGCGAGCGTCCATGAGGACGCTCCTAAAACAGGTAGGAGGGCCCTGATTCAGAGCGAGCGCTCTGGTCAGAGCGTTCAGCTCTGAATCAGGCCCTTGGTTTCATAGCCGTCATTATTATCAGTGCGCAAACACACCAGCCCTAATATTGGTGGAAGAGATCTGTCTGAAAATAGAGTTCGCACAACTCTGTATATAAACCATAATTCTGTTTAGTGGCGTAAGTTCATCCCAGACGCCCGGAGTCAAGTTATAATTTGGTGCCCCACAGCCACTGACACTGTAATGTAGCAATTCTCATGCAGACAGGCTATAGATAGACAAAGGCAGCAGCTGATGGTCTGACATGGAGCTCTCCACTAGTGTATGGTGGCTTCTCAGGTGCTGGGAAGGGGTGCCATGTATTGGGCAGCCATGACGGTACACTCCAGGTACATAGTTACAGCCCTAAGTTGGGTGAATATGTTGTGGACAATGGAGGAGGTGCCCCTTCAGAGTTGGAGCCCGGCGGCAGGCGCCTCCATTGTCTCCCATAGTTCTGTCCCTGATTCTGTTAACATGCCCTTGCTAAACTTAGCATACTTGCCAATGCCCCTTTACCACTCAGTAATGTCCTTCAGCTGCAAGTGCAGATATGACGTAGCCTACTTGTGTATGCCCCATTATCACGAAAACACAAGATCCATCTGCAAAACTGAATTACTTTCAACTATGCATCAGCCTCCCAGAGTCAACTCAGGTGCGTATCTATAATGGGTGCACACCCTGCACCCATAATATTACTTACCTCTCCGAAGTCCCACGTCGGTGTGTGGGTCCGGCGCTGTAAAATGACTGGAAAATGGCCACGGCGGCCATTTTCCCATCGTTTGCACATGTGCAGTACAGGGAAATGGCCGTCGAGTCCATTTTCCCGGTGACCTGTGCATACACTATAGACTGTGGGCACAGTCTGGTGCAAAGAGTCTATAACTCCGGCGCTGGCCGCTGGACAGAGAGGAGGGGGATGTGTCGGAGACTGCACACGGGCCCCCTCCTCTCTAGAAACGCACCTGAGTCAACTTAAAGTATTTTTATCTTTGTGCTTTTTATAATGCTTCTTATACACTTTGGGACACCCTATCCTGCACAGTCTGAGATTCACCTTCTTTGGAAGTTTCAAAAAAGCTCAAAATTCATGTTCACCAAAGCTTACGACTGCAACTAATGACATTCCATTATATTGTTGCAAACTGAAAGATGCAAAGGATTTTGGGTTCCATGGATGAAAAGTGTTATATTATTATTATTATTATTATTAATAATAATAATAATAATAATAATAAAAATAATAATAAATAATATACAATATGCATTAGTAGGCACAAGTACACAGTGCATTCCATTACACATAGATTATATATGGTACTTCATAAATAAAATAAAGTAATATGTGAGTTGATGGTTGTTTAGCTATAATAGTAATAATTATAAGAACAACATTAAAAGTAATTCTAACAATATTAATAACACTAATATTAAATGCATGTAAAATGCAACCAATTCAACCTGTACCTGAAAAGACCTCCATACAAACCTATTGTGGCTCATTGTGGGTGCTGCTGTTGCCTGGACTTTTCTCTTGCCAGATGCCTGTCATGACCACAGGATGTTACCAGGTCTTGCTTTTTCCACTGCTTGCCCTGACCCATGCATGTTAACTGGATTTTGCTGTTTACCACCCCCAGCTCTGGTGCCCAACTTAATCCAGCACCTGGTGAAACCTCTTTGATGCCATGTGAGCTATCTTAATATCTTTCTGTCTCCTTCAGTGTTTTGTCCATCAAGTTCACTTGGCAATACTAAATGATAATACTACCTACTCCTCACTGGACTCTCTTTTCTCTCTCTCACTGGACTCTCTTTTCTCTCTCTCATTACCACCTTCTCCTGCTCTGACCAAACTGTTGCACACTATGACTGTGCTGTCACCTATGCCCTTGATTCTGCTGCTTCAGCTGTCAAAATTAGCCTACATTGATCCCTCCGTATTTTACTCTGTAGCTCACTATCTTCTAAAAGGCCCTTTCTGTGCTGTGTACTTTTAGAGAAATTCATGGAGATTTTATACATTTCAAACTCAACTTCTCCACCTATTGATCAGCACTTTCTTTATCTAACTCCCCAAAGTTCTGCTTTGTTCCCCTTCTTTTCTACCTTTATACCTGTTACCTCGGACTGTTCATAAGCTCCTTTGGCCCCAATACCACCTCTATGCTGATGACAACCAACTTTACATATACACCCCTGACCTCTCAACCTCTGTCCCCTACCATGTTTCCAATTGTCTATCGGCCACCACCTCTTGGATGAACCTGAAACCTAACATCTCTAAAACCTAATTTATAGTCTTTGCCCACTCCAAAGCCATTTCTCCTCCACCCTTCACATCTACAATATTTCCTGGATTAGCCACTATCATTCATATCCTTATCATCTCATGTCTTGATTACTTTAACCTCCTCCTATCTGGCATACCCCTCTCTTGATTCACTCCTCTTCAATTCACCCTTAACTCTGCTGCCAGCTACATTTTCATCATTCACCATTCCACCCCTACTGCACCCCTCTGTCAGACTCTCCACTGGCTACCTTTACTACACAGGTTCAAATTCAAACAAACTACTCTCACTTACTTACAAATTACTCAACCACTCCTGGGGCTCCAAGTGGATAAGTAACATATATTTGACAAAGTGATTATGGTTTATTCAGATGGTGACCTACCAGCAAAAACCCTGCAGGTCAATTAGTGCATACAGTAGGTCAACCTCCCACACTACTGTCCATCTGCAGCTTACCATGGAGTTAGTGCTCATGCTGAGGATGCATACAGTCTCAGCAGTCCTTTCCTCTTGGGCAATTGTCATGAACATGAACATACTTACTGTAGTCGAAGCACTGACTACAACACATATATTTTCCTGGTTAGAATAAAAACCTCACAAATCTAATGCATAGGGTACATGACCCTCCCAGAATTACTCCGGGGTCAGATATTAGTCTGTCTAGGAACTTGACCTTTCCATTAAAAATCTTAGAGCCATTCTTCTTTTGCTGCAAGCCACCATGAACTCTACTGCAGTACCTCCACAAAAAGATGATCATGAGCCGACATCCATGTCTGTGTACAGTAGGTGTTATACAAATGCACCATCAGGGATTCTTTTGACTGGATAGGAGTAAATCAAGTTGATACCAGCCCTAACCTGTACAGATGTCTTCCTCCTTAGTTGTTTGCAGAAATCTAGACACACTACTTACTAAAACTGGGTGACTTCATAAATCTTGGTAAAAGAAAGTCCTAAATAAAAATGATCTACTACTTTCTCATCTCAGAAAATGTCCTCACCAAAAGCTAGCTGTGACACTTGACTTTCACCAAAAGTATAGTAGAATTATCAGGCATAGATGACAGATAAAAAACAAAATATGTTTCTTTCCTCTAACTAGCTTACCATGTTATCCAACTCTCCAGCATTTGTTTATGCACTCTGTGGGTGTACATTAATGGCATTATTCTATGGTCATGTGGAAAATTGTTCTCAGATGACTCAAAGAATTATTAACTTAGGTAACTGTGCCATATCCAGATGATGATCCAGTCCAGCGTGACGTCTCCTGAACTTTATCCATCTTTTATTTACCTTGTGGCGACCAGTTTAATTATTGCGGCGCTTACTTACTATATACTGTGCATGAGCCATAGACTGGCACATTTTCTTCTTGAGGGCATATGGAAATTGCACACAGGCTTCTTCCTGTGTATTAAAACACTCCCTGCTTAGCCGTACATTGAATTTCTAAATACCTAACATTTGGTTATGTCAATGCGAGCACTCACCTTGACTACATTTATTTACTATTGTGACACCCCCATAGTTATGGGGTCACCCCTTATCTAATTAGGGAGACACCCAGGCTGTTCTGTAGCCCCTGTCATTTTTTTTTAAATAGGATCATACAGCACCATTGGCCTCATAGGATAATGCAGTGAACTTTTGCTGACCCTGCTCCCTCGGACCATACTGGGCATGTGCAAACAAGGAGGTAGAAAGTGCTCCTTGGTCAGTGACCCAGTTTTGGAGGGAAAATCTTGCCCTTTTGATTGGTAGCCTGGGTGTACAGGCAGAGATCTCTGTAGGCGGCCTGTTGCTGGGGTCCCCCTATCCACTCATAGATGTCAGACCAACAGGGAGGAGAGTAAGGGAGAGCTAATAAAATACCTTCCCCAGTGCTGTCAGTGCTGAGTCTGGGGAGAATTTCTGTAAAAAGGAGTCTGGAAGGATTTGTCTGTGGAGTGCTCGGAGTCTGGTCATACAATAGGGGAGAGTATTCCCCTATGTTACCCTGGAGCTTGGAGCTGTAAAAATAAGGATGTTATAACTTTTATGTTTGCCCTGGATTACAACTACCAGACTTCACATTAACCAGGAGGAAGCTTCCCTGGGGACCTGCATAGAGGACCCTGCTTTGGAAGAAGCCCCCTGAATACAGGACTGCCTTCCTAAGTGCCTGTTAACGGAGGCGCCGCATGTGGAAGTCTGTGCATGCTGGGAGAGAAGAGGAGCAGCCTGGGAAGGAGGTCTCATCGCTCCACCATCTCGGATGAAGCCCCAGCTGAGGAAAAGCTCCCGCCAGTGATGAAAACCCTGTTGGCACCCGCACGGGCAGAAGAAAAGACAGCCCCAGAGGAAGAGTGCTTCAAGACCCCTCCCTCTGCTGTGTTTGTTTGCTGGACAGAGCCCCTGTGGAACAGGATTTTGCACCTGTTGCCCCTTGTAAAATACCTGCCGGAGGTCTGCAGCTGGAAGCTTCGGTGTGGTGCTGTACATTCCAGAGTTGCCCTGAACATCGGAGGAGGCTGAATAGCCACTGCTAGGGGTGAGATCATACCAAAACCTCCCTATACTCTGTCCCTCCACAGCTCCTATCTTCCCTCCATTAAGGCCCTGCCCCTCTGTACACCTATCCTATCTAGGTCCCCTGGGTCTATTGCATTATCCTTTACCTTATGGCTAACCATGATTAAGCTGGGAGACTAGGTTTTGTGTAAAAGCTGGGACCAGGGGTTAGTCTCCCACACAACTAGGTGTAGAAAGGGATCATAGTGTCTTAAATTAGGTAAAGTGTGTGAGTAGTGATGAAATAGGGGGAGTAAAAGATAGGTCACCCCCTCTTTTCCCGAAGAATTGTATTGGTTGTCATTTTCTTTCCTGTGAACCTCTGGCTCATGTCCAAGAGGGGACGTGATTTATTGGTGTTGGCTCATGTCTGATGCCACCGTGGGTGATGTATAATATGTCCTATGTTTATCTTTAAACAAAATGTAATGCCATGTTATATGTATTTGGCTCTGTCTACTGTTTGACTCGTGTGTTAGCTAAAGTGGTTGATAGTGGCCCTCCGTGGCCCTTTATCTGTTATAACTCTCTGTAAAGCTGTTCACTGCTCGCTATGTTATTATTGTCAATGCTGATTAATATTTTGCTTGCATGAAATGTTTGAATATTTACTGGTACTGGTGTTAATGTAAATTGTCTCTTATACACTGTTTGGCCCAGTATCCATTTCAAAGTCCATTCATGCTGATGTAATGTATATTACTTGTTTATTTAGCCCTGTGTAACCCCGGCTGGCAATTCTGGTGATAGTAATTTGTGGCATAGGCATTTAGGAAGACTGTTGTCCCTATTTTCTTCAAGGCTCAAAGACTGTTTAAATTAATGCAAGTTGCCGGTGAACTACTGCTATCAGCATAGCCTCAGTGTTGTCCTTATTTTTTTCAAGGCTCCAAGACTGTTTAAATGACTGCACGTTGCCGGTGAACTACTGCTATCAGCACAGACTGTATTCCAAAGCTATAGGCTGCTGGCGCACTACTGATACAAGCCTAAACTGCATGTGTTTTCCCATGTTTTTCTTAGCAAAAGGGAAGCGTTAACACAGACTGTACTTCAAAGCTATAGGCTGCTGGCGCACTACTGATACAAGCCTAATCTGCCTGTATTTTTCCCACATTTTTCTCAACAAAAGGAAGCGTAGCACAGACTGTATTTCACAGCTATAGGCTGCCGGTGCACTATTGATACAAGGCTAGCCTACATGTGTTTTTCCCACGTTATCCTCAGCAAAAAGGAAGCGTAGCACAGACTGTATTTTAAAGCTATAAACTGCTGGTGCATTATTGATACAAACTCGACCAGCAGGTTTAGGTAAAGTTCTGCAGAAATTGTGGTTCTTGTAGTTTACACTTGCTTGCCAGCTGGGGTCACCGGTAGAGGACGGGGAGGTAATAAATAAATACCTTGAGATTGAAAAGTGTAATTCATGTCGCCTAACCTGTGAATGGTAAACATTTCCTGTGTTAATTATTAATCTTTGGTTACAAAAAAATTGCGTTGCACCTTTCCCTCCTGACTGGTCATTGTGTCTGCAAAAGGGGAATACAGGCTTGCCTCTCTGTCACGGTGTGTCCTATCTTAGCACGGGGAAATCGGCCACCGAAGCACTCCAAACACACCTGAACCCGGTGCTAGTTGTGCACCAGTCGGTACATCGCATACATTTTTGGTGACGAGGATGGGATAACTATGGGGGTATCACACTATTATACCTGAAGTGAATATTATTATATCTTTATGCCTTCCAGATCTTTATCCAATTATGTTCTGGCTAATTCTGATCTAGAAATCCACCCCAGAAGAGTAGATGCTTTTCCATTCATGGTGATCAATACTTCGTTGTAACCAGCGCCGACTCCTATCCTCTTAGAGGAGGGGGCTGCCGTCGAGAAGAAGAGGGGACTGAAAAACAAAACTCACCTGCTCTCTACTAATAGCAGCCCGGACTGGCAGTCCCAGGGGGAGGTGTCTCCTCCCCGATCTGCCTGTTGTGTCTCTGACAGGCAGATAGCACTTCCAATAGGAAACTACTGCCAGTCACAGTGCAGCCAGTGCAATCACGGACTACACTGAGGTGGCGGATTTTACTGGGGGGGGCTGCAGCCCCTAGATAAAATCCACCACTGGTTGTAACCATCTATTCTAATTAAGACAGTAAGACCAATATATCTTTAATAAAGTGCCATGATAAAATAACATTTCCAGATCACATTTCATTTAATTTTGTTCTCCAAATAATTACACAATACAGCAATTAGTTGGGGATTCCTGCTCACTCTAGCTAGCGTATTGGCCTTCTTTTTGCAGACGTCTTGTATGGATCCCAGGGCTGTAGTTTAATAAAATCTGTGTTAGTTTTTATTTCAGTGGTAAACAATAAGTTGATTTAGGCAAGCATTTAGGCGATTTAAATGTCTGATATTTTTTGTGCACAAATATTTACCTGTGTAATTTGTAAGCCATCTATTTGCAATGCGTGGGAAGCGGAAAGGGAGGCAGCATACAAACACTATACAACACGACTGTGAAATAGTGAACATCTGCAGAGGCATGGTTTAATGAGCAAAGACAATTGAAGGCATTCTCTGTCCTAATTTATACTAAGTTAACTGACAATGCCCCACAACTCTCTTTCTGATCCAGAATAAACAAATAAGCTAATCAGAGCAGAACAAGCTGTTTGTGAGCTTTATACTGTAATTACAGTTTTAAAGATCTGGACACTTTCTTTGTGATTTCACATACTGTAATATGTTTTGTGAGAAGATTACCAAACGTGTTCTGAGTGCTGCCTCCAAAGAAAGTTCAGTAATCAAATTTATTAAAGGAGATGTCTAATCATTATTTTCTTTTAATTTGCATTTCCTATTTGATAGTAAAATAATCTGCAAACATGTTTATTCATTGGTCATTATTGTCGTATAGTTGACTTCAGTTATATTTAAGCTTCTCTGCAGTGATATGGGTTAATTATTTTGCAGAGAGACAATACATTACTGTAACAAAATACTAAATCTAGGGTAAATTTACTAAAGTGAGATTATTTAGAAGTGGAGATGTTGCCCATAGCAACCAATTAGATTCTAGCTATTATCTTTTAGAAGGTGTCAGTTAAATGTTAAATCGAATCTGTTTGGTCAGTGGCATAAATTCAACCCAGACGCCCTGAGGCAAGATATAATTTGATGCCCACCCCCATCACAGCTGCTGACACTGTAATGTAGCAATTTGCATGCAGACAGGCTATATATAAACGAAGGCAGCAGCTGATGGTCTGACACAGAGCTCTCCTCTAGTGTATGGTGGCTTCTCAGGTGCTGGGAAGGGGTGCCATGTATTGGGCGGCTGTGACAGTACACTCCAGGTACATAGTTACAGCCCTAAGTGGGGTGAATATGTTGTGGACAATGGAGGAGGTGCCCCTTCAGAGCTGGAGCCCGCCGGCAGGAGCCTCCATTTTTTCCCATAGTTCTGCCCCTGTGATTGGTTGCTATTGCTATGGACAACATCTCCACTTCTAAAAACTCTCACTTTAGTAAATATAGGAATATATTTATGACCCTTCATAATTGTCATTACTTATCACTGCATATTGCAGCAGTAAACAATGTATTTTCAAGGCTATTTATTAATATTCCTTTGCCAAGACAGTGTCTCCCATAACAACCTGTCTTAGTAAAGAGTGAAAAGTAAAGTGATACTGTAGCTTACACTGTCACATTACTGCCGGGTTCAGATCCAGCTTACCTATTGCACATCTGCAAGTACAGACTCCCTAAAGGGAAGGGAGGGCTGCAGGGGTTCGAAAATAACTCTCCACTGAAAAGATTGTGAAAAGGTAGCATATAAGCTACAATGTCTAATACCAACTAAATATGGCATTAGCTACCGGGAGCCAGCTCTGAAAAGGGAAATCCCGCTTAAGCTGGGTACACACTGACAGATACTGTATATTGGCCGATCAATTGATCAGCCAATATATCTGTTGCCCGTCGGCAAGTGTGTACACACGATATGTCTGTGAACTGCGTCGTCCACAGACATATCGCGTTGGCTGTGCTGCACAGCCGATGGACAGATATGTCTGCAGACATATCTGTCCATCGCCAGGTGTGTACGGGCGGTCTGCAGACATATCTGTCCATCGGCAGGTGTGTACAAGCGGTCTGCAGACATATCTGTCCATCGCCAGGTGTGTACGGGCGGTCTGCAGACATATCTGTCCATCGGCAGGTGTTTACGGGTGGTCTGCAGACATATCTGTCCATCGGCAGGTGTGTCCGGGCGGTCTGCATACATATCTGTCCATCGGCAGGTGTGTATGGGCGGTCTGCAGATATATCTGTCCATCGGCAGGTGTGTACGGGCGGTCTGCAGACATATCTGTCCATCGGCAGGTGTGTATGGGCGGTCTGCAGATATATCTGTCCATCGGCAGGTGTGTATGGGCGGTCTGCAGATATATCTGTCCATCGGCAGGTGTGTACGGGCAGTATGCAGACATATCTGTCCATCGTCAGGTGTGTACGGGCGGTCTGCAGACATATCTGTCCATCGGCAGGTGTGTACGGGCGTTCTGCAGACATATCTGTTCATCGGCAGGTGTGTACGGGCGGTCTGCAGACATTCTGTCCATCGCCAGGTGTGTACGGGCGTTCTGCAGACATTCTGTCCATCGGCAGGTGTGTACGGGTGGTCTGCAGACATTCTGTCTATCGGCAGGTATGTACGGGCGGTCTGCAGACATTCTGTCTATCAGCAGGTATGTACGGGCGGTCTGCAGACATTCTGTCCATCGGCAGGTGTGTATGGGCGGTCTGCAGACATTCTGTCTATTGGCAGGTGTGAACGGGCGGTCTGCAATATATCTGTCCATCGGCAAGTGTGTACGGGCGGTCTGCAGAACGCCCATACATACACAGCGGCAGCCACGGGGAGGGGGGAGAGACACGCCCCCGACCCACCCACTGGCCACCGGGTCCACATGCAATACACTGGACCCACTCCTGGCCAGGTTTCAACAGATTGTACTGTAACTCTTATCTTAGTACGCATTTTACAGAATCACTCGTCTTCAGAACTTGACGATGTTTTGGCTACTTTCTCTTTTTTAGATTTTGATGTAATTTTTTTGTTTTTGCCTTCATTCTAGAGTTAAGATTTCTTAACTTTCTGTAGTCTTGCCTCTTTTTTTATTTCTTATATTTGCCTCTAGCTGGTCTTTAATGGTAGTGTCAGTGAGTAACAACATGCCTCTGATATTGTGTAACAACTTTGTGTTCTGCATAGTCACTGGAGCCACATAGTGGACATTTGGGTAACATCACAGGATACAGCTGTAGTGCCTATGCTGATCTCCTGAAGGACACTAGCAGTTTATTCAGTAGTACTTTTTGGATTTGTAAACTTGTATCCCCTCGATGCTATATTGACTATTACCACAATCTTGGAGTCACTTTTATGTTGCTAGTTCCCATTTTTTGTTACTTGTTGTAAGTATTGTATACTAGTATTAGGCCAAAAATCCCCCCTATTTCCTCTTTATACATCAGATAGATATAAACATTGCAACAATATTGTATTAATATTGCTCTTATTATGTCATATCCTATCTTATTTTAACTTGTCCTATATATGCATTGTATCTATGCATTGTATATCTAGACATTGCAGTCCCTGAAACACTGGTATTATACTGCATCACAAAATACATGTCTGTTTTCCTTTTGAAATTTTAATAAATTTGAATAAATTGAGTTAACAATTGAAAATCCCCTTTGTGTGACACTAATATCACCCTATTTATTAAAGTTTGAGGCATCACTATTTTATTTACTAACAATACAGTGCGCTTGTAGGCACCTATTCTGTACAGTATATTCACATTTAACAGTAGGGGATGTAAGACCCACTTAAAAAAAAAGAATTACTCTCACATGAGTATTGTATTCTACACCACACACTTTCTGCAAAAAAACATGCAGCTGTTTTCAATCTGTCACTGTCTTTCTGCCATAATTATTAATAGTATTCAATGCTTTGAGTCAGCTAGTGGAAGTGGGTCAAGTGAGCTACTGGTGAGTTACAATGGGGCATGTAAAATGAATTATCCTTTTAGACCTGTTTTTACTCTAGGAAATGGATGCTAACATCACCTTTCTAAAGGAGCGATTCAATTCACCGGGAACTGAATAGTGCCAGAAGGGAGCTCTCGGAGCTATTCAAATCAGCACGTTGTTTAGTCCAATTAATGATTTCTTCTCGCACCCTCCTGAGGGTGTGAAGAGAAATCCAACTAAAGTTCTGGCCACGAGGCTGTTTTCCGGCTTAACGTGGTGCTAACAGCTTTGGAACCAGCACTTTAGTCGGAGAATACCGGTTCTCGCGACTAAACACCCAGGTTAAGTTGCCAGAATCGGCATTCTCTGACTTAACTGCTTCCTGTCGGAGTAAACATTGCGGTTAATTGAATAGCTCCGGGAACTCCCTCTCAGCACGATTCAACTCTCGTTGAATTGAATCGCCCCCTTAAAGTACAGTTTTACTTTATAAATAGCAAAATCAACCTAATATGATTACTAGACACAAAGCATTAACATTAGAGATAACTACACACCTTGAGGGGTAATTGTATTATTAATTTTCACACCCTCCCTGCAGGGTTATAGCATTGGTTGACAGTTCCTACTAATTGCAATAATGCCAAATATGTCACTGTTGTGATGCTGCCATGGATTGAAAGTGGGGAAAGGAGTAAGGACTAATGTACTGCGATAAGGTTAAATCGGACTAAATCTTCATTTTTTTAAACAGATCTTTTGTGAGACTATTCAACAATAATTCACTGACTCTGCAAAGTACTGTATTAGATTTCAATTTTATTTAGTAGCAAGCTATAATAATATAAGATCATTAAAATTCAAATCCGGGTTCTAAGCATTGCATGATAATACTATGTAATGACATGATCCATAATTCTAGACCTTAGTTACAAAATATTTAGGATATTTTGTTAGGAATCTTTATGTCTGTAGGCAAGACAAGAGGATTCTACTTTCTATTTTATATTGAATGTTTAAAATCCATAATAAAAGGAATAAAATATATGTTCAGCCATTTCAATGCCTCGGTAAATGTGTGATTTATGAAAATTATAATGAGGTTTATTAAATGATTTTACTTACTCAAGAGAAGAAAGCTAAGAAAAAAACTCTACCAACTTTAATGCAACGTAAGATAACATTACAATGTTTTATTAAATTAGAAAGCGTCGTAAAATAGAAGGTGCAATTGCATTACCCATCAATCTTCTATAATTTAGAGAAAATACAGCTTAAAACGCATTGAGGCTTTGCGAGATTTGTGACCACAGAGTGTAAAATTTAACAGATGCTACAATATTTAGATGCCTCCTGGCTTTTGCATTTATACCAAGCTGCCAGAAATATGATAATGTATCTTTATAAGGATACTGAAACAAGCATCTCTTGGAAATCGTAAATCCTGAACTGATCTGTGGAAGTGAAGTGTGAAGAAGTGGTTAATTTTTCCAGAAGCATGGAAGCTCTGTCACTTCCTCAAACTTTGTTACCCTGTGAAGACCACCGATGCTTTGTCCAGTAGGCTACCTCTTATCATTGGGTGACAATTCCTTCTTCCCCTGACCTTTACCTAAACTGGGTGAAAAATCCCAAAACTCTGAAAGAGAGAAGAAAGGGTCACATGGACAGGGTTTCTTAAGGAAATAATGGGGAAGGGTGTTGATACACATGTTGTTAAGTATTATATGGAGAAATCTAACATTAATGATGACCATTTTGGATTTCATAGTGACTCCATAAGAAGATCTTACTTGGATAAAGCTTTTGAAAATATGATTTTGGTGAATGGTTATTCATAATCAGGTGTAGCTTAGACAAGCTACTCTTGCTTTATTTTTTTAAATTATATTTCGAAAGTATGGACTTCTGTAATCAAATAAGGGAGGATATTGAGCATCTGGTTGCCTCTGACCTTTTAAACCTTGCCCACTTGATTGCTTTGGATGGACACTTGGGCAGGGATAAAACTGTTGACACTGTAACCTAGCCTCTTTGTTGGAAGGGGTTCTGGAGTTTATGCTGAAGTGGCTAGATTTTATACTTTGTGTCTTCTCTGTTAGATGACATTGACCAACCTATCTATTATTTACCTTCATATAGTTGGGGTTCCCTTTAAAAAAAATAAGGATAACTAGTGAGCCTATTAAAACTCTTTTCTAAAGCAGGGAACAAATTCACATTGTTGGGTGCATATTATACCTTCAGATTCCCAGTGCTATACTTAAAATGCTCATAGTTAGAAAAGTGGTCAACAGATGTTATTGCAGGGCTGATCTATACGATTGCCCTCAAGTACTAAAGTGCAAAACTCATCTGGTGAAAGGTGTACTGAGCCTATTTCATTATTACATTGGTCTATCATCAGCAAACTGATGACTTAGTTGATCTATTTAATTGTATACTAAATATGATGTTGAGAAGACATGCTCAAACCAGGAAAAACCTGCATTAACTCCTCCTCCCCTTTCTATCCTTTCGTGTTTGAGAGGTGACCCAAGATTGAAGAAGCTTTTCATCTTTTGAGCTCCTCTATGGCAGGAAGCACTAGGGTTCCTTCACAATTTGAGAGAATCATGAATAATCAAGCAATTGTTATGTTTTCTATATGAAAAACAGCTTGGACTTTGTTGGTCAATTGGACATGGAAAATTTAAGAAATGCTCAACAGATTGACACAAGAGCATAGTACAACTGTAATGCTTACTTTCATCAATTTGCTTCAGTGGAAAATGTTTGTTTGCTGCTACCCACTTGGGAGAGCAAGCTGTTGGATAAATGGCAGTGTCCCTTTGGGGTTCTATATAGGTGAAGAAGTAGACCATAACATTTTGCAGCCTGACACCTGAAGGAGAAAACAAATATATCATGTTAATACTGCACTACCATGTTTAAACATACATATACTGTACTATAGATTTCAAACCCCTTCTCTCTGTATGTTGCTGTGATCTATCATTCCTCTGAACTAGACAACCAATATTTTGAGCATTTCTCTGACCTCTCTACTCATCATGTTGACCACTTCCTTTGTCTTATTTTCACCAAATTTTGGACACTAACAAACATATTTCTATTCATTCATCTCTGCTCAAGCTTCTAACCCCAAACACCTCTTTAATACATTAACATTTTTTCTCAACCCTCATACAACAAACCCTCTAATGACCATAACTTCCCGAGATTTTGCAACTACTTCAAGGACAAGTTTAACCAGATCAGACCTAAAGCAATTTTCTCTTTCCCTTAGCAACTTTATTTTCAATTATTTTCTTGAACCCATTCTAGAAATCACAAAGGTAAAAAGAATCCAGTATGATCAGTCTGATTTGCCGCCACTCACTATTTAAAAAATGTGGTACAGGTCTTCATCAAGGACCCCTGCAAGGAAATATTGATAACCATGCTGACACCATGCACACTGCTTACACCCCTCATGGGTATGAGGCATGATCATCTGGAAGAGAGGTATGAGGCTCTTAAGCTCTTGACAGGGCTTTGTCATGTGACCAAGTCTTTGAAGTGCATATGAAGGTTTTTTGCATGACAAACCCTCAGAGACCTTCTCTTTATTTGATCTCACAAATGAAAAGGATGCATTCCCTCTGTTCTTCTGACCTTCTACTACTGGCCCACTTGACCTATTCAGTCAATTACTGTCTCTTGCGCTTATCCTAGCCTTAACTAACATATTTAGGGTTGGATGCATCAAAAGGTAAAATGCAATAAAACCTCCAAAAACTGCAGGTGGTTCCAAAAGTTTATCACAATATATATGCATCCCCATATGTATTAAAAAAAAGGTCCACAGCAGATATCTCTGTTATCTGCTACGGTCCCACGGCACAGCAAACCCATAGGATTCTATGTGTTGTGCCTGGATATATCAAACTCTGGAAAGTGTAACTTTGTGGAGCTTGTTGATGCTAGCCAACGCCAATAGATGACATTAGCTACAATATAGAGGCCTATTTGCTTTTTTTTCAAAATTCTATGGAGAGAGATCCGAAGGATCATTCTCTGATGGATGGAAATGCTCATTTTAACCCCTGCCAGGAACCTGCTGTGTATCACAAACTGTACTGGCAAGAAGAGGATGCTGCATAACATTGGAAGATCTCGCAAGTAAGTACACAAAGCTGTTCATTGATAATCGCATTATAATTTCAATCACTAATTAATACATCACACCCTTTATCTCGCTTTGCACTGGTTTCTTTTCACCATTTGTCAACCATATAGTAATTAATCTTATTCTAACAGTACAATCCCTAGCTCTTAAAGACAGGGGACCTCCTCATTCAGACCTGGTCGAAAGCACTGAGCGCTTGCAACCGGGTCGATGTTTTAGTCCTGTGCACGCGCAGTGGCCGCACTGCACGTGCGCAAGCCCCGGAGCGAGAGAGAAACTCTCTCGCTCTGGAGCTCACAACAAAAGGGTCGGCTGTCGATGTTGATCGACAGCTCGGCCTGTTTTGTAGGCGGGGCGGAGGGGTGGTTTCACAAACAGAGGCGTTCCTTAAGGAACAACTACTGTTTTGTGGACAGCTGCACTGACATCAGCAGTGATGTCAGTGGGGAGTTTCCTGCTCGATCAGAGCAGGAAGCTCCCTGGGGCTTGCGGTTGCCGAGACCCAACCTTAGGGTCTCATCGCAAGCCCCGATGGTCGCGATGGTCTTGACCATCACGACCATCACCCTGGTCGGTCACTAAGCTGTGGGTGGCTTAGCTAGCGACCAGGAGGCCGCACTTAAAATTAGAAGCGGCCGCCCTCATTCAGAACGAGCGCTCGCTTCTTGAGAGCGCCTCTGAATGAGGGCCAATGTCCTATCCAGGTTTTTATTCTACTTGTAAACACAAACTACTTTTTCACATTTGTAATTACAGGATTTTTATTTTGGTGGGGGCTGCATTCAATCTATGGAATTCTCTCCCTCATACAACATGACTTTGCCCTTCTCTTCAAGCATTCAGTCATTCATTGAATGCAACTCTTTAAGGAAGTTTATTAAATTCCTGTGCAGTCTTTTTAACCACCCTAAACTATTCTATCCTAACTTCACCACTCTAGACAGTTCACTCAGAGTTACAATTATTCTCCATCTATAGTTACAAACACTCTGGGCCAAATGTAATAGGGTGAGAGTTAGAAAATGTGAGAAATTAGCAGTAAACTCTCACATTGGTTGAGTTTTATTTCCAAAATTGGAAAACATCTGGATGAGAGTTTAAATCGTGAGAGTTTTTTTACTCTAAAAACATGTGAATTTGCATGTTCTCAGACTCAATTACATTGGACGAGGTTAAAAAGTGTCAGTTTACTGCTAAACTCTTACATTTTCTAAACTCTCACCCTATTACATTTGGCCCTCTGACTGTGTAACATAGACCCACTAAGAATGTGTTCCCATTGCTATCTTCATAACCCAATATGCAAAAAGTGTCACCTAACCTCATGTACTGTATCAAACTAATTTCCCCCTATAGATTGTTAGCTTGTAAGCAGGGCCCTCATATTGATTTGTTGGTCTGTTAGTTTTATTACTGTGTTTGTCCCCAATATTAAAATGCTGCAGAGTAGGTGCTATATAAATAAATGATAATGCTAATGCTAATAATAATAATAATAATAATAATAATAATAAATGTCAACCATAACCTTGAGGGACATGAAAATTTGTTTGTACACCTCACCTTATAGATGATGTTGATCTTGACCTTCAGGTTACTGTAGACCCAGTGTCAAAGCCCGGGATGCCTTTTTTACTGTGCCTAAACATTTAGCAGAAGTAGTGTTTAGAACCTTTGGTTGCAGAGTTTGCAGATATGTTTCTGACAATCCAAAAAGAACCAAACTGGACAGGATAATATTGTTAAGACAGAAACTGCATATCTGGAGAAGTAGTGCCTTTCACATAAAATGGGTAGATGAAGGCCTCTGCTACCACCTTTTATTGTTGCCACCAATAATACATAGGGGAAGATGTACTAAGCCTTGGAAAGATATAAAGTACCAACCAATCAGCTCCTAACTGGTACTTTATAGGCTGTGTTGGAAAAATTACAGTTAAGAGCTGATTGGTTGGTACTTTATCTCTCTCCACTTTATCTTTTTCCAAGGGTTAGTACATCAGCCCCATAGAATGGCAGTTGCTCAAATTTAATTTATAGGCTCATCACAGGTGCATGCAAGGGAGCGGTTAATCTAGACAAGAAAAAACAAACAAGCACACTGCAACAGGCCAGCAAAAGAGAATTACATCCTATATAATAATAGAAATGCAGATATCTCAACTAGCCAAGGCAAGGCATCTCTACTTTGGTGGTCCTACACTACATGATAATAGCACCTACTTTGGGTCATATGTTTATGTATTTCTAAATTGAGAGCTAACTTTCCTGGTGGCCCCCCAAGATCCTCCAATATGGCTCTACAAGGATGGGAGAATTTGATTGTTGCCACCAACCATGCCTTCCTGAGGTGGTTGCACTCTATTTGGGATGCCGATTCTCACTTGTGGGTCTATTAATCAAATAATATTTGTGGGATATTCCCAGTAAACAGCCGTTATGGGGGTTACCTGCAAATATTAAGAATCCCCCAAATGTACTATGGTTATCTCTGATAATTGACAGATTTACCAAGCTTGGCCCCAATAGGATAACAGCATCTTCAGATGAAGTTACTCTATAGTAGCCTATGGGCCAACGACACGCATGTGCATTGGCTGCCGGGGACCTGTAAATGTAATGCTAATTTCACTTTGCAAAGTAACATGAACAATATTTATGACATCCGCATTAAAAATGAGGATTGTGATAAATATGCCTCTTGATGAGGTGGTGGTCTCAATCCATTTCTCTTGAGGTTGTCTGCATCTCAATGCATTTTAATTTAAAACCTGACTGGATGTCAGTCTTCCACCATCATGGTGCTAAAGATCTGTCTGTAAATATGCGTATTTAAGCTCCCGCCTATGTCAGCACAGCCTGCAGTTGCTTCCGTGAGAAAACCTCAGTACAGCAATTTATGCCTTTTCAGTTGCAAATGGAGATACAACTTAAATACATATACGGCTATGCCTCATACATATTTGCATTCAAGTGCTTCCGGAGCATGTGCAGTGCACAGACATACTGTAGATGATAAGCTCTGCTAATGGACATACATTGGTTAATTGTTTTTGTGTCTCCTGTTTAAGAGAAGCAACTGTCTCCCAACTAACCTACCCACTGAAGAGTAGTTAAACAGGGAATGAAGACTCCGTTTTGTTATGTATAAATCTTATTTATTCAGCTCAATAGTGCAGACTTTTACATATATTAATGTCAAATAGTGATGTCACTTGCTCTGTAACATAAACATGCATTGGAATGACAAAAACATACTGTATAAGTAGGGAGCAAAAAACTACAGTCCTTGGTACATTTATTGCCAAACTCTTGCATTCATTGCCACAGTCTTGAAAAATGTCAACATTATGATGTGATATATTGACAAAAAAGATGAACAGATTTCAGAAAATGTAGCTACAGCTATGTGTGTACCTTGTTATATTGCAGACATTTTCACCAAATATACTGTATCCCAGAATCCTTGATGCTTTGTAAATTACTGAGTGTTACAGTATGTAGTCCAAGATATATAACTTAAGTGAGCACCGATTTTTTTGTAAGGCCTAGAAAAGGGCTTTACTTTGTATTATCCATCATCATAGAATATATGGTTCATTTTGGAGGAGAAAAGTAAATCTATCTGGTATTTATCTCATTGTCAGGCTGGTGTTCATGAAGACAAATATAGATTGTCTGTTTCGTCTCTGAGAAATGACAGGAGGATTCATAGAGCGAGAGATGTGTAGCCTCTTTATTTCACATCGTATGTTTATATATTTATTATATTACGTCAACAAGTCCTAAGAATTATTCTTCATCTACTGAATGAATATCAGAAGAACCCAACCAAGTACAGAAGGGTCTATTATAGCAGAGTTTAACAGGAGGCCATGAAATGCAGCAGAGCACAAGTAATCTACTGTATATTTTGGACAAGCTTGTACTGTAGCAACAGCAGTACCTACAGTAAGTGGCTTGCTGTGCTTAGTAACATGTATATGCTTAGTGACATGCAGCGCTGTAACAGGGCTCAAATGAGCACTTTGCCTGTCCGCCCACTGAGCACCCGACGTCATGATTGGTAAGTGACCAGAGCGTCCTATCGTCTGTACAGGCAACAGGCAGCAGGGTGCCTGTCTAGAGCGTCTAAAGGATGCACAGATGGTGCTGCAACAGTGATCCTGGCAGCATGGCGTAATTCCAGGCACCCTGCTAACCAGAAGAAAGAGCTGTGGGGCACCAACAGTGCTGCCCACAGTACCCTGCACTCTGTGCGATGGCACAGTTCGCACACCCTAGTTACGGCCCTGGTAACACGTATAAAGAGCAATGATGTATATCGCCCAACATATTGATCTGGGACACACTGGAAGCAGGTGTGACTGTCATGATTGGGGCATGGCAGCATCTTAAGTGGAAAGTGCCTCTGAAGTGGTAGGCCACCCTTAATCTGCCTCCTCTAATAATGGTTAGTGCAAAGTGCCAGTGAGCAAGATACCTCCCAACAATCTCAGCCAGGGGAGCCGAGTGTGGGGGTGGTAACTGCAAAGTGTCTGGGGTAGCCATAGCCACACTCTATTTATTGTTTATGACTAGGGATCCATATTTGCTTTAAGTTAAAGTGAAATTAATTTCTTCAGGAAATCTGCACATTACCCCATCAGAAATAAAATACAATGCTGACTTCTATATTTTTCTGATTTCTGATCTCAGAAGGGCATCTATCATTCTGATGTTTTAATTCATTTAATTGTTTTAATTAATTTATTTGTTTAATTTCCTTCCAATTATGACTCACCAACTGCCCTTCTGAACAGAGCACAATATGCTTTTTTTTGGAAAACTGTTTGTACTTTATGGTTATCAGTTACAATATTGAACAATGCACCATGGTGTGGAATAGAGCTTTATATATAGTTAAATTCAATGGCAGAACTAGCAAGTCGTGCACCCGGGTGCAAAAATAAGCTTTGGGGCCCTGAATTTACAGAAAAACGAGGTGGTTAGTACCTTGCTGTAATGAGTGCCTGTAGCTGTGCCCGCTCCACAGCAGCGTTTTCCTCACATGCCCAGTTGTGTGCCCCAAATGCTCAGCAGCCACAAGCAATCTCCCACTGCAGCTCAGCACACGCTGTGAGAAAGAGAGAATGGAGTGGGGGGGCAGCACCGGAGCTGGGTCCCTGCCGGGCCCCTAAGGAAGCCCGGGTAAATAGTACCCCCTCCCCCCCCTTCTCGGCGCCCCTGGGTATAATCAATGAAAATTATATTGTTAGAAAATTAAAACTGCACCATATGACAATGAGAAATATTTAATGCATAAAATCTATTCATTCCATCTAAATACTTTTAAATCAATACATTGTATCAGCTGATTGCAACAAATCTTTAAAAGGTTCCAAATTAACCTCTTTCTATTGACACAAATCCTTGTTGTATGACAGCAGGAACAGTACATTCATAAAGATCCACTTGGAATCAAAGTTTTTTAACAGATGGCCGCATCCGACTATAGTCACTTGCTCTTTGTAAAGTGCAATATATGTATAAGTATGACCGCCAACAGTGTATCACCAAGTATAATCCTGATAAAACTGCCAGCTCACTGGATCCTTTTCCATAAGGCAATATTCACACTACACATTAAATTATAAAACGATGTGTTGGTAAAAAGAGCAACATGGGGTGCCCCAATAGAGTGCCACTGCACAGGTATTTCAGTGTCTGTATAAACACAAAACAGAGGAAAAGTTATTCCTTGATGGGGCACTCACGGACTGTACAAGATGACAATAAATGTATTGACTAAATGGGGGAAATACTCTAATGTGTTAATATATAACTTTTATTATTCCTATCTAAAATAACAATTCACGAAATATAAAGAAATTAAAATACATCAAATAAAATTGTGTGACCACTATTGATTTTACTGTGTTATTTTTTTGGCTGTATACTCATCATCATATAGCCAAATGGCTTATTATGATTTTATCCAATGGGTGTCTGTAGTGTAAGGGACATATTACACTTCTCCTTCATTTAAATTGATAAGATACAATATCTTCCAAAGGTGCTGTTAGCCAACCTTGACAAAGCAAATCTATTCGTTTGAGATTAACAATATATCTGAATATTGCTTTATCTCAGAGACAGAGTATTATATATAAGTCTCTGACATTTAATGATAAAGCTGATGTAATTGCTAATGGTTATCTGTCTAATAACATAGTCACCACTCCAATATTTCCATATACTTTGTATGAGTAACATCAATAAGGAATTTCATGTATACGGTAAATTTCAACATATTTTGGAAGCTGGAGTTCCATTTTCTTGCTATTATATCACATAAGGTTAGAAGATGTTAAAAATACCCTACATTCTCACATGGTATAATGGATCAGAAGTGAGTTCTCACTGTCACTAAAATGAAATATTATATCGCTAGTCTGCTGTGGGTTAATGCATACATAGTTATCACAAACACAAATGTGGTTATTTGTTCTTCATAATGTTCCCACAAACTGATGGAGACCAAGGGAACAAATATGCAAATCCTAAAAGGAATATTATATATTAAAGCCAGGCAGTGTTAATCTCCCTTAACCATTGTAATAGGTTAAGTGAATGACCCAACTCAATGTATCTCTTGGCGTCCCTAATACAGATATATTGAAACAATGTATCCCATAGTCTCCTAAGTATTGCAGGCCACATGCGTCTGCTGACAGCATCCCTTTGTCTAACAGACAACCTTCATATACTGTATATTATTATTGTCACAGAGTCATAGTGGTTTCAACACATAAGTATAAAAACATAGCACACGCTAAATTACGAGTGCCACCTGTCTCCTGATGTGCGTTTTACATCTAGCGCTTATTCATAGGATCAACCTGCCTCCTGGGTTGACATATCTAAAAAAGCGCTTGCTGGCCAATCAGAGCGCTATCATGGTTGATGGATAGATTAAACAGCCAATCCCTGTTCCTCCCTATGATTGACTCTTTATAGAACCAATCAGAGTAGCCTGTCAGCTCTTCTATAGGTCCATATCACTGTCTCAGCAAAAAACAGGTAGAAAGGAGCCTTTATACGAGGATTTAATAAAGGTATTGTATAAATCTATAATCTATGGATCTACTAGAGACCTCAGCATATACAGTATATCACTATATAGCAGGTAAATTCATATTAATAATTACATAATCGGTATTGTGCATAATCCTGCCATATATCAATTAATATAAAATTAATGAGAAATAAATAGATTTCTTTCCTTTTATTTCTATACATATATAGATATAGAGACTCTATTATACAATAACCCAAGGGTTTATATTACTTTATGGATATTACATATATCCATAATTCAAACATATATCCATTCATATTGAAATATTTATAAATAATATTAATTTTATATATATATATATATATATATATATATATATATGTGAAAGACCTATTATCCAATTACATACTAATTGTGTTAACGAAAAATTTTAATATATTACTATACCAATAATAAGACTTAATCAATACTTAAAAAAGTGAGCAAAATAAATATAGATAATAATTAGAAAAAAATAAGTAACGATAAAAGATCCCTTTTTATGAAAAATGTGTATACTGGAACAAAATCTAAATATTAAAACATAAATATTTTAATTAATCATGTTTCTCATACCTGCTAATAATATCAATATGTGTGGACATCACTCACATTATGTACAACAAATAGACATAAAGATAATAATACCACACAATAGGTAGCTATACAAATAGGGGGGTTTTGATGGGAGTAACCTAAGCATACAGAAATGTATTCATAATACAGATCCAAATGAGGATGAGTACTATCCTAATATTAAACATGTTGATAATATATTGATCTCTCTTACCTTTTAATTATAAATAAGTGAATACCATCACTAGTGTCTCAGTGTTCAAGTGACAATAGACTATGTGACAACCAAAGTAACAGATAAATAATAAAAAAAAAACCTCAAAGTGGTTAAAGAAATGTATTAGTGAACCACTAAATGCAATCAGTGATTACATCCACCTTACAGTATAAAAATAATATGTAATTCCAAGACATTTTCAATATAATATTACGCAGACTAGGGATATAATATTTCATTTTAGTGACAGTGAGAACTCACTTCTGAATCATTGTACCATGTGAGAATGTACGCTGTATTTAACATCTTCTAACCTTATGTGATATAATAGCAAGAAAAAGTAACTCCAGCTTCCAACATATGTTTAAACTTACCATATACATGAAATTCCTTATTGGTGTTACTGATACACATTATATAGAAATATTGGAGTGGTGACTATGTCATTAGACAGATAACCATTAGCAATTACATCAGCTTTATTATTAAATGTCAGAGACCTATATATAATACTCTGTCTCTGAGATAATGCGATATTCAGATAACTTGTTAATCGCAAACAAATTTGTCAAGGTTGGCTAACAGCACCTTTGGGAGATACACAATATTGTATCTTATCAAGGAGACGTGTGATATGTTCCTTACACTACAGCAGGGTTCTTCAACCTTTAAGGCAGTGTGGGCCACATTAAAAAATTCAACAAAGCCGAGGGTCACTGAGCTATGCTGCGGTATTTAGACTATGCCCCCTCCTCACACAATTATGTCCCATAACTGTCCCCCTCTGCAGTGCCCTCAGTAGTGCCCCATATACAGTGCCCCCAGTAGTGGTCCCCCTTATGCAGGCCCCCATTAGTGATCCCCCCTATGCAGTGCCCCTTATACAGTGCCCCCTGTAGTGGTCCCGCTTATGTAGGCCCCCAGTAGTGATCCCCCCTATGCAGTGCCCCCAGTAGTGGTCCCCCCTATACAGTGCCCCCAGTAGTGGTCCCCCGATGCAGAGCCCCCAGTAGTAGCCCCCCAGTAGTGCCCCCAGTAGTGGTCACCCCCAGTAGTGGTCCCCCCTGATGCATTTCCCCCAGTAGTGGTCCCCTGATGCAATGCCCCCAGTAGTGGCCCCCCCAGTAGTGCCCCAAGTAGTAGTCCCCCCGATGCAGTGCCACCAGTAGTGGTTACCCCAGCAATGCAGACAAAGACCGACACGTAAAAAAAAAGAAAAACAAACACCTGAATCCCCGCTCCGGCTCCTGCTGCCGTCTGCTCCTCCGTCCTCCCGGCTCACCCAGCTTTGCATCATGGGAGAGACGTCATGACGTCTATCCCATCACCTACTGTGGGAGCCGGAAGGTGGAGCTCATGAGTGAGATCCAGCCCAGCTCCTGCAGTGGGTACAGGAGCCAGTGAAAGTCTGTTTGACTCTCATTGGCTAGCTGCCAAAACAAACACACTGCTGCCAGCGGTGGTGTGCTTGTTTCTGTGTGTAGTACAGACTGCACTCACTGCGGTCTGCACTACAGTAACCATCGACGGGCCACGGGTTGAAGACCCCTGCACTACAGACACCCATTTGAAAAACTCATAATAAGCCATTTGGCTATATGATGATGAGTATGCAGCCAAAGAAATAGCACAGTAAAATCAATAGTGGTCACACGATTTTATTTGATGTATTTTCAATTCTTAAAATTTTGCGAACTGTTATTTTAGATAGGAATAATAAAAGTTATATATTAACACATTAGAGTGTTTCCCCTATTTAGTCAACACATTTATTGTCATCTTGTACAGTCCTGATCCGTGAGTGCACCAGCAAGGAATAACTTTTTCTCTTCTTTGTGTTTATACTGTCGGTTTTAATCCAGGGTGCACCTCCTTGAAGTTATTTGATTATTGCATCATAGACAGACTTATAATAAGTAATCATGGCCATGAAAAATATGTATAAAAAATTAAGTATAGTTTACCATGTCCTCATGATTCGGCAGGGTTAGGTGATTGTGTCGTTTTCCAGCTATTTCACCTTTTTCCTTTTTAGCCAGTCATAGAGCGGCTACGGAGCACAACGTGTCCAGGAATTGGCCGTACAGACCGGAGAGGTAGCCGTCAAGTACAGGGCAGCTACGGAGCAGCTAATAGGTAGAAGGAGGAGAACACCTAATAATTAGCGGGGCACGCTTTTCCCATATATTTGCAATAGGGATTAACTGTCTTTCTGCCTCCTGAAAAATCCCTTTAATCCCTACACCCTGGCTCCTGGACTGCGAATATAACTACAGCCCATACAATACGGAGTGGTGGCTTAAAAGGAAAAAGGTGAAATAGCTGGAAAACGACACAATCACCTAACCCTGCCGAATCAGGAGGACATGGTAAACTATAATTAATTTTTTATACATATTTTTCATGGCCATGATTTTTTAAATATGTATGTACTAATTAGGGGTGAGCGGGTTCGGATTTCTGAAATCCGAACCCCCCCGAGCCCCCCCGATCCGAGGCAGATCCGAGTCAGGCTCGACTTTTCCCGCCTGACTCGGATCTGAAATCGAGGCAAAACGTCATCATCCCGCCTTCCGAGTCTCGCGGGTTTTGGATCCTATATAAGGTACCCGCGTCGGCGCCATTTTCTCACTCGGCTGTGGACAGTGAAGAGGGAGGGTGGGAGTTAGGGCTGGCTGGGCTGTGTAGTGTAGTGTAGAGTAGTGTTGTGCTGTGCAGTGCTGCGCTGTGCTGCTGTTGTCCACTACTTCAAAGTCCATAGGGGCTGGCTGTGTTGTGCTGTGCTGCTGTTGTTAATAGGGGCTGTGTCCACTACTTCAAAGTCCATAGGGGCTGGTTGGACTGTGTTGTGCAGTCAGTTCTCCATAGGGGCTGTGCCACTCCAAAGTCCTGTGCAGTGTCCCAGTCCTAAAGGGGTGCTGTAGTGTTGTCCAGGGGGTGCTCTGTCCATCAGGGGTGCTCCCCCCAAGTGCTAAAAAATTAATATTTTTTGTGTGTTTGTGAATTGTGTGCGCAGTAGCCGCACGTGCATCAACAAAGTAGTGCCAAGCGTGCGCCTGTGTCATAAGTAAAGGGCCGGCTGGCTTGACTGCTAAAGGGTGCTGTAACCCCCAAAGTACACTCCAAACCAAAAAAATATATATTTTCTGTGTTTGTGAATTGTGTGCACAGTAGCCGCACGTGCATCAACAAAGTAGTGCCAAGCGTGCGCCTGTGTCATAAGTAAAGGGCCGGCTGGCTTGACCGTTAAAGGGTGCTGTAACCCCCAAAGTACACTCCAAACCAAAAAAATATATATTTTCTGTGTTTGTGAATTGTGTGCACAGTAGCCGCACGTGCATCAACAATGTAGTGCCAAGCGTGTGCCTGTGTCATAAGTAAAGGGCCGGCTGGCTTGACCGTTAAAGGGTGCTGAAACCCCCAAAGTACACTCCAAACCAAAAAAAAATTTATTTTCTGTGTTTGTGAATTGTGTGCGCAGTAGCCGCACGTGCATCAACAAAGTAGTGCCAAGCGTGCGCCTGTGTCATAAGTAAAGGGCTGGCTGGCTTGACCGTTAAAGGGTTCTGTAACAACATTGACAGCACGCCCCCTTTGATCGGACACAACGAGCGAAGGACTTTCCTTCGCTCGTCGCGTCTGGCGCATGCGCACGACGGAGCTCCCTCCGTCGTGCGCATGCTCAGTGCAGACCATCGACCCACTTGCGAGCGGACAGCCGCTCGCGAGTGGGTCTGAATCAGGCCCATAGTGTATATTATTATAATTCCCCTAAAGGATATATTGCATTAGCTAAACAGAGCAAATGGCCACGTGACAACTAGCCTGTGTAGACAAGCTTCCTGGATATAACGTCTGCTCTCACTCCAGGTGGCCAAGCTCGAATACACACCTTACATTAGCAGGCTTCCTGAAATAAAACACCTTCAAAGCCAAGAGTGTTATCTTAGGTTTGGGTCTTGTAGCTGTGCTAATTTGCATATACACAAGAGCCTGGGAGAACAAAGGACTTTACTTTTGAGCCTGGGATGGGTGGGGGATGCTGAGAGAGGGGGCATGTGAAACTATAAGGTTCAGCAATCCACACTGCTAGGTGTTCACTTGGTTTAAGTGAGATTTAAGTGCACCATTTCTCATACACACATTAATACACACAATTGCGCTGGTAACTAATCGCATATTAGCGAATGCATAAGATCCTATATGAAAATGCTGTTCATTAGTTTTATGCGCATGCATCTGCTCCAAGTTAACTAGCGTTTTTATATCAAACCCTGCATACTCACACATTACATATTCACATACAAGGTTCCATAAGCTTTAAGGTATAAGATTTAAGTTTGTTCATTTAGTATAAATGCTGTGAAATAAGATTATTTGGTAACTAAGGTTTTATACATGCTAAGCTGTGTTTGGTTTTGTACTGATGCGTACTCTTTCAACAGAATTCCGGTATTATCGGTGTGGAGATCACATCATGCATTCTCAACTTATGGACCGCAGAGACTTCAAGCAACAAAATGTATATTATATGAACAAGTGTTAGGATGTTGCATGGGGCGGGAACCAGAGACCCTCAGTTGTTGGAGGCTGGGTTGTGTCTATTTGAATCAGCCTGTTAAATGCTCTGTAACAGATGCATCTCCCTTGAGGACCAATGGCATCAGCAACAAACTTCTCTATTGTGTTGTCTATTTCTGGGGGGTATAAATATGTGTGCTCCAACACTGGTTCTTAGTCTTCTTGCTGAATGCTGACTGACGAGGGGTTTCTTGCTGATGCCTAACATCTGGACCAGAGAGCGCTGCGTATGTATACTGTACTTGGGTCTGCATAATTCCTTTGCGCCTAATTGTGTATGGATTAATAGCATGTAACTGACTGTACTTTTACTTGAATAATACTTGTGCTTTGGAACCACAGACCCCAGGGCTAAAGTCTTTATTTACTGTATGATTTACTGTATGACTGCATACACAAAATAGCGTCATCCTTAGAGGTTTATAGGTAGGATATTAGAAGGTATAGGCAGGGGTATATAGAGGTTCAAATATAGATTCCTTACTCTGCCGGGCCTGCATGAAGCTTCATGTGGGCAGTGGCAACAGCGAGTGACATCATACATCACATTGAGGGGGAGGATCTGAAGGGGCAGAGCTAAGGGCACACACCGAACAGATTGTAGCTCTGTGCCAGGCTCCGATAATCACAGGCTGACAGGGATTCCCATCGGTGCCGTTGATTGCGGTCCTGAATTACTTCTTATTCAGAGGCCACCTCCTTTGTTACAGCATCCAGTGACTTGCCGACTGGCGTACTATAATGAGTTACTGAGACTCATTATTAGTACTGCAAATGCCACCGGCTGCAGGCTCTTTTTATTACCGCAGGCCCTTGTACAAAGTACCACCGATATTTCCTCTCTTGGTTACATTTATTTTCTATTTCATGTTTAAACACAAATAAAAGGTTTTACATTTACTGTGCTCAGAGGTCTAAATCCACTAGGCGATTTTAGCAAGTGATTGTACGATAACGACGTCATTATCGTGCAACCGCTTGCAAATCGCGCATACATCGTGCATACATCGGGCATGTTTTGATCAGAAGCAACCAGCGATGCGCGTGCACGCTGGTCGCTTCCGACATCTATCATCGCCCATACATGCTGGTCAACCTGACGATCCCGTCAAGTTCAGCATGTGCGGGGATGATGGATGTGCCTGGACTGAACGTTCAGTGTAGGCACGTCACACATTAGATATACAAACGAGAGTACGATTGCAATGTCGTAATCGTGCTCTCATTTGTATATCTATAAGTGGATGCCTGCCTTTAGAGACATAAGGAGAATATTTACTAAACGGAAGCTGAAATATACTCAAGGATGTTTCTTTATAAGTGACTACCTCACTTAAGTTTAACAATTTTTATTTATTAATCAAACACACACATGATAAGTAAATAAAATGATAGATATTGATTAAAAATTATTTAAAACATTACTCATATAAACTTATTGCCTAACTGATTTTGGAATAAAGTTGCAAGTCACCAACATGAGGATCTTTTTAATATTTCCATTTGTGTATTTGCATTTTTATGCCTTTATACTCCAGTTATTTGCCTGGCCAGCAAGCACTTTATTGAAGTTGTTAATTATTTTACATGTAATGGTTTTTCATGTCAGGCAAGTAAAAAAAAAGTGCTATTCATGTGCATTAATTATTCAATAAACACATTCTTTTAAACACCGTAGTTAATCCCTGTACTGCCAAAGGGGCCTGGGAAGCATCACTCTGCATATAATGGAATTGTTCTCTCTCATGTACATTATACGGGCTGCTTTATTCAGATGAACAGATTACTCTAGCCCAGAACACAAATTCACAGCACTTTTCAACCCTAAAAAAAAATCTACTTTTACATAAAACTATACATATCATTAGTATTATATCTAATATTTTACAGCCCCTGTGTATCCCAGATTACTAAATACATGATCTAACGTCTTAGTGAACCTACACCGCTTTGCAATGTACAAAACCTAATTTGAAGCTTCATCCTAAAATAGGAGAATTTAATTGTAGTAAGATAAAAGTAATGCACAAAATAAGTGCGTATTAATATCATAAAGAATGGGGCTGCTTCCATAGTGTATATAATGTTTTTTGTTTTAGGACAATAGCACTTCAAATTGTAGACATATCAACATTTTTTATTATTAAAACTTATCTTCACATAAACCGACTGACAGCTGTTGACTAGAGATACAGGGCCTGATTCAGAGCCGCTTAAAAGCGTCTGCTCGTTCGCTCTGAGCGATGTTCGCACAACTGCGCATGCGTATGGGTCGTAATGCGCATGCGCAAACCAGTCATTGCGGTCTGAAATCGTGCGCTCGCAAAACAGCAAGGGGCTGCTAATTTGATTGACAGAATGTACCGTTTGTGGGTGGTAACAGGGGAAGGTGCTTGAAAACGGGGGAGTGGAGATCTGAACGCAGGCGTGCCTAACGGTAAAAAGGGCGTTTAATGGGAGTGCATAATTAGTAAAGGAGCGTCATCGACCACGGCACTTGGTTGTCTTTTAGCCTGAACTGCTCGCAGTGATTGCGATAGGAAAATCCTACCACAACCACTGCGAGCAGTTCTGATGCCTTTCGATGTTCCCGATTAAGCTAATAAATACCGGAGATGACGTGTGTTGCGAACGGCAAAGGGGCGTCTTTACAAAATAGCGAGCGCATTTTTCATTCGCTCGCTCGCTCAGACATAGAGTCGTCAACAAACCGCAAAGAGCGAGTGCTCAATTTAAATAGCCGGCCCCTTTTTTGGAACGACCGTCCACAAATAGCGTCCGGGTCTGAATCAGGCCCACAAAAATCGGGACACACGGAATGTATTTCCTAATGTTGTGAGAGGGAGGTTTCAGCAACCTATTTTAGAGCATGGAGGTAATGCTTTATTGTTTAACTCCTTACTCACTGCAGTTTATATTGGCATTAACAGAAGAGACAAGGGCCCTCATTCAGAGCCGTACGCTCTGAGCAGAGCGCACGCTCTGAATGAGGGCCGCCCTCCATGAAAATGGAGCGTCCTCCTGGACGCTCGTATAGCTGTGGGTCACCACCCACAGCCTATACGAGCGTGCATTTTGATGGCCGCGATGGTCGTGACCATCGCGACCATCGAAACTGCGAGCCGGAGCCTGCGGTTGAGGTTTTCAACCGCAAGCTCCGGAGTGATTTTGGCTCTATCAGAGCCAAAATCACTCCCACTGACATCACTAGTGATGTCAGTGGGCCGGCTTCTGACGGGAGGCTTTCCCGTGGGAACGCCCCCGTCAGGGAGGCACGCCCCCGGCACGCCCACCAAAGGGGGCGTGCTGTCAATCAACATCGACTACACGCCCCCTTTGATCAGACACAACGAGCGAAGGACTTTCCTTCGCTCGTCGCGTCTGGCGCATGCGCACGACGGAGCTCCCTCCGTCGTGCGCATGCTCAGTGCATAACATCGACCCACTTGCGAGCGGACAGCCGCTCGCGAGTGGGTCTGAATCAGGCCCAAGGCTTTCATTTGGTTGTATACAGTACTGGAATAAATATAAAGATATTTCTTTCGGCGGTTCAAATCCCGGCAGCAGTGAAAATCCTGATCGTCCCAAGGTAAGTATTTCCTAACCTATTCTACCCCCTAACCCTAACCCTCCCTTAGTGATGCCTAACCCTAACCTTCATCCCAAGTGCCTAACACTAATCCCCCCTTTAAGTGCTTAACACCCCTGCCTATCCCTAACCTCCCCCTTGTGGTGCCTAACCCTAACCCTCCCTTCTCCTAGCCTAACCCTAAACTCCCGGGGGGGGTGCTTAACCCCAAGTTCTCCCCGGGAACCCTTAACCTAACCCTGTCCCCCCCTGCGGCTGTCCGTGCCCTTCAATTGGTAATCCGGGTGTTAGGCTCCCGATGTAGGTAAAATGACAGGGGTTGGGAATTCGACGCCTGTCATTTAACCCCTTGCCGGGATTAGACAGTCGGGAAGCCGACGGTCGGGATTCCGTCCGTCGGCTTCCCGACTGCTTCCCTTTCTTTCATGGGCATCGCATAAGCACAAAAAAACTTTTCCTGTTATTCCCATACCGTAGTTACTTTTGAACAATTAGTTCATACCACAAATGTTTTTAACATTCTAGTCCCGATGTTAGTGGACTGTCCTGCCATTCCAACATTTAGAACTTTTGTTCCAACTATGGGGAATGGTGCATGGTATGTCCTGCTCATATGGTGTGTGGGTATTATGGGTACTTGCCACAGGTGTGAGCTGCATTGCAAAGTTATTTTTTATGGAAAAGGAGTTCCTGTCGACATCCACATGATCATTCCACTAACTTACATTATGCCACTTTTTATTGTGTGCGCGCACACGTTATCCCGGTTTGTGGTGCTTGGACAACATTGAGTGCTGAGTAAACCACAGACTTACATTCTGCAAATAGGGGAATTAAAAGTGCAATTTACAAATGTTTTCATATCTACACAGATACATGTCTTTTATTTTGGCCTTTACAGTATATGGACAAAAGTATTGGCCACACCTGTTAAATATTGAATTGAGGTATTTCAATCAGACCCATTGCCACAGGTGTATAATATCAAGCACCTAGCCATACAGTCTCCATTTGCAAACATTTGTGATGCAAATTGGGTCAGTGACTACAAGTGTTGTACTTTGATAGGATTGATAGCACTAAGACGATGCGTAAAATTTCAACCCTGCTATTCCACGGTCAACTGTAAGTGATATTATTAGAAAGTCGAAGTGTTTAGGAACAACAGCAACTCAGCCACAAAGCGGAAGACCACGTAAAATTGCAGAGCGGGGTCGATGCCTGCTAAAGCGCAAGGAGCGTAAAAGTCGCCAACGCTCTGCTGATTCCATAGCTGAAGAGTTCCAAATTTCCACTGGAAATAAACATAAGCACAAAAACTGTGTGCGGTGGGAGCTTAATGGAATGGGTTTCCATGGCCGAGCAGCTGCATGCAAGCCTCACATCACCAAGTCCAATGCCAAGAGTCGGGTGGAGTGGTGTAAAGCACACCAACACTGGACTGTGGAAACATGTTCTGTGGAGAAACAAATCACGTTTCTCTGTTTGTCAGTCAGATGGGCGAGTCTGGGTTTGGCAGATGCCAGGAAAACGTTACCTGCCTGACTGCACTGTGCCATCTGTGAAGTTTGGTGGAGGAGGGATAATGGTATCAGGCTGTTTTTCAGGGTTTGGACTAGGCCCCTTATCTCCAGTGAAGGGCAATCTTAATGCCGACCAAGACATACCAAGACATTTTGGACAATGCTATGCTTCCAACTTTTTGGCAACAGTTTGGGGAAGGCCCTTTTCTATTCCACATGACTGTGCCCCAGTGCACAAAGCAAGGACTATAAAGACATGGTTTGGTGTGGAAGAACTTGACTGGCCCGCACAGAGCTCTGACTTCAACCCCATCGAGCACCTTTGGAACGAACTGGAACAGAGATTGTGAGCCAGGCCTTTTTGTTCAACATCAGTGCCTGACCTCATAAATGCTCTACACAATGAATAGGCATAAATTCCCACAGAAACACTCCAAATCTTGTGGAAAGCCTTCTAAGAAGAGTGGAAGCTGTTATAGTTGTAAAAGGTGGACCAACTCAATATTAAGGTATATGTATTTGAAATTTATACAATGGGGGATATGTATCAACAGTTTTTTGCATTAAAAAAGTGATAAAAATGGTTTTCGAGTATTTTTCACTAGAGATAAGTTTTGAGGAAATGTATCAATGTTTTTCGCATAATTTTTTATTTTTTTTCGTCAAAGTATGGTTTTCGTTTTTTTATTATATCATTATTTTTGTTGTAATTGAAATCAATGAGAGCCTTATATATCATAATTTTATTGTTTTTTTTAATGAAAATTATCGTGTTTTTTTTTCGACATACTTTGGCTGGCGATAATTGTATTCCAGCACCACTGATGTTGAAATAAGCTATATTAGTTCTTGCTATTTAGATGAAACATGAAATTTAAATAATCAGCATTACTTGTAATCTATTTTTATGTATATATATATATATATATATATATATAGGTGAAAGGAGTGTGAGGGTAGCGCACAGTAAAGGATGATACCCTTATTAATACAAATGAACGTGTAACTAGTGCAAATATGTGAACGGTAAAAGAGTTGATTCTGATCCTTAATTAAAAGGCGGCTGCAGTCCTATTGGGGTCCGTATTGGCTAGCGGGTGAAGTGGTTCTGGAAAAGAGGTTTAAGAAGACATGTGCCTGATAGTGTAGTATTTAAAAGAATAGTACCGAGTGCTCGTAAGAATAAGTGTGCGTACCAAAATGAAACACTTTTAAGCTTATCTGTGTTCCAGGGATGAGTAGTCCACATTGAATAAGTTTAGATGGGATGTCATCAACTTGATCACCTTAGGGGGAGCTTGTATAAACTCATGGGAGAGAGAGTATATATAGTGTAGTATATTTTTGCAAATTATATAATAATTATAAGTAGAGGCTGCGTACCGGATAATGCTGAATAAATAGCCTATAGTATGTTCTCCTCCAGGGACCGCCTAATACCCTCTAGGAATCCCTCTTAGGTGCTTGGATGTTCAGTGTATGAGAGCTGAATACATATGCAATCTCTCGTCAGTATATTCCAAACATGGGATTTTATTAGGTTTACAGGGCATGGGGGAACATAAAACAAGATATAAAAGAATAGAAAATGGCTTATCTTATATAAAAGTACTTTACATAACCAAGGATACAGAGAGCCTGGGTCTGCTGGCCTCAACGCGTTTTGTCCCTTCAGAACTTCTTCAGGAGTAGTGTGGGTCATTGGACTGCCTTCTATTTATCCCCTGGATAGGGAGAGGTGTGCTGCTGCACTTTGGCGCCAAAAACGGACAAAAAAATTTTTTTTTTATTCCTTTCTCCTTTTTTTCCCCTTTTTCAGATTGCCATAGAAGAAATGGCTCTATATACTTGTCAGGGGCTAAATCGCTAACCTTTCTAGGTATATGTGTAGTGGGGGCATTAAAAGGCAAGCTAGAAGGTCTAATTCCTTTTAGCGGTGGCCATTTTGTTGGTGGGACAGAAACTGTACCCACATGGCGGTGGCCATTTTAATAATGCAGAGAACTGCATTTGAATAAGTAGTGGCCATCTTTTGGGTTAGAGAAAGCTTGTAAGATATAGAGATAGTTGAAAAAGGAGGGGGATTTAACCCCCTATTGTACCTCAGCACACTGAATAATACCTGCAACAATATATGAAGACTATATGGTCATAGAAATTCAGAGACATTAGTTGCATGCATTTGCAAATACATGGGAGGCTGCTGGGCCACGTCACGGCTTCTCTGTTACCAACAGTCCCTAACACTAAGGGGTTCACGTCCGGTGGCGCAGTGCACCCCAAAAAACATCCAGCCCAGTACCCCCCCAGGGCATCACACGAAAATGGAAAAAGAGTGACAGTACAGTGTAAAGTATAGCTGTGTGTGAGTAATCATTAAGTGTGGAATAAGAGGTTAAAATATATGTGAAAAAATACATGAATAATAAACAAACATAAAAGGTGATGTGAAAAGCAACTATGTGTATTAAGTGGTGATGCCCTAAGGAGGCCCAGCCAGACCAGTTTGATTGAGCAGCTGCCATTTTTGTTTGTTTGTTATGAGTTGCATGAAGGAGCCAGCATTAGTAGGGCATGCTGGTTCTAGTAGTGCTAGTTGGAGTTCCCAGGGGTGACTCCCAGGTAAGCTGGCTCTCAATTTGGATGCATTTATATATGTGCCTTTATCATGAGGCCTTACATTTGACAAAATTATATATGTGCCTTTATCATGAGGACTTATAATTGGTATATTTTACATTTGGGGTGAGCGTTTGGGCGTAGGGCCCCCGGGACTGGTCTGGCTGGGCCTCCTCAGGGCATCACCACTTAAAATACATAGTTGCTTTTCACATCACCTTTATTTTTGTTTATTATTCATGTATTTTTTCACATATATTTTAACCTCTTATTCCACACTTAATGATTACTCACACACAGCTATACTTTACACTGCACTGTCACTCTTTTTCCATTTTCGTGTGATGCCCTGGGGGGGTCCTGGGCTGGATGTTTTTTGGGGTGCACTGCGCCCCGGACGTGAACCCCTTAGTGTTAGGGACTGCTGGTAACAGAGAAGCCGTGACGTGGCCCAGCAGCCTCCCATGTATTTGCAAATGCATGCAACTAATATCTCTGAATTTCTATGACCATATAGTCTTCATATATTGTTGCAGGTATTATTCAGTGTGCTGAGGTACAATAGGGGGTTAAATCCCCCTCCTTTTTCTACTTAGTCTGACCCCTCCCTTTCATGCACCTGATTAGTACTGCTAGATTGATTAGGCAGCTGCCATTTTTGTTTGTAAGATATAGAGATACACAGGCGGCCATTTTGTTAGTGGGATAGGATACCAAACACACTATGCAGCAGTTAAATTGGTGCCAAAGATAATTAATATATAGAAATCATACTTTAAGAAAAAAGGGGAATAGTAAATGGTTGTTTACAGTCTAAACATAGCTAATGCAGCACAAATATTAGGTACAGTAAAGCATAATTGCACCATGGATTATGAATGCCATAATACATAATAACAAAGAATAAAAGAGTAAAACATATAAATAAATGATACAGCAAACCACATATAAAGGGAACTAAAAGGAGAGAATTGCCACCTCCTTATGTATATGTACACTGTTATGGCAAATAGTTACAAGCCTTAAAACGATCTGTTTAGTATGAGACCATAAAAACTTTAAAAGCAACAAAAAAGTAGTTATGTCACATAAAACAGATACACATCATGTAAAATTAGAATAAAAATTGCGGTTAAATATTGATAGCCGTTAAAATATTAATAAAGTGAGCAATAAAACCAGGTTAAAGTATGGTTTTTGTTTTTTTATTATATCATTATTTTTGTTGTAATTGAAATCAATGAGAGCCTTATATATCATAATTTTATAGTTTTTTTTAATGAAAATTATCGTGGTTTTTTTTCGACATACTTTGGCTGGCGATAATTGTATTCCAGCACCACTAATGTTGAAATAAGCTATATTAGTTCTTGCTATTTAGATGAAACATGAAATTTAAATAATCAGTATTACTTGTAATCTATTTTTATGTATATATATATATATATATATATATATATATATATTTTGTTTTTCTTTTTTTTTTCAATTTAAAAAAAAATATTAATTATAACTCTTATAAATAAATAGTTCTCTTTTGTATCATTAAAATTACCATTGCTATAAATGGGTCCACAAATATGGTTCACACAATCTAACAAGTACTACACATACCTGTTCTATAGAAGAATGGAGTTTATTTTATTATGGTGAGCTATGTGAGGTATACAGTATACACACACACACACACAAACATGTACATATATATGTACTATATATATATACATACATCTATCACACACATATATATGTGTGTGTATATATTACATATATACGAGTGTTTGTGTGTATATACATATATATACATATATATATATATATATATATATATATACTGTATATATATATATGGCCCATAGAAAAAATGTAGAGGTTTTTGTAGGGAAAATCAGGAGAAACTAAAGAGGAGGGAAAATCAAGGGATTCCTTTATTTTGATGAACCACTAGAATTCCGCTCGTCACTCATGCAGAACGCCACCTACCATTCCCTGTGCACGTCCAAAACTGAAACAGAGCATGCGCAGTTGTTATTTTTTTATCGGAACATGAAAAAATCATTTATGCTATTGTTTTCCCATTATCTAATTCGAAAACTAAAATGTGAAAATTATCACAATTCAGGGGGTTTATCACTTTTCCATTTTTTGCGAAAATACATGACAAAAATGACTATAAAAAAATGCGAAATGATACACGATGTCTGGTGAAAAGAAACATGATATTTTCAAATTTTTTGATACATATTCCTAAATGTCATCACAGTTCCTCTTGGTGTAATAGTCAGGTGTCCGAATACTTTTGTCCATATAGTGTATCTCTCTCCAGTATCAATCTGAACATAAATGACCATGAGATCAGATAACTGTTCTGAAATATATGTGTTGTATTGTTCGCTATGTGTACCAACTACAATAAAAGTCTATATATTGTTTCTTTATATCTAACCATTACTTACGTCTCTAGAAAGATGATGTTTTATGGAGCATGATATCGCTGCAATATAATCTTTCAATGCTTGCCTTGTGCAGAATAAAGGAAGTTTTGCAGTGATTTTACTCAATATGTTACTTTTTTTGCTAAAAAAATACTCGTTTGCTCCAAATTATGTTGTATCTGTTGGAGAAAGAAAGTAATATATATATATATATATATATATATATATATATATATATATATATATATATATATGAAAATATTCTGTATGTGGGCTGCGGGCTTAAATGCATTGATCAATCCATGAACCAAATCCCCATTATTTATTTACTTATTTCTACATCATTGTGAGTGTTTAAACATGGTGAGTGCTGGGTTTCCTGATTTTATTTATTTAAGCAATGTGGTCACAGGCCACTTGCACCCCAGTCCTGGGAATGGCGAGTGCAGGTCTGCACCCCAAATTTGGGAGTGGCGAGTGCATTGGATTTCTGACTTTGTTTATGCAGTTAATTTTTATTAACCTTTTGTGATCATAGCTTTCCCATGCACCCCATGGGCAAACTCATTTATATTAACCTGTGTCAGCTGTCTTTTTGGTAGTGTGATAGAAGCTATGTCAGGTGACTGCCTTACCTTTAAAAGCCATTAGCTGGCAGGTGAGCTTTAAACCAGGTAACATTTTTTCAGTCTAAACTATGTGATAGCAGCTACCAGGTTTCCATCAGTGTGAAGGATAATGTAGGACCTGCAGAAAGTGGGGTCCCATGATGTGGGCTGCGGGCTTAAATGCATTAATCAATCCATGAACCAAATCCCCATTATTTACTTATTTCTACATCATTGTGAGTGTTTAAACATGGTGAGTGCTGGGTTTCCTGATTTTATTTATGTAAGCAATGTGGTCACAGGCCACTTGCACCCCAGTCCTGGGAATGGCGAGTGCAGGTCTGCACCCCAAATCTGGCAGTGGCGAGTGCAGTGGATTTCTGACTTTGTTTATGCGGTTAATTTTTATTAACCTTTTGTGATCATAGCTTTCCCATGCACCCCATGGGCAAACTCATTTATATTAACCTGTGTCAGCTGTCTTTTTGGTAGTGTGATAGAAGCTATGTCAGGTGACTGCCTTACCTTTAAAAGCCATTAGCTGGCAGGTGAGCTTTAAACCAGGTAAATCACAATTCTGGAACACCTTTCTTTATTGCACTTTAATTGTCTGGCTTTTACATCATCTTTTCTGGGATTTTCTATTTTGTATACAGTATTTTTATGTTTTTATAAAGATAAAGAGTAAATTCCTTTTACAAAGTAAATTAATTCCCCCAGACATCTTTTGTGGATGCATTGCTTAAAATTATGACCCATCAGTATCATCCAATCATGCAAGGCATAGTATCATGACTGCGTCCGCCGATGGCTTGACACAGATCTCATAATTACATAGGGACTACAGAGGGAGAGACGAGCCTGCTTGCAAGAGTTACATTCTAGGTGGGCTATGCGTGGACACAAAGTATGAAGGAAGCAGAGTTGGTAGGTTTGGGTGCTGGGAGAGTAGCGTGTAGGAGGGCATTCCTGAGGTTAAGAGCCGCACAGTAGAAGTCCTGCTAGAGCTGGACATGAAAAGAGGTTATCAGAAAGGAAAGAAAGAAGGTGAAAGGCATTGGTTGATGGATTTGTACATCAGTGAGAGGAGTTTGAATTTGATTCTAAGTTTGAATTTGATTCTAAGCCAGCAGAGTGATTGGCAGAAGGGGGATGAGGCGGGAGTTCAGTTGGCCAGTGAGGAGCAGATTACAGTAATCAGAGAGGGAAATGAGAAGGGCGTGGATGAGGTTTTCAGTGGCATTCAAGGTAAGGAATGGCTTAATCCTGGAAATGTTGCAAAGATTGAAACTACTATATTTAGAAAGGGACTGCTTATGGGGAGAGGAATAGAGGGTAGAGTTGAAATCGGACTTGAGGAACAGGGAAAAGCTGATGTCCACTTTTGGAGAGATTAAGTTGTAGAAAGCTGTGGGACATACAAGAAAAATGGGCGATAGGCAGCAGATGATATGTTAGAAGGATATGTAGTCATTATGTTGATATTCAGAATGTCGACATGGTCTGAATATCAACATGGCCTAACAGTTGACACTGTCAAAATGCCGACAGTGAACATGTCGACATTCACAATGTCACCCTTGGACATAATGTTGACATGGTCATTGTGTGGACATTGTGGATTTCGACAGTCACAATATCGACAGTACCTGTTAGTGCTAGGTTTATTGTTAGGGTTAGGGCTGAAATGCTGTTAAAACACTATGCCAACATGCCAACTGTCTACATGCATAATGTAGACATAATAACCATTTGGACATTATGACCATGTCAACATTGTGTATGTCGAAATGTCACATTTCCACGTTGACATTTTGAATGTTGACAGTTAGGCCACATCGACATACTGGTGTTGACATTCTGAATGTCAATATTTTGAATGTCTACATTACATACCACACCCTGTTAGAAGACAGAGGGGGAGATGACAGAAGCAAAAGGTAAATTTGGGTATCATCCAATATTTGCAGCCCAAAGGGGCTGATAAGGTCTCCAAGGAAGAGGTATAAAGGGAGAAGGAAAGGGAGGCAAGGACAGAGCCTTGGTGGGCACTGACAGAAAGAGTAAATGGGGTAGTTGGAGTGGGAGGGGCTTTGTAGGAGAAGAGGGTTGTCAATGGTGTGAAATGCTGAGAATGAGCATAGCCTATTTCCTCCTAACCAACCCTGGCATAATAGCATTTACATTTAATAAATAGGCCTCTTTCCAACCCCTTACTAAATTAATAGACCTCATTGACCTCAACTCAGGCCCATATTCAACAAATAGCCCCCCAAAAAACACACCACCTTAAATGATATTCCTATTATCTTATAGGCCCCATACATTAGCGACGGATTGCCGCGATCCCGCGATGCTGCAACCCGGCATTGCAGGATCGCAGAAATCCAACATGTTGGATTTGGAGATTTGACGATCGCGATCAAAAAATTATCGCAATTGTCAAATCACCAACATTTAACATGACAAATGTCTGTGATCCGGTGACGGATCACAGAACATCGATGGTGGGAGGTCAGCGTTTTCATCGATGGTGGGAGGTCAGCCAGATCGCGACAAACAGTGGCTGATGTATGGGCACCTTTCCCTTAAGTGTCACATCCCAGTATCACAGTCCCAGAGCAAAATATGCAGCTTCCTACTCTGCACATAGTAAGTTACAAAGGTGCAGGGCACTGCCTGAGGGGGATGCCTGAAGAGGCGGCACCCAGGGTACTTCTAGCAATGATTAGACCACCATAGCTCCTCACTTCCTAGGGATGAGCTTGCTTGTCTAGGAGGGTAATTAACAAGCCAGGTAGTGGACTTCGAGATTACTTAAAGTGGATTCAAAAACTGCTACGTGGCATGCAAAAGACATTAAGTCCAGGGACACATTTAAGAAACACCCCGCAAATTCCAAAGCACTAGTCAGCTGTCTTACATAAATGCAAAATTTTGCTGTGCAAATGCACATATGAGCAACAAATACAGGTATGAAGGAAATTAAAACGCTCTTCTGTATACTAAAAATTTTCTTGACAAATATAAAAAACTCAATGCTATTTTTTAAATTAAAATGAAATAGAAACAAAATACATCGATTTACCAAGGCACAACTTTGAGAGTAAAAGTTGAGTGTTTGTGTAATGAGTAAATTTAATGTATACACTGTTTAAAAATAAAAATGAAGGAGAGGGAGTGAATGTGTATTATTATATTGTTGGAATATATCCTACACACACAAAATGGCATTACCTAAGTAGATTTGTAGGCTACTGAGAACAAAAAGTCAAAAATAAATATTCTGGAAGCAATTCTTTAGGGATTGCAGTTCCTTGTGGTGTACTATCTAAATTGGATGTTTCCTTGAAAGGCTGAGTGAATAAGTAACATCATATTATCAGTGGCTAGCTTGTACAGTTAAATATGTAATTTTTAGGGGGTGATGTTTAAAGAATAACGTTTACAACTGTCTACAGATTCAAAAGTAACAGCATCTAGGGCCAAATATATATTTTTAATCACTGGATTATACCAGTTGGCGGCACCACCTGGGACCTGGTCTTTGCAAAAGCACGTTTATCATGATGAAATGTTTTATCTGTCTAGAACATCCTGCATTTGAAAACTACACAAAAAGCAGTGTGTGGGATTTATCTGTGTTTGCATGTACAAAAAAAAGACAAAAATAGAACATACAGTGAATTTAAATGAGGATTTTCTTCTGGAAAACTAAAGGCAAGATAGAAGTTTATGTTATGATTATATAGAACATATCTGGATGGACCATTGTAATTGTGCAATTTGAGTACCTGTAACGCTATGTAAAATGGAGCTGATTACTGAGTATCTTTTCTCTGTTTATGAAAATCAGTGCTAACTTCAGGTCTCTGTAAACCAGATATAGGTTTGCAATACGATCTCTGCCCCGTTAATTAATGTAGAATTAAGAGTGCCATTGAGGCAGGCACAATAACGACAGCGGCATCCCAATCCAACTAGGTAAGTACCTTAACTTTAACCCCTAACCCTCCCACTAACCCACCCCTCCACAGCTTAACCATAACCCTCCCCCCTTGCAGCCTAACCCTAACGACCCCACAGTTTAACCCCAACCCTCCCCCCCGCAACCTAACCCTCCACCTAGTGCCTAACCTCTAAACTTAACCCTCCCCCTAAACCTAATACTTACCTTTGGGATGCCGGTGGTCAGGATTCTGGTGCCGGGATTCATTTGGATTCCCGCGCCGGTATTTTGAGTGGCAGCATCCAAACTGCCAGGATAATACCTACATCCCCACTGGAAAGTGTAAGAGGAAGATTCTTAGATTTGGATAGGAATGTTTCCATGTTTTCTATATAGTGGGGTCTTTTTCCTGGATTTCCCCTTATTACTGTAAATATCAAAATAATAGATGAAAGCTGGCTTCTGCTTACAGTATGATTACTTTACATGAAGAGCAGGGAACAGCAAAGGTCAGACCAACACTGCCATTTGTTAAATACATTTTAAGGGTCCAGCATGAAAATTTCCACCTTTGTGAAATTGAGATGTCTTCAGGTGTCCTTCCACTGCAGAAGAAGGGATATTCCAAGAAAAGTTCTTCACATAAAACTATGGCGGGGAAAGGGGGATTTTCCAAAAGGTTAAATGTACTGTTAGCAGATACTGTATGAGATCGGTAGCTCAGTTATAAGGCCAAAGGGCCGATGGGTATCTGGTACCATGTCTGGACCCCTACTGAGTGCTTTGGGCCTGCATCCACCTGAAAGGTTAGATTTTAAACACTGAGATAGGACTGATCCTGTGGGGCTCCGGTAGCGTACAGAAGTCCCATAGGACCGAAGACAAAAAAAAATAACATACTGTGAATCAAAATGAGGATTTTGTGCATTACTGTTAAACTTTCTCCCTCTTCTCTATATAAGAAAAGAAACACCAACACCAAAAAAATTACACATCCTAGCTAATATAGAAGTATTGCTAGGTAACAACTGAATGATTTCACTCACAATCCATCCACTTTTATGAATTTCACAGTGATTAAGTAATCTTGAGAATGTCAGATTTGCAGCGCACACACTTAGGGGTATATTTACTAAAGTGGGAGTTTTTAGAAGGGGAAATGTTTCCCATAGCAACCAATAACTTTCTAGCTATTATCTTCTAGAAAATGCTAGTTAAATGTTAAGTAGAATCTGATTGGTTGCTATGGGAAACATCCCCACTTCTGAAAACTCTCACTTTAGTAAATATACCCCTTAGTGATCCATCATTCCATCTGAATGATTATCTGTCCTACAACAGTCACACAGGCGACATTTTTAAATGAATCATCAGCAGAAATGTCGGACAGGTGATCGGAAAATCATACACACTACAAAATGTGCACTACTGTATATCGACTCATTATTTTGGAGAAATGTCATGCAGCAGATCAAATCCAACTGGTTTTGCAACAATAATCTGCCCTGGACATGGGCGTCAGAACAAAGGGGAGAGCACAAGGGGGTGGCTCGCCCCCCCAAATATTTGAAAGGCGTGACAGCTGCTGACGCTCAGTGGCTGTGCTGTACGGAGGAAGAGGTGTAATGTGCTATCTCTAAAGTTAAAAGACTGCATATTACACCTCCTCCTCTGTGCAGTGCAGGGGGTTGTGCAGCCTATTGCTATAAAGCACAGCCTCTGACCGTCCTCGGCCACCCAGCAACAGGTAAGAGAGAGCGAGGGAGAACTGGGGAGGGGGGTAGCCGCAGGAGCGTCGGAACCAGTGGAGGCTCCAGTGGTGGGGTTGCAGAGCGGTCCACTATTCAAATAGGGAAGCCACACCAACTGCCAGCGATGTTTGGCAGCAGTTGGGGTGACAGTTGGTGTGGCTTCCCTATTTGAATTGTGGACCGCTCTGCAGCCCCACTTCTGGAGCCATCACTGGTTGGAACGATTTTATGTTGCCCTCCCAAAATAAAATAGTTCCAACGCTCCTGGCCCTGGGTGCTGCGTAGTGTGTACACACTGAGATTTTCGGACAGAGCAGCTGATAATCAGCTGATCAACCAAATTATTGCATAATGTGTACCTATGTTATCTTACATTTTCTCATTAATGTACTGATACACCATGTATAAAGTCATTGCTAATGTATTGTTAGGACTTATAACTAGATCCTACTTGCTCACCAATAGCCGCCCTAAATAAATAATTTTCACACACAATAAGAAAAAAATTGTGGGCAGAAGAGATGCTGCAGTTAATTTTTTATTTAAAATTGTATGTTTCAGTGGTATATTATATAACAAATATTGATTAATTTAATGTGTCTTTTAAAAGAAATGTATATTTGAGTAGTGATTGCTCACATGAGCAGTTAAGAGGAACGCTGTACTGGGAATTGTTCAGGGCTGAGCACAGACTAGCTCTATTGCTGTTATCCTGTATCTCTGGATATATTGTGTTAAGACTCCCATGGCTGCAGTTACTGAGAAATTACAGCCACAGTTCCCCTGTGTAGCTGTATATCACTTATTTTATTGATTGCTGTAGATCATATGTGAATTGGAAACATTTTATGGCAAATTTAATTGGAAATGAGTAATGTGAAGCTGCAAAAATAAGTTTAAGTATTAAAAAGGTGACAGAGCAGGTCAGGCTTATTCCACATTATCACCAAGCTAAAATAGGATCTGATAATGAGCCTGGTTACATCTTCTGACAGTCGGATTGTTAATAGAAGGTAGTGATATAATGCCCCCAGTTGTTAAGGGCAGGCCTGTAGTCTGTAGTGATGATGCTATTGTCCATTCTGAAATCTTAACTTCTGAAATCTATTAAGCCAAAAAAAAGATAATTGTTTTCAAATTACTGGCTATATGTTGTAGTCCCAGGTCCAGCAGAGATGAAAAGTAGATACAGATCGGTGAGCAATAAAATAGTAGTAGCAGAGCTGATTGTTCTTGTGGCTAGTATCAGTCATCAATCGATGGAACATGTCACTTTACATTTATTGATAACCCATAGCCATGTTTGTATGCAATCAATTCTATAGTAAAGTAAAATGAGTAACAGGAGCATTTGTAAAAGTGTAAAATACACAGAAGCACCAACTGTGTTTCTTAGATTAAGAATAATAACATTATAATGTGGAAAACATGACTGGCACTTCTTTTGGCAATAAGGGCCCAATTTATTAAAATTATTTCTACAAAAAAATGTGAAAAAGGGTGTTTTCACACTTTTTTCACATTATTTTAGTATCACATAAATGTATTAAAGGGCAATTGGAGTAGTTTTCATTAAAAACGACTCCAATCCCTTCAATTCACATACTTATAGTAAGTACTGTAGATAACATTTCTCATACTTGTAATGGGAAATGCGAACTGCCTGAAATGTATTAAACATAAATTGTAAAAAAAAAATAAGTGGGAAAGCTCTGTGACAATAACGCCACCTTCAGACTTTCCTCTGTTTCCCCTACTCCTGCTCTGCTCTGACAGGTGGAGCAGAGCCGATAGCCGGCCCCTATTATCAGCTTTATGGTCTAAATACACCACAAGCTGGTCACTGATACTTTCCTGCATCCAGGGACCGATGAACGGTGCTCCAGTGAGGTCCTCTGGGGCTCCGATCAGATGGTCTCCAGGCTCCTGCACTGTGACCCCGGCCAGCTGCTTTATGCTGGCATCTCAGTTTGTAGCATATAGCCAGGGTGGTAATAAGGTTGGGCGACAGGGACTGTTGCCCCGGGGCCCCCACACACAGAGGGACCCCACCACCAGTGCACGGAAGGACCAATCCCCCCCTACACTGGCCGAAGTGGGGACGGGGCCAATATAGCAAGCCCCACCCCCACAACAACCACAAATCATGGCATTATGGAGCAAGAGGCGGGGCCTAATGATGTGAACCTGCAGCTGCTGCATAAAAATGTAATGGTGTATTTGTACTATTTTACTGTGATTGTAAGTACAGCAGGACCGGGTAGCAGCTAGTCATGGGGGGGAGGGTTAGGTTTTGGTGACCCAGGGGGGCTTAGGCTTAGGCTGCGGGAGACGGGAGGTTAGGATTAGGCTCCAGACAGGGGGGCTAGGGTTAGGCACCACCAGGGGGAAGTCAAGGTTAGGCACTAAGGGGGGAGGGTTAGGGTTAGGCACTAAGGGGGGAGTGTTAGGTTTAGGCACTTCTGGGAAGGTGCAAGACAGGAGGGTTAGGGGGTAAATAGGACAAGGGAACACTACTTACCCATCAGGATTGTAGCCATCAGGATGCCGCTGTCAGTGTATTGACAGCCGGCATTCTACACATTGGTATATCATACTCAACCACTTATTACAGCCTTCTCCTGCTTTGAAGCTATTGGCATCACTAGAGGGATGCGGAGCGCATCAGGGGTGACACCAAAAAATCAGCACATTCTCAGTGACCGAGAGCTGATCGCTGCATGCAGGGCCGGCTCTACCATTAGGCAGCTTTAGGCAGTTGCCTAGGGTGCCAGGATCTGGGGGACACCCCTCAGTCTGTCTATACCAAAATTAAGGATGTGATCTGAGAGAGGCATTCTTCTTGTATATAATGTAGGTGGCGGCTGTGGAACTTTTAAGATGCCACCTCCACACTTTCACCTGAGGGGCTGGAAAGTGGGAATTATTGTGTGTGTGAGGGAGATGGCGCAGGTCAGTAAGCTAAAGTTTTGTCTAGGGTGCTGTGAAAGCTTGCACCAGCCCTGGCTGCACAGTAATGTTACTGTGTAGCACTCGGCTCTTGGTCACTGAGGAGGAGCCTGCAGTGCAACCAGGGTTTCTATGGGCAGTCCAGCATCTCTGGGAGTGCTAGGCACACCCCCAGAGTGCTGAAAACAGGGGTATATGACGAGACCATGCCTCTGTCACAAGCCGCAGTCATCTCCTGTTGGATATATATTCCCACAGGCCGGTTGCTGGGAGATGGAGACGCCATGCGGTAAGCGTGTAAAGTCCTCCCATCCGGCTGACATCATCGTTGCTGAGACAGGATTGGTTCGTCTTCCTTTTTCTACCCTGCTGGTGTCTTGCTCAGGTGCCGGTGATAGCGTTTCACATGTTTCCGGTTCTGCTGTGAGTCTTCTGTTCCAGTTGAGTATCCAGTTCCTCCAGTCAGTGTTGTTTTGCTCCTGCCGTTTGTGTCATCCAGGTGGCACAAGCCGCACCTCGGCACCTAGTGTTTAGTTTTCTGTGGGTCGCTGCTTGTGTCAACCCGGCAGGAAAAGGCACACTGCAGCATCAAGTGTATGCAAGTCAGTGCGCTATCGCTTGTGTCAACCCAGCGGCGCAAGCCACCCTGCAGTGGCAAGTGTACATAGCCTGCGTACTACCACTTGTGTCAACAAGGCGACCCAAGCCACACAGCAGCATCAAGAGTGCACAATCATTTGTACCACTGCTTGTGTCAACCCGGCGGCACAATGTCGCACGTCAGCGTCAAGTATACACCAGTCAGTGACCGGCTGCTTCTGTCAATCTTGCGGGGCACCGTCATTTAAACTGTTGCTTGTGTCAACTCGGCGACACAAGTCGCATTACAGCGACAACTCGCCAAGGTTCTCTGCCTTCAAAGCTGCTACACAGCCCAAAGGCCACATTCAGCTTCACGGCAAGGCCTCAGCTCGCCAAGGTTCTCAGCCCTCCAGGCTGCTACATGGCTCAAAGGCCACAATCTGCTTCACAGCCCAAAGGCCTCAACTTTCCAAGGTTTCCCAGCCCTCAAGGCTGAACGGCAGCAACTTGCCAAGAGTTCCAGCCCTCAAGGCTGTAGCAGGACCATTCCAGATCAAAGCTCTGATTTCCACTAATACTCAGCCCAGAAGCAGTATCAACTATCAACTGTCAAGTATCAATTACCAAACATCAATTATCAAACATGAACTATCAAGTATCAATTATCAAACATCAAGTATCAATTACCAAGTATCAATTATCAAACATCAACTATAAACTATCAAGTATCAATTATCAAACATCAACTGTCATTATCAAATATCAACCATCAATTATCAAACATCTACTATCAATTATCAAGTATCAATTGTTAAAACTATCAATTATCATTCATCAATTAATTATCAACTATCTATTTTTCTATCCTCAAAGGATACCTCAGCCATCATCCTTGCCCAGACCTTCACTCTATTGTATATTCAGCCATGATTCCATCTAGGAATCATGACAGCCCCTTTATGCAAGACCATGCCCCCTTTTTAGGTGCCCCTGCGGAAATTTATTTGGGGCACTGGATGACACCGACCCTAGTGACCCTACTGTAACAGCCAATTACTTTTATCAATCAGCGACTTAGAGCCCATGGTTTTTCAGAACAGAAACAAAATGAGAGGCTGGTAGGATCAGTGTATTTATTCAGCAGTGGAATTGTAGTCCCTGGACTTAAATTAAGTCCTAATGGACCAAACAAGTTTTGATGATTAGTTTTTTTTTTAAAGTATATATGAATTAACTGGATGGATGCACAAACATTTGCTCATGCCACGTTCACCAGTTTATGTTTTTCAATCGGTTTCAGTAAATTAAACAATGCAGATATTTTAAGTTTATACCCTGTAGAGATATTTTTACAATTACACAAAGTGTCACCATCCTGTTTTCCATTTAAATTATCCTATCATGCAGTTCTTGTAGTTTAGTTAAGTGGTCAAAAAAAAAATCACAATTGTGTGTTTGCTCCTCCTTCCTACTTAGAACTGATCACTAATGCTGGGCATACACTACCAGATAAAATGTCTGTCAGACCGACAGACATTTTATCTGGCCGGCTGCCAGCCGCAGAAGTCGCCGACATACACTGTGAGATTTCTCTCACAGTGTGTTCGGCAGACATCTGCGCTCCGCCCCCGGGGGAGGAGACATTTCCCTGTTCCTTCCGTAGGAGGGAACACAGGAAATGTCTGTCTGTTGGCTGCGCTGGGCATACGCTGCCCGATGCGGCCGACAGTTTAACGGGAAATATCGCATCGGACGGGCATGCTGGACAATCCAGCATGCCCGACCGAGCAATATTTAACCCTCGGTCGCCCCCACACACGCTACAATTATCGCGGCGATCCGCTGATATCGGGCGGATCGTCCCGATAATTGTAGCGTGTATGGCCAGCATAACACTGTTTTGAAGGAGGGAGGAGCTTGCCACATGACCATAACGATTTTAGCATCATTTTTATATTAGTATTGTTTTTGTATGTTTGTTCTTTTCAGGAGAGCTGCCCTTTAATGGGTTCCATATCCAATACCTAATCCAGTAGCTTCTTCTTCACAAGCTGACTAGAGTAGGTGCACACTAACAGCATAACACATAGATCAATCAACGTTTTAATGATTCAGTCAACAGACAAATAGCTTGCTGACTGCTGGATAATGTAAAAAGCTTTGGGGAAACCTGGGAAGCTGACAGAAAACAAAGTGAATGTGAGCAATAAATTTTTTTTTTTTACATCATGTTTAATAAAAAAAGGTTATTAGGGGAAAAAAACGGTGATGTGGGCTGCAATCGCTGACCATAATATAATTGTATTGTATTTAATAGCATCCTGTTAATATTAAACATATAAATTAAATTGAGAATTACAGTATACAAAAAAACTTGAAGTAACGAGCATTAATAAATAAAGACCAGACATTTTTTTAGAGACCAAACATTCCAGGGACACATTTTTCAGACAATTATTATACATAGAAATAATCTGGTACCTTCCAGTTGGAATAAAATCATGTTTCTACTTTCTACAGGATATTTGAGTATTGAACAAAGTAACTTGTTTTATCAACAGTGCAGTTTACTGCGGGCCTCGTGAGGTAAATGTACGCACATTTACAGAGCAAAAGAATGTTTCCTCACTTTGCTTACTCCAGACACAAGCAATTTCACTTGTGACTGCAGGGGCATACAGTAGCTTGGCTATAATAGGGCATTCTCACACATTCGGTATGATTTACCACAGCCCGACAGAGGAGGAAATCCCGATCGTCCTAAAGGTAAGTATAAACGAATCTGATTCTACCCCCTAACGCTAACCCTCCTTTAGGGTGCCTAACCCTAACCTCCACCCCGTGCCTAACCCTAATCCCCCCTCTAAGTACCTAAACCTAACCCCCCCCCTTCCCCGCTGCCTAAACCTAAGTCCCCCAGGGGGGTGCCTAAACCTAAGTCTCCCGGGGGGGGTGCCTAACCCCAACCTCCCCTCGGGGGTGCCTAACCCTAACCCTCCCTCTCCCTAGCCTAACCCTAACCTCCCAGGGGGGTGCCTAACCCTAAATCCCCCCTGGGAGCCCCTAACCTAACCCCCCCGCGTGGCTGTCCGCGGCCGGTGCCCGGCATCACTTCGATCGGAATGCCGGGCGCCTGTCTCCCATCGTAGGTAAAATGACAGGTGTTGAGATTCAGTAGTCGGGAAGCCCGCTGTCGGCATTGCGTCAGCCGGCTTCCTGAACGTATACCCATTCTCACATAGGCAATGTTCAGTGAGGACATGTTGACAGTATTATGGATTTGCAGAGTTGGCCAGAAGCATAAATAGTCTGATTGTAGGCATTTCTTTTGCACCAAACACAGTATAGTGTTGCTGGAAGTGTGCACTGATAATGATCAGCTAATAAAGATATGTACAACTCTGCATATGGGTAAATGATAATATGCACATTGAGGTCCGTGCATGTAATGCGGAAGCATGTGCAGCCACCTTGCGTTTCCCTGCTTAGTGTTCTTCATGGAAAGAGTTACCTGCACTCACGTGCTTTTCTAACCAGTTGCCCCTGGATATAGAAGGCCTGGTGCAATATGGAATGCAACTATGTGCGCACAGAAGAGAAATGTATATTCGCGTGCATGTAGAGTTGTACGCATCTTTTCAGCCGGAACGCCTCCTATCCGTGTGCTCAGTTACATAGCCATCATCATCAGGGTGCACTGACACTGGCCTATACTTGTGCAAAAGATGAGCCTGAAAACATGCGTATTTACACTATAGCCTAATTCTGCATAGCTCGCAATTACTGTATATCAACACATCCATACTGAACACTGCATAAGTGAGAACACCCCATTACAGCTCAGTAATGACTTTGTATCACCCATAATTGTGTACTCTTATTTCCAGAGCACAGTAAGCTCCGCAAACAGGCATATGCTCAACTCTGCATCAGCACCAGTCTATCAAGACAACCCAACTTTTAGGACACTAGAGCGATCCATCCCCTGCCATGGTTGTAAGATACTCTTTTCCCCTTATACTCTGTATACTGTATACTATGATGCCCTTTTTTCCCATAAAATGGTCAAGAAAGTGATCTGTGTCTTATACATAGGCATGCACAGAAGCCAGCACAGGGGGTGCCGCTTCAGCATATCGCCCACATGGAATACCCCGTCCCCCTTTCTCCGGGACATACACTACACACCTGGATGTATGTCCCAGTGGGAGGGGAGGATAGGGTAGGTATTGACCTGGTGGAGGGGGAAATGCCAAAGCAGCACCCATGTGCTGGTTTTTGCGCACGTCTATGGTTTTATGGTCCTAGTGATTCTCCTCACCATCTGGTGGTGCAGAATGTATATGTAAAACAAAATCCATTTGGTGTAATATATGCCTTTTATTCAACAGTGAGGTGGCATGTTATTAACGTTGGTATCTTTTATTTGCTCTATAATAGTTCCAAAGACTCTTAGGAGTATATTTACTAAAGTGCGGGTTTTTAGAAATTTAGAAATGGAAACCAATCAGATTCTAGCTATTAACTTCTAGAAGGTGCTAGATAAATGATAAGTAGAATCTGATTGGTTGCTATGAGCAACATCTCCACTTCTAAAAACCCGGCACTTTCGTAAATATACCTCCTATGGCAGGGCCGAAACTAGGATTTTTGTCACCAGGGGCAAGACAGTACTGTTTGTTACCCCCCCTGGTAATTCCCCCATACTAATGCCCCCTGCAGCAGTGCCCCTATAGTAATGCCCCCTTCAGCAGTGCACCTATAGTAATGCCCCCTGAGGTAATGCCCCTGTAGTAATTTATCAATTGTATGCCCCTGTAGTAGTGCCCATATGGTAATGCCCCTATAGTAATGCCCCCATAGTAATGCCCCTGTAGTAGTGCCCCCATAGTAATGCCCCTGTACTTGTGCCCACATGGTAATGCCCCTGTAGTAGTGCCCATGGGGTAATGCCCCTATAGTAATGCTCCTGTAGTAGTGCCCATATGGTAATGCCCCATTGTAATGACCCTGTAGTAGTGCCCATATAGTAATGCCCCTATAGTAATGCTCCTGTAGTAGTGCCCATATGGTAATGCCCCTTTAGTAATGCCCCTGTGGTAGTACCCATATGGTAATGCCCCCATAGTACTGCCCCTGTGTGCCGCTTACACAAACCACCCCCCCAATACTTACCTTAAACCCCGCTCCTACGTCCGCTGCCACCCGGTCTGCCTGACTGCTCCTCGGAACTATGGGAGAGACATCATGACATCTCTCCCTTAGTGCCCGTGGGGAGAGCCGGAAGCTGGGGTTCAGGAGAGAACTCCAGCCTCCTACTACCACGGCGCTGCAGGGAAGGAGCCAGGAGCCCGCTGGTAATAAAATCTCAGCGGGCGTCCGGCTTGGAGCCCGCCCTGCGGCGCCGGGCTGGAGGACACTGGCGGTGCGTGCAGCCTATGGTCTAAATAGCAGAGCACTGTAGCTTCCAGAGTTTAAACATATTGAGTTAAAAATGTAGCTGAAACTCGTTTATTTGTTTATTTATTTATTTAAAGATTTCTAGCAAAGATTGTACAGATGAAATCTATTTTCCCTGGTGTTTCTAGTTATTAAGTTTTAAAAAGCTTCCTTCCGTCTACAAGTAATTTGTACATGGTGTGAATATGAAGCTAGCTAACATTCTCTCCTGACTTTAACTTAATTATAAAATGACAGCATCAGACATAAAAATACTTACAGTTACAAAGTCAGCATGGCACAGGATAAAGACTTCAAAGAGGCTTGTGTGATCTGTCATAAAGCGGAGTATTTAACAGAAAACTGTATAATTATAAACACTTCTATATCACAGCATTCGGCGTGTAGGCGTAGTGAGATAGACATGTAATGTATGTATTTAAACAAGCATCGGGTGCAGGAAATCCTCACCTGGCATAAAGCTGAAATAAACAATGTCTGTATTGTGCGTATGTGTGTATATATTAGGGATGTGCAGGCTCGGTTCTACTCGGTTCCGTTCGGTTCTTTTTACCGAATCTTATTGGCTATCCAAAACTCGTGACAGCTGAAACCCAATAAGATCCGGTAAAAAGAACCGAACGGAACCGAGTAGAACCGAGCCTGCACATCCCTAGTATATATACAGGTATATATATATATATATATATATATATATATATATATATTAGTGATGTGCACCGACACCCGTGTTTTGGTTTTGCATATGTATCTCCTCGTGTTTTGGATCTGGATTGGTTTTGCCAAAACCGCCCCTTGCATGTTTTGCTTCTGGGTTTTAGTTTTGGATCTGGATTTTTTATCAAAAAAATTATAAAAACACTAAAATCATATAATTTTGGCTTTTGTTTGTTCCTACAGTATTATTAACCCCAATAACATTAATTTCCAAACAATTTTGACCACCTCACAGCTCACAATAATGTTTTCATCCAGTTTAGGCCCAAAATTTGCACCAAGCTAGCTGGCTGACTAAGCTAAGTGGCAGCAGTGGGTGGCACAAACACATGGCAGTTCAACTTCCAACATGGCACATGAGGAAACAAATGTTTTTTTATTATTCAAGAGGCCTGAGGGAGTTGGAGTACATATGTACAGTAGTTGAAGGCAGGGACAGGAAGGGCTGATTGGTAGTAAGTTTAATTACATTTTTTGATTCCAAAGTAAATTTATGAGGGAGAAGAGGGAGAGGGGGAATTTACAAAAAGTATTTTACACATTCACATCAGTCCTTGCCCCAGAAGAATCCTTGAACGCCATGCCTGCTGCTGCTGGGAGTGGATTTTTATCCCAGAAGGGGATAAGGAAGACTACTAGTAGTGCTTTCCAAAACAATTGACTGTTAAATAATCCTTTGCAAAGATTCCACTTGAAAAGCATTTCCCAACCTGTACAGGGACATTAAAAAACATAATTAATGTCCTCCAAAATGCCATTGTACCCACTTAACCACAAATATGTGGACAAGCAGAACAGAGCAAATGCAAGATTTAAGATTTAAGGTTTAAGTCTTACTTTGTGTCTTTCTTGAGAATCCTTGAGCGCCATGCCTGCTGCTGGGAGTGGATTTTCATCCCAGAAGGGATGAAAACGTTGTTTCTTTCTTCACAACATATACAGATCTGAAGAGATGCAAAGAGCTGTTGGTAAGCAAATTGTCAGCTCAAGTGGCATGTGATGAATCGATAGCTTCTCCTTCAGTTTCTCCAGCAAGTGCATCTGCCGAGAAAAACTAAACTTTCAAAACACCCACTGGTGGTGCAGATGAGTCAACACAACCAAGTTTTAACTTTTGACATCTGGTCGGGTCAGAATTGCCTACAATTAATGACACCTCTACCGCGACTCCATCTGATACGGTCACCATTCAAAGAATGATTGAGAACTATTTAAAAAATAGCATCCAAATAGGCATGTCAGACAGTCTGTTTGACTACTGGCAGGAAAAAAGGGTAGTTTGGAAGCCCTTGCACAAACTGGCTTTGCTTTACTTGAACTGCCCACCCTCCAGTGTGTACTCAGAAAGAGTTTTCAGCACATCGGGAACCTTGTCAGTGATCGGCCTATGAGGCTACTTCCCCAAAATGTGGAACAAATGATATCCATCAAAATGAACTACAAATTTACAAATTCTATGAGAAAGACCTTCACCGTCAATTACATGCAAAAATTACAGAGGCACCTGTAATGGTGCATTCCAGCGGGGACAATTTAATATTGTGTGAAGATGATGTATACAGTGATGAGGGTGAGGAATCGGAAGATGATGATGGCGACAACATCTTGCCTCTGTAAAGCCAGTTTGTGCATGTAGAGATCATTGCCAGCAATGTCAGCTGCCCATTGGTAGCTTCTTTTGTGGTGGCCCAAACAAACCAATTGCTTCATGATTGAGGATATTGTTGTTGAAGGTGTTGGTGGTAAAGATGGATGCTTGGATCTAGCAGAGAGAAGGGAGCTAGCTGATGCTGGACTACTTGTTGTTACTTTTTTAGCCAAAGTTTCTGAATTTTGCAAAAATGTTTTTGATGGATGCGTTGCAGTTGACGTAACAGGGTGGAGGTTCCTAGATGGTTATGGTCCCTACCTCTCCTAATATTGTCATCCCATCCTGTGTTGTGTATAAATTACAGCAGCTCTCCCTGTTAGATTAGGGATTCATTGTCCACTTTAGTGGATGTGACCTCCCTTTTAGTCCATATCACCACACCCCTACACATCTTCTGACCTGGGCTACAGAAGGAGCAGCTGCACTCTGGAATACAGTTGCATGGAGTTGCCCCTCTGACTCGCTGAAATTCAGATAGAAGGACCATTGGGTAGGGAGTAGGGACACTATATCAGAGACCGCAGTTTCAGCTGCTCTATTCCATTTTTCAAACCATATGCTCTAATTTCACCTTTTGAAACTATGACTATGTTTATGTGAATCTCAGCTGAGGCGTTTGTGATGTCATTATATTTAATATATTATGCACGTTATTTAGCACTTTGTTGTGGTCTTGTAATCAGCGTGTAGACTAATCACTTATTCATGATTGAGGAAAGAAGTAAAAAGTTTAATTTTTTTATTGCTAACTTTATGATATTAAACTGTAAAATTCTGAAGTTTCCACTTAGAGTGTGACAATATTTTGTATGAATAAGAAAAGAATAACACACCGTGCTACCACTTAATGTCGCAAGAATTTTTATGAATAAGGAAAGAATAATACACTGTGCTACCACTTAGTGTCACAAGATTTTTTATGAATAAGAAAAGAATAACACACTGCGTTACCACTTAAAGTGTGACAATATTTTTTACGAATACACTGCGTTTTCCACTAACAGTGTGACAATATTTTTTACAAAAACACTGAGTTTCCACTTACAATATAACAATATTATTTACGAATACACTGCGTTTCCACTTACAGTGTGACAATATTTTTTACGAATACACTGCGTTTCCACTTACAGTGTGACAATATTTATTATACACTGCGCTACCACTTACAATGTCACAAACAATATGTGTATGAATATTACACTGCGGTCTGACAGGCAGCGTCACAGTAAAATAATAATTATAATAATAATAATAATATAGTACACTGGGTACAGCACAAATTAAATATATATATTTTTTTATTAAATATATTATTATTAGCTTTTATTTGTTATATACTGGCACCCTTGGATGGACAGAGCACCTCTGGTTGGACACAGCAGCCACTGTCCTTGGATGGACAGAGAAACCCCTGGATGGACACAGCAGCCCCTGCCCTGGATGAACACAGCCGCCCCTGCAAGGACAGAGTAGCCCTTGGATGCACACAGCAGCCCCTGGATGGACACAGCAGCCCCTACCCTAGATGGACACAACAACCCCGGATGGGCACAGCAGCCCCTGGATGGACACAGCAGCCACTGCCCCTGGATGGACACAGCAACCCCTGGATGGACAGAGAAGCCCATGCCCTTGATGGACACAGCAACCCCTGGATGACACAGCAGGCCCTGGATGGACACAGAAGCCCCTGCCCTTCATGGACACACCAGCCCCTGGATGGACACAGCAACCCCCTCTTGGATGAAGCACAGCCCTGACAGTCCGGGACACAGCAAGCAAATGGCACCAATCACCGTGGGGAGGGACTTTTATACAATCCAAAACCCGCGACAATCCAACAGCAGGATGATGATGTTTTGCCTCGCTTTGAGATACGAGTCAGGTGGGAGAACCGGAACCGCTCATCTCTAATATATATATATATATATATATATATATATATATATATATATAAGCACACACACAAACATAGATATACTCTTGATTTAAGTGGACTGTAGAATATAAAGAAAAATTAAACGGAAAGTAAAACATGAACCTAACTGATTCAGGCTAGGCAGCTGTTAGAAGCACAGAGATTGATTGCATAAATGGAATCTCTTAGTTGAAGCCTGTGTACTGTATCAGAGCTATGGGATTGATAACGCTCTGTGTTATCAATCTCACAGCAGTAAACGGGACTTCGGTTCTCTCATGAAGAATGAATCACATTAAATACGGTGACAAAGAATGGATTAAGTAGTGCAAAACAAGTGACAAATAGCATATGAAGTGTAGGTTCCTGGAGATAATCCCAAACTGCCTTCTACCTGAAAGATCAAAGGCTCTGATGGAATGACTCAGAAGAATCCAAAACATACATAATAATGGATTGGCTAGCCTCAATTAGACATCCATTTAATTAATATGAATAATATATATTTGCATTGTTTTAATGAAAATGTTGAATTGACAAAACCAGCTATCTTGAAACTGTCTAGAATATTTTTCTGTTCTTTTCAAAAGGCAAAGGAGTACTTCTGTATGAATTGTATAAAAAGAATAAAAAGAAAAACAGAATAAAGTGATACTCATTGGGGATGGGTGAATGGATTTTGCCATTTATGAAATTCTGAAGACTTTCAGTAATTTATAAGCAAGCTGGTCTAGATCATCCCAAATTTGCAAAATAGTTCACATCTCTTGGAGTATCAAATCAATATTTGCATGGAACTGTGAAGAAAACAAGACTGGACTCTAAGGGGTATATTTACTAAAGTGCGGGTTTTTAGAAGTGGAGACTGGTTGCTATGGGCATCATCTCCACTTATAAAAACCCACACTTTAGTAAATATTCCCCAAAGATACTTGTTAAATCATCACAGGCATACTGTAGCCAGAAGGGTTCTTATAACTGCCAGTATATTGAATTTATTTGCATAGTCAAAGGTGTATTTCCCTCAAAAATTATATATTTTATATAGATATATAGGGCTAAATGTAATAGCCAGCGATTTGTGGGACCTGGCACTATTCCAGCGAGATAGTCATTAAATTTAAAGAGGCAATTAGTTTAACGACAAAAAGAACTCGGGCCTTTAACCTAATTGCCACTTTAAATCTAATGACTGTCAACCTGGAATAGTGTCGGCTCCCAAAAATCGTGGATTATTACATATGCCCCATAGGGTCTAATGTAGAGTTAGATGCATTTTACATCTTTGCTTTTTATTTTAAAAAATATATGCCAAACATGGGCATGTGCCCCAGACTCTTAGAAACCACTGATAGCGGCTCCCCTGGATCTGCCTCTGTCTGGGGGGCTCACAGAACCCCCCTCCTCAGCGTGGCCATTATTTTTTCTAAGGGGGTCGTGGCCACGCCTCCGGCAATTAGGCCACCCTGATAAGTTCTGAGTCTTCGGGGCTAATTGAATTTAAAAAAAAATGACCACAATACACATAAACAAATTAGTTTCTTTAAAATTGTATCTCCTACCAGGGAAAAGAAGTTCAGAGGTGCATCATTAAAGCAAAGGTTTGTTTTCAGGACTCCTCAAGTTCTTAATGACAAAACACCAAATTACCTCCTCCTGGCTCCGATGTATGCAATATTACTCTCACCCCACAGCATGTTGATAATTGATATCTTTTTCAAAAAGCAGGCAGTTGGTTATGTGGAAATACCTTTGTTTAAACAAAAGAAAATTACATACATTTTGATACAAAAATATAAGAAATAAAAGTTGCTTCCTAATATCTAATTTTTTAAAAGTATTTATATTAGCAGAATCGACATAGTAGATTATTTCTATTTTAGCATTTTCCAAAATAAAGCATGCAACAACATTCTGTGCAGTGGTGGCTCCAGAGGTGGGGCTGCAGCACAGTCCATAATTCAAATAGGGGAGCCACACCAACTGCCACCCTAAATGCTGCCAAACATTACCGGCCAGGACTCACTGGCAGTTGGTGTGGACTGTGCTGCAGCCCCACCTTTGGAACCACCACTGGTTCTGTGTATTTCTTATAAGAATAATTTACCAGATCAGTGCACTGAGTTTGTCCATTACCCCTTAGTTCCCGGGCCCTGTAGATGTCTCAAAAGCCCTGGATGCATAGATTTATGCTTTAGTTTAATGCACATGTGCAAGGTGAATGGCATTTTAACAGGGACTGTTGTTGGTGGATTAAGCCCCAGGCTGTTCACTATGATGCTGAAAATCCTAGGAAAACAAAGTGCACAAAAACATGTGGCCCCCTCCATGTTGATAGCACTGGGCTCCTACCAGGATGCAGTATGATTTACCGCCGGCAGCAGTGAAAATCCTGATCGTCGAAAGGTAAGTATTGACTAACCTATTCTACCCCTTAACCCTAACCCTCCCTTAGAGGTGCCTAATCCCCAACCTCCCTCCAAGTGCCTAATCGTAACCCCCTCTAAGTGGCTAAACCTAACCCCCCCTTACCCGCCACCTAAGCCTAAGTCCCCGGGGGGGTGCCTAACCCTAACCCCCCCGGGGGTGCCTAACACTCCCTTCCCCTAGCCTAAACCTAACCTCCCAGGGGGGCGCCTAACCTTCGATCAGTAAGCCGGGTGTCGGGCTCCCGGTGTAGGGAAAATGACAGGCGTCGGGACTTCGACGCCTGTCATTTAACCCCTTGCCGGAATTAGACAAGCTGGAAGCCGATGGTCTGGACTCCGTCCATCGGCTTCCCGACTGCTCCCCTCCTACCAACACCCTTGGCTGATGAGTGTTGGGGTAATTTCTGTAAAATGCTTCAAAATAGTACTTTGTTTAGTAGGTTGAACTAGAAGTCCAAGTACACCCTGACAACCATTTATAGCTGGACTGTTGGGAGGAACCCTATCAGTACGAGGCTGTTTTTTTTCCCAGGAGATGCTTTATTCATTTTGTATAAATGAGGAAATTAGCCCTGTGCTGTACAGATGGGAGCTGACTCCCACAGTAACAGAAGGAATCCTTGCAGTGGGGGGGGTTTGCCTGTTATATGGTGATTATTACGGCAGTTAGTTATGCTCAATGGTGGGGGTGCATGATAATACACTTAAAGCCCTATCTTGATGTTTTTTTAAGTGCTTCTTTATGCAACAGTGTTCTTACTAGAGATGTGCGGTTCGGTTCTCCAGAAATCCGTAACCACCCGAATTTCGTGAATCCTGGTAAATCCGAGTTGCGGTTCTAATTTCCTGAGGAGATCCGGGTAAATCTGGGTCGCGGTTCTGATCTTTTTGCGGTTCAGATTTTTGGATTTTAAATCCGAATTTCGTTTTTTGGATAGCATAAATTACATGATTTTAGCTGTTTTTAAAACTTTTTACCTATTTTTTATTTAAAAAATCCAGAACCAAAACCAAAGCACTTGAGGGTGGTTTTGCAAAACCAAATCCAGATCCAAAACTTTGAAGGAGATACAGATTCAAAACTAAAACCAAAACACGGGGCACGGCGCACATCCCCAGTTCTTACACTCTACTTTCAGGTTGACATGGAATGATGGGAATCCTAGTATTACATATCACCTCCACCATTTGAATGGTGTTATCACTGGTTACCACCAGCAGAATGAAGCCCACCTGACCAGCTGTATTACAGTTAGGAGTAGTTTTTTTTTAATCAATTTAACATTTAAAGGGGCATTGTCCTCTAATTACTACATTGCCAAATGTCTTTGCTTTGATTTCAATCCAAGGAGCCTAAAGAAACTCAGATTTGCTTCATTAATTTAAATCCGAACCACTGATGTCTATTACATACCCAGTTGTTTGCAAACTTGATATTAGCATCATACAGTAAGTTATATAATCAGGGCCGTCTCTTCCATTGGGCTTGTTGGGCAGATGCCCAAGGGCCTGAAGCTTCTAGGGGCCCGCCAACCCGCCCCCTGCAGCAGCGGCCAGTTGCTAAACACCTCCATATTCCCCGCGGCTCCTCCAGGCCTGGACACTCAGACAGACAAGGAGGGTCTGGCCCGTTTCTGCCACCTGCCCACCACCACTGCAGCCAGTGTTGGTTGAAAGAGGCCCGCCATCCTGCACCCGCACGCCGCCGCTGCTACAGCCAATGCAAATACTGTATATAGGGCCTCTGGATGGTCCGCCCCCCAAGCCGCCATCGCTGCTAAAAGGAGCCTAGTATGAGAGAGGCCCCCGTCCCTTCCGTCTGTCCCCTCTGCTGTGCCGATGCACAATAAAGTTTATTCGGCGCACGTGATGTCATGATGTCACCGCGCGCCACTGAAGGAGAGAAGAGCCGCTATACCTGAGGAGCAGCAGCCTGGAACAGAAGAAACAAGGTAAGTAGTAAGTACTATAGTAAGGTTAACATGGTGGCTGAGGCAAAAAAAGGGTTGCAACACTGCTGTGTCTGAAGGGCTGCAGAGAGTGAGGCAGAAGGGGACTAAAGAGGAATTATCAGAGTGCAGGGCTTGACAGACATACCATACAAGTGGCTGTTATTTTTATATATATATATATATATATATATATATATATACCACCAAAAGTCCCGCAGGGGCTTATGGGAGCCTCGGCACGCCAGAGGCACATGGGTGTTTTGTTTGCTTTCAGGCATACTATTTCAGGTTTTGATGTCCTCCTATGAATTCCTTTAGTCTGGCCACACTCTGCGAGCTCATGTGGAGATTATCCCCGATTGTCTATGCCATGGTTTCAGTGGAGCACAGATATTGTTATATCCGGTTTCCAGTGTCTATCATATAAGACTTTGTTGAACTGAGGTCTTGAGAAAGGTACATGATTGTACCGAAACATCAACCATGAACACAGAATTTTATTCGCTTCCCCGAGATGCCTAAAGATGAATAAACTTTAAAAGTTGTTTTAAAAAAACTGTGAGTGCATCCTTCCGTTTAGGAAATCCAGCTCTATATATATAAATATATATATATATATACAATCCACTGCACCGGCACTCCCTCACTCCGTGTCATAGGGCATATAGCCCAAACTTTCTCCGGTGCCCTCCAAGGGGGACAGCACCCCCACAATGTAATAATCACAAAAATCACGCGGCACTCGGAGTCTTCATAAATCAAATACCCTCACCAGAGGGATTTATAAATAAATCCCTCTGGTGAGGGTATTTGATTTATGAAGACTCCGAGTGCCCGCTTGATTTTTGTGATTATTATATATATATATATATATATAATATATATATATATATATATACTGTATGTATATATATATATATATATATATGGATACCTTAGTGTTTTGATGAAGGATTAATAAACAGATTAGTTTATTTATACTCTTTGATAGTACTGATCTGCTAATGTGTATCTGTGTCCACATTTGTTTAACACTATAGTTGCATGATTATATAATCCTAGTTTGACAGTTTGTGCTGTCTGTTTAGTGTATCAGTATTTGTTCTTAATGGGTGATAGTGTTTGTCACTATAGTAACTTGTTACTGTCCGTGGTGGAAGGTCTGTCCGCGGCGGGACCGCAACCTGATGATGTCATCCCTCGGCGTTGGCTCTGGATTGCTGAGCACATGGGTGAGTCTTGTTCTATATAAAGCAGGTGTGTTTTGTATGTTATTGGTGCCTGAGGAAAATCTCCAATAAAGGAGATTGAAACGTTGGAAAAGTATATGACTTAAGTGTTCCACTTTTGTTCGAGTCCTGTATTGATTTCTATACATACACAGTTGATATAATACACTCGGGGAGGGCACCAAGGCAGGGTAATTTACCAGCTATATGCAACAAATTTGGTGGAGTGCCGGTCAAGCTATGTATGTATATATAAATATATGAATCATCTCTGTTTGGAGGCATCTAAATGGCACCTGTTTGCAGGAATGTCATTGGCACCTAGCAGCAGCATTGCAGGCATATACTGTATGCTGCAACGTGTGCAGACGCAGTTGCATCTTGAAGTTCATCTATCTCTGCATAGCGATATACAGGGCCCTATTGTCGGCTTCAGCCTGCGCTAGCTTTTGAATTTGTACCCCCACTTTGATTTTTTTGCTCATTTTTTCAAAGTGATTTTTTTGGAGTGTCCTTTGTATTTATTAGAGCATTTTTTTAAGCAGTTAGCGTCAAGGGGGGTGTAAAAAGGGTTTAGGGGGGTTGCTGCAATTTTGCACCCCAAAACCCCTGCACTTTTTTTCTGCCGGGTATTCATAGGCGAAACTTTTCCGCTGGTTACAATGCGCAAACTTTTCGCACGGGCGATAATTCCGACAAATTGAATACGGGGATATATGGAATCGGCGAAAATGACATCATCGGCGAAAAAGTATCGCTGAAACTGACTTTTCGCTTCTAATTGAATTCGGCCCATTGTGAGCGCCAGGGTTAGCCAAAACTTTCTATTTTTTTAATGAAATGTCTGACTGATTTTGTTGAAAGTACTACTAAATCTAAATGTTTAATTTTATTGGACATTTAATTTTTTTGTTGCCATGAATGGGTGGGTAGGGGCCCCAGTGCCTTGCTTTGCCCAGGGCCCACACTGCTGGTAAGACAGTCCTGTATATAATAGAGGCAATGCAGGGCTGATGTTGAGTGAGCACTATGCCAGTTTTAGTGACTTGCCATGCGCATGCTCGGAAAGCTAATGCTCACATATGCAGACCAGTGTGCAATTTGCTGGTATCAAAGTTGATAACTGCGAATGCTGAATAGGGGTTGTTGTGATTGTTGACATGTTTAGCCTATTAGGGTGGTGATCGCAGTAAGCATACAGCGGATGTGAAAGTGACTGTCACGCCACACAGAGAGTCCTTAACCAGGTTACTGGGTTTATTGGTAACAGCAGGTACAGGGTTAATGCAGATAATAATACAGGGATTTACAGCAGTGGTCATACAGTACAGCCTGGAGCATACAGGGTGTGCTGGAAATTGTAGTGCGCCTGGTGTAGAATGCACCATCAGGTTGCACACTTACTATGGAGCTAGCAGGGTGCTTGGGTACCTAAGCTGTGGTGGTACAGCTGCCCTAGTGGCTGTAGCAGGTTTTTTGACCATGTGGGCAGGCCCGCCAAGAGCTGCACCAGGCCCGGGTAAAATGGGAGTGGCCTAATTGTGGGAGGCGTGGCCACACCCCCCTAGGTAAAATAAATAAGTTTTGCGGCACTGCACGCTGGCGAGGGGGGCACAGTGAGCCCCCTCGGCCCAGCGCATAACCAGTGGGGGCATGACCAGCTTGATCGCTCCTCACACAGGCATAGGAGAGTGCTGTGGCTGCTTCTTAGCAGCCGCGAGCAGTCTCCCAGTGCAGCCAGCATACAGCAGCGTGTACTGGGCTGCTGTATTGTAGGAGTGGGCGAGCGGTGCCGGGCCCCTCCAGCAAGCCGGGCCCAGGTAATTAGTACCCCCTTCCTCTCAGCGCCCCTGCATGTGGGGCACGTCCGTACACCCAGGACGCTGAAGTAGAGGGACATGCGGATTTGCAGCACATGTGAATTAGCGCATCTCGGAGAATGGACCTCCCATGAGCACAACGGAGGGTCCTAGTGCCCGCCAGCTCAGTGAAACAACATAGAGACAGTGCTGAGTGCCGCTGCTGCACTCTTTTAACAGTAATGCAGGCAAAGTTCAGTAAGGATGACTCGAGCATACCAGCAATTATGAGTATATTCCCCATGTTAGGAGCCATATATTTTACACCTGTTAAAGAGAAGATGCAAATATGTGTTGATGATAATAATGAAATCTGGGTACATAATTTGCTGATGGAGTTGGCCGTAGCTAGGATTGTGCGACCCGTGCCACCGCACAGAGTACAGGACCATGTGGGCAGCACCGACACTGCCCCACAACCCCTGGTTCTGGCTAGCAGGGTGCCTGGAATGCCATTCTCCAGACAGAAACCCTGCGCTCTGTGCAGCTGACTGGAGTGCCCTCTGGACACTCCAGTCAGCGCTGCACTTACCGCTGCAATTATGTCATGCTCCCGACGTCATGACGTTGGGCAATAAGGGGACCGACCGGCAAGGGTGCATTTAAGCCCTGTTTCGGCTCTGCGTACGCATATTGAGGTGTGTATGGCTCTGCCAGATGGAAGTATAATATTTTTCCAAGCATATATTTTTAGATACATTTTGTTACCAGCCCTGGCATTAATCACTCCCTACAATGGCATCTCAGTTAGTGAATTTATTTAGCAACAATCTTAATGGAACAAAAATATTTTTATCTTTACCTGTCACTATCACTAATCAGTCTGTTTGTCTTTTATAACTGAAGCCCTAGTTGTATTGGGAAGCCCCAATATTAAGATTAATATATTTTCTGTCAGATACTTTATAAAGAACTACAAATTCTATAAAAATGAAAATAGTATCAGAAAAATGTGACAAACTTCCTTTAAGCCAAAGCAGTGATTTTATAGACAAGAGTAATAACACATGAAATTATGGACTTGGTAGCCCATGTTGGCAGCTTGGGTAATAATGAAACTTGAGAATTTCATTCATCCGCTTTGTCAAAGTGTGACACATAGCTGTCTTTATTTAGTGACACCTTTAAAGGCAACATGTCAGGCTTCAGCAGGGGTGAAAGATAAGTACATCTTAAATTACACTTATATGCCAATGACTATATGGAGTGGTTTGCAGAGGAGCATGATGAGACATTGGGCCTGATTCAGAGATGTGAGCTGACCCGATGGTTAGTGCACATCTCCGATGTTTTCTACTCTCTTCACATGTGTAGAACGGGTTCTGCGATACCACACAGAGTTCCCCCAAGCCTCTGCATGATTGACAGACAGAAGAGTTTGGGGGCAGTGCAGAGACAGCTTGCCCCCGTTTTCTGAAAATGCTGAGGCCAAGGTCTTGTGAGGCCAGGGACGCAGACTTCCTGGCCTCACAAGCTGCCAAGAGTTCAGCTACCATAGCCTGCCCAAAGGGACAACAATCGCGACTGATTGGCATGATTGCTCCGATAGTGATCCTTGGCTGCGACCTTGGTCACAGCACTGGGATCACACAGATGCAGCAAATAGGTGTCTGTTTCCTGAAGATAACTCCTGCTGCTTTTGCATTTGAGATTGACGGAAATGCACAACCACTTGTATGCGGCTCTGCAATTCCATCCATCTTTGAATAAGGCCCTTTATACTGCAATGTAATAGTCATTATCAGTGGATAATGAGATTGAACATTTAGAGCCTGATGCAGAGTTGGTCATGATTGTGTGTATCAAACCAAATGTGTATATTCACTTGTAGGCAAAGTTGTTGTATCTTTGCAAGCAAACCAACCCAATTCTCCTGGTTTTATGCTCGTTATCATGATCAGGGACCACTAGCACCAGACAATAATTGGTGCAAAAGATAGGTCTGCAAACAAGTGTATTTACGCTTCTGGCCAACTCTATGGCCCCCAGTTCTGTTGACATGGTGGCTTATGGGAGCTAGGGTCCTATAGTCGGTGCAAAATTGGTGCAAAAGTTGGTGCAAAAGATAGGTCTGTAAACAAGTGTATTTACGCTTCTGGCCAACTCTATGGCCCCCAGTTCTGCTGACATGGTGGCTTATGGGAGCTAGGGTCCTATAGTCGCATGTTAACTGAAATGTTCAAAAATTGAACTTCTTTTAGGATTACATAACAAGTGTCAAATTAATAACTGTTGTTATTTTGTTTTACAGACATTTGAAATGGACAGGATGACAGATTTTCTAAAAATGGATGGAATTGTTCATCGCGCAGTCATCTGCTACCTTGTCATAAAGGGTTTAACACCCACAGAGATCCATGAGGACATGGTTATGGCACTAGGAAAGGCTGCTCCTTCTTACAGCATGGTTAAGAAATGGGCAGCAAAATTCGAACAAGAAAGGGAGAGCCTTGAAGATGGTCCCCGTCCCGGGAGGCCAGTCACCGTTACCACACAAGAAACCATTGACAAACTTGATATTGATATTGGAAGATCGAAGAATAACAGAGCATTACATTGCCAAACATATGTGTATCTCCCAGGAACGTGTTCATGCCGTTATTCACGTTGAACTCTGAATGACAAAGGTCTCAGCTCGATGGGTCCCAAGACTTCTTAGTGTTGATCACAAGCGGAAACGTCTCACCATGGCAAAGATCAATCGGGTTCTGTTTGATGCAGATCCTGAGAGGTTTCTTCAGCAATTTGTAACCATGGATGAGACTTCCAACCTGAGACTACAGAATAATCAAAACAGTAGAAGCATCAGGGATCTTCTGCTCCAAAGAAGGTGAAGTCAGTGCTGTCTGCTGGTAAGGTGATGGCCTCCATCTTTTGGGATGCAGAAGGAGTACTGCTGGTGGACTACCTGGAAAAGGCTAACACTATCACCGGGACATACTACGCTGATCTTTTGAAGCAGCTATGACAAAAAAATCAAGAAGAATTGATGTGGGAAGTTGACAAGAGGGGTGCTCTTTCACCAAGACAATGCTCCAGCTCACAAGTCAATGGTGGCCATGACTGCCATTCAGAATTGTGGATTTCAACTGCTTGAACACCTGCCTTATTCACCTGATCTGGCACCCTCTGACTACTACCTCTATCCCAAACTGAAGAAAGAACTTGGTGGGCACCATTTTGCCATGGATAATAACAACATTGAAGGCATTGAACAGTTTTTGAGGGTACAAGATACTGACTTCTACAAGACAGTGATAAGTGTGTACATCTACAAGGGGATTATGTTAGAAAATAATGCAGTTAAATTGGCGACTGATAAATACTTGTACCTTAGGCCACAAACTTTTCAATCACCCCTCATATATATACACTACAAAAAAGATAAGCGCACCTTGAAAAGAAAAATCCTCCATGCAATCCTAGTCTACCAAGGACTCACCTATGTCTCATATAATTTTATAAAATGATAAACGCTAGGTACTGTAGAAGATGATTGGTTGCCATGGGAAACTTCTCCACTTGTCCACTTCTCTGCTCTTTAAAAGGTTTGATACTTTTCCCACACAGTAACTGTCATTCCCATTAAAATGAATGACTGCACTCTGATTGGTGTGAGAACATCCATTCTGATTGGTTAGTAGCAGTACTATAAACAGACTCAATCAGGTAATTATTATAAAATTAGACACATAAAAGGTCCTAATTAAATGAAATCATATAACTGACTCAGAAAGAGCGCTTAAATATAAAGTTGTATATTTATTACATCAAAAAAAGACACACAAACAGAAAAAACATTGAAATTGAAAGTATAATGATCAGGTAGGCTAACAAAAATACACATATAAATCCACATAAATATTATGTTTATCGTATTCCTTTAAGACTCTCTCCCTCTGCAGTGGGTGTAAGTCCAGATGTGCTGTAACAACATTAAATTGTTTTCTTATGTTGCCCAACAAGATACGGATGGGTCCTATGTATAGAATAAGACCAGGGCCGGATTAAGGCTTGTGGGGGCCCTGGGGCAACTAAGTTTTGGGGGCCCCCACCAAACCACACAGAGCCTACCCTCCCTCCCCCACCACACGGAGCCTACCCCCACCCTCTCTGATTACTTACCTTCTGGCTCTGTGTCAGGGCCGGACTGGCCATCTGACAGTTCTGGCAAATGCCAGAAGGGCCAATGCCAAGATGGGCCGGTCCAGCTGCTGAGATACCCGTCACCCGGCCGTCACATATCTCCCTTCCTGAACCAAGGATAAAATAACATAGAAAAATTCCTCCCAAAATGGCCACCAGAGAGAGAGGTGGGCTCTAGTGTCTGTCCGGCTGCAGACGGAGCCATTGCTGCTCATGACAAGTTCATCCACCCCCTAGGGGTCACAAGAGCACCAATACCCCCACCACCAATACAGCCGTGCCCACCCCCCCACGATCACAACAGCCCCTCCCCCCCGCGCGGGTGCCCTCCCCCTCTCGTGATCACAACAGCCCCTCCCCCCTCCCGGGATCACAACAGCCCCTCTCTCAGTGAGTGCCCCTCCCACGATCACAGGAGCACCCCCCGACTGAAGATCCCAGCAGCACCAACCTGCAGGTAGGAACCCTCTTGCAGTGCTCAGTTTTGTGTATATATATATATAAATATATATATATATAATATGTGTGAATAAATATGTATATACAGTATATATATATATGTATATATATATATGTATATATATATGTGTGTGTATTTATGCATATATGTGTGTGTGTGTATTTATATATGTTTATGTGTGTCTATATATATATATATAATGTGTGTATATGTGTATATATATATATATATATATATATATATATATATATATATTGTGTGTGTATGTATATATATATATATTTATTGTGTGTGTATATATTATAAGTGTGTGTATATATGTGTGTATGTGTATTTATGTATATATGTGTGTTTCTATATATATATATGTGTATATGTATGTAGTACTCACTCTAGGTCCGGTGTCGGGCAGGGTGTCAGACCCAGAAAAAGGGCACTTGTGCACGCGCGCCTGAAGTGGGGCGTGATCAATGAAAAGGGGGCGTGTCTTTATGATGCATCCCATTTTCGTAACTCTTGAGGGCATGCCCGGCTCTTGCGGACATGCTGGGCAAGTGCTATAGTCAATGTGTATGGATGCCGGGCGCCCAGCATCCAGTTATCGGCAGTGGGCATGGTGCTCTCTGCAATTTAGAAATAGAGAGGGGCGCACTGAAACAGCCTAGCGGGAACGCTATATATGTATATATAAGTGTATACGTGTGCGTATGTATGTATGTATATATATATATGTGTGTGTATATTTTTTTAGGTAAAGATAACAGTTTTGGCACAAACATAGGGATTTTTCCAGTGCTCGAAGTGTGCCGGTATGCATTCGAGCACTAAAATATTTTTTTTTATAGAGTTTCAGCTTCCACACACTTATAATAAATTATTTCACAGCTTGCAGGGCTGAGGTTGAGGGCAGAGGTGTGACTTAAGCGCTGAGCGGGAAAGCTGTTACACACTTCGGAGCCCTGCTGTGCCACCCACCTTCTCACCCTGCCAATGCTGATGCTTTGGAGCCCCGCTGGAATACCTTCCCACTCCCGGCAATGATGGCTTTGCGGAGCCCTGATGTCCCGCCCATCCCGCCCATCCCGCCCAGTAAAGATGACTTGTGGAGCCTTGCTGTGCCGCCCGCCCCCAGCAATACTGATGCTCCGAGTCCGGAGCCATCCTGCTATGCCGCCCACCCACAGCAAGGCTGACATGCGGAGCCCTACAATGTCGCCTACCCCGAGCAAAGCTGATGCTGGTGCTTCCTGCTGCCGGGTTTTCTTAGTTACTGCTCCCCCCATCCTCCTTTTTGCTGCCACACTGCTCCATGCTGCCCTGCTCATCATGTCTCCGGATCCCACTCCACCCAACCACTATGACCTCTCAGTCAGATTGACTCAACTAGTGAGTAATACCTTCAGTTTTTATTCCTGTACACCCCACCACCCTTGTGTACCCCACCACCCCTGTGTACCCCACCACCCCTGTGTGCAGGGGCTGGCTGGCAACTTTTAGCCTGGGGGGCAAATGCATGCAGGCGGCCCTGGCAGAGGAGTAGCGTGTAGCCAGGGTGCCCGAAGAACGTGCGTGCTACGGCGCCGCCCCCCTCAAGTGTTTCAGGGAGGAGGCGGGTCCATATGGGATTAATGTAAGGTAAAAATAAAGATTAGGGGCAGCCCCCTGTCGTAGTGCCCATATGCAGTGCCCCCGTGTGCCACAGGAGATAACACCCTTATGCAGGCCTGCAGTAGTGCCCCCTGTAGTAATCCCCCCCTATGCAGTGCCCCTTGTGCCCCCAGTAGTGTTTCCCCCCTGTTCAGTGCCCCTTGTGCCCCCAGTAGTAAACCCCTTATATAGTGCCCCCAATAGTGGTACCCCCTATGCAGTGCCCCCAGTAGCAGTCCACCCCCCCATGCAGTGCCCCCAATAGTGGTAACCCTTATGCAATGTCCCTTAAATAGTGGCCCCAGTTGTAGTCTCCCCCCTATGCAGTACCCCCAGTATTGCCCTTTATATAGAGCCCCCAGCAGTGGTCCCTCGCAGTGCCCCCAGTGGTAGTCCCCTCCCCCTATGTAGTGCCCCTAGTAGTAGTCCCCTCCCCCCTATGCAGTGCCCCCTAGTAGTAGTCCCCTCCCCTTGTAGTGCCCCCAGTAGTAGTAGTAGTCCCCCCTTGTAGTTCCCCCAGTAGTAGTCCCCCCCTTGTAGTGCTCCCAGTAGTAGTAGTAGTCCCCCCTTGTAGTTCCACCAGTAGTAGTAGTCCCCCCCTTGTAGTGCCCCCAGTAGTAGTAGTCCCCCCCTTGTAGTGCCCCCAGTAGTAATCCACCCCCCTGGTACTTCCCCCAGTAGTAATCCCCCCCTGGTAGTGCCACCATAGAAATCCCCCCCCCTGGTAGTGCCCCCATAGTAATCCCCCCCTGGTAGTGGCCCAATAGTAATTCCCCCCCCTGGTAGTGGCCCCATAGTAATCCCCCCCTTGGTAGTGCCCCCAGTAGCCCCCCCCCCAGTAGAGACTTAATAAAAAAATAAAACACTTACCTGTAACTCCCGCTCCTGGTCCCGACGCTTCCACCAGCTCCTCTGGCCGCTTTGCATTATGGGAGAGACGTCGTCATGACGACGGCTCTCCCATTACCCACTGCGGGAGCCGAAAGAGGGCTCCCGCAGTGGGAGCAGCAGCAGCCGATGAGAGCGGCTGCTGATTACAGCAAACACACAGCTGCCGGCTCCGGCGGCTGTGTGTTTGTGCTGTGTAGCGCTGACCGGACTCCGTCCGGTCAGCGCTACACACGCGGTGCAGTCTGTGTCACAGTGACACAGACTGCACCGGCCCGCGGTTGTGTTCCCCACCACCCATGGTGTTTGGGCACTCTAACTACAGTTGTGTCTCCCACAGCTAATCGGCGCTTGATGGAGCAGCAATTAATTTGCTCCGTCAGGCGCCCATTAGCTTTGACGCCACACAGAAGAATTGAATTCCCCTATGTATTTTATTTATTTCCTGTGGGGGCCTATGTGTTGTTTTTCCTATTGTTGCCAATGTGTATTTTTTCTTTTTTATACAAAGCTAATGAGTTTTTTTCTTATTTTTTTGTGGGGGCCTATGTGTTTTTTATATTTCTTGTGGGGACAATGGGGGAGATGTATGAAGCTCAGAAGCGGTATCAGCACACGTTATGTGCGCTAATACCGCTTCTCCCCGATGTATGATCGGGGGTTTGGCGGTAAATGACAGGGGCGCTATGAGGTGTGGAGGGGGGCACCAATGCTCTTTATGTACACAGGGCAAATGTGTAGTTATGGGTCGTCTTTGGTGTGTACAGGTGTGTCGTCCTCTGTGTTCAGCAACCCTGCCCTAAAACTTCCTTCAGTAAACGCTGTTTAATCCTCTACAACTGGTAAGCTAGGGCATTGTCAGTTAGGGAAATGCCTTCCCTTTTCTTTGAGTGTGACCTACACCAATGAGCTTTACCTAACAGAACCATCCAAATACCAAATGTCTGATTATGGCACATGTACGAATCCCCTGCAGGATGAGCTCTGTTGTGTGTATTTTAATACAGAGAATGATGTAAACTTGTAGGTTGTTCTAATATTAATTATATTTGTAAGAGCAAGTGGGAGGAGTCAGGAATAGTAAGGGGAGCAGTCTATACCTGGAGCCAGATGCTGACATCAAGGTGGGCCTGTGTGTTCTTTAAATGCCAGGGCCTATCCCAGTCCGGCCCTGCTCTGTGTTCTGAATGCAGCAGCATAGTCAGCGCTGCTGCATAGAGTGCAGAGTGGCTACTGAGGCCCGGCATCAGTGATCAGCGTAGCGGATAGGATGTCACGTGATGCTGATGAGGGGACTCGGGAGCCGCTCTGCACTGAAAGTGACAGCGCTGACTGTGCTGTTGCATTCAGAACACAGATCAGCGGCAGCTCAGCCCCCATCCGGGAACAGGGTACACTGGACACCTGGTCACCCGACCCTGTGTGGGCAGGGGCAAATACAGGATTTTCTGGGGGGGTTTACATACATTATATATATATATATATTATTATTATTTATTTATGTACGTGTATATTAAACACGCACACACACACACACATATATATATATATATATATATATAATATATAGGTACCAAATGTATATAATATATATATATAAAATACACACATATACAGTATACACACAGCACATACATTCACACATAAACAGTATACACACACAGCCTAGCGGGAACGCTATATATGTATATATAAGTGTATACGTGTGCGTATGTATGTATATATATATATGTGTGTGTATATTTTTTTAGGTAAAGATAACAGTTTTGGCACAAACATAGGGATTTTTCCAGTGCTCGAAGTGTGCCGGTATGCATTCGAGCACTAAAATATTTTTTTTTATAGAGTTTCAGCTTCCACACACTTATAATAAATTATTTCACAGCTTGCAGGGCTGAGGTTGAGGGCAGAGGTGTGACTTAAGCGCTGAGCGGGAAAGCTGTTACACACTTCGGAGCCCTGCTGTGCCACCCACCTTCTCACCCTGCCAATGCTGATGCTTTGGAGCCCCGCTGGAATACCTTCCCACTCCCGGCAATGATGGCTTTGCGGAGCCCTGATGTCCCGCCCATCCCCGCCCAGTAAAGATGACTTGTGGAGCCTTGCTGTGCCGCCCGCCCCCAGCAATACTGATGCTCCGAGTCCGGAGCCATCCTGCTATGCCGCCCACCCACAGCAAGGCTGACATGCGGAGCCCTACAATGTCGCCTACCCCGAGCAAAGCTGATGCTGGTGCTTCCTGCTGCCGGGTTTTCTTAGTTACTGCTCCCCCCATCCTCCTTTTTGCTGCCACACTGCTCCATGCTGCCCTGCTCATCATGTCTCCGGATCCCACTCCACCCAACCACTATGACCTCTCAGTCAGATTGACTCAACTAGTGAGTAATACCTTCAGTTTTTATTCCTGTACACCCCACCACCCTTGTGTACCCCACCACCCCTGTGTACCCCACCACCCCTGTGTGCAGGGGCTGGCTGGCAACTTTTAGCCTGGGGGGCAAATGCATGCAGGCGGCCCTGGCAGAGGAGTAGCGTGTAGCCAGGGTGCCCGAAGAACGTGCGTGCTACGGCGCCGCCCCCCTCAAGTGTTTCAGGGAGGAGGCGGGTCCATATGGGATTAATGTAAGGTAAAAATAAAGATTAGGGGCAGCCCCCTGTCGTAGTGCCCATATGCAGTGCCCCCGTGTGCCACAGGAGATAACACCCTTATGCAGGCCTGCAGTAGTGCCCCCTGTAGTAATCCCCCCCTATGCAGTGCCCCTTGTGCCCCCAGTAGTGTTCCCCCCTGTTCAGTGCCCCTTGTGCCCCCAGTAGTAAACCCCTTATATAGTGCCCCCAATAGTGGTACCCCCTATGCAGTGCCCCCAGTAGCAGTCCACCCCCCATGCAGTGCCCCCAATAGTGGTAACCCTTATGCAATGTCCCTTAAATAGTGGCCCCAGTTGTAGTCTCCCCCCTATGCAGTACCCCCAGTATTGCCCTTTATATAGAGCCCCCAGCAGTGGTCCCTCGCAGTGCCCCCAGTGGTAGTCCCCTCCCCCTATGTAGTGCCCCTAGTAGTAGTCCCCTCCCCCCTATGCAGTGCCCCCTAGTAGTAGTCCCCTCCCCTTGTAGTGCCCCCAGTAGTAGTAGTAGTCCCCCCTTGTAGTTCCCCCAGTAGTAGTAGTAGTCCCCCCTTGTAGTTCCACCAGTAGTAGTAGTCCCCCCCTTGTAGTGCCCCCAGTAGTAGTAGTCCCCCCCTTGTAGTGCCCCCAGTAGTAATCCACCCCCCTGGTACTGCCCCCAGTAGTAATCCCCCCCTGGTAGTGCCACCATAGAAATCCCCCCCCTGGTAGTGCCCCCATAGTAATCCCCCCCCTGGTAGTGGCCCAATAGTAATTCCCCCCCCTGGTAGTGGCCCCATAGTAATCCCCCCCTTGGTAGTGCCCCCAGTAGCCCCCCCCCCAGTAGAGACTTAATAAAAAAATAAAACATTTACCTGTAACTCCCGCTCCTGGTCCCGACGCTTCCACCAGCTCCTCTGGCCGCTTTGCATTATGGGAGAGACGTCGTCATGACGACGGCTCTCCCATTACCCACTGCGGGAGCCGAAAGAGGGCTCCCGCAGTGGGAGCAGCAGCAGCCGATGAGAGCGGCTGCTGATTACAGCAAACACACAGCTGCCGGCTCCGGCGGCTGTGTGTTTGTGCTGTGTAGCGCTGACCGGACTCCGTCCGGTCAGCGCTACACACGCGGTGCAGTCTGTGTCACAGTGACACAGACTGCACCGGCCCGCGGCCCGCATGACGCTGCGGCCCGGGTGGCACATGGCACCCTGCCCCCCGGCCCAGCCCGCCACTGCCTGCGTGCCTCACAAAGATTGTGTTCCCCACCACCCATGGTGTTTGGGCACTCTAACTACAGTTGTGTCTCCCACAGCTAATCGGCGCTTGATGGAGCAGCAATTAATTTGCTCCGTCAGGCGCCCATTAGCTTTGGCGCCACACAGAAGAATTGAATTCCCCCTATGTATTTTATTTATTTCCTGTGGGGGCCTATGTGTTGTTTTTCCTATTGTTGCCAATGTTTATTTTTTCTTTTTTATACAAAGCTAATGAGTTTTTTTCTTATTTTTTTGTGGGGGCCTATGTGTTTTTTATATTTCTTGTGGGGACAATGGGGGAGATGTATGAAGCTCAGAAGCGGTATCAGCACACGTTATGTGCGCTAATACCGCTTCTCCCCGATGTATGATCGGGGGTTTGGCGGTAAATGACAGGGGCGCTATGAGGTGTGGAGGGGGGCACCAATGCTCTTTATGTACACAGGGCAAATGTGTAGTTATGGGTCGTCTTTGGTGTGTACAGGTGTGTCGTCCTCTGTGTTCAGCAACCCTGCCCTAAAACTTCCTTCAGTAAACGCTGTTTAATCCTCTACAACTGGTAAGCTAGGGCATTGTCAGTTAGGGAAATGCCTTCCCTTTTCTTTGAGTGTGACCTACACCAATGAGCTTTACCTAACAGAACCATCCAAATACCAAATGTCTGATTATGGCACATGTACGAATCCCCTGCAGGATGAGCTCTGTTGTGTGTATTTTAATATAGAGAATGATGCAAACTTGTAGGTTGTTCTAATATTAATTATATTTGTAAGAGCAAGTGGGAGGAGTCAGGAATAGTAAGGGGAGCAGTCTATACCTGGAGCCAGATGCTGACATCAAGGTGGGCCTGTGTGTTCTTTAAATGCCAGGGCCTATCCCAGTCCGGCCCTGCGCTGTGTTCTGAATGCAGCAGCATAGTCAGCGCTGCTGCATAGAGTGCAGAGTGGCTACTGAGGCCCGGCATCAGTGATCAGCGTAGCGGATAGGATGTCACGTGATGCTGATGAGGGGACTCGGGAGCCGCTCTGCACTGAAAGTGACAGCGCTGACTGTGCTGTTGCATTCAGAACACAGATCAGCGGCAGCTCAGCCCCCATCCGGGAACAGGGTACACTGGACACCTGGTCACCCGACCCTGTGTGGGCAGGGGCAAATACAGGATTTTCTGGGGGGGTTTACATACATTATATATATATATATATTATTATTATTTATTTATGCACGTGTATATTAAACACGCACACACACACACACACATATATATATATATAATATATAGGTACCAAATGTATATAATATATATATATAAAATACACACATATACAGTATACACACAGCACATACATTCACACATAAACAGTATACACACACATAAACACGTACACACATACAGTATAAACACACATAAACACATACACACTAACTATACAGTATACACACACATAAACACATACATACACACATATAAAGTATACACACACAAACATACATACACATACATACATACACACTAACACATATACACACATACAGTATACACATATACACACACATACATACACACTAACTCATACACACACAACAGTATGCACACACACTAACACATATATACACAATAAAACAGTACATTTACACACTTACGTTTTATACAGCTTCTGCTCACATCCTTAGGCTCCGCCCCTCGCGCCGTAATGTCTCAATTCGCGGGTCATTTGGGGGTGTGGTTTGACATATTGGCTCCGGCCCCTCTGGCCACAGTAGCAGGGAGAGTTGGTCTGTCGGGGGTTTCTAGCTACTCAGAACCCCCCCCTGCATGCTCTAGAGGTGGGGGCCCCTTTGTGGGTGGGGGCCCCCGGGACGACTGCCCCTGTCGCCCCCCCCTTAATCCGGCCCTGAATAATATCCCACTAGGTATGAATTGTAGTATTTACATTACTCTTCGCTGTTAGCTCCTTGGTGTAATAGGGGATAGAGTTGGATTGCCGGGTCGAGTGACCCGGCAATTCAACGCAGGTAACTTGCAGGGTTTAACACGGGAATAACCCTTGAAACACTGCAGTGTAAATAAGTCAAGGTGACCAGGATCGTGCCGCATGTCTGCCGACTGGCCTACTTCTGCGGCGCTTTCAGATGACGTCATCTCTAAGCGTCCGCTTCAACACCGGAAAAGCTGGGTCTCTGAAGACCCGGCTCCGGTGTGAACGGCGCCGACTCGGGAATATCCTGGGTCGGTGCCGGGGAAATTCCAGGTCATGATCCGGATTGGAACCCTGTCAGCGCTACAGCATTCCTCTGTGGAGAGAGGAGAATCTTCCAGAAGGACAACCATCTCTGCAGCAATCCACCAATGAGGCCTGTATGGTAGAGTGGCCAGACAGAAGCCACTAAGTAAAAAGCACATGGCAGCCCGCCTGGAGTTTGCCAAAATGCACCTGAAGGACTCTCAGACCATGAGAAACAAAATTCTCTGGAGTGATGAGACAAAAATTGAACTCTTTGGCGTTAATGCCAGGCGTTATGTTTGGAGTAAAGCTTGGTGGTGGCAGCATCATGCTGTGGGAATGTTTTTCAGCGGCAGGAACTGGGAGACTAGCCAGGATAGAGGGAAAGATGAATGCAGCAATGTACAGAGACATCCTGGATGAAAACCTGATCTTGAGTTCAGACTGGGGCGACGGTTCATTTTTCAGCAGGACAACGACCCTAAGCACATAGCCAAGATATCAAAAGAGTGGCTTCAGGACAACCACACAGACAAAAAATAGGCGCTGGACTATAACCACCTCAGTGGACCAGGATAAATGTAGGGAGTGTGTAGAGGACCAGGGGATTAATTAGTATAAAGCAGCCGTCATAGAGGTGGAGGAATCTGGACCCTCCCAACAATTACCAGGAAATCGAAAGCACAGATAGACAGGCGCTAAAGATACTAATATTTAATAAGATGACCACAGTAAATAGTAAAATTAAACACTCAAAAAATTTATAAAAATACATATAGGATAGGAAATGCTAAAATGACATATTAATGGGATAATGAAAATAAAAATAAAAAATAAAGAATAAAAATATTTATATATATATAAATAAATTAGAGAATTACTTCAACTAAGACAATAAAAAATGAATAGGAAAATAAAAGCAATACTTGTTGTAATTGCATACAATCTGCACCAAGCAGAGAATAATAAACCTGCAAGATAAATTGTAAAAATGTAGCAACAATGGCAGTGTATAGTGGCTTGCATATAAACAATCACAAATAACATTAAAGGTGTTGATGTTTACATAGCTCTTAGATGGTCCGTGTAGACATATATATATTAATGTCTCTCACACATCTGAGACTGTAGGAGAATGTTAATTAGAACACCATAATAAAGGTATTCCAGCCTATGTGGCACAACGGATTTTTAGGGGGACTGTTGATGTCCAGTGATATTCTGAAAAAAAGTTAGAATATAAATTGAGCCCTTAGGAGCTGGGCTTATAGATTGTTCATCTAGGAGCATTGGCTGTTTCTAACATTTGAAGCCACTCCTAATACGTGTAGACCGCACAGCTGCAGACAGCTCTGTTCAATATATCAGAGAATAAAAATGTAAAAATTTTTTATTTTTTATTTTTTTAGAATAGTGCACATTCAAGCATGCATGCTTTATAGGGTTTGTCACTCACGATCCAGTTGTGACCATAAGTCATACCGTACTCCCCACTTATCTTTCACATGCAGTGGCCTCACAGTAATCCACGGAGGAGAGGGATCGGCTCCGGTGCAATCACCCGTCGGTGTGCAGCGTGCAGCGTTATTGTTCTTCCTCCGTGTAAAGTGGTCAGTGTAGAGTGGTCAGTGACTCACTTGCCCGGCTTGCGGTCTCACGTCCCATTATCACGTCCCATTTCATTATCCCATTAATATGTCATTTTAGCATTTCCTATCCTATATGTATTTTTATAAATTTTTTGAGTGTTTAATTTTACTATTTACTGTGGTCATCTTATTAAATATTAGTATCTTTAGCGCCTGTCTATCTGTGCTTTCGATTTCTTGGCTTCAGGACAACTCTATGAATGTCCTTGAGTGGCCCAACCAGTGCCCAGACTTGAATCCGATTGAACATCTCTTGAGAGATCTGAAAATGGCTGTGCACCGAAACTTCCCATCCAACCTGATGGAGCTTGAGAGGTGCTGCAAAGAGGAATGGGCGAAACTGCCCACAGATAGGTGTGCCAAGCTTGTGGCATCATATTCAAAAAGACTTGAGGCTGTAATTGCTGCCAAAGGTGCATCAACAAAGTATTGAGCAAAGGCGGTGAATACTTATGTACCTGTGATTCCTTAGGTTTTTTTTTATTTTAATTTGCAAAAATCTCTGTCATTATGGGACTATTGGGTGTAGAATTTTGAGGACAAAAATGTATTTATTCCATTTTGGAATAAGGCTTTAGCATAATAAAATGTGGAAAAAGTGAAGCGCTGTGAATACTTTCCGGATGCACTGTATTTATATAATAGCTTTTTACGATATTATATTCTTTGCACTGTGTATATGTGGCTGTGCCCGAATTTTTAAAAGTATTTCTATAGTATTAGTACTAGCCCGCTCACTAAATTTTTTGGGGTGGTGGCTGGAATGTATTATAATACAAATTGCTGTGCTGCAGGGATCTCTGGGATCTGTGCAGCACTATAGACGCATCACGGTTTTTGGTCAGCTTTTGGCAGGTCAAGCATTTTGAAACTGATGGGCATCAGTACAAAAGGTCAAAGTGATCTACAGTAAATTTAGTTGTTTTGAGCTCTAAACAGCCATCCATCTGCAGTGGATCCCGTTGGTTTCAATGCACCAATTATTACCAAATTTCGCCAGTAGGCTTTTCCTGAATGGACAAGAAAGAAAGGCAGAGACTGCCCCAAGCTTTGACTCACTGCAGAACAAAACATTATTTTTTTTACTAATTCTGCAACATTTAGTGAATTTTGAGTCGAAATTCAGGCCTTATTAAGGCAAATTTTTTGGGACTTCATACAATTGCTATTCCAACGTCAAGTTGTTATTAGCAGAGTATTCCAACTGAACTCATAACCTTTTAGTACACTGCTGGGCCCATATCCTATTAGCAGAGCATGGATTTGCATGATGCTGCACCTTTGGGTACTGGGCAGTTGCCTAATTGTAGAGATAGCAGAGCAAGTCTGTAGCAGCACTCCATGGCCCTAGGAGTAAAGGAGAGCTGGGATTACACAGAGGATAAGTTTGCAGCTATCCAAGCAAGAGGCAATTTGAAATGGGTTTAGGTTTAGTAACCAGTTAGAATACAGGAGGCTTTAGACACAATGTTAAACAGGTTCTTACTATGCTAAGTGTATCCTGGAGTGATTGGGTATGCTGGGCTTTGTAGTGTACCAGGTAAAAGTTGAGCATGCACCCTAGAAGTATGCAGTGGTGCTCTCCACAAAACAAAGTAACTGGGAGACCTGTGTGGGCCTTGTATGGCATTAACTGTGGAGAGAGTCTCAGGAGCACATCCATGCATGAAGGATGCCGATGGAGAAAGCTTCGCATGTGCAGTAGAGCATTTTGGAGGTCAGACCACCAGATAGAGTGGTCCATTAATATGGGTGGAGGCAGCGCAGAGTGCTTCTCATCTAACAGTTGTGTGTTGCATTTAGGACCTGTTCTTCCTTCCATAGTCAAACAAATTTAACATTAGTGATGTCTCTCAAGTGGCAGTATTGGAGTTTTTTGTGCAAAAGGACAAACATACCTACTGGAAATGGTGGTGTATGCCTTATGCTGTTACAAGTTGAAAACAGTACTCATCTCTAAGCCTGTCCATTTCTAACCTAGATAGGTACTTGTGGGAAAGTGTGAATGGTATACAGTATATTAAAGAGAATAGGGCACATACATAGCGTTTTCTATATATTCTCTCAGAAAATTTCTCTATGTAGCATTGTGTAATATGTTGGGAGTCAGGGGGGGGGGGCGGCGACGGGGCTCTCCAAAGCTTGAGAGGATATTATTAATTATATCAAAGTTCAATAATTTGTATAAAACAATATTTTCTGAGACCTCATGCTTCGTATGGCCTCAGACCTTTAACCGCTTAATTGACAATATTGCCGGCAAAACTGGTCAGAAATTGCAGGGTCCGCAGGAGAGTCCGGGGGGTCCGAGGAGATCCATTCTGCACATGTGTAGAACAAATTTCCTCTTCAAAAACACAGCAGGGTGGTGCGGTCACAATGAAGCACAGCTGGCTGCATTCACATCCCATACCACCACGTCAGTTACAGATGGGCCCAGCTAGTTTGTTGCTCCATACGCCATGTAGCGCGCCATGCATCTCGCACCACACAGTACACCTTGAGTCGTGCCACACAGAATGTTTCGTAACGGAATGTAGCATAGCACTGGAAAAAGGCCATAACGTGTATAACAACTTTTTGTCCGTCAACTTTTTGTGCATAACAACTTTTTGTCCATCAGGTGTCACTTTTCCTAAGCTACACAGCGCATGCGTCAGATTTCCAATGCATTTTCTGTATCACCACCCGATGATTGACTGACAGAAGCTGTGATACGGTACACTATAGTACAGAGTTTTCCTCATGGAATCAGAGCTGTAGAAGAATGTCTAATAAAGTTTTAGATCATTACATTAAGTGTGTGAGTCCTGTACTTTTTTATAATATATTTCACACGCAGGCACAGCTTGTAATGAGGCGGGATAAATATTCACTAATGCTCCCCAACCATCATTCACTTCTATTCAATGCTGCCGAACTCAATACATTGTCCACAACTTCATACCACCTGGCATTTCTATGCTACTTTATGCCATTGTACTGTTGATGCACTGTGTGCTCAAGAAAGTGGTGTGCAGTGCTCCATACAGTACGCCATGTACCGCCCTGCTAGACGCGCTATGCTGTGGCGTATGGAGTCTCATAGTACTGTGCATGCCCAGTGGAGCCAGTCAGGAGTGACACACAGTGCATCAACACTAGGCTGCCATATCAAGAGTATGTGATGTGACGTCTGTGAATTACAGCAGGCAATGTGTACAATGTCAATAGCGGGCTCATCCGTATGCACTCCACCAACCCGCTGCTGTTTTGAATAATAAAAAAATGTGTCTTCTTTTCAAAATATTATACTAGTACATGTAAACACAGTACCCAACCATTAGATAATAATTCATCCTGTCTCATTGAAAGCTGTGCGTGCATCTCATTAATGTACAGTATCGGTTATACCGTCATAAGAACACGGCAATTACACTACTGTTATGTATGTGTATTGATTTGCGTCCCATTCTAAGAGCTTATGTGATATTATTAAAAAGATTAGTAGTGCGAACATGCAATATGCCAATACACTGCTTGAATGTGATTGGCCCGCTCGTCAGGGGTATCCATCCAATTTAACAGTATTGTAGTCAGTAGTACAATTTTCATCGGTGGAGCACTCACCACCCAGCGGTTAAGCACTGTATTACATGCCGTGGCTTATCTTTCCTTGTAGAATACCACGGTATGCCACAGTACAGTCATCACGTAACGTTCTATGGCGCAACACATAGGCCTGAATGGCGCGCTATGAGCAACAAACTAGCTGGGCCCATCTGTAAGTGGTTAAAGTGTTGCCGAATATAAACTTAGGGCCTGATTCAGATTTTGTATTAGAGTAAGGAAGAGCAAGTAACTAATCTTCGTGGTGAAACCATGCTGCACTGCAGGGGGGCAGATGTAAAATGTGCAGAGAGATTTAGATTTGGGAGGGGCGAGTCCAAACTGAAATCTAAATTGTAGTGTAATAATAAAGCTTGGCAGTATTTGTGGGCTACATGCAAAATCAGCCAGTATTTACCCTGCATGTGCAAATGTATGTATTTGCACCCTTGCATTGCTACATGGTTTCTCCTTTGTACATAGTTACTTGCACTATATTACTCTATTCCCAACTCTGAATCAGGCCCTTATTGTGCCACAATAATATGCACATTGTTCTCAATATACTGAATGCAGAATTTTTACAGTATGTATATACACAGCCTAGGAATATTTTGGTGAAAACCAAATTGTTTGTTTTCCCTACTTGGTGATTATAGACAATAATTACAATGGTGATTGCAAATGATCTTGCCTATTTTTTCATTTAAATGTCTAGAATAAAAGTTTAGTGATTCAAGAAAGAAGTTAAAGTGAAAGGCTTTTAGGATGTTTATCAGACTATTGCATACATTTTGAGTCCTTTAAGGTGGGTATCTAATATCTTTACTGTGGAATATCAAAATATATTCCTTCTGATATCCCACAGAGTTACAGGCAGAATCATTTTTCTATTATGTTGCTTAGCGAACAGTGTGATCCGTAGGAAAATCTCTGGCTGTATCTAACTGAACAGACTTTTCCTTTGGAAATCCAAAGAATGTATTAATCAAACATGTGATATGATCTTATGTGAGATATATCTGTTATTTCATATGGCTGATTCATTATTGTGTCTAAAATGACTCCTCGTGTGATAAATCAGCCCAATAGCCAGATGCGATAATATCTCACATGAGATTGTATCAGACATGTGATGAATGTATCATTAAACATGTTAGCATTCTTCCGGAGTGTATTATGCTTTTACGTGTTTACTAATTTGGGTTGTTTATTTGTTTCCAGTTTGTTTTCATTTAATTCATCTGTTTCCAATCTAAGATCTCTGCAGTGTCATGCAAGAAACATCCACAGTAATCCTATAGGCAGATTGCCCTGAATTAAAAACAACATTTTACACACATATATACTTCTGTTTGTGTGTGTGTGTGTATATATATATATATATATATGTATATATACATTTTCATATTTTCTATTGCGTGTCAACAAAAAAAAATACCAAGGGTGTCACCCAGTGTGATTGTCAGTAAATATATACAGATCGATGGCAACCATATATATGATTTCATGATTCCAATGTGTGTGTTTTCTTTTATTACCATAACATTTCTATTTATGTTTTTGTTTTTTTACAGGAGGTTTCAAGCAACTACAAACTTATTATTATGATTTGCAAAAGTGAATATATATCACTTCTAAGGTTTTATACTTACCCTTCCTCTGTGCACTCCTGGCTATTTGGAAGGTAGCTGACAGGCAGTGCAGTCTTTTAAGAATTTTAAAAATGTGTTATTGAGTTACCACCACACACACAAACACACACACACACACACACACACACAAACATACACACACACACACACACACACACACGTAACTGAAATTTTGACCAAAAAAAATCAGTTCTCGCAAATAGGATTTCTGAAGCGTCATTATCAACTCCTCACTAATAAATCTGCAGATGACATAAGCATTTCTAAGTGCAACACTGCTGACAACACGTGTGGAAATCAGCTAATTGTCATTATATTTATTATTGTCCTAAATTTGTAAGCCACTACATTGCTCCTCAACACCATACAGTGGCAAAAATGGACATACTGTACATAAAACAGGGACATGATAGACAGAATAAATGCAGACTTGAAAACAGTAGGTGGGGAGGGTCCTGTTTGAGAGAGCTTACAGTCTAAATGGAAGAGGACACATCCAAAAAAAGAGGAGGGAGTGTGGCTAAGAATGGAAATTATTACAATACTGAAGATGTACTAGTGTAAGTAGTATAGACTGGAGTAGAGTAGCTTCTAATAAAGAGTGTTAAAAGATGTGAAGTCTGAAAGAGAGTCTGATAGGGCATTGTAGTCACTGACGGATCTTACCTAGGGGCTGCGAGGCTGCAGCCCCCCCAGTAAAATCAGCCAATGACTGGAGGTGGCTTCTTGGGGCTACAACCAATGCAGCCCCAAGAAGCTGGTGTTATGCATGTACGGCACCACCGCCGCTCATGCGAATGCGCCAGTCCCGATGCCTGCCAGAATCATTGAGCAGGCACCGGGACCCAGGCTAGCAGCAGTGGCAGACCCCCTCAGGTAAGAGGGCAGGAGCCGCTGCTGATTGTAGTGAATTCCGTGAGTAGTGACACAAGAGGCATTTTGTAGATGGGAATGAGATGTGATTACCAATTATATGGCTGAGGTGGATATGAGCCAAGTGGGTTGGGTTAAAGTTCCCGGTGGCTTAACAGCCGCCGGTTCATATCTCGACACCGGAAGCCCGAACAATAAAAATGCCAACAGGGGAAGTAAGTAGCCTAACCATAAGATAAGATCTGTGCAGTCTTGTATGGAGTTAGAAATATTTAAAAAAAAGTTAAAAAGTTTTTTATAAAATGCATGGGGACACCCAACCCCCATTTCATAACCAGCCAATGTTATTTAGCCTAGAAAATATGACAATTAATTTTCAAAAACTAGAACTAGAAGCTGGAGACACTAAAACAGGGAGACAGTCAGCATTTAAAAAAATAAAGAAAAGAAAATGTACTTTTATAATATTTGTACACTATACAAGCCTGTACAATGCTTGCAAACCCACCTGCCAGAGGCACATTATTTATTTCAGTGGTATTACAATGGTTTTGCTGTAACTTTGCAAAGGTTCTAAACCCACCAGTTAGTAAATTGTGGGTTTCTATTCTTCTGAAGGTAAAAACATTGTCATTTGATATTCTATTCTATTCTGAAGTGTGGTTTCCCTGTAGTTTTGCGGCAGGTGTGAGATTCGTAAATCTGCGGGATGCAATCCCTCCGGAAAACTGCCAGGAAAACAAACCCGCTGCTTCGTAACTCTACCCCCAAGGTTCTTCTTAAATTGTCTTCTACATTCAGGAGAATTAAGTTTTCAAATAACTATAACCTTTCAAAAACACAGAATAACACTAATTAATCCTAATATTAATCTGTAATGCCAGAAATGATGAATAATTTAAGACTAAACAAAAATTATCTCACAATGAAGGTTGGAGAAAAGCACTAGAAAAATGTGTTAGGAAATATCACTGAACAAACCAGATATTATGTTTGTTTAAAGGGCTGAATTATGATCTTCATATTGTTACTTCAAAGACTGTCATACACCAGAGACTACTTTCAATGTCATTTGAATGGCACAAATGGGTGTGGTCTGAATTTAAAGTATCTAATGACAAAATTGGATGACTACAGGGCTATTTTTAATGATATTTATCATTTAATTGTTTATTTCTTTAACCATAACCATACCACAGGTCTGTAATAAAAAATGTTAAAAAAATGTTCACACTTTTACATAGATTGTTTGGTGCTGATTTCAGTAATAATGCGTAAAAAAATTCCATCTTTGTTCCACAAATAAAAAATGTATTAATCCATGAATTTGCCTACTATATTAATATTAGCCACTTTAATATTAGCCACAATGGGGCATATTTATAACACAATATTTGCCGGGTTTCCCCCAAAAAGTACCACCATCCTGGTATGAGGACTGTAGCAGACATATGCTGTGATCTTCCATCTTTGGAAAAAAAACAGCCTCCATAGGTTTTCGTCAGGGCTGCTGATATACAAATATAAATATTAGGGATGTGTGCCGACCCCCGTGTTTTGGTTTTGGATCTGTATCTCCTTTGTGTTTTGGATCTGGATTTGGTTTTACCAAAACCACCCTTGCGTGTTTTGGTTTTGGATCTGTATTTTTTATTTTTTTCAAAATTTATAAAAACTGCTAAAATCACATAATTTGGACTTTTTTTTGTTCCTACAGTATTATTAAGCTCAATAACATTAATTTCCACAGGTTTCAGTCACTTTTGACTACCTCACAGCTCACAATATTGTTTTCATCCGGTTTAGGCGCAACATTTGCACCAAGCTAGCTGACTGACTGAGCTAAGCGGCAGTAGTGGGTGGCACAAACATGTGGCAATTCAACTTCCAAAACGGAACATAAGGAAACATGTTTTCCTTAATCAAGAGGCCTGTGGAAGATGAAGAATGTATGTAGTTGAAGGCAGGGAAATTAAGGGTTGATTGGTAGTAAATTTAATAATAAAATTTGATTCCGAAGCAAATTTATGAGGGAGGAGGGGAAAGCATAGGTGAACGATATGTCCCATGTTTTGCCCACAAAATCAATTTGGTGATTCAGAATATTTTTTAAAATTAAAGGGGCATGCAGGAGATGCTGTCTGTGGCCATAAACATTTCTGGACATTTTTGACATTCAGCAACCGAGCTGCTGCCAAAGATTGCAGCAGCTCTGGCAGTTCAATTTCCAATGTGGCACATCAGGAAACAAATGTTTTTATTATTCAAGAGGCCTGACGGAGTTGGAGTATGTACAGTATGTAGTTGAAGGCAGGGAAAGCAACATTTGATTACTAGTAAATGTTATTGAATTTTTTAATTCTGAAGCAAATTTATGATGGAGGAGGGGAGGGGAGGAGGGGAGGCATTTACAAAAAAATATTTAAATCATTCACATCAGTCCTTGCCCCAGAAGAATCCTTGAGCGCTATGCCTGCTGCTGTGAGTGGATTTTTATCCGAGAAGTGGACCAGGAAGACTACTAGTAGTAATTTAAAAAACAATTGACTGTTAAACAATCCTTTGCAAGGGGGAGCATATATGAGAGCAGTCACCCAGTTGCACAGCGGATTACTGACGCCACAAAATCTATGCTGGTATTAGATGTGCGTCCAATATCCACCAATAATGCAGTGGGTTTTAGACAGTTAATTGAGGTCCTGTGTCCCCGCTACCAAATCCTATATAGATTCCACTTCACTAGAAAAGCAATTCACAAACTGGCAGCAACCCCTTGATGAATAACACAGCACCCCTTTATAGACAACAAAGCACCCCTGCGGAGTGTGAATGGACCACCTGCAGAGTCACAAATACGTGGATGATAAACTGCAGTCTGGCCGGCAGTGTCACCAAACAATAATAGCGTAGCTACAGTAGCACACTGAAAAACAAAAATCCCAAAACTTTTTTTTTGTTGAATGATAATTTTATTTAACTTTAATTATTTTAACATTGGGGAAGAGCACCCCTGAATGAGGTAGCAGGACCTTGATGAACAACACAGACAGCACCATTTTATGGACAACAAAGCACCCTTGCGGAGCGGTGGACTGAGGATGGACCACCTGCAGAGTCATAAATAATTGGATGATAAACTGCGGTCTGGCCCGCAGTGTCACCGAACAATAATAGCATAGCTACTAGCTACAGTAGAACACACACACAAAAAAATCAAAACAGCTCTTTTTTTTGTGGAATGATAATTTTATTTATCTTTTATTTTTTTAACACTGGGGAATAACACCCCTGGATTGAGAGAGCACCGCAGGATGAAACAGCACCCCTTTATGTACTGCAGCCCTAACCCCTTGATGGACAGGACAACAGGGCAGCACCCCTTTATGTACTGCAACCCCATACCCCTTTATGGACAGCACAGCAAGACCCCTGTATGTATGGCAGCCCCCCTTTATGTACTGCATCCCCAGCCCAACAACACTGCACTCTTGAACAACAGCAGCACAGATAGAGCACGTCTGTTCTGCACACTCACTACAGCCGGACTGAAAATGGTGCCGATCACCGGGACCTTTATAGAATCCAACACCCGCGAGATCCGACAATGGGAGGATGACATTTTGTCTCATTTTCGTATCCAAGTCAGGTGGGAAACCCCGAAGCGGTCTTGGATCCGACTCGGAATTGCAATGTTCGGGTGGGTCCGGTTCTCGGAGAACCAGATCCGCTCATCTCTAATCTATATAATAAGCAAGAAAGTGTGTGTGTGTCTGTCTGCTGACCTTTATGCATGGCCAGAGTTTTGTACCTAGCTGCACCAAATTTGGCATGGTGGTGCAGTTTGACCAGGATAAGGTTTTTGTCTAGGTTTGTACTTCGTCATGCCCATAAACAGCTCAGCACTTGATACATTCAGACTGTGGCAGACAGCATAATCAATGCACAATCTTTGATCCTGATAAAAGCTTAGCACATGGCGCCACTGCGGGTGGGTCCCCTTCTGTCAGCGAACGGGACTCCAGTCCCGGCATTCCTTCCCTGATGGCAGCCCTGCTAGACATGGTCTTTAATGTTGGTCTTTCAGGGGGTGATTCAGCCGTGAAAACAGTGACAGAGAACATGAAGATTCACAATTATTGGGAATCTGCGCAAACACCTGACCGCATGTTCAGTATAGGTCTGCAATCCCACACGCAGTCCGGCAGCAGACTGTCAGTGATTGCCAGTCGCACTGGCACACCTGTTTCTCTGACCACACCTCATCACCACCCACAAACGGGACTTCCTGCCAATCACTCTGCGATGGGTCTGCGTAGTCACTGCAATTGCAGTCCCGATCGCAGTGGCCGGTTTGCGCACACGCACTGTGATCCATACGCATGCGCAGTATGCAACAATCAGCCAATTGCATGCACATTAGCAACTGCGCTCCTTACTGAATCAGGCCCTCTGTTCTGTAAGTCAGTCTGCTCCTGTTATACCCCATTCCAGTATGAGAATATGCTGCCTGCACAGTCATTTACTCCTAATTTGCATAGTTATCTAGGTTACAGGTGAGGACTAGGGATGTGCGCCGGACCATGTTTGCCGGATTTGGTTCTAATTCGTCATCCGGATTTGGATTTGGATTTTTTACAAAAATTGACAAAAAAGCTAAAATCACATAAATCGGGCTCTTTTTTCTTCCTAGAGAATTATTAACCTCAATAACATTAATTTCCAGTAATTTATAGTCAATTTAGACCACCTCACAGCTTATAGTATTGTTTTCACCATTATTGGCCAAAGGTTGCAGTGAGCTGACTGGTTACTAAGCGACAGAGCAGCGACACAGACACCACAGTTTAAAGCACATCTATGAAACATTGCCACACAGCAGTGGCAGAAATGAAAAGTAGTGCAAGATGGAATTGTCCTTGGGCCCTTCACCAACCCAGTGGGGTACGGCCAGCAGAGTCACAGTACTTGTTTACACAGTGGGTCACATAGTGCCCGATTCACATTACACCATAAAGTAGTGTCTCTTATTTATGTTACGACACACAGTAGTGCCCCTTTTACACAATGCCCTCAATAGTGCCCCTTTTACACAAGGTCCACATTAGTGACCCTTATAGACAAAGCCCACAGTAGTAATGCCCCTTATACAATGCCCACAGTAGTAGTGCCTCTTATACAGTGCCCACAGTAGTAGTGCCCCTTATACAATACCCACAGCAATAGTGTCCCTTACACAATTCCCCCAGCAGTGGTGTCCCTTACACAATGCCCCCAGTAGTGGTGCCACCTATGCAGTGCCCTCAGTAGTAATGCATCTTGTTGTAGTGCCCCCCAATAGTAATGCCCCCTGTAGTAATGCCCCAGTGGTAGTGCCCCTAGAAGTTTGCCCCCATTACCAGTGCCCCCAGTAGTATGCCCCCTTTAATAGTGTCCCCAGTAGTATGCCTCCATTAGTAGTGCTCCCAGTAGTAATGCCCCATTAGTAGTGCCCCCAGTAGTAATTCCTCCATTAGAAATGTCCCCAGTGGTAATGCCCACTACAGTAGTGCCCCCAGTAGTGTGTCCCTAGTAGTATGCCCCAGTAGTATGTCCCCAGTAGTATGCCCCCATAAGAAGTGCCCCGAGTAGTTGTGCCCTGAGTAATTGTACCATCATTAGATGGGCCCTGAGTAGTAGTGCCTCCAGTAGTATGCCCCCATTAGTAGTGCCCCCATTAGTAGTGCCCCCATTAGTATGCCTCCGTTAGTAGTGCCCCCAGTAGTGTGTCCCTAGTAGTATGCCCCCAGTAGTATGCCCCCATTAGAAATGCTCTGAGTAGTTGTGCACTGAGTAGTTGTACCCCCACTAGAAGTTCCCCTAGTTGTGCCCCCAGTAGTATGCCCCCAGTAGCGCCCCCTTACACACACACACACACACAAAAGAAAAAAAAATTAGTAGTGCCCCCAGTAGTAATTCCTCCATTAGAAATGTCCCCAGTGGTAATGCCCACTACAGTAGTGCCCCTAGTAGTGTGTCCCTAGTAGTATGCCCCAGTAGTATGTCCCCAGTAGCATGCCCCCATTAGAAGTGCCCCGAGTAGTTGTGCCCTGAGTAATTGTACCATCATTAGATGGGCCCCGAGTAGTAGTGCCTCCAGTAGTATGCCCCCTTTAGTAGTGCCCCCATTAGTAGTGCCCCCAGTAGTATGCCTCCATTAGTAGTGCCCCCAGTAGTGTGTCCCTAGTAGTATGCCCCCAGTAGTATGCCCCCATTAGAAATGCTCTGAGTAGTTGTTCCCTAAGTTGTTGTACCCCCACTAGAAGTTCCCCTAGTTGTGCCCCCAGTAGTATGCCCCCAGTAGCGCCCCCTTACACACACACACAAAAGAAAAAAAAAAAACTTACCTGAATCCCCACTCCTGCCGTGACCGCTGCCGTCTGCTCTTCTCTGCACTATGGGAGAGACAACACTTCTCTCCCATCACCCGCAGCGGGGGGAGCCAGAAGGCGGAGCTCATGAGTGAGTTCTAGCCGGCTCCCTCAGTGCATGCAGCAGCCAATGAGAGTCTGTGTGACTCACATTGGCGGTTGTGTGTTTGTTACTGTAGGGACGTCGGATCCTCTCGCAGGGATCCAACGTCAGGAGGCTCCCGTTCGACCTCGAAGGGGGACCCGAGTTAGGAGGGGAACTCGAATCCCCGATGTTTAAAGTGGTTCGGATTCCACAGAATCCGAACCGCTCATCCCTAGTGAGGACAAGGTAAAAAATTGAAGATTACAGGTGTACTTCAGGGTCCAGTCTTCAACCCGGGAAACGCCCGGTATCCCAGCTAGTATCAAATATACTGTACAAAGCACTCTCTGAACGATCACTTGAAATACAGTCCTGAAAACCTTAGAGCTGTTAGAGAGGAGCAAGGAGAAAGATTGCAATAAAAACATAGAGAAGATGGAACAATGATACTAGGAAAGATAGAACATCAACATAATATGAGACTACTGTTGGATGCAGCACAGAGAAGACCCACAAGCAGTGTATAGAAGAACCAAATAAATCTTTGAAGGGAAAAGAAAAAAAAATGTATAAGGACTTGTAAATATAGATAACATTATAAAATGATTATTTGTTACATTTTCTTGTAAGTCAGAATATTTTTTAAGTTTTGCTAATAAAATTAACATATCACCAGAATACACGTCAATAGTCTACCTCCCAAATCTTCACATCCAATTGAAAAATCCTTACGTCTAAAGCTGGGTACACACTTGCCAATGTGTGTACCCAGCGATGCGACGCCCGACTTCACGATATATCAGGTGGACAGTACACACTGCACGATGCGGTGATCGACTGTAATATATGTCGGGCACTGGCTCCATCCACTATGCCAGTGTCAGCATCTGGGTCTTTTCAGATGCCCTACATGCACACCCATGGAACGACCCCAATGGACGACGCGCAGGAGTGGGCTTGGTCGCGCATAGTAGGTACACACTGAAACTTTCGGAATTAGCCAGAGAATTGCAGACAATTTTCACTGAATCAAGTTTTGCATGCCTGTGTAATTAACAACAATTCACATTTCCAGTGCCCTGCCAGCAAATCTGTATGAAATTGTGGGTTCAGCATCTATTTTGTCCCACATTACTAGGTGACAATGTTGGCAGGAAAGATTTAACAGGGTTTCTTTTTATTTTATTTCCTGTGCATTTTAGTTTGACTGACACTTTTATTAGATACTGCATTGGCAAACACAGGGGGGGGGGGGTATTTCAAATTGCCTGGAAACCTCTCTCCCCAGCCCACCCCATGACCACAATGGAAATAGTAGAATAATAGAATTTTACTAGTACTACATGTTTTTCTCAGTATTACAAATTAAATAATTAGCACCACCTATGGATTTTTTAACATGTGTCAGCCGGTAATAAATACACATGTGCACCAACTAGGAGATCTGGAAAACATGCACTGTTAGGGGTACATTGCTATAGACCATCACTAGGGTTAATTATTAATACTGTATAATAATACACTATCCAGGGCATAAGGAGACCAATATGTGCATATATGTCCAGGGCAGTGCTAAGTTTTTCTGCTGCCCCACTGCCGCATTTAATGGCTTACTGTGATCGCTGATCTGCATATGCTGGAGTTATGACACATACTACACTCAGTATGACGTATATTAAAGCTGGATAAGTGCTAATTATGCTGCCTTCATAGACTGGCCACACTTGCTCTAAAGTCAAGCATTTGGAAACCCCCCTCTAGAAATCCTGAATTTGCCACTGTACTGGATTTGGTCAATGACAATACAGAGGACTGTTTTGTAGAAAACACATATTATTAAACACATCAGCAGTGTAATAAAGGCACAAAAATATATTGTACATTATTGGTACTTTTACAGAGCATAAAATGTATCAATGTTTTCCTTTTGCAGACTCTGCAAAATATTACATTATGGAACACTTTCAGGTCTATTTATCAATGTCCTTGTGTCCAATAATCATGTGGAAACAGCAGTTTATGCTTGATTCACGCTGATCTAAGTACCAATAGATAATGCAGGCATTGAATACATAACAGAATAGCATGATTTTAAAGGTGAATACAAGTCGCTGGATGTAATACGTGTTGCATTCAAAAACTGCCTCCAAACACTGCAAAAATAAAATCATTAAAAAAAGATGTGGTTGTGACAGACAAGGCAGCAGCTATCTGCTATGTCATATTAATACAATAACAATGAAAAAGTCTCTTCAATAACAAGCTTGTACTTTTCAACATCGGGTATGGTCCTCTGGGGAAGGGGATGGGTTTAACAAACATTATCGCATACCTAGAAGTGACTGACCCAATACTGAATAGCATTGCACCCTTCCTGGTAACTGTGGGTACCAGGGTAATAATAAAATGATTTGGTGTCCCATTGTAATTAATAAAATTATCTGATACCCCGTAATTAATAAAATGATTGGGTACTCCTCAATAAATAAAAAAATATCTGGTGCCCACTTAGTAATATTAAATTGATCTAGTGCCACCTGAGAAATAAAGAAAAAGTTCCCACTTTTTTGTTGAAATAAAAATAAATTCCACCTATAAAAACAAATACAACTGGAAACCACTGTAAAGGTGCCCATCCACTAGAAGACATGAAAACGACTGCACAATTACGACATTGTAATCGTGCAGTCGTTTGTCAGTCTGTGATGAGCCTACACTGAACGAGCAGTCGTTTAGTGTAGGCACATCAATCATCTGCAAACATGCTGAACCTTGCGTTATCGTCAGGTTGTCCAGCATGTTTGCCCGATGACAGATGTCTAAACGACCAGCAGTAGCGCGTATCGCTGGTCGTTTTAGACATTTTTGAAAATGATTTGCAAACGATTTATAAACGACTTATGAACGATTGAACGATAATGATATCATTATTGTTCAATTGCTCAATTAAATCGTCTAGTGGATGGGAACCTTTACAATCAAGTAAGTGGCAACCCCTGCCCCACAGTAGTTTATCATAAAGGCAGGATAACAATACTTCTTGGTAAAATAAATTCAACCCCTGCCTGGACTAACTATCATACATGATATAAATAACATAAACTACCGTATAACTGGTGGTTGCAATCTAGGTTTAGGCTACTTTACAATCTGTAAAATTTGGGAACAGCTCCAACAAGGTGGTTACTATACCCACCTGCAGCTCAGTATAGACCCCAGAAACTTCAGGAGAGGAGTTTTGTTGACTCCTGAGACAGAAGACCAGTTGGAGAAGGACAAGAGGTCTGTCTCAGAACTGAATCCCGTCAGACAGGAGCTCAGGGATAGAAGCTCAGGAGAAGACTTGTGGTACGTCTACAAGAGGCAATAAAGCTGAGACAGGACCAGTTCCTCTGTCCTCTGTCCTCTGTCTCTGTCAAGACCTCGATTCCACCAGATAGGAGTTCATGACACTCCTGGGAGAAAGTGGCCACAGAGACTGGATGAGGAGTGAACCTCAGGAATTCAAGGATAAGCTAGCTGTAAAGTACATAAGAGAAGTTTAGCTGCCCACTGTATAAACAGGAGCCAAGTAGTGAGGTCATGGGCGTAACTACCTTAGCTGAAGGGGGCCTATCTTCCTTGTCAAGTTACTTGAGTTATATGCATTTTTCACCATTGGGTGGTGCATAAGGGCCTTACAAACTTTTGCTATGGGGCCTTCATATACCTAGTTACACCTCTGAGAGAGGTAATGCGCTAAATGGGATCCAGGTGTTTATAAAGCACTTTGAGTCCTATAGGAGAAAAGCGCTATATAAATAAAATTATTATTATTAATTATTATTATTATTGTTTTCTTCAAGACAGTTATTTCCTATACAGTTGCTTGTAATCAGAGATAATTTATGTTCATCCTTTTAATTGTCTGCAGAGCCAATGCTTTGGACCTAAACTCTAATCACTGACCAAAATGCAGTGTAATCCTGTCATGCAGTACAAAAGAAGCTAGTTTGGACCCTATGAAGACTCTAAAGGACTTTAAAATTCCCAGTAAATCCAGCGGGGAACCCCATGCCTAAGAAGACAGCAAAAGTAAATTTTTAATCATTGATACAATATGGTGCTGCATCAGTGTTATGGACATGGGTGTAACTACCATAGGTGCAAGGGGTGCAGCTGCTATGGGGCCCAGAGCTGAGAGGGGACCATCTTCCTTGTCAAAGTTACATGTGTTTTATACATTTTTCACCATATTAAAATAAAACAACGAGCCTTCAGGAAAACCAGGTGAGCACAGAATGAAAAAACAGAGGCCACAAACGATAGTTTATATTCTCATGACTATTGGCTGTACTGTACTGTACTGTGTAGGTAGTGGAAACACTATAACACAATAAACCGATGCCAGTAGAACTGCCTCCGCCCCTTGTAAGACAGAGATATCATGTAGAGTTCTCCATTTCGCTGCTGACTTAATATCTATTACTGTTTGGTACATAACATTACCTGAAGATAATTTTGGAGAATGACTGATTGTCAGTTGTATTTCTCCTGGAGACAAGGGAAATAGGATATTGGCACAATAAAGCATCTAGAGACATCTAAAATGTCAGTCTAATAGCAAGAACCAGTAAGGCTTTTAATTACCTTCTGTGCAATTTTTTTTTAATTGCTTTGATGGCTGTAGCGCGCGGCGAGCCTCTGACAGAGCAGCTGCAGCTGGTTTAATTTAAACATTTCAGGGAGAGCAAAGGAAAAATGTGTCTGGGGACAAGATGGGAATACTAGGTATTGTATGATGGCTGCATTTGAAATATAAAGGTGCACAGTGCCTTGGAGAGAAAGAAGGTAACAGAGAACTCTAGCTGGAGATAAGAGCCTGCATGATCATTATTCCATTCCCCAACACATTGGCACAGTACGTCGCTACAACATCACAAAGTGAGAGATTTAACATTATTGTTAGAGTGCGTATAGTCTTTTGGGAGAATATACTGCGCTGTTTTAAAATGATTGCCACAAAATAACATTGCTGACACCAAACCAGGTGCAAAATTCCAAAAGTACCTAATGTGATGAGTAATTAATAGTCACAATGCTACATTCCATTAAAGCAAGTAGTATATGACAACTGGCTTTTCTTCCCATCATGGGCACAACTGACATACCTAATTTCCAGGGGCAATCTCACATATTATGAGGGGTATTCAATATGAAAGGTTAACTTCCCTGGCGAAGTTAACGTTTCATATCGGAGATTTTTTCTGCGTAAAGGTATGGTGCGCGCTCCCGCTTATCCCCGTATTCAAAATAAAATTAACGAAAACGGGAAACTCCAAAGTTGGATTTGCGTAAAGTTACGAATTTTTCCTTAAAATAATTGTAAGACCCCCCTAAAGTTGTAAAAACATGGGGGCACACTATGGGTACCCCCGTTTTAGCCTTTAATTGAAAGTCGGGGATTTAAATAGCCGCAGCAGGTGTTTTTTTTCCGACATAGAAGAAGTGATGCAGAAGAGCACTTAGGTTATTTTTTTCGTTTTTTAAGTGGTCCCATCAAATTTGGGGTACATGAAAATGGGTACTAGCATATTTTGGTGTCCCTAAAGTAATTTTTTAAAAATTCTGCATTTGTGCACCTGCCACTATAATTCTATTCTAGAAAACATCTGCCGCATACTTGCAGAATAGCCCTGAACCTATTTCCCTATTGTTTAACAATTTTTTCCCATTTTTTTTTTTTGCACCCCAATTTTTAAATTAATTTTTTGGGGTGTCCCTATTTTTTTAAAAACTTTTTTTGACACAGTTCTTTTTCAAATGCCAATCTCAGGGGTGCACGCTATTTTTTTTAAGCCTGCACCCCTAAACTCCAATTCTGCACTTTTTTTCGACACCTATTCAATGGTGAAAAGTTATCACCGTTTTTTATCAAAGACTTTTCAAAACTGCGATAAGTCTTTGAAATTGAATACGGTGTAAAACTAAAACAGGTGATAACGCAAAAATGTTAAAAAGTGCGATATTAACGCAAAAAACGATGTTATCGCACCCATATTGAATACCCCTATAAATATTTGTCCCGGGTGTTCAATGCAGAACATTTTTCTTTATTGTGCATCTTTAGCTATTTGATTCTTTGATCTTTATTTTATTTATAAAAGATGCAGAAAAACCCTTAGGGGGGTTTCCAGTTGCCCTGAAACCTTCCCTATGTTGGCATCACCATCTTTCATGCTGCTCTTTGGCCCCTGTGATACCAAGGCAGTTCCGAGGTGAGAACCGAGTCTGGCTCGAGTTTACCCACCTGACCCGGATCTCAAACCGAGGCTAAACGCCATCATACTGCTATCGGATTCTCACGGGTTTTGGATTGTATAAAAGTCCCTCTCCACAGTGATTGGTGCCATTTGCTTGCTGAGTCCCGGGCTGTCAGGGCTGTATTTCATCCAAGAGGAGCTGCTGTGTTCATCCAAGGACTGCTGTGTCCATCAACAGCAGGGGCTTCTGTGTCCATCCAGGGTCTGCTGTGTCTATCCAGGGGCAATGGCTGTTGTGTCCATCCTGGGGCTGTTGTGTCCATCTAGGGCACGGGCTGCTGTGTCCATCCAGGGGCTGCTGTGTCCATCCAGGGTGGGGATGCTGTATTCATACAAGTATTGTTTGTGACACTTTAAGTGGTAGTGCAGTGTATAATAAATATTATGACATTGTTAGTAGAAAACACAGTGTATTCGTAAAAAATATTGTGACACTGTAAGTGGAAAAAGCAGTGTATTCGTAAAAAATATTGACACTGTTAGTGGAAATGCAGTGTACTCATAAAAAATATTGTGACACTGTTAGTGAAAAACACAGTGTATTCGTAAAAATATTGACACTGTAAGTAGAAACGCAATGTATTCGTAAAAAATATTGTGACACTGTTAGTGGAAACGCAGTGTATTCCTAAAAAATATTGTGACACTGTAAGTGGTAGCACAGTGTGTTATTCTTTTCTTATTCATTACAAAATCTTGTGACACTGTAAGTGGAAACTTCACAATTTTATAATTTAATAACACAAAGTTAGCAATAAAAAAATGCAACTTTTCACTTCTTTCCTCAATCATGAATAAATGATTAGTCTACACGCCGACTACAAGACCACAACAAAGTGCTAAATAACGTGCATAATATATTAAATATAATGACATCACAAATGCCTCAGCTGAGATTCACATAAACATATTTTCAAAAGATGAAAATAGAGGATATGATTTAAAAAATGGAATAAAGCAGCTAAAACTGTGTTCTCTGATATAGTGTCCCTACTCCCTACCCATGGTCCCTCTACCTGAAATTCCGAGACTCAGAGGGGCAACTCCATACAACCGTATTCCAGAGCAGTATCTCCTACTGTAGCCTAGGTCAGAAGATATGTAGGGGGTATGGTGATGTGGACTAAAATAGAGCTCACATCCACTAAAGTGGACAATGAGTCCCAATCTAACACGGAGCGTAGCTGTAATTTATAAACAACACAGGATGGGATGATGATATTGGCTTGGGTACTGGTATAATCTGGGGTGATGGTAGAGGTTGTGGTAATGATATAAACTGGGGTTATAGGCTGGGGTGATGCCTGGACATAAGGTCAGAAAAGCCACATCTTGGGTGTGGAATTATTTTAACCCAAATCCTGACAACAGTTGTGAAGGCATCTGTACCATTTGTAAAGCCAAAATTAGTAGAGATAGTGATCTTAACCATCTAGGAACCTCCACCCTGTTACGTCATCTGCAGCAAATCCATCAAAAATGTTTTTTGCAAAATTCAGAAACTTTGGCTAAAAAAGTAACAACAAGCAGTCCAGCGTCAGCTAGCTCCCTTCTCTATGCTAGATCCAAACACCTGCCATCTTCCCCACCAACACCTTAATCAACAATATCCTCAATCATGAAGCGATTGGTTTATTTGGGCCTCCACAAAACAAGATACCAATGGGCAGCTGACATTGCTGGCAATGATATCTACATGCACAAACTGGCTTACAGAGGCAAGATGTTGTCGCCAATCATCATCATCTGATTCCTCACCCTCATCAGTGTATACATCATCTTCACAGAATATTTATTTATCCCCGCTGGAATCCACCATTACAGGTGCCTCTGTAATTTTTGCATGTAATTGATGGTAAAGGGCTTTCTCATAGAATTTGTAGTTAATTTTGATGAACATCATCTTTTCTACATTTTGGGGAAGTAGCCTCATAGGCCTATCACTGACAAGGTTCCTGGCTATGCTGAAAACTCTTTCTGAGTACACACTGGAGGGTGGGCAGCTCAAGTAAAGCAAAGTCAGTTTGTGCAAGGGCCTCCAAATGACTTTTTTCCCCCTGCCAGTAGTCAAATGGACTGTCTGACATGCCAATTTGGATGCTATCATTAAATATTTTAAATAGATTACAACCATTCTTTGAATGGTGACCGTATCAGATGAAGTCATGGTAGAGGTGTCATTAATTGTAGGCAATTGTGACCACAACAGATGTCAAAAGTTAAAACTTGGTTGTGTTGACTCATCTGCATCACCAGTAGGTGTTTTGAAAGTGCAGTTTTTTCTCAGCCGATGCACTTGCTGGAGAACCTATAGGAGAAGCCATCGCTGTATCACGTGCCACTTGAGCTGACAATTTGCATACCAACAGCTCTTTACATCTCTTCAGATCTGTGTCCATTGGGAAGAAAGAAACAACATCTTCATCCCTTCTGGGATGAAAATCCACTCCCAGCAGCAGCAGGCATGGCGCTCAAGGATTCTCAAGAAAGACACAATGTAAGACTTAAACCTTAAATCTTGCATTTGCTCTGTTTCGCTTGTCAAAACATCTGTGCTGGTTAAGTGGACAGTGGGTACAACAGCAGTTTGGAGGCCACTATGTTTTTTATAATGTCCCTATACAGGTTGGGAAATGCTTTTCAAGTGGAATCTTTGCTAAGGATTATTTAACAGTCAATTGTTTTAGAAAGCACTACTAGTAGTCTTCCTGGTCTCCTTCTGGGATGAAAATCCACTCCCAGCAGCAGCAGGCATGGCACTCAATGATTCTTCTGGGGGAAGGACTGATGTGAATGAGTAAAATATTTTTGTAAATGACTGCCCTCCTCCCCTCCCCTTCTCCCTCATAAATTTACTTCATAATCAAAAAATTTAATAAAATGTACTACCAATCATCCCTTCCTGTCCCTGCCTTCAACTACATACATACTCCAACTCCCTCAGGCCTCTTGAATCATAAAAACATTTGTTTCCTGGTGTGCCATGTTGGAAGTTGAACTGCTAGGTGTTTTTGACACCCACTGCTGCCACTTAGCTTAGTCAGTGTTATGGAAAAGTGTCTCACCAGATAAGGCAGGAAAACTTGGTTTGTAGGGTTGTCTGCCAGGAGGGCAGGATTTCTTGGCTAGATGAGTTGCCTGCCAGGAGGGCAGGATTTCTTAGCTAGATGAGTTGCCTGCCGGGAGGGCAGGATTTCTTGGCTAGATGAGTTGCCTGCCAGGAGGGCAGGATTTCTTGGCTAGATGAGTTGCCTGCCAGGAGGGCAGAATTTCTTGGCTAGATGAGTTGCCTGCCGGGAGGGCAGGATTTCTTGGCTAGATGAGTTGCCTGCCAGGAGGGCAGGATTTCTTGGCTAGATGAGTTGCCTGCCGGGAGGGCAGGATTTCTTGGCTAGATGAGTTGCCTGCCGGGAGGGCAGGTTTTCTTGGCTAGATGAGTTGCCTGTCGGGAGGGCAGGATTTCTTGGCTAGATGAGTTGCCTGCCGGGAGGGCAGGATTTCTTGGCTAGATGAGTTGCCTGCCGGGAGGGCAGGATTTCTTGGCTAGATGAGTTGCCTGCCGGGAGGGCAGGATTTCTTGGCTAGATGAGTTGCCTGCCGGGAGGGCAGGATTTCTTGGCTAGATGAGTTGCCTGCCGGGAGGGCAGGTTTTCTTGGCTAGATGAGTTGCCTGCTGGGAGGGCAGGATTTCTTGGCTAGATGAGTTGCCTGCCGGGAGGGCAGGATTTCTTGGCTAGATGAGTTGCCTGCCGGGAGGGCAGGATTTCTTGGCTAGATGAGTTGCCTGCCGGGAGGGTAGGTTTTCTTGGCTAGATGAGTTGCCTGCCAGGAGGGCAGGATTTCTTGGCTAGATGAGTTGCCTGCCAGGAGGGCAGGATTTCTTGGCTAGATGAGTTGCCTGCCAGGAGGGCAGGATTTCTTGGCTAGATGAGTTGCCTGCCGGGAGGGCAGGATAACACAGGCTGAAAATAGTTCAGGTATAAATGTAGTTTGATTACACACAGTAGGACTGAGAAAACTGTAGCTGCTGATTATACAGAGGAAGCACGGACCCAATGGCTTAGGCCTGCATACACTGAGCACAGCATGTGCATGGTGAATAATTCAGGTGTAAATGTACAGTTTGATTACACACAGTAGGGCTCAGAAAGCTGTAGCTGCTGATTATACAGAGGAAGCATGGACCCAAAAGCTTGGGCGTGCATACACTGAGCACAGCATGTGGATGGTGAAAACAGATAGCAAGCTAACAGCAATCAGAGCAGAGTGAAACAACAGTCTTGAAAAATTGAGCTACCTGCTGAAGCCTGGAAGGCAGCGTGGAGGGAGACAGAGAGTGGTAAATAGAAGCAGCGGCTGAAGTGTAGACACTCACGGAGGATAGCTGGAACAACCAGACCGAGCTGTAGGAGGAAACTCTATAACCGGCGATGGGGAATGAATCTGGAAGCTACAAATAGGAGGAGCAGCCAATCAGCAGCATATGTAGTATGAGTCACTCTCTGCAGCATCCCCGCTGCTTGGTAATCAGCAGAACCGGATTCTGAGTCAGTGTAGGCCCCGAGCTGTTGGGAAACAAGCCGCTGCCACAGCTTGTGACAGTCAGCCAGCTAGCATGGTGCAAATTTTGGGCCTAAACTGGATGAAAACTAGGGATGAGCGGGTTCGGTTCTCAGAGAACCGAACCCACCCGAATTTTGCAGATCCGAGTCGGATCCAAGCAGGCTCGGAGTTTCCCACCTGACTCAGATCTCAAAACTGAGGCAAAACCATAGTCAGAAATCTCACGGTTCGCGAGCTTACGTCACTATGATCATTGTAGTATATAGGGACAACGCAGTGTAGACTGAACAGGGAGGGTGGTTAGTGTAGGGCTGGGAGAGTGGTGCTGTGCTGTCTTCTGTGTCCTGGGCTGGTGCACTGCTGACTAGGGATGGGAATCATTTGATGTTTCATCGGAAACATCGGTTAAATGGTTTCGATGTTCAATGTTTAACCCTGCAATGTTTTTGATTCAATGTTTCATTACCATCGCAAGATTTCTCCCCCAATGTTTTTCCCTGCTTTTCCAATGTTTTTTTTTTTTGCAACACTGTGGTGCTGTCACTGCTTTGGGCTGCAAGCTGGCTCTCTCGTTGTATTATAGTCTGCTACAAGTTAAGAATAGAGTACAAAACACTGACTGGGCTATGGCTGCTATGTGCATGCTGCTGCTGGGGGAGGTGGCTGACAGAAGGAAAGACACTCTGGTTTGCCAATTAGCAGCAGCACATAGGACAGTATCACCCCTGGCTCACTGTCACTGGTGCTGATCTCAGTGAGCCCTGGTTGGCTGCTTGGGGTGTCTGGCTGCTGCAGCTATTGGTAACTGAGCTGTCAGTCTCACAGTGTCACTGTCAGGCCCTCACTGCATGTGCAGGACAGACCCAGCGGTGCCTCAGTGCCATCATTGGTGAGGAGCTGGGAGAGCGATAGGGAGGGCTTGAGTAGATAGAGTGTGTTTGTCGTGATATAGACAGAGACTTAAGTTGAGGGTGGAGAAGAGAGGAAAAAAATGAGGAGTCTCTGAAATAGTAAAATCTGTAAAAATGGACAAGAGAAATTAAATTGAGGAAGAGAGTGAGAAGGAAATCTGTCAGTATTACATGTGTGTGGAGGTGGAGGACATTAAGGTACTGTACCACTATCACCAACAACAGGATCAGCCAGCTACACTGCCAGCAGTAACACACAACACTCCTACAATTATGTCTGTCACTAGTAGTGAGTACTGACAATACAAATAAAATGGCACCACCCAAAAGTCATTTGTGGGAACACTTTGAAAGGAAAAATAATGAGCCCAAAAGGAATGGGTATGAAATACCGCCGGCCGCAATTCCCGTCAGCGGCAGCCCGACAGGAGCAGAGTGCGACGCAGCGGAAGCCCGACAGTGCTGGAAATCCTGATCGTGGATAGGTAAGTATCCACTAACCTAACCCTCCTTAGGGGTGCCTAACCCTAACTTCCCCAAGTGCCTAACCCTAACCACCCCCTTCCCCGCTATCTAAACCTAAGTCCCCCGGGGGGGGGTGCCTAACCCTCCCTCCCCCTAGCCTAACCCTAACCCTTCCGGGGGGGTGCCTAACCCTAAGTCCCCCCCGGGAGCCCTAAACCTAACCCTCCCCCCCGCGGCTGTCCGCTCACGGCGCCCGGCATCACTACGATCGTGATGCCGGGCGCCGGTCTCCCGGCGTCGGGGAAATGCGGGCGTCTACATCTGGACGCCCGGCATTTCACCCATGCCGGGATAAGACAGTCGGGAAGCCGGCTGCCGGTATATAGGCAGTCGGCTTCCCGATTGCTTCCCGACCAAAACAGCTATTTTCAGACACTGCAGCAAAAAAATAAAAATATGTGCAAACACATCTAATTTAAAATACCACCTTGAAAACAAACACCCTCTTGTGCTGCTTTGTATATATACATATGTATACACATATATATACATATACATACACTGTTTGCCTCCATGAAGATAGCCATAGTATAAGCTAATTTTAAAAGTTTATTAGTCTATTAAATGTTTAAATACAGTTTGCTTAAAAAAACAAAAAAACATCGGTAAACATCGGTTCCAGAGAACCAATGTTTATATCTAAATAATGTTTTGTATTCAATGTTAAAAACATCGTTACTTCCAATGTTTTCTTTCGATGTCCCATCCCTACTGCTGACCCATTCTGGGCTGGTGCTGCTAAGTGCTGATCCATTCTGGGCTGGTGCTGTGCTGTGTCCTGGGCTGGAGCTGCAGTGCTGATCCATTCTGGGCTGGTGCTCTGCTGTGTCCATCTTGGCTGGTGCAGAATACATCTGGGCTGGTGCTGCTTCCATCTTGGCCCAAGTTCTAGACTCCCCCCAAAAAATATATATTGTAAAAAAATTTTTAATAAAAGTGTATTTTAGTGTTAGGCTTAACTGCACAAGATCCAGCCAGCAATGCAAGTTGCAACCTAGTGCTGCCCAACTCCAGTCGTGATCAATCGGTGCTCTGGGCCCAAGCTCTGGAGCATAAAAAATAAAAATAAATTGTCTTTTTTATCTTTAACTGTCTGTGTGTGCGCGTGTATCCAGCCAGCAACGCAACTTGCAACCTAGTACTGCTCGACCCCAGTCATGATCAATCTCTGCTCTGGGACCAAGTTCTTTAGCATAAAAAAAATTAAAATCAATTGTCTTTATTTTATCTTTATTGTCTTTGTGTGTGCGTGTTAGGCTTAACCGCACAAGATCCAGCTGGCAATGCAAGTTGCAACCTAGTGCTGCCCGACTCCAGTCATGATCAATCTGTGCCCTGGGCCCAAGCTCTGGAGCTGAGAAAAAATAAAAATATATTGTCTTTTTTTGTGTGCGTGTCAGCCACGCCTGGCTGTCACTGTCATCGGCATAGGTGCGCAGGGGTGCTGTGCTCCTGTCTGTCAAGGGGCTGCTGCCCAAAATAATAAATAAACTATTTTTATTGTGTGCATGTCAGCCACACCTGGTTGTAACTGTCATTGGTGTAGGTGTGCAGGTGTGCTGTTCTGCTGTCTGTCAAGGGGCTGCATGAATATTGCAATGAAAACTTTTTTTTAAGCTATTGGGTAACAAAAAGTTTTTTTTTAATCTTAAACATAGCAGAAATATTATCCTAACAGCTTATAAAGTTATATGCTCTAAAAAACTAAAGCCTATATTTATTACAAACCTATATAGAGTAGACATCCTAAACTCTAAAACTGTTCTATTCAAAAACATAAACAAAAGCAAAGATTATAAGTCTAGTGTGTTATAGTGTGTTGATAGAACAAGCGGAACAGAGCATTAAATGCAACATTTCATTTTAAGGTTTAAGTTTTACGTTGTGTCTGGAGATCATTTAGAAAACAGAAAAAGAGCTCCTCCACAAGCGGCAGATGACTAAACTCAAACACAAAGGTTTAATAGAAATAGATACAACACCAGATCAGATGTTTACCCTGGAGGATCTGTCTGATTCATCATGGTGCCCCCAAGACCAAGATTGTGCAAATTCTGCCAAAAGAGAGACTGACACCATGGCTAAACATAAGAGTCACCTTCTGTATGTGAATTGTCTAATTTGCATGGGGAAAACCCAACCCTCAGATGAGATGGATCTCAGCCAGTGGATAACATTTAAATCACCATTAAAAAGTCACAATGGAAGACTACAGTGTGGAGAATCTTTCTTCACAGTCAGGAGAGGCCTCAGAGAACATGAAAAAAGATGCTCTAGGTGCTTCACTTCAAGGGATTTCTCCATCATGTTCTGTAGTGTGGAAAGGTTTCATTCACATGTTTTTTTATAAAGCAGTTCAAAGTTACAGCCTTCAAAGTGTCTGACTATAACACCCACCTTTTCCAGGAATTACCAAAGATTATTACAAGCAAAGGATTCATCTGTCCGGAATCTGTCTGGGAACTCATGGATCGTATTTGGCCTGAATGCACTAAGACATCCAGTGATTCTGTCACTGTGTTCTGTAGCCAACTTTATTCCTACCTAAATCGCAAACTGAAATGCGGAATAGTAAGCACAGACAACATGGAGGCCTTTGTTTTTCCGCTGCCTGCATGCCAACCAATGCCTCCCAGACTACACCCACTGGGGGGACCAGGTCTTGTTAATGACCATCCCCATCTGTTGCTAGGCCTTCTTCTTCCAAGCCATTCATCCTGGACTTCCTGTCCAAAAAGGGTGAGCAGGGTACAGAAAGAGGAGCCCTATGACATTTTTTTTCATCTATAATAGATGATGTGGAGAGATAAGAGCTTCAGATGTTGGAACAGGGGCTCCCACCCATTTGGCTTCCCTTGAGAGAACAGAGCTCTGTTCCTCAGGAAGTGTCTATGCCTGAGCTGATAGGTAGTCTCTGTCTGTTGGTAAACACCCTTCAGGAGATAGCAACCCAAAATAACAACAACTATAATAATAATAATGTGTCCATTGATAATGATAACCAGCCTGATCCCTTAACAGCAACATACCCCATATGGCCAACTCATGACACTCAGTTTGCAGCCTCCTCTTGTTTATGACACTAGTCCAGTTGCCATGGTTGATCAATCAGCCATGTGTGGTCCACCCAATTTTTGGCCTTCTACATTTTAACATATTCACATATTTAAGAAGTGGACAGTGGGAACAATGGCAATTTGAAGGCCACTAACTAACTCTGTTTTTTTTAATGTCCCTGTACAGGTTGGGAAATCCCATTACAGAACAGAAGGTTTGAAAAGGATTATTTAAGTCAATTATTTATTTTTGGAAAGCATGTTTCCTGGAATGAAAAAAATCCACTCCCAGCAAGCAGGCATGGCACTCAAGAAAGAATTCCCAAGAAAGACACAACGTAAGACTTAAACCTTAAATCTGTACTGTTGCATTTAATGCTCTTTTCCGCTTGTTCACATATTTCATATGGTTAAGTGGAGAGTGGGAACAACGGCAGTTTGAAGGCCACTAACTAAATCTGTTTTTTTTTAAATGTCCCTGTACAGGTTGGAAAATAGGTTTACAGAACAGAAGGTTTGCAAAGGATTATTTAAATCAATTGTGTTTTGGAAGCACTCTTCATGGTCCCTTCTGGGATGAAAATCCACTCCTAGCTGCAGAAGCAGAAAGACACAACGTAAGGGGTAGCCAACCTCGCTTCTCGAGAGCTCACGTTTTTCAGATGACCTAGCTGGTGCACCGTTGTATTCATTACTCACCAAAACATTTAGAAAGATCCACAGGGAGAGTTAATTACAGACATTCCTCACTTAACAACCTACTCATTTAACAACCGTTCGGACTTATGACCAGCACTCTGACCAGCTGGAACCCATAGTACAATGACTTTAATGTTATTCTGAATGTATTTTTTTTATAACTTTAATTGTACTGTACAGTATGTAAGAGTTATGCAAAGTAAAACAGTCATAGTATCAAGTTTGAGTTTCTTTTAGACCTTTTCTTTATTCATAATACATAAAAATTATTACCTCCTGGCTCCTCGTTTAGTGACCAATTCGTTTAACGACCTAGTCATAGGAACAGAACTTGGTCATTAAGTGAGAAATGTCTGTATTATAGTTTTGATTCTGTGAGGAGACCTGGAAAACATGCACTGTTGGTAGCTCTCGAGGACCAGGGTTGGCTACCCCTGCCCTTAAATCATAGATCTTACACTTGTCCACATATCTGTGCTGGTTAAGTGGCACTTTGAGGCCACTACCTAACTATGTTTTTTTTTACGTCCCTGTACAGGTTGGGAAATGTCTGCAAAGCATTATTTAAGTCAATTGTTTATTTTTTTTTGGAAAGCACTCTTCCTGGTCCCTTTCTGGGATGAGAAAATCAACTCCCAGCAACAGCAGCCATGTTCAAGTATTCTTCTGTGGCAAGGACTGATGTAATTGTACTGTATCACATTTTTTTTGTAAATGCCTTCTTCCCTCCCCTTCTCCTTCATAAATTTTCTTTGGAATCAAAAAACTAAATTAAATTTACTACCAATCAACCCTTCCTGTCCCTGCTCTACCTTCAATTACATACATACTCCAACTCCCTCAGGCCTATCTTGAATAATAAAAGTGTTTCCAGATGTGCCATGTTTGAAGTTGAACTGCCATGTGTTTGTGCCACCCACTGCTGCAGCTTAGCTTAGTCAGCCAGCTATCTTGGTGCAATTTTGGGCCTAAACAAGATGAACAAATCATTATTGTGAGCTGTGAGGTGGTCAAAATTGACTGAAAACGAGTGGAAATAAATGTTATTGAGGTTATTTTTAATGTAGGAACACAAAAAGGCCAATTTTATGTGATCTTAGCTGTTTTTTTATTTTTTAAGAAAAAATGTAGATCCAAAACCAAAACACGAAAACAAAACACGGAGGTGAGGTTTTAGCAAAACCAATCCAGATCCAAAACCATGGGAGCTCCAGATCCAAAACCAAAACACAGGGGTCAGCGCACATCTCTAATGAAAACAGTATTGTGAGCTGCGAGGTGGTCAATATTGACTGGAAACGAGTGGAAATTAATGTTATTGAGGTTAATAATACTGTAGGAATAAACAAAAGCCCAAATTACGGGGGTCGGTGCACATCTCTAACTGATATCTACAGTATACAATGCTATGTATGACTTGCTTTGGCAGCAAAGTGATATATATTAAAGGGGTAATTAAATGTATCTGTCATAACAAGTAATCAGAAGAAACTATTGGAGAGCAGCATTGCTCATTTTATTGTGTACCCCTATTGGGATCAAGGTAAAATTAACAATGCTGTTGTGTAAATGCCTCACCATTACGTATGTTCCTACACCAATGGCGATTCACCAGCATCACAGATAACTGGATTGTCCCTGGACTCTATATGTCTCAATTTAACCATTTGCCTGGAGTGGTCACATCTCATGTGACCACAGCTGAGCTTTCCCTGACACGGTCACATCTGAATCGACTGTACTGTCACAAATAACACATTAGTGTTATTTGTGTATCTGTATCTGTAACCATTAGCAGGTACCTTTTCCACTCAGGTGGTCCCTTTGCATTTCTTATTAATCCACTGTCTGACCTCCTGCACCTCATGTCAGTTACCTCAGACTCTCAGAATGCCCCCCACTAGTCAGTGTCAGTCCAGTTCATATGAAGCTCATGTTATTCAGTTTTGTCATCTGTAGTATGAGAATTGCAGTCCACGACACCCATCAGATTTATCTATGAGCTGGGGCTTTACTCTTCATAGCAACGTCTAGGCTGCCATGGCAACCGCTGCCTCTCACTGCCCCAAAGAATTGTCCGGCTTGGAATCACTTGCAGCATGGCTCTTCTGCAGCTGCGGGTCATTGGCTGTGTAGGGGGCACAGCTTAGTGACACCTCACAACGGCGATGTATCACAATTTCATAGGCTAATGTCTCACATTGTGGATGCTATGGCAGAAATGATTTGAGTTTCCTGCCTGTTATTAGGGTCCTACTGTGAGGCATGAGGTTAGATATTCCTTGGACACTTTCCCTATGTGTACAGTAGGATACAGTACCTGATCAATAGGATAAATGTAAGTTGGGTGCTCTTGGCCTTCTAAGTGTGGTCCTGTTGTAATTGATTATAAGAAAAAGAAATACACTAAATCACAAGAGAAGATGTGGCCAATGGCTGAGCCTACAAAACACGTAGTAAGAGGTGGAGACTGCCTCAGTTACTTGGGGGTCTATTCATAAAGCAGGGAAAAGCCCTGTTTTGCAGTACACAGGGCAATTCTCTGCTTTCGGCTATTCATAGAGAGGGTAACGCATGGAGAAACATGGTGCCCCAACTTTATTCATGTATCGCATCACCATACTGTATTTTGTTGACCGCGATTTATGAAGCAGGAGAAAAGTGAATGTAAAGGGTTACAGATGCGGTAATGATTCACCGTTTCAGAATGGTGTAATCATTTCCCTAATAAGCGAAGGATGAGTAAAAGCACTCACCCATGGCTGCCTGAAGTTACTAGTGGTGGCTCCACCCCTCCGTCTCCCATCAGCCCCCGCTTCGGCTTCTCCTGATGTCAGCATGCCAGCATGGTAACAGCTAGATCCCCATCTGTAGATTGATCATGACATCATCAGCCGTGTCCAACGTCATTCCCTACAATCCAAGTGGGCATAGAGGGGCAATATAACCATGTGGCGAGCGTAGCGAGCCACCATGCCCGAAGCATGGCGAGCGAATCGAGCCCGCGAGGGGTTAACTTTCTTATTTTGGTGCACTGTGTGGGCAGGAAACACTAGTCTTTACGATGCCAGCATCCATAATGAAATAGCGGGTCAGGTCCTGAGGTGAATGCAGATCATCCCACGCAGACCCTCTAGCAGGCAGCAACAGCTAGCTGCTAATAACATACACATTTCAACTGCTCATACACAGAAATTATAGAGGGAAAAAATGCACAAAAAAAACTGAGTGTTCTCAGGGAAGACTGATCGCTGATGCCTTTTTTTCCGCTTCCCATCGCTTCTCTGGTAAGTCTTTATGAATTACTACTAAAAGTATCTAAAGTTCGCAGTGAAGATAGACCCGTGTACTTCAAGACTGGTGGGGTAACAGAGCTTCTGCTTACAGAGCATAATGGAAGCATGTCTGCAATTGATGACTGCCCAAATCTGCCCAGCATCCCCACCCTCCAGCAAATACTGACATTTTTTTCGTATACCCCTGAATACCACAACAAGTACCCAGTGGCGGTTCTAGGGGCGGGCTAACAGGGCCGTCGCCAGGAGCACCGGCCCCTAGAGGGCGCCACTGAGTCCCCAGGAGGAAGAGAAAAAAAATCCCAGAAAAAAAAAACGCACCGGTCCCTCCACCCGCTAGCAGCCGCAGGGAGGCTTCATTTGCCGGGCGCCCACTGATATTTGTTATCAGCTGGCACCTGGCTCCCTCCCTGCAGCAGCAGCCGAAAGATGGAGCTCACTCCTGAGCTCCGGCTTCCGGGAGAGAGCACTATGGGAGGGACGTCATGACGTCCCTCCCATAGATCCATGGTGGAGCCGCGGTCAGACAGGAGGGCACCGGACGGAGGAGCGGGGCTTAAGGTAAGTTTTGTGTTTGTTTTTTAATTGTTTTTTTTTTCAAGAAGCACCAGCACTGGGGGCATGGCTATAGGGGGATTTCTATAGGGGGGATTACTACTGGGGGCATGGCTATAGGGGGGCATTACTACTAGAGGCATGACTATAGGGGGACATTACTAATGGGGCATTACAACAGTGGCCACTACAAATGGGGGCATTAATATAGGGGGCATTACTACTGGAGGCACTACTACAGTGGACACTACTAATGGGGGCATTCATATAGGGGGCATTACTACTGGAGGCACTACAATAGGGGGCATTACTACAGTGGATACTACTAATGGGGGAATTAATATAGGGGGCATTACTACTGGAGGCAATACTATAGGGGTCATTACTACAGTGGACACTACTAATTGGGGCATTACAACTGTGGGCATTACTACTTTGGGCACTACTATAGGGGGCATTCTTACTGTGGGCACTACTAGAGGGGGCATTTCTGGGGGCACTACTAATGTGGGCACTATTATAGAGGCATTTGTCGAAACTGGATTATTGGCTGAGACAAGATAAGTTTGAAATTGAATCGCAGCGACACCATCTTGCGACTGGCCGCAAGACGCCATTTTGCGAAATGGCCACCTAAGCGCCATTTTAGATAAACTCACACTTTAGTACATGTGGCGATAATACTATTAGCATCATGCGAATGCATCTGTGACCATCGCCATAGGTTACAGCGATTCACCAAAAGCCTATTTCATTACTTTACATATTATAAAGGATATATATTTCAGAAATGGCTTTACAGTATGCCAAAATTGCATTGCATTAGCTGAATAGAGCAAATGGCCAAGTGACAACTAGCTTGTGTAGATAAGCTTCCTGGAATAACGTCTGCTCTCACTCCAGGTGGTCCGGCTAGAATACACACCAACATTAGCAGGCTTCCTGCAATGCAAATGACTTCAAAGACTAGAGTGTTATCTTAGGTTTGTGTCATTTGCATTTACACAAGAGACTGGGAGAATAAAGGGTTTTTCTTTTTAGCTTGGGAAAGGGGGGGAACTGCTGACAGAGTGGGCATGTGGAACTATCATGCTCAGCAATCCACACTGCTAGGTGCTCACTTAGTAAAGTGAGATTTAAGTGCACCATTTCCCATACACACAGTAATATGCACAATTGCGCTGCTAACTAGTCGCATATTAGCGAATGCACAAGACCCCGAATGAAAACACCATTTAGTAGCTAAATGCGCACGCATCCGCACCAAGTTAAGTAGCGTCTTCATATCAAACCCTGCATACTCACACATTACATATTCACATACAAGGTTCCATAAGCTTTAAGGTATAAGATTTAAGTTGTTCATTTAGTATAAATGCTATGAAATAAAGATTGTTTGATAACTAAGGTTTTATACATGCTAAGTAAGCAGTGTTTGGTTTTGTAATGATGCGTACTCTTTCCACAGTATTCCGGTGATATCGGTGGGGAGATCGCATCATGCATTCTCGAGTTATGAACCGCAGAGACTTCAAGCAACAAAATGTATATGATATAAATAACTGTTAGGATGATTGTTAGGGGGGCGGGAGGGCAGAGACCCCCAGTTGTTGGAGGCTGGGTTGAGTCTAAATTAACCAGCCTGTTAAACGCTCTGTAACAGATGGTTCCCCCATGGGAACCAATGGCATAAGCAAGAAACTTCTCTATTGTCCTGTCTATTCTGGGGGGGTATAAACATGTGTGCTCAAACACTGGGTCTTTAGTCTTTAGTCTTCTTGCTCAATGCTGATTGACGGAGGTTTTCTTTCTGAATGCTGGGATCTGGTCCAGAGCGCATGCGTATGTATAGTATGTATACTGTACTTGGGGTCTGTATAATTCCTTTGCGTCTAATTGTGTATGGATCAATAGCGTGTAACTGACTGTACTTTTTACTTGAATAATACTTTGTGCTTCGGAACCACACGTTCCAAGTCTGGAGTCTTTTATTTACTGTATGACTGCGTACCAAATTGGCGCCATCCTTAGAGGTTTATAGGTAGGATTTTAGAAGGTACAGGCAGGGGTATATAGAGGTTCAATTTTAATATCGTCACATTACTACTGTGGGGACTACTATAGGGGGTATTACTACTGGGGGCACTACTAATGTGGGCATTACAACTGTGGGCACTATTATAGAGGCATTACTACTGTTGGCACAACTATTGGGGGCATTACCAATGGGGCCACTACTATAGGGGACATTACCAATGGGGCCACTACTACTGGGGGCCTTAACACTGTGGGCATTACCACTGTGGGCACTACTAATGAGGGCACTGTATGGGGGGCCATTGTTTAAGGGGCACCACTGCTGTGGGCATTGTATAAGGGTCACTACTACCATGGGCATTCTATTAGGGGTACTACCACTGGGGGCCTTGTGTATTAGGGGCACCACTGTGTGTCATAACATGAATAAGGGACTACTGTGTGGCGTAACTTGAATTGAGGATAATGTATTAAAAAGGGAATTACTGTGTGTGGCACAATGTATTATACAGGGCATTACTGTGTGTGGCATAATGTATTATACAGGGTATTACTGTGTGTGGCATAATGTATTATACAGGGCATTACTGCGTATGGAATAATGTATTATACAGGGCATTAGTGTGTGTGGTATAATGTGTTATAAAGGGCATTACTGCGTGTGGCATAATGTGTTATAAAGGGCATTACTGCATGTGGCATACTGTGTTATAAAGGGCATTACTGCATGTGACATAATGTGTTATAAAGGGCATTACTGCGTGTGGCATAATATGTTATACAGGGCATTACTGCGTGTGACATAATGTGTTATAAAGGGCATTACTGTGTAAGGAGCATTACTGCACATGGCAATTATTCACCATGAGGGGAGAGCTTGGGGGAAGCCCAGCACCTTCGTAAGTGCTGGGCATGCCCCACAGTGTGATGAATTGGGAGTGTTCCGCAAGGACAAGCCCCCTTTCCAGAAGCGCGCGCACAGAGGAACGCCATCTAAGAATTATTTTGTTTGGGGAGTGGGAGGGGTAATGGGGGGGGTGGGCGCCACTGGGAACTTTCGCCCTGAGCTCCACAATGTCTAGAAAAAAAAAAAATTGTAGTTTAAGATGATAATTTTTTTCCAGTAAGAATATGAGTTCATGGAAATGTGCATATAGTATATTTGCAAACATCAACTTTCATGCAGGTACGGTAACAATATATCGATTAATAATGCATTTCCAAATAGACACAATCGTTATCCTGAGTCAGTAAATTGCCTATATTGGAAAAAAGAACACGGGAGAGTTTCCCTGTACTGAATCAGTGGAAATGATAATTAAGCAAATGGGTCTTAAATATTTCTTTATCGCTTAATAATTATACATATTAGAAATTGCACATACATTGTCATTTCAAACTTGTCATTTCAATCATCTCTGTGTCAGGCAGCAATTATAAACCAGTAGCCTTTACAAAATATATATTCATGCAGCCAAGATTGTGTCATATATCTCCCAGAAATTGACATCTATTTGTAACATAAGACCTCCTCATAAACACCGCCAGTAATAATAAAATAATTGTAGAGATAGGTGTATGTTAGACGTTCAAGCCCAGATGGCACCCCACTTCTGCTTTTAACCTGTGTGCAAGCAGTGAACGAGTTAATGAGAGAGTGTGCATGTGCTTCTGCTGTCCAACCCATTCAGACCGTCCTTACACTGATACTAATGCATTGCAGTGTCCGCGACCGGTCACGGTGTGATAGAGTACACTGAAAAGTACCTGAGTGGAGGATCAAAGGTCCTCTACTGTCCGGACTGGTGTATGTTGCCCGGTGTGCAGTAAAGGAGTCCGCTGTGAGGGCGGTTAGTAATCCCAGAGCTTTGTCCCCACTGAGGCCGGGTCCCGTGAGCGCTAACACAGAGACACGGGAGTGCTTGTCAGATGACGTACGTTTCATGCAGAGCTTGATCACATCCAAGCTCCGAGGTCCTAGAGATCGCCTGCTCACCTTACCTGTCTACACTGAAGATGGAGACAGTGCCAGAGCACTACTCATCCAACACAACAACAACAATTGACATTCGCTTTCGTTCTTAACCCCCCACTAAAATAACAACACAATGATTGGCGGTTAAAGGCAATTTCATTTATTAAGTGACAATTTATTATTGAATGACTGAAAGGTGGCCTAGAAAGCATTGCTTTTACTATTACATGGCAGAACAGTAAGAAGACAAAGAGGGGAGAATCTCCACCCCCACATATACTCTGATTGTGAGAATAGCCACCTCCCCTACTAGGCCACTTGAATGTTCCCTATGGACACACCCAGATTCCCTCACAAGAGCAGGACCCTTTCCCTTACTGCAATGGGAAAGGTACCTCACAATCCTGGAATTATACCACTGCCACAGAAAGCAATGCTTGCCCGCAAACACAAAACCAGCAGGACACAAACTAGCAACCAGGCACACTAAGCAAACAACTGAACAAGAGAGGGAGGGCGGGGACCTTACAGAATCAGAAAGGATGATCCAACCGACTCTCCAAACTATACTAGCCTCACTGTTCCCTCTCCTATTACACTGAATATCAAGTCAAGTCTTACTACTTAATCCCTTATCCACCAAACTACCCCTCACACACAAGCCCAATGCACTTCTGTGCCTTTCACGCTTATTGCAAAGTACTCAAACACCTTTAACAAACACTGTATGCGAGAGATATCTCCTGAGTCCTGTGCTATTGAAACTACTGCTGAAGAGCGCATTCCCAATTTCCTTCCATGAGAACTGAGGTCTGTCCCAATTTATCTAGGTACAAAAAGTTTAGCGTTATGGAGCTTGGCTCCATTATCTAATGCTATCTAATGGACTACAGTATCGCTGTAGAAGCATCTTCCAATTTCTCTCTTGTCACTGTGACATCAAGGAAGTAAAGTCTTTTCCTTAACAAATTCCCAATGAGGATAGTGCTTTGCCAGGACAACCGTTTTCAGAAGTGGTGTCCTGGCAAGCAAATATTAATAAAAAGCTCCAATAAATTGAAGCTAAACTAAGGCAAAAATAAAATAGTAATTTATCAGGAAATAAAATGGTAAATAATAAATAGTCCCCCATAAGAGATCAAACGGAATGGACTTTCAGTAAAGGGCGGTAGCCACACAGGAAATGGAAGTGATATGAGTGGCTGAGGTGTAATTTGAGAAAATTAGGGGGGGACCTAATTCATCCTAAATTTTGCACAGGGAATGTCATGAAAGCAGTCTCCCCTGCTTCTTAGTTTGTAGATAACACTACATTCTCTTTGGGGATGTAGTCAGGAAGCTGACGGTCTAAATGCCGACCACCGGCTTCCCGACTGTCTAATCCTGGCAAAGTACTAATGACAGGCGTCAAAATCCCGACGCCTGTCATTAGACCTACGCCGGGAGCCCGACGGCCGGCATACCGAACGAAGGTAAGCGGGGCGCAAGGCGCGGACAGCAGCGGGGGGGGAGGGTTAGGTTTAGAGCTCCACCCCGGAAGGGTTAGGTTTAGGCTAGGGGAAGGGGGGGTTAGGGTTAGGCACCTCCCCGGGAGACCTAGGTTTAGGCTGCGGGGAAGGGGGGGGTTAGGTTTAGGCAGTTAGAGGGCGGTTAGGGTTAGGCACTTGGGGGGGAGGTTAGGGTTAGGCACACCTAAAGGAGGGTTAGGGTTTGGTGGTGGAATTAGGTTAGAGATACTCACCTAATTAGCAGTCGGGATCTTCACTGGTGTCTGGCTTCCGTTGTCACCTACTACACCCTCTCTTTGCTATGCCATATGGGAATGGAAGTTCACGACCTGCTAGGATTTGTAGGAGAGATCCACATTAGAATAAGATGAGCAATATAATAACTATTAATTTATCAAACATATTTATATGATATACCTGCAAACATTTTTCACTTTAAAGTTAAAAAATATCTTTCCTTAAAGGAACTAGTAACATCTAACCTTCTTGCAAATGCCAGTTTGATAATAACTGCATACTCTCCACCTTCTCCCTCCATAAAGATCCAGCTTAATAAGGCTATAATAGGAAATAACCAGTCTCCAAGTCTGGGAGATTAAAAGTGACAATGCTAATTGACTGCATAGGTATCTACATGAAAAGAGAGGAAAAATCATTTAAGTCTTAATGAAATTGGACTTGATATTTGAAAAGCATTACATCTTGCCTCTGTTTGGCAGCCTAAATTAATTGCCTCATGTTTCCAACAGAATAGCTTCAGGCCCAACAATGGGGAAAGCTGGGGTTTGCTATCACAGAAGATCATCCCATTAAATGCCATGGCACGCATTGTTCCTGTAGCCATTTTACTGTTGGAGGCGACAGGGTGGCCATATTGTTTTCACATAGAACTGGTGATGCATATTGCTGATAATATTACAGTGGTATCAATTCTGACCCATGGTTTGGACACTATTTCACTCCTATAATTCCTCATTACTGTTTTTTCTTTAACCGTTTTGTTCTCAGCCATTTGCTCCTGTTCCCGTCACCTCGTGGAAGTGGAAGCAATTAAATATAATTATCATGCTTGTTTCCTGTGTCTGAAACACTTTTTTTTCTTCACACTTTGCTCTCACCTTGCAGTATTTACACATTTAATGGGTAATGAAACTCATCGACAATTCTATATGGTGATTTATGTAACAGCAAATACATGATTATTGGATGTTATTACTCAGGAATGTTCTTCTGTATTATGTTTTGACAGGCTGTAGTCATAATGTCGACATCCATAATGTCCACAGCTATTATTTCGACATGTTAAAATGTTGACAGGTAACCTTTTCGACATTCTCAAAATGGTGACTTGTGAAACTTTTGACATTGCCATACATTGCCAGAATGTCGACATCAGGGTTAGGCTGCGGGCGAGAGGTTTAAGGTTAGGCTGCGGGGGGAGGTTTAGTGTTAGGCTGCGGGGTGGGGAAGTCAGAGTTATGCTGCTGGAGGGGAGGGGGGTAGGGCTAGGCACCAGAAGGAGGGTTAGTTGTAGGGATTAGGAATAGGGGAGAAATACTCATTAGAATGCTGGAGGATCACAGCTCCGATGTGGAAGTGATAGTCACATGACCACTGGGATCCGGAAGAAGCACTGGAGCCACTACAACAGTCAGGAGCAGGTCACCACTGGGCCGCCAGGGAGTTTAAGTTGACATTCTAACATGTCAACATTTCATTACTAGCTACATGATGACATGATGAATGTCGACATTATGATTGTTAGCATAACATACCACACCAGTTTTTTCACATATTACACAGTTATTTAGCTTCAAGAAAAGACACTGGGCCCCTGTCAACAAGGTTTCTAGCGTCCCCCCACCTATGGCATGTACATATGTGAACAAACAGAAGTGCAAACCAGTCCACCACCGTATAACTGAACCTAAAGCCGGCTACACACGGTATGATGTGTAGCCGACGATGCAATGCACAATGCAGCAGCCGACATATCGGGCAGTCCCCACACACAGAGCGATCCACTGCCTGACCGCCCAATATGCTGGCCCCCCCTCTCCCTCCCGCATAGACTAGCATGAGATTGGCCATTGATTCTTCAGATCTCTTGTGCAGACATAAAGATCTGGATGAGCTACAGACGACCTCACAGGATTGTTCAGTGGCCGATATCATACCCACACACGGAACAATATAGCTGTGATATCATTCCAATCTGTTGGATCATCTGCCATATCGCTCCGTGTGTGAGAGCCTTAAGAATGACAGGGGCACTAGCCAAGAGTGGGCATCATCTGGCGGTGCCACCCGTGGCTAGGTGGTAGGATCAGGATGGGACTGCCAGGACTGGAGTCCCGGGTATGCCCCTGGCTCCTACTCAGGGCAGATGTCCAGGGCCGGGTAGCTACTGGGGCTTGCTGGTGGCTGCCTGGTACATACAATTGATAAATCTTTTTTTTTTTAACACAAGGTACACATGATGTCATTATGTCACGTGCACCGCATCGCTGCAGTGAGGAGCCGGCCACAGTCAGAAGATATGAAAAGTTTCTGTGAGGTCTGTGGGGACTGGATGCGGGTGGCCAGGGGCTGGAGAGACAGAAGGGGGGCTGGCTTGGGAGACAGAAGTGGACTAGCTGGTAAGACAGAATTAGGATGGCTGGGGAGACAGAAGGAGGAGGGCTGGGGAGACAGAAGGAGGAGGGCTCGGGAGACAGAAGGAGGAGGGCTGGGGTGACAGATGGAGGGTGGCTGGTGAGACAGAAGGAGGATGGCTGGGGAGACAGAAGGAGGATGGCTGGGGAGACAGAAGGAGGATGGCTGGTGAGACAGAAGGGGGGTGACTGGTGAGACAGAAGGGGGGTGACTGGTGAGACACAAGGAAGATGGCTGGGGAGAAAGAAGGAGGATGGTTGGGGAGACAGAAGGAGGATGGTTGGGGAGACAGAAGGAGGATGGCTGGGGAGACAGAAGGATGATGGCTGGGGAGACAGAAGGATGATGGCTGGGGAGACAGAAGGAGGATGGTTGGGGAGACAGAAGGAGGATGACTGGTGAGACAGAAAGGGGATGACTGGTGAGACAGAAGGAGGATGGCTGGGGAGACAGAAGGAGGATGGTTGGGGAGACAGAAGGAGGATTGCTGGGGAGACAGAAGGAGGGTGCCTGGGGTGACAGATGGAGGGTGCCTGGGGAGACAGAAGGAGGATGACTGGGGAGACAGAAGGAGGATGCCTGGGGAGACAGAAGGAGGATGCCTGGGGAGACAGAAGGAGGATGCCTGGGGAGACAGAAGGGGGATGGCTGGGGAGACAGAAGGAGGATTGCTGGGGAGAAAGAGGGAGGATGGATGGGGAGACAGAAGGAGGATGGATGGGGAGACAGAAGAGGAGAGCTGGGGTGACAGATGGAGGGTGGCTGGGGAGACAGATGGAGGGTGGCTGGGGTGACAGAAGGAGGATGGCTGGGGAGACAGAAGAGGATGGCTGGGGAGACAGAAGGAGGAGAGCTGGGGTGACAGATGGAGGGTGGCTGGGGAGACAGAAGGAGGATGGCTGGGGAGACAGAAGGAGGATGGCTGGGGAGACAGAAGGAGGATGACTGGGGAGACAGAAGGAGGATGACTGGTGAGACAGAAGGAGGATGTCTGGGGAGACAGAAGGAGGATGTCTGGGGAGACAGAGGGAGGATGGTTGGGGAGACAGAAGGAGGATGGTTGGGGAGACAGAAGGAGGATGGCTGGGGAGACAGAAGGATGATGGCTGGGGAGACAGAAGGATGATGGCTGGGGAGACAGAAGGAGGATGGTTGGGGAGACAGAAGGAGGATGACTGGTGTGACAGAAAGGGGATGACTGGTGAGACAGAAGGACGATGGCTGGGGAGACAGAAGGAGGATGGTTGGGGAGACAGAAGGAGGATTGCTGGGGAGACAGAAGGAGGATTGCTGGGGAGACAGAAGGAGGAGGGCTGGGGTGACAGATGGAGGGTGGCTGGGGAGACAGAAGGAGGATGCCTGGGGAGACAGAAGGAGGATGCCTGGGGAGACAGAAGGAGGATGGTTGGGGAGACAGAAGGAGGATGACTGGTGAGACAGAAGGGGGGTGACTGGTGAGACAGAAGGAGGATGGCTGGGGAGACAGAAGGAGGATTGCTGGGGCGACAGAAGGAGGATTGCTGGGGAGACAGAAGGAGGAGGGCTGGGGTGACAGATGGAGAGTGGCTGGGGAGACAGAAGGAGGATGCCTGGGGAGACAGAAGGAGGATGCCTGGGGAGACAGAAGGGGGATGGCTGGGGAGACAGAAGGAGGATTGCTGGGGAGAAAGAGGGAGGATGGATGGGGAGACAGAAGGAGGATGGATGGGGAGACAGAAGAGGAGAGCTGGGGTGACAGATGGAGGGTGGCTGGGGAGACAGATGGAGGGTGGCTGGGGTGACAGAAGGAGGATGGCTGGGGAGACAGAAGAGGATGGCTGGGGAGACAGAAGGAGGAGAGCTGGGGTGACAGATGGAGGGTGGCTGGGGAGACAGAAGGGGGATGGCTGGGGAGACAGAAGGAGGATTGCTGGGGAGAAAGAGGGAGGATGGATGGGGAGACAGAAGGAGGATGGATGGGGAGACAGAAGAGGAGAGCTGGGGTGACAGATGGAGGGTGGCTGGGGAGACAGATGGAGGGTGGCTGGGGTGACAGAAGGAGGATGGCTGGGGAGACAGAAGAGGATGGCTGGGGAGACAGAAGGAGGAGAGCTGGGGTGACAGATGGAGGGTGGCTGGGGAGACAGAAGGAGGATGGCTGGGGAGACAGAAGGAGGATGGCTGGGGAGACAGAAGGAGGATGGTTGGGGAGACAGAAGGAGGATTGCTGGGGAGACAGAAGGAGGGTGCCTGGGGTGACAGATGGAGGGTGCCTGGGGAGACAGAAGGAGGATGACTGGGGAGACAGAAGGAGGATGCCTGGGGAGACAGAAGGAGGATGCCTGGGGAGACAGAAGGAGGATGCCTGGGGAGACAGAAGGGGGATGGCTGGGGAGACAGAAGGAGGATTGCTGGGGAGAAAGAGGGAGGATGGATGGGGAGACAGAAGGAGGATGGATGGGGAGACAGAAGAGGAGAGCTGGGGTGACAGATGGAGGGTGGCTGGGGAGACAGATGGAGGGTGGCTGGGGTGACAGAAGGAGGATGCCTGGGGAGACAGAAGGGGGATGGCTGGGGAGACAGAAGGAGGATTGCTGGGGAGAAAGAGGGAGGATGGATGGGGAGACAGAAGGAGGATGGATGGGGAGACAGAAGAGGAGAGCTGGGGTGACAGATGGAGGGTGGCTGGGGAGACAGAAGGAGGGTGCCTGGGGTGACAGATGGAGGGTGCCTGGGGAGACAGAAGGAGGATGACTGGGGAGACAGAAGGAGGATGCCTGGGGAGACAGAAGGAGGATGCCTGGGGAGACAGAAGGAGGATGCCTGGGGAGACAGAAGGGGGATGGCTGGGGAGACAGAAGGAGGATTGCTGGGGAGAAAGAGGGAGGATGGATGGGGAGACAGAAGGAGGATGGATGGGGAGACAGAAGAGGAGAGCTGGGGTGACAGATGGAGGGTGGCTGGGGAGACAGATGGAGGGTGGCTGGGGTGACAGAAGGAGGATGGCTGGGGAGACAGAAGAGGATGGCTGGGGAGACAGAAGGAGGAGAGCTGGGGTGACAGATGGAGGGTGGCTGGGGAGACAGAAGGAGGATGGCTGGGGAGACAGAAGGAGGATGGCTGGGGAGACAGAAGGAGGATGACTGGGGAGACAGAAGGAGGATGACTGGTGAGACAGAAGGAGGATGTCTGGGGAGACAGAAGGAGGATGTCTGGGGAGACAGAGGGAGGATGGTTGGGGAGACAGAAGGAGGATGGTTGGGGAGACAGAAGGAGGATGGCTGGGGAGACAGAAGGATGATGGCTGGGGAGACAGAAGGATGATGGCTGGGGAGACAGAAGGAGGATGGTTGGGGAGACAGAAGGAGGATGACTGGTGTGACAGAAAGGGGATGACTGGTGAGACAGAAGGACGATGGCTGGGGAGACAGAAGGAGGATGGTTGGGGAGACAGAAGGAGGATTGCTGGGGAGACAGAAGGAGGATTGCTGGGGAGACAGAAGGAGGAGGGCTGGGGTGACAGATGGAGGGTGGCTGGGGAGACAGAAGGAGGATGCCTGGGGAGACAGAAGGAGGATGCCTGGGGAGACAGAAGGAGGATGGTTGGGGAGACAGAAGGAGGATGACTGGTGAGACAGAAGGGGGGTGACTGGTGAGACAGAAGGAGGATGGCTGGGGAGACAGAAGGAGGATTGCTGGGGCGACAGAAGGAGGATTGCTGGGGAGACAGAAGGAGGAGGGCTGGGGTGACAGATGGAGAGTGGCTGGGGAGACAGAAGGAGGATGCCTGGGGAGACAGAAGGAGGATGCCTGGGGAGACAGAAGGAGGATGCCTGGGGAGACAGAAGGGGGATGGCTGGGGAGACAGAAGGAGGATGGCTGGGGAGACAGAAGGAGGATGGATGGGGAGACAGAAGGAGGATGGATGGGGAGACAGAAGAGGATGGCTGGGGAGACAGAAGGAGGAGAGCTGGGGTGACAGATGGAGGGTGGCTGGGGTGACAGATGGAGGGTGGCTGGGGAGACAGAAGGAGGGTGGCTGGGGAGCCAGAAGAGGATGGCTGGGGAGACAGAAGGAGGAGAGCTGGGGTGACAGATGGAGGGTGGCTGGGGAGACAGAAGGAGGATGGCTGGGGAGACAGAAGGAGGATGACTGGTGAGACAGAAGGGGGGTGACTGGTGAGACAGAAGGAGGATGGCTGGGGAGACAGAAGGAGGATGGCTGGGGAGACAGAAGGAGGATGGCTGGGGAGACAGAAGGAGGATGGTTGGGGAGACAGAAGGAGGATGGTTGGGGAGACAGAAGGAGGATGACTGGTGAGACAGAAGGGGGGTGACTGGTGAGACAGAAGGAGGATGGCTGGGGAGACAGAAGGAGGATGGCTGGGGAGACAGAAGGAGGATGGCTGTGGAAACAGAAGGAGGATGGTTGGGGAGACAGAAGGAGGATGACTGGGGAGACAGAAGGAGGATGGTTGGGGAGACAGAAGGAGGATGACTGGTGAGACAGAAGGGGGTGACTGGTGAGACAGAAGGAGGATGGTTGGGGAGACAGAAGGGGGATGGCTGGGGAGACAGAAGGGAGTGGCTGGTGAGACAGAAGGGAGGTGGCTGGTGAGACAGAAGGGGTGTATCTGGGGAAACAAATGGGGATGGCTGGGGAGACATAATCAATACAGTACTGTAATCCCCTCCTAAGGTCATGCCAGGTGACATTGGTGATTTGTAGTACAAATCAGTACTGCTTAGACACACATTTAAAGACATATACAGAGATCCTGCACTCAAAGCCCTTATGTATAAAAAGGGATGTATTTAAAAAGCCGGCGGACGGGATCCCGGCTGCCGATACACCGACGCCGGTATCCCGACCGCCAGAAAAATGCAAACGCCGCTATCCCGAATGAGATTAGGATAGCAGCCTCAGCATCCTGACCGCCAGAATCCCAAACATCCAGACACCGGGTAAATATAACTGTCCCCAGGGATAGAGGGGTTAGGGATTAGGGTTAGTCATCTCCTGGGGAAGGTTAGGAGACAGGGATGGGGGGTTAGGGTTAGGCACTAAGGGGGATAGGGTTAGGCACAACTAAGGGAGGGTTAGGGGGTAGAGGGAGAGGGTACTTACCGCCCGTTGGGATCTTCATACATCAGGATGCTGCTGATGGGATTTGAACCGGCGGCTACTGACCTGCCGGAATTTCATACCAAACCTATATAAACCACTCAACTAATCCTGGATTAATGTGATGAGTTTTAATCACTTCATATGCAGTGCAATCCAGCAATTTACTAAACGGTATATCACATACAATTTGGTATAAATCAATTCGGCATACGAAAATAAAAGACCACTTTAAATATAACTGTGTAATCAACAGTGTACAAGGTATCATCCCAATGGTATATGACATTCAGGTAAATGTGTATCAAATCTAAATAGTAGGCTTAATCATGCTCAAACACAGTTCAACAAATGTCCAATGGGTGCTATTGTTTAGCATCCAGTCTCAGTCTAAACCATCCACCTGCAGTGCACAAACCGCAGCGTGTCCTGTGTGCTAGAAATGTCCCAGTGTTTGGTATGTTGGGGTAATTAATAGCCTGCACTACAGCCCACTGAGCCCCGCACCCACCCGCCTGTTCCCGCTTGTTCTCGCAAGCAAACTTCAAAAACTTTCAGGGTTCAGAGTTTGCTGAATATCAGGTGGTCCATTGAGGACCCCTGTTGATGAAAGGCCCAGTAAATAAAATATGCGGAAACTAGTGTTTCCGCATGGTTACCGGGCCATTTAACGATGGTGAATAGACCCCACTGTGAAGTTCAATGTAATTTTAGCTTCTGGCTAACTAACTGATGTCACTTACTATAGCTTCCTTTATATATGCACTGAAAGTAATGTACTTTACTATCATAATCGCTATATAATGATATCAGTGCACTTTGGAGCTATTATATTTTGCATTGTGTCTCTGTAAAGTTGAACAAAGCTACAGGATCCCAGAAAATCCAAATAGTCTCACCAATATAATCTCGGTTACATAGAACACTCACCTGGCCTCGTGCAGAAGATCACTAAGTCCTCCTTTGCAGTGGCGTCCCTCCTCGCAGTGACACACGGTGCAGGGAGCAGCCGCTCGCCGCTTAAAAGCAGGGTGGTTTCGGGGAAGGGGCATGATCTTGCGGCCCGAACCCCGGCCCGTGGTTATCAATAGGGCGGTGGGGGGTGCCGGAGGTGCAGGTGGAGGTGTCGGCTCCCTCACTGTGACGGAAGCCGAGTGTTGCACTTAATATTACAGTGCAGCACCCGGTTCCTGTCACTGAGGGGGGCCTGCACCTTGGTGACACCCCTCGGCGGGTGACACCCGGGTTCGGTCCGCACACCCCGCACCAGGGGCGGATTGGGCCACCGGGACGTCGGGACATTTCCCGCTGGGCAGGGCCCCCTGCTCCTCTCATTGGCTCCCACTACCCCTCCCCCCTTCGCCTGGCCGATTCTTATAATTGTGGCCACCGCGATAGAAGCCGTGTGCCTGTGTGCTGCGGCCGCACATGAAACAAATGACCTAGTGCAGCCATGGCAGTGAGGGGCCGGCCAGAGATAACTCTTATCGGGACACGGGGACTGGGGCCTCCGCCAGCCTGTCTACAATGACTACTTCACACACTGGCTGGTCCCTCCCCAGGGACCAGCCAACCTATCACCGGGCTCAGAGTAGGCTGCATCAGCCCTCCTCTTCCTGCTCCTCGGCTGACTCAATGCCTGCGGCTGTGCATGCCTCCTCCGCGTCCTCTCCTCACCACACTGACTGGGCTCAGGCAGCTCCCTGCTCTTTTCACAGTTGGACAAGGTAGGATAAAATCCACATCGAGGATGGTGCAATTGCTGGAGGTCATGGGGCTGAAACACTCAAAATACCCATGTGTTACAGCCATGCCTTAGATGACTATTAGAAGTAAATAAAATATTTAAAAAAATGTAAACATGTATACAGTATGTAAAAGTTTCCATACCATGACTTGATATGTCTGACTTTACATTCAAATGTCATGTGCAGTGTAATGTACTATTCTCAATCAGTGGGCCTGATTCAACGAGCATTTATTTACTATTGCGCATAAGCAAACACACTGCGAATGCACAGCAATTGCAATGTGATTGTGTTTGCGTAGAGGACACATCCATCCAAGTGAGTGACAGGTCAGCATTTTGGGGAGATAATGGGGTGGTCAGAGAAAAATGCAATAGTGTCGGTCCGTTTGAACGCTGTTTCACAGGTGTGCATAACTTACCCCTTGCGGTCGTTTTCACAGCAGGGCTGCTTACAGAAATGTGCCGGGCTGGTTTTCCATCCCAGTCCGCCCCTGCCCCGCACTCCCCTTGTGACGCTGCTGCTCCTTTGCACAGCATGCAATTCTGGTACTTTTAGTTCCAAAACTCTCAACACTATAAAAGGCAGCGTGAACTAATGTCTGTTACGCAGAACTCTCACTTGGAATTACATATAAAAGGAAACATATTATTTTTTATGTAAGTGGAGCTGGAAGCGCAAGTCAGAGCAAATCACAGAAGTTCTCTTGGCGCTGCCAGTCAGTATCGCTGAATTGAAAAAATGCTTTATTGAAATATCCTGAGATGGCGACCACAGAACAAGCATTGCAGCTTTACATCTACATACCACCCAGCTTTCGTGAAGTGAGGAGAAGGACCTAGGTTGTGCACCTGAAAAGGGGCATGGCTTTGTGGTATAGGAGCGTGTCTGCACATCACACTCCCTTTTTTCACCATGCTGGAGGCATGTACCCAGCCCATACTTGCCTACTATTGAAAAAGCATTTCAGGGAGATTGTACCACATATGAGCATGCAGTAAAATGGACGTGTACTGCTACATCTGAGTGCCATAAAATTGACTTACATCCGAATGTAAGTGATCCCCAAAAGCAGTTAGTAATATCTATTTGTTGATGAAAACACTCTTTTCTGGGCTTGCTCATACAGGGAAATTATACTAATGATCCCATTTGAATGTACATATCTCTGATTTATTTTTTTAACATATATATATATATATATATATATACTGTGTGTATATATATATATATATATATATATATATATATATTAGGGGTGAGCGGGTTCGGATTTCTGAAATCCGAACCCCCCCCGATCCGAGGCCGATCCGAGTCAGGATCTGAAATCGAGGCATAACATCATCATCCCGCCTTCCGGGTTTCGCGGGTTTTGGATCCTATATAAGGTACCCGCGTCGGCGCCATTTTCTCACTCGGCTGTGGACAGTGAAGAGAGAGGGTGGGAGTTAGGGCTGGCTGAGCTGTGTAGTGTAGTGTAGTATAGTGCAGAGTAGTGTTGTGCTGTGCTGCGCTGTGCTGCTGTTGTCCATAGGGGCTGTGTCCACTACTTCAAAGTCCATAGGGGCTGGCTGTGTTGTGCTGTGCTGCTGTTGTTAATAGGGGCTGTGTCCACTACTTCAAAGTCCATAGGGGCTGGCTGGACTGTGTTGTGCAGTCAGTTCTCCATATGGGCTGTGTCCACTCCAAAGTCCTGTGCAGTGTCCCAGTCCTAAAGGGGTGCTGTAGTGTTGTCCAGGGGGTGCTCTGTCCATCAGGGGTGTTCCCCCCAAGTGCTAAAAAAAAATATATTTTTTCTGTGTTTGTGAATTGTGTGCGCAGTAGCCGCACGTGCATCAACAAAGTAGTGCCAAGCGTGCGCCTGTGTCATAAGTAAAGGGCCGGCTGGCTTGACCGGTAAAGGGTGCTGTAACCCCCAAAGTACACTCCAAACCAAATAAAAAAATATTTTCTGTGTTTGTGAATTGTGTGCGCAGTAGCCGCACGTGCATCAACAAAGTAGTGCCATGCGTGCGCCTGTGTCATAAGTAAAGGGCCGGCTGGCTTGACCGTTAAAGGGTGCTGTAACCCCCAAAGTACACTCCAAACCAAATAAAAAAATATTTTCTGTGTTTGTGAATTGTGTGCACTGTGGTTGCACGTGTATCAATAAAGGAGCAGCGCCAAGCGTGCGCCTGTGTCCCATAAGTAAAGAGCCAGCTGGCTCATTTCTTAAAGGGTGGTGTAACCCACAAAGTGCACTACTCTGTGTTTGTGTGCGCCTTAGCCGCACGTATATATCAAATTGATATAACATAAATGGAGGACCAAACTTTCTCCGATAAAAATAAAATAGAGAAAGATCAAGAACCACTTCCTCCTAGTGCTGAAGCTGCTGCCACTAGTCATGACATAGACGATAACATGCCATCAACGTCGTCTGCCAAGGCCGATGCCCAATGTCATAGTAGAGGCCACATACAATCCCAAATGACAAAGTTCAGGAAAATGACCTTAAAAGAAACATTTAAATCATCTGAAGAGAAACGTAAACTTGCCAATATGCCATTTATGACACGGAGTGGCAAGGAACGGCTAAGGTCTTTCCCTATGACTAGTGTGTGTCATACTAGTATGACTAGTATGTTCATGAATAGTGGTTCAGCTTCACATGACGATGGAAGCCCTCCTCCCGCTAAAAAAATCAAACGAGTTAAGCTGGCAAAAGCACAGCAAAGAACTGTGCGTTCTAAGAAGATTTCACAAATCCCCAAGGAGAGTCCAAGTGTGGTGGCGGTTGCGATGCCTGACCTTCCCAGCACTGGACGGGAAGAGGTGGCTCTTTCCACCATTTGCACGCCCCCTGCAAATGCTGAAAGGAGCACCCACAGTCCACTTGTTGATATGCAAATTGAATATGTCACTGTTGAAGTACAACAGGATGAGGATACTGGTGTAGCTGGCGCTGAGGAGGAAGTTGGCGAGGAGGATTCTGATGGTGATGTGCTTTGTTTAAATCAGGCTCCGGGGGAGACAGTTGTTGTCCGTGGGATGAAAAAGCCCATCACGGTCATGCCTGGGCAGAAGACCAAACATTCCACCTCTTTGGTCTGGCAATATTTCTATCCAAATCCGGACAACAACTGTCTTGCCATATGTACCATATGTAAAGGTGAAATAAGTAGGGGTAGGGACGTTAACCACCTAGGAACATCCTTCCTTATACGGCACCTGCAGCGCGTTCATAAAAAGTTACTGTCAAGTTCAGAAACTTTGGCTAAGACCGTAAGCAGTCCAGGGACACCTAAATCCCTTTTTCCTGTTTTATCCAAGGAATCGGTGGATGAGAAGGATGAGGACGACATTTTGCCTCCGTAGAGCCAGTTTGTGCAGGGACACATTAATTGCCAGCTTGTTTTGTGGGGGCCCAAACGAACCAATCATTTCAGCCACAGTCATGTGGCAGACCCTGCCGCTGAAATGATTGGTTTGTTAAAGTGTGCATGTCCTATTTATACAACATAAGGGTGGGTGGGAGGGCCCAAGGTCAATTCCATCTTGCACCTCTTTTTTTTCTTTGCAGTATGTACTGTTTGGGGCCTAGTTTTTCAAACTGCCATCCTGTCTGCCACAGCAGTATCACTCCTAGATGGGCCACGTGTTTGTGCCGCCCACTCGTGTCACTTAGCATAGTCATCCAGCTACCTCGGTGCAATCTTTTGGCCATAAAAACAATATTGTGAGGTGTGAGGTGTTCAGAATATACTGGAAATGAGTGGAACTGAAGGCTATTGAGGTTAATAATTGCATAGGAGCAGAAAAACCCACAAAATCTATGATTTAAGCTGTTTTTATGCTTTTTTTTCAAAAAAATACAGATCCAAAACACAAAACCCAGAACCCAAAATATGGAAGGGTGGTTTTGGCAAAACCAATCCAGATCCAAAACACGAAGAAAGATCCAGATCCAAAACCAAAACACAAAACACGAAAAGTGGCCGGTGCACACCCCTAATATATATATATATATATATATATATATATATATACACACACACATAAAAGAGTGTCAAGGTTAGGTGCAATCAGGGAGATTGTTGAAATCTTAAGGGAGTCAGGGAGATTGCTACTATTTCAGGGAGTCTCCCTGACAATCAAGGAGAGTTGGCAAGTATGACCCAGTAAAAATAGATTTTGTACCATGCGCTCACCTTGTCTATATATCATATTATAGAAAATGTAGCTAAAGTAAAAAATGTGGAGATGACAACAGATCTAATGAATGTTATAAACAATCTTTTATTTATATAGACACCATATACCAATGCGTCTAGTGATATGGATGGCTATTTTAGACTCTTATATGTCTCCTTTCTGGTAGTAGGAGTATGATGGTAAAATAATCTAATAAAAATTATATATGATGATTAAGTCCTATATGGAAGGATCAAGGTATGTCTGGGTGGCAGGTGTGCCCTTTGAGGGGGTTACCTTTCCGTAAATATATACGGTACCCTTATGTTATAATATCAGCTCAGTATTTGTCCATACCGACTAGTAGCCAAGAAAAAGTCAGCCAATAGGACTGATCCCAAGTGGGTAAATAATGTCCGGGTGGTAGGTGTGCCCTTTGAGGGGGTTACCTTCCCGTAAATATATACGGTACCCTATGTCTAAAAAGACAAGTATGTGTATGTCCCTTTGGCTACTTGCAATGTGCTAGGGAAGTGAGGGTAACCTTATGTAGAAAGGTAGCTCTCCGTATGTGGATATCCACGTACGTGTCCCTGCACTGTCTGAAGCAATGTCCCGGTGATAGAGTGAGCCGTGCAAAGTGTGACTGCAGCGTCCCGCTAGCGGGGCTTACCGGTCGGCGTCTTCACTGAATGTCACGTGTTGCACTGTCCATGTGGTGTGTGGAGGAGGGGAGCAGTGCGGTATGATTTCAATTGCCGCAGTCAGTCCAGCCGGACCACTCGCTCAACCCTCTGCTTCTAATGCACGCTGCTCTGTAGTATGGCAGAGGAGGGTGCTGTTTCCTGTTAGGAGGATAAGGAGTAGCAGCGTGAGGCTCTGCACAAGGCTCTCTGCTTCCTTAGTCACGTGTGTGGAAAACTGGGCGTCGACGCGTTTCGGCCAATCAGGCCTTCTTCAAGGATGGGTGTGTTCTGATGCTGGCTGGTTAATATGTTATCAGGCAGCCAATCATCTATGAGGTGGGAGTCTCCCTTAATAATAGGTCTGATGACTCAATCGTCTGTGTAAAAGCATCTTTGGGCTGTTGTTCTAACTTTATAAAAATATATAGTAGAAATCTGATATACACACACCACATGGACAGTGCAACACGTGACATTCAGTGAAGACGCCGACCGGTAAGCCCCGCTAGCGGGACGCTGCAGTCACACTTTGCACGGCTCACTCTATCACCGGGACATTGCTTCAGACAGTGCAGGGACACGTACGTGGATATCCACATACGGAGAGCTACCTTTCTACATAAGGTTACCCTCACTTCCCTAGCACATTGCAAGTAGCCAAAGGGACATACACATACTTGTCTTTTTAGACATAGGGTACCGTATATATTTACGGGAAGGTAACCCCCTCAAAGGGCACACCTACCACCCGGACATTATTTACCCACTTGGGATCAGTCCTATTGGCTGACTTTTTCTTGGCTACTAGTCGGTATGGACAAATACTGAGCTGATATTAGGGTACCGTATATATTTACGGAAAGGTAACCCCCTCAAAGGGCACACCTGCCACCCAGACATACCTTGATCCTTCCATATAGGACTTAATCATCATATATAATTTTTATTAGATTATTTTACCATCATACTCCTACTACCAGAAAGGAGACATATAAGAGTCTAAAATAGCCATCCATATCACTAGACGCATTGGTATATGGTGTCTATATAAATAAAAGATTGTTTATAACATTCATTAGATCTGTTGTCATCTCCACATTTTTTACTTTAGCTACATTTTCTATAATATGATATATAGACAAGGTGAGCGCATGGTACAAAATCTATTTTTATCAGTATAATTTTGTTGGAGACAGGACATCTCCAGTACCAAGCAGCCCCCTAAAACAATAAACATCTTGTTGAGCGCTGTTCACATTTTCCATTTCTAAGTATGACCCAGTGAAGAGACCCAGCGGAGGAGCCAGCATCGGCAGGTGCATACACACTTACTGATGCCGGCAGCGATGGAGCGATGGTGGGGGCCATGCAGCATGGCCCTCACTAACGACATCCCCCTTTGGCCCTGCATGTAGGGCCGACGGAGAATGTTGCTGGCGAGTTGTGGGAGCGTGCATTGTCAGCGACATAGCGGAAACACACTAGACAATGTGCCCGACATGTCGGTCCGATCCGCTGGATGGGACAACATATCTTCAGTTGTGTACCCAGCATTAGGTGTTTTCATTCACTACTACTCTGCTATGCAGAGCAGCAGGAGTAGGGAGAACTCCTAAACCCCACCACTACCATCACCTGTGGGAGACTGTGGGTGGAACAGTTCCCATAAAATCTGCACTGTCCTACCAAAATCAGGAGGACTGGGCAGTCTTCTGCACTTACTGTAGAGCCACAATGCTTGTTAAATAGACTTACACATGCAAATCATGGAGAAACTACGCTGAACATAACTGGAAATTGTAAAGGTGCTGATCCCCCGCTCAAGGCCGGCTCAAGGGGAAGCCCTGTGCGGGACGGTACTTTGTCGCCCCTTAACTGGAGGCCAACAATGGGTGTGTGGTCTAATTACTGTAGGCCCCGCCTCCTAAATGATGTTATTTGGGGGCGTGCCCATATGGCACACCTCCTGTTAACATCAGGCTGGGGGTGAGCCCAACACTACGTCAGTAGCTGGGCTTCCCCCAGCCCTCTTCTTGCACTGAGAGGATGCACCCATTCCTCTTCTCTGAGGCCAGCTCCGCCACACGGCTGTGGTGGTGGAAAGGCCCATCCTCCCGACCACCCACGGGACACTATGCCCCACGGGAGGAACAGTGGGGCAGTGCCCGAAAAACAGGACTGTCCCCCTGAAATCGGGAATGGTTGGTGGCACCCCTGTTCGACCGCACTGGTCAAACACGCCTTGAGCCGGCCCTGCCCCTGATGTATAAGAATTTTCACTCTTAAATAAATAGACCCCATAATATTTGATCAACAGGTCAGCTGACAGCCACTTTGGGGTAGATTTATCAAACTTTCTAAAGAGTGGAGAGGTGGATAAATTGCCCAAAACAATCAATAAACTTCTGCCTATCATTTTATACCATATGTAGACAAAAGTGATTGGACACTGACAACAAATAGATCAACAAGATTTTATTCACGTCATTACTTTGTAGGTCCACCACGTGCAGTGATTAGTGCAGACACCCTTCTTGGCCAACTGTCCACAAGTTCCTGGACAACAGCAGGTGGTATGTTTTGCCATTAGGCGTTACATGTAGTCATGCTCATCGTTGCCACGACGTGTCCGCACGCATTGCGGCATAGTGCAGAATTCGCCAGGCTGTGAGCACTCACAGCCGGCATTTACCCCATTGAAGTCTATGGTGTGCACGTACATATGCATGCGCACTCCATAGACACGGGTACACTAACTGCACCATCCATACCGCGATGCGCTCGCATCACGGAATAGATGAGCGTGGCTACATCTGTATGGATGCCTACATAGCTTGCTATTACTATGTTTTTCACGATGTTGGCCTGTTTGTTTACCCACATATGCTGCCATGGCAACGTGTCTGTTTTGCAGATGACATGCTTCTGGTCACGGGCACTTGAAGTAATATGGATGCTGGAGGTGTGGCAGACAGCAGGTCTGGCATTCTCTTGGGCATATATTTATTGTAGATGGTATGTAAGGTAAAATGTTAGCAGTATACACTGCTGCATTGTACTTTCCCTGATGACGGAGTAAAATCTGAAACGTTGGAATACAGGATGGGTTATTTCATTTTTTCATAAATCCACTTTTTATTGCTGAATATTGTATTTACATGCAGTGCACCTCGGCATGATATTAGTAGTTATGAATTGCCCTCCATTCTAGAGACATTTTATATTATATACATTAGTAAATAAATTGACCCGCACCTGCTTTATCATGTCACTCACCCCATCCCCTCAGAAACTAGATATATATATTTATGCATACTGGGCACCTCCCGGGAGAGGGAATTCAGATGCAAGGCAGATTCATTAATTACATTACATGTTCCTACTCCATATTTTATATACTGTAGCTTGATATTATATAAATCCTATCAAATAATTTGCTATGTTTTATTGCAATTATGAAGCAAATAAATTTATGGGAAGCTTCATGGAAATGGCATGACCCTTGTGAAGTTTTGAATATGATCAGCATAAAAGTTTTTTGTAATTGAGTCCTGACATTAATGTGTTGCTTTTGGGCATACTGTTGCATAGTCTATTCATTCTCTTGCCTTTTAAATGATCTTCATGTTCCATAAGAGCAATGCAATCAACAGCAAAGACCAAATACAGTGTAAATCTATTGAAGCATACAAACGGTTGTGAAGCATTAATGCTAGCCTTTAGCCCCCTTCCCTCCGGCAAACATCTTTTAAATTTCGAAAAGCGTCATGGCGTGGCGGAACGTACTAAACTGTCCAAAGGAAATGTCACCATATTTTATCCTTTGTTCTGTGGACTGAATAGTAAAATGCAATAATCCATTACAAAAAAAGAGAGAGGGTTTATCATATATTTCACTTGTCACAACAATCAGGAACATTAAAAAAAAAACACCAGTTTTCCTATGAGGTGCATGTGGCGCAATATTGTTGTATTAAATGTGCATTGCCCAAGGATGAATATCAGTCTGCAGCTGTTTCACAGCAATATACGGGAACTGGTGTAATGAAATCCTGACACCTGTGAAGCTAGATGGATATAAGCAGATCGCCGAACAATAATAAGAATTTAAAGGGAATTAAAGATTTCTATCTAGACTAAAGACGGATGGCCTGTGGTTCTGCAGAAGCTGGTAGAGCATGCTGGGGCTTGTTGTTCAACAAAAGCGAAGGATACATATGTTGTTGGAACGTGATCACATTTTGCATAATTGAACTATCCAACCTGACAGGCTGTTCTAGGACTTGTCGCAATTTCTGGGGAAGATACTTACATGTTGCCCAAGCCTGAAGATATCAACAGGTTGTATGCTTTTACTTGGGTACAGTTCAATCGTTAGAAAGGAATCAGAGTTAATTTATTGCACTCAGAGCCTCATGTAGTGTTTGGCACAAGAAAATTTTTTGGTGGATATTTTGCTATTCTGTAGTGCAGATGTGCCCAAAAAATACACTTTTTTGACTATGTAGTTTCAGATGCATAGACACTGCATGCAATCAGAGGTTAGGAAGCTGGTGGTCGAAATGCCGACCGCCAGCTTCCCGACAGTGAAATCCCGGCATGGGACTAATACCGACACCTATCATAAGCCCCACACCGAAATCCCGACGCCCAGCATACCGAATGTAGGTAAGCCGGGCGTCAGGAGCTGATAGCCACGGGGGGGGAGGGAGGGGGTTAGATTTAGGCACTCCCGAGGGGACCTAGGGTTAGGCTAGGGGAAGGGGGGCTTAGCATCAGGCACCACCGGGAGGAGGTTAGGTTCAGCCACCACCACCCGGGAGGGTTAGGTTTACGGTGCGGGGAGGGGGGGTTAGGTTTAGGCACCCCTGGGGGGAGGTTAGGGTTAGGCACTAGGGGGGAGGTAAGGGTTAGACACCCCTAAGGGAGGGTAAGGGTTAGGGGGGGAGAGGGGAGGGTTAGGGGTCTTACTCACCTCAGGATCTTCATGAGCCGGCCTTCCGGCATCTGTATATTGTCCGCTGGGCTTAGGTCCGGTGGTAATTCATATAGATTCCCATTAGAAATATACATTAAGGTATACTTGCCTACTTTTGAAAAAGCATTTCAGGGAGATTGTGAAAGCACCACCTATGAGCGCGATGGTAAAATGGGCGTGACCTGCTACATCTGAGAGGCTTGTCCTAAAATTGATTTACATCCAAATGTAAACGAGGCCCAAAGCTGTTAGTAAGAGCTACATGTTGATGAAAACACACTGACACTTTTAAGAAAATACATGTAGTCATAAGGATCATTGTGCCTTATAACCAATGCAGAGAAATTATACTAATGGTCCCATTTCAATGTATATATCTAGGTTTTTCTTTTATATAACAGCTTCATAATGGGGGTAAGGTGCAATCAGGGAAATTGCTAGACTCTTCAGGGAGTCAGGGAGATTGCTGCTATTTCAGGTAGTCTCCCTGCTAAACTTGGGAGGTCATAAAAAGTGGGAGGTGACTTCTACACAACCACCAATCAGCTAATTTTAGGCATGATCCATGTCAGATAACCCGGGTTGCGCCGTTTACACTGCACCATTACCCAGGTCCACCCAGGCTACCTAGGGTGGATTGCCTGGTCACTTGACCCGGGTTATTTTTCCTTTTACACTGAGCTGCCCCGGATAGACCCAGCAAAAACCCAGGTTATTGCTCTGGTGTAAAAACTGGTATCACTTGCTATTTCTTACTCTGGGCCTGATTCAGAGCCGGACGCTATTTGCGATCGCTCGTTCAGAAAAAGGGGCCGGATATTTAAATAGAGCTCTCGCTCTTTGCGGTCTGTTGATGCCTCTATGTCTGAATGAGCGAACGAAACATGCGCTCGCTATTTTTTAAAAAACGCCCCCTGGCCACTCACATCCTACGTCATCTCCACTATTTATTAGATTAATCGAGTACATCGAAAGGCGTATGAACTGCTCGCAGTGCTTGTGGTAGGATTTTCCTACCGCAATCATGCGAGCAGTTCAGGCTAAGAGACAACAAAGTGACGTGGTTGATGACGCTGCTTTGTTAATTATGCACACCCTTAAAACGCCCATTTTGACCATTTGGCACGCCTGCATTCGGATCTCCACTCCCCGTTTTCAAGCACCTTCCCCTGTTACCACCCACAAACGCCTCATTCTGTCACTCAAATTAGCAGGCATTCGCTATTTTGCGAGCACACAATTTCCGACCGCAATGACTGGTTCGCGCATGCGTATTACAACCCATACGCATGCGCAGTTGTGCGAACATCGCTCGGAGCGAACGAGCGGCCGCTTACGAGCGGCTTTGAATCAGGCCCTCTGTTCCTAAGCTCAGAATCAAGCCCTTAAGTACTATAATGTTTGATTTGCATCTGTATTTAGATGCATTTTACATGGTGAATGTGAGTTATTATTATTTATTAATAACACCGTCCAGACAAAGACACACTATATTTATGCATTGTTGGGGGTCCTGAGGACCAAGTTTGAGAATCTGTGCTCTAGAGAACTTATATAACATACATTACTGTCAGGGCTATAACTAGGGGTGTGTGAATGATGCCGTCACATAGATCGCAGGGCTCTATGATCAGTAACATCGTTGCCCCATGGCCCCTGCAGAACAGCCTTTGGGAGCTCCAGGCATGCTCCCTGGCAGCCTGTACAACCGCCCAGAACAGGGTGTACAGCCATGGCCAAAACTTTTCAGAATGACACAAGTATTGTTTTTCACAGAGTTTACTGCTTCAGTGTTTTTAGACCTTTTTGGCAGATGTTACTGTGGTATACTGAAGTAAAATTATAAGCATTTCATAAGTGTCAAAGGCTTTTATTGACAACTACATTAAGTTTATGCAGCGTCAATATATGCAGTGCTGACCCTTCTTTTTCAAGACCTCTGCAATTCACCCTGGCATGCTGTCAATCAACTTCTGAGCCACATACTGACTGATGGCCACCCATTAGTGCCTAATCAATGCTTGGAGTTTGTCAGAATTCGTGGGTTTTATTTGTCTACCCGCCTCTTGAGGATTAACCACAAGTTCTCAATGGGATTAAGGCTCATTCAGAGCCGCTCGTTAGCAGCAGTACGCTCGTTGCGTTCCGATGTTGAGAAACCGCGCATGCATCGGTGTAACACTGCGCATGTGTGTACGGCAGTTTGCGAGCTTATTTTCACTCATTCAGCAAATTGCGAACAGGAAGTGACATGTCAAATGTGATTGACAGAACAGGCCATTTTTGGGCGTTGACGGGGGTGGAGATGGGAAAACGCAGGCGTGGCGAGGCGTTTTTGGGGCGTACATAAATTAGCTCATGCGAACATCAAATGTGTTCGTACCAAGTCATACGTCACTGGCTGATCCTCTTGCCGTTCAAACTGCTCGCACAACTTGGGGTCTGGATTACTCGACCACAATGGCGATGGCCTTGTCCTCTGGTCCGGGCCTCCTCGATGTTTCATCGATTTATCACGGCTTCTCAGATAAACAATCAACTTTGGATTGAAAACCAGCTTGTAATGTGTTTTTTTTTTTTCCTTTGGGTTAGCACAAAACCGTACGCAGCTGAAAATCTCAGATGCTAATTTCAGGATTACACAATTAGCGTATTTTTGAAGGAATGTTTTTTACAATTTTGTTAGGGTTTTGTGATATTGTAACAATATTGTCATCATGTTTGTGTGTATTGTAACCTTTTGCATTGGCCTGGAGATTTTTTTTTTTTTTTAACAAAGTGTTCCTTAAAGAAACATTTTTTTTTTAAACCTTTTTTTTTAAGGTTTTTTTTTTAAAGTTAAGATTTCGTTTTTGCCTTGTGGTACAGGATTAACTCTAAACCATTTTTCAAATAATGTCACAATACAGTTGAGAAATTTTTTTATTTACTCAACACATTTTTGAACAAATCATGTGCATTTTGCCTTAAAAGTTTGGGGTCATTGTTACACACTAATATTTTTTACATTTGACTTTAAAATTAAGCCAATTTTGGCCAAAAAAACCCAACAAATTAAAAACAATTCACAAGAAAGGAGAGGGAAGTTTTGGCCCTTAAGGAATATGGGGCAAGCACAGAAGGAGTGTGGGAAAAGTAGCCAGTGTTGTCATCGTTTCCCCGTTTGGCTGGGGTAGGGTGGGCGCCAGACCGGGTCCGGGATATCCTCTGGCTGGCCTGTCCAGAGGCAGATGTTGTGGCCTCTGGACTAGGCACAGGGCTAGGCACATTTGGAGGAATGGCTGTTGTTGTGCCAGAGGTGGAGGATCCAGATGTTCCGGCAGGAAGGGAGGTCGGCTCCACCATGTGCTGGCGAACGAGCTGCTCCAGGGCATTGGCGATTCTGATGTTGGCCCTGGTATTTTCAGCCAGGGCCTGACCAATGGTAACGTTGGCCGCAGCATTTTGCTCCAGGGCCTCAGCCACCCGTAGCAGACTGGCGTCCATCCTCTGCAGAATCTCCGTATGGGAATCCGATTTAAAATTGAGTTCTGTGAGGAGTGCCACTGCCTGCGAGGGGGATTGCCCAGGACTGGCTTCTGCAGGGTCCTCAGCCGGATGTACTGGTTCCTCCCCTGCAGAGCCAGCAGAAATTCTGCGGCCAAGGCTCCCCTCTGGAGCAGACTCATCCGCCTGTGTCTCTGTGAGAAAAAAGAGAAAAGAGGAACATTACAATCTACATATTGTCACAATAACATTTCAGAGTTGGTTACATCACAACATTTACCTGGGACAACATGAGGAGCCGCAAAGTCTGGCATGTCCGTATCCATGTTGGACACGCCAAACACCTCCACATCCTGCACACACCCCTGTGCCAGCTCTTCCAAATCATTAAACTCCAATGACACAGGGGTGGGACCCCCACCTGTCCCCCTTGCATGCCTAGCCCTGTCAGCCATTTTTTGCTTCAGGCGATATTTGAAGTCTTGCCATCTGTGGGTGAAAAAGTAGGCATTATTCCTGCATTATTTGACCCTTTTTATTTGTGTGGGTCAAGTTTTTACTTACCGGCGTTTGACATCCCGGGCTAGACGGACATAATCACCCACCCTATTGACAGCACTGGCTATCTCCTCCCAGATTCTCCACTTCTGGCTTACACCCATATTCCTGTCTGCCTGTGGCAGGATGTCCACACACTTCTGAACCAAAACCTCCATCTCCTTTCTTGTGAATTGTGGCTGCATTTTCTTTTTGCCAGCTTTGGCCGGAATACTGGGCCCAGCAGCCTCTTCCATGTCATCCTCAACACCTATTTACATTAAATTATTGTTAAGTTAGATGTCAATCTTTCGCTATATTCTGCTTCTAAATAAGCCTTGATTAGAAATGTGAGAAATACTTACCAGCCGCCTCTTGGCCATTGTTTGGCTGGTCTGTAGCCATTTTTCAATCAAAAACAAGAACTACACCAGACCGTTTGTTTTTTGCCGTGATGTATTTATACATGTGTCCTTATTATTCGGCCGCATCATTGATTGTGCGTTCCTATGATCCGTCCTTAATTTGAGCGGGAAAAGAAACACTATTTATGGCTTTTGGCGACTCTAGTCGAGGTGGCGGGTGTTGTTTGTTGGAGGTTACGTAGGTTGGAGTGGATTGTTGGCGGGAGTTGTTTTTGGAGGTGTTTTGGAATTTGTTAGAGGCATTTTTTGGGGGTTTAACTTTCCGTTCGCATTTTTTGGTGTGATTCTTTTAGTTGTGGTGTATTTTTTGTGTAAGTTTTTTCCCGTCATCCTTTTGTAAAATATGGCTCTCCTTTTTGTTTGGTTTTTGCCCAAAACTAATTTTTTTTTTTCTTCTTTTGTAGGTTTATTTTGGCTCTGCCCCAACGACCTTTTTGTTCTGTGACTTCTTTATCGTGTATTGGTAAGTTTGGATTTTAACTTGTTTGTTAAATATTCATGACTTGTTTTTCGCATCTTTTGGGGACATTACTGATTTCTTCTGGGTTTGTGGGGATGTGAAAACTGCGAACTATTTTGCGCACTTTTGTAGGCTTGATTCCCCTTGTTAAAATGCGAACTATTTAGCGCACTTTTGTAGGCTTGATTCCCCTTGTTAGAATGCAAACTATTTAGCGCACTTTTGTAGGCTTGATTCCCCTTGTTAGAATGCGAACTATTTAGCGCACTTTTGTAGGCTTGATTCCCCTTGTTAAAATGCAAACTATTTAGCGCACTTTTGTAGGCTTGATTCCCCTTGTTAAAATGCAAACTATTTAGCGCACTTTTGTAGGCTTGATTCCCCTTGTTAGAATGCGAACTATTTAGCATTCACAATCTGTTTTTTTGGGGGGGGGCCAAATTGTGGAAGTCATCACAATGTCGGTTTGCTCTTTGTAGAAATGTGTGTTTACCCCCTTTATTTTTGTGCTTTTTCAAAAATCAAGCTTACAAAATGGACACCCCAAAAACTATAATTTTTATGGTCTGTTGAAATGTAGGTTTTGGAAATCATGACAATACCCCGGCATGTAAGCATTTTTGGATTGTATCGTAAAGATAAGTATTTTTCAGTATTTTTGGGGGGCAACATACCTTAACTACAATTCTTACCATTTCAGGTTGATGTTGGTCGTATTATTGTGGCCATGCTACCGGAAGCCGACCAACCTCAATCTCGTCCCAGGCGTAGGCATCGTAGGCGTGCAAGGCCCCAGATATATAGAACACGTGTCACCCTTTTTGGAATGCCCGATGATGAGGTGTTAAGGCGCTACCGTCTTCCCCCCCAAATCATCATAGACACTCTCTCATTAATAGAGAATGATCTTGAGCGGCCAATTGACAGTCCTACAGCAATACCACCACTTACGCAATTTGTGGCGGTGTTACATTTCTGTGCCTCAGGATCCTTTCAAACCACGGTGGGAATAGTTGCGAGAATATCCCAATCCTTCTTTTCAAGGATCCTGAGGACAGTGATGGAGGCCCTTTTCAAGCACCTCCATCATTTTATTAAAATGCCTTTGGATATGGGTTCCCTTAGTGTGGCCAAGGCCAATTCTTACCAAATAGCTGGCTTCCCACACATCATAGGGGTTTTGGATGGTACTCACATACCACTTCAGCCTCCAGCATGGCTGGAGGCCATTTTTAGGAACCGAAAACACTATCACTCACTGAATGTAATGGTGGTATGTGATGCCTCCCTCCAGATCCTGTCCCTGAATGCAAAATTACCCGGGAGTGCACATGACTCATTCGTCATCCGGCAATCAGGGATTTGGCAAAAATTAAACAACCTACAAGCTGGTGATGCGTGGCTTCTGGGTAAGTGGAGACCTTTAGTAGATACCAATGCAAAGCTTGATACACAGTGATCCTGATGTTGTCACTTCTTTTTCACAGGAGACAGTGGCTACCCTTGCACGCCCTGGCTGCTCACTCCTTATTTGGCTCCCACACCAGGCCCACAAAGTGATTTTAATTCTGCACTTACAGCCACCAGGCAAGTGGTGGAGCGCTGTATCGGCCTTTTAAAAGGCCGATTCAGATGCCTCCACCGCTCTGGTGGCGAGCTCATGTATTTGCCGGATATGGTTTCGAAAATTGTGGTCCTGTGTGGGATATTTCACAACATCGCCATAAGGAGTGGTGTCCCAATGCAGCCAGAGGATGCCTTGCCTGAGGATGGCCCCCCCGAGGTTGGTCGGAGGTCAGTATGTGGGGGGGCCATATGCGATGATGTGGTGGCCAGATTCTTTAGGTAATTATTGACACAAAATAAGTTATTTGACACAATGTAGAAAGGTAATTATTTTTAAATCAAATTAATCTGTTTGTTATTTCCCATCTTGTGTTTTCTTTCATAATATTTTGGAATGAAACGATGACTACTTCCTGCTCCCAAAAAATTACTTCATGTGGCCACATTGGATATATCTTCTGGACCCAATTTTGCAACGACACATTTGTGGAATCATGTTGGCATGCTTATTCGTCAACCAGTTCCTGATTGTTTTTTGCCTTTTTTATTATGGTGTAGGCTGGATTTTTTAGATTGTTTTCACTGTGTGTATTGATTGTGACCCAACACTTTTTGTTTATTATTTATGTTTAATAAATTTTCGCTTATTTTAAAAACATCTTTTCTTTTTGACATTACAAGCAAGTGTAAGCTGGTTCACCCAAGGAAAAGTTGCTTAATGGCTAATCCTGTAATGTGTCAAATTGCTCAGTATTTTACTATGCTTTGTGGGTTAAAACCAACACCAAAAGGTATTATGTAGAATCAGTATGTTTTATAATCTCGGCCTAAGCAGGTTTAAAAAAATATTTAACGAACCCAACAAATATTTAAAAACACAAATGCTGGTAACTCACCAAACCTATTGTTAGTGTTAGGTGTTTCATGTGCCTGCTTAAAAAAATCAGCTTAACACAATCTTAGTTACATTACGTTCAAATACTTGCTGCAATAGTCTACTTATGTAAGTTTAAACAATCTAAGATTTACAGACAAGGAATGAGACTGTATTCAAAATTTAAATTTTTATTGTTTTAAAATATTTTGCAAACAAAAAAAAAAAAAAAAAATTAGTGGCGCAGGATCCCCATCATTCTATCCAGGACCACCAGCAGGCCGATAACATGCCCCCTTAACATCTGGACACACCCGGCTAGCTCCGCCAACCGCCTCTGGTCCTCTGTGGGTTATCAAATTGTGGTGCTTACTAAAATGAATCTTTAATTTATGATTCTAAAAAACTTCAAAAGCAAAATCGACTTAGCAAAAAGTGACAATTGTTTTAAAAAATCCAAGAAAACACCAAATCAATTTTCAAATTAAAAACTTAACCCCCCCCCCCCAAAAAAAAAAAAAAAAAAAAAAAAAAACCATTCCTGCCACCGTAAACAAGAGATACAAGTATGAGTGTTTGGACATGTGTGATATGTGTATGGGGAAAACATCTGCAAAATTTTTAAACAAAGATATATATATATAACCAACCTTTTAAAATACTAAAAAATGGAAAAGGCACAGACAAAGGATTACATCAACACATTAAAAAAAAAAAAAAAAAAATGGTTAAAAGGAAACATACCGTTCAGACTGACGCCTGGACCAGGAACCACACCATCATCCTCCTCGGAGGTGGGACAATTGCCTAAGGAGGTCGGCGGGGTGATTACTGACAGTGGTGATGGGGTGGTCAAGAGAGGGGTGGGTTGAGGGGAGGGGGAATTTTGAGGGATGGGAATTCTCCAAGAGGGAGGGGCGTCAGGGTCTGGGCAGGCTGGGGTGGAGGGGGAATTTTGGGAATTTTGGGGAGAGGAGGTTTGGCTAGGAGTTGGGGAGAGGGGACGAGGGCGACGTCTTCGCAGGCGATGACACCGTAGTCTTCGCTCGGCCCCTAAATGATGGATAACAAATTGAGGTTAGTTTTTAAATTCACCTTTCTAAACGCTAATTGGTTAACAAACAAAAAGGAAAACATGCACACGCAGATATGTGTGAAAAAAGAAACAGGCCAAGCAATAAAACATGCACACGCAGATAGGTGTGAAAAAAAGAAACAGGCCAAGCAAGAAAACATGCACACGCAGATAGGTGTGAAAAAAAGAAACAGGCCAAGCAAGAAAACATGCACACGCAGATAGGTGTGAAAACAAGAAACAGGCCAAGCAAGAAAACATGCACACGCAGATAGGGCCGCAAATAAAAACATGAAAACCAAACAAAACATAACTTACTTTCCGCTATACGCTGGCGAAAACATGCCAGCAAGCGGGGCGTCCGCCGTTGAAGGTCGGACCACCTGCGCTCCAGCTTGCCGATCTGTTGGCGTGAGCCGAAGGAACGCAGGCGGCGGCGAACCTCCGCATAGATGGCATGCTTCTCCCGATTGCTGATGGGGGGAGGCTGGCTGGTGATACGCCGGTCCATCACCTCTGTCAGGACAATAAGCTCCCGCTTGGTGAATGCAGAGGCTCTCATGATGGCAATGGTGTATTTTTAATAAAACAGTTTTAATAAAGACCAGAAAATAATTTTGATTGGCTAATGTAGTTGGGAAATTAACAGGAACCATTCTATTGGTTAGTGTGTGAGTCATGTGTTCTACAGGCCAAAAAAATCTATTGTGACTTATTATAGGCTTGATGCAGTGACATGCATAAGCTAATTTAAATAAAGAAATGAAACCACTAAATATGCGTGGGTAAAAACACGGAAAACAATTTGATAATTGGATCAAACATGTATTTTGGATAAAGAAAACCATTGTTTAAACCGTACGTATTCTGCGGGTAAACAAAAACATGGACAAGAGTAAAGTTTATTGAAAATGAAAAAAAAAGGTTTTGAACACATGTGAAGAGCAATTAACCTAATTGATATATTGATTGGCATGATACGATTGAAGTAGGTAGGCAGAATGAACGAGCAGGTAATCGAAATCTGACAGGCCCACTTCCGGTTTGTACTTGTGCGAGCGTTCCCTGCAAGCCACATTGGGGATGTACGCTCGCTATTTGGCTCGCTCGTTAGCTAGAGGAGGGGTTGGGAGACTTTGGGGAGGAAGTTTAGCTGTGTACGAAATTACGAGCGAGCGCTTAAATTAACATATTTCGGCACGTACGCCGAACGTACGAACGGCCACTTGCGTCCGGGTCTGAATGAGGGCCTAAGGTCTGGGGAGTTTCCTGGCCATGGACCCAAAATTTTGATTATTTGCTCCCCGAGCCACTTAGTTATCACTTTTGCCTTATAGCAAGGTGCTCCATCATGCTGGAAAAGGCACTGTTCGTCACCAAACTGTTCTTGGATGGTTGGGAGAAGTTGCTCTTGGAGGATGTTTTGGTATCATTCTTTATTCATGGCTGTGTTCTTAAGCAAAATTGTGAGTGAGCCCACTCCCTTGGCTGAGAAGCAACCCCACACATGAATGGTCTCAGGATGCTTTACTGTTGGCATGACACAGGACTGATGGCAGCGCTTACCTTTCCTTCTCCGGACAAGCGTTTTTCCAGATGCCCCAAACAATCTGAAAGGGGATTAATCAGAGAAAATAACTTTACCCCAGTCCTCAGCAGTCCAATCCCTGTACCTTTTGCAGAATATCAGTCTGTCCCTGATGTTTTTCCTGGAGAGAAGTGGATTCTTTGCTGTCTTTCCTGACACTATGCCATCCTCCAAAAGTATTTGCCTCACTGTGCGTGAAGATGCACTCACACCTGCCTGCTGCCATTCTTGAGCAAGCTCTGCACTGGTGGTGCCCCAAACCCATAGCTGAATCAACTTTAGGAGATGGTCCAGGCACTTGCTGGACGTTCTTGGGTGCCCTGAAGCCTTCTTCACAACTATTGAACCTCTCTCCTTAAAGTTCTTGATGATCCGATAAATGGTTGACTTAGGTGCAATCTTACTTGCAGCAATATCCTTGCCTGTGAAGCCCTTTTGTGCAAAGCAATGATGACTGCACTTGTTTCCTTGCAGGTAACCATGGTTAACAGATGAAAAACAATGATTTCAAGCTCTACCCTCCTTTTAAAGCTTCCAGTCTGTTATTCTAACTCAATCAGCATGACAGAGTGATCTCCAGCCTTGTTCTCGTCAACACTTTCACCTGTGTTAACGAGAGAATAACTAACATGATGTCAGCTTGTTCTTTTGTGGCAGGGCTGAAATGCAGTGGAAATGTTGTTTTTGGGATTAAGTTAATTGTCATGGCAAAGATGGACTTTGCAATTACTGTAATTGCAATTCATCTGATCACTCTTCATGACATTATGGAGTACATGCAAATTGCCATCATAAAAACACTGAAGAAGCAGACTTTGTGAAAACCAATACTTGTGTCATTCTCAAAACGTTTGGCCATGGCTGTACTGCCGCCCTGTTATGGCACTGGTTACTGTATCTAATAAAGGGACAGATTAGATGTATTAGTTCATGATTTTCCTCCATGAGTAATAACAGAGACAGAATGGGAGCATTGCACCTTTTATTAATTATCAAAGTTCAATTTTACATTTGATTTTGGCTTTGCTTTTCAAATCAAATCTAAGTAAAGCCGCGTATCCACTAGATGATATGCTCCAGCGATATCGTCTAGTGTTTCCCCGGCAGTGATATGCTCAATGTCGTTGACGACATTGAGCACCCAAACTGGACAATATCATTCACGATATTGTTCAGTGACGTCACCCTCCCTCATCCCCATACTTGCAGAACCTGATGATATTGTCAGGTTGCCCTGCAAGTATGGGCAATGAAAGATGTCATCAACGACCTGCGGGAGGGCACATCTCTGGTCATTGACGGCATATCCACTGGAAGATATTGCGGATGATGAACGATCAAATCATCCAAGTTATCGTCTAGTGGATACGCGGCATTAATGTGGAATTTGTATGTTGGTCTATGTAAAAGTACCAACGTTTTTCCTATATTCGATTTTGAGTGGGATTTGAGTGAAATTCGGTTTTATGTCTGATTTGACATTTGATTTTGCCTTTAGTAAATCTCCAAATCCAAAATCGAATGAAAATCGAATGTCAAATCACACTAAGATCAAAATTGAACATGAGTAAATATACCCCTATGTGTTCTTTATATAGCGGTATTCAAACACATTGATAATGCGAATTGAGCACCATTTATTATTTACAAAGAGTATTATGTTGAATATCACCTGATGTGGCTATTTGTCCATTTTATGATAAAGAATTCAAAGTAGCACAATAGACTAATTAGCACCTGCTGGTCATTTGAAAAAGGAAGAAACCACATGACTGCAGAAATACGTAACCCATATACTGTATGTGAGAACAGAGAGGGTGGTGTCAGCAGATACATCTTGAGAAAGGATCATATTTGAACGCATGGTTGCCACTGGGGATTGGAGAGAATGATCTTCAACACCGGGAGCTGCAAACATCGGGAGCAGAGCCGGCCCTAAGAAATTTGATGCCCTAGGCAACATTTTTGTTGGTGCCCCCTAGCAGATAATCCCTCCATCAAGCTTAGTATTTATACATAGACACCAAAAATAACACATTGGTTTATTTGGTCTTTGCAATGTACCGGCTACACCACCGCTAGTTCCGCCTCTGACCCAGCACCCCTTTCCCTTTCTCACAGCTCAGCACCCATCACCCAGCAGCACCTCTTGTAAATGAGTTATATTGTGTAGTTCCACACAATTGCATCATCATTATGTTTTCCCAGACACGGTTACGTCAGCCATATTGGACGAATACTGCCTCTCCCAGCACACGTTTTTCCTGAGAAACAATGTGGACCCTAGCTAAACCAGTCACTGCCCATAGGGCTTCTGTGACGTTGGGGCTGACAGATCCATGCCAAAGAAACGCAATATGCCAATGGGAACTTGCTGACCTTCCAGCCAAACTTGTGTAAACGGCGAGCCAGTCAGCCACGTCAGCATCCCCGTTACCTTGTGGTGGTCATATTACATGGTTGTTACGAGCGGAGCAACAGTGTGAGTCTGACAGCAGGGACCGACACAAAAGACAAGAACAGTTGCTGAGGCTCTGGGAGAAGCCCAAAGAAACCGCAAGAAGACACTGCGGCCCACGGGTCAAGTTGAGCTGTGAGTCAAGTTCAGGATGCAGTGTGTTACACTGAGCTGATTTTTTGCAGTGGGAAGCAAAATATCTCTCCTCTCCTTTGTTTATCTATTAGTAATTGCTGTGTTTAGGAGGAGATGAATCCAGCTTTATGAGAAGCCTTAGCGAGATGGCAGATAGTTCCGAGTTAGTAGTGTAGGTAGCTGCATTGTATTTACTCACAGGTGTTGCATGACCTACAAACAAGGTGACAAGTGTTGCGTAAGTGAGTATTCATGTTTCCCTTCTCTCCTATACCAATTTGGTGATCCTTACATGCTCGTGTTACACCTTCTGTACAAAAAGCATTAAATAGGTGAAACTAGGATGTCTGAACCTTGTGCCTCTAATGGTCATTCATCCATCCTGTGAAGATCACCCTTGAAGTGTTCCTTTTCCAAACGGTGAGAAGGGAGATGACATGTATCGAGTAACGGTATTTGTCTCTCTAATCACAGCAACCCTAAACTCTGGGTTGCCAGTTTACCATTTGGGAATAGCACCTGTAAGGGGCACTCTATCCAGGTGTCACTATTTCACTCTGTTTGGTACAGCTGACCTAGGGACGAGAACTGTGGTGTTTGCCAAGAACTGCCACAAGACAGGAAGGTCTTTGTTGGAAAAACTTGCAGGTTGCAGCCCCCTAGGGTAGCACAGAGTGAGACAGGTTGAGGGAAATGAGAGGTGCAGGAACAGTGTATACTGTAGCCTACCCTCCAACATGACCCCTTCCACCCGATGCAAATTGCTCTGCTCCTGGACTTCCCACCTAATTTATGATTGCAGACACCTTTGTTGACCTTGTTAATTGATGAGACAGGTGTTTCAACACAGGTGGCTGCAATCATCAATAACAGTAGGTGGGAAGTCCAGGAGTAGAGCAATTTGTACCGGGTGGAACGGGTCATGTTGCAGGGTCTGTTGTAGGAGTGGAGACACTACAGAACAGAGGGCCTGATTCAGCAAGGAATGCACAGGAGAGAACACACGCACTTGGCCGATGTTTCCGTACTGTGCATGCGTATGCATCGCACTGTGCATGCGTGAACTACCCGTGCGAGCTGGTAAGCATATCCAGACTACACGCAGTGTGTACACAGACCCCTTCCGATGTTGACTGACACGAAGTGCCATTTGTGGGTGGTGACGGGGGTGGTCGTGCAAACGCAGGCGTGCCTGTGCATTGGGACGCCGTTTTAGGGGCGTCCATAATTAAGCCAGTGCAGCGACGGCCACAGTGATGAGACTCCGTGCACACAGGAAGTTGCCAAGATCCTATTATGCAAATGTGGTTGATGGTTCTCAATGTTACTGATGTTTACGCTATCTTGCATACTGATCAGGCTTTGAGTAAAGGGAGATGGGCAGTTTAATATGGGGCTGGGTGTCTGCATCTCGTACTGCGGTCTCTGTGCGTATGCATTGATTAGCATATTCTCGCAGCGGCTGGGTGCGTGCGTCTGCTAGCGTGTGTTCCTTGCTAAATCGGGCCCAGAGTATGCAGGAACTGAAGTAGAACTGTAGTCTGAATTTGTAGCAATTAGAGAGGTACAAGCTGAAGCTGTAAATTAGAGATGAGCAAATGCGGATATCAGAGATCCGAACCCACCTGAACTTTTCCGCCTGACTCGGATCTCAAAATGAGGCAAAACGTCATCATCCCGCTGCCGGATTCTCGTGGGTTTTGGATTGTATAAAAGTTCCCTGCGATCACCGCCATTTTCATTCTCGCTGTTGACAGTGAAGAGGAAGGACGGGGCTGTGATCGCTGTGCTGATAGGGGCTCTCTACTGTTGTCACTTGTGGCAGAGGCTGGCTGCTTAATGTCCATAGGGGCTGGCTGTCTGTTGTCCATAGGCGCTGGCTTTCTGTGCTGCTGTGTTTTCTAGGCGATGCTCACTGCTCTGTCCATCAGGGGTGCTCTTCATCTTCACCCCCAGTGTAAAGTTTTTTCCGGGTGTGCGCAATAGCCACACTTATCACCAGCAACGTAGCTGCACAGGGGTGCTGCCTATGTCATTTATCAAGGGGCTGCTGTTTTGCTCAGAGGTACTCTCCCCCCCAAGTGCCCCCCCAAAATGAATGAATCAATGTGTTTTTTGTGTGTGTGTGTGCGCGTTAGCCATACTTATCACCAGCAACGTTGCTGCGCAGTGGCTGCCTATGTAATTTATTAAGGGGCTGCTGTCTCATTCATGGGTGCTTTCCCCCCAAGTGCCAAAAAAAATTAATCAATCAATCAATGTGTTTTTTTTTTTGTGTGTTTGCGAGTTAGCCACACTTATCACCAGCAATGTAGCTGCACAGGGGTGCTGGCTATGTCGTGTATCAAGGAGCTGCTGCCTCATTCAGGGGTGCTCCCCCCAGTGCCAAGACAAAAATTATTCAATCAATCAATGTGTTTTTTTATCTTCAATGTGTTTTTGTAGTTCATTTTGATGGACATCATCTTTTCCACATTTTGGGGAAGTAGTCTCAGGCCGTTCACTGACAAGGTTCCTGGCTGTGCTGAAAACTCTTTCTGAGTACACACTGGAGGGTGAGTAGCTCAAGTAAAGCAATGCCAGTTTGTGCAAGGGCCTCCAAATTACTTTTTATTCCTGCCAGTAGTCAAACGGACTATCTGACATGCCTATTTGGATGCTATCATTAACATTTTTTAAATAGTCCTCAACCATTCTTTGAATGGTGACCGTATCACTGGTAGAGGTGTCAATTGGCGGCAATGTCTAAACTTGGTTGTGTTGACTCAACTGCATCACCAGTGGGTGTTTTTAAAGTTAATTTTTTTCTCACCAGATGCACTTGCTGGAGAAACTGAAGAAGCCATGGCAGCATCACGTGCCATTTGAGCTGACAATTTGCTTATCAACAATTATTTACATCTCTTCAGATCTATGTGCGTTGGGAAGACGAAAATATGTTTGCATCCCATCTGGGATGAAAATCCACTACCAGGACCTGGCATGGTGCTCAAGAATTCTCAAGAAAGACATAACGTAAGACAAACTTTAATCTGAAATGTTGCATTTGCTGCTCTGTTCCGCTTGTCCACATATCTGCTCTGGTTAAGTGGATAGTGGGTACAACAGCTGTTTGAAGGCCACTATGTTTTTTTTTAATGTCCCTGTATAGGTTGGGAAATGTTCATGTGGAATATTTGTTTCCTGATGTGCCATATTAGCAGTTAAACTGCCACGTGTGCCGCCCACTGCTGCCGCTTAGCTTAGTCAGCCAGCTAGCTTGGTGCAAATTTTGAGCCTACACTGGATGAAAACAATATAGTGAGCTGTGAGGTGGTCAAAAGTGACTGGAAACTAGTGGAAATAAATGTTATTGAGGTTAATAATACTGTAGGAACAAAAACATGCCCATTTTATGTGATTTAAGCTGTTTTTATGACTTTTTAAGAAAAAATACAGATCCAAAATCAAAAACAAAACATGGAAGGGATGTTATGGCAAAACCAATCCCTGTAACACGTGTCAGGCCATGCATGCACCTGGTCAGAGGTTGCACCTCCCACACGCTCTGGGTCCTAGTGGACAGAGTATATAACAGAGGGGAGACATAGGTGATATGTATTTTTCATGTACCCAAGTAAAGGTCCCATCCACTTGTGTCACTTAGCTTATTTTCTATATACTCCATAATAGAAATGCATAGATCATACTTTCCTAAATTTCTAACCTCAGAATGACTTCAAGTTTCCGTAATGTGTGTATAACATTAAGAATATGTAACAATCAAAATTCCATCATCATATTTTCCTCTCAGCACAATAACCCTGCCTAGTTAGATTCTCGTGGCAGCTCTCAATTAACATAGACTGAGATTGTTGAACTAATATTTCAGCATAATATGCCTTATTTATCACTTCAAAAGCGTTTAACAATGTTTCAAACACTGGGTTTGAAAATAAGTGTTTTACTTTGTGTGTGTTAATGGTTACATTAGCATTAATTTCAAGGTCGTAAAATGATCCAATCCCACATTTCGTTAAAATGACGGGTTTCGCCTTCGCTTTCTGTATTATAGTGATACTTTGAACTTCCGGATTCTCTTTACCGGAATACTTCACAGCACATATCACATTTGAAAAGTAGGATAAACCTGAGCATAAACTTGGTTAAATTACTGCGCTATTGTGAGAAAGGATGTCTCATATTTTATTCTAAGCTGTTCATTGTAATGTTCAATTTCTTTCATTCTAATAAAATACTCCAGCCCATGTGTCAAGCAAAAATGTATAACAAAGTGATTAAAATAACAGCATGTTATCACACTTCATTATAAAATATTTCAAAAATGCATAAGCACATTAATTAAAGTGATACCATAATGAACATGAAAACCAAGGTTCTCTCTTTCTCTCTCTCTCTCTCTCTCTCTCTCTCTCTCTCTCTCTCTCTCTCTCTCTCTCTCTCTTTCTCTCTCTTCATTTTGGAGCAAGCAACTGGAAAAATCATGTCCCTAAAGGGGTGAATTTCATTTATGCAAAAGTGAAAAATTTTACGACGAATTGCCAAACTGTATATGATATTCTATTCTGTAAAGTACTATTTTAATAAATTGTGATCATAAAAAGTTTTTTCAATTATTAAGGGTGTCTATAATAATATAATTGTATTAATTTTATGGGCTTTTTAAACAGACAAATGAACAAGTAGACCAAGTAATTGGTTAAAATCTATTACCATCTTTCAGTTTAATATATAACCTCTGATTTTAAGAAAATAGTGCTCCCTTCACACCTTGTAAACTATATATGTGTGTGCATATATATATAATCCATAGATATATATCTATATCTGGGGACAGCTATACATATGTATATATAGCACCGGCTTTGAAATTGCCAGTTCTTTGCCTTTGTAAATGACGATCAATTATCCCACTTACAGTCTCTTGTTCTTTTTCAATAGTGACAAATATGGCAGAAAGTAATCACTGCATTTTTCTTCAATGTCACAGATAATTCTACATTGCTTCCCAACTAATCTCAATGCCTGTTGTTGCCCAGACAAATAATTGTAGTATAATAGCTGAATTATATCATCTTTCATTCCTTGGTTCTATGCTAGTTACACAATTGGTCAGATTGCAGAGAGCAATACTTATAAACTTCAGATATTTAATTTTTCTCCATCTTTTATAAGTCACACACTTTCAGAGTGTTCTGCAATGGACCCTTTATATTTAAATCTTGGCTAAGCATGCATCCTCTATTAGTGCATAAAAGAAAATCATGCAAGATTGAATCCTGTGATACAATGTGTTAGATGATAATCAGTTTGGATTTGGTGTTACAATGCAGGTTTCTATATAAACTAGTTTGTTAGCAGAACCCATGATGATGATGGTCAAATGTATTATCATATCACTCTCTTTTTTAGGGTCTTATATTCTGATCATGGGTCCTTAGTGTTTGCTATGGATTGGACAGTATTATTAACATTCTGTAAGGCGTCCATTAATTATTGCAATTAACAAATAGAGATTAAAAAAACCTTATAACTTTAAAAATAACCACACGGACAGCAAGTGCTTGGATTAAAAGGTCACAGCTTTTATTGATTATGACCGCATTATATTTCTAAGAGTTGGCAAAGAAGACGCTACCGGATCAGCTCCTGCCAAATTAAATATACACAAGGTGAGGGACGACTAAAACACTACTCCTGAAGACGCAACTGCTCTGCGAAGGACCCACCTCCCTTTGCTCGGGCACAGACTGAGTGCCCCCGCATAAAAATGCCCAGGTCCCCCCACATGACGGTGATCTGCAGCACCTTCTCGCCACAGCTAGGTTAACCAAAAACCGAACCTGCCACCACAAAAGAAAAAACAATCCAAGCTACTCTATGAAGGAAAACATCTTTGTAATAAAAATTACCAACCTAATTAGATAAATTAACCCCATCAGGCCTGTACAAGGCCTGTGCAGCAGATCCCATACCACTACACCCCCAGAACTCTTGAAAAAACTGGATATAACGATATTGATTTTCTTTCTGGCTTTATCCAGAGCCACATGGTACCTGGACCTTCACCAAATCAAATGTGGCACTATCTCAGAGCATACCAACCGCACAGCTGGCCACCTTTTTCTCAAAACAGCAATATCCACATTTAATTTTAAGATCAAGTCAATACCTTTCACCTGCCCAACATCATTTACACCAAGATGAATCACTAACCAATCTTGCTCCCCCCAGTTCTGCTCTGAAATGAAAAGTACTTCAAGTAAAGATGAGCAACCAACACCCTTAATACTTATCCACTTAACCCTATGTTCCCTCAATAACAAAGTGGCCTTCCTACTAATCATTCAAACACTGGTGGGTGATCAACATTTCTGGGTTATCGCGGAAGTGCAAAACTAAGGCTTATCGCAATGAATGTATGCATTGTATGCCACCGACTTTCATCTACCAACCCTCTGAATGTCTAATGTTGAGAGACCAGCAGCTGAAGCACACGGAGCAGCACCTATCATAAAAAATGCTTAACATATTCTTCATCCTTTAAACTGAACTGAACCAAACAGTGCTTAAAAACTCATGTGAACTAGCATTTAATAATTGGGGAAAAAATCTGCATGAACTAACCAATGGCTGCTACCTTGAGGCCTCAAAGAAGAATAAAAAGAGCAAAGCTTAAATGGCATATTGCGCTATTAGACTGTACTTTCAACTTAGGGCCTGATTCATCACCGATCACAACTGCGATTGCAATAGCGATTACGCACCTAGTCAAGCTGCGATAGTATGCTAATCCATTGCGAACGCTATGCTGCCGTAGCACAACATAAGGACGCCCACTTTACCTTACACACATCCATAATGTTTAGCAATACTGTGAAACCATCGGTACAATCGAGTATCATCGCAGCCTCACACACACTTGAATTTTAACTTCTATGAGTCCTCAGGCTGTATATGGCATCACAGTGGCTAATTTATGCCTGCCCCTGTAACGGCGTTCAAACACACCCCCTGTCACCACCCACAAATGGCACTTCCTGTCAATCACTCTGCGATGGGTCTGCGTGGTCTCTGTGCGTAGTCCCGATCGCCGTGGACGGTTCGCACATGCACACTGCGATGCATGCACAACAGTCGGCCGATTGTGTGCATAATCGCAGTTGTGATTCTTTACTGAATTAGGCCCTTACACCACTGCAATAAATTTTACATATAACCTCACTCTCCCTAATGAGATCGTTTCATGCAAGCAAACCCGTTGAGGCTGGCCCTTATGGCAGCCACAAGCTCGCTCACTCAAAAGGCCCCAAAAATGCAAATGAAAAAGCTACTTTAGCAAGTTAGGCTTCAGATCTACCGGTTTCCTGGAATCTAGGTTAGCATATTCGTCCTTAGCCCAGCCCTTAATAGCCTTGGGGAGAACAAACGATTTTGTGGCATCGTAACAACTATTCAATTTGAAAAAGAAAGATATACCTGCCAAGGCTGCCCACAATAGCAGCCTTGGTCCCACCACGTTCATAATGCCCCCAACCAAAAGTTCAACAAACATTGATCCAGTGACTTACCCCCTTGATAAAAATGGGCTAAAACAATTTCTATCATGCCTAGCCGCAGTATAAACTCCCAGCATCGCCAGGGCCAATGATTTTTGTTTAAGCCCCTCTATGCCTGTTCGATAATCTGCCAGACATGAGAAGAGTAAATGAATCCTTCCATATTAGCTTCGGGAGCTAGAGCACAAGATTTAGCAAAGTTAAAATGCAACAAAACATCTGCTATTGCGTTGTCAACACCCGGCACATGTTTGGTTTTAAAACCTATATCTGCCTGTAAACATTTTAAAACTAAAAGCCTCAAAAGCCGCAGAGCTTGATGAGAGGATGAACGCTGATTGTTAAGTGCATGTACGACCCCCAAATTATTGCACCAGAATATAATATTCTGATTAGACAATTTGTCGACCCATAATTCCACTGCCACTATTATTGGAAATACGTAGTTCCAAAAATAGGAGGTTGGTTGTGAAACATGTCATTTTACTGTGGGTATGGGGCTAGCGTCTCCATCTCAGCTGACGAGTGACATCTACTCATAACTCATCTGTGCCAACACCCATGGTACTATATATAATATATATATATATATATATATATGTAGATCAGAGAAGGTAGCACTCATTCATAATAGGCAAGGGGGTGCACGGTCCTAAACAAAACATAAACCACTAACACTTCCTGAAGCAGCAAAGTGTAAAAATCAGCACTCACGTTTAATAGGTAGAAATGTTCCTTTATTCACACAGTGATAAACAGCAGCGCTGTTGCAGTGCTGCTGCTTATCACTATGTGAATAATGGAACATTTCTACCTACTAAACTTGAGAGCTGGTTTTTACACATTGCTGCCTCAGTAAGTGTTAGTGGTTTATATATATATATATATATATATATATATATATAGTGTATACTGTATATACACCGATTAGCTATAATATTAATAGTACATGCCAATATGCCAGTTATTGTGTAGATCCCCTTCGTGCACCAAAACAGCTCTGAGGCATGGACTCCACAAGAAGTCCTGTGGTGTCTGGCACCAAGAAGTTAGCAGCAGATCTTTTAAGACCTGTAAGTTACAAGGTGGGGCCTCCATGGCTCAGACTTGTTTTTCCAGCTCATCCCATAGGTGTTCAATTGGATTAAGATGTGGGGAATTTGGAGGCCACCTTGAACTCCTTATCATGTTTCTTAAACCATTCATGAACAATTTTTGCAGTGTGGCATTATCCTGCTGAATGAGGCCACTTCCATCAGAGAATGCCATTGCCATGAAAGAGTGTACTTGATCTGCAACAATATTTAGGTACATGGTACATGTCAAAGTAACATCCACATGAATGCCAGGACCCAAGGTTTTACAGCAAGACATTGCCCAGAGCATCACACTGCATCTGCCATATTAAATTATTTCCATAGTGCATACTGGTGCCATCTCTTCCACAAGTGAACAATGCACACGCACTTGACTGCCCACATGATGTAAAAGAAAACATGATTCATTAGATCAGATCACCATCTTCCATTGCTCTATGGTCCAGTTTTGTTGCTCATGTGCCCATTGCAGGCACTTTCGAGTTGTGGACATGGGCCAGCATAAACTACATCCCATATATTTATATCGTGATAAAGGTACTGGGGAAGTTATTAATGGGAGCTATATATGTCCCAGGTTCTTAACTTGTGAGTGGTAATCACCAGGTAAGTAGAATTAAGCTGGATACACACTAAACGATTGTGTACCCAGTGATGCGACCCACGATCTCAGCGCAGTCGAGCCGACATATCGGGCGGTCTGTATGCACTGGGCGATTCGGTGCCCGACCGCCCGATATGCTGGCCCCCACTGCATAGCGCTGCATGGGATCATCAGCCACATCGCCTGATCTCCCTGCATGTACAAAAGATCAGGCAAAGTGGCTGATGACCCACAGAAGCGCGCACTGCACGATGTAATGCATGCACACTGCACGATATTGACAATTTGTCGCTCTGATGCATCGGAATTAGCAAAATCGTTATCAATGTATCAATGTTGTGTAGTGTGTAGGGGCCAGTTTCTCTGATCATTCTCTCCCTGCCTGAAGAAAGCAGGCTCGAGGCCTGCTGAGAGACACTGGTTTTTTTTATGCAGGTGCTATGCTAAATATGCTAAATGCTATTTTGTTTGTGATTTGGACATTAGGGGCTTCATTCAGAGGCGGCCGTACGGTATACGACCGCACTTCCACCTCAATGTTTTTCCAGTGCGCATGCGCACGAGGGAGCTGGCTCCTTCGTGCGCATGCGTGAGACCCGCTACGGCCGACAGCGCCGGTCATAGCGGGTCTCTTTCCAAAGGGGGCGAGCTGTCGATGTTGATTGACAGCTCCCCGTTTGGAAGGCGGGCCGGGGGGGTGGCAGCCCAAACGGAGGCGTGGGAACGCCTGCCGTTTGGGGGAGGCCCCACTGACATCACTAGTGATGTCAGTGGAGAGCTTCCGGCTCTGACAGAGCCAGAAGCTCTCCGGGGCTTACGACAAGTGAGACCATACCCTAGGGTCTCGTCGTAAGCCCCGATGGTCGCGATGGTCTATGACCATCGCGACCATCACCCTAGCAGTCGTTAGAGCTGTGGGTGTAAACCCACAGCCTAACGACCGAAACAGAGGCGGCCGGTCAGGATGCAAGTGGCCTCCCAGTTTCTGAGCGACCGCTTGCATCCTCCGACCGCCTCTGAATTGTCAGCCTAGGTCCTTCCACCTGGAAAGAGGGAACTTTATGTTAGAGCCAAGTGGTTAGGCTTTATTTTTATATGTTGTTTATTTTATGCTGCCAAATAAAACTACTAAGGCACTGGACTGGTGTGCTTTTGATTTGCATGTGCAGTGCTGCCGTTAACAGCAACTACTGGCTTCTGGATTGGGATGTGAGGTATAAGTATACTGAGATATGGAAAGAAGTGTTTGCCTGGAGTAGAGACCACATGTCCTGGAAAGATGCAGTCTTATCTTTCCCTAGGATCTTGTGACATAACTGAGGCATGAGGTACAGTACTAAGGTCCTGATTCAGAGGCACTCGCTATTTGCGAGCACTCGCTCTGAATCAGGGCAGGTTTTTTTTAAAAAGAAATTCGTCTCCAGGCCGCTCGCAGCTTTTGCGAGCGGCCTGGCGATGGTCGCGATTATTGCGACCATCGGCTTGCGACGAGACCCTTGTGGTAGGGTCTCGGTTCCCGCAAGCCCGAGTGAACTTCCTGTGGAAGTTCATTACTGACATCACGAGTGATGTCAGTAGGGATGCCCACAAACAGCAGGCGTTCCTTCGGGAACACATTCGTTTGTCCAGCCACCCCGCCTCCCCGCCTACAAAACGGGGCGAGCTGTCGATCAACATCGACAGCCGCCCCATTTTGTAGCGAGCCCCGGAGCGAGTGGTTCTCACTCGCTCCAGGGCTCGCGCATGCGCATTGCGCACACCGCGCGTGCGCACTGGCCGACCAACGACCGGCTTGCGAGCACTATGCGCTCGCGAGCTGGTTTGAATCAGGCCCTAAATGTTTGCCTTCATGGTGAGCAGGTGACGTCTTATCATGAGGTTTATGAATTTATAAGCCTCATATAAACCTAAGTTCCTAGTGGTGATTCAGCACTTGGCGCTGCACTGGAATGGAATGGATAGGAATGTACAGCTGCTGGTATTTTGACCTGTATGTTTTATTTGTCCCAATTAGCATGCACAATGGGAATTTGCTGAGTTATATCTATGCCCGTACAATATTCATGATAGCAATTTGGTATCACTGTAGTTTCAAGGTTATCAGGTGATTGAAAACCTTGTTGTCTACTTCAAGGTGTAACATATAAAAAGGAGATGTCATCTATTATGAGGCTCCCTAATGTCTATCATAAACTGCAGATTTACACGTGGATGTGTCTGCCAGGCATGCCTGTGCTATCTCTCTGCCTCTAGAAAAGATATGGAGCCTATAATACAATGTAGCAATATGTAACAGAGCAGATCCAATGAAATCTACTTTCCCTTCACAGACTGGCTCATCAGGTTTAATACTAACATTACATAGCCATTATTGTGGAGCATAAGTAACTGTATTGTGTATGTGGATGAGAAAACTGTAAATATATATATATATAAATGTTATGTTTTTATTAACAGTTAATTAACAAAACACATACCTGTTATGCAGCTCTTTACAGAGTTCCCATCCCAGCGGAGCTTACAATCTATATTCTCAGCCATGTGGATACAACTAGGGTTCAATTTTGTTCAATTAGGCTATCAGTAAATTTTTGGGTTGCTTAGGAACACTGCAGTACCTAGAGAAAGCCAACGAAGCATGGCGAGGATCCTGGTTGGAATAAAAAATAATCACCCAGGTGCTGCGATGCAGCAAGTATAACCACTGAGTCACAGTGCAGCATGGTGCAACAGTGGTTGGCATTGCTGCCTCTGGATCACCGTACATGATTAAGACCTAAAGGTTTCTTCTGGTTAAAAAATAGTGGAAAAAACGTTATATAGCAAAAGCAACAACAACAGAAAATCAAACAAAACTATTTTTTATAGTATATAAACTTGAGGTTGCTTTTAGGCAGGCAATCAAGCTATAGTTTTATTTTTTCATATCGACACTTTTGATTAAAAAAAACTATTAATCAGAAGATCGTTTTGTTTCAATTTACAAACATTTGTCTAAATTACTTTAAAAAGTACGACTCATTTTTCATGTAAATACTTACAATCTGTATTGTATTAATCTTTTGATTGAAAATTAAGAAAGGTCATTTATTTATTTTGTTGCCAATAAAGATACAACCCACTTTTTTGGCACATTAACTTTTTTTGTGTTAGTGTTGCTCATAATGTATAATCTGGACATTTTTTTAATTTATTATTTCCTAGTTTGAGTGACACATTGCAATTAACAATATTCCTTCTAAAAACATTTGTTTTATTTCCAAGTAAAATACATAAACTCATATGTCCGATGATATCAGTTCACAAGACCTACTCAGCCAGTGTTGTGTAACATAACGGTACAGATAATACAGACTCAATATCAGTGATCCTCCATCTGGACTGCCCCTATGAAGCGACATGTGGCTCTGTAGGGGTCTTTACATCACATGAGTGATCCACAATATGTTCCATACATTAACTGGTGTCTGATCTTTTGGTATGTAGCACCAGGCACCACAGGGAGCTGTTTCTGCATTGTTCCATTGAACTAAAAAAAAAAAAAAAAGAACTCAATTTTATAGTTTCAATATATATATAATAGAGGAATCTAGTTATGTCCAACTTTCATCATTTTTACAGCGCTACTCTTTCCATACTCGATCGCTTATATAATGGGTAAAAACTTTTTCCATGATGATGGAAATATTAAGCTACAAGTGTAGAAAGAGAAAGGGTTAATGGGGCATATTAAATATCACAGTTTTATTACAGTGTGTAATTTATTGCTTATCATTTGGCTTTGTTTTACCATTATGTAATGCACATAAATTAATCAATACTTTTGATTGTAGTACCAATATTGTCAGCTTGGTGGTGTCTTACCCCACTCTTGGAAAGTCATTTAGAAGATTCCATTCCACACTGCTCAATGGCAAAAATGTATTCACTGCGCTATTGTAGGAGCTGTGCAGAATATGGCGGGTGGGGAAACGCTTTCTGCTCTGATATCATTACACAAATAGGAAGCAGGGCATACGTCCAGATATAATAATGTGTGTTAGTTTAGTCCTTGTTTTAATAAATAAAGAGTAGTGAAGCAGGCTGATTGATTTCACATCGTGTGTTTATTTACTGTATATTTATACATTACTGGATTGTGAGTGTGACCGCTGTGTCTTCTACAGTAAAGATAACCTCCCTGTTAATGATATGCTGTAACATGTTTGTACTTGTGTTGTTGTCCTTAAGCTCTATACACACTTGAACAATGTAACAAATGGTGCAACAATCGCTCCACTTCACTAATCCCAGAACACACGATAACAAGCGTACACACTATGCAATCTACTGAACGACGGCACAATATATTACGTTGGAGGATTGTATCCAATTAATTGTTACTCCTGTTCACTATGGCCAGTTGTGCGTACACACTACACAATGTGCACCATATCGTTCATTGCATTGTCGCATCTGACGTGCAGCACATCAGATAGGACGATGAATGTGTTAAAGACGGATTGGGTGTACACACTATATGATGGTCGTGCAGACTGGTCGAAAGTACCAAGCATACACAATACTGTATATCATATAGTGTGTACCCAGCTTTATTTTAACACTGTTTTCAATATACAGTCTAATGTGCAATGTCACAACAAAAGTAACATTTATATAGTATTGTGTCAATGCATTTGTTGAATAATAGCTCATTTATATATTTATTTACTATACACTGATTCATTTAGTATATCACTGAACTGAGGACCTGAATCATTAAGGATCGCTATTGCGATCACAGCTCCGTAATCGCATGCAGGTCTTATATGCGAAAATATGCTAATGCATGCAATCGCAATGCCATCGCACTGCCGGCATAGAGACGCCCACTGCCTCCCACTACCACTATCTCACATCCATAATACCTTGCACACCTCCATAAACCTCGGTAGCATCGAGTACCATCGGCCCCTCACGCACAATTACAGCAGCCCTGACCTTACCTAGAAATTGCTAACCTCATTGCCCTCAGTAAGCACTCATGCTGCATATGCAATCGCACTGGCTAATTTATGTAGGCCCACGGCGGTAAAACGGACAGACACTCCTGCGTTTCTTCGACCAATCCCCCTGTCATCAACCCCAAATGCTCACTGCCTGTCAATAAATCTGCGCCGGCTCTCCGTGATCGTAGTAAGATCGCAGTAAGATTGCAGAGGTGCCTTCGCGCACGTGCACTACGATGCATGTGCACTACGCAACAATCGGCCATATGCATATGCTTTAGCAATAGCGATCCGCAATGAATCAGGCCCTGTGACCTCAATGTGGATGTATGCCTCTTGTTCATTGATATTTGTGCTGGTATCTTGTTTGCCAGTGTGTAATGTCCCCCCACCCCATTTCTGGCACCAAATGTAGTGTGGTGCCCTAAAATTATCCAAGTGTCAGTCAGTAAATAATACATTGCAGCAAACATGTAATAAAGTGAATACAGTTTATTTGGCGCACATAAGAAATAATAACCAAAACTGGGGTCCCCTTTATCATTTCAGATGCTAAGTGATTGATAGTCAGTATGGTCTACTATTGTACTCCCTTGTGTAGTTGGTATAAGGTGCATGGGTAGATATTTATCTCCTCTCTGATTTATTCCTCTTTTCTGGCCAGCTCATGGGTGAGGACAGTAAGTGATTATGGAGTCCCTGTACTTGCAGGTTCTGCATCTGAAATGTTATTGGTGTTGTTACATGGTATAGTACAAAACAATAAGTTGGACACCTGACCATCTCTATGTTGAAAGCTAGCATGGGCCTGATTCACTACTGTACGCAACTGCGTATGCAATTCAACTGTGATAGTATGCTAATTCATTGCCATCGCTATTCCCTCACAGGACGGCCACTTTACTTACCACACATCTGTAATGTTTAGCAAGACTGAGAGACCATCGGTACAATCGAGTACCATCGCAGCCTCATGCACACTTGCACAAGCTCTGACCTTACTCAGAGCACACTATCAGGCCTCAAGCTCCTTAGGCCATCACAGTGGATAATTTATGTACGCCCTATTGATACCTAATAATCGATAGTCACTCTTTAGCGCTGCAAGTCGCTTCAGAAAAAATTGCTTTCCAGTCCAATCATGTGGTTCCAAAGCACAAAAAGTTATTTATGTAAAGAAAAAGTAACACGATTAAAGAGTTAACAATTAGAGTAAAAAGCAATAATTAAGTACAAGCCGATACATACGCATGCGCACTGGTCCCAGCATACAGCCATCAATCCAGAAGCCTGTGATCATCAAAGAGGATGTCTGAACACTGGGATCGGGACACATCTTATATACCTTACAGAGTTCTGAGTTAACAAAGGGACTAAGTAACAGCTTTCCATTGGTTCTTGCTTCTGGATAATCTGGTCATTGGTCAGTTCATACGGTGTCATCAGGGGCATGGCTCTGTTCTCCAACGGTCTCTTTGTGTAGCTTCCCGCCGAACAACTGGTTAAAACTAGCTACAACACTACATGCATGTTATAACATTTCTATCCAATAACTCCCTGTCATCCATAACTAGCGGACGCATGATGCGACTTCTTTGCCGATAGATACGGATGTCTGCAATTAAACAGGGATTTAGTATGATACCAAACATGACATGTCCACTATATTCTAAACCTTAGATCTCGTTTAAGTACATATTACATCATAATTATTAGCTAAAAATACCTTTAATAACACTGGTCTGCATATGTGCATCTGTGTGTTGAAATAGCAACTATATACAAATGAGCGTCCATGTGTAAGTATGTGCGTACGCATATGAGCGTCCGTGTATATAAGTATATATACACTTATATGTGTGTGTGTTATGTGCATCAGTATATGTGTGTTGTGTATACGCAGTTTAGCGCATCGGATTGCGCAACGCAAAATAGCATCGTGGAAACACATCGTCAGACCATAGACGATTAGATCGTCAGATAATAATTGCACAACGATCATAACCAATTATTAGACTTTGACAGCCCCTGCAACGGCGTTGAAACGTCATGGCGCGCCGACAACCCCCCCCATCCCCCTTACAAACGCATACCTCCCAACATGACCCTCTCCAGGAGGGACACAATGCTCCGGTCCTGGACTTCCCCGGTAAGAGGTGAGGCTGCAGCGCTGTTCAAAAGTCAAATAGGGGAGACACACCAACTGTCATTTCACACGCTGCCAAACATCACTGGCTGGGACTCACTGGCAGTTGGTGTGACTCCCCTATTTGAATTTTGGACTGTACTGCAGCTTCACCTCTGGAGCCTCCACCAATCATAAATTACCAGGGAAGTCCAGGACCAGAGCATTGTGTCCCTCCTGGAGAGGGTCATGTTGGGAGGTATGCAAACAGCACTTTCTGCCAATCACTCTGTGATGGGTCTGCGTAGCTGCTGCAATCACAGTAGCGATTGCAATAGCTATTTCGCACACGTGCACTATGATGCATATGCATGCGCAGTACGCAACAATCGGCCGATTGCGTGCATATTTAGCAACTGCGTTCCTTGCTGAATCAGGCCCCATATCCTCTTTAGGACATCACACAGTCACAAATTAAGGGATGATATTTACATAACTCCTTGGGGTATATTTACTAAAGTGCCGGGTTTTTAGAAGTAGAGATGTTGCCCATAGCGACCAATCATATTCTACTTAACATTTATCTAGCTCCTTCTAGAAGATAATAGCTAGAATCTGGATTGGTTGCTATGGGCAACATATTCCCTTCTCTCCTCCTGCACAAATGGTTAAGTTACAAAAGGACACCAAAAATATGCCCATCCAATAACTCCTCCTCTTATGACACAGTTGAACATGCTTGGCCCACTCTGTCACTTACCCCTTCTCTGCTCACTGACACTGTCATTCTGCCTGCAGTCATAATACGGCTATATAATGCCGAAGGGGGTATTACATTATCACTTTACTTCCAGATTTGTACACAGTGGCACAGCAGCACATGCAAGGCCATGAAACAAATTCAATGTGCATCGTGATCAGCTCCTAGGGCCCGATTTAGACCCACTCGCTAGATGCGTTCGTTCACAGCCGTTAGCTACCAAAGTATGCAAATCCTGATATCACATGGCAAGGCATTAGCATGTCCACTATGTCTTGGCATGCGATCGCGATGAGTATTTAGATGTCCACCAGCCTGTCACAAGATGCCCACTTTCCCTTTGTAACACACGTCATCTCCAGGCAGTGTATGTAACAATCGGTAACATCGAGTACCATCAGACCCATACGCAGCACTTGTGGCTGACCATACCCTACCGCAAGCACTGCGAGTGCTGCAGTGTGTATTTCAGCTATGTGACGTGTACTATGACGCTGCATCTTAATTATGCACAACTCTGAAACTTCGTTAAGACGCACAGATATGCCTGCAATTGCACAACCACAACCCTGTTTCCATCGACCACCCCCTGTCACCACCCACAAACGGCTCATCCTGTCACTCATTCTAGCGAGGCATCTGTGTACAAGGGGTGATCGCTTTGTGATCGCATGGACTGGTTCGCGCACGTACACTGCAACTTATACGCATGCGCATATTGCAAACATCGGCAGGCTATGAGCGAACACATCCTAGCGAGGAAGTCTGAATCAGGCCCCTAGTCCCCAGGCCAGGCAACAGATACCTTGGGACCCGGTACACGGATACCTCTGGGCCCACCCCCATCATGACTAGACAAGTCCGAAAAGCTAAGCATGTTAAATGGCCCCATAGCTCATACAGTAGCTCTGTTCCCGTAGATGGTAGTGGCTACTGCAAGAGATGGCATTTGAAAAGCTGGACATATATCCATCCAGGGCCATAACTAGAGGTGTGCGACTGCTGCTCAGGGCCCTATGGGCAGCACCATCACACCACCATGTAGTGCTGCGACAGTGCCACCTGTAGCGTCTTTTGATGCTACAGAAAGGAACCCTGCCGTTAGTACACCTGCTCGGAGCGTCTTCAAGACACTCTGGGCATTTCTGCACTTCTGGGTGTTGTCAGCCCCACCCCCTATGCATGACATCATGCGCAAAAGGGGTGTGGCCTGCACAGGACACCCTGTTACAGCACTGTCTCCAATAATGACTGCTTTCAAGCATTGTTAAATAGGGGTGATACATAATTCTGTAGTTAAACATGAGGAAACAGCTGTTTCCATAAGTTTTAAGGACAACATTTATTTGATAAATAAGCCATTGTGCAAGGACCTGATGTTACTCCCTTCTTTAGTTTTCTGGGCCAGGCTCCGCTTTCCTGCTTTCTCCAATCACTGCTATGCCTCTTCTGTTCCTTATGGCTCTAGCTGCCTCTTCCTACTGACTCTCACTCCCTCTCATTTCTTACTCCAGGGGAGATGTATCAAACCTTCATAAAAGATAAAGTGAATTAATCCATAGCAACCTATCAACTTCTGTCATTTATCTAGCACAGACTATAAAATGACAGTTATAAGCTGATTGGTTGCTATGGGCAACTTCCGCACTTTATCTTCCCGAATGGTTTGATAAATCTGCCTTCTCTATCCCCTTCTCAACTAAAAAGAAGGAGAAACAAGCAAAAATCATTAACAGTTACTACACTTACCCCACACTCGGGCCTGATTCAGAAGTCCACATACTGTAAGTGCGATGCTGAACGCAGAATCCCAATGGTCAAGAATCTGCACAGGCGCCAGACCAGTAACTGTACATGTCTGTGTGATCGCAGGCTGTCTGGTGGCAGACTGTCAGTGATTGACAGCCTGCTGCCGTTTCTGGGCGGGGAGGGGGTGGCGAAGGCCTCCATTTCCAAAAATGGAGGTGTGTCACTGCTGTTGAGGGGGAGGGAAGAGGCAGCTCGGACGCAGCTCGGATCTTTAATACATGCAGGATGTGTAACGTCTCTTGCTGCATTACCATATTAGCAAGGACGGAATTGCAAAGCTGCTTGTGTGTGGCTTTGCAATTCCATACTATGTTGAATCTTTACTATGTTGAATCTTTCCCTCAGTCACAGTGACTAAATGCAATTCCTGAAAATAGAATGTGACATAATGGAAATGGAAACAGGTGAATAAGCAACTAGATAACAAAAATACACTGACAATTCTTCGTGCCTCCTTTTGCTTTCTAACCTAGCGCCTCACAACAGAGCCAGAACAGGGCTCTGTGCTGAAGTGAGCTGATGCCACCCCAAACACATGATGCCATGATGTCTGAGCAGAGTTGGACTGGCCCACAGGGGTACAGGGGAAATCCCCGGTGGGCCCCACTGCCTAAGGGCCCACCCCCTCTTCAAGGTGTCAGGTTCCAGACCTCAAATTATACATTGTTACTCTATTAGATGGTCAGTTATCTGTTGGAGCAGTACCATTGATCAATATAGGTGCTTGGTTCCCTTCTATAGAATCTACACCTATTGATTAGCCATGCAATTTGGGTGACTGGCCACACCCCGTCTGATGGATAACCACACCCCTTAAGCATGGGCCCCTACAACTGCATTCCCCGGTGGGCCCTTCATGCCCCAGTCCGACACTGTGTCTGAGGGCGCAGGGCTGCCAGCACCAGGAAGTATAGCACTAGGATGCTGAGTGCAGCTTTACAGGCTGCAGGGTACGGGTATCCTTAGGACACTCCAGGCAGCTCTGTACCAGCGATACAGGCTGCAGCATGCTGTACCAGACCTCATAAGTCCTCTTTCACAATCTATCAATGTTAATGATTAAGTGTCCAGTCGTTTATATACCTTGTGATGGAAAACGGCATGTGGTTTCAGTGAGCCAATAGAAAATATTTTTGCAAAAACACACCATTCCACAAAATGATTTCGCCATTTGAAAACCGCCGCTCGTCACCAGCGCATTGAGAATTACTTTCCAGGCCACTGAATAGTAAATCCAGTGGTCTGGAGGTGAAAACCATTGGAGATTTTTCAAACAGTCGTAGAAGCTGTTTCTTAGTAAATAACTTCCTGAATGTCCCATAATTCTCATTAACACATTTGATTGTCCAATAGTCACAGTAAACAGGACTTTAGCATTCTTTAGCTGTGCACAGTGGAAAAATAAGCACAATTTGCGATACATTTTCTCCACCTCATAGATGACCCCAGTATTCTTTTTGGAAACTTTCTTTTTCTGCATTTGAGAGAACTGAGAAAATAGTTGTATCAGTAAATATGACAAATCAAGCTGCATAACCAAACAATGTATAACGATTGTTGCAACTAATGTTCCCCATAAGATCAGTTGTAATAATTTCACAAAGAACTGACCCTATTCCTATAATCAGACAGGGAAACAGTAACAAATCTATATTCTCCCATGTAATTGCTATAGAAAAAGGATTATGGATTCCCATTCTGTTATAGTAACTGTCAGTTTGGCCAGTGGTACAAGAAGTGTTAAATCAATATCTCGAGCTATTACATGCTACATTCCAGGGCAAAATAGATAATATGATCGGGCTGGCTTCATAACGCAGACAGAAACCGAACTTTGAGGAAAAGGATTTTTTTTTAACTATTTAATGATGTAGTATTATTTAAGAAGAAAATTAAATAAGTACATGGAATTTGGGCCATGAGGGAGGCAGCACCAGAACTCCACAGTGATGGAGGATGGGACATTTATACACATTTTGCAGCATTTAATTTTAGAAACATGTAAGGTAGAATCATAGAACCAAGTACGTGTGGATCATAAACAACATGGAAATGCAGCACAATAGCTAATTCTCCTTATCTTGTGATGTCATTAGTGTAATTAGACGGTGACCTGAAGTATTATGTGTGGACAAAGCTTACATATATATATATATATATATATATATATATATATGTTGTTCATATCTTCAGTGCTGGAGCTAACCATTGGAAAGGCTTGCGAAGGGTTGCAGTTCCATTCTACAGCCAATGCATATCCAGCTGACTTATGCACTTTCCAGGCATGCACAAATGTATTTGCACAGTTCACGAGGAATCACAAGAACATAAAAGCAGTTGTAAATGTAATATTGTGCTTACTTGACAGTAAAGGGGTTCTCCTATTAGAAGCAAAAACAAAAAAATCTTTATGTTGCCCTTTTACAACCCTCTCAGTAATTTATTTCATTTGTACTTCCCTTTCCAGCACTGTATCCTGCTAATTCCTTTTTCGTAGTAAAATTTACAGTGCTGCAGATTCACATTACCATTTGCCTCTCCTGACACTCTTACTGTAAAAGGGACAGCAGGGAACATTGTACTGGGCTGCAGGGCCAGTACTACCACAGGATGCCAGGGTATACGTTTAATATGCCGGCGGACGGGATCCCAGGTGTCGATATACCGTCACCAGAATCCCAATGCCTGGCATAATGCCAACGATTATATCCAGAAGAGGATTGGGATACTGACGTCGGCATCCCGACCCCCACCATCCCGAAGGTAAGATGACGGGTAAGTATGATACTGAGCCCGGGGATGGGGGGGTTAGGTTTAGGTACCCCCCGGGGAGGCTTAGGTTTAGGGTGCAGGAAGGGGGGGAGCGGTTAGGCACCACTGGGGGAAGGTTAGGGTTAGGCACCCCCAGGGAGGTTAGGGTTAAGCACCACCAAGGGAGGGTTAGGGGGGAAAGGGGGAGGGTTAGGGTACTTACTGCCCCTGTCGGGATCCTGGACAATCGGGCTTCTGGCCTCGGTATTTGAACTGGTGGCTATTCAGCTGCCGGGATATTATACCGATTCCAATGCCAGGATAGGAGGAGTATATAAAACACTGAAAGAATGCTAGTGTCACTCAGTATTCTTATTCACCCACATTGAGCTCTGGCCACTGATTTGAAGGGGCAGCAGCTGGTAGTTTCTTACCTGTGAAACTGTTGCCTTCTCTTCTGTGTTGGTAAAGGTCTGAGTGTTTGGTGCCAGGCTATACTTCCAGTCAGAGAGGACCAGAAGGTGCCACCCTGCCATTAAACCACCCAAGGTGAGACTAGGAGTGACAGGATAGCCCAAGATGCAGGGTGGGCATGGATGATGGGGAGGCATCTGAGACTGGTGGCACTGGTAGAAGTGAGGAGCTTCCTAGGATGCCTATGTGACCATATCACTAGGGGGGTCCACTTAGATCCATAGAGAGCAGCAATGCAGTCTTCTCCCAGGACTCCTGCATTTTCCTCCCGTCAGAGCCCAAAGATCTGCATTTACAAGGGTTGTTCCCTATTGCCAAGAACCCACCCCTGTATATCAAAATAATTTTTCTACAGCCTAAGGCAATATTTGCTAAACTTCTGCTTTCAGACTCTGGAGACAGGATGTCACAGGGAGGTCAAGCACAGTCTAAAATGACCAAATAATATGAAAGTGATGGCAGTGTTGGAGATGTAGAATCACGGTTTGGTATCTGGAACCAGGTCATTCCCAAGCCTACACATAGAGGTTGCGTTCGTCCTTTCATAGTGGGGATGAGCATCATGTACACTGTACACAGTTTGGCCAATGCAGAGTTGAATGCAAGTCGGATGTAATTGCACTCACATTGCGTACATAGAGAAAAATGTGGATATTTGCCCATGTGCTGAGTTGTATGCATCTATGCAACCACACTGTCCCTGTCTATTCGCTTGGAATCATAGCCATCACCATTATCAGGGTGCACTTGCACCATTCCTATTCTCGGTCCAAGAGCTCTGGGCCTGATTCAGACCCGCTCGCGAGCACTATGCGCTCGCAAGCGGGTCGATGGTGGCCCAGTGTGCATGCGCACGATGGAGCCGGCTCCATCGTGCGCATGCGTGAGACCCGGATAGCGACGGGCAAACCATTGCTCCGGGTCTCGTACCAAAGGGGGTGTGCTGTCGATGTTGAGTGACTGCACGCCCCCGTTGGTGGGCGGGCCAGGGGCATGGCTGCCCAGACAGAGAACGTTCCCATGGGAACGCCTACCGTCTGGGGCCGGCCCCACCGACATCACAAGTGATGTCAGTGGGAGTGCTTTCAGCTCTGGTAGAGCCGAAACCACTCTAGGGCTTGCGGTAACGAGACCCTACCACGAGGGTCTCATTGCAAGCCCGATGGTCACGATGGTATTGACCATCGCGACCATCATCATGGCCGCTCGCTATAGCTGTGGGTGGTCACCCACAGCTATGCGAGCGGCCAGGAGGCCGCTATAAAAAAACAGAAGGCCGGCCCTGATTGAGAGCGAGCGCTCTGTCAGAGCGTCCGGCTCTGAATCAGGCCCTCTGTCTGAAAACAGGCTTATTTCTGCATATGCGTAAATCTGCATAGCCAACAATTCCTTGCTAAACTTTGTCAACATATGAACACCCCATTAACACCCAATTACACCCCATCAGCTGTAAATGCAGTTGCATATAACTTATTGGCAGATACTTTAGGTGTTCATACAGGCGGCAGCAGTAGGTCAGTACACATGATGAATAACTTAACCAGGATTGGTTTATTAACAAGCGGTAGAATGAGTTGCAGTGGACCGAAGGGTTAATGCATTAGGTACAAAATACAGCAGATTCTACAGATCCAGCCAGGAGTGTTAGCAGCCTCCCACAGTCTTTATTCTGACACTCTCAGGACCACGTCTTTCCAGTATGGAGGACAGAGCTGGAAGATGTGTGAAGATGGCACGCATGAGCAGTAGCTCGTTCGTTTTAACCCATATTGTACATTTTATATTTACACTCACTGTGGCAGCAGATGAAAATTAATGACATGTTTAAGAAAATGGGACAAATGACAGTGTTTTCAGTGAATTGACTGCAATTTTTTAGTTTCATAAATAGGCTCCTATGTAACACGGGTCTATTCATGTAGAACATGAAGTGGCTACTAAAAGATGTCGTTATATATCGCATCACATCGATGCGATATATAGTGATGTTTAGTAGCCATTCATGTACACTTACCTGTTCGACATCTGCAGGGGCTGTCCAAAGCCCGATACGCCTGTAACTTACTGCGCATGCCCCGGCGTCCGAGAGCAGCAGGTCACGTCAGACCTGCTGTAATGGATGCTGGGAAAAGGGGGCGGAGCCAGTGCCGGGTGCTGGGCAGAGAGCAGAGAAGTATGCTACTTTCCTGCTCTGTTTGGCTTGCGGAAAGCTGAGCTTTCCGTTCCTTCATGAATCGCACTCACCATACAAAGGTATTGTGATGTGATGCAGGCATGGAGCAGGGATGCTGCTGGAGAGGGAATAACCTTCTCCACGGTAAACTAGCTCCATGAATAGCATTAAGCAGAGAGGAGCCCTGATTTCCGCTAAACAGGGCTCTTCTCATGCTTCATGAATAGACCCCATACTGTGGTGATCAAGACTGAAGTGCAGGGATGGGTGGTAGGTTGATAGGTATGGTAGGGTGTTAGTGAAATAGTGCCAGCACAAAGGTGGGGAAGGTAGGGAGCTGCTATTACCACCTGAAATTCATGATTATGGATAGCAGTCCTGTTACTGTATGAAGGCAGAAGAGTTGTATGGTAACACAGGTATATATAGCAGACCCAACAAATTGTCTCCATGAAGGGTTGGAGCAGAAAGTAAATTGGAATAACGTATGTATTGATCGGGATGTATTCAGGATGCCGGCGGTCGAAATGCCGACTGCCAGAATCCCAACACTGAAAGCCCGGCATGGGTCTAAAGATAGGTGTTTAAATATCAACGCCTATCATTAGCCCCACGTCAAAATCCCGACGCCCGGCATGCCGAACATAGGTTAGCTGGGCGTAGCGACGTGTTAGGCGCAGGGGGGGGAGGGTTAAATTTAGGCACTCCCGTGGGGACTTAGGGTCCGGCACCTCCCCCCAGGGTGGGTTAGGTTTAGACTAGGGAAAGGGGGGGTTAGGCACCTGATTCCGCAAGGAATGCACGGATGTAGACGCTTGCAATCGGCAGCTGCGAGAATATGCTAATGAATGCATACGCACAGCAATTGCGGCACAAAGATGCAGACGCCCAGCACTACATAATGCCGCGCCCTTTACCGTACGCTAACGTCCGTACTGATGCACAAGGCTGAGAGAACATCTTGAACATCGAGTAACATCGGAGCAGCATGCAGACTAAAGGTAGATCTAACCCTGCCGCAGGAGTGGAGAGACTTCCTGCACGCAGAGGATGCCAGGCTGCGTCGTCATCTCAGTGGATAATTTAAGTACGCCCCAGTAACAGGGTGGGAATGCACTGGCATGCCTGCGTTCGGCCCACCACTGCCTATATCCACCCACAAATTGTACTTCCTGCCACTCACTTTTTCTTGGGTCTGTGTGTTCACTGCACTTGCCTTTACGGACGCAATGAGCGGTTCGCGCACGCACAATGCGACCCAGATGCATGCGCAGACTGCGAACATTGGCCGATTGCGTGCGTCTGCATCCGTGCGTTTCTTGCTAAATCAGGTCCTAGGTTCAGGGAACATGGCTTGATAAGTATTGTATGCACCAAGGTCGATTAAGACCATGCAATGTCCCTGGAAATAATATTAACATTTTGATTTATATATATGAATATTGCCGTTTCTGCAAACATTCTAAAATAAATATACGATTACGCTGAAGATCACGGCAACGCCGCCCAATATTGCAGCATTTTATCTGTCTTGATGTTTTGGACTAGTGCCTTAGAGCACTAAATTGCTTTCACTTTTTGGGAAATGCAGCTTAAGTAGAGCCAAGAAAAAGATAATTACAGAGCAATTTGTTATATTGTTGTGCCTGATTTAGAGTTGAATATAAATAGGTACTTTTTGTGCGTGAGCCCCAAGCTTATCCACATATGTATGTTTAGTAGCACACAGTTTAAAAAGTCTCAACCTTATATGTGAACTAGACGACAGTGGCCCTGATTCAGAGCCGGACACTCTGACCAGAGCGCTCACTCTGAATCAGGGCCCTCCTCCATTAAAATGGAGCGTCCTCCTGGACGCTCGTATAGCTGTGGGTCACCACCCACAGCATATACGAGCGTGCAAAAAGATGGTCGCGATGGTCTTGACCATCGCGACCATCGGACTTGCGAGGGAAACCCTGCGGTCGGGTTTCCCAGCCGCAAGGCCAGGAGTGATTTTGGCTCAACATCGACAGCACGCCCCCTTTGGTGCGAGACCCCGAGCGATGGAAAGCCCGTCGCTCGCCGGGTCTCGCGCATGCGCACGACGGAGCTCCCTCCATCGTGCACATGCACAGTGGGGAACATCGACCCACTTGCGAGCGTACTGCCGCTCGCGAGTGGGTCTGAATGACCCCCAGTGAGTGCCCTATTTTAAGATATGTTTATGTAGGTAACATACTAATACTAAAGCTGCATACACACACAACGATTTAGTTAATGAACGATTTTAGTAAATGATTTTTTTCCCTTGAAAAAATTAACTAAAATCGTTTACTAAAGTTGTTCATTTACTAAATGTAATGAACGATTTTTTAGAACTACAAACGATTTTTGCATATTAACTTACTGAAAATCGTTCAGTTAACAAGTCTGACTGAACTACAAATTACAAACTACAAACGTGAACACGCATGAATGGTAATCGTTCATCGTTTGACTCAGAAAGTGAATGATTTTTTCAAATGATTATCGTTAAACGATATCGTTTAACGATAATCGTTCAAAAAATCGTTGTGTGTGTATGCACCTTAACAGATCATCTGTGTAGTGTAGCTCAGAATAAGACACATCTGAAAGGGATGTGCTTAACAGAATAAACCTTACTTAACTGACTCTTATACTGTATTAAAGTCCCCTGATCTGCATTTTGACACACAAGGGGCCACAAGTTCAAAATACATGCAGCTCTAAATAAGTCTAGAGGCCTGATTCTGAGTTGCACGCACATGCATCCAGATAGCGTGCGCACAAAGTCAGAGTTGCGATTAGGGCGCACAAGAGGCGCACAGTCTCAAACTATGTAGTGGCCGTTTCTGGGCGGTGACAGGGAGGTGGCTTAGCAGGCGCACAGAGGTGGTGCATTTTATGGGCGTACTATGGGAGTGTCATGGGCGTGTTGTGGATATTTCAATGTACACATAGGAGGCCATAATCGGATGGAGAAACTGCACCTAGCATAGCAAGAGCAGTGAGACGCCTACTTTCAGGCTGTGTAGCCTATGCATTACCAATGGAGATTGTAAATACAGAACATAAGCATCAATGGAACATCGCTTGCCCCATCAGCATTTGTGGTAGCCTAGGGTCTATTCTAGATCAGGGTCACCTACCCTCCCGATTCGTGCGGGAGCATCCCGATAAACGGGTGCAGCTCCCGCCCCCCCCGGAAAGGCAGGGAAGCCTCCCGCCTGCCGATCCCCCGTCCACCCCCCTGCCAATACCTGTTAAACCGCCACAGCAGGGGGGGATCGCTGACGTGATTCACGCTGAATCGCGTCATTTTGGCCCCGCCCCCTGCTTCACAATGCCTGTTTTTTGGCAATGTGTAGCAGGGGTAGGGCCAAAATGACGCGATCTATTGTGTGACCACGCACCTGTCATACCCACAAAACGTCCTCAGCCCGTCTGGCCACGCTCCCTTTTGCCGGCCACACCCCCTGTTCTGCCTATCTGGCTGCTCCCTCCCGGAAGGAGCAGCCAGATAGTCGGCAAGTATGTTCTAGATACTATTTTCTAACCCAACTAAACATGGCATCTGAATCATTGTATTTTTTATTAAATGGGGTTATCCGGCTAAATCATAGTCCGGGAGACTACCAAAGCATAACTGTTGTCCAGGGGCTTGATGATGTGATTCACGTTAAATCATGGCATTGTACAGCAAGGGGCAGGCCTGCAAAGATATGAATTGTCATGCCAATACCAACCACTAGGACATCCCCTCAATGATCTCCCAGAGGGGACATTGAAAAAGTAGGTAAGTATGTCAGAAATGCTAGCATTAAGAGAACCATTATTATTAAAATATAAAAAAATAAAAAAATGGCCTCATCTCAAATGACCTTTACAAGAAATCAGCATGAACATTTGAGCTATTGTGAAGTGTATATAAAAAATCTGTCATCCCATTATTTCATCCATAGCCTAAATTCCCTTGATGTTTTCAGCTGTTATTATAAGTACAGTTTGCAGGACACAGTTACCTGATTTAGTAATTTTATAAGAAGGACATGTGACAAACATGGCTCGATTAGACTTTTAATCTACCATCATAGTTTTTGCATAATGGAAAAAGGATAACATTTTATCAATCTTCCTTTATATTACCGCTTTCAAAAGAACTTTAACATTAATTGAATGTAGTTTTTGGAATTAACATTGAATAAGCTTCTTTGCCTCACTAAGCTGCGGCAATCCATGGGTAATCTTGAATCTTATCTGAAAGCTCATCCTTTCCGATGTGCTTTTAAATACACCATCCCCTCTCTGTGCAACCTGCAGTTCATTTTACTCTCATGCAAGACATGATTTGCATAACTAAGCTCTGTGCACCACGGACACCCTGTGCATTTGTGTCCTACTCATAGATTTTGAGACTGGCGATGTCTTGCCCAGGCACAATAACTAAGTATCCTTTGCTAAAATTGCTACAGAAGTCAACGTTTATTTTCAAAACATATATTTATGCTTTTGTTTTTATTGCTTTTTTAAACAAATAAAACTTAAATATAAGTGACAATACGTGGAAAAGAAACAAAAGCACAAGATATTTATTATATAGCTAGCTAAAGTCCCTGGCGTTGCCTGGGTTTAAATCTTCAAGTTATTAAATTAGGCATCCCAGACCAATTGCCATCCCTCTGTGAAGTTTTCATCCAAATCCATCCAGTAGAAGACTCAGAACAGGCTTCCAGGGTCAAAGTTCTGCCCAGCATACATCAACCGGAGGTCCCACTGGGACCTAATATTGAAGTTATTAAGTTAGGCATCCCAGACCAATTACGAGGCATCTCAGACCAGTTGCCACCCCTCTGTGAAGTGTTCGTCCAAAATCATCCAGTGGAAGGCTCAGCACAGGCACCCTGAGTTAAAGTTCTGGCCAGCGTACACCAACAGGAGGTCCGACCAAGACCCTATCCCCCCTAAAATCTGTCCTGGATCCAACTGGACCACGTGCCATTGGTTTCACCTCTGTAAAGTTTTCATCCAAATCCATCCAGTGGAAGGCTCAGAACAGGCTTCCCTGATCGAGTCCTGCCTTGCGTACGTCAACGGGAAGTCTGACCTAATTTTCAAGTTATTAAGTTAGGCATTCCAAACCAATTTCCAGGCATTCCAGATCAACTGCCACCCCTCTGTGAAGTTTTCATCCAAATCCACCCAGTCAAAGGCCCAGAACAGGCTCCCTGGGTCAAAGTTCTGCCCAGTTACACCAATGGGAGGTCTGACAGAGACCTCAACTCCCTAGTATGTCTTCTGGGATCCAATGTTACCACCCTGTAAATTTTTGTCCAAATCTATCTAGAGGAAAGCTCAGAACAGGCTCCCCTGGGTCAAAGTTCTGCCTAGCGTACACCAATGGGAGGTTCAACTGGGTCCCTTACCCCCCTAAAACCTTACCTCGAGTTCATTTCATCCCAGTCGGTGCAAGGGTGTCAGAATGCATTACCGGACAGACACACACATAGACCAATGAATTATATATAAGATTCATAGATGTGAAGGTAGGCAATGTTTTATGCCATTCAGCTCAAGCAAGTATATTAAATACACTAAGCAGTCAGTATTTAAGGTGAACCAGATCTTACCATCTAATTGACTGATCAGTCAGTGACAGCATAAGGTGTGCAGATAATACTGAATTTATTTTGTTACCTGGAATAGGAATTGGTTACGGTAACGAGAGAAAAGAATGGATTCAGCTAATTTACTATGGTTGCCTTTAAGTGCTTGTTGGGGCCCAATTATCTTGTAAACCAATGGGATTCAGCAGCGCTGTGTATTAAAGTTAGTTGTATCAAACAAACTGGAACTGCTACCCATGGAAACCGTTATATAGGCATGACATTACTAGGGGGCTGCGGGGTGAGTGGGTCATACCAGCTGACACCAGCTGAGGGAGTGACACCAAAATAGCAGAGTTGCTCCGATATGTTGGTGTCACCCCCTCAGATGCTGTCACCCAGCAAAACTGCAGTGATGATGGATGACAAACACATGCACGTGTCATCCACACTGTGCTTAGAGAGGCTGGGGAATTCCCAGCAACTCCTGGAATGCTGGGCTACCACCCAGTGCTACCACCCCCAAAATGGCTTTTACTGGAGGGGCTAGCCTTGTGGGCACCAGGTCACTCCCCCTTTCATGAATGTGAGAGGCTTATGTCGCACTGGGAGTCACCACAACTGGTCATGCCTCTGATATAGGAATTGCATATATAGGATAATGTCTCATGCAGTGGATCAGGGTTTGTTCTTACAGTATTATTAGCCTCAATATCATAATAATTTCCACTCATTTCCAGTCAACTTTGACCAGCTCACAATATTGTTCATAAATATTGGCCAAAGGCTGGCTGGATAAACTAAGCGACAAAGCAGCGACACAAACACATGGCTGTTTAAAAGAATATAGCAAATCTATGAAAAATTGTGGCACAGCAGTGGCAGACAGGATGGCAGTTTAATTAGCTATGCAACCCCATAGAAATAAAGTTTTATATTAATCAAGAACTAGATCAGAGGTCCGAGGGCAGTACAGAGAAATGGAGGAGGAGTATGTATATGGTGAAAAATAGGTCAATGATTTATTGATTGATAAATTGATTTAGATTATTTAATTCGAGACATGGCCCTGTTTTGCTGCAACTGAGAAAAAGCCATAAAAGAATACAATTTATTTTGTTCATATTGCTGAATAATGCTAAATATTCTCCATAATTCTGTAAAAAAAAAAATATAATTTTTTTTTGTGAGGCACCACATTATTTCGGGGTAAAAATGTGTTGCAAAACAGTAATGTATTAGAGCAATAACCAATAAAATTGTTTGTCTGTGCAAAAAAGCCCATTACCAATACTCCCCAAACATACAGCCCATAGTGAAAAGAAAAGTTGTGCAAGATGGAATTGTCCTTGGGAATTATGTTGTATATTTTTGGTAAGGAGCTCTTTGCATCTCTTAAGATCTGTGTCAGTTGGAAAGAAAGACATTACGTATGACTTAAACCTGGGATCAAGCATGGTTGCCAAAATGTGGTGATCCAATTGCAAGATCTTGACAACCCTTTACTCCTGCAAATAAAGAAGTTGATCTACAAGTCCAACATACTTAGCGGAATCACATTGTTTCATCATCTCCTTCAGTTTCTCTAGCTGCTTTTCAAGTAGTTTTATTTAGGAAATCACCTGACTCAAGTTGGCAGTGTCTGAACTAATTTCATTAGTTTAGACACTCCAGTGTGCTGAACTAAGGTACATTCCCCCTCCTCTGCCAATGTCATGACTTGTTGTGAATATTTGGATGGTTTGTTGCTGTTTCTCCATTTGCTGAAGCATATAAAGGGTAGAATTACACCTGGGGGTATATTTGCTAATGTTCGATTTTGATTTTTGAGTGATCTGACATTCGATTTTCATTCAATTTTGCATTTGGAGATTTACTAAAGGCAAAATCGAACGTCAAATTGAATGTAAAATCAAACTTTGATAAATATACCCCCTGGTAACTATCTTTTGCTTCAGTTGGTGGCATCGCAAATTGAATAGTTCTCGCAGCTGCTGTTGCAGAATGCCGAAAATGTCCAAAAACATTTTCAGGCCACAGTCAACATCTCTTGCACGCTCCTTTTATTCATTTTTTTAATTCTGAACCACCAAATTTATTGTGTGGGCAAAATATGGGACGTGTTCAAATTCACCAAGTTGATGATCTTACAATGTTACTTGCATTATCAGAAATGACAAATCATGAGGAGTGTCCTAGCAGGGAAAGCCATTTTGCTATGACATCCCTGAGTTTTTCTAATAGGTTGACACCGGTATGTCTTTTAGTAAAGCCGGTGATACAGAGAGTAGCCTGCCTGTGAATGAGCTGGCATTGTGTGTTAAATACTGCTGCTGCAGGAGAAGTGATACACCCATCCAGTGTAATCTTTAGTTTGACCAGTAGCGCTTGTCCTTATATCTGTGCTTAAGTGTATAGTGGGTACAATGGAATTTTCTAGGCCAAGAACTAGTTTTTTTTTTTTACTTCCCAGTACAGGCACAGAAATGTTGTTCTTGTAAAATGGAATCGAGATGGAATTTGGTAGCGGGGCCATAAGAACTCAATCAACTGTTTAAAACCACATGCATTGATGGTAAAAATTTGACACAGATCTAATGCTAGCATGACTTCAGTGATCCACTGTGCAACTGGATGGCAGCTTTCCTTCTTGCTACCTCTTGCAAAGGATTGTTTCACAGTCAATTGTTGTTTGCTATTAGTCTTCTTGGTTCCCTTCTGGGATGAAGATTCACCCCCAGCAGCAGAAGCAGCCCTAGCGCAAAATGATTCTGCTGGGATATCCTGGATAGGGGAGGAGTCAGTTAGCTTTCGCAAATTGGATGCAGGAAGACTACCTTCGATCATTAATGAGGAGATTGATGATGAAGGAGTTGGTGATGGAGATTGCATCTATCAATGCTGCTGGCAGCTGATGCCGGACTGCTTGTTAATATATTTTTACAGGATTTTTGAGATTTTCTCAAAACATTTGCATGAACTCGCTGCAAATGAAGTAACAGTGGGGTGGTTTCTAGATGGCTACCGTCTCTACTTATTTTAGCTTCACAGATGGTGCAGATAGCTTGACAAATTTTGTCAGGGATTTCTGTAAAAATAATTCCACACAAAGGTTGTGGCTTTTTTGGTCTTGTGCCCAGGGATGACAATGGCCTTCTTCTTATCATGGGCAAGAACTACTACCACTGGTGGTTGACTTACTTTTACACAAACATCCTCATCATTGACATCCTCAGTACTGTCAGATGCACAAATATCCTCCATACTGTTGCATGTCCACAGTAGCATCCTCAATTTCTAAGTCACCATCTTTACTTATACTGCTGCTCATCACTACATTTGCAGAGGGTGTGTAAATAGTGTAAGGAGACTTCTCCAGGAGTACAGTGTCAGAAATGTCAGACTCATTACATAGCGCTCATGGATACACTTATAGTGCATACACATGGTACGATTAAAATGCATATGAACTATAACGATATCATATCATGCCTTTTTCGGTGCCTCCAACCCACCAACAACCTGCGATGCACGGGCACATATGGACGATAAAGATATCATCTATCGACCGTGCATGCAGGCCAACCTGGTCGATATCGACCAGGTTACTATAGGTCACTAGCCATCGTTGATGGCTTGGTGGTGTGCTGGATGATTGATATCGATCATCCAGCACACCCGGCAGATCGTTCAATGATATCATTATCTTTGACAATCATCCCATGTGTATGCACCATAAGACCCTCCTCAGGGATTTATGAAGTTTGTTCTCCAGTCTTAGATTTGTCTTGGTAAACTGATTTGCCTGTTTTAAAGGTGAATAGGTAGTCTATTGCAAGAAACAGCAATAGCAGAACCACCACTCTCAAAGGTAGGCCTGAGCCTTTCCTTGCTACTGTGTGTGGTGTATGTAGAGCCTTTGAGAGCTGTCCAGGGACCCAGTACTCTTGGGGTGGTGGGCTTTTTAAGTTAAACACAGTGCTCCAGTCCTAATGGCATTTTTTTTGCTTTTCTTAAATGAAAACTATGCCCCTTTAGGTTAAACTCAGTGCTCCTGTCCTAATGGCATTATTTTTTTAATGAAAAAGTGCCCCCGTAGGCTTTAGGGCTAAATGATGAACAGTAGTACAGTAAAGTAGTGCTGATTAAGGAGAAATCTGTGCGTACACTCTGCGTAATGCATGTTACCGTAGGGGTTTTCAAAATTTTCACGCATGCGCAGTTGCAAGTAATCGCCCAACTATGTGAACATTGGCATTGTGTGCAGATTGCGTGCGGCTCTGAACTATGTGAACATTGGCATTGTGTGCAGATTGCATGCGGCTCTGAATCAGGCCCTATGTTATTCATAGAGATGTGCGCCGACCCCCGTGTTTTGGTTTTGGATCTGGATCTACCCTGATTTTGGATCTGTATTGGTTTTGCCAAAACCTCACCTCCGTGTTTTGTTTTCATGTTTTGCTTTTGGATGTGGATTTTTTCTTTAAAAAATCATAAAAACTGCTAAAATAACATAAAATGGGCCTGTTTTTGTTCCTACAGTATAATTAACCTCAATAACATTTATTTCCAGTAATTTCCAATCAATTTTGACCACCTCACAATATTATTTGCTTCATCTAGTTAAGGCCAAAAGGTTGCATCCAGCTAGCAGGCTGACTAAGCTAAGTGACACAGTGGGCGGCACTACATGTGGCAGTTCAGTTTCTAATTTCCAACATGTATACAGTGTGTTAAACAGTGTTGGTTGGATACACTAATAGTGCACTTACTGTGACAGCAGTGTCGGCAGAGTGGGGTTGCTGACGGTGTCCACAGTACATGGAATGGCAGTGCTGCGATGCTGGCAGCGTCCTCAGTGTAGGGTAGCGGTGATGTCGGCAGTGCGGGGGTGCCAGTGGTGTCTTTAGTGCAGGTTTGCTGGCTGTGTCGGCAGTGAGGGGTGCCAGCGGTGTCTGTAGTGCAGGTTTACTGGCTGTGTCGGCAGTGCAGGGATGCCAGCGGTGTCCTCATTGCAGGTTTGCTGACTGTGTCGGCAGTGTGGGGGTTGCTGGCGGGGTCCTCAGTACATAGAATGGCAGTGCTGGTAGTGTTCTCAGTGAAGGGTACCGGCGGTGTCAGCAGAGCGGGGGTGCCAGTGGTGCCCTCATTGCAGGGTGCCAGCGGTGTCGCCAGAGCGGGGGTGCCAGCGGTGTCCTCAGTGCAGGTTTGCTGACTGTGTCGGCAGTGCAGGGGTGCTGGAGGTATCCTCAGTGTGGGAGTGTCGGCTGTGTCAGCAGTGTGGGGGCTGCTAACGGTGTCCTCAGTACTTTGGACAGCAATGCAGGAGTGTCGGCAGTGGTGGTGTCGGCAGCGGGGGATGCTACCAGTGGGGGTGCTGACAGTGTCGGCAGTGGGGGGTGCCGGCGGTGTCAGGTGGCGTGGGATGGCGGGCGCCATCTTCTTTTCCTCTTTTGTGCTGTCTTCAATGGGCTTAACGTTGATTGGCTGAGAGCCATGACAGACGGCTCTCTCAGCCAATCAGCGTTAAGCCTGCTCAAAACAAAATCTCATGACTCAACAGAGGGGTCGCGAGGTTTTGCCTCGGGTCAGGGATCCAGGGCAGGCAGGGAGATCCGCGCTGTGCTAGGATCGCCCTGGATCTCTGAGATCCGAACCCGCTCATCTCTAGTTATTCACAAAAGAGCATTTGTCATGCAGGCTGGAACTTAGGGCCTGAATCAGGGCCAGCCTTCTGTTTTTTTACAGCGGCCTCCTGGCCGCTCGCATAGCTGTGGGTAACCACCCACAGTTATTGCGAGTGGCCAAGAGGATGGTCGCTATGGTCAAGACCATCATGACCATCGGGCTTGCGACGAGACCCTTGTGGTAGGGTCTCGTTTCCGCAAGCCCTAGAGTGCCCAAAAGCACTCCCACTGATGGGGCCGGCCCCAGACGGTAGGCGTTCCCATGGGAACGCCTCCATCTGGGCAGCCACGCCCTGGCCCGCCCACCAAAGGGGGCGTGCTGTCACTCAACATCGACAGCACGCCCCCTTTGGTACGAGACCCGGAGCGACGGTTTGCCCGTTGCTATCCGGGTCTCATGCATGCACACGACGGAGCCGGCTCCGTCGTGTGCATGCGCACTGGGCCACCATCGACCCACTTGCGAGCGCATAGTGCTCGTGAGTGGGTCTGCATCAGGCCCTTAGATATAAGGTATTACACTTATTGTGTGGCTGGAGTTAAAGAGACCCAAAGAATGAGGAGTGAAGTATTGATATAGATCTGAAAGTTAAAAGCATTTGAAAGACATCAGGTGCTGGAACTTAAAAGTAGCGATGTGCAGGCTTGGTTTTCTAAAAACCCAGCCCACCCAAACTTCATGGATCCTAGTGAATCCGAGCACCGGCTTGGGTTTTACCGCCTTGCTCAGATTCCAAATTGAGGCAAAATGTCATCATACCGGCAGATTCTCATAGGTTTTGGATTCTATATAAGTCCCTTCTGCAGTGATTTGGATGCCATTTCACACTGACTCCAGTCTGTGCTGTGCTAACGTGTTCAGTGGCTGCTGTGCTGGGTCCATCCTCTCTACCTTCAGTGGCTGCTGCTTTGTGGTGTTCATTCCAGTACCTGTGTCCAGTGGCTGCTGTGCTGTGTCCATCCTCTCCACCTTTAGTGGCTGCTACTGTGCTGTGTCCATCCACTCCCTGTGACCAGTATCTGCTACTGTGTCCATCCACTGCCTTACTAGTCTAACTGTCACACACAGTGGTGCTGCACTGTGGCTCTGCAGGCCATACCCCACTGTGATATAAGCAGTGTGACTCCGTAAAAAAGGGAGCCGGAAAGGGACGGAGGGATCTGAAAGGATCCCTCTTCGCAACCCGAAGGAGCGGGTTTGGAGCCCGGAGCAGGAGCACTCGCACCTGAAGATGGCAAATGCTATTGCAGTCAAGCTCCGGAAATATTAGATTTTCGGAGTTTGATGAATTCTTTCCCCATACTAGTGTATGGGGACAGCAGGCCATTCCACAAAAGGTAGGTAAGTAGGAGATATCTGTGTTATCTCCTGCTTTACCTTCTTAATGGATGGCCCAGTAACTTAATTTTTACAATTGCAGGTGAAAATGTGCATTTTCACTTGCTTTTGTAGAAATTAAGTGATGATGAATAGGCCTCTTAGAGTGTAGAAGAAGTGTAAAAAAAATGAAAACTGGAAAAGCAGTGCTGAAAAAAAACACTAAGCCAGTAGAACAAACTGTGTGTTCAGAAACATCACAAATCCCTGAGGAGAGTCTAAGGGGTATATTTACTAAAGCTTCTAAAACAGACAAGTGGTAATGTTGCTCATAGCAACCAATCAGATAATAGCTATCATTTCTCTATTGCATTCCAGAAAATTATACACAAAATCTGATTGGTCTGTCCGCGTATGAAAATATTTTTGTGCTAAGAACTTCTGGCCGTGATACTCTGTCTGTGATATATAACAGTCAGTATGTTAGGTATGACTGTTAAGAATTGTGTGAATTAAAATAAAGGATAATATATCTGAATGATAATCAACGCTCAAGTTAAGTGCAAGAATATGGTATAAGAGGATTAGTGTCCAAATCCATTTTATTGGAGGATTCTAAAAGGTGCTCTGTAAATGTTACACATACTGTAGATATGTATGCATGTATGTATGTATTGTATGTGTGTATATATATATATATATATATATATATATTATATATGTGTGTGTCATGCCGGATGTGACATCATACTGTAGCATGTGCTTCCTCTGGGTGCCAGGGCCCGTTGAACTTTGCATCCAATGGGCTCGCTGGGGGAGGATAAGGGGGACCCTGTCTGTTACATGTATACTGGGCCCCACAATTTCTGATGGCAGCCCTGAACTCAGCCACTGATTCCCAACCCAGGTGTTGCCAGCACACCTCAAGTACCTTTGCTGGTTAGTTAAGCTGCCGGCACAGGGTATATACACGGACTACTTGCCACTGATATTTGCTGCATATACACTACAAACAGCACTCTTTCTATACCTTCAGTCGGTGATCTACACTGCTGGTTCCAGGCTTGTGCACAGCTGTTCTGATGGATAAGTCCTGCTGCGGGTGCAGCTTCACCAGCGCTCTCCTACATCTAGAGCAGGTGAGTTATACTGCATAATTATTGGGTATCATCAGTTCAGTCATTACATTTATACTGTATTTTGCAGTGACACATGGATAACAGTGATACAAAGGAATCGGTAACCCCTCTTCATGCCCCTTCCCCATAAATCAAAGTTGGCTCACACTGACCTCTATTGCTTCAACCCTGATGAAGTCGACGAAACGCGTTATATGTTTATAATCTGTGTCACAACACTGCAAGTAACCTCTGTCACAAGCTTGCATCCTAGTGTTAGGGCAACACAAAGAGTGGGAATTTCCATCTGCAGTTCAGTGGTTTCTTGTCAATGGTGTATGTAAACAATGATGGTGATTTTTTTATTGAAAATATTTTAAGAAATTTTTTTTAAAAGAATATTTGTAAACTATTAATTAATGATTTTGTATCGATAATAATTAACACACAAATGAATGCACATCAATAGGTCAACTCAGGTTTGACTTATTATAACTTTTTTGTTTAGATGGACGTCTATCAGAATGCCCTCTTTAATAAAATAGCTTGTATATTGTATTGTATTGTATTTGGTGAAACCTATGCTGGAGGGTTATATTTGAGAGGAATGGCTCCAGTTACAACTTAATCTATGCGCAGAGGACAGATCACACTTTTTGTGTGTGTGTTATATATATATATATATATATATATATATATAAAAAATATCATACAAACTCGGCAGTCACATGCTTTTCAAACTGCAACTCCTTTGAACATAGGGAATGTTGGTTCCAAAATATTGCAATAATTTGTTAAGCTGGCCACCGCTTCGCGGTCATTCCCATCTAGCCAGTCCCTACACTAATTCTCAGATAAATGAACTTGATCTGCCATCTTGGGCTCAAGCTTGCATACATTTTAAACATGAAACTGGGTCCTGCCTTAAAGAGACAGGACCACACCCAGGGCTATCAGTTAACAAGCACCTGGAAAAAGAAAAAAGTTTGTCTTACATTTGAAAAACAGGGTGCCCTAGCAAGTGTGACCACAAAATTTAAATAAACGACAGGCTCAATCCACGGCACTCAACCATCTGGGGTGCCCTTGGTATGTGACCACACCATCTACATAAAAAATATCATACAAACTCGGCACTCACATGCTTTTCAAACTGCAACTCCTTTGAACATAGGGAATGTTGGTTCCAAAATATTGCAATAATTTGTGAGTGCATGCCCCAAGAACAAGCAGGAACTGAAGACATTTGCAGTAGAAGCCTGGCAGAGCATCACCAGGGATGAAACCCAGCGTCTGGTGATGTCTATGCGTTCCAGACTTCTGGCTGTGATTGCCTGCAAAGGTTTTGCAACAAAGTATTAAAAAGTGAAAGTTAGATTTAGGATTGTTTAGTTTCTCCCATTACTTTTGGCCCCTTAAAAAGTGGGAGGCACATATAGAAACAGTTGTAATTCCTACACCGTTCACCTGATTTGGATGTAATTACCCTCAAATTAAATCTGAAAGTCTGCAGTTAAAGCACATCTTGTTTGTTTCATTTCAAAGCCATTGTGGTGGTGAATAGAGGCCAAAATATGAAAATTCTGTCAATGTCCCAATATTTATGGACCTGACTGTATATATAGGATTAGACAAACTGCACACTTTTAGTCCATGAGGTGGAGTGCAAAGCACATAATCATATATACAGTATATATACAGCATAGCTAGCTGGAATCGAAATGTTGATTACTGTATCTGTTAAAAAAATGTGTCCTGTGGGTTGGAGTTCCTGCACCCAGCCAGAGAGACAGTAATGGGAAGAATTCTTGTTATAAACATGTTCTGTGATGTTGAAGCACTGTACCCATGCTGCAGACTACCTTTCCCAAATCTCCAATGTACTGTACGTTAGGTTTCCATCCCTGTATATATGTACTATTAATTGAAGCCTCTTTAATCCTCATTGTTACAAACTTACAATGCCTGTTTTATCAGTAAAAAATGCTGCTTATATTATCCCAGGTTAATTAGAAAAGTTATCTGATCAGTAAGAAGGATCTAGGCCATGGATCACGCATATGGTGGACATTGTAATCTGTGACGGGAATGTTTGAAAAATTCCAACCATCCATCATAGTCACTTGATAAAACCCCCTGAGGGGCAGAAGGCTGGTGAAGCATGCTCCTGCCAGTCTACACACCTGCTGTCCCCAGCCTTTTATAGTATTATTATTATTATTATTACATTTTAATAACTCAGAAATCTGTATTTCTAAAAACTTTCTACATAGAATTTTATTTACTAGAACATTACATGGTAGCCAACATTTATACAACAATCTTAATTAATAATCAACATGCATTATAGAGATGCATGAAAAAGTAGGAAAACTAATTAAGAAAAATATACAAACCTAAAACAGACCAAGGGCAGGATGCAGCAACGGGAGAAATGCGGTCAAACTCCCAAACTGCGGATTTGACCGCATATCTCATCTGCACCAAGCCTTGGAATACAATGCATTTCTGGGCTTGGATGCGGTGGGTAATGCCATCTTCTGATGGCGTTACCCTATAGAAGCCTATGGCCTTCTATCCAAAGAGTGCAGTGAGAGTGAATCCAATTAGATTCCTCCCAGCAGCCCCTGCGGAGTGAGCGTCCTTCTGCACATGTGCAGAAGGACACCAGAGGGACTTCTGGGTCATAGACCCAGAAATCTCTCATTCGCATAGAACAGCTCTTACCGAGAGAGTTGTCCTTTGCATTTTTGTTTCTGCATACCGGTATATCTAACAGTGTCATACTCCTGAGATTTGATATAAAAATTATTAGAATAAAACAAAGAAGATATCTATAACATAAACATTTTCTTTGTTTTTTGCAATCATTTTTATAGTTAACATTCGTCAGCTTTGTGGAGCTCCCTGGGACAGCAGGGAGACGAGAGATGAGGCAGCAATAGCTCAGCCTCGCTTCTATATAGTCAGACACTGCTTGCAGAGCTGGGGTTGGGGCCACACCATGGGCAGTAAGCTGCACAGAAATTCAGCTAATGGAAGCATGCCTTCAGCACTGATGGACACCCTGGATGTGTCATGTGACCAGGAAGTGCACTGCAGTGTTAAGAGACACAGTGATGCAGTTAGGAGAATCAATGGACACTGAAGCTGAGTGTAGTGAGGGGAGAGTTACAATCAGTAGAGGCTGAGACAGGCTCCAAGCACTCAGACCCATTTCCATGTGTGCCTCCCCAGCCATTGACCTCACTGCACATCACTGGTGGGTGCAAGTCCAGACACTAATGATGACAGTGCCGCCTTAGACAGAACTACAGAGGGTGGGATAAGCTTCTCCATGCATTTACATGGGTTTTCAGTATACACCAGCAGTTTTTCACATTAGCATAAGGAAATACCCACTCACAGGAGCATGGCATAGTATCCAGCAGCCGGGACTATAGTACTCACTATTAGGATGGCGGTCAGTCCCATAATAGCCACATTTTAGCTGGATGTATTTAGATGCTAAAATGTAACAGACAAAAATGAAAGGGCAAACTACTTTATATTGTACATTTCTCATTCAAATAACACATAAATAAAATCTATTCTTGTCATAGATAGATGAATGAAGGACTCCATTTTGACATTAACACAAGGTCATCTTATACACATTCCGCGGCATATATCCTAACCCACTGCTCCATGCTCCTTCCTCACTATCTCCCCATCTGTGTTGCCCCTGTCTGTTTGCCCCCCCCCCCTTTAGAATGTAAGCTCTTACGAGCAGGGCCCTCATCCCTCATGTGCTTTCCCTCCCTTACTTATACTATCATGTACTCCTAACTCCCCAATTGGCACCTAACACTTGGTTGCTTATGCCCTGCTGCTTGTAGTATATAGCAATGTTTATAAACCATGTCCTTGTCATGCATTGTTTTGTACTACTACTACTGTTTTTTCTTGTGTGCTCATTTATGTACTGTGTAAGGTGCTGCGGAACCTTTGTGACGCCATATAAATAAATGATAATAATAATAATGTAGGCTGCCGTGGCTGAACAGAGAAGCAGCTAAGAATCAGGCCCTATCTGTGCAATACTTATTATAAACAAGTCATTCAGGGCCGGATTCACTACCGTACGCAACTGCGTTTGCAATTGCAATTACGCACGGAGTTCAGCTGCGATAGTATGCTAATCCATTGCGATTGGTATCCCGTTGCAGCACTGCACAAGGGCGCCCACTTTACTCAGCACACACATACTGTTTAGCAAGACTGCAAAACCATCGGTACAATCGAGTACCATCACAGCCTCACGCATACTTGCACAAGCCCTGAACTTACTCAGAAATTGCTAACAACCACGCACGCTATGAGTCCTCAGACTGCGTAGGCCATCTCAGTGGATAATTTATGCACGCACCTGCAACGGAGCGCGATTGCACTGGCACGTCTGCGTTCGGCCAACCACCCCCCGTCACCACCCACAAACGGCACTTTCTGTCAATCGATCTGCGATGGGTCTGCGTAGTCACTGCAATCGCAGTCCCCATAGCAGCGGTCGGTTTGTGATACGTACCCAATCAATAGATTGGGTACGTATTTGCAGTGGTGTACGGTAGTGAATCAGGCCCTCAGTTCGGTGTCTATGGATAGACGTGTAGTTACAGTAGAATTATTTACCTACTCTTAGTCAATGTGATTAAACAGAAACACAACAAGAATTAAGAGAGCAGCTGGGAGCAAAACACATTAATTTAACACTCATAGGGGTATTCAATATGGAGCGAAAACTCAGTTTTTGCGATGTTTTCGCACCAATGACGTCATTTTCTGAGGTTTTGGTTTTACACCGTATTCAATTTCAAAGACTTTTCGCGGGTTCGAAAAGTCTTTGAAACAAAACGGGGATAACTTTTCACCACTGAATAGGTGGCGAAAAAAAGTGCAGAATTGGGGTTTAGGGGTGCAAGCTTAAAAAAAATAGCTTTCACCCCTTGGAATGACATTTTAAAAATAACTGTGTCAAAAAAAGTTTTAAAAAAAAAATAGGGACACCCCAAAAAATTACTTTAATAATTGTGGTGAAAAAAAAAATTGGGAAAAAAGTGTTTAAAAATAGGGAAATAGGTTCAGGGCTATTCTGCAAGTATGCGGCAGGTGTATTCTAGAATAGGCTTTTAGCGGCAGGTGCATAGTTGCAGATTTTTTAAAACTTACTTTAGGGACATAAAAATATGCTAGTACCCATTTTCATGTACCCCAAATTTGATGGGACCACTTAAAAAAACGAAAAAAAAAAGTGCTCTTCTGCAACACTTCAATGTCGGGCAAAAAATACCTGCTGCGGCTCTTTAAATCCCCGACTTTCATTTGCAGGCTAAAACGGGGGTACCCATAGTGATCCCCCATGTTTTTACAACTTTAGGGGGGTCCTACAATTTATTCCAGGAAAATTTAATTTTTTTTACGCAGATCCCACTTCGCAACTTCCCGTTTTCGTAGGTTTTATATTGAATATGGGGATAAAGCGGGTGCGCCACCGATACTTTATCCCAGGAAAATCTCTGATGTGGAGCAAAAAGTCCAGCACGGACTTTTCGCTCCCATATTGAATACCCCTCTTAGGGTCCATTATCACTAAAAGCTCATACAGCGCATGTGCTACATTGTGTATACACACAGAGGCACAGTTGCTATTGAGATGCATGGGCATTCCTTGGCAGTGATTTAATCTGATATTGACGACTCTTGATCCGCAGGATGGTGGAACCTGCATTGGAGAATAGCTAACATAGCTGACATACTACCACTCTGAGACACAAGCCATTGTACATGAGTAATACAAATCCATCACCCCTCTCCACAGTTCTTAGAATCTTCATTCATTTTTTGACCAAGATATTTTGAGTACATGAGATTGGGGATGTTGTAAACCTCTGACCATCTGGCAAACCAAATGGATACATGGCTCAGGAAAATGCCAGATGCAAGACAGCTGTAGTTTTCATTTCTGGACATGCGCCCCAAGGGTGCATGTCTGCTATTTAGTACAAGCTAAGGACACTCAGATGTTTTTTAATGTACCAAGTCAAGGACAATTCCTATTCAAAAAAGATGAATGCAAAAACTTAGTGAAATAAATGAATTTGAGTAAAGTAACTATGGGCCTGAATCAGAGATGGATGCTGATCATACAGCTGCCGCGTCTTTGTACGCAGCAGCTGTGCGATAATATGCTAATGCTGCAGGAGGTGTCTTGTGTAAATAAACACCTCCTGCTGGCTTCCCTGATCCGCTGCATCAGATCATCTGCGTGAACATCGGTCATCTGAGTAACATCGGGTTTACGTACAGCTCTGAATTAGGCCCTTTATCGTTATACAATCAGGTCCATAAATATTGGGACATTGACAGAATTTTCAGATTTTGGCCTCTATTCACCACCACAATGGTTTTGAAATGAAACAAACAAGATATGCTTTAACTGCAGACTTTCAGATTTAATTTGAGGGTAATTACATCCAAATCGGGTGAACGGTGTAGGAATTACAACGGTTTCTATATGTGCCTCCCACTTTTTAAGGGGCCAAAAGTAATGGGACAAACTAAACAATCCTAAATGTAACTTTCACTTTTTAATACTTTGTTGCAAATCCTTTGCAGGCAATTACAGCCTGAAGTCTAAACTGTCATTATTTAAACACAGCCTGTAAACTGACAGTTAGGAGCTGAATGGTTGACACTTTATCTCTCTCCACTTTATCTCTTTGCAAGTTTTGATACATCTAGCCCTTAGGGGGAGTTCAATTAGGTGTGATTATCTCACACCCACAGGCGAGGGGGGCGAGTTGCCATTCGCAACAGCATATAAATACCATCAACGGCTTAGACTTGCACCGGACTTGCACAGTTTTGCTCGCAGCCACGTGGGGCTGTGAACAAAAATCTGTAAGTCCGGAGGTACTGTAAGTGCGACTTACAGCCACACGTACTCGTAGGTGCGAACTGAATTCCCCCCATAGGGCCTGATACTGAGTTGAACAAGTGCCTGCTTATTTTGCGTGTTGAGGGGGCCCATATGTAGACTCAGTGCGGGCCCCCAAATATCTTTAGCGGTGCCGCGGCTGCAGTAGATTTCCCAGTGGTTTTTGCGCTGCTCTGCAGCTCCGACCCAGAGCTGCAGAGCAGTGCTTTGGAGGCAACAAACAGGTAAGTATAAAGACTATATGGGTGCAGGGTGTGCGGTGTGGGCTGGCCCCCCTTGTCCCAGGGTCCATGTGCACCGCACACCCTACACCCATTATAGTTCCGCACCTGCACTATGCATAAACTGCAACCAAGTACGGGTGATGCAGAGTCATAAGCATTTCAATTGCGTCTCCACTTGTGACTGAAGAATAGTAACTGTGCTGTAATAGAGCATTATCATTTAGGTAAGTTCAGTGAGAGTTTGTTGAAGCATCTGTGGACTATTCAGAGTTGGACAGAAGTGTCATTCTAACCCTGTTGCACCAAGTATAGGGAAACATATACATTTATTTGTTTGCACGCAATATGGGAGCATATATAGACGATTTGCATCAACTCTGTTGACAAACAGGGTAACAACATTTGATATAGTGGGAACACACACCCGGCAATGCCGTCAATACACAGTCACCCTCCCGGCAATACCGTCAATATCTGGTCACCCTCCCAATCTGAGTCCCTAGCTCCTCCCTCATACGCCTGCACCCGACTTGAGGCTCACACTTGTTTAGTGTTGAATTCAGGCACATAGTCAAATTTAGACATTGTGAATGCAATATTAATTGTGATTGTTTATAATATTACAACATGTTTTTTGCATGCAAATAAGCACAAATCATTTTGTAAGCATACAGTATGTAGGCATATTTAAAACACCTACAGTACTATTAAATTAAAGTAGACAAAGAAGGGGAGTACAAGGTGTGTAATATATTTAGATGTACGCAATGGCGTCACTGTTGTCGGTTGTGCTCAGTAGATGCCGTGAACTCACAGTAATGAGCTCATTGTGCTCATTTAAAATTAAAAATGTTTGTGATTATCTGGAAAAAGGACCAATCCACATATACGTTTTTTTTTGCCGTGTAATTTCAAGTTATAACTGTTGAGTATTAAAATTAGAGATGTGCGGTTTCAGTTTTAAATAATTGCTTCTTATCGCCAAATTATCGCAAGTTCAGATTAGTTCAGATTTCTCTCGTTGGCTATTCAAAACATGTGACAGCTGGAAAGCCAATATGATGCATTTTTTGAGATCCGAACATATCCGAGTAAATCCAAATAAAACTGAACACATCTCTAATTAAAATATATGATTCAATAGATACATGGTATAAAGTTGTTCAGTTTAAATAAAAGCCTAGGCTTATCTGTATATGTAGCTAGGATCAGAGTAGTGTCCTTATGTGTAAGATGTGCAGTGATCTGAAACAGATGTGCCTTGCTAAAGGGTCTGTATATCATAAAGGTCTTTGATTAACTCCCACCCAAACTTGGACTGCTAGAAACTGCTGTTTTATTACAACTGTGTAAATCTTTTGGGTTTTTTTGTGTGTGTTTTTTCATACCACTTTATGTAGTGTCTTTTTATTTACAGTATCAATTCAACTCCAATTCCCTTCCTACAGAACACAGATTGAATAGTGACATTTCCTAATGCTGTCTGTATGAATGTACTGTATAATACAGATCTGTCTGGCTGATTCTGTGTGACTGTACTGTCCTCTAGTGATCCATGATTAGACTGGTGATAGAACATTTGTGGCAATGACCAGCTTGCAGCATATTTTGAATATTACAGGACTCAGTGCCAAGGCACTTCTGTTCTGATTAGCAACTGAAAGGACAGTCGCACACAATCATTCACTCTTGGTTATAAATGAGCCTGGTTTCACCTTCTAGGGAAATTTTCTAATCAGCAGTGAACTTAAAAGCATTTTGCACAGTAATAAATTGCTTTAAGGTGCTGGAGAGTGTTTGTGTAACTATGATCTATCAAACTGTTTCGTACTGTAATATCTGGTACTCCTTACCTAGAAAAACCATTTGTAATACTAAAGTGACGATTATTTCCATTTACCTGGGCAATAAAACATATGTGCAGTCATTATGCATATGGGCAAGTATAAATCATTAAGCCATCTCAGGCAATCTTCCCATATTCTCGTCCATCTGTGCTCTTTTTCCATTCACCTGGCGTGCAGTGATATACCTCAGAGTGAGCTTGTAACACCCCTATGGAAAGGGCAGAAGCAGGAGGCTTTTTTAGGGGTAGATTTATCAAAACTGCTAAGAAGGAAAAGTGGAGGCATTACCCATATCAACTGATGAGATTGATTGTTGCTATTGGCAACATTTTCACTTTTTCTTTTCTAGATGTTTTAGTAAATCTACTCCGAAGGCATAGATGTTGGGGTATATTTACTAAAGTGAAAGGCTATAGAAGTAGAGTTGTTGCCCATAGCAACCAATCAGATTCTAGCTATTAACTTCTAGAAGGTGCTAGATAAATGATAAGTAGAATATGATTGGTTGCTATGGGCAACAACTCCACTTCTAAAAACCTGCACTTTAATAAATATACGCCGTTGAATCCATAATACAGATTAGCAATGGTCCATTAGTGACACCAGGGCATCAAATAGATCAAGGAAACTTCACTCCATCCCTTAATCCTCTGTATTTTAGCTGAAGATTTTGAACTTATTTAATATTTATTGTATCTGGTACTATAATGCTATAGTATATATCTTCCTTACTAATACTGCTTTTATACCTAAATACTGGGTCTGATCTGGAGGTTGGAAAAGAGTTCCAAACCGGTTCAGACCCGAAAATAGCCGGCGCCGACCCAGGAAATTTCCGAGTCAGCGCGTTCACACCTTAGCCGGGTCTGCTGTGACCTGGCTCTTCCGACGTGGAAGCGGACACTTGGAGATGACGTCATCTCCAACCGCCACTGAAGCCGGCCCATCGGCCGGCATGCGGAGCGCTCCAGGTCATCACGACCCGGATCGTGCTGTTTACACTGTAAGATTTCACGGGTCATTCCCATGTTAAAGCCTGTAAGTTACCCCTTTACACCAAGGAGCTACCCACGTTAACCCTGTAATAACCCGGGTTTTAGCTCTGGTGTAACAGGGGTATAAATGATTACTATTGTGAAAAGTAGAGAACAAATTAAGGGCTTTATTTATGAGTGTAGTCAATGGTGAAGGTAGCTAGCTATCACTATATATTGCTGCATTTTAATTTTTGACTGATCACACTGTAATATAGAGACCCTACTGTATCTTGCTTAACATTTATTTTTAACATTCATTTGCAACTCATAACAGCTGCAAATCAGGCTCTGTTTCTGTTGTCCTTCAAAACTATGGACAAAAAGCAGTATATTTAATGTCTGCATATGGATATGTTTACATACAGTTAAATCACTTTTTATATCTTTTAACTGTATGTTCAATTGTTGGAATGGGGCACAGCTGGTTTTGGTGTCATTATGCCTTCAGAGCTGTTCAGCTATTGCCTGTGTATGCAAATGTGATTAGCGCTGACTGTGTGAAATTATCCACCAGGGCTTATAGGCTTGTCAGCCAATCAGAGCTGCTGCTTTCCCTGGGAAATAAAATATGTCACATCTACTACAATATGTAAATGTAACCTACAACTATATAGTTTTGCAACGCAGAATATATATTTTGATGCAGGCTTACATTTGTAACGTTGAAGTCTAATAAGTGATTATATCAGTAATATTTTCTCTAATATTTATCTATTAAGTGCATACTTTATGTCCTATTATATGGCATATATTTCAGAAGTATCATTTAATGATCGCAAATCACATTTAGTTAAATAGGATTGCATGCCTACATACGATGCAGTGAAATAAAAAAGGCAGACAGACAGAGTATGATTACATATTATTAAGAGGGGACGAGCCCTAGAGACCAAATCCTTTTGTAACACAACATTAAACTCGGCTCATTTCATATGCACAGTTTACCACTGGCCCACAAGGAACATACTTTCTGAAAAAGTCAGCAGAATTAATAAGGCTTTAAAGCAGTATAATCATAAACATCTTCTGGGTATAAACTCCGATAACGCAGCAAACTTGCTACAATCATTTCGTTTGGATGGGGTTTGAGAAAATTAGGTATTATGTGCAGACTCCAGCTGACAATTTATGTAGAGATGGTGATTGCACACAGAGGCGTAGGAGATATAAGGAGGCCCCAACCACTCTTCAACTCCCCACGCAACAGCGCTCTTTCTGCAGGCCAACGGCATATGGGTGCTTTGTACGTTTATTATCCTAATCGACCCTGTGCTTACATCCTGTTTTTTTGTACATTGCAGACAGAATAAGCTCTAAGTTTCTGACACATGAACACTGATTCGTTCTGTGAATGAGAAAAGCAGGGCATAAGGAATGTAGCACTGATGTCATACTGATTATCTCCTCCCACTCCCACAACTTCTCCTGTGCTGCTCCTTTCTTCTGGTACTCACTCCCTCCATTTGACTCTCCACCAGCCTGTAGAGTTTCAAACATGTTCTGAAACTACACTTGTTCATTAAAGTTTCCCAGCTCTCTCCATAAAGGCGTGCGCAGGCTCTGGGTAAAGTGTGTACAACTTCACCACCTTTGTACTGCGAACCCTGGCTGGTCCATCTGCTGCTCTATTTGTCTTCTTGCGGCTACTCTTCCTGGAGGGTGGCCGATCATGTTGTGGCGCTGGATTGGAGCATCTGCCGAGGTCATTGCTACACAGTCTCATCCCCAGACACACTGCTATCCTGCCAGTGTACCCAGGGACGGTGCTAGGGTGCTATACATTTGAGCCCTCCTTCCCATTTTTTATAAAGGGACAGCACACACCGACATTGGATGCAAGTGGCCAATGTTTTAAGTCTATACTGTGGGACGCAAAATGAATTTGGACACAGAGGGCCTGATTCAGAGCCGCTCGTAAGCGGCCGCTCGTTCGCTCCGAGCGATGTTCGCACAACTGCGCATGCGTATGGGTCGTAATGCGCATGCGCCAACCACTCATTGCGGTCGGAAATCGAGCGCTCGCAAAATAGCGAGTGCCTGCTAATTTGAGTGACAGGATGAGGTGTTTGTGGGTGGTAACAGGGGAAGGTGCTTGAATACGGGGCGTGCCAAACGGTTAAAACGGGCGTTTTAAGGGTGTGCATAATTAACAAAGCAGCGTCATCGACCACGTCACTTGGTTGTTTCTTAGCCTGAACTGTTCGCATGATTGCGGTAGGAAAATCCAACCACAAGCACTGCGAGCAGTTCATACGCCTTTCGATGTACTCGATTAATCAAATAAATAGCGGAGATGACGTAGGATACGAGCGGCCAGGGGGCGTCTTTACAAAATAGCGAATGCATGTTTCGTTCGCTCGCTCAGACATAGAGGCGTCAACAGACCGCAAAGAGCGAGCGCTCAATTTAAATAGCCGGCCCCTTTTTCTGAACGAGCGAGCGCAAATAGCGTCCGGCTCTGAATCAGGCTTAGAGAGAGCAAATCTCAGTGGCCATTCCTGGATGGTAACGGGGGTGGCTATCCAGACGTGGGCATGCCGCTTGCTTTTTCCACAGTTGCACTGATTTCTGAAGCCATGTGTGGTCGATGGTGTGTTTTAATATGCACAGCGGTGGATTAGAGCAGCAGCTGGTGTGTATCTCAGCATGAATCCCATTGACCGAGGCATTAGCAGTCGCAACTGCATTAGCATCCACTTCGAAAACAGGCCCTATAATTGAAGTAAGGGCCTGATTCCAAGATTGACGCTAATGTAATCACGGCTGCAATATCTCTCGGAATGCTATTGCAAAAATATGCTAATGTTTCCTAAAGCTTACCCGAGCATAGGGACGCCCACTGCTGCCTTCTCATATCTGTCTGACAACTTTCAACAGAGTAAACATTGGTTACATTGACGCACATAGGGCAGCCACGCAGCCGCTAAGTCAAGACTGACATGCCTCAAACACTGCGCCTCTCCTGACACACTGAGAGCTTTCATGCTCATAAGGAGATCATAATGGCTAATTTATGCACGGCATTGAAATGGTCAGACACCCCTGCGTTTTTGTATACCCACCCTGTTACCTTCCCCAAACGCTAACTACCTGTCACTCAACTTCCAAGTAAATCCTCTGGGCCAGCGTAATCGCAATTCAATTGCTCAATCTCTGCAAATATCGGCATCGTGTAAATCTCGGAATCATGCCCTAAGACACAACAGTGAGGGAAAATGTAGCACGATGAAGTTACTTGTAGCTAGAAAAGGTTGCAAGGCTGAGGACACAATACCAATAACTTTGCAACGAAAAACCTGGTACATTATTTGCAGACTATTGTGCAAACTTTAGGTGACAGTAGCACAATAAAGGAAAAAGCAGCAAAGTTGAGGAAAAAGTACACAAGGCAGAGAGATAGTGGGAGAATGTAGCAAGGCTGAAGAAAAAGTAGAGAATGTACACAGGGCTGGTGCGAAACGAGCGACCCCCGCCATGCAACAGTATCTAGCACAGTCTATAAAATTACAGTTAGAGGATGATTGGCTACTGTGGGCAACTTCTCCACTTTATCTCTATCAAAGGTTTGATACATCTCCCCCTAAGTCAGTGAGTGCTACTGTTATCCACTGTTACCCACCGATTCTGAGCCAGACAGATCTCTTGGCCTAATTCAGACCCGCTCGCGAGCGCTGAGCGTTCGCAAGCGGGTCGATGGTGCCCTAATGCGCATGCAAACGACGGAGGGAAGCTCCGTTGTGCGCATGCGCGAGACCAGCATAGCGACAGCCAAGCTGTCGCTATGGGTCTCGCACCAAAGGGGGCGTGCTGTCGATGGTGACTGACAGCACGCCCCCTTTGGTGGGCGTGCCGGGGGCGTTGCTGCCCAGATGGAGGCGTTCCCATGGGAACGCCTACCGTCTGGGTCCGGCCCCACTGACATCACTAGTGATGTCAGTGGGAGTGCTTTTGGCTCTGATAGAGCCAAAAGCACTCCTGGGCTTGCGGCAGCGAGACCCTACCACAGGGTCTCGTCGCAAGCCCAATGGTCGCGATGGTCTTGACCATCGTGACCATCTTTTTGGCCACTCGCTATAGCTGTGGGTGGTCACCCACAGCTATGCGAGCGGCCAGGAGGCCGCTCCATTTTTAGGTAGGAGGGCCCTGATTCAGATTGAGCGCTCTGGTCAGAGCGTCCGGCTCTGAATCAGGCCCTCTGTGCACAGACACCAACAGCAAGTTTTTGTATACAGCGTATATGCAAATGCCAGCATACTGTACAGCGAATACAAGGATGGAAGCAGACAGCACATACGCACATGACAGCATACAGAGCATACACAAATGCCAGCATACAGCATATACACAGATGCCAGCATACACCACATACACAAATGCCAGCATACAGCACATATGTGAGGGGCGGGTGCGGTGCAATGCCTGCTGCCGTGCAGGTGTACGTCTGTTACTTACCTTGCGTCGCACCCTCTCACCTTCAGGCCGTGTGTTGAGCAGACGGTCCTGGAACCTCCGAAGAGAACACGGACACGATGACCTAGGGGGAAGGAGACGAGGTGAGTACCGTCCTTCCTCACGTCGACCGACGCGCCCTACCGAACCGGGGGATAAATTCTTGTTTTAAGTGAAGATCATCATTGGCGCTTTTGGCCTCAGATCCCGAATTTTCACCTATCGGTACTCACGCACCAGGTGAAGATCCGTCCTTGCACCGGGTTGCAAGGTTCACCGTCCGCCCAGAAGGAAGGAGATAGATAGTGACAAACAGGGAGAGACAGTACACACAGATATTCCTCACCGTGTCCACTCTTGCTCTTCGTCCGCTCACTCGCCTACAGGTCCCTGTAAGGAGATACACAACACAGCCGTGCAGGGCCTAAACCTATGTCAAGCAACTACACATACTAAAACGGCATCACCCTCAACCTACAGTGTGTGTAGTGCGACAGATATAACAAAAACTAAACATTTGCCCTGCACGGAACACCAAACACAGACTAAATACACAAGAGCAAAACACAGTGCTGTCCCTTTAAATGTCTGCTACCTATCCAGAGCTGGCCAGCTCCTCTTCTCGTTGACTGGGGAGACCACTACCTCATGGGTGGAAGCCGTACAGCTCTCCACCACTGCTCACACCTCTAATCATCTATGCGGGGGCTACCTAATGGGCTCAGGGCCCTGGACCTAACGCCCAGGATCTTACCAGCGGCTCAGGGCTTATGCCTGCCTACTGCGGGGTACTCAAGGGACTTGGGCCTACTGCCCAGAGTCCCGCTCTATTTTGCAGCTCAGGCCTAGTGGCCTGCCTAACGGTGGGCTCTGGTAGTGGTCTGGGCCTAATGCCCTAATGCATTAGGCCCAGACCACATTTTATGGGGCTCAGATATAGGGCCTAGTGCCCTCCTGTATGGGTACAGGCCTACGCCTGATTTATGGCCACGGGTCTAGTGCCCGCCTACTCGATCATTTAGTGGCCTGGGCCTAGTACCCAGGCCACTCACACCTTATTACGGGCCAATCCTTTTATAGGGCCTAATGCCCGCTACTGTCCCCCGGGCCTTGTGCCCGACTAATTGCCCACGGGCCTAGTGCCCGACAATACTCCACGGGCCTAGCGCCCGACAATCCTGGCGGTCTAGGGAGGGGGGTATATGGTGGGCCTCACGGAGGGCCTACCTGCTACGTTGGAAGAGGCTGCGGGGGGGGGAACTTCGTGACGCTCTTTTACTTTCCTCCCCCGCAGTCCTCTCCGGTCCTCAGCCGCATTCTTCGGCCGCTGGCCCGTCCTGGCCAGCGGCGCCGCCTCTTCTTCCTTTCTTCCAGCCGGCGCCGCCTGTCTTCTTCTTCTTTCTTGACAGCGGCGTCTTCTGGCCTCTTCCGCAGCCGCCGCCCCTGTTGACACGCCGAACTGCTGCTCTTCGGGAGGTCTTCTGTCCTCCCTCTCCGCCGCCGAACTGCTCTTTCCCGCTCGGCGCCGTCTAATACAAGACGGCGCGAGTGGGCGGGGCTATGACGCGGCGAGCCGTGATTGGCTCGTCGCGTCCGCCTCTGATTGGCTGCTGGCCCGCGAGCCAGGTTTGGCTCGCGGCCAGAGCCAAACGCCCGCCGCGCCCAACGCCTGACCGGCGCTGGGAGCAAGTACTCTCTCCCAGCGCCGGCTACCCGCCGCTTCTTGGCTGCCGGGCGCCAAGCTCCGCTGAGCTTGCGCCCGGAGCCAAGCTTCTCCCGGCGCCACAGTACCGCCGGCACTGGTGAAAGGGACCAGGCGGTCCCTTCACCAGGTGCCCGCGGTATCTGCACCGACGCTAGGGACATTACTGTCCCAGCGCCGGCAACGGATGTTCCCGCAGAGGACACATCCCTTCTGCCTGCCCCTGCACGTCGGCTGATGCTGGGATCAAACTCGTGATCCCAGCACAGCCTTCCACACATACACAGATGCCAGCATACTGCACATACACAGAAGTAAGCAGACAGCGAATAGGAAGATCCCAGCATACAGCACATACCCAGATGCCAGCATACAGCACATACCCAGATGCCAGCATACAGCACATATCCAGATGCCAGCATACAGCACATGTGCAGATGTTGGCATATAGCACATACCCAGATGTCAGCATATAGCACATACCCAGTTGCCAGCATACAGCACATGCCCAGATGCGATTGTATAGCACATACGCAGATGCCAGCATCAGTGGCGTAAGTTTATCCCAGACGCCCGGAGGCAAGCTATAATTTGGTGCCCCCATCACAGCCGCTGACATTGTAATGTCGGAAGTGTCGCACTGACATAATCTGAGGAGCAGTGATGCCAATGAGTAGGGACAGGCTATAGATAGATGGAGGTAACCGCTGGACCTCTCCACTAGTGTATGGTGGCTTCTCAGGTGCTGGGAAAGGGTGCCATGTATTGGGTGGCCATGATGGTACACTCCAGGTACATAGTTACAGCCCTAAGTGGGGTAAATATATTGTGGGCGATGGAGGAGGTGCCCCTTCAGTACTGGCACCCGGCAACAAGTGCCTCCATTGTCTTTCATAGTTCTGCCCCTGGCCAGCATACAGTACATACGCAGAAGCCAGCATACAGCACATACGCAGATGCCAGTGTATAGCGCATACGCGGATGCCAGCATACAGCGCACATGCAGATACCAGCATACAGAGCATATGCAGATGCCAGTATACAGCGTATATGCAGATGCCAGCACACAGTGCAGACACAGATGCCAAATTACATATCTTTGCATATGTCCTCCTAGTCCTAGCAGAACTTGGACGGAACTGTCTTCCTGTAAAATTGGGCATTTCAGTGTGGGAACTGGACAGCAGCAATGTGATCACATGGAATTGACCTAACTTGTGGGAGCGTCGCTACTCTGAGTCATATGTACAGGGAAGGGACGCCTGTGTCTGATGGATCTCTTGCACCCAGCATGGGGCTTATGTACTGTAAGTGTCTATACTAATGATGATAGTTGCATCGACTGATATAAAATCAATGGGCGGCACAGGGCGGCTCTTAGATACTGCCTACAGCACATACAAAAACCCACACACACACATATATATATATATATATATATATATATATATATATTAGTCCAAGGTGCGGCACTCTTGCTATAAATAATACCATACACATCAGGCCATCAGGATGTAACGTTTCGGTTTCTCACCATCTTAAGAACATGAAACTACAAGTACAAACATCTTACCTTTATAAATGCACCACCCAAGTGAACGCCGTGCAGCTGAAAACGGGACCCAGCACCCGATCAGCAGACGCCGGCTAATGACATCATCGCGCATGTGAAACCCATCACCAGGCATATGGTTGCTATGGAGACAGAATCAACAGTGCAATCACGATTTCGTTGCTCACAATTTAAATCACTAAAAAACGCTATGCACATTAATAAAAAATCACTGTACTTATCAAACTGGACAAACATGACTATATATCATAACACATCATAGAAATAATAGGTACTGAACACTCTACAAGAAAAATGAAAGAGGCAGACATTCATTAAGCCCCCGTGGACTAACAACATCCAACCTGTGGATCCATCGGGATTCACACTTTAATAATGCCAGATTCCGATCACCACCTCTATTAGAAAGAGGAATGTGATCGATCATACGATACTTAAGGCTGGCTAAATTATGTCCTGCATTGGCATAATGTTGTGCAACCGGCTGTTCACTTGTGCCATTAGTAATAGCAGCCCGAATGGCCGAACGGTGTACACCCATCCGTTCCTTCAATTTTAACCCTTTATCAACCCAAATTAATAACATTTCTAAAAAATTATGGCCCATCATTCAAACTGATGAGTCATTGGGTTTAACAGAAACATCTATTATGCCTTGTTATACCAGGGGCAAAAATCTGAGGGATTCCCTAGTTAAAACTGATGTTACTGGTATGGGGGTTTCTGCACCTAAACATTTTTTATCCATGAAACGCTGGGGCTGTTTTAGGTGCTCATGCGTTACTTGCCGTCATTTGATTATTGGTGACACTTTTTCTCATGCCCACTCTGGTAAGGAATTCCGTATCAGACACCATCTGACATGCAACAGTTCCTTTGTGGTTTACCAAATTTTATGTCCTTGCGGACTGTCATATATTGGAAAGACACAGAGGAAATTTAAGGAATGGATGGGTGTACACCGTTCGGCCATTCGGGCTGCTATTACTAATGGCACGAGTGAACAGCCGGTTGCACGACATTATGCCAATGCAGGACATAATTTAGCCAGCCTTAAGTATCGAATGATCGATCACATTCCTCTTTCTAATAGAGGTGGTGATCGGAATCTGCCATTATTAAAGTGTGAATCCCGATGGATCCACAGGTTGGATGTTGTTAGTCCACGGGGGCTTAATGAATGTCTGCCTCTTTCATGTTTCTTGTAGAGTGTTCAGTAACTATTATTTCTATGATGTGTTATGATATATAGTCATGTTTGTCCAGTTTGATAAGTACAGTGATTTTTTATTAATGTGCATAGCGTTTTTTAGTGATTTAAATTGTGAGCAACGAAATTGTGATTGCACTGTTGATTCTGTCTCCGTAGCAACCATGTGCCTGGTGATGGGTTTCACATGCGTCACGCGCTATGCGCGATGATGTCATTAGCCAGCGTCTGCTGATCGGGTGCTGGGTCCCGTTTTCAGCTGCACGGCGTTCACTTGGGTGGTGCATTTATAAAGGTAAGATGTTTGTACTTGTACTTTCATGTTCTGAAGATGGTGAGAAACCGAAACGTTACATCCTGATGGCCAGATGTGTATGGTATTATTTATAGCAAGAGTGCCGCACCTTGCCGACTCTGTATTTGATTATTATGTGATGGCACCTTGTGAAGTTTAATCACTTTTGAATGGAGTGCCGGACCTCCCATGTGTATATATATATATATATATATATATATATATTCTATCTATCCATATCATAGGGCCCCTCAGAAAAAAGCCCATGCTGTAGTTTGGTTCATTGCTTCATGGTAAATGTTCATCTTCCTTATTGAGCAAGGGACAAGAGTAAATGGATGTCTTCATTCTCCCTCTAAGGATGACTATGACATTGCTGTGCCACTGATTCATTAACTTAATCCTCCAACTGCTGCAAATAGTTACTGGTACTTATTTGTAATTGTACTGTAGATGTACTTTGCTTTTACCTCTGCCATGAGCTAGACTCAATGTACTGTAAAGTTGAATGGCTACCCATTACTGGAGCACACACTACGTGTTTTCTCACTACACCTTCTCCGAAATCAAGCGCATGTATTATCAGCAATAGAGAGACATAGACATTGTAGGGGCACACCTGGACTGTAACAGGTTGTTCTCACGTAGGGCAGTGTGCACTGAGGGCGAGCCAACAGAACTGCAATCTATGCAGAGTTGGACGGAAGTGTAAATACGTCTGTTGTCAGACAGATCTTTTGCACCAAGGATAGGACTTATGAAAGTGTGCACTTATGATGATGAGATACATTACAGATAGGAGTGATCTCTTATCATGTAGGTCGTCCATATAGAACAACTCATAGTCAATACAAGTAAACTGAATGCTGTGCCTTCACAATGGAAATTGGGTCAGGAACCTTAGGGCTGGCCTTCTTTACAGGAAAGCAGAAGACGCTGGGTGGTTTTAGGAGACTCCTCCCCATGCAGATCTGCTACTGATGTGTGGATGTGAAGGAGGAGTTGAGAAGAGATGAGTAGTGGTGTAAGAGTTTGGAGACAGATGTCAGAAAAGGCTAGGCAGGTATCTGGGAACCAGGGAGCCCTGGTAGGCTGAAGCTGTAAGCTGATGGCAGGTGCCCTATTTGACTGAGGCAGACAGCTGTAGATAGGTAGCGTCTTTGCAGACTGAAGTGGACAACTGTAGAGTGAGACAGATGGCACCTTTGCAGACTGAAGCGTACAACCCGAGACAGATGGCGCCTTTGCAGACTAAAGTGGACAATGCAGACAGATGGCGCCTTTGTAGACTGAAGTGGACAACTGAAGACAGATGTTGGAAAAGTGGCAAACAGAGAGACGTATATGGGTAGAGATATTGTTCTGGCAACGGCAAGTGAGTCCAGGTTTAAGTAGGGTGCCCTAAGCGCCGATATCCTGAGCGGTCATATGATCGGAGCAGGCTGCACTCTGGTTGGTTAGAGACTGTCAGGTGACTCACACCAAGATGGCGGTACCCATGCACCATAGTCATGGGAACTGCCAGGAGGGAGACGTGGACTCAGAAATGGCAGGGCAGCCAACCCTCACAGAGACGCAACTTAGCCATGACGGACCCAGATGGCACTCAGGACACAGTGTCAAATCGGGTAATGAGGACTGGCTAATGACCACAACAACAATTTTTATTTTATACCAGTCAGCATTTAAGAAAAAAAACAACAACATGTGATATTATAATGTATATTTGTATGTTTCCTCCTATTTGTACATCTATTTAGGTAATGTTACTACTGTAGGGTCAAGTAAAGAAAATTGAAATTTAGACCAATCAATGCATTTAATCAAATATACTATCTGAAATTATTCACAAAATAATTCACCAATGGCAAACCTTGGAAATTAGTCTGTTTATCAGAATCGGCCAAATCAATTCGCCCATCTCTTCTGATAACACAGCTGCCTATTATTTAGCAGAAGAGTAAAGAGCTATGAAGAGTTAGTGAATAAAGCTACACATGTGAGGAAGTCAGTTCGGTCTTGTTGTCACATTGTAAAACAGTTACATGTTGACTTTTAGAAAATAAATGATAACTTTGTTTAAATGTTTGTTTTTGTTTAAACGTAAATATAAATATCATACAACATTGATGCTTTTCTCCCAGAAAAACCTAATGATATTTACAATACTTAATTACTTTGGCCTCATTTAAAATGTAGCATATTGTATAGTAGCTGAATACATTAGGATAACTTAGTAGGGGATATTTGCATATTTATGAAACACTTTACCTCCTGTTTTGCTAATATAGGTAACGTCACTCAGCACAGCAGTTGGCGCAAATCGTTTAAGAGATGATTTACCTTTTTCGTAATATATTTTTTCATGGAGTTGAGTCAATTTACATATTTAACATATGAATAAATAGTTATATGAAATAAATCATTTTAATTAATTGGACAGTTTACATTTTGGTGCAGCAGCACACATTTAATGCTGGAGGATAATCCAATTTCTCATCTCTGTTCCTGAGTGTATTCTGTATTATGCTATAATGTTGTATGAGACAATTGCCTTTGGCCTCAAGGTAGTAAACGCCTTAATTAGCATATCAGTGGGATAAAAAAAAATTCTGTGCAATAAACAAGAGAAGTTAAAAAAAAATCTTCCCAATTGATGTCTATGAGACAGCAAATTCTGGGCCTGATTCATGGTGGTCCAGTGCGCATGCGCACGACGGAGCCGGCTCCGTCGTGCGCATGCGCGAGACCCGGATAGCGACGTGCAAACCGTCGCTCCGGGTCTCGTACCAAAGGGGGCGTGCTGTTGATGTTGAGTGACAGCACGCCCCCTTTGGTGGGCGGGCCGGGGGAGTGGCTGCCCAAACAGAGGCGTTCTCATGTGAACGCCTCCATTTGGGGGCGGCCTCGCTGACATCACGAGTGATGTCAGTGGGAGAGCTTTCGGCTCTGTTTGAGCCAAAATTTCTCTGGGACTTGCGGCAACGAGACCCTACCACAAGGGTCTAGTCGCAAGTCCGATGGTCGCGATGGTCTTGACCATCATAACCATCTTCCAGGCCGCTCGCTATAGCTGTGGGTGGTCACCCACAGCTATGCTCTAAAAAACAAGAAGGCCGGCCCTGATTCAGATGAGTGCTCTGTCAGAGCGTCCGGCTCTGAATCAGGGCCTCTGTTTTATTTACAGCTTGTTTTCTCACAACGTTCCCTTGGTGACCAGAGATCATTTATTTTAGTGTTTTTGAACCTGAATTAGAGGAGGACGCTTATCCTGTCACGGCTCTCACTTGCACATCGAACTTCTGAGCAACCCTATGGCTTCTCACAATGGGCCTGATTCAGTAAGGATCGCAACTGCGATTATGCATGCTATCGGCTGATTGTTGCATTCTGCGCATGCGTATGCATTGCAGTGCACGTACGCGAACCAGCCACTGCGATCGGGACAGCGATCGCAGAGACTACGCAGACCCATCACAGAGTGATTGACAGGAAGTACCATTTGGGGGTGGTGACGGAGGGGTTGTTGGTGAAACGCAGGCGTGTCAGTGAGTTTCAATGCCATTGCAGGGGCGTGCATACATTATGCACTGCGATGCCCTACGCAGCCTGAGCTCTCACTGCGTACAAGAAGTTTATCAATTCCTGAGTTATGTCAGAGCTTGTGCAAGTGTGCGTGAGGCTGCGATGGTACTCGATGTTACCGAAGGTTTCGCAGCCTTGCTAAGTATTACAGATGTGTGTAAGGTAAGGTGGGTGTCCTTATGTAGTGCTGCGACAGCATAGCGATCGCAATGGATTAGCATAGCATCACAGCGTAATCGCAGTTGTGATCCATAGTGAATTAGGCCCAAAGTCCACGAGAAGTAAGCTGCCGGTGAAGCTGCATACGAAGACAAAGTCGCTTTCTGCAAAACGCCGTCCCTAAAACTTTCACTGACTGTCAATCACGTTGCGTTCAAATACTCACTATACCAACATCGGTAAACCATCGCCACACATGCGCAATACAAAAACAGCGGCCAGCTGCGCGCACAGCATCACTGTAACCACTTCTGAATTAGCCCCTTTGCTACATTTAAAAATTTAATTTATAGCAAGAACAAGGTCAAATCTATTTTATTTTTATTTGAACAGATAGAGCAAACTTTTTAATATTATGGAAGGGTGGAAAAAAATAATTTGGAGGCAAGGGGCTGATACTGTATGAAGTCTTTGCCAGTTGTTCTCACCAGAGTGTCCAGATTTTGACAAGCTTTGTTGTATATGCAGTCGTTTTGAATTGGCTGTGTAATTATTAATGGTGGGTACACACTATGCAATATTTAGGTCAATCAGCTGACTAACGACTTATCGCATAGTGCATCAGCAGGTGTGTACAGGCGATACATTTGTGAACTACGTAATTCACAGACATATCGCATTGGCCCTGCAGCACAGCCAATGCCGATATATCTTAAAGGTATATCGGTGCATCTGGCTGTGTGTACAAGTGACCCACCGACCACCTGTACACTTGCTGCAGAGACCCGCTGACACTGACATGCCCGTCCAGTTGTGAGGTCAGCGCAGACACATGGAACGTGTATATAGGCTTACCAATTGGCTGCTCAGTATGTGGATCCCTGAGTCGGCAGATAAGACACCCAGGTGTGTATCCATCCTAAGCAAGAAACTCTTTGTAGGAACAGGGTTCTATTAACAGTAAATATTAAGGAAGTGATAATAAATACAGCCTTGGATGTATATTTGCTATCCAGCGTGTTAGCAAAGCTGGCGATCATGGGTGGCTTTGACCGATTGAATTATGATAGCAATAGAAATAAAGGCTAAGCAAGCCTGATTTAGCATTTATTGCTGGTGATTGGCAGATTATGACAATGTGCTGGTTATTAAAAACACTGATTGGTGTGATTCCTGGTTTCTAAAGCCGCATACACACTAGACGATTGTTATGAACGATATGGACGATAACGATATCGTTCAACGATATATTGTTCATATCGTCCAGTGTGTATGCAGTGAACGACCAATGATACGCTCTCCCGCGGGTCGTTAGCACTGTCTTTTGTCATCCGTACATGCAGGCCAGTCTGACGATATCATCAAGAATTGTCTGTTCAGAGATGTAGCAGGGTGACTTCACTGAAAGACATCAGTAAAGATATCTTTCAGTGTGTACACCCAATATCGTTTGTCCTGCACTACAGAAAGTTCAAGGGAAATCTTTCAACAATATCGTTTATACAGCACATCGTCTAGTGTGTATGAGCCTCAAGTAAGAGCTCCTGCTAGGATGCAAAGCAATGCCAGCTATGGATGACAGGTGGCAGTGCATCTCAACACTGACTATAGTGCAGCAGACTTATCAATAAAATCAGGACTAAGGCCCCTATTTACTACAATCTGTATTTAAAATGCAGTTGTAGTTTGATTTCTTTGACTAAATTTGCATCGCGAATTTAGGAAATATCACAAGGATGTACAAACATATGTATGAAGGGACAGAGCTTGCGATTAAGCTCTGTCCCTGCCAATCCTCTTCATACACTTCTCATGGTATTTCTTGCAAGAAATGTCTGCGCCGGCTACCGCTACACCTCACCCCCACGTCTGGATCCCCCCTCCCCCGGGAACTCCCCTTCCCCAGCTGACACCTTGGTGATCGGTGAGCTCTCTCTTTCGGTCAGCTGGTCGCCAAGGCTCCTGGTCTGTGACCACGGTCAGCTGTGCTGTAAACTGATATGCTGGGTTACAGCACAGCTGACTGGGGTCACAGTGCACGAGCCCCGATGACCAGATGACCGGAGGAGAGAGCTCACCTATCAGCAGAGTAAGTGTTTGAGGGTTTGATATTTTTCAAACTATTTTATTTTTTACAGTGATCAGCTTGTGATATATTTAGACCCCAATGCTGATCACAGGGGTCCGGCTCCTGGCTCTGGAGTTGGGGAAAGCCTGGATAACGCCATCTGAAGGTTTCCCCGGTATCTTTTCACAATATATTTTTAGTAAATCTGAGCTGATCACATTTCCCATTACAAGTATGGGAAATGCAATCTGTTTACTAAAAATATGTGAATTGAAGGGCTTGGAGTCGTTTTTCACAAAAACAACTCCATTTGCCCTTTAATACATTCATGTGATGCTAAAATAATGTGAAAAGGGTGTGAAAACACTAGTTTTCACATTATTTTAGTAAAAGTAATGTTAATAAATATGCCCCTAAGAGACCTCAACAGCAGTAGCAGCACTTTTGTTAAAGATCAAGTAAATTAAGACTAAGAGATATCACGCCTCTGTAATGCCCTCTTTACTACCAAGTTTTGCACAAACAAAGTTTGGATTTCGGTAACCACAGTGTGATAGTAATAGTGTAACATATATTTGTCTAAAACATGTACAGTAACTGTAGAATGTGACCACCCACAGGAAGACTTGTTGTCTAAATATAATAAACAAGTCTTCATAAAAGAATTTATAGTCACCTAAAGTTAAATGGTTAAACTCTGTCACTGCATCTCAGCAGCATACAGATTCATGTACAAGGACGACCCTGACAGCAGAGGAGTAGCGTGGAACCATGGCGCCCGAAGAAAGTGCATGTCATAGCACCCCCCCCCTGCCTGTACTGAACTGTGCCAGTGAGGCATGGCCAGCCTGCGGGGGGAATACTGAAGTGAAGAGAAAGGGAGCAAACAGTGGCAGTATGACACTTGGCATTGAGGTACCATTGGGGGAATAGAATGCTTCGGTGATGCACTATCTGACATTAAGGGGTAGCTCCTTTGGTACTGCTTTATTTATGTATAGCACCTAGGATCTGTCTTTTATCTCCTTTGAATCATTGTTATTAGTCAATAGAGGAGATCGTATTATATTTTCTGATCATTTAACTTAAATTGACAAAATATATGTGCAAGAGTGGGATTCCACAAGGTGCACAGCTTATTACTGCAGTTACTGCCCCAAGCAGCTTTCACTGGAGTGGGAACACCTATGGGAAGTACCCTTCTCAGCTATGCTCCTACTTCACAAATATATATTGCACCTATAATGTGAGTACTACTCAGTGGCGGAACTCGGTGGCGGAACTCCCGGAGACAATGGAGTCATTTGCCAGTGGGCACCAGCCCTGAAGGGGGCATCTGGCTCAATTGTCACCCGGCCATTCCGGGCACTACTGGAGGCACTGCATAGGGGGACCACTACTGGGGGCACTGCATAGGGGGACCACTACTGGGGGAACTGCATTTGAGGACCACTACTGGAGGTACTGCATAGGGGGACCACTACTGGAAGCACTGCATAGGGGGAACATTACTGGGGGGTACTACATAGGTGGACACTGCATAGGGGGACCTCTACTGAGGGCACTGCATAGGGGGACCACTACTGGGAGCACTGTATAAAAGGAACTGCATAGGGGGGCGGAGGCACCTGGGGGGTGGTACATTTTAATTTGGGGGGTGGGGGGGAGGCACCAACATTTAACTTGCCTCCAGGCACCTGGGATGAAGTTACATCACTGGTACTACTAACCATGGCATGGTCTGTCTACCACCATTATTATTATTTCAGGTCTCCTAATATATTTTAAAAGAACTTTCAAATAACACTTTGTGGTCATGTGTGGGAACACCTCATTACTTTAAATAGCAAAGCAGTGACTTTGTTTAATCTAATACCTTATAATTGAAGTTTAGGACTTTACCTCAGGTGTGTCACTTTTAAGTCCATTGAAGCACAATGAATGAATGAGGAGAGAAGGAGGGAGGGGATCAAAGAGGATATGGGAGAGGAAAGTGCAGATCAGAGAGGGAAGGTGACAAGCCAATAAGAAAAGGAGAGGGGTGGTGACAGAAGCCAATAAGAAAGGAGTGGACAGGGGCAAAGAGCTGATTACAGGGTAGAGAGGGGAGGGAATTAAAGAGGTAAGAAGTGAATGTAATCAATCTGACAGGAAAGGGGAGTTGACAGAAGATGATCACTGAGGAGGGAGGGCAGGAGGGGAGGCAATCTTGGCAGCTTGAGGGAGCATGAAATGTAGAAACGGATCTCAGATCCATAACTTATTTAGGATATAAAGCAAACAAACTGAGATAAAACTAACATGTCATATTGAGTAGTGCCCATGAATTTCGAAACCCTGGATGGCGCCCTCTGTCCATTTTGGCGAACGGAGCTCATGCTCCACCAGAGCCAACCTCGCTACTCCCCTGCCTGACAGGACTGTCAGGTTGTGGAATCCATTTTTACACTCACAACGTCGATATTCATTAGGACTACATGAGAATGTTGACATGTTCATAATGTCGATGTTGATCATTTTGGCATTCAGCATGTCAACACCGATCTACTTCCTGATTCTGAGTCGCAAGCAAAAGCGCACACAGCAGTGTCTATTGGCGGTCGCCAGTCTGCGAGTTTGTGCAAATTCAGCTACAAACTCCTTCCCCTGGTGTAAATCCATGCGCCATAATCTGCAAGAGCTGAGACACCCACTTTTAGCGACCGTACACACTTTAATACCGATTGGTGAATCCTTATACGCCACAATCGGTCACATCATACTTGCACCAGCCCATGAACAACTGCAATTTCTCTCTCCTTGCTTTGGACTGTGCAGCCACTTGCATTGACACGCCCGCGACACTACCATAATACGCCAACTGAATGGACCATTTTTGCATGCACTGTTAGCCACCGCACAGGGACGTCCATCACTTTTCCTCCATATTTCTGTTACCGTCTGAATCCATCGCATCAGCGCCTTTGTGCTTACAGAAATTTTTGGGCATGCGCAGTTGCAAAAATTGCTGAACTACGTGAACATCGGCATTGCCTGTGAATCAGAATCAGGCCCAATGTGTTTTGATTATAATTCTATCCCTTAACCTATCCCTAACGGTAAAACTAACCCTAACAGTAACCCTAAACAAGGGTGTATTAACTGAGGAGGGGGCCCGTGTGCAGTCACCGCCTGGGCCCCCTCCTCTCTAGCGCTAATAGCCGGAAGCACAAGCTAGTAGTAGAATCTGGTGCTGTGCCAGTGTCTACTGCGTATATGCAGGTCTCCAGGAAAATGGGCAAGCAGCCATTTTCCCACTGTGCATGTGTATGCTGTCCCTGGAATATGGAAAGGTAAGTATTAAAGAAGTTAAAGAACATGGGTGCAGGGTGTGGGCACATGTGAACTGCATACCCTGAACCCATTATAGATACGCCACTGACCTTAACCATAATGCTAAACCTTATCCTTTCCCTATGGCTAATGGATATTGTGATACCCCAAAGTTTGGGGTCTCCCATATATTATTAGGAACTCCTTTGCACCTTAGCACCAGTTGTTGTTTTTTAAAGCAGTGTTAGATAGCCTTATGAATAGGAATAACAGGCTACACTGAACTTTGGCTGACCCTGCTGTCCCTGGACCTTACTGAGCATGTGTAACCAGGGGGGAAGAAAATACCCCTTGGTCAGAAACAGTGGCGGATCTAGACTTATCTGTAAGGGGGGGCGGCTTATCGTCTAGTCCTGACTCCTCCCCTCTCCAGTCCCAACTCCTCCCCCCCAATGTATACAGCATGAGCAAGGATGAGCTTAGAAGAATAAGACAGCAACACCAATTAGCTGCAGCGTTAGGCTCACTCCCCAGGGGTGGGCATGGCATTTAAGGGTATCTGTAAGTTCCTGATATGAGATATCAGGAAGTATGGAGCCCCTATAGCTGTGAGCCAGTACAGGAGCCCCCACTCCAGCAGTCATTACTCCATGTATTTAATGTGCCACTTACCCCTCAGCCCCAGCAGCAGCAGCCAGATGCCCCAGAAGCCAGCACTCCTCATCCACAGGGTGAAGTGAACCCACCGCCTGATACTCGGGTGTGATAATATTGCACCTGCATCGGCGGTGAGATCGATGTCAGCGCCCTGTTTGGGTGACTGGTGAGATGAGTGTCAGAGGCCCAGGGAGGATGCACACAGTCCGGGTGATCTGGTAATATGGGTTCAGAGCCCGGGCAGACCCAGCTGCCGTATGCCTGGTGTAGTCCGCACCCTGCCTGCCCACCGCTGTCTCCAGTTTCCATCCTGCAGCCACACGTGTTCCTCCCTCTTCATAGTTAGAACGGTCTCCGGGTAACCTAAGGACACCGCCTCCCCCTGTGCCTGGCCGCCAGCCAATAGGGTAAGTGGGGAGGAGCAGGGACATGTGAGATGCTGCAGCAGGGAGCTGAGCCTGGTGCTGCTGTACACAGCTGACAGGACAAATGAGAGAGGGTCTGTGAGAAGAACTGCCGGTCACTGTATGTGCATCCTGGCGCAGTCACACGGGAAGCAGCAGTGTTAGGGGTGACGATCGCCCCAATTGCCCCCCCTGGATCCGCCACTGGTCAGTAACCCATTTATTCGGAAAAATGTCCCTTCTTTTATTGGTGGCCTGGGTGTCCGGGTAGAGGAACCTAGGGGCGGTGTGATACCGGGGCCCCCTGTCCACTCAGAGGAGTCAGGCCAGACCTAGGAAGGCAAGCAGAGTAGTGTAGGGAGACGATAAATACGGCTCCCCTGGAGGGGAGAAGTGAGCCCTGATGGGAAGGAGCTGGGCAGCAGGTGCTGCCATGTAGTTAATATGGAGTTTACAGATTCTGCAGTAGGGGGAAGACTGCCTGACCCCGGAGAAATAGTTGTCACAAAAGGGGACACTGATGGGAACATGCCAGTGAAACAATTCCAGCATGTAACAACAAGCAGTTCATCACCTGCAGTGTGAGATGGGGAAAGAGCTGCATAGCAGAGCTGCCATGTAGCCGAAGGAGAGTTGAGTGTGCCTGCAGAAGGAGAGCGGCTGAGGGCATGGGGAGCTGCCTCAGTGAAGTGAATCCCAGCTGCGGTAAACTGGCGCAAGACCCCCTGCAAGGACCCTGACCCATGGGATGCTGCTGATGCTACTACTGTGCCTGCTACTATGAGAGCTTGCTCTTAGAGGAAGGCTGCTCTCAGCCCCAGAGGTAGACCAGCAGGGAGATCTGCCACTAACAGAAAGGCATCACAGGCTGTTACCTGGACTGCTGCTGGAGTGCTGGAGGAGGAGCCTGATTGCCACTAAGAGGACACGGCAGCTGTGAGGAGTGCCTGCTGAAATCAAAGAACCTGCTGGGAAGAACTGCTCCTGCTGACCGCTGGGGTACTTTTTGGAGAAGAGACCTGCTAGAGGAAAAGCATGCCTGCCATGAGGAAAAGACCCAGGAATTGCACCGGCAGAGAGCGAGACACCCCCATAGAGCAAGACCCTGAGAGGACCCCTAATCACATGCCTGGAGGAGACTCTGTGACTGGAGCCTGGGAGGAGAGAACCCAAGCCTGACAGGTGGAGTGAAGACAGCATCGCAGTAATCCACAGACTTCAGGATTCCTGGCGTTAGGATCCTGTATGGAAGCACAGCCGGTGCAATGATGTACATTCCGGGCAGTGCAGGTGATAAGAGACGAGCTAAGGAGCTGCAGTGGTGAGATACCCTGACTTTAATTATGTCTGCTGCACTGGTTGGCTGTCCTGGGGGGTGGGGAAGAAAATACTGTAGTAGTTTCCACCAGTTAGTTAGGGATAGGAGCTGAGCTGGGGTATTCCCAGGAGTAGGGTATTTCATTTAGGCTGGACCCAATGGGTAAGGCAGTATGGAGGTATTTACTCTGTTGCCCAGGTCATAGGTACTGTTAGGGGTCATCTTTGGGGCGAAGATGGTTAGCAGTATGTTTATATATGATGCAATAAAAACTGTATTCTATGCTAAACGCTGGATATTGCTGATTTCAATGTGCTTGCAACGGTATGCAGTCGGGAAGCTGGAGGACGTAAGCCCGACAGCCGGCTTCCCGACTGCTTTATCCCGGGAAGGGTTAAATGACAGGCGTCTAAATCTAGATGCCTGTCATTTTACCGACGCCTGGAGACCGGCGCCTGGCATCCTGATCGAAATGATGCCGGGCGTCACTTTGGACAGCCGCGGGGGGGAGGGTTAGGTTTAGGGTTCCCGGGAGTACTTAGGGTTAGGCACCCCCCGGGAGGTTATGGTTAGGCTAGGGGAAGGGAGGGTCAGGCACCCCCGGGGGGAACTTAGGGTTAGGCACCCCCCCGGGGGACTTAGGTTTAAGCGGCGGGGAAGGGGGGGTTAGGGTTAGGCACCCCTAAGGGGGGGTTAGGGTTAGGGGGGTTAGGTTAGTTGATACTTACCTGCGGACGATCGGGATTTTCATGTCGGCCAGCCGCTGTCGGGATTTGAACCGCCGGTCTTGCGTCCAGTGGTAATTCATACCGATTCCAACTTGCAACCGTTATGCTTAAATTCTGCAAATAAATTTATTGGAATTGGAGTACTGTTGATTCTATTATGCTGTTTTGGGGTGCTCTCACCTTTGTAGACTACTGGTTTGTGCTAAAGTATAATGCTGAATTATCATGGAGTTGCCTTCAGACTGATGCCAGTTGCTGTTTAGAGTAAATTGCACATGAATGTGACTGTTTTCCATAGTATCTTCATGTCATGTTTCAAAGTAGTGCTAACTATTTCAGCAAAAGCAAGTAAATATTTTATATTTAAATGCTTCACTCTTAGGGCACTAATTACTACAATCCGCATATTGAATGCAGATTGTAGTGTGATATTACCAACTGAATTTGCATTGCGAATTCAGCCAATATCACAGGGATTTACTAAAAATCCCTTGCAGGGACAGAGCTTGTGATAAAGCTCTGTCCCTGCGAATCCCCTCCACACACTTATCACGGTATTTTCACCATCACTAAGCCCCACCGCCCGCGATCGCGACCCCCCCCTTAATTACACTCCGGTGACCGGTGCTCTCTGGTCAAGTTACATCACATGATGGGAGACCAGCTGACCGGAGGCAGGACATCTCCGGAGCACCGATCACTGGCCCTGGACTCTGGTAAGTTTTTTTTTTACTACTTCTTTTTCTTTTTTTTGCAGTGTATCAGCGTGTGGTCTGTTTAGACCACATAGCTGATCACTGGGGCCGGCTCCGGGCTCTGCTCTGCCTGTTAGAGTGAAGCAGTAGTCCGGTAACCGGGGGAGCCTGGATTATGCCACCTCCAGGTGGCGTTATTATCACAAGGCTTTCCTCGGTATTTTTTCACAATGTACTTTTAGTAACATTGGTCAGATCACATTTCCCGTTACAATTATGGGAAATGCGATCTGCTTACTAAAAATAAGTGATAATTAGTGCTTGGTGTAGAATTTTACAAATTTTACTCCAATTGCCCTATAGCAACTTTAGGTGATACTAAAATAATGTGAAAAGTGTGTGAAAACACCCTTTTTCACTTTATTTTAGTAAAAATAATGTTAATAAATATAGCCCATAGTGTTATGCGGTTATTCATTGTGATGGGTTCAAGCGAATATTAAGGAATAATTATCATAAATACATGATTAGGCTAATGGGTAATGTACAGAAGTGTATGCAAACACCTATACTCTATTTCACTCTTATGCTTTACTGTGTCTAAAGCTAAAGCCACAAACTGTATGCTAAATCTCTATTTGTTTTTACTGTATGCTAGTCTCTATTAATTTTGCCTTAATGCTGGACTGTGCTTAAAGCTTAGACCAAGAACTGTATGCTAATCTTTATTTGTTTCTCCTTAACACTGGACTGTGCTTAAAGCTAAAGGAGCCAACTGCATGAGCCCTGTTCTTTTCCTCTAATGCTGGACTGACTTAGCTGAAAACTAAAGCCGCAGAACTATAGGCAAAACCTTGTTTTCACTGTTATGCTGTACTGTGTTTTTATTTATATATATAACACGAAGTGTAATTGTTTTTCTGAAGCCAGTTGTTTTAGGAGATGTTTATTGTGGTGCAGGAGTTGAACGAACCTCTTTTAAAGGAAAGCTGAGATAATGTACTAAATGTACCATTGTTATCTGCCAGTTGTTTCTTGCATAATAAAATAGCGTTGTACCCTTATAAAACGTCTGTCATTGTGTTTGTTTGAAAGGGAAACACATTGCTTGATCCTCTGATCAAATTCGAACCTGGTTCCTAGTAAAAATGGGACATTACAGTATGGCAACATTTTCTATGTCGACGTTATGTCAATGACATTCTAGCCATGTCAACATCATGAATGTTGAGCTGTTGCCTTTTGAATGTCAACATTTTGAACATAGACATAGTGAATACATGCCCGACTGGAACCGATCTTAAACACATACTGGGTGACTGGGCTCAAAACAAGATGGTGGAAAATCTGGTTGGATTATAATTGCGATCTAACCATGGGTATATCTATAATGGGTGCAGAGTATGTGGTGCACACTGGCCCCTGAGTCCAGGGGGGCCCAAACCACACACCCTGTACCCATACCCTATACTTACATTCCCGGAGTCTGGCGCCAGCACTAACTCTTACTGATATTGCCATACACATGCTGCTCTTTTGAAAAAGTAAAAGAGAAGCTCAACATATCAAAGGTACAATAAATGTACTGTATATGCAATTTCTGCCTGCTCTGGTTCTCTGTACGGGTTGAGACTCTTAAGGCACACATCCACTTAGCGATAATACTGAGCGATTGCACGATTACGACATCGTAATCGTGCAATTGCTCAGTAATCATGCACAAATCGTGCACTTTTATATCGGAAACGACCTGCGATGCGCGCTCCCACTGGTCGATTCCAACATCAATCATCACCCGAAAAATGCTGTACAACCAGACGATAACGTCAGGTTGAGCATGGTAGGGGATGATTGATGTGCCTAAACTGAACGACTGTGCTCCCAGTGAACAATGTGTAAATGTTCTCTTCAGGGGCCAGATAGAAAATGTTCCATGTAGTGAGTGGACTGTCCTGAAAATATACCCTCTCACCGAAAGAAATCACCCAAGAAAAATGGCCAATTGGCCTCTTGTTAGTAGATATCAGAATATTTATTCTTGATAAAAAGGCATAAACAAATATAAGAACGTTTACAACACCTTTGAGGGTACCTCACAGATGGCTGATGGATAAGGCACCAATAATCCTACACCATAGGATTCTGCATCTCACCACAACCCCCTGCTTCTCACTCCTGCATCTCACCAGTGTCACCACAACCCCCGCAGCTGGCTGGGGCCTGGCCACTGGGATGTACTGGAAAGGGCAGGAGGATCATGGATGAGAGATTTGTATTGCATCTACCGTAAGCATTATCAGCAGCATGTCCCCGGTGCTAAGGCACCTGTGCATATTTCCACAGCCTCCATGCACACCCCTCCCCAGCTGCCGAACATGGCGATGAGCAATGTCCTCTTTGCACAATGCAACCTATATTTTCAGGGCTTCCTATTGAGTATGTGATGCCCCTGTCCAAGAACAGTGCTGACTTCCATGGGAGGTGTGTGGCTGAGCGGGAACATCATACGGAGGAGGTATGCAGGTTCAGCATAGGGATGGACATCCGAAACCTATGGTTACTAACCATCAATGTTTTGTTTCGATGGTAGTGTTTGTACCATTTGATGGTGGCAGTCCGATGTTTGCCACATCGAATGGATTTGGTGGTGTTTGTTTTCTATTAAAATCCACGACCAATGCTGCATAGAATAGTGAAAACCCCATCAATATCCGTTCAGTGGTTCAAGGGATGAGCCCAAATGAACAGACAGACCCCACACCGGAAACATATATATATATATATATATATATATATATAGTGTGTAGGTTCTTTTTAAAAAATATTGATCACACGTGCATGAAGTTAAAAGCTAATTTAGTGACATCCACCTTAATATCCACATACTCTCCCTAAGAGAACAGAAAATATTTTTCCAAACAATGGTCTGGATGAGCATCTTTAGAAAATTGACTATGTTTCCATAAATTACTCAAGTATGAAAAATGAGCTGTCTTCTGCGAGACAGTCTAAGCGTATTTGTATCATCATTATGCCTTTCATGTGTGCGCAGTCCTCGCATGCAGATAGCAAGCTTTATAGGCTTATCTACCAGAAGCAGCCTCTGGAGTTGTAGCAGGTTGTTCTTTGTAAAGGAAACAGTCCTGAATGGAGACCAGCTGCTGGCAAACAGTGCAGGCTCTCTCCCTCCTCAATCCGTAGTTTAACACAGCTTTGATTCCACTAATTTGTTAATTTAAAGTAAAGTCCCAATGAATATTCTTTCAAAAAAAAAAATCAGACTGTACGCGATCTTTGATCTTAATTCTTCACCATTAATATTAATAGTGAAATGACAGGATTGTCGGTGGCTGTTACATTTTACAGCATTGATCTGCTCAGGGAACAGCCTTCATGTGGTGAAAACTAATACATTACAATATGCTGCCTGCTGACCTTGCCAGTTAACAGAGATTTTCCTAAATGTAAGTGTACTGGTAATGTTCAAATATTAAAATAGATCAAAGCACCGATGCAGGCTTCAAACAGTAGGCTTGGGAGGATTCTGATCAGATTAAATTTTTTTAAGAAGTAATATTATTCTGTAGAGACTTCAGCATAGCTTAAACTTCTCTCCATCTATACTTGTCAGACTGTATACTTATCTTTAATATAAGCCCTTGAATCACTTATACACTGAAGTACTGTACTTTCCTCTAAGTAGGTCGAATTCACTTTTTTTTTCACCTCTTGACATAAAATCTGATAACAGAAAAATTGCCTGATCAATTTTAAGTGTAACTAACAGCGGTTAAAGAAGCTGAGATAATGTAACAAGGCAAATATTAATTATAGGATTGCAATAAATGATACCACAGAACAATATTTTGATGACAGTTTGTTAGACTTAATAAGGATACTTCTTTTTAGCGGCACATATTCATAAATAAAACACCATAAAAAAATTGCTGGAGATTAAGTAAACAACATCTGAACTTAAGTTTCAGAGAAGGTAGAATATAATGTTCGTTATTGCATTTCCCATCTGAAAGAGGGATATTACAGGCTTGTACAATAACTCATATATATGTAATATCTGCTCTATAATTCTGGTTTAAAATGTTAACCCACAAAGGCTGACTTAGGAGACCTCAAGACACTCTGGGCCTGATACAGAGATGGACAGTATTACACAGCCGCAGGGAAGCGGCTGTACAATACAGTCCAAGTGAAATGCAGATGCAGCAGGAGGTGTCTGTAGGAAATAGACACCTCCTTGCTGCATCTGCAATCCAAGTGCAGTGTATGTAGACTCTGCTTCGGATCACAATCACAAACATTGCGATGGTTGCTCCTTTGGCCAGGCTGTAAGTTCAGTCTTACTCAGCCTAGTTGGTTCCTGGCAGCCTGCAAGGTCAGGAAATCTGCATCCACCAATGCATATCCTGGTCACGTCCCTCCCAGCAAACGGAGTCGACACATTTCTATGAATACTGACCACAGACACACCCTTGCTCCACCCACCAAACGCAGTAGCATGTCAACCATGATGTTTTGGGTCCTGCGATCTGGCAGATCCCCCAAGCCGCAGCATGTTTGACCAGTTCTGCACAGGCGCAGAACGAGTCCTGTGCATGTGCAGACTCCAGAACATCGGAAATGTGTGCAAAACATCAGGTTTGCGTACACCTCCGAATCATGCCCTCTGTCAATTCTTTCATCCCTCAGTTCCTTCACTTACTTTGCATTGTTCCATCTGCCTAGAGTTGTCAGTTTCGGTGTACAGTTACTACCATAATTACATAATTTGTGACTGCCACAGGATCAGGGTATCCTGCAACACTAAGCCTCCATTACTGGGCACCAACTGACAAAGAGATCCTAAAAACCAGTGTCATGACTCGAAACCATGGTATTTTTTCCTAATCCTTTTGTCTTTGCAAAGTGTAGTAAAAGTTCCAACAGGATATATCCTAAAAAGAGGATTAGTCCAGACAGAAGTAGAGGACGAAGAAATAGCTCAGCCTTGTCAGGTAGCAGTGATATACTGTAGCCTTCTCAACCAAAGCTAAAGGTAACTGGCTCATCAGTTAAGGTGCACACACACGGGGTAATGTCACAGTTGATATCAGGCAATTGCCTCCCTGGTTCAGCGTATGTATGACAAAAAAAGATGCATATTATATTGTGTTGCTTCACTGTACAGGTGCTGGCCACAACACATGCTCCAATGAGTAGAGTGATGGCACCGATAGAATGGACTAGCACCGCCCCACCCCCTCATCTCCAGGTGGTAGTTCCGCCACTAAGAACTATCCTACTTGAGGGCGAGTCCCACCAGACTGTGAATCTCTCCCAACACTATGCTTTAGGGGTTCACATCCCACTTTCTGCCAGATTGTAACTGTGTTCCTGTATTCCTCAGCTGCGTGGGTGCTCCAAAGCCTGGCTCCTTATGTGTGGTTAGGGACAGGCTCAGATTTTCTATAAATTGGAGGCATGCTTGGAGTAGAGGGTTAAACATAATACTACAGTATAAACAGGCCAGAAGCCACTTTCCAACCGTTTGGTCCGAGTACTGTATGTGATAGTGTGTACGCTGCACCCGTGGCCGACAGTCAGACTAAAACCAGTGTCATCGGGTCCTGGTATGAGGAGTGCTGCACAACATTTGTCTGACCCGATGGTAAATTATTGGGCTGAAAATGTAGTGTGTACAGAATTCTGATTGCCGAGCTCCCATTCCTGCTGATAGTTCATGTTAAAATATCAACTTTGTGGGTGTCTGCATTTAAATCAGCAATAAGGTGCCTCTTCTCAGCCCCTCCTAAAACGAATGATTGTTATGTAAATATATACAGTGCAAGTCTGTGTGTCATCTTACACAGTCTTTAGTGATCTATTAACCAAACTTCTACACCATGCAAAGACCAAAACTGTAATGGCGAATATTATGGTCTCTCTTCCTGTATGTTCATTCCGTCCTGCCCATTATAATAATTCAGTTTACATTTGGCATCATGGAAGTACAATTATCTGACAGTATGTACGGAGACAAGATATTGGCGTAAGTAGTTAAGAACAGACAATCATTTAAACGATAATTATGTAGCGTGTACCCTCGAAATCAGATGTTCTTGGGATCATTTGGGAAGCTCAAAAAATTGTCTAGTCCCTAGCATCATTTGGCAAATCTGTCAGGTGTATACCCAGCATCAGGGTAGAGTGAGGATGGGGCTTGTTTAACCTTTCAAAAAAGTGCATCCCTGATACTAAGTCTAAAATATATTTTATAAAAGTTTTTTTTTTTTTGTTAATGGTAGACAGCTAACACCAGAAGTATGCCGAAATTGCTATAGAAGTAAATGTTTATTTTCCAAACATATATTTATGCTTTTGTTTTTATTGCTTTTTACACAAATAAAACTTGAATATAAGTGACAATGGGCCTGATTCACTACGGATCGCAACTATGATTGCAATATTGATTACGCACGCATTCTCACTGCGGTAGTATGCTAATCCATTGCGATCACAATGGATAAGGACAGGGCTGTCTTAACAGCAGTGTGGGCCCTGGACAAAGCAATGCACTGGGGCCCCTACCCACCCATTCACGGGAAAAAATTAAATGGTCAAAAAATGAAACCTTTAGATCCCCACAAGTAAATAAATATGCCACAGCAGCTGCAGCACTGGAGATAGGCTGCCATGTATGAGCAGTCATGTCTCTCACACTGTCCCGGGGCTTATTGCTGCAATAATATCAAATAACTGCGCAATCCTATAATTATAACATGACAAAATCTCAGTATGACGGGGCTTATTGCTGCAATAATACCATATCATACTATGATATGGAATACAGTGATTTAAAAATATAAAAAATGTACCAACTGGCCGCGGCTGCAGGTGGGTGGGTTGGCGGGCCCCTTTAAGCTTTTGGCCCTTGGGCAACTGCCCAGCAAGCCCAATGGAAGAGACAGCCCTGGATAAGGATGCCCACTTTACCTTACACACATTCGTAATGTTTAGCAAGACTGCAAAACCATCAGTACAATAGAGTACCGTCGCAGCCTCACACTGACCTTACTCAGGAATTGCTAACTTCATTGCATGTTATAAGTACTCAAGCTGCGTATGGCATCGCTGTGGATAATTTAAGCACGCCCATGCAACGGCGTTCAAACGCACTGGCGCACCTGTGTTTCCCCAACCACCCCCATCACCTCCCACAAATGGCACTGCCTGTCAGTCACTCTGCAATGAGTCTGCATAGGCACTGGCCGGCTTACACATGCGCACTGCGATGCATATGCATGCACAAAACGCAACAATTGCCTGCGTAAACGCAGTTGCGATCGGTAGTGAATCAGGCCTAAGCATGCATATTGGTTGGGAAGACAACTATGTGACACAAGTATCCAGATTTTATGCATACTTGCCGATTCTCCTGCAATGGCCGGGAGGCTCCTGAAAAGGGGGATGCTCCAGAAGGGTACGAGAACTCTCAGCATTGTATAGCAGTGGGTGGGGCCGTGCTAACACGTGCCAACCTGAAAGTCGGCGAGTCTTGATGTAGCTAAATGCATGGGCATAACTGCAAGAGGCTGCTATGGGGCCCAGAGTTTAGGGGGGCCCATCTTCCTTGTCAAAGTTGTGTGTTATATACATTTTTCACCATTGGGTGGTACATAGGATCGCTTACAAACTTTTGCTATGAGGCTTTCAAATACCTAGTTATGCCCCTGGCTTAATGCGTGAGTAGCACTAGGTAGAAACATTTAGATGCTGATTCTAATTTGGATGCGGAAGAGTACGCAGCAGCATCTTATTGCGTTCTCTTGTCTGGGACTTTATGCAAATGCTGATACAAACCCCTTCCCTTGTGTACATTCATGCATCCGAATGTGCAAGAATCTTTGCAGTAATACCAATTGGTGCATCCTCAGACACCACCATTAGTGACAGCATTGAAACCTCCACTAACCCTATGGCAGGTGTAGTTTATACGACTGACCATGTCCTCCTATGCTTGCGATTGTGTATCTGTGTATGCAATCGCTTTCATTGACACACCCGTAACACTCCCATAACACGCCCACTGAACAGACCATTTTTGTCTGCATTACTAGCCACCTCCCAGTCACTGCCCAAGAATGCCCATCACCTTTTAAAAAACATATCTAATACAATGTGTCTCGAACATAACAGCGACTTTGTGCACTCTGTGTAACGCATGAGCTGTAGGAGTGTTTAGGAATTTTCATGCATTGCGCAGTTGTAAAAAATCGCTCAACTGAACATAGACATTGCGTGCAGTTAGCGTGCGGCTTTGAACCAGGGCCTTGGTGACATTTGCAATCATTTTGTATTTTTCCTGAATGTTTTTAATAACTTTAACTTATCTTTATTTATTAATGAGTTTGTAAATGCAAGAGACAGTCAAAATCAGATTTATCTGAACTGGAAGAGATTGTATTTGATCATGTTTAGTTATAATGTGTGATTTCCTGCATGTACAAATAATTAGCATCATCTCAGTCACCAGTAGTTAGGCTCAGTGGTTTGGAGGATCAATGGTATTGTAGGGAAGTAATGTTCTGGCAGAGTGTTCACATTGAACTGTACATTACTGTACCGTGACATTCGTCTCTCTGTAAATTAGCTTCTTTTGTCATTTGCCCAGAATTCCTCTTTTTAACCCTATATTGCATAGAGGAAAAGTACATCAGGGGTGTGCCCAATTTGTGAGCACAGAACAGACATATGCTGCAGTAATATAGAGCCTGATTCAGAGTTGTATGCTAATAACGCCGCCGCTGTACCTATGTTTGCAGCTGCGATGCAAAAATATGCAAATGACACAGCCGCTGGGAGATGTATGGAGACGCCACCTGCTGCTTTGCAAATCCAAGCAACTGCGCAAAATGTTGCAGCATCTGCATACAAATATGCAGCATCTGCCGCAGATGATTCAATTATTGCATTCCTGAGTGAGCCTAGAGTCGGAATTGAGACACCTGGGCATTTTTCTTGTATATGGGATCACAGACACAGGGTGTGTCACCACCAAAACGGTAGTGACACACGCCTGCGTTCTGTGCCACCACTCCCAGTAACATCCCCCAAATCTTTAATTTCTCATATGGATGTATGTCACACATATTGCAAACATATATGAACTAATATAGGGACATAGCAATAGAGATACTGGCCTAGAGACAAAGACCAGCCAAATCCCTAACATCGAGTGGAAGAACATATACTGTATATCCTATCTGCAGTTATACTATACGTTTCACAGCGCCTGGAATCATTGTGTGGGCATAGTATTAACTTTCCAAAATTAATGGTTAACTACCTCTTTGAGATTAAATTAGTCAGATACCATCTATCAATTTACATTAACACATAGGTCATTTTGCTGATAATTGAAGTATGGCAATAGAAGGGAGTATTTATTGCAATTTTCTCATATACCTTAATGCATCAACACAATAGTGAATGTCCCATTGAAGTGAGTTACCCAATGGGAACATTATAACTCACGGTAAACTATGAAATGCTTAATGGAAACATTACTGTGAATAGAAACATCACAGATCCTCTATGCAAGAGATACATTGTTTTCAGCATACAGCAGGCGTGTGAGAAAGCCTAATAGTAATTGTATGATCTTCTCACCTATCTCAACCCGGATAAGAGAAAATTGAGCAGGACCTAATTCTGGGAATTCATTATAGCCGAGAAAGAAACAATAAATATACCTCTTAAATCTGCAATATTTTGTCAGCAGTCGGGGTACGAGCTCCGTGCAGCTTGGATTATTTTATTCACTAATTTTTCTTCTTTATTATACATATCTAGTTTTATATTTCACTGTCTTATTGATTTGATGTTTTAATTTTATATAACATAAATAAAAGTTATATTTTAATATTAGTGCATCATAATATGACAAATCATCTTTTCTGTGTGATTGTGTAGTACTTTATTTGTTGTTGATAGCACCCCCGGTGGTTTGATCTGTATTATACATATACTAATACATATTAGGGGTTTGAAAATCTATTACTAAATAATTTGGTTACAGATTAATTATATGAACAATACCTGTGCGGATAGTTTTTTCATAATCTTTATATCTTCTGGGCGGTGACTGGGAGATCCGTCTTATGGGCGTGTTAAGGGAGGGTCTCCGGCATGTCGCTAAAGTGGTTGCGAATTCAGATGCCTAATCATTCACATTGGAGTCTATACTCTGATGGAGATCTGCCACTAGCATGGGGCTAGTGCAAGTTTAAATAGTGCGATTGCTGAGTCTAAAGACGCACACACAGATGTTGCAGAGTCCAACTCAGAATCAGACCTATAAAATATTATTTGTTTTACCTGTTATAATTTTAGTAGGGAGTGACATGTGGGATGCAAGCTTATAGAATGGGGTAATATTACAGATGCATGTTAGGTGGGAGTGGTAGTAGAGACATATGATAGCTTGGTGGGGATAGTGGTAGCAGACAGTTAGGGTAGAGAGTAATAGTAGTTGTGACACAGGAACATAGATTAAGGGCCCTATTTACTACAATCCACATTTCTAATGCGATTGTAGTGTCACCTACAGCTTCTTCCAGTCACTGTCTGCCTCTCCCCATCAGCCACAGCCTCTCCCCATCACCAACAGCCTCCCCAGTCACTGTCTCCCTTTCCTCGTCACCCTCTCATTGTCACCCTCTGCCTCTCCCAGTCACACACAGCCTCTCCCTGTCACCCTCTCATTGTCACCCTCTGCCTCTCCCAGTCACACACAGCCTCTCCCTGTCACCCCCTGCCTCTCCCAGTCACACACAGCCTCTCCCTGTCACCCTCTCCTTGTCATCCTCTGCCTCTCCCAGTCACACACAGCCTCTCCCTGTCACCCTCTCCCAGTCACCCTCTGCCTCTCCTACTCACACACAGCCTCTCCCTGTCACCCTCTCCCAGTCACACACAGCCTCTCCCTGTCACCCTCTCCTTGTCATCCACTGCCTCTCCCAGTCACACACAGCCTCTCCCTGTCACCCTCTCCCAGTCACCCTCTGCCTCTCCCAGTCACACACAGCCTCTCCCTGTCACCCTCTCATTGTCACCCTCTGCCTCTCCCTGTCACACACAGCCTCTCCCTGTCACCCTCTCCCAGTCACCCTCTGCCTCTCCCAGTCACACACAGCCCTCTCCCTGTCACCCTCTCATTGTCACCCTCTGCCTCTCCCAGTCACACACAGCCTCTCACTGTCACCCTCTCCCAGTCACCCTCTGCCTCTCCCAGTCACACACAGCCCTCTCCCTGTCACCCTCTCATTGTCACCCTCTGCCTCTCCCAGTCAAACACAGCCTCTCACTGTCACCCTCTCCCAGTCATCCACAGCCTCTCCGTCACCCTCTCCCAGTCACCCTTTGCCTCCCCCAGACACACACAGCCTCTCCCTGTCACCCTCTCATTGTCACCCTCTGCCTCTCCCAGTCACACACAGCCTCTCCCTGTCACCCTCTCCCAGTCGCCCTCTGCCTCTCCCAGTCACACACTGCCTCTCCGTCACCCTCTCCTTGTCATCCTCTGCCTCTCCCAGTCACACACAGCCTCTCCCTGTCACCCTCTCCCAGTCACAATCTGCCTCTCCCAGTCACACACAGCCTCTCCCTGTCACCCTCTCCCAGTCACACACAGCCTCTCCTTGTCACCCTCTCCCAGTCACACACAGCCTCTCCTTGTCACCCTCTCCCAGTCACACACAGCCTCTCCCTGTCACCCTCTCATTGTCACCCTCTACCTCTCCCAGTCATACACAGCCTCTCCCTGTCACCCTCTCCCAGTCACCCTCTGCCTCTCCCAGTCACACACAGCCTTTCCCTGTCACCCTCTCCCAGTCACACACAGCATCTCCCTGTCACCCTCTCCCAGTCACACACAACCTCTCCCTGTCACCCTCTCATTGTCACCCTCTGCCTCTCCCAGTCACACACAGCCTCTCCCTGTCACCCTCTCCCAGTCACCCTCTGCCTCTCCCAGTCACACACAGCCTCTTCCCGTCACTGTCTGCCTTGGGGCTAGTGCAAGTTTAAATAGTGCGATTGCTGAGTCTAAAGACGCACACACAGATGTTGCAGAGTCCAACTCAGAATCAGACCTATAAAATATTATTTGTTTTACCTGTTATAATTTTAGTAGGGAGTGACATGTGGGATGCAAGCTTATAGAATGGGGTAATATTACAGATGAATGTTAGGTGGGAGTGGTAGTAGAGACATATGCTAGCTTGGTGGGGATAGTGGTAGCAGACAGTTAGGGTAGAGAGTAATAGTAGTTGTGACACAGGAACATAGATTAAGGGCCCTATATACTACAATCCACATTTCAAATGCGATTGTAGTGTCACCTACAGCTTCTTCCAGTCACTGTCTGCCTCGCTCCATCAGCCACAGCCTCTCCCCATCACCAACAGCCTCCCCAGTCACTGTCTCCCTTTCCTCGTGACCCTCTCATTGTCACCCTCTGCCTCTCCCAGTCACACACAGCCTCTCCCTGTCACCCTCTCATTGTCACCCTCTGCCTCTACCAGTCACACACAGCCTCTCCCTGTCACCCCCTGCCTCTCCCAGTCACACACAGCCTCTCCCTGTCACCCTCTCCTTGTCATCCTCTGCCTCTCCCAGTCACACACAGCCTCTCCCTGTCACCCTCTCCCAGTCACCCTCTGCCTCTCCCAGTCACACACAGCCTCTCCCTGTCACCCTCTCCCAGTCACACACAGCCTCTCCCTGTCACCCTCTCCTTGTCATCCTCTGCCTCTCCCAGTCACACACAGCCTCTCCCAGTCACCCTCTGCCTCTCCCAGTCACACACAGCCCTCTCCCTGTCACCCTCTCATTGTCACCCTCTGCCTCTCCCAGTCACACACAGCCTCTCACTGTCACCCTCTCCCAGTCACCCTCTGCCTCTCCCAGTCACACACAGCCCTCTCCCTGTCACCCTCTCATTGTCACCCTCTGCCTCTCCCAGTCACACACAGCCTCTCACTGTCACCCTCTCCCAGTCATCCACAGCCTCTCCGTCACCCTCTCCCAGTCACCCTTTGCCTCTCCCAGACACACACAGCCTCTCCCTGTCACCCTCTCCTTGTCATCCTCTGCCTCTCCCAGTCACACACTGCCTCTCCGTCACCCTCTCCTTGTCATCCTCTGCCTCTCCCAGTCACACACAGCCTCTCCCTGTCACCCTCTCCCAGTCACAATCTGCCTCTCCCAGTCACACACAGCCTCTCCCTGTCACCCTCTCCCAGTCACACACAGCCTCTCCTTGTCACCCTCTCCCAGTCACACACAGCCTCTCCTTGTCACCCTCTCCCAGTCACACACAGCCTCTCCCTGTCACCCTCTCATTGTCACCCTCTACCTCTCCCAGTCATACACAGCCTCTCCCTGTCACCCTCTCCCAGTCACCCTCTGCCTCTCCCAGTCACACACAGCCTTTCCCTGTCACCCTCTCCCAGTCACACACAGCATCTCCCTGTCACCCTCTCCCAGTCACACACAACCTCTCCCTGTCACCCTCTCATTGTCACCCTCTGCCTCTCCCAGTCACACACAGCCTCTCCCTGTCACCCTCTCCCAGTCACCCTCTGTCTCTCCCAGTCACACACAGCCTCTTCCCGTCACTGTCTGCCTCTTCTCGTAACCTACAGCCTCTCATTGCCACAGTTTGCCTCTCCCTGTCACCATCTCCCCCTCACTCACTGCCTCTCCCCGTCACCCACTGCCTTTCCCCATCACCATCATGGGCTTGGCATATCCTTTGGGGCCACATCCCTTGCCATGAGGCCACGCCCCTTTCTCAGACGCGCGGACCTTCAATGTGTGCAAATATCAATGTCACATCTATCCCCACACCCCTTCCCCTATTGTGGTGCCCTCCCTGTCAATTTCTTCTGGATTCACCCCTGCATATGGGTGAGGGGTAGTGGCAATAGTATGGACACACAGGATGACAGAGGAGGATACTCAAATCATACCTATAACTCCCCCGGGAAACGGGTCACACTGTCCTCTACCAGGCTGAAGTAACATTAAATGAGCTTATTCCTCACTCTGTCATTCTCTGCAGCTTCTCTATCCCAACCTAGCTCAGTTCTAGCGACAGTAAGGCAAGGTCCAGCTGGGCAGCCCTTCTCTACAGGATATAAAGCCAGGACACACTCCTCTCCCAAAAACATCCACGTCATTCACATACTGAGTTTATATTGGTCATACAGGGCTATAGGTACACTATACCCTATAGGTAACTGTAGGACTGTTCAATACTGTTGCAGTGAAAGGCTAAACAAGATGTGCATAGGCAGCCCTCGATCATGTCTAGCTACACCCTCAGGGAGGCTTCACATGGCCAAAAATGTCCAATGCAGATCATTATACTGTATATCATTATAGCAAGGGGCATACAAAGCGTAAGGTCCCCCTGACATAGTACCAGCGAGCCCTAGGTTAGCCAAGACAGGGCTGACCTAGGGACCTGCACAAACAAATTTACTCCCCGCTTCACACCCTAGGAAGAATCACCCCTGTGCTAATGGTATTGGGCAGTGGGTGTAGGCTTAATAAATATAGCTAAATTGTATATATTTTAAAAACTCCCCCATACACTCATTGCCATCTTTATTACTCACTCACTCATACTTCATGGAATCTTGGGGGGGGGAAAAAAACAAATCTATGTCACATGACTTTTTCCCATGTTGCTAATGACAGTCACAAATGGTCATCCCATTAAAATCAATATATTTGAAATGACAAAACAATAAATTATTTTTAAATCATTTACTTATTCAATGTGATACTAAATACTTTATGAATACAGTACTTTACAAAAAAAACTATGGGCCTGCTTTAGAGTAGTATGCAAATCCGAAGGTTTGCATATAACTCTGATTATGAGAGACCTGTGCATGCACAGGATCTGTACAGCGCATGTTCAGGTCTCCCTATGTGAGATCTCTTGCAGTTCCCCCAAGCCGCAGCCTGATTGACAGGCTGTGGCCATTTGGAGGCGGAGAGTGAGCAGGGCCAGCCTCTTTTCCAGAAAATGGGGATATGTCGTCCCCATTTTCTGGAAATACCGAGGCAAAGGCCTGCGTCTTCAGATGCAGACTTCCTGGCCTCGGCTACGGAGCAACGAGGGGCATTTTGAGTAACCTCAGGGTTACTCATATTGCCAATGGTCTCGCAGCAGATCTGATGTTGGATCTTAATCTTAGGACGCAGCACTCGAAATATGCAATGTAAATAGTGTAAGCAGACGCTTCCTGCTGTCTTTGCATATCAGTTGTAAAGTATTGTACAGCTGCTTCCCTTCGGCTGTGCAATGCCGTACAAATCTGAATTGGGTCCTGTGTTATTCTCTTTTATATTCAGAATTAGCAAAAGCAATATTTGATAATATATGTGCTGTTGTACTGTTGTATGCATAAAAACATCTTCTTGTAAAAATAACTTTATCTCAAATAGTTTTCTTCCTTAAAAGCTTAAACATTTACATTTATATTTGTAAATGTTATTATATCTCTTTTATATACTGTAAACCAACTTATTTGAGTTAAGTGTTCCTTTAAAGAAAGTTTCAATCCTAGTTTTCCCAATAAATACTGCTCATCACATGCTGAGATGACATGCTATATTTTCTATAATTATATTTTCTAAAAAATGTAACAAGAAATAAGAGGAAATGAGGGGAAGACTATTTCAATCTGTCAAAACTGCCAATTGATGTGTATCATAATGTATCTTATTAAATAAGTAATCAGAATGTTCTATATTCGCAAAGTGTCCAGTGAGCATCTCAATCACATTAATTGTTTAGATGAATATGTTTCATTTGGCTCTTCTTTTGCCTCTATTAATGATCAGGTCCACTCTTTCTGTAAGAGACGTATAACGCCTTCTAGAAATAGATAATTACACAAACAGCCAGCTCACATCGTACATCTGTATCCAGTTATTTCTGGGTTATAGATTTCTATTTTTTAGTATATAATTTATAAAGTTTTTAAAGTGCAATTGTGCAGGTTATTTGCGGAGGCTTACATAAATCGATGTATAATGATAAGTTGTCTGTATTCATTGGCATATCTATAATGGGTGCATAGTGTTCAAAGCCCACGGGCCCCAAGGTCTAGGGAACCCACACTGCAGAACAGCAGAAATCACTGGGAAAATAGTGTGGTGGCCATTTTTGCAGTGTTTTGCGCATGCACAATAGAAAAGTGTCTAGGAACGTGGCACGGGGGCCTTTTTCCCAGAGACCTGCGCACAAAGTCAGCGTCCACGGAGCTGCCAGAGAGGATGGGCCCTGTATGAAGCCTGCAAACGTACCCTTCTCCTCTATTATACCCACATCTGCCTTATTGTTTTGTTTGTAGCATGTTTTTTCCATTAGTTAGAATGACTAAAAGAATATTATACCAAAAAGGGCTCTGAAAAAAATTTGTCATTTACGTGTACTTAATTGAATTTTTTGAAAAAATGTGTCAGCATTTAGAGGTTAATCCAATTAGGTGCGAGTTGGTTCCTGCTAGCCGTTCTCACGGCAAACTCGCACTGCCAATTTAATTTGCAATTCCAAACTCGCATTCATTTTTCAGAGAAAATTGGATTGAGCCCAGTAAGGCATTATTAATTATCATCCACTGTGATTTATTTGTGCGAGTCCTCCTGCAACATAGCTACCTGGATGGAAGTGTATATTTTTATTTTCCTGTTTATGTCACAAAATGACTGTGTCTATATACAAATGTTACATACAGTCCAAAGGGCAGAGTTGTGTCATATCTAAAGATGATATACCGTAAAGGGCTTTGTAAAAAAAACAAAACAAAAGGAAGCCAAGAAAACTCTATATATTGTGATTTACAGGTGGTCTATACATCCATCTCATTACAGTGTAAGCATCTATCGGAGCTAAACAGTTAAAACAGTTAAACTGTTTACATTTATTTAAGGTTTTTATTAGTCTTTTTTGTAGTGTTGCAACTATACCTAAACACAGTTTGCGACTGATGCAAAGTGAGCATGGGTCTGATTCACTATGGATAGCTATGGGGATCGTGGCTGTGATTAAGCAGGCAGGTCTGCTGCGTAAATATGCTAATTAATGCAATTGCAAAGCCGTCACACAGCCAGCACAGAGACGCCCACTACCGCTGTCTCATATCCATAATACCTTGCAGTCCTGTGTATTCATCGGGAACATCAAGTAACATAGGCCCCTCACACACAATTACAACAGGTCTGACCTCCCTCAGAAATTGCTAACTTCGTTGCACACAGTGAGTACACAAGCTGCGTATGCTGTCGCAGTGGATAATTTATGCACATCCAAGTAACGGCGTTCAAACGGACAGGCACACCTGTGTTTCTCCAACCGCTCCCCCGTCACCACCCCCAAACGCTGATGTCCCGTCCCTTGCTCTGTGATGGCTTTGTATCTGGTGATCGCAGTGCGAATGCAATGCCAACTTACGCATGCCCACTGTGGTGCACACGCATGCGGCACCATTGGCCAATCTGTGTACGCTGTTGCAATTGCGATCCGTGATGAATCGGGCCCCATGAACTGTATTTTGTGTGTTTTCACTCTGAGCATGCCCAGAAAGAGAATGCATGCAAATGCCCAGTTGCTTCATACACATTATACATATATCACCCAATATGACAGGGGAGATGGAACGGGAATGGGAAGGGATGGTCTGACATAGTCCAAGTACAGTCAGAGGCGGATCTACAGTGAAACTAATAATGCTTAAGCTTTAGGGCCCCTGACACTGGAGGGTCCCTGAAGCAATTTTTTTTTAATGAGTGAATTTTAAGTGAGTGTTATTAAAATAAGGTTATTTTAGTGATAGAATCATAAGCCAATGGGTTGAAGTACTTAATATTGACCTTAGAATATGCTCTACAATAGTGCATGTAGGGGGATTTCTGAGTACCCAGAAACCCTCCCTGATCAGTACTGGCCGGTACACCCTCTATCTAAAGCTCCGACCAGAGGATAGCTGTTATAAGCCTGCCGGGTGCAGAATAAAGAGCTGCTGTCAGTTTCACTGCTGAGTGCAGCACTGCCAGGTGCCACTAGATGCTCCCATCTCCATTTGTGCTGTCCCATCTGCCAGAAGTCAGCCCTGCAGTGCTGACCACAAACTGAAAGCTAGGCTGACTGAGGGATGGCAAGTAGCTCAGAGGCTTGAATACACAGTGTGGGGGAGAGACTTGACTCAGGGGGTTTCCAGAGATCCCACTCAGGAGGATGAATAGCTGGGATCCTACAGAGGAAGTGAATAAGTTTTGGTTTTGTATGTGATCTATTTACAATCTCTCTCTCTCTCTCTCTCTCTCTGGGTTTCTAAATCTATCTATCTATCTATTGATCTACAGTCTCTCTCTCTCTCTCTCTCTCTCTGAGAGTTTTCTACATCTATCTTTCTACAGTGTCTCACTCTCTGGGGGATTTCTACATCTATGTATCTACAGTGTCTCACTCTCTGGGGGGTCTCTACAACCTATATGTCTACAGTCTCTCACTCTCTGTGGGGTTTCTACATCTTTCTATCTACAGTGTCTCACTCTCTGGGGGGTCTTTACATCCTATCTATCTATAGTCTCTCACTCTGTGGGGTTTCTACATCTATTTACAGTGTCTCACTCTCTGGGGGGTTTCTACATCTATCTATCTATCTATCTATCTATCTATCTATCTATCTATCTATCTATCTAGCTTGGGTGAAGACTTACCTCTTCACCCAAGCATTTCACTAATGGCCTTTGTTTAAGCTTATTTTGTGTTTTGTACTGTAAAGGCAAATGTAAAGCACTTTGAGTCCTTTAGGAGAAAAGCGCTATATATATATAAAATTATTATAATTATTATTATAATGATTATTATTATTATTATTATTATTATTATTATTATTATTATTATTATCTATCTTCAGTGTCTCACTCTCTGGAGAGTTTCTACATCTATCTATTTATCTATCTATCTATCTATCTATCTATCTATCTGTCTATCTACAGTCTCCCACTCTTTGGGGGAATTCTACATCTATCTATCTACAGTGTATCACTCTCTGAGAGGTTTCTACATCTATCTATCTACAGTGCCTCACTCTCTGGGAGATTTCTACATCTATCTATCTATCTATCTATCTATCTATCTATCTATCTGTCTATCGATCTATCTACCTACAGTCTCTCATTCTCTGGGGGATTTCTACATCTCTACCATTTGGGCCTCAAGATCCGTCCAAAGCCCTTTGGACCTTATTGGATCTTGCTTTATTTTTGCTGGTTGCAAAGGGGCCCCCATAATGGTTCAAGCTTCAGGGCCCCAAAAATGTAGATCCGCCACTGAGTACAGTTACAATGTTTTCATGCAAATATGGCCCATGCCATCCAGAAGTTTTGTAGCTATATTCAAGAAAGGAGTAATAGAATGTGCACCAGCTACAGAGCAGGTACAAATATAGCAGGGCTGGATTAAGGGGGGAGCGACAGTGGTGGTTGCCCCGGGGCCCCTACACAGGGTCGGCGTGACCCTGCCGAGTACAGGTGTCCAGTGGCACCTGTTGTCAGATGGGGGCACAGCTGCCACAGCTCTGTGTTCTGAATGCAGTAGCACAGACATGTCCCAAGTCCACTCATCGGTGTTATGTGACACATCACGTCTGTGATGCTGTTGAGGGGACAAGGGAGCAGCTCTGCTGGGGGTCAGGTAGTCACGTAATCAGCATCGCGGTGGGAATGGAGCAGTAGGCTCCTTGTGGTTTGGGGGGGCCCTGTGTGGCTTGAAAGGGGCCCCCACACTTAGGTTGCCTGAGGCCCCCACATGCCTTAATCTGGCCCTAAAATATAGCATGGTAATGATGATGATAACGACAAGCGGCAACATGACCACATCAATTCTCACTTGACTGACTAAAGAGATCTATGCATCAACAATCCATAGACCCATTTCTGCATTTTGATGATGATGTTGTAAAAAAATTTTTTTTTACTCTTTAGGCTGATGTTCCCGTGCTATTTAGGTTTTCCATTTTCCTATCGATGTTGTTCAGCCTCAAGTGTGTGGTGTCTCTAATTTTTCCCGGAGTCATACTGTTGAAGGCTGTGCAGGAGCAGCACATTGTATCACACATATTTGTGAAGTGTCTCCCTGCTATCCTATAAAAAAACATTCAGGTCTCATAGTCACTCTAACAAGGGCCATCAAAGAGTGGACAACAGGGAGGTCAAGTGCCATCCAAAGATGAACCACAGTTACCGAAGTAAGAGGCAGTAAGTAAAAAATTTATTTAAAGACAGGTTTAGTTAGAGTCTTCTCTAGTGAAATGCCAACAGACAGCCCATCGGATAAAGGGGAGGGACAACAACCTCAGTCAAATGAATAATGTTCCATATATCTGTGCAATAATGATAAACAACTGGACATGAACACAATAAATGCCAGATAGTCCCTACCAGAGCATTACATTTTGATAATTCAGGGGTACTGTGACTACCAATATGAAACAGCTTGACTAGGGTGAAAAAAAACTCTCTCTGAAATATAAAAATGTACCTGCTGATATCACAGACAGAAACTAGCCTCCCTGGAGCTGCCCAGCATAAGACATGTCCTCCCTAGGTTCAGTCACTTGTCACTTCTGAAGCACTAGACTGCCTCTCACCATACTTGCCAACTCTCCCTTATTGTTGGGGAGACTCCCTCAAATAGTAGCAATCTCCGTTGACTCCCTGAAGAGTCTAGTAATCTCCGTGGTTGAACTTACCCCCATTATGTAGCTGGTTTATATATATATATATATATATATATATAAATATATATATATATAAAAAAACAGAGTTATATACATGCAAATGGGATCATTAGTACAATTTCCATGCATTGATTAGAATGCACAATGATCCCTAAGCATTTTCTGAAAAAGTATCAGTGTATTTTCATCAACGAATAGATCTTACTAACTGCTTTTAGGCTCACTTATATTTGGGTGTAAATGAATGTTATGATGAAAAACCTCTCATATGTAGCAGTAGACGTCCACTTTACAGCGCGATTATAGGTGCTGCTTTCACAATCTCCCTGAAATGCTTTTTCAAAAGTAGGTATGTATGCCTCTCCCCCAGGGCCGTAACTAGGGTGGTGCACCGCAGGGCAGGGGGCGCTGTTTGGGCCTGTCAATTTTCCTGTTTATTATCATTCTCACTTGTAGCTTCCTCTTCTTTTATCCCCAGCATCTTCTGGCCTCCCCTATCTCTTCCCTGGCCCTTCCCCATGAGACCATGGCCCTTATATCCCTATTTAAAAAATGGAGAGGGTGGGCCCAATGCTCGCTCTGGCACAGGGCACCAAAAAGTCTAGTTACGGCTCTGCTCTCACCCACCTCTTCTCCCCTATAAACTTACAGACATTGCCACATCAGTGAATGGGTCACAGCTCTCAACAATCAGGATGGTTGGACAGAACCCTCAAATCTAAATTGTACACCTAAATTGGGGCTTACTCTTACTACCAGGCATATATGTCAAAAGTTGACATAAAATCTAAGTGCAAACACGTTCACATTTGCACTTAGCACCTTGCACTATTCGGTGGCAACAGGTTTGGTAAATAACCTCCTTTTGTGAATAACACCTATATTAACTAGGCAATTTTGCCATTTTAATTTAAAGCACGTGAATGCTAGAATAAGCATGAGAGGACATAAGCACCCTGTTTTTTATTGTGCTAATACTGGTTAGAACTGGTTTGGGGGTTGCAGTCTCGTTACAGGTTAGGTTAGTGGTTCAATCAGTAGTGACAGCCTATCAGGGACCTGTTTGGGCGGGCTCTGTTTAGGAATATTAGGGTGCTGGGAGGAGTCAGCTTTCTCTTTTCCAGTTGTGATCCCACCCACCCACCCTATGATTATTGAATCGGCTTGGGCCGATGTTGTTCGTTGGAATGTTGTTGTATATGTTTTTTCTTCCAACAGGGGAGGCGCAGCTGGCGGAAAGCAGTGCTCCTCGGCGGCTCAATTTAGTGCAGCTGAACTTGGCTAGCATCCCCCCTTTGAGAGAGGCGAGTCGGTCACTGCCTTAGGGGAGGACCAGGTCTCCATCTTATGGAGGGATCAGCACTGTGCTAGATTAAGGGGGGATGGTACTACTCAAGGCAGCTCACATTGGGTGGTGGATTATCCACCTCCTTCTTAGTAATACTCTTAGATGGGCTGTAGCCGAGTTAGCACTGCTTTTTTCGCCACCATGCTCGATCATTACAATTCAATTCCTAATCTGATTTCAATAAATTTGGCTGCGACCTCTTTTTTGCAAATCTATATCGTTGTCAGTGTCTTTATTTTAGTTGGATAAGTTTAAGTTAAGTATGGTAAAATAATAAAACTATGGGTGACTTACAGTTCTTCTGGTGTCCATCGTGTTAATGGCATTGCTGTTTGTGACATTTTTGTATCTATTTTGAGTGAAAATACTGATGGTTATGTACATAAACTGGCTGATGCAGTTGATTTTCGGCTATAATTGCTCCCGCATTGAGTACACAGTGGTGACAGCTGGTGCGCACTCCAAATCCCCCCACGTGTGGTGGTGCCGTGCATGCCGAAAAGGGGACGTGGCCTTCAACTCTGCATCAGCTCCAAAGGTTTTTTTTTAGAAGTTTACTAGAGTTTAGCACTTGTCACGGTCGAACTACGGCTGTAGAACAGCACGTAGAAAAGGGGTGTGTCCTTATGAGTCACGGGGCATGGCCCCATGGCACACCCTGTCTCTGCATACCAGCCAAGCAGAGCACCGGGAAGTGGAGCTACTCGGTCAAACTTTTGGGCCGGACCAGCCCATTAGGCCAACGGCGCTTCTGGCATTTGCCAGTAGTGACAGATGGCCAGTCTGGCCCTGCTTACCATCCCCACAGTAAAAAAAAAACAATTGTACACAAGTTGCTCTTTACACAGCCTAATTGCATTTCCCTAGGTACGTTCCATATTTGGACTGTTAATTAAAACATGCTTATACATGTATATATTATTTTCACATATATTATGCAGAGGTTTTTTATGATTCATGTTTTTCCACAGATACTCATCTTCGTTATTATACCTTTAATAAAATGCCCTTTTTAGGGAATAGCTGTGTTTTATTCTGGGACCAAGCACTGCATTGTTAACCAGGGCTCCTGGGCACTCAGCCTGTGTTTTTGACAGCACCTGTAAATCTAATTCACCTTGAAGACACACATTCTTCACACAGGCCTTTATCTCATGGAGAAATCCCAGTGCTGAGGTAACTCATTTTGATGTAGTATAAAGGAAAGTGAAGAAACATATCTGCTATTTCTTTTCCTTGTGTTTTATTCCAGCTCTTTAGTAATACCTTTTATTGTCATTGTCCACGTTTGTCTATAAGACAGAAGGACACCATCTTTAATGTTACTTACCCTGTGAGACAAATGTTGATTATAAATATTAGTTAAAGGTTAATTCTATATTCACACAATGGGCCTGATTGGAAACCAGTGGAAATGTGTATCTTATGCGTGGATATCTGCATAATATGTGCATGTGTGATGACTTCCCCCATTCTAAGGTGTCATTTGCATACGGATGCTCCATATCGGATGTACCATCTCCGCACTTAAATAGCCGTTTCCTGTTCTGCTGAGCGGTATTCAAGGCAATACAAGGAGGTGACTTTAAATTGGCTTCAACCCGGCAAGTATAGCGGGCTGCACAGCCGCCAAGGGACACAGTAGCGATTGCTGAGGCAACGTCAACCCTCATCTGGCACCCGCCGACTGTCTCTGGGAAAGCTATCCTCCTCCAAACACTACAGCGCTGTACAGCCTAATAGGCTATGGACAGGTATCATTGATATACAGCGGCATCTGATCAGACCAATTGCACTTGACACATTATTTCCATATATATATATTTTTTCTTCTCGTTTTTTCTGGACATTAATTTAATATATCAACTGGACTTTTTTTGCACTATCAGGTGCTCATCAATTACTCCAATTCAGATTGCACAAGATACTCAAATGCACTATTTATTCAAGTAGTATTTTTTATTTAGTTTTTTTATGCTCATTAGAGTTTTACTGTTGCAATTTAAGAGACAGTGTATTTGACAGTTGAATGTTTGTTTTTTATTAATTGAAACATATATATTTTTATAATAAAAGGGTGTATATTTATATGTTTGGAGCCATGACTGTTTTTTGATGCATGTGAATCCTGCGATCTAAGCACTAATAAGGCGTATTAGCACAGTCTGTGAATAATTCATGTTCTGTCTTTTTTTGGGTATTCGCCAATCCCATAGTTTAAGACTTGCTGCTTCAATTTAATTAATGATAGACATCTGTGTATTTAATTTATTTATTATTTTCCTGATAAGCGCCAGTATCATTAGTTTGTTGGTTGCATGTGTGATGACTGCGCCAGACAGAGCCGTAACTAGACTTTTTGGTGCCCTGTGCCAGAAAGAGCATTGGCGCCCCCCTCATTTTTCAAAGGGACATAATGCACCCAAAAAAGGGCCATGGCTTCATGGGGAAGTGTCAGGGAAGAGATATTAGAGGCCAGGAGATGCTGGGGATGAAATAAGAGGAAGCTACAAGCAAGAATGATAACAAACAGAAATTTGACAGGCCCCCTGACAGGCACCGGTCGCATTACCCTAGCTACGGCCCTGGCGCCAGATATGGCATCTACCAGGGACGGAAATGTCAAGTGCAGATGGATTGATCCATCCGTCCACAGAGCACTCTTTCAGTGAAATGGGCGGTAACTGGACAGCAACCATGCGACACACAGAACTTATCCATCCTATGGAAGTGTCATGGGCGTGCTCGATCGTAGCATGCAGACGGAGATAGGACGTCTGTGTCAGGTGGATCTTTTTTACCCAGCATGGGAAGTAAGTTGGCTACTGGGAATGGGTATGAATTCCCGGCGGCGAAATAGCAGCCGGTTCATATTCCGACGCCGGCAGCCCGAAGGGAGAAGAATCCGACAGGGCAGGTAAGTACCCTATTTCTACCCCTCTCCCCCCTTAACCCTCCCTTAGTCATGCCTTACCCAAACCTTCCCCTAGAGCCTAACCCTAACCCCCCCTTACCGCACCCTAAACCTAACCCTCCTGAGGGGGGGTGCCTAACCCTAACCTCCCTCCCAAAAACCCAATCCTAAGCCCACTACGCTTCCTAAACCTAACCCTATTAAGATAGCGTCGGTATTTTGATGCCTATCTTAAGTCCCTTGTCGGGATTCGGATGTTGGTATTGAGGTCTCATAACTACATCACCGCTGCTGTGGCCGTATTATAGCTGTGGATGGTGTAACTCAAAACCAGGCCCAATATCTACTATATAAAAGCGAAAATTTGTCCTTCTGTCTTTCTATACAAATCCACAGTTTACAAGCCACGATCATGAAATTTTACATACGAGCGTATTAAAACACGGTGGAGGCAACTAAAATAATTTGAAATCGAAATTGATTACTGCTAATTTTTAATGAAAAACCACAATTTTTGCATAGCATTTGCCCTCTACAGGTCAGGTACGGAATTACAAAAGGATTTAGCTTATCTACTATTTTTTCTTTTCTATTTTTTCTACTAAATCGAAATTAATTACTGTTAATTTTTAATTAATTAAAAACCACAATTTTTGCATAGCATTCGCCCTCTACAAGTCAGGTACAGAATTAGAAAAGGATTTAGCTTATCTACAATTTTTTCTTTTCTATCTTCTCTACTATATAAAAGCAAAAATGTGTCTTTCTGTCTTTCTATACAAATCCACAGTTTACAAGCGAAGATCATGACATTTTACATACGAGCGTATTAAAACACGGCGGAGGCAACTAAAAAAATCTTAAATGGAAATTAATTACTGTTAATTTTTAGTTAATTAAAAAACACAATTTTTGCTGGACGCTCATTGTGGGGTCTCACGGCATATGGGTAGGGCCTCGGAGCAAGCGTTTTGTGTTGTCATGCTTTGTCATGATCTTAATTTTTATTATCAAAGAGAGCTTTAGCAGGCTTTGCCAGCATTCTCAGCTCTCTGACTATACCAAATTACGCAACAACAGTCACTTCTTTCTTCCAACTGTGTCAAAATTATGACTTTGTAAGGACCCTGCTGTACTGTGAGCTGCCAAAATATTACACATGGAATGCTTCTCCAAAAGTTTTTCTGCGTAGAAAAAAGGTAGTCACTGTAGATGTTCATCCTGGTATTAGAGCAAAGCTCTTGGCCGTGTTTACACTGTACATCCTACAAATTTTGAATGCTTCTATCTCCGAAGTTTGCTTTACACCGTTACAGGTCCTACTTCCATCGAAGACCTTAGGACTGTTGATGGGGAAGTTTGCCACACTTTTCGTGAGGCCTGCCTAAGTAGAGGTTAGTTGAAGGATGATGTGTAAACAAACATTCTTAAAATCCCGGGCAACGCCGGGTACTCCAGCTAGTCTATAATAAATGTAATATTTGCCAAGAAATGTGTCTTACTTCGTTATCGTAATAGCTGGGTTACCTGTTAAAATTAATAGCAGTTTTCTGGCAATGTATCTTTTGCACAATGCAGTCCCGCTGGAGAATTGCAGCCTACAGTACCATTACAGCATTGTGTGCTATGTCCGTACCGTGCATTCTGTGCTTAACACTGATATAGTAAACAGTGTCTGCCTCTCTCCGTAATATGGTTGGATCAGCTGAACTAAAGTTTGCATTCCATGCAGCACTCTTTGTGGCATCTGCTGTGACCGTCCCCCTGAGCTGCACTAACAGCCTACATATACCATATGCAGGTGCACGCTGGCCTTATGCACAAGTCACATTGTTTTATATATGATTCTTCTTATGTTTATTTTCCATTTTTTTAACAGTAGTTTAATGAGCGAGCTCAAACACTATCAACTTACTCAATAATTATCTAATTTACATCATTGGTACTGTACATGGGTTTGTATCAAAGTGCCACCAATAAGAAACAAAGAGTTTATACACTTGTTACATGTAGGTGAGTGCTTAGTACAACTCCTATTACTGTTAATTAGTAGTACGTTACCTAGAACAACCACATCAAACTCTCAACAAAATGAGACCTGGTAGTGCCTCGGGACACTTGCAGGGGTGCCTCAGGTTGATGGTCCAGCACCTATTCAAATTATTTATGGTCAATGTAATGTAAATATCTGGACAAACATAAGTGCAAACCTGTCCACCATAACTGAACCTAAGGATGGCACTATTTACTTCCCTTTACTACTTTACTATATTTTTTTCAGATTTTTTCAATAACAAACAAACTTAGGGGTGCCGAGAAAATAATACTGATATTCTAGGGTGCCGTGATTAAAAAAAGTTTGGGAACCACTGTCCTAAACTCAAGCCCAGAGATGATATGCGATTTTGAGAAATATGTATATTTGGACCTGACAAATTTGAGGAAGCCATTTATGGCAAGTACCCGCTGTGAGTGTATGTGGCACTGAGGGCACTGCCGTGTTCCAGAGCTGAGAGTAGGACAGAGGCAGTGTGCAGTTCATTGTGACAGCGCTTATGTTGAGCACTTGCGATTTGTGCACTCAGGACTGAGATAAGAGCATCAGATGCTAATCTTTGCCTTGCTGTGGATACATAAATGTAATAGGACAGTGACCACCTACTGTAGCAAGAGAGTACTCCAACGGAAGAGCTCTGTGTTCATCTATAAGTAAATGACTGATCAGTCTGGAGTATATATGATATTTTGCATAGTAATATAAATGGATCCTATTTGCTATTCTCTGTATATATGAGAGTGACTGTGTGTCTTCAGAATCTAATGTGTAGAAGTAGTTGATGAATTGTATTTTCTACCTAATAATATTAAAATAGGTGCTTGCAGCAACCACAGTTAAGCAGTGTATTTGATTGTCAAGAGAAACGCAGTTTGCTGGTTATTAATAGAGTAGTATTTCTAGGAAATTAATGCATATCATTATTATCTCATTTGTGTTATATTGCATATCATTTGCATAGTGATAATTACTTTCTACTTATTTGCTGTTTATTATTTATTGTGTGTCTCATTTGTATGCAGATAGTAGTTTATTGCATACCTTATACCTGGACCAAATTACTTTTACTCCATTTAATAAATTTGCCAGATTATTCTGCTTATCAGGGTTGTTACTAAAGGTGCATACACATGGGAATATTTGCTCCATGAACAACATTGTCCCATGTGTCCCCGGCAGAGGTGTGCTCAGTGTCGTTAATGACCGAACACCGAACAAAATCAAGAACGATTTCATTAAGTGCCGGGCTCCCTCCCTCATCCCCGAACATATTCAACCTGACAATATCGTCAGGATGGACGGGAGGTTCGGGCGATGAACGTTAACTACCAACTACAAACGGGAGCGCACATTGGTAGTTACCGTTCATCATTTTGGTGCTGAAACTGAACGATTTTTTGGACGACTGAACGATAACTAAATCATTATCGTTTAGTCATCCAAAAAAATTGCTGCGTATGTACGCACCTTAATGCTAGGCATACACTATACAATTATCTGTCAGATATCTGTCCAATCTGGCTGGTTGGAATGAAAATCTGGTAATGTTTGGGAGCCAGTAGAGTTTTGTGCATACAGAAAATACACCTGTTTTCATCGGAATCATTTGCACAGGGAATAAGACCGGTGTAAGTGAGCACAGATAATGATGACAGCTTTAATACACAACTCTACATATGAGCATGTATACTTTTTTTGTGCACACAATGAAGGTGATACTACATGCTGTATCAGACCGATTGTTTATGTTTTGTGGCTAACATTTTTTGATTGCAGACAGAGGGGCTAATTCAGCATTGCACGCAAGTGCAATGCTGAAGGCAGATTCCCGATTATTAGGACCGATGATTGCGATGGTAATCCCAGTCTGCGACCTCGGTCACAGTGCTGGGATTGCAAATGCAGCAGTGGGGTGTCATACACCTCCTGCTGCATTTGTATGTTTGCAAAGACGGAATTGCAAAGCTGCTTGCGTGCAGCCTTGCAATTCCATCCCAAACTGAATCACTCCCAGAGACCCTTGGGTGGCACAAGGAATGGTTATGGGGACATCCTCTTTTAAGTTGTGATTGAAGATCACAACACCCTCTCAGGGTGAGTGGAGTCCCCATGGCCTGGTGTGCTGGGGACAGTTGAGGGCCGTTACTCAGCTTATGGCCGTTACTCAGCTTATCGCTTTTAGTAAACTGCTTGACTCAAGTCCTATATTGATTCAGATTAGAAAAGGGCAGAGATGCTGAACACAAAAAAAATATTATTGTACTGTATGAAAAGGAATCTCATAATATTAAAACAAAAAATCAATTCCATTTGTTGATCTCTGGTCCAAGATTACCACAAGCATGTCCCAAGCAACCCATCTCCATTCATTGGCATAGATTCATCCCAGTCGTCCGGAGGCAAGCTAGAGTTCGGTACACCCCCTCCCCTCCCCCTTACACAGAAAAAAATAGAAAAAAAAATATGGTGCATATATATCTATCTATATACACACATGCGCAAACACACTAAAATAGAAAATGTGAATATGTTTCTATTGGACCTATTTACTTAGCAAATTTAGGGTTTATCTCCCAAAAATAAGTTTCAGGTGATATGGGCAAATTTACAGTATCTAGAGGAGGACCGTATGGCAGATATCAGAGTTTTCACTCGCAAATCAGCCCCCAAGATGCATGGCAGGCTCCGGTAGCTAACGCCATCTCACACATTGTCCCCTACAGGAGAAATTTAAAGCACATTCCCCCCCCCAGAAAAAAAACACACTTATTGTCCCCCACAGGATAAAACACTCACACATTGGCCTCAACACAGAAAAATATAAAATACATTGACCTCCACAGGAAAAATATAAAACACCTTGGCCCCCATGGGAAACAACACACACATTTGCCGCCAAAGGAAAAAAACCAAACACATTGGCCCCCACAAGATAAATATAAAATACATTGGCCCCCAAAGGAAAAAAAACAAACACATTGGCCCCCACAGGATAAATATAAAACACCTTGGCCCCCACAGGAAAAAAACACACATTGTTCCCCACAGGAAAAAAAACTCACACATTGGCCTCAACACAGAAAAATATAAAACACAATGGCCTCCACAGGAAAATTCTAAAACACATTGGCCCCCACAGGAAAAAACACACACATTTGCCCCCAAAGGACAAAAACCAAACACATGTCGAAGTTGAATAATTGGCTGAGACAAGTTCAGTTTAAAATTTAATCGCAGCGACGCCATCTTGCGACTGGCCGCAAGATGCCATCTTGGAAATGAGATCGCAAGATGCCATTTTGCGAATGGCCGCCTAAGCGCCATTTTAGATAAACTCACATCTAGTACATGTGGCGATGATACTATTAGCACAATGCGATTGCATTTTTCACCATTTCTCATACACACATTAATACGCACAATTGCGCTGTTAACTAGTCGCATATTAGCGAATGCATAGGACTTTGTATGAAACCGCTGTTTTATTAGCTTTAGGCGCACGCATCTACCCCAAGTTATATGGGCCCTTATATCAAACCCTGAATACCCACACATTACATATTCACACATAAGGTTCAATAAGCTTTAAAGTGTATGATTTAAGTTGGTTCAGTTAGTTTAAATGCTGAGAAATAAAGGTATTTGATAACTAAGGTATTATACATGCTAAAGAAGCCGTGTTTGGTCTTGTACTGATGCGTACTCTTTTTACAGTATTCCGGTGTTATCGGTGGGGAGGTCGCATCATGCAAACTCAAGTTATGGATCGCAGAGCCTACAAGCAACAAAATGTATATTTCATGAACAACTGTTAGAATGTTGCAGGGGGCGTGAAGAGGAAGATCCTCAGCTGTTAGAGGCAGGGAGAGTCTATTTGAACCAGCCTGTTAAATGTGCTGTAACAGATGCTTCTCCCCTGGGAACCAATGACATCAGCAACAAACTTCCCTATTGTTCTGTTTATTCTGGGGGGGTATAAATATGTGTGCTGGAATGCTGGTTCTTAGTCTTCATGCTGAATGCTGTATGACTAGGGGTCTCTTGCTGATGCCTATCTCCAGGTCCGGAAGCGCTGCGTATGTATACTGTACTTGGGTCTGTATAATTTCCTTTTGCGCCTAAATTGTGTATGGATCAATTGCATGTAACTGTCTGAACTTTTACCTGAATAACACTTGTGCTTTGGGACCACAGATTCCACGTCTAAGTCTTTATTTACAGTATGACTGCGTACGCAAATTAGCGTCATCCTTCGAAGGTATAGGCAGGACATCAGAAGATATAGACAGGACATTAGAAGGTATAGGAAGGTGTATATAGAGGTTCTGATCCAGTATCGTTAGTTGGGGGCTCGTAGTGAAGTCACTTACCTGCTCATACGGTACATACGTCGATCGATATTTCAGCAAAGGGTGGAGTGGCCACATGCAGGGTTTGCCTGCAACCCCTTTGTGCTGAAAGATCGCTATCCGTCTCCGTGTGAATCAAGGAAGCTGACTAGAGTCCAGGGACAAGAGAGGAAAAAGTTTGTTTTCCTCTGTTGATAGAACCTTACGTTTAAAGGGGTGCCGCAGTACTGAGTACGGGGCTAAGTTGCAGGTTTGCACATAGCAAAGAAGCACTTTTGCGTACACAGTTAAAAAGCCATTATACGGTTGTGTGGTAGTCGCATTATTGTGTATGCGACTGGTCGCACAATAGCATATACTTACTTCCGGTTGTGCTGCCACGTGTTTGAACAAAGCCATTGAGGTCTACATTTTTTTTCTATTACCAATATCTGGGTTAACGTGTATTTTTTTGCGCAGGAAAAAAGTGTGTAACAGTGAATATTTGTTGAGCAACGTTAAGGGTATCATATGATCCTTAAGGGCTAGGTGCAAGGGTTAGTCTAGCCGCTCGGTAAGCAGCTTTACCGTTCTATACATAGTAGAAGGTGTACATGTTGTCTTTGTTGTAGAGAGGTGCATTAGAGTAGCCGACATATAAACTCTCATAGGGGTGGAAGTTGCCTTACTAAATCTTATCCGGGTGTGGAAGTTGCCTTTTTCAAATCTTATCCAGGTGTGGAAGTTGCCTTACTAAATCTTATCCAGGTGTGTGGGCGCCGCCGACTTAAATCGTCCACAGGTAAGTGAAAGTATCTTGATTGTCTTTCACCGGTTTAAATCTTTATTGAAAAGCGTAGGAGTTGTCTCAGAATGGGAGCCACGCAAACAGTAGAGATGTTAGGCAATGATGTGCTGCTAATGGAGGCGCTGATCGGATCGGCCCGTCGTATCATGCATACCAAGTATGGTACTTATGCAATAAGGTATGGTGATTTATGGTTTAATATGACGAGGAAGAGTGTTAGACCGTTTCCCAGAATTGGTAGTTTTGATAAAAATGTGTTAGACAATGTCCGGGATCGCATCAGTTTGATGCGCTCCCGAGAGAAAAAGGTTAAATATTTTGAATGTTTAAAACTGTGGCAGCATGAAGTGGATGCGTGGCTTAAAAATGTGCAAACGACGCAAACTAGCGTCGTGAGCACATTGCCAGAAAATACATCCGCGACGCTGAATTGCAATACGGGCGAGCTGCAAAATGGCGCGCACGTGCAACAAGGTAGCGTTGTGGAGAGTATTGCCAGCAGTTCATGCTCACCTCCCCCACCTTATGTGGATGGAGGTGCAAGTACAGTTACCAAAAATACCCATAAAAATGTAACAAGCAACTTGTACACTCTCTTAAGCAACTATAAAGAAAATGTTCATGATACGGATGATGAGCCTATTGTAATGCCTGCCATTTCCCATGCTGTGCAGATGATAGATGCTGCATCACCACAATCACGAGTGGTGCCTCCATCTCCATCGGTAACAGCAAGGGAAGTGTTAATGCCCTCTGCACCCGTAGAGGAAGTTGTTCATACCATACGTAGCAGCAGCAGACTAAACCCCCAGCCAGGTAATCAGGTCAAAGGTAGCAGCGCTACCGGTCTGCATCCCATTGGGACAATAACTGTTCCAAATGGAAATGCAGATGCAAACGGTATAGTGCCCACGAGCGAATTAGTAATGCATTGTCCTTGGACAAGAGCAGAACTAAATTCCATCATAAATGATTTCCCCGATCCAAAAAAGGAATTAGCCAAATGTCAAAGATTTTTGAGAAATTTGAGTAGTTCACATGAACCCACTAATAAAGATTGGCATGTGGTGTTAAGGGCCTGTCTGCCACGCAATACTGACGTGACAAAATTTATCACAGATTGTGTATTGGATGGTGACGTTCCCTTAACAGACCAAGTAAACCAAGGTAACATTTCCCGCATTGTAACTCAATTGGGTATATATTTTCCCGTAGTAGTTAACTAGAACAAAATTTTCACCATCAAGCAGAAAGAGAGTGAGACTGCAGAAGATTATTGTGATCGGGCTCTGCAAGCTATCACCCAGTACACTGGGATAGAGGATATTAAAGATAGCACTCACCACCGGGGGATGATAGTCACAGTACTTGTGGGCGGTCTGAAAGAGAGTTTAAAAACTCGGGTTCAGACCTCACAGCCTGGCTGGCGGAGACTCACAATAGATACCCTCATAGAAACCGCCACTGAACATGATAAAAACATCTCCAAAAAGAGAGAAGCCCAGAGCGAAAAACTAATGGCTGTCAGTATACAAGCTCTGGAGGGAATGACGGTAACATCACAGCCAACAGACACACTTGCACTTGCACACACACTCACGTCTGAACAAGTATGTGCTCTCACTAACCCCACTCAACAACAAACACAACTCTATCCCACTAACCTGATGCAACCACAGGTCCCAGGATATCCACCAACTTCTTATCCCCCACAATACCCTTACCCTCCCTATCCTTACCAATATCCACCACCTTTACCCTCTGCGCAAACCTCACAACACCACATGTCTTCACCCAAAACACGAACATGTTTTAACTGTAAACAAACAGGACACTTAAGTAGAAACTGTACAGTAAAAGGAGTAGGGATCCCACATCAGGGAAGACCTAGATATCCCCATAAGGGATATGCACAGAGGCCAGCACATGTTCAGCAGACACCAGCTCCAATTGTAGCCGTAAATGCTATATTGGAGAATGGTAGCCAACGCTAGGGGTCAGGTCATACCTGTAGTCTACAGATGGTCAGGTTATTGGGAAGTACTAGGGAAGAACTGGTCATGATGGTTGATGTAGCTGGTACTGAATATCCTTTTCTTGTAGACACAGGGGCGACCAGGTCGGTGATAAAATCTCCCATTAATTTGCAGGTGACCAACGAGACAGTACCAACAATGGGTGTAAAAGGGTAAAGTGGAACATTATCCTTTAACAAAGTCCACAGAGGTTACTATTGGGCCGTTGCATACCAGGCATTCTTTTCTCCTGGCTGCTGTGGCTCCTACGAACCTACTGGGCAGAGACTTGTTATATAAGATGGGATGCGTTATATATTGCACCCCTGATGGTGTATTTTTAGATATCCCAGAGAGAATGGTATACGAGGTGCGGGATATGTTAGACACTCCTCAAAGGATAATGTATCACTCTACAGTTTTAAAAGAAACTCCATCACAGGTAGATGAAATGTTGCCCCTAATTCCAGATTCCCTTTGGACTAAAGATGGACAGGACACTGGATTAATGGCAAACGTAAACCCAGTAATGGTAAATTTAAAAAACGGAAGGCAAGCTCCAAAAATTCCCCAGTACCCACTAAAACAGGAGGTAGAATTAGGGGTTTTTCCAATAATTGAGCGATTATTACAACAGGGAATTTTAGTCCATGCAGCTAGTCTAGCCAACAGTCCCATCTTCCCGGTAAAGAAGAGTGGTGGGAGGGGTTATAGGCTGGTACAAGACCTTAGAGGTGTTAATAAGGTAGTAGATAGCCAATTCCCTGTAGTGCCAAATCCAGCTGTCATTTTGATGCAGATCCCACCAAATGCAACCCATTTCACTGTAATTGACCTCTGTTCTGCTTTCTTCTCTGTGCTTCTCCATCCTGACTGTCAGTATCTATTTGCATTTACATACAGAGGTTTACAATACACATGGACACGATTAACCCAAGGTTTCATAGACAGCCCCAGTATCTTCTCCCAGGCATTGCACGACTGTTTACAATCTTTTCAACCTGCCAATGGATCTGTTCTAATTCAATATGTGGACGATTTATTGCTATGTTCTGACTCGTTTACGTCATGTTTGAATGATACTAAACTTTTGTTACTTCATCTCTCGCATACAGGACACAAGGTGGCTAAGGACAAACTACAGCCATGCCAATCCAGAGTAAAATATTTGGGACACTGCCTAACCCAGGGGTTACGACACCTTACAACAGATAGAATCCAGGCCATACAAAACATGACACTGCCGCAGAATCAACAGCAAATTCGTACCTTCTTGGGAATGTGTGGATACTGTAGAATGTGGATCCCAGGTTTTTCTATTTTGGCCTTGCCTTTACAGGAATTAGTCTCTTCCTCAAAGCCCGATCATGTCATACACACAGAGGAATCAGAACAGGCTTTCCTTAATCTTAAGGACAGTCTGACAAGAGCTCCTGCATTAGAAATACCTGATTATAAAAAACCTTTTGATTTGTATTGTACGGAAGCCGATGGTTGTGCTGCAGGTGTCCTTACACAAAAACATGGTATGCCAGTAGGCCCTTAGCATACTACAGTGCCCAATTGGACACGGTAGCAAGATCACTCCCCACCTGTTTGAGAAGTGTAGCAGCTACCGCTCTATTGGTGAGTAAAGGTGAGGACATAGTATTGGGCCATGATATGATTGTCTACACTCCCCATGCTGTATCTGCTCTGTTGAACTCAGCTCAAACCAGACACGTCTCCTCGGATAGGTTCACCAAATGGGAACTAGCTCTAATCGCTCCTGCAAATATTACTGTTAAACGTTGCAGTACGCTGAATCCAGCAACATACCTACCATATGTACAACATGATGTACAAAGGGTGGAAGGAGAGGAGTTGCTGGCGGGAGGTGAGTCCGGCAGACATAATGATACGCACGATTGTATGACATATCTGAATCAGACCTTTACTGCTAGACCTGACATACATGACACACCTTTAGAGAATGTGGATGTAACTTTTTATATGGATGGGAGTTGTCATAGACAAACAGACACAGGTGAATTATGTGCAGGTTATGCTGTTGTAAATGACACAGACATCATAGAAGCTAAACCTCTCTGTCCTCCTCACTCAGCCCAGGTGGCAGAGTTAGTAGCACTGACTAGAGCATGTGAACTGGCAGCAGACAAATCTGCTAACATTTACACTGACTCGAGGTACGCGTTCGGGGTGGTGCACGATTTTGGGGCTCTATGGTGTCTGAGAAATTTTATGACAGCAGCAGGCACACCAGTTGAACATTCCTGACACATAAAACATCTTTTAGAAGCAATCCAACTGCCCAAAGCAGTGGCAGTAATTAAATGCAAAGCCCACACATGTGAGGATGACCCAGTGTCACTGGGAAACAACAGAGCTGATGAAGCTGCAAAATGGGCAGCAGGGTTAAAAATGTTTTCTCCAACTGAAACAATTATGTCATTCCAAACTATTGATATGCTGAAATTAATTGAGATGCAAAATTTGTGTTCAATTCAGGAAAAATCCATTTGGAAGTCCAAGGGATGTGGGCAAGAGTCCTTTGGGCCTCTGGAGGGACAGACATGGTAAGCCAGTAGCCCCCAAGGCATATTACCCCAGCCTGGCTGAGGCAGCACACGGTCTGACTCATCTGGGTAAACAGGGTATGTGCAAGTTGGTGAGGGCATACTGGTGCGCACCAGGTTTTTCTTCACAAGCAGAGAAGATAGCAATGTCCTGTCTGACCTGCTTGAGAAAGAACATAGGGAAAGCGATCCCTACCGAACCGTCCCACATTCCACCGACTGATGGATCTTTCCATGTGATACAAATTGATTTCATCCAATTACCACCCTGCAGGAACCTTAAGTATGTATTAGTGTGCACAGACATATTTTCTAACTGGGTTGAGGCCTACCCAGCGGCCACTAATACTGCTGCATTTACTGCAAAGAAAATAGTCCAGGAATTTCTATGCAGGTACGGTATCCCTAAAATCATCGAGAGTGATGGGGTACCCATTTCACAGGTGATGTTTTTCAAAATATGTGTAAGCTGATGGGTATTAATAGCCGACTTCACACCCCCTACCGACCGCAAGCCAGTGCCAAGGTAGAGAGGATGAACGGGACTATTAAAAATAAGCTAAGTAAAATCATGACAGAGACTGGACTAGGATGGCCAGAAGCGTTACCTTTGGTCCTACATAGCATAAGGACCACTCCTAGACCTCCTCTGAATCTGTCCCCATTTGAAATATTGTTCGGTAGACAACCTCATTTGATTATAGGTCCACAAGAAGATCTAAAGGGTAACAACAAGGTAACTGTGAAGTATCTTATATCAATGAGTAAGCAGTTTAAAGCAACAGCAGCAGAAACTGAAATTGTTGTCTAATGATATGCCTGAAAAGAACTGTCATGATGTTGAACCAGGAGAATATGTATTGATCAGAAATTTCTTGCGTTCAGGTTGTTTGACTGATCGGTGGGAAGGTCCGTACCAGGTGCTGCTGACAAGTACTACATCTTTGAAGGTGGCCGAGAGAGATACCTGGGTCCATTCCACTCACTGCAAAAAGGTCAATCAGCCGGTGGAGAAACAAGTCGGAGACAAAGCTGATAGCGTGGACCTGTCGATCGCGAGCTTGTTCCGGGAGGGTTGAACAGGTTGTAGTGAGCTAAATGAACTGAGAGAAATTTGCAGGTCTTGTTGTGACAATGGACGGGCGTGCTGTGTTCATTTTCATATTCTCTTTTAGAGTGTTCACCATCCTGGTCAGTCCGGGGATATCCAGTGTCTGTGATGGGAGACTGATTGAGGAAACGGGAGCTGATGGCATTGCTGATGGAGTGGAATCAGGAGGAGTGCAATGCCAATCAGGGGAGTGTCTGACCAATCTTAGTACTGTTATTGTTAAGAGAGCTGTCATTCCGGATACTCGGGGAAGGTGTGGATGGTTATCGTCTGAAGATTCCTGTATTTGTGAGCTTTGTGGGTCCCTAGTTGATCAGAACTGTATCCAACGGTGCCAACCTATATATAATTCGTACTGGGGTGGGTATCCTCTAGAGGATTATCATAGCATGGTAGGCAAAGTGTTAAATCAAACTGATTGCTGGGTGTGTTCACATGTGCCACAGGGACAGCATAATGTAGGGTTGGTGCCATTTCTGCTGAATATCACGGAAATTTTTGAATTGCAAAAAGGGAAAACATTGGATGGAAAATTCCTCTCATCCAAACCACCTCATTTCAAACTCCATCAATTCCAAGTAGATAGATCACTTTTGTGTCTAAACATAACCAACCCCAATAAACCCGGGAGTTGGGAAGTGACGGGGAATAATCAGACGATGACCTTCTCGCAAAGAGCTGATAATGAGTCCATAAACCATGATCTGCTGCGCTCCATTAAGTCTGGTGGGAAACATTTTAGGTATCGGTATACATTGAGTTCCACCAAAGAAATTATTGGTAAGGTGCCAAATGGTTATTGTGCTAAAATAATACAGCCAGAAACTTGCATGTACCAGATGGAGGAACCAGAAATAGGATTGTTTGCAAGGGAAATGTGCTTAATGATACTGATGCATACCATTCCTTATGTTCTCCCTGATAATGTATATTTCATCTGTGGAAGAAAAGTGTATAAATGGCTCTCCCCGAGTTCTGAAGGTTTGTGTTACCTGGGAAGAGTAGTCCCAGAAGTTATGACCCTCACACATGTTGAATTGCTGGGTATACATAAAAACACACCGTCACCATATCTTCACACACAATATGAACACAGAGGCAAAATAAATATGGTACCTGGTGATATACATAAAGCCACTCGGTTAATCAGTGAGACAACTGGCTTCCAAGTTCTGGTCGCATTGGACCCCACCAGGATCGCTCGGGGTACATTAAATTTTAGATATATCCAGGAACTTGCTAAATTAATAGATAATATCACCTAGATGTACGATGACACATTCAGGTATACAGGGAGAGAATTGCAAGCGTACAAGAAAGAACTGGTGCAACACAGGCTAGTGTTGAATTATTTAACTGCTGTTACTGGAGGGTATTGCGTAACATTGGCTACCCAATTTGGAGTAAAATGTTGCACCTATGTCACCAATGATACAAGCGACCCTAAGGAGGTGATAGACCGGAAAATGGATGAAATTTTGCAGCTAAAATGGGAATTTCGTAAGAACCATAATGCTTCAGTGGCTGAAGTAGGGGAAAAGATAGAAGGATGGGTGTCATGGCTGAACCCAGTGAAATGGTTCTCAGGCCTAGGGGAATGGGTCCAGGAAGTGATCGCCAGCATAGGCAAATTCTTAATCCTTATACTAATTGTCATCATAATAATTGGCATATGTGTCCGGTGTGTTCCTATTGTGTTGAAGTGTGGAAAATGTAAAAATAGAGTAAAACAAAAGAATGAAATCATGATGGTGGCCAGTATGAATACCGAGGTAAATACAGAACTGCATTACAACCCTGAGCTAGGAAACACCATTATTTAATGTATTATATTTAGACATGCATAGAATGTATTATTGAAATGTTATTTATAGAACACCTCAGATAATGTAGTCTCAATTCCCCTTCAAGACTGCTTTTATAAGACTGGTGCATTCCCACACCTTTCACATGATCTTCCAAGATCCGCGGTGTGCGTATAATAGTAGTTTTATGTCCCCACCCAGAGACACATTATTGATGGATTAAGAACCACCTTGTGCCATCCCATAATAACACCAAATAATATGTAAATGTAAGCCTAAATTAAATTCTAATAGCAGATTGTGATAGCGTGTTGTTTGCTATCAAAGGGTGGACTGTCGAAGCTGAATAATTGGCTGAGACAAGTTCAGTTTAAAATTTAATCGCGGCGACGCCATCTTGCGACTGGCCGCAAGACGCCATCTTGGAAATGAGATCGCAAGACGCCATTTTGCGAATGGCCGCCTAAGTGCCATTTTAGATAAACTCACATCTTAGTACATGTGGCGATGATACTATTAGCACCATGTGATTGCATTTTTCACCATTTCTCATACACACATTAATACGCACAATTGCACTGTTAACTAGTCGCATATTAGCGAATGCATAGGACTTTGTATGAAACCGCTGTTTTATTAGCTTTATGCGCATGCATCTGCCCCAAGTTAACTAGCGTCTTTATATCAAACCCTGAATTCCCACACATTACATATTCACACATAAGGTTCAATAAGCTTTAAAGTGTATGATTTAAGTTGGTTTAGTTAGTTTAAATGCTGAGAAATAAAGGTATTTGATAACTAAGGTATTATACATGCTAAACAAGTCGTGTTTGGTTTTGTACTGATGCGTACCCTTTTTACAGTATTCTGGTGTTATCGGTGGGGAGGTTGCATCGTGCAAACTCAAGTTATGGATCGCAGAGCCTACAAGCAACAAAATGTATATTTCATGAACAACTGTTAGAATGTTGCAGGGGGCGTGAAGAGGAAGATCCCCAGCTGTTAGAGGCAGGGAGAGTCTATTTGAACCAGCCTGTTAAATGTGCTGTAACAGATGCTTCTCCCCTGGGAACCAATGACATCAGCAACAAACTTCCCTATTGTCCTGTTTATTCTGGGGGGGTATAAATATGTGTGCTCGAACGCTGGTTCTTAGTCTTCGTGCTGAATGCTGTATGACTAGGGGTCTCTTGCTGATGCCTATCTCCGGGTCCGGAAGCGCTGCGTATGTATATTGTACTTGGGTCTGTATAATTTCCTTTTGCGCCTAAATTGTGTATGGATCAATTGCGTGTAACTGTCTGAACTTTTACCTGAATAACACTTGTGCTTTGGAACCTCAGATTCCACGTGTAAGTCTTTATTTACGGTATGACTGCGTACGCAAATTACCGTCATCCTTAGAAGGTATAGGCAGGATATCAGAAGGTATAGACAGGACATTAGAAGGTATAGGAAGGTGTATATAGAGGTTCTGATCCAGTATCGTTACACATTGGCCCCCACAGGATAAATATAAAACACATTGGTCCCACAGGGAAAAAAAACAAACACATTGGTCCCCAGAGAAAAAAAACACATTAATTATTACACCAGCCCCCCCCCCAGAACACTTACCTGACCTGTCGGTAGCAGAGGTGAGAGGAGCACCCAGCCCCTCAGGTACAGACAGCACCTACAGTCCGCAGTGGCTGCTGTCCCAGTCACTGCATATAGTTTGAAAGAGCACTTTGCTGGCAGGACAGCGATGCGGTGTGCAGTTGCAACTTTTGATGTCACGTAGCTGTGTCTCCACTGGTCACTGCCAGGGTCGCGTCAGAGCCGCTCGGTAGAGCCCAGTGCTGACCAAGCCTGAAATTAGAACTGGGCAGACACTGGACCAATGGAGGAGTTGCCCTTTCAGGGTTGGCTCCCAGAGGTGAGTGCCTCCACTGTCTCCGATAGTTCTACCCCTGTCTTCATCCATGTTGTAATATCTGAATGACCATGTGAATGTACTGTACAAGCTGTTTCTTAATTTGTGTTGTTGTTTTTCCACAGGGTCTAACACATTGTCTAGATGGATAGACTAAGAAGTGAACAAGCACAGACTGGGGAATCATGGAGATCCAGGAGGTGTATTGGTAATTAGCTTTGTTATCCTACGTTGCCCTGACTTCAGCTCACAGCACAGTACAAGATTGATGCCCTATATATAATTGTCAATTTTTTGAGATCCTGTTACACGATTAATGACTCTTTTCTGCAGTGCACCAAAATTCATGAGTCGCAAAGGAAGAAACATTCAGACAAATGTACATCCTAAAGTCTGTCCTCATCCCTCATTAACTTAACATTTTATGTTTTCTTCAAGCATTCTGTAAAGCACAATTCCTACTCATTTAGCCATTATCTAACTCAGGAAAGTAAGAGAACAGCAGGGCTGACTTTTCTGTTGTATTTATGGATTTTGTATAGTTATATACATTGATTTATTTGTGCTTAACTGTCCTCTTGCTCTGCCTTACGTGTGTAGAATGAGTGAGCGGAGTCTCACCAGAAGTAATGGACACTGTAACCTCTGAGGTGGGATTCAGCACTGTCCGAAAGCAGTGTTCCAGCTTCTGCTATCTTTACCCATCAGAGCACATTTTAATATTAGACGCAGAGCAAAATCTCATTTAGCGATTTATCCACATAGTGAACTCAATTCTTAGCAATATGTGGTTCCCACATCACTGAGAATTATGGTATAGACTATATCACTCATGTTTAAAATTGATGATGTTAGTGGCCGCATTGTGCCAATGTTCTGACCCTTTTCACTGTATCCCGACGCCACTTTGCGGCCATCGCTTCTAACTGAATTCCCATCATAGAATTGAGACTTGAAAATTCTACACAAGAAACTCCACAATCCATTCATGAACTAGCAACAAGATGTTTTCCTTTGCAAGGAAGGACATAGACAAACAACATAGTGCAATGGCATCAAAGACAGTTGTCTGCATACAACTTATGCACACCAGTAATTAAAAAGATGAGTTGGCAACCTTAATGTTACAACAAACAGAATAATCTGCTCAAATGTGCTGCCCTTTTTGGTTGTAAATACCCCACTGCATAAACAGCACATTGTTTGAAAAATCAGATCACTCTGGATTTTAATCACTGGAAGGCACCGAGTGTACTGTACTTACAAACTATTATTTTTGTGTTTTGCTGGTCTGCACAAGTTATTACAGTATCTTGGGGAAATAGTTCTGGGGACACTTATATGTACACAATGAATATACAGTTCTGGCCTATATTTGAACGATGAAAAATTACCTTAATGTATGCCTGAAGCTGCTTCGACTGGTGTTTGGGTCACGCTGGAATTAAGACGTCCACTTATACCCAACATACACATACTAAACTACAGTATATTGGCTCATTCTTGTCTTTTTCTTAAATGACATCGAGGAAACTATGGGGTCAATCCAATTAGATCCAAAAGAGTGCGAGTTGCCGTTGCAACAGCTTTAAAACGCCGGCAACGGACCGGCACCTCACACCCTTTGCGGCCCGCTCTGAGTCCCAATTTGCGGAATCCAGGCTGCCATAAAGTGCGGCCATTGCCGCGATGACTCGCGCCGGAGAGATCATCACGGCTAATAGGATCGACCCCTATGTGTTGGATGGGAGATTGCTAGAGAAGTGTGCAGATCCCCATGTTTTGGTTTTGGCAAAACCACCACCAAATGTTATGGTTCGGTTTCAGTTTTGGATTTCTTTAAAAAGTTTATAAGCACTGATAAAATCAAACTTGTACTTTTTTTTGTACCTATAGTATTATTAACGTCAATAACATTTTGCCCCCTGAAATCACGAAGGAGGAACTTACATGCGCTTAAAAACAGCCGAGATCCGATTTTTAGATCCGAGATCCAACTTACCGTTAGACCTGAGCCAGGACTTGGTTCTACTTGGAAGCCCAAAGGTGATCCGAGTCAGGAGTAGGTTCAACTTCCAACCTCAAAGTTCGGGTGTGTTTGCTTTTCAGCAAAACCAAACAGCTCATCTCTAGAAATTAGCAATACTGAGCTATACACACATTTATTGGGACTGTGCACTTACCATTATTTGTCCTTTACTGATTGTTATGTTAATATTTATATAAAATTTCATTTTATTGTATGATTGCAATTAAACGTAAAGTACCAGGATAGTTATACTTCGATCTCTGTGCTTTTGCAGTTATTTTTCTCTAAAGTCATACTTGTAAACTGCGTGACTGCCATAAATGGTGTACAGGAGAAAGCCACATATGAATGTTTTAAATATTTGTCCCCAGATACGGTTTTCCCTAGAATTGTCCTTATTTCGAAGTACTGACCATCTACACAGCAACATTCTTCTCATTCTGTCATAATGAAAGGAATTCTCATTATTCTTATTTTGTGACATTGCGATTCAGTTGTAATCCTCATGTGACTATCAGGCTGCTTATAGCTAATGATAAAATAAAGGCAAAAGAATTGTAAAAACTAAAATCCTTCAGTCATTTTACACTTTGGGACGAAATCAATTAGCCCCATTAAATTAACGAGGGTAAAAAAGGGTGGTAGCCTTGAGCTTGAATGTATGGGGTTTTCCAATTCCAGACCCTTTTTCACCCAAGCCCCTTTTTAACGCCTGTTAATTTAACGTGTTTTTACACATAGAACCCATGTCCTACAGTACACATTAACAGAGTTACGACACCCGTTAACATGCACTTTAACAGGGTTTTCAGACCACCCAAAAAATCCATGTTAAGTGCAGCCTGCGCGTTGCCTTCAGGGTTAGTTGAATAGCCCTGGGGGATCAATTAGCCCGTAGTAAATTACTGTGGCTAATTGAATTCCCTTCTTTATCTGTACCACATCTTCTTTAAAAGTATATGTATGCAGTATAATTGGGGAAATAAGCTGTTGTCCTATTTGAATTAAAGGAAACTATGGCAAAACTTTCAGCACGTTTTTTTTTCCATATTATTTTAGTTATCTCAATGTGCTGTCAAAGCAAAGCCATGTTTGTCCTGAAAATCTCTCACTGTGGTCCTCATTTATCAACGAGTTTTATCATTCACAAAGAGTGATAAACTCGTGCATGATAAATGGTGCTCCAGCCAATCAGCTCCCAATTGTCATTTTTCAAACAGATGACAGATGGGAGCTGATTGGCTGGAGCACCCTTACCGTACACAATGAGTTTTATCACTTGTTGTGAATGATAAAACTTGTTGATAAACGAGGCTCTTTATAATTTGTTTTGGTAGAGTAAAAAAAAAAGATATTCCTGGTGAAACCGATGGATAGCAAATTCATGACAAAGGACCTGATCAGTGAGGTACAAGATAGTTCCAACTATTTAGGGATTTAAGATGAGTATTTAACGTATAAATAAAATCAATTACATTATGGCCACATCCATTCAGTAAATGTGTAATGCGGCACCTAGTCAGCAGCTGGTTGTCCCTGGAGAGCCATTTATCTATTGGAATATACAGTATATGCTATATCCTGCTAACCAGCCCCTTCCTCAGTTCTATGTTGACCCCGCATTGGTAAGGATGAATATATTTATTAGTACTAAATGAAATGATAAAAGGACTAACTCAAATTTCAATTATCTGTGCTTTGGTTAATAGGGAACACTGGTCCTTGGCATGCATTCTGTATAGCAGGAGATAAGATAGAAATAGCAAAATAAATAGCAAGGGCCACATAATGGACCAAGTGATAACTTTCTGCCATTAATTTAATATACAGTGACATTTATATTACCATTAAGACATTCACAGGTTAAATGTTGCCTTATTAATTGGACTGAATGTTCCATCACTGCCCTTATTCTAGTAGGGAGAATCTACCATGGGCACCTAAATGAATGTTTATCTTCTTTGGACATTGGCAAAACTTTCCAGTGTTTCAGAACTACTATTCATTCAGCCACATACTGTATAAGGCCTGATATAGAGATATATGTAAAGATTCACAATTTACATCTGTACACCTGCGTTTCCATATCTACATTTGCGTTGCACAAATGTAAGAATAGAAGCATCCATAATTTTAATTTATAGATACATCCACAGCAACCATGTGACATTCGCCATCCACACCCCCAAAACCTGCACCCGTATCTGCACTTTATGGCTCCCGATCCACTAAGTACAAGGGGTTGAAAGTGCAAGATACTGTACAACTATAAATATGAACCAAATTCTGCCCTTGTGCAGTGAATCAGTTTTGCAGCCAGAAGCAACTTCACAAATGCAGCACTCATTCAAAGCTTTAAATCAGGACCAAAGGCTTGTGGTTTTCTTCAGTAGTCATACAGTATGTGAGTGTGTGTTCTATTGTGTGAAAGAACATCTAACAGAGCCAGACTAATATAATAACTTGTCACTTTCATTAACATTTATTTAAAAATATTTTACAACGGCAAAAGAAATAATAAAGATAAGACTCCAGAAATAGTACAATGATTAGAGGCTAGGAACCGCCTGCTGCGAGCCTTTCCTGAAACATTTCACATTACAGCATGACCCACTGAATGCTTTTAGTTTGTCAGTAAATGTGCGACATAGAATCGAGTGACTCATTAACAAAGTGTAATTTGCTAAAAAGAAATACCTGGTGTAGTATATTAGAAGTAGAAAGAGAGAAAACATAGAAGTTTGCGAACATCGTACAAATGATTTGCCTTCATTTAGGTCAGGATCACCTTGCAATGCAGCGAGTTTAATAGCTTCTGAAAAAGTTAATTATGCTTAGAGCTGGAAATCTTGTCTCTACCTTATGTACTGTTGGGCTTTTTAAAATCTCAGTCACATAAAGCCATTAACTAAAAACCAAAACCAAAAAAAAAGAAAACGTTCGCCCGTTTGATGTTTTGTTATTGCTCATTCTGTTGGTTCCATGTAATTAACATATTTTCTAATTGATCCATCAGATAAAGAAATTTTATTTTCTCAAAATAGCAAATTGACTTCAATAATTGTATATTTATTATTATAATGTAATACCTTTTAAGGTCTGCATATGTATGTAAAGGCCCCCACACACGGAGCAATATAGTGGCCAATCCGACAGATTGGAAAGATATCGCAGCTATATCGTTCCGTGTGGGCATGATATCGTCCGCTGCGCACTCCCGTGGGGTCGTCCGTTGTTCCACCAGATCTTTCTGCATGCACAGATCTGGAGAATCGATGAATGATCCCATGCTGGTCTATGTGGGGGGCGGCATAAGGGCTCCGTGTGTGGAGACAGCCTGATATGTCAGCCATCGGATCCTTAAGCGCATCGCTGGGTACACATTGTACCATGTGTACCCAGCTTTAGAGAAGTCACTTCCGGTTTGATGCTCTGCAATGTACGGAGCATAGCCTGCAGAATTTGGGGATGGCCATAGATTTAATCTGGTGTGTGGCCTGTTTTCTCCAGATGTTATAATTGGAATGATGGAAAGTATATCACTCCTGTACTATACATGCTGTAAAGAACTCATTTAGATATTGTAGGCCTCATGAAGACTTGAACTCGAGACTTGGCTTCATCTCACATTTATGACTCACGGCTTAAAAAGACAGATCGGGAGAGGGAGGCTAAGTTCAGGCTAAGTTCAGTAAGGAGGTCACGTAACTGCTAAGAAGTGGAAGCAACCACATATACATCTATCAGAAGGTGTATCTGCTATGGGTGCTCGACCCCTGGTTCTGACAATTATAATGATGATGCTCATTAGCACGGACCTCTGTAGTGTAAAAAATAATAATTTTTATTTGTTTATTTTAAATTGTCTTACCACTCCGCAAAAGTGATCTAAGCAACAGCGCTCATAGCTTGGCCTGGTTGCAAAAATTATGTGCAGACAAAAAGTGTGGGGTCTCCTGTAAAATCTGATGTCATCACTAAGCTATGACAAGTTGGACTGGTCACACAAACCTGCAGCGTGATGCCCCCCTGTTACAGCCCCAGCCTGTTCAGCACGGAATCCGTAGGTGAAATTTTGCAGAAAAAAAGTGCCCCCACTATCCAGGAAAAAAACCAGCCCTGAAAGCAAGCACTGAAGCTCCTCCTCCCAGCTGGTGGAAGTTGGGGCAATAATGTGCTAAAGCTTTAAGATAACATTTCTATAAATGTGGTACTATTAGACCCAGCAAGCCCTGGCAGCCAAAAGCTGACTGGGTAGGTGGGTACTACTACAACATACCCATGGCTGTCAGGGCAGGCTGGCATTTACACTATTAAAAGCTCTAGCATGCTCTGATGTCGATGGCCTGCTGGGGCCTGTAGTGCCACATAGAAAATTGCATATACATCCAACTCTACATGGAGCCCTTTATGTTTAAAAGAATATCAATGTAAATGAGATACAATTACAGATGTAAACCGCATGTTGTTGAATCATAAATAAGGCACTGCAGGAGAATATTGTGCAGTCTCCATTGGCCCTAAAAGTGTCCAGCAAATCAGCCTTTAAAAGGCTGTGTACACAAGGCTCTGCTCCAGCATTCATAATACGGTCAGAAATAGCAAGAGATTGTTTATGTTACCTTTAACAGGTGTTGTTCCATAATAAGTAATATTCTCCAAACCAGTATACTTAAGAATTTGTCATTTTATTAATTAATTAAATAAATAGATCAAGCCCTTAACTGGGACATATTCTCCCAGGGTTATAATGCAGGAATAACAATGATTGACATTGTCACACAGTACTTATACATTATTACAATATTCAGATTATACGCCCCTTTCATACACCCACTAACATTATCAGATAGACAAAGCTTATTTTTGTTAACTCCTCCTTAGCAATCAGACTCGAAACTGAATTCCTTTTGAGCGATACTCATCGTTTGGTGCATCCCATATTTAGTCTGAATAGTTTCCCCAGCACAAGGACACATATATGGGCATGATCTCTTCACTGTGATAGATAAATAGTTTCCCTAGGGTGCGGCCTTAAAGACATCACACTAGTTTCCATTTAAATCTGAGTTTGGAGAGAGAAACAAAATGGACGTACCAATGCCCTGTTAAATCTCATGTACTGCTTCATTATACAGCATAAAGCATATGTAAATATGGAATTATGTAAATTAGTCTTCGAAAAGATATATACCTTTATGCGTCCTGTATGTATTCCCTCACATGATCAGTTTAGTCTGCCTGCGGATGTAGCCTCAAAGTTCTTATACAAATCCTATAGCTCCATGTGAAGTTACAATTTATCGTCTCTACCACAGGAACACACCAAGTCCAATTTAGTCAGAAACCATTAGTGTGTTTTCAGAAAGTCCAGGGAAACCATAAAAACATAGACAGGACATAGGGAAATTGATGTAAACACTCTTAAAAGAAAGAGTCGTAGATTATCTCAAATCCAGCAATTTGCAGGATACCAAACAGCATGGATTTACTGGGGGGAGATCATATCAAACAAATCTTATTGACTTTTTTGACTGGGTGACTAAGGAAATATATAAAGGGGGGGCATAGATATAGCTTATCTAGACATTAGTAAGGCTTTTGACAGTTCCACATCGCAGACTGTTAAATAAACTGGAAAGCATGGGATTGGATACAAAGATAGTTGAATGGATAAGATCTTGGCTGCAGGATAGGAAACAGAGAGTTGTAGTAAACGGAGTGCAGTCTCAAGAGGGAAAAGTTACCAGTGGAGTACCTCAGGGATCTGTACTTGGAACAGTGCTTTTTAATATCTTTATTTGTGACATTGCAAATGGTACTGAAGGGAAACTATGCCTTTTTGCAGATGACACAAAGGTATGCAACAGGGTAGACACACCAGGAGGGGTAAACAAATGACTGATGATCTAGGTAGACTGGAGGAATGGTCAAGAACGTGGCAACTACAGTTTATTGCCAAAAAAATGCAAGATCATGCACTTGGGTCTCAAAAATCCAAAGGCTAAATATAGTATTAATGGCACTATACTGGAAACTACTGAAGAGGAAAGGGATCTAGGAGTCACTATTTCAGGTGACTTAAAGGCAAGCAAACATTGTAACAAAGCAATGAGGAAGGCAAGTCAGATGCTTGGTTGCATAGGGAGGGGAATCAGTAGCAGATAGAAAGAAGTGATAATACTACTGTATAGGTCATTGGTATGTCCTCATTTCAAATACTGTGTTCAGTTCTGGAGGCCATATCTCCAGAAGGATAGAAGGGCAACTAAAATGGTGCAAAGTCTACACCACAAAACGTACCAGGAAAGACTAAAAGATCTTAATATGTATAGTTTGGAGCAGAGAAGGGAAAGGGGGACATGATAGAAACGTTCAAATATATAAAGGCTTTTAACAAGGTAAAGGAAGGAGACATTCTTCAAAGAAAGAGAAGTATTAGAACAAGAGGACATGTTCTGAAACTGGAGGGTAGTAGGTTCAGGGGAAATTTGAGGAAAAATTACTTCACAGAAAGGGTAGTGGACAAGTGGAATAGCCTCCGATTACAGGTGGTAGAGGCTAACACAGTATAGTAATTTAAACATACATGGGATAGACATAAGGATAACCTTCAGAAGAAGTAAGGATCAATAAGGGTTGAGGTAACAATATGTTTAAAAATGGGGCAGACTTGACGGGCCAAGTGGTTCTTATCTGTCGCCAAAATTCTATGTTTCTATGTTTCATACAGATAGTATCCTAGTAACGAACTCAGCAACACTGTAAGGGAGCGATGCTAAGTACAGTGCCACCACGCAAACATTGCTTTAGTGAGGTGACCGTTATGTCTACCAAAGGTGCGAAAAACACGCCCAAAATTAAGCAGTATGTATTGTCTTTTCATTGTGTAAAAGATTAAAGATTTACTGAGTGCTATATTGGATTAATCTTTGTTTTCTGATATCTAGAATGTCATGAGTATATACTGAATGCGTATACATGAACACCCCTATTTATTCTCAACCACAATTACACTTAGATTGTTATTAAAAATGATCTTTCCATCTTTTATAGAGCTGCACCCAGGGCTCTTTAGATCATGTATTATTTCATCTCTGAGCTCAGGTGGGGCATTTTTCGTAAATTCACAGGTCTCAGTTAAAAAGTCCAGCAACAACTCCCCGTTCCGGTCCCCTTCCAGGAAACATTCTGTTATGTCCATATCAGACTCCAAATCGTAGCACTGATACTTTACACCCACAGAACTGAGCATGTCCACGATGTGGCCAGCTGTGATGTACAGGCACTGATCATTGAAAGGTAGACGGGAGCCGTATTTCTTCCACAATATAGACCACCCACTGTGTCCTGACAAAACATGACCACAAGTTGGATTTATACATTTAATTCATGTTGAGGGGTTCTACACATTCTATCAATTAGTGTGAGTGCCAGGCTCTTTTATATCCCTCCGTGCCTTATAACTTCAACTTATCCCACACCCACAAATAACATTAATACACATTACATCCTATCTCCAGGTAACTTGAATACACCCACACTCATCCCCTCCCTAGATACTTATTTTCCCTTGTAAGTGTCTCTCTTGCAGAACTATGGAGAAGGGAGAAATAGAATGTGGGGTGTAGATGCTATAAGAGTGGGAAGGGGAGGCACTGTCAGCATTTGTGCAAAGACCACTGCCTCTGCTACGTGCAATAAGTCACTGAGTGCACACGATCGCCCCAACCAACCATCAATCCCCAGAGCATGTGATGGGCATCCCTGTGTATCACAGGGGCTACAAAGCAATAGCTTCCCAATGCAAAACACATGGAAGCTACTTAGTGTATAAAGAGATGTCCACATTCACCATTTGGCATCCCATGGACTGAGTTATTTGGTAAATAATGTAGGTCCCTTAGACATATTTAGCAGTTACCACAGGTCTACAGAAAGTATTTATTTGTCCTATTACAGTAGACTGTGACATCGGCACCAAATAGTGTTAATCAAGTACATATAGTGACGTAATCTCTATCCATGTCTTACCAGATACAAGAATAATAAGGAGTTTTCCATCTGCTGCCAAACAGGTCCTGAAGAATTTTAATGTGGCATCTATATCTTTCACATAGTACAGCATCTGAAATATGTAAAACATTGTGGTCATTTACGAGTCATACTGCACTAAAGTGTATTGTTTGCCTCGGTGTCCAACTTCCTACCAATTAGGGGACACCCCTTTTATTAAATAAACCTTTTATTGTATTACCTGGAAATACGCATATCCAAAAACCGGGCAAAATAAAGGCGCAAAACGGGTTTAATGAAAAATAAAGGACTTGAAGACTGCCAACCCTGAGCTAGTGCAAAACTGAAGTGTTTTTTTTTTAAACTACTTCTGGGTTTATTATTGGCATGTGTGGTATGCCATGCAAACCCAATACTGTGGGCAGAGTTGGCAGTAACTTCCTATGCAATAAAATATATTATGATATTGTCACCAGAAATATGGCTTCTCGCGCTTTCATAACTATGCATATTAAATTCTCAGCGTTGTGCCACAGAACATCACCGATATACAGTATCTGGTTGCCCACATTACCGCTTATTATGGTAAGCTCTTTGCTCATTTTCCTGTGCATGGGGCGTGAGGGAAAATGAGTGAAGATTATAGTAATGGGTAACTTTGCCCAAATCTTCAGGAGGCACTCTGGGCCAGCACCATAACAAGCTGTCCGGGCACTCTGTGCAGGCCCTGCCCCCTGAGCTCATGACGTTGTGCAGAGGGGCTGGGGCCAGCAGCACTGCCTGGTGCGTCCTGAGCAGCAAACAGCTTTTAACTGTCTTGTGCAATGGTTGCTGTGATTCAATGCACATTTTACACATAACGCATACTTAGCGACTTTTTCTAGTTCCTTTCCGGAAGCAGCCCGGTGACTGCTGCTGCAGGCCGGTTCGGGGGGCGGGGACAGGCTGTTGCCGCAATTAGGCCCCACCCCTTTCCCTGTAAAGTCTGTGATTCGTGGACCTGCAAATTCCCCATTAAATCTCCCCATCCTGCCCGCTTCACTAGGAAGTAGGCAGGATGCGGGAGATCTGCCTACACTTACAAGGGTGCTGGGAGCTACCCGAAAAATCGGAAGTCTCTCACGACTTCCGGGAGTGTAGGCAAATATAACCTAAAGGCAGTATTAACAAATGAGCCTTATAGACTATAAACCTCTTTACAAACAGCAGTATTCATAGTAACACTTGCATAGCATAACAAAGAGCCTAGACAAAGCATTAAGGGGGAATGTCATTACAAAACATTATTTGTAATGGAAACACTATTTCTAATGAAAATAAACTGTAAATAATTAATATATTTATTTTATTACAACCGAAATGTGTTTCTTGATATGTCCTGTAACATTAATTTAAAAAACAATAGATGGTTCCTATCAGGATTGCCTACCCTCCCGATTCGGCCGGGAGCCTCCCGATAAACGGGTGCAGCTCCCAGCCCCCCGGAAAGGCAGGCAAGCCTCCCGACTGCCGCCGATGCCTCACCCCCCTTCCCCTGCGAATACCTGTTAAACCCCCGCAGCCGGTGCCGTTAAACCCCCGCAGCCGGGCCGGTGACGCGAGTCACGCTGAATCGCGTAATTTTGGTCTGTTTTATCGGCATTGTGTTGCGGGGGCAGGGGCGGGGCCAAAATGACACAATCATGTGGCCCCACCCCCCGTCACACCCACAAATGACATCTGCCCATCCGGCCACGCCGGCCTTTTGCCGGCCACGCCCCCTGCCCTGCCGATCTGGCTGCTCCCTTCCAGAAGAAGCAGCCAGATAGTCGGCAAGTATGGTTCTTATTACTACTTCCTGTACATCTAAACATTGTTTTGTGTAGTATTTTTGAAGCACAGGTGAGGACAGAGTGGTAGGGGAGGAATATGGATATGAGCTACATGTAATCGTCCTGGTGCAATTTATAAAAATCCTCATAAGGGGCCTGATGCAGAGTAAAAAGCAACTCAGCTGTAACTGCTCCGGATTACATGCATAGAATTAAATGTGTATATTCACCCATTTGCAGATTTATATGCATCTTTGCGCTTTATTTGCACCTGAGTACCAACCATGTAACTATCCTCCATTAATAATAATAATAATAATACAGGTTGAGTCTCCCATATTCAAAATGCTTGGGACTAGGGGTATTTGGGACATCGGAAAATTCCGTATTTTGGAATATTTGCATAAAATAATGAAATATCTTGGGAATGGGACCCAAATCTAAACACAGAATGCATATATGTTTTATATACACCTTATACACGTAGCCTAAAGGTCATTTTATACTATATTTTTAATAAGTTTGTGCATCAGAAAAAGTTTGTGTACATACATGAAATTTATTTATGTTTCATATACACCTTATACACACAGCCTATAGGTCATTTTATACTATATTTTTAATAATTTGTGCTTTAAACAAAGTTTGTGTGCATTGAACCATTAGAAAGCAATGGTTTCACTTTCTCAGTCATGCTAAAAAATTTTTCCGTATTTCGGAATATTCCGTATTTCGGAATATTTGGATATGGGAGACTCAACCTGTAATAATAATAATAATAATAATGTTATTAATGCATTCCAGGTCCATGTCTGTAATAATTCTATTAGGAACTCTATTTAGTAAACATAAAAATTGATTTTCTCCAGTATTTTAGCTAGAGATGATCACTTATGCTATTTATGGAGAAGAGGAAACCTCTTCTCCAAACTTTTCTACAATAAGTAATGCCATTTCTATATAGTATTATGGTAAGAGAGAAAAAAGAAACACAAATAATTGTAAGAGCTTATACAGAAAAAAATAATACAAAGAAATAGAAAAGTAAAAAAGTATTATATATATATATATATATACACATATTTACAGTATATAATATATATATATATTATTTATATAGACACACATATATACAGTATATATATATATATATATATATTTATTATATGTATAATAATTTATATACTGCAATATATATATATATAGTTTGGATACATATTTGCATTAATATATATTTTGTATACACATTTGCATAATATACATGATACTGGCCCCCGTTCACAAGTACCTAGGAAGGAAGAGATAAGCAGCAGGATCAGGGCTGTCATTACTTTCATGCAGCACAGCTAATCCTGCCATGCACTCCCATCCCTCTCCTTTCAGCAGGGTCTGAGGTCACCAGAAGCATCAGACAGGCTGGTGCATGTGCAGTGGAGGCTGATCTCCAGGAACTTCACCGGGACAGACCTTTAACTCCAGGTCTGTCCCGGAATTAAGTTTTATTTAAAACCTATTACCACATTATTGACTAAATACACCCCTTAGTGATTAGTAGTATCATAAATATAAACCATTACCTGGATCATATGAATAAAATCATACTTTTTATCCTGTTTCTTTTCATTTACTTGAAGCTCAAACTCAGCAGAGGTTTTTTTATGCCAGCAGAAATTGATATGGTCGAGGCCTGGAGCCTTGGCAACACGCTCTAAAACAAGTGTAACATAAACTTGAAGCAATAAAACAATGAAAAAAGTCAGAGTACACTGGAAAGTGAAACATTGACACATACTCAATAAGTACAAAGTGCACACAGTACAGTGCCAGGAAAGTATACTTACTGTACCTTTGTAGCTTAGTATTTGTTCTGGACTTGGCTCAATAATATCATTATTAATAGAGACTGTGGGATATTGAGCATGTATCTTGGAGAGAATTTGTAGGTCAATTTCACCTAAAAGTGTTTGAAGAAATATATTATGAAAAATAAACTCATGAATATGGTTTGTAGTAGTAGCACCACAATATTGCCCAGGTCTCACCCCTGACCAACTCTGACTTGGGCTGATTCTGCGTTGGCCATGTATAAAATGTTTGGCAGTGGTTAGCATTGCTGCCTCATACCATTGGGGTCATGGGTATAATTCATCTGTAGAATTGAAAGTGCCTACTATCCAAGGAAGTCCTGGAAGGCAGTATACCCTGTCTCCTGACACTAAGGAAAATTATAGACTGTTACAACAGTTTCCAAACGAGAGGAAAATAATTTTTTTGTTGACTCAACTTCAGTTATGTTTAAGTTTTTCAATTTCATGGTTTCTTGTGTAAATATGTATGCAGTACAACAGTAATCGAACTTTAACTTCATTATTTTTTTTCTCCAATATGAAACAGAGTACCATGCTGATTTTTGTGTGGTAGTAAGGTATACCTTTGTTAAGCAAGTAAAAAAAATTAGGCTACCTAATGTTGATTTAACCATGTGTTTTTAATTCTGTTCCAAAATCTTGAATTTTTGCTGTAATTCAAAATGTAAGGCAGATAAAGTAATTTGGTTTGGATTTTTGGATTTGGGAGGAAAAGTTACCTTAGGGGTCCAAATTTCATGGTGACCCCTTAATAAACAACCGTGATACTTCAAATAAATTGAATAAATAAGCCGTGATTAGTAAATAGTTTAATTAATTGAAAAATCAATATTTCGGAAACTAACAGTCAGACAGTCGAGATATTTGGCAGAAATAGTTTTTTTTTACATCCTCTCTTATCAAAAAATAAATTGTAAAAGTCTGAGACAGGTGGTGGACATTTAAATGTTTTTGGGTGATCTGATATGGAATGACCCTAAAGAGATTAAAAAAAAAAAACAATAAGACATATTAAGAAATAAATTTAACACCAATATCTTCTCGGTTACCCTAATGGCTCCAACAAGTGTTTCACCCTTAGGCTTTATCACAAAGAACTACATGATAAAGGTTGAAACACGCATTGAAGCCATTAGGAAGCCTCTCTCTGCGCAAGGCAGGATCCCCTACATTAGTTTGCAATTACAGATGTGTCATCATACATCATTGCTGCAGTCGCTTTAAACAGACCCTTTCAGCACGCCAGGTCCCATGCGACTCTGCTAGTGCCAGGTGTCTTTTTTGCTGATAATGCTTCTTAGTCACAATGTGATTTGACTAGGATGCACCAGAACATTGCGCTGTTTAATTTGATATGTGACACTATCATATCTGTGTGCGACTGAGTCTCTGAATCTACATACGACGTGCTACAATACAGCAGCTGCAGCTTTTTTTTACACCAAGCTCCATTGTGCTTCATATATAGACTAGGTCACACACAGATATTCAAGTGTCGCATATCAAATTAATCAGTGCAGTCTCCTGGTGCGTACTAGATTAAAGACCCCCACACACAGTACGATTTTTTTAAACGATATTGCTGTTTTCGACCAACTGTAACAACAAATCGTTTAAAAATGTGCAGTGAGTAGGCACGATAATGATGCGCGCCACCGCTGGTCGTGGTCATTGATCTCTTCAACATGCAGAAAGCTCTCGACCTGCCTTCATGATTTGACACACATCGTTCTGTTTGTATGCACGATGAATGATGTCATGGATGACGAACAATTTATCATCACTTTTCCTGGCCACTCCCCTCCTCCATTTTGTGCCGATGGAGAGAGAAGATGCATCGTTAAGTTGTTTGCTGCTAAATGGTATACCGTTAACGATTTGCATTCGTTAACGACCCCTCTATATCGTTTGATCGTTTGTACAATCGTTCCATGTGTATGCACAATATCGTTTGTCCGGGGGTGTTCAGTAGTTCAAAGGAAATCGTTAACGAGATCAGATTGTTACCTACCTTAAGATGCAGTTTTGGCAAAGAAGATGCCCAACGCTAGCAGAGTTAAAAAGGAGAGATATGGTAAAACTTACCTTAGTTAACTCTCTTTCTATGAAGTCCATAGGGTCCACAGGGAGACAATGGGGTGTAGGTGGTACTTGGAAGACCGGACACCAACAGCAAAGCTTTTTATGTCCCAGGATGCCCTGGTCCTTCCCCCTATACTCCGCCCACAGCCAAAAGGCAAATCAGTTTTGTTAACAAGCCCAAGGCTGGAGCAGAATAGGAGAGAAGGAAGACTGGTACACTAAAGAATCACACTCTCAAACAGAGAAGGAAACAAGTGACCAAGAGAAGAAACCCAAAGAAGCCATGTGCGTCACGGCGGAAGCCCTGTGGACCCTATGGACTTCGAAGAAAGAGAGTTAACTAAGGTAAGTTTTACCATAACTCTCCTATTCTTCTTCAGGGTCCGTAGAGCTCCACAGAGAGACAATGAGGATGTCCCAAAGCAGTTGTTCAAGGGCGGGGACGCTCCTGAGCTGAGAGGAGAACCTGGCATCCAAAGGAAGCATCCTGTGAGGCAAATGTATCAATGTCATAGAACCTAAGAAAGGTGTGGACAGAAGACCACATGGCCGCCTTGCATTGTTGTTTGGCAGACGCACTACGGCGGGCCACGGTGGGCTGCCCATGAGGGACCCACAAAGCGAGTAGAATGAGCAGATACTGTAGCCAGCACATGAAATCCAGCCTGCGTGTAAGCCTGTGAAATAGTCATGTGCAGCCATCTGGTCAGAGTCTGTTTGTTAGCTGGCCATCCCTTCTTGTGGAATCCATATAGGACAAAGAGGGAATCCATTTTCCGGAACGAACCAGTACTATCCACGTACTGTAGATCTCCATAGCATGGACTACATCCAAGGAGGCCTCACCTGCCGAGAGGTCTGGTGAGTGAAAGGCTGGAACTCCAATTTCCTCATTAAGGTGCAAACGAGAGACCACCTTAGTAAGAAAGCCAGGGCACGTTCAAAGAACAGCAATGTCCTGATGAAAAATAAGAAATGGGGAGCATCAGGAGAGCGCCCCTAGATCCGATACCCTACGGGCAGACACTATAGCCAGAAGAAAAAGTGTCTTCACAGTCAGCCATTTGACATCTACTGAGTCCAAGGGTTCAAATGGAGGTTCTTGAAGTGCATGGAGAACCACTAACAATCCCATGTAGCCACAGGAGGGACAAAAGGAGGTTGTATATGAAGAACACCCTGCAGGAAGGTGTGAACATCTGGATGTGGAGCAATTCTGCACTGGAACCAGATGGATAGAGCCAAGATGTGCACTTTCAGAGAGGCCAGGCAAAGTCTGAGATCCAATCCAGCTTGAAAAAAAGGGAAGGATTCTAGAAACCCTAAAAAACCTGAGGGTCATAGTTTCTGGTAGCACATCACTGGAAATATGTATGCCACACCCGATGATAAATCCGGACAGAGGCTGGCTTATGCGCTCTGACCATGGTCTGGACCACAGACCTTAGGAGGGATGTCTCAAGAGCCAAGCCATCAAAGAAAGACAGGCCAGGCCCAAATGTAGACAGGGACCCTGAGACAACTGGTCTGGTCATTGAAGAAGTTGGAGAGGAGCATCTATGGAGAGACTTTGAAGATCGGAGTACCAATGGCATCTGAGCCAAGCCAGAGCTACCAACAAGACTGTGCCCCCTTCTTGCTTGAACTTCTGAAGAACCCAAGGAAGAAGGGAGACTCGGGGCAGAGGTACGCCAAATTGAAGATTCACTTCACTGACAATGCATCCACGAAGGCTGCATCGGGGTCCCTTGTCTTGGACCCGTACACTAGAAGCCTTTGGTTGTGTCGTGAAGCCATGAGGTCCATGTCCTGTATACCCCATTTTCCTACCAGGAGCTGAAAGACTTCTGGATGTAGAGACCACTGCCCTGCATGCACATGACAGCTGAGGAAATCCGCTTCTCAATTGACAATCCCCGGGATGAATACTGCAGAGATGACTGGGAGGTGGCGTTTGGCCTATGTGAGACTGCGTGACACTTCTGCCATTGCTGACCGACTTCAAGTGCCTCCCTGGTGATGGAGGTAGGCCACTGCCATGGCGTTGTCGGACTGTACTTGTACTGGCTAGCCCTGAAGAATATCCTGAGCTAGAGTTAGGGCTCTGTATATGGCTTGGAGTTCCAGGATTGGTAAGATCACCTCAGCTGGTGTCCAGCATCCTTGGAAGGAGTGCTGGCCGGTCACAGCGCCCCACCCACGGAGGCTTGCATCCATGATGAGGAATACCCAATCCGGGATCCAAAAGGGGCAACCCTTGTTAAAGTCTGTAGCCACCAGGATAGGGACTGGTGAACCTCCAAAGAGAGGACCTTCATCTGGGATCTGAGCAGATGGGGCAGCCCTTTCCTGGAGAGGTTCAGGTGTTATAGGGGCCTGGAGCGGAACTGAGCGTACTCCACCATATCGAAGGTGGACACCATGGATCTCAACATCTGTATTGCAAAGTGAACTGGCACTCGGCGACTGTGGAGTAACCTGCGCACTTAGTGCTGTAGTGCAGAGATTTTGTGTGCTGTCAGGAAAATTCTCTTAGCATGTGAGTCCAGGAAGGCTTCCAGATCCACCATTATTTAAGAAGGGGTCAGGGAAGACTTCTTCCAGTTGATCAGCCAGCCGTGCATTTGTAGAAAGGCAATGGATACCTGTAGATGGCGGTGAAGAACCACTGGAGAGCTTGCCAAAAGCAAGAGATCATCCAAGTATGGGAGCAGTCTGGTCCCCTGTCAATGAAGATGGGCCGCCATAACTACTATGATCTTGGTAAAGACCCGTGGAGTGTAGAAAGCCCCAAAAGCAGTGCTTGAAATTGGTAATGTTGCTGTAGGACAGTAAAACTGAAGATATCGCTGATGAGAGGGCGCTATAGGTACATGTAAGTAAGTGTCCTGAATGTCCAGAGACACCATAAAGCCCCCAGGCTCCATAGCCAGGACAATAGAGCGTAGGGTTTCAATATGAAACCTGGGCACCTTGATAAACTTGTTCAGAGACCTGAGTTTAAGGATAGGCCGATGAGACCCGTTCGGCTTCTGGACCAAGAAAAGCGTAAAGTAATAACCCATCCCTCGCTGTGATGACAGGACAGGAATTATTACCCCCGAGTGCAGCGAGGACTGAATGGCCTTCTGGAGGGGCAGGCTTTGCTTGGGTCCGATGGAGGGCCTGTGCATAAGAACTGCTGGGGAGCCGCCTCAGGAATGAGAGGGCGTACCCGTGGGAGACTACTTCTTGTACCCAGGTGTCTGTTGCCAGAACTGGGTGAACAAAAGTCAGCCTCCCAAACTAGGAGCAGCCAGGGGGAGGCCCATCCCGTCAGGCTGCAGGCATGTCCTCAGATTTGGTAGATGGATGTCTAGTAGCCCAGGCCTGTTTGATCCTAGGCTTGGAGGCCTTTGTGGATGCCGACTGGCATGGAAAGGACTGAACTTTAGCCTTTCTCTGGGGATGAAAGGACTGAAAGGATGACATCCGAGGCTTCGTAGTATATGCAGAGGGCAAGAATGCCATATTAAAAGAATTCTTTAGTTTGTTTTGTATATGTAGCACTTTATACACTTTTTATTATAACTTCCTGCTAATGTAGGACTTAACACATAGGCTTTCTTCTTTATTATTCTTTAAACCTCACACTATTGTGATGCCATGGGGCGGTTCTGCTGGGTTGGCCTGGGGGGTCTCGTGCCCTGTATTTGTTCCATAGGAGTGTTAGGGACCTGCCTGATAGAGGTCACCTGGACGCAGTGGGCAGGCCCATAATTATGGCCATTATTATGCTAAGAACCTCTTGGATACAATTTAGCAGTATAATTATTAGGTTCAGCATAGTTAGAGTGTGCACTTGCATCTGTCTCTTTTTCTGCTTGCAGCACTACAAGTCTCAGCAAGTAGCACCTCACATTGTGCTTAGGGTGTGCAATCTAGGGCCCCTCCCCCTACATATTAAAAACTGCCAAGGTAGTCACAATCTTGTCCAATTCTGGGCCAAACAGGATCTCACCAGAGTAAGAGATTCCAAAGCCATTTAGAGTGTGAGTCTGCCTTCCATGAGCGAAGCCAAATGATACATGGGCTATCACGGAAGTAGCAGATGGCTCCCCGGAGCCCCCCGAAAGTATCTAGCCTATGGCTGGAGTCGCGGTGCCTCAGAGGGGTGATGAAGCAGCAGTGCAGACATCCAGAGGGCTGTCTAGCACTGCTTGCTCTGTTATAGTAATAAAAAAATATATAAATTATAAAATAAAGCTTGGGCTGCTTAAAAGCAGCCCTACTGTAAAATGGTGATCCAGCTCCTTCCAGACACCAACGAAACTGAGTTGCCTTCAGGCTGTGGGCGTGGTATACGGCGAAGGACTGGAGCATCCTGGGACAGAAAAAGCTTTGCTGTTGGTGTCCGGTCCTCCAAGTACCACCTACATCCCTTGTTCTCCTTGTGGAGCCCTTTGGACAAGAAAGTTATGTTTTAAATAATTTACTGTAGATAAGAATGTCCCCTCCTGTGAGTCTTTCTCCTATTCTGTAAATATTTTAGTGAGAAAAAACATTTTGTAAAACTGTCTCTCTTTATTCCTTATTACACTTTATTTCCTTTACATACTGCAGTGTGTCTTATGTACTAAGCATTTGCACTGACATAGCAATCAAAACGACCTTACCTGAGCCACCTCCTACACTGAGGACACCCATCACCGGCTTTCCGTTCCCTATACTGAAAAATAGACACAATACTTGTTTATACACAAGATGCCAGGAACAAATGTATGTAATGTAGTTTCAAATTGACATTAAAAATGCTTACTTCTTGCTCTAAATGAGTGTAACAATATATAGAAATGGAAGTATTTGATAGAATATTAAATGCTAGCTGGGATACCCTGTGTTGTCTGGGTTGAAGAATGGACCTTGAATTACATCTGCAGCCTTCATTTTTTACATTGGAGACCAACATTGGAGACCATGGCATATGAAAATGGGCTTGGCGGAAATTAGTAACTGTCATTAAAGGTGCAGTTTGACAGTTGATCCTCTGGCTCACTCCTCTTTTGTTGGAGTTTTGCCTGACACCCAATGGTACATATCAGCCTGTGCCTTCAGATCAGTGCAGTTTTAATCATCCTGAGTGAACTTCCTTAAACCAAAATTTCAAATCAGATACTCCTATGACAGGGCCGGATTAAGGATTGTGGGGGCCCCGGGGCAACTAAATTGTGGGGGACCCATCAAAAAAAATGGCCACTGCCAGGGTAAAATGCAGAATTTAGAGTGAGGGGATATATACTGTATAGATAGATATAGATAGATAAGATAGATATATAAATTTAGATAGACATATATAGATTTATAGATAGAGATATATATGTAAACACTATAGATAGAGAGAGGGGGGAGAGGGGAGAGGGAGGAATGGATAGGGAGTGAGATAGATTTAGGAGAGAGACAGAGAGGGAGTAAAGGGAGAGAGGGAGGGAGGAAGGAACAGGGAGGGAGGCGAGTGACAGAGAGGGAGTAATAGCAGAGAGTTACTAAGGTGAGAGAGAGAATTAGGGGAGAGAGAAAGGGAAGGAGGGAGAGAGAAAGGGAGGGACGGAGGAAGTGAAAAGGAGAGAGGGAGGGAAGGAGAAAGGGAGATAGAGAGGGGGAGGGAGTGAAACAGAAAGGGATGGTGAGGGAGACCAAGAGCGAAATAGAGGAAGTGAGAGACAGAGAGAGGAAGGGAGCGAGAGGGAGGAGGGGACAGAGGGGAAGAGAGAGATGGAGCACAAACAAACCTCTTGCAGCTGCATCAGATAACCTATCAGCCTTCTGATGGGGGCGGGCATTTCACTGCATTAGGCCCCACCCCCTATCCGTGCAGCCGCAAATCACGGCATTATGTCAACATGGGGCAGGGCTTCCATAGACAGCCACTGTCGGGTCTGTGAATCAGTGGCAGTGAGGCTGTGCTATGATGCTGCTGGGACCGGAAGCGAGTCAGTTGAGTAGCCAGGTTCCAGTCAATATTTTCAGGCAGTGTGGGGGCCCCTAAGGTGTGGGGGCCCATGGATGACAGCCCCGTTCGCCCCTCCTATAATCCAGTTCTGCTCCACGGCCTACTTGATGAGCACCATGTAGAGCACCATGGCCCTGAAAAACTTCAAACATAGCTAAAAGCTAATCCTGGTCAAGCTATACCACCATGCCGAATTTGGTAGCGCTAGGTACAAAACTCTTGTGGTGCATAAAGTACAAACAGACAGATACACACTTTCTCGATTACACAGATTTAGACAATTGCAGGGTCCCTCGTTCCATCTTCAATGACCCCAAAGTAGTATTTGCACCCCTCTTCTAGATGTATCTAAATCAGCAGTGTTACTAAAGGCTCATACACACTAGACGATAAAGTGAATTATATGGACGATAACGATATCGTTATCATTCATAGTGTTCAATACCATCCAGTGTGTATGCACGATATCTTTGATGATGCGCGCTCCCGCGGATCGTTAACGATGTCTTCCATCGCCTGAACTTACAGGACGATCTGACGATATCGTCAGATTCTGCAAGTTTGGGGATATGGAGGGTGAGTTCACTAAACAATATCATTCAGTGTGTATGCGCAATGTCTTTCCTGACATTGAGCCCAGCAGTTCAAGGGATAACATTTAACGATATCGCTCAAGGAGCATATCATTAAGTGTGTATGAGCCTTTAGAGACACCACAGTTATCACTCTTAAAAATTCTTGCTCTGCTCAGCTTACTGAGATGAGGGGTCCCATTGGCTGGAGAAACACCACTCTGCCGCTGGGAACAGTCACCTCACTGAGACTGACACAAACTGAAATGATTACATTGATCAGTGCAATGGGGGACATTTATTAGATCTTGGAGAGAGATAAAGTGAAGGTTGATCATACCAAATAAACAGCTTCTTCACTTTACAGGCTGTACTAGATAAATTACAGACGTTGATTGGTTGCTATAAGCAACTTCACTTTATCTCTCTCCAAGATTTTATAAATCTCCCCCAATGTTTATCAAGCTGATTGGACAAGTCTTTAGTTCTTACACTGATTCAGTGTCCACGGGAGGGGTCATAGTACTACTCTTAAAAAAAACAGCAGCCCACTTTGTTGCTTCATGATGAGTGGAGTGTTGGTGAGATGAGTGCCCTGGAGGGGGGAGGGGTGATGTATCAAACCTTCGAGAGACAAGGTGGAGAAGTTGCCCATAGCAACCTATCAGCATTTGTCATTTCATAAACTGCAAGATAAATGATAGTTAGACCCGATTAGTTGCTATGGGCAAATTCTCCATTTTATCTCTCTTGATGGTTTGATACCTCTCCCTCAGGGATTGAGTTGAGAGTCATCTTTGATAAGGGGATAGAAGGTTTGTTGCATAAATGCTTATTACTTATTTACTTTCTTTTCTGATTCTGGTTTGCATGCGAATGAGAAGTAGAAAGTTCCAGTACATTTTACTGTCTCTATTCAAACTATTGGCAGTGGAACAAAAAAGTAATTACAATAGATCTCTTTTGTCTTTAGGACACATTTTGCTACAGAATAGCATATTGTAAGACACTAGTGCGGTTCTAGGCACAGATTATAACTGAGTGACTAAAATATTTCAGTTTTGCTTGTTGTAAGCAGTAATGCAGATTAGAATAGAACATGGTCTCATACAGCATGGTGGCGTTGGGTTTAGCATTACTGTCTCACAGCACTGAGGTCATGGGTTAAGTTCCTGACCAAGGCCACAAAAGGGTGGAGTTTGTATGTCCCCCCTGTGTTTGCATGGGTATTCTCCCGCTCTCCAAAAACACACTGGTTACTTGGCTTCTGACCAAAAAATAAAACTAGTGTTTAAGTGTATCCATGAGGTAGGGAATATAACGGTATACGTTCAGGAAGCCGGCCGTCGCAATGCCGACAGCCGGCTTCCCAACTACTTAATCCTGGTGAGGGTTAAATGACAGGCGTCTAGATCTAGACGCCTGTCATTTTACCGACGCCGGGAGACCAGAAAAGGCTGCTGACTCATATGTTGTCCCCCAAAATTACCTGTCTAAAATGGTGCCATCAAAGTCACTCCTTCAAACATGCAACTATTGATAATAGCAAATATTGTAGCTCTACATTAATGCTCAAATCTCATATATTATTATTATCCTTTATTTATATGGCACCATAAGGGTTCCGCAGCGCCTTACAAAGTACAGTAACAAATGAGCACAGAAGACAACAGTTATTAACAGTACAGACAATGCAGGACAAGTACATGATTTATAAATAATGCTGCATAACACCTAAATAAGCAGCAGGGTGTCAGTAAGCAGTTTTAGGTGCCATTGTAAATGAAAGTAAAAGTAAGGCAAGAAGAAGCACGTGAGGAAAGAGGGCCCTGCTCGCTAGAGCTTACATTCTGAGGGGAGGGTCAGACAAACAGGGGTGACACAGATGGGCTAGATAGTGAGGAAGGAGCATAGAGTAGTGGGTTAGGATGAGCGCTGGAAAGCATTGAGGAAGAAATGGGTCTTGAGGGCTATACACTAAACTCACACAGTACGCACTGTTTTATAGGCCTCAGCCCCTGTAAATTCTAGGCCAAATTTAGGCAACCTGTAGCTTATGTGCAACAACATGTCCCACCTGCTGGGCCTTGCAGTCTAAAGTTAAGCAATTTCTCTCCATGTTTATGGATCAGAAGCAGAGGTAACTAATCAGTGACTTTACAGCTGGCAGGGAATAATACATCCCAGCACTGTAGGGCCTGCTGAGACAAGCAGTTCCACAATGCTTATTATGTAATCCTTGGTCCTGATGCTGAGTTGAATGCATGCCTGTTTGCGGTTTGTATTTTGCGTGTACCCCTGAGACAAGTATACGCATTTCAAACAAATTGCCACTTGTGACTGAAGGGGAATAGGTGTAACGGTGTTTTCTCACGTAGACAAATTACAGAAAAGGCTGCTGACTCATTTGTGGGCTATGCAGAGCTGGACGGAGGCATAAATACACCTGTGTCCTTTGCACCAAGTACAGGCTGGTGCAAGAGCAACCAGAGGATGATAACATAGCTCCTCCAAAATTCACTCCACAGCCTCCATTGGCCATGCTCCCCAACATCAGAGCCTGCCGGAGCTGTCAGCCACCCTGGATGATGGTTATCAAACTAAAGGTGGATACCATACCTCCCAACATGACCCTCTCCAGGAGGGACACAATGCTCTGGTCCTGGACTTCCCTGGTAATTTATGATTGGTGGCGGCTCCAGAGGTGAGGCTGCAGTACAGTCTAAAATTTAAATAGGGGAGTCACACCAACTGCCAGCGAGCCCCAGCCAGTGATGTTTGGCAGCGTGTGAAATGACAGTTGGTGTGTCTCCCCTATTTGAATTTTGAACTGCGCTGCAGCCCTGCCTCTTACCAGGGAAGTCCAGGACCACAGCATTGTGTCCCTCCTGGAGAGGGTCATGTTGGGAGGTATGGGATACACACTGGGCGATGTGTGCCGGGACGATATGTCGGCCTGACCGCGGGTATAAATTAGAACGATGTACTGAATGACAGAAAGATCGCTCATTCCGTCCTTCATTAAAATGAATGGGGTCGCATGCGATATCGTCAGGTTTGACGTGCAAGCATATTTTTTTTCTGAAAATGTGCCTCTCATTTGCATAGTTAAAAGACATGCAAGTGACAAAACTACATTGCTAGCGTACACTGATCAAGGTGATGTGCGACACTTGTACATTTGTGTGCGACTGAGTCTGATTCTGTGTAAAAAGGGCTCCAATTCGAGCAGCCGCGGCTTTTCCTCACGATAAGTTCCATTGTGCATCATCTACGACTTTGTACATGTGTAAAAGCAATCCCTGTGTAGTAAAAATCTCAGTTTAAGGTCTCTGGTACACTGTGAGCAGCTTTTCGTTGCTTCAGCAATGCAACTAAGATGCAAAATTTAAAGGAATATATGGTGAGCTGCTCCTCTCGGACAGTCTCAGTTGCATCAGGCGCCATAGGGCAGGAGCGATTACAGTCAGCTTGAGTTCAACTCATCATCAGGTCTCTTGTCTTGTAAGGTGCTGCATTGTTACACGGGTGGTCTTATGTAAATAGTTCACCCTTTCACTTTCATAAACAGACATATATTTAGCCATGGAAAGGTGCAGCTACTGTATTTGCTGAACATTTAGCCTCACTGTCAGGCATGCTTTCACTAGAAATCACTGCTGATGGGAAAATCCTGCCAGAAAATGAAGCCAACGACGTACCTGGATATAATGTCTGGCAGCTTGTTTTCTATAAACTGCTGCATACACTGGTGCTCTGTGGAATTCTTAAGGAAAAGACGAAAGGACTCCACGTATCGGCTGTTGTCTGTGATCAGGCTTCTCATTCCAGACTCCATGTTTCCTTCTGATCAGCGAGAGGAGAGACTGAAGCTTTCTTGTGTTTTTCTTGGTGTCAGTACAACTTCCTCTCTCAGAAAGATCAGAACTCAGAGAGATTGCTTCACTTCCACCTGTAGATAGAGCAGCACCAGCTTATCTGCAAATATGTCTCAGTAATTACAATGGGATAATATGTCTCTGCATAACATTCCCTGTGCCTAATCTCCTTTCTTACTATTTTCTGCAGTGCAGTCACTATACGTTCCATACTCTATAATAACTAAATAAATGCTTCCTAAGCCTAATTTCAGCAGTGTTAAAATATTCTGTCATCAAATATATTAGGAAGCAAGGAAGGTAGTTGCTATATAGAAGCTTTTAATTGTCTATTATGTGTTTCATGTCATCCTCATTAAATATGTTTCACTTATTACTTTAAACATATTATGCCTATATTTTTGTGATACTTCCAGCCTCCTACTGTAAACTGCCCCAACACATTGATAGAGAATCACTGCACAGAATACTGCAATAATACATCTCTGTACAGTTACAGATTAAGTACTGCAAAAAGGCACCGTTGACTTTAACATAAGAAAAAAAAGTTTGTGAAGTTTTCAGTTTTTGGGCTTAATGCTGAGTTGAATGCAAAAAGGCCACAGATGCTAGCACTTAGCATGCACATAAATCATTGGAGTCACCCAGGGCTGGGGCTACCATTAGGCAACTTTAGGCAGCCGCCCGAGGGCACTGGCCACTGGAGGGCGCCGCTGAGTCCACACAAAAAAAATGAATGGCATAATTCATGGCTGAGTGACATATTATGAAATTGCGCCAGTGTTATGAGGTGCATTAAGATTTTGGCACTCTGCTGTGTGTAATATTTTATATGGTATATTATTAATTTGGGACACTGCTGTGTGGTATGTTATTTAACTGGGGAGACTGATGCATGGCATATTATTATTTGGAGGGAGCAGGGACGGTTGGTGAAATGTTGCCATGGGTGCCCGTAAACCTTGCACCGGACCTGGTGTCACCCAGAGCGCCAATGCAGAGTCCTTGCACGCTTCGGAGGCGCTGTGGCCTTGTGTCCGCATTGCCAGTGCCACCCCTCCTGGTGTAAGACTTTTGAGGGCATGAGCGCGTGTTACACCACCATTCTCTCAACACTGGGGGCTTGCCCGGCGTTCCGGGAGCTACTGGCAGCCCCCAGCCTCTCCAGGCACAGGACAGATGACACTTGCATGCACGCGTGATTGATCACCATTGTTTTGGTGCCACCATCCAAGGGGTGTCACTCCCTCGGATGGTGTCACCTGATTCTGTCCGCACCCTTTGCACTACCTAGTGACGCCACTGAAGTAAGTGCGTATATTCACCCGTATGCAGAGTTGTACCTGTATCCTTGTGATCAACTTGCGTATTATCCATATGCTTGGTTTGCTACTCATCATCAGGGTGCACTTGCACAGGCCTAGATTTGGTACAAATGGTACTCCTGGAAACTGCATAGCCTGCAATTCCATCCAGGGAGCGAAACTACCGGAGGTGCAGCTGGTGCATTGCACCAGAGTCCGCCACAATTAAGGGGCCCGCAGCTGGCAGCATTATAATGAGTCAGACTGACTCATTATATGGTGCAGTGGGCTGCCAGTCCCAGTAACAGAATGAGCTGTGTGGATGCGTTCTGGTGGAGGGGGAGGGAGAGGAAGGGCAAACGATGCAATCTTCAACTAAGCATCAGGCCCTTTGCAAGGAGACAGATTCCTGGATAACAATGAGAATCATACAATGATGACCAATCACTGCCCGCTTTCTCCTGTGTGACTGGGACGCTGTGGTGAGTGTCAGTCCTAGCAGCTGGGAGGTGTATTACCTCTAATGCAATAATGTGCATGAGGATTTTTTTTACTTTTTTCTTAGCTCAATTCACAGGGAGGGGAAGCATGGTGACCTCATTGCAGTTCAGAACACTGAAGCAATACTGTGATTTGTGATATATCGTTCATACAGCTGGCGAACGACATATTGTGCCAACCATCGGTCAGTGTGTATATACAAAATATTTGTGAACAACATTGTTCACAGATATATCGCATTTGCCATGCTGCACGGTACATATTATATATCATACAGATATATTGTTCTGTGAGTACACACAATCAAACTATATATCAGTCGCAGAATCCATTGATGTCACAAGTGGGCAGGCATATTCAATGGAGTCTGCTAGGCCGACATGTCGGGCAGAAGATTGGCAAGTGTCAGACACCAGAAGCAGAGGCTGCAACAATGCCACTCCCAAGGCACACTACTGCCCTGTGAGATGGCACCGGCAGCACTACCCTCCTCATGACGCTGGTAAGTGTGTATGCACAATATTGTTTGTGCATAAACTTTATCAATCATTGGATCGGTCATGCGGACGGCCGATATGTCGGCAACTTGTGTACCCCACATAAAATTCACTGCAGTGGAAACTCAACTGCTACAAACTGGTATACAATGAAATAACTGATGCAATCAACTGCAAGATGGCCAAATATTGGACCTCATTCAGAGCCGGTCGTAAGCGGCCGGTCGGTTGTACGCATCCGATGTTTCCAAACCACGCATGCGCACGGTTAGTTGTGCGCATGTGCGTACGAGGCTTTGCGATCCAAAATGCTGTAGATCGTACGGCTTACGAGCAGGAAGTGGCTTCCGAGAGTTGATTGACATGAAAGGCCGTTTGTGGGTGTTGACGGGGGTGGTGGTCTGAAAACGCAGGCGTGCCTCAACGTTTTGAGGGCGTTTTAGGGGCGTACATAAATTACCTGCTACGACTGACATAGAAGGCCGGAAGTAGTAAAACGTCACTCTGCGAGCAGGTTCGAGGGCTGGCTGATCGTACAGCTTAAGGTAGGGTAGGAGCTCCCGCAAGCCACACAGTACAATCGATAGTATCAAATGTAACTGATGTTAGGTTTGATGTTTCTATTTTGAGCCACACAATGCAAGCAGCTAATAATCGATTGTTGAAGCTGATAACACTGCTAATTGGCTTGTAATTGATTCAGCTGCGTTTGCATTAGCGAATAATAAGAATAAATAAATTTCATGGGGATGGCTTTTTCTATGCAGTTTTTTTTTTATTTTTGTGGGCATCAACTCAACACAATCGGCCGCAACCATCAGAAGAAAATTAACATACAGCGACTGACAATGACTGACAACGATTGACTTGATCGCTAGCTGCTATCACTCGCTAGCTAGAGAAGGTGTATTGTTCACGTATGGGCGTCACTTTGTGACCGGCCGGCCGTGCGATTGTTTCCTTTTTCAGTTTCTCGGTCGTTAGGCGTACGACCGAGCGGCCGCTTACGACCGACTATGAATGAGGTCCATTGTCCTTACCATAAGTAGTCATTTTTAGCGTCTGAAAGCTAAGGCGCTAGTGGCATCACTAAGGCTGTACTTCCAGATATATTGGTTATGATCGCAAAATAGCTGTCTCCACGGTGTGTAGCAATGTAGGCAGAATAAATGCTTTAAAGGCTGGCCATAAATAATAATATATTAGTGCAAGCTGTATAGATTCCTTAAGAATTCCATGCACTACTGAATGTGCAACAGTACAGTGTTGAGATTCACTCTTGACTTGCATAGTTACATTACTCATTCCTTTCCTCACATCTATCCTACGGTGCATTTCTACATCCCTCTGCTCCAGTAGATAGGGATTACGTAACTCTTCCTTTAATAAACAATAAAAGTCCTACAGCCCAGGAGAGAGTTAAATACCAGAGAGGGATTAGCAGGGTAGACGCAGGAAGAGGGAGAGAGGTGGTGGCCTAAGTTAACTCATAACGTTGTACTACTGTATACTGTATGCCTAATTCCAAGACCTTTATAGGATGTATATTATCCTTTTATATTTATATAAGAAGCAGCATTTCTGTACTCACCATGGTGAGAGGGCCAGCTGAGGAGTGTGTACAGTAGTAGCTGAATTCTCTCTCCCCACCCCCAGATTCCTGTGTGTAGCCATGTGTCCAGGAAGTGATTGCAGCCTGTGTGCAGAGCTCTATAGAGAAGAACAAATATACCTATTTATCAACAGGATTTTACAGCACTAAGTTATCATTGTTCACTGCAGCTTGTAGATATTAATATATGCTGTTCTGTAAACATGCATATGGATTATATATCTCTGTACCACAATGTTTTTGCTCTGCATGTTTTAGTACATTAATATAAAAATGGTCAAACATTTTTCTCCTGCTACCGTATCATGCACTTTTTATTTTTTTAAAAAGCGTATATCAGACACTGGGGCCTAGTTATTGATGTATTATTTGCAGTCAATCCTTTGAAAACTGCCACATACTATATATATATATATATATATATATATATATATATATATATATATATATACAAATCATCATTACAATTTTTGTAACAATTTATTAAACCCTTAAAACATTTTTTTTAATTGCTTTGTTTGTTTGAGACTTTTACACGAAAAAATTATTTATACTCTGAACCATTCTTTGCAAAGGGCTGCAGATTGTAAAGTGATCTTTACTAAAGACAGGCTGCTCGGTTTTCTGAGTGCGGGGAGACTGGACAGTGGGTACATGTTACTCTTACCCAGGCTTCCCCACAAAACATGGAACTGCAGACTAATACCCCTTTAACGCCGAATTGAAAATCCCGGGTTGATGCACGAAAACACGCATTAACCCAGGATTTTTGTCAGTGTTAATGGATCCACCCGGGTCCAGGGACCTGGGGATAGAACTTGGGGTAATTTGCAGGGTGGCCACAGGTCGTTCCCTTGCCACCCTGCAGTGTAAACGACGCGTCCCGGGTCATCTTGACACACGCTACCCGATTGAGTGGCTTCAGTGGCGCTTGGAGATTACATAATCTCCAAGCGCCACTGCAACGCCGGAACAGCCGGGTCACTGCAGACACGGCTCCGGTGTGAATAGTGCTGACCCGCCCTACCCCAGGTTGGCACCGCACTAGGTGAGAGTCTGTCCCAGGTCTGATCCGGGTTGGAAACATGTTCCAAATCCCGGTTCAGACCTGGGACTTCAGTGTAAAAGCAGTATAACTTATAAAAAAATACCTTTTAGTCTACTGTATGTTACCCTTTATAACACACAAGTGTTCCCCATGTATACTGAAGTAATGATTTCACTAACCGTCACTAATACTGATATTATTTCTGGAATTTATATATACTCACTTGAGTATAATAAGTCAGTATGTTTAGCTCCTGTAAAAATAATAATCTACTTGCATCCTTGCTTATATCATAACACAATTTTACAGACGGCTAATCCTCTCATTAGTGAGTATGAAGTTAATTATCTGTGCCAGAGGTAAAGAAATTCCTGGAGTAACAGAGCGCTTAGGATCTTCAGTCTGCAGCTGTTAGAAGTCTCCAGATGGATTAAAGTACAAACATTCACTTTCTATGAACAATTCATGATAGCATAATGGGAAATGTATAGAGTTGGACGAATGTTACTTCCAAAATGCAAGAGTATAATGTGTTAGTTAAAATAAAATGGACATAAATAAATACTGTACTTGTTCTTGAGTAACACATATACTGTACTTAGATGCATGTGTTAAGCATATTACAGTATGTTGTACATGTCTGGTGCATGAAGATACATTTACATCTTATACACCAGAGCTAAAACCAGTATTATTGCAGGGTTAGCCCGGGTAGCTCCTTGGTGTAAAAGGGGACAGGGTTGGATCCAACCCAGGTAACTTGCAGGGTTTTACACGGGGATATCCCGTGAAACCCTGAAGTGTAAACGGCGCGATCCGGGTCACGATGACCTTGATTGTGCCACATGCCTGCCAATTGGCTGGCTTCAGTGACGCTTGGAGATTACATCATCTCCAAGCGTCCACTTCAACGCCGGAAAAGCTGTGTCTCTGCAGACCCGACTCCGGTGTGAACGGCGCAAGCTAAATTCCAGGTCGGCGCCAGCTAAATTCTGGGTCTGATCCGGTTTGGAACCCTGTTCCAACCTCCGGGTTAGACCCGGAATTTAGGTGTAAAAGCGGTATTATAAGAAAAAGGGCTTTTGGCCTTTCACACTAAATGGGGCAGATATATTGAGAGTCTGTCAGACGAGGCACAAACAAATACAGTATATGCAAAATATTCAAAAGCAAAAGGGTTTATGTTACGACAGATTCCTTAGGGTGGGATGCATCCCTCCACTCATCGCAAGCATAATGGCGTTTAGTAAGACCGTATGCTTAAAGAAAATTACAAAAGACAGCTCTCCCGGTAAGAGCTGTCCTTTGCGATAGAAAGACATCCAGGTTTAGCACCTGGGAGTCCTTCTGCGCATAACTGAAGTGACGCAAGCACCGCGGGGGGTGTCATTTTCAGAGGTTTGACCGTGAAATATGCTTTGCTGCGTCCTGCCCTCTGTGTGAGCTGTGTCTATTCCTTTAGACGCTTTTTGTATAAGGGTTTTGTTTGCCTGTGCCAGTTGCTGCCTCTTTCATCCCCCCTTTATCTTTCTCTTTTCTCTCTTTCTAACATTGTGAGATGTATAGAGTTATGGCACCAGCGTGGGTTTGTTTTGTTCCTACTACACAGCCAGCACCAGGCTATGAAAGGTTGGGTTGGTCACAGTATAATAAAAAAACCTGCAGTGTGCAGTCCCCCTCTCGTAACGTGACACAGCCCCAGCCTGCTCAGCATGGGGCTGAATTCCCTAAGGGGTCTATTTACTAAGCAATGTTAAGAGACAGAGTGAAAAGTGATAAGGTGTCAGCCAATCAGCTCCCAACTGTCATTTTTCAAACACAGCCTGTGAGATGACAGTGGGAGCTGATTTGCTGGCACCTTATCACTTTCTTATCACTTTTCACTCTGTCTCCTAACACTGCTTAGTAAATAGACCCCTAAGTCTGCAAAACACAAGTGTCTGAGGGCCCTAGGTATAATACAGCGGAACCTGCAATTGCTCCCTCTCCTCCTTGCACACCTGTCTAGTGTGTATAACATCGGCGGGGGTGCTGGCATCGGCAAGTGCATTCTCACTTGCCGATGCGCTAAAGATATCGCTGGGAACGCTCATTGTCAGCGACATAGCAGGTACACACTGGATGTGAACGATATGTCAGCCCGATCTGCTGGATCGGATGACATACACATCGTCTAGTGTATACCCAGCTTAAGAAAGAGCATTTAACACTGCATGTTGGTCAAAACCATGTTGCACTGCAGGTGGGGCGCGCGCACACACACTCACACACACACACACACTCTCACACACACACACACACACACACACACACACACACACACACACACACACACACACACACACACACACACACAAATAAGGGTAAAGTACAAAAAAATAAAACAAAACATAAGTACAACAAAGCACAATTTTAATAATGGCAATGTGCCACGAACTTTGCTATCTTCTACACTGCGCCATCTTCCCGGAAAGGTGGCGCCCGGCTGAAAGTATGGTGATGGGAGCTGCAGCTGGAGCTTTGATACGTCCGCACTATTATATATAAATGTTATGAGCAAGAACAAATGGGGGAATGACATAAAACAAGTGTATCTGAAGCACGGCATTTATAAAGCCACAGATCACCCTGCTGACTTCTAGTATCCTTATATTTCACAGTGTGGGGGATGTAATATCCTCTATATTAGGAGCAAATGAAAATATGTCTCTGTCCACAAGGGCGACGAGAGGGGGGTGGAGCCATTACCCTGTCCAAGCATTGTCTGAGGGGTCCGTCAGGGGGGTTTATTACAGTAGCAAGCTGTGGAGGAGGAGAAATGTCCCCCTCTACATCATGCGTGCTGCAGAGGGGGTCATTCCTCCTTCTCTACAGATCGCCAGGCCCCTCAGCAGCAGCCCTGGTTTGTAGTAGCAGGCAAATCCCTTTTTTTAAAGCATTTAATTAATTTTTCTGTAGAGTTACAGGGATATTTTATCCTTATCCTGATTGTACATTGGGACTATAATCCAGACAAGGCTGCAATGTACAAGAACTGTAAATATTAATATTTCTCTTTTGTCAAGTACCAATTATATTGTTCTACAAGCCTTTGCCATATGGAGCCTCATCAGTCTTCTTTATCAGTGCATCAGCTTTTGATTTCTATTAATAGTTTGCAGATTATTAATTTTACTATTCTCTTTAGAGATTTGAAGCACTTGCTCTATTCAAACTATTATAACAAACTGTGCCCCCTGCAACCAGACTATTTATCATACTTGATTAAGTCCTCAAGTATACAAACTGTTGTTATAATGTGTTTCTATGTTGCACCCAGAACGGGATGCACTCCATTCCAGTCAATTAAGGTAGCCCTTGAGCATTTTTTTGGCTTTTTATCTGTAACACAGATGTTCCCCAGAAACATTGGATTTTTTTTTTCATTAAATCCTATGGAGGAAGGGGTGACACAAAATGCAGCAAAGCAGGAAGAGCGGTATTGTTTTTTTGTTCATACTTTCCCTACTGCTTTCTTTTTTTTGTATATTCTGTTTTTATTAAGATCTGCAAATAAACATAAGCAATACAAACATTTCACACCTATAGTAAAGCATAACAGAACTCGCTCAAAAAAGTGATCCAGAAATCTCAGTAAAACAAAAAATGTATTGCATATCAAATAGAGAATATTTATAGGAAAACAACAAAACCGAAAAAGAAAAAACTAGAAAGAACGGCAAAGAGAGGCGAAGGGGAGAGTGAGGTGAAGAGTAGGGAAGGGATCATCCCATATGGGAAAAAAAAATGGTAGTTATTTTCTGAGAGTCATGAGTTATGTGGTAGATGGGATAGAAGACATATAATTCTTAAAATCATCTGAGGATGTATAATCCAACCAGGGAAACCAGGTACTGGTAGAGGCAGAAGGCTTCCCTGAAGAGGAACTTAAAAGATCCTCCATTGAAATAAAGTAATCAAGCTTTTGCCACCAATCTTTGTATGTCAGGGATTTAGTAGATCAGGGCTATAGCTAGGGTAGTACGGCCGGTGGTGTTTGAGCCTGTCAAATTTCTGTTTATTGTCATTCTTGCTTGTTGCTTCCTCTTATTTCATCCCCAACATCTCCTGGCCTCTCCTATCTCTTCCCTGGCCCTTCCCCATGAGGCCATGGCCCTTTTTTGGGAGCATTATGAGAGTGGATGCTCTTTCTGGCACAGGGCACCAAAAAGTCTAGTTACGGCTCTGTAGTAGATTTCCAAATATTGGAATGACAGTGGGTGCTGCATTATTAAAGTGGCGAAGCAGAGATTTCTTGAACTTGGCCACTGGGATTGAAGAGTGGTTAATACCCCTTTCAGACATACTGAGATTCCCGGGATTTTGGCCTGCCTCGGCCAAAATTCCCGGGTCTCATGTCTGTGTGAAAGGTACCTACCCATTAACACGTTCCCGGGTAGCTGCCCCTGCAATCGACCAGGGTATTTCCCGGGACTTAAGTCCCGGGAAGACTACCCTGCTCTAGTGTGAATGGTGCAACCCGGGGATTTTACTCCCGGGCTGCACCAGGCAGATTCTGATTGGCCCTGGCTCTGACTGAGCCACCGGGGAGGCGGCACCAGCAGCAGTAACATCGCCCGCACCCCTTCCCATACTCAGCGCCGGCAGCACTGAGAGTAGCGCCCCCCTGTCCCTGCAATTACCGGCGGTAGCAGCGCCGCCGGTAACAGTGCCCGCACCTCCCCCCCTTCCCATACACAGCGCCGGCAGCACTGAGAGTAGCGCCCCCTGTCCCTATAATTACCGGCAGTAGCAGCGCCGCTGGTAACAGTGCCCCCGCACCACCCCGCTTCCCATACTCAGTGCCGGTAGCACTGAGATCAGCGGCTCCTCTGTCCTCAGCCCCAGCGGGGGAACTTTCTGGCTGTCACCAGGCAGAAGTGGAGGGAGAGATTACAGCCTCCCCGTATGCTGCACGGAGCTGCGCTGGGAAACTACAGCTACAGTGTCCCTCTTTCACTTTCCCCACCTGTCCTTCTGTCACTTTCCCCACCTGTCCCTCTGTCACTTTCCCCACCTGTCCCTGTCCCCACCTGTCCCTCTGTCACTTTCCCCACCTGTCCCTCTGTCACTTTCCCCACCTGTCCCTGCCCCACCTGTCCCTCTGTCACTTTCCCCACCTGTCCCTCTGTCACTTTCCCCACCTGTCCCTGTCCCCACCTGTCCCTCTGCGCCTTACCGTCCACTTTAATAAAACTGTCTAAAACTCTCAAAAACCCTGCTCTTGTCTGAAAGGGGTCTACCCGGGAATTTCCCGGGTAGACAGTGTAGTGTGAAAGGGGGGTCTAGACCAAATACCCGGGATTTTTCACAGGAGAAATTCCCGGGTCTGAGCAGGAAATTTCCTGGGTTCTATGTCTGAAAGGGGTATAAGTAGCCAAAATGTGGAACCTGTAGGAACGGAGGTACCTAAAATTTGCTGGGAGACAGAAATAATGTCAGACCAGAAATTTGATAGGAGGGGACAATCCCACCAAACATGTCGTAGGGAGCCCAAGGAACTGGAACATCTCCAGCAGGTACTACATCTCTGCGAAGCAGTTTTTCGGAAGTGAAATACATTTCTCCTGCACTTGGTCAGTTTTTACTGCCTGAAGACAGGCTGTGGACGATCCACCCCCCCCTCCCTGTGCATGCGCCCACCCACGGGTGTACAATCCGCCCCCCCTTCCTCGGGTGTACGATCCGCCTCCCCCCCTCCCTGGTATCCGACCCCCCTCCTTCCGGTTGTTGCATCTTCTTAGCCCGCCGTGTAAACTGACAGCCTCAGAGTGGTGTTCAGTAACACCATCAAGTTCCGAAAAAGAAAAAAATTTCAGAACTTGATGAATGGCCTGACATTTTTTTTTTTAAGTATGTGAAAATGTTAATTTTCAGATGCTTTTGTGAAAAATAAGTGATGATGGGCCCCTCAGATATACAATCTATAGAAATCATTGCATCAGGAATATTATTGTTTTTATACATCTATGTACTTTCTAATCTGCATACTGTAATACAAGACACTGTACAAAGTAGATTAGTTACAAAAATAACCAGTCTATTCATTTTCCTGACCCAGCAGCACAGTGTAATGTTCAGTTAAACATGTTAGTTAGTTGGGATTCTGTAATTGCATATAGATTTGTTCGACTATTTGAATGAAGAAGATAGACAGAGTAATACACCTTTATGCAGGATTTGGATTAATTAGTATAGTAGAAGTTCATTAACATTGATTAAATAATTGAAGAGCTGTTAGCCTATATGTTTTCTAATGGGCATTCATCACTCATGTGTGATATGCTCATTAGTCTAATCATTACTTCTTTTTTTATCAAGTACTCAGTGGCTGTTGTGTCAATAGAGGGTCAGTTATATTTTTGGCAACCAATAAAAGCACTTGCAGTGGTTTAAAAAAAAAACTTTAGAATGCTATTTACTGTGTATCATACAGCAAAGTACAAATAGTCATTCAAAAATTCCATGCAAGTCAAAGACAGGATAGTCCCATACAAATTTAAAAACTACACCTAGGGTTGGTGAGTAAGGACAGGTCTCATTGTATACTGTACGTCAATTTTCATGGCCACCACGTGAAAACACACACACAGAAAAATAACACACATAATAATGTTTCTTTCTACTTCAGGGTCCATAGGGTATCCACAGGATACCTTGGGGTATAGGTGTGATGTCAGTCATCGGGCACCATAGAGTTAAGCTTTCAGCCTCCCAGGATGCACTAGGGTCCCCCTCCTATACCCCGCCCCCGAGCCAAGGCATCTCAGTTTAGTTCGGTGCCCGGCTGGAGTCGGAGGCACCTGTTAGAGGGGGGCCATGAAGAGCCCCTGAAGTTTTCGTTTTGCAGCTGTGACTGCACATCTGGAAGTACAGCATGGACAGTCAGTTTTGACGTCCATGCTGTCTTCCCTACACCCCCGCCGGTACCAGAACGCCGGTACCGATCCGGGGATGCTGGTGAGCATCTGGGGTCACTGCTAGCGGTGACCCCAGATGTTTCGGACCATGGCCGGATTCAAGGGGGGCAGCAAGGTAAGCAGCGGGGTCCCGCGGTGGGTCCCCGCTGATACATGGTCCAAAAGTCCCCAGGCAGGGGGCTCCCTGGGGACTGGCAGCAGCGTGGAGCCAGGTACTAACCTGCGCTTCCACTACCCCCCTGGGACTGCAGGACCGCGGCAGAGCGGTAGCGCTGCGGCGTCCCAGGGGTTAAATGCATGCCAGGGGAGCGCGCCTTCCCTGTTTCACAGCCGGCGCCTCCCCCGCTGCACACAGCCCTCTCTGCAACACGCCGACTGGCCCTGTGGCAGCGCTCCTCCCCCAGGCCAGCCTCCTCTCTGCTCCTCGGTGGCCATCTTCTAAGAACGCATGGTGAACACTGCTGGAAGTCTGGACGGAGGCATCGTGGTCTGGGTCCCCCCGCATACCTCTCCTCCGCTGTGGTCAGGTCTGTGTATGCAGCGCTGTGTCCTACCAGACTCTGTGTCTGTGTAGTTGATTTATCAGCGCTGTTAGTGCAGGAATTGAGTTTCTTTGCATTGTATGTGACTGTGCTAGCGCTGCTGCCTGTACTTTCCAAGGACTTATGTTGACCGCACTTCTTCGTTTAGGAAGTCGGATGCCTTGTTTGTCCTCTATGGCTTCCGTAAAAAGGGTTGGCCTGCTTCAAAGCAAACTTTGGCAGCCTGGATCCATATGGCTATTTCTGAAGCTTATCTTCATGAAGGTCTGCCGGTTCCTCCTTCTCTGAAGGCTCATTCCACTAGGTCTGTGGGTCCTTCATGGGCAGCTCGACGTGGTGCCTCTGCAGTCCAGATCTGCAAGGCTGCTACGTGGTCCTCTGTCCATACCTTCGTGAGGTATTACAGGTTTGACACCTTCGCCTCTCAGGATGCTTCCTTCGGGCGGCGGATTCTCCTTTCAGCACAGGAGCGTCCCCACCCTTAAAGGATACTGCTTTGGGACATCCCCAAGGTATCCTGTGGATACCCTATGGACCCTGAAGTAGAAAATATGAGATATGGTAAGAACTTACCTTTGTTATCTCTATTTCTGCGAAGTCCATAGGGTTCCACAGGACTCCCGCCCTGTCGCACCTGTGCTGCAGATGGGCTTTGCTCTGGTCACCAGTTTTTCAGTCTCCCTCTGGTGAGAATGTGATTCTTGTGTGTATCCAGATCTTTTTTCTCTTCCTTCTTCTCCTCCGGCCTATGGCTTGGTAACTAACTGAGATGCCTTGGCTCGGGGGCGGGGTATAGGAGGGGGACCCTAGTGCATCCTGGGAGGCTGAAAGCTTAACTCTATGGTGCCCGATGACTGACGTCACACCTATACCCCAAGGTATCCTGTGGAACCCTATGGACTTCGTAGAAATAGAGATAACAAAGGTAAGTTCTTACCATATCTCATATTTTTCCAGCCGATGGGCTAGAGAGCTGTACAATAATGAGTGTTTGCAGGCAACAGTGAAGCATGGAGGAGGTTCCTTCCAAGTTTGCATTTCAGCAAATGGAGTTGGGATTTCAGAGCCGGACGCTATTTGCGCTCGCTCGTTCAGAAAAAAGGGGTGGCTATTCAAATGAACCGTTCGCTCTTTGCGGTCTGTTCACGCCTCTAGGTCTGAACGAGCGAACCAAACATGCAGTCATTTTTTTGAAAACTATGCCCCCTGGCCGCTCGCATCCTACGTCATGTCCGCTATTTATTAGATTAATCGAGTACATCGACCAGCGTATAAACTGCTCGCTATTCTTGTGGTTGGTTTTTCCTACCGCAATCTTGCGAGCAGTTCTGACTATAAAATAACCCAGTGACGTGGTCAATGACGCTGCTATTTTAATTATGCACACCCATAAAACGCCCGTTTTGACCTTTAAGCACGCCTGCGTTCTGATCTCCACTCCCCGTTTTCAAGCACCTTCCCCTGTTACCACCCACATACGCCTCCTCCTGTCACTCAAAATAGCAGGCATTGACTGGTTCGCGCATGCGTATTACGATCCGTACGCATGCACAGTTGTGCAAACATCGCTCGGAACGAACTAGCGGCCGCTTACGAGCGGCTCTGAATCTGGCCCTTGGTCAGGATTAATGGTGGCCTTAATGCTGAGAAATACAGGCAGGTACTTATCCATCATGCAATACCATCAGGGACGCGTCTGATTGGCTCCAAATTTATTCTGCAACAGGACACGGAATTAACATTCCCTGAATTTGAATATATACACGAAGCTGTAAATTGAGGATGTTGTAGTGCTCCACTTGGACTAATTGCAGCCTTTTACCGGCACCTGGGACCTATCCCAAAAGGTCCTGTATAGAATGAATAGTATAGAAGTGTGGTGTGGAAGAATGGCGCTATTATCACTGGTGCCTTAGAATGAACAACTTAACTGTAATAAATGTACATGAACAAGAAATAGTTTTCTTAATACTTAGCTTTGAAACAGCAGATGTATTTCAAATTTCTTATGGTGTGTAATGTCGGTATCCTCGAAGATATTGTATGTGAAAATTAAAGAGTATAATACATTGTATGAAACAGTGTTACTCAAAAAATGTGACCAAATTCGGTACTGTGACGATGATTAATTAAGGAGCATATCCCCACTCACTCTTCAGAGTAGGGAGAAACTCCTAAACAAGGTATCTTTTGACAGGGTCCTGATACCGCTGCATGCCTCAAGGGAATCCCTTATGACAATAAAGATAGATGGTATTGTACTCTTGTAAAGTTTTCTTTTTTATGTATATATTCGACAGTAGTGCGTCCCTTAATACATATACAGGTTGAGTCTCCCATATCCAAAATGCTTGGGACCAGGGGTATTTTGGATAACGGAATATTCCGTATTTTGGAATATTTGCATAAAATAATGAAATATCTTGGGAATGGGACCCACATGTAAACACAGAATGCATTTATGTGTTATATACATCTTATACACATAGCCTGAAGGTCATTTTATACTATATTTTTAATAATTTTGTGCATCAAAAAAAGTGTGCGTAAATACATGAAATTCATTTATGTTTCATATACACCTTATAAACACAGCCTGAAGGTTATGTTATACACTATTTTTAATAATTTGTGCTTAAAACAAAGTTTGTGTACATTAAACCACCAGAAAACAAAGGTTTCACTTTCTCAGTCATGCTAAAAATATTCCGTATGTCGGAATATTCCGTATTTCGGAATATTTGGATATGGGAGACTCAACCTGTATATATATATATATATATATATATATATATATATATATAAAAATCCAAAAATTGTCCTTATAAGCCAGGAACAGAGGGCACTCACCAAAGTCGTATACTTAGTTTTTATTCCCAACAGGTCACTTGGGTGGAAAAAAAAAAAATATATATATATATATGCAGTGTGGGCACTCAGTGGCAAGCCTTAAAGCCTGCATGCTCATAGATCGTGTACTAAAACTTCAACGTGGTGGTGACCGTGAGGCAGCTTTGCATAAACGTGAAGCTACAGTAGGTGGATCTTGAAATTGGACACTTTGGCTCCATGTGGATTAAATGAATTGAATCCAGATAATATTTTTTAAATAGTCTTTTATCACTTACTAGTGACTAAAAAAGTGAAAGAGACATGTATATATATTTTCTTATTTTTCTTCAATTTATATATAATTTTTTTTTAATTTTTGTTTATTCTTATTTTATTGGTTTACTCATACATTCGGTTGTTTATTTTTTCTTATTTTTTTTCATATTACTATTGTTTATTTATTTTTTTAGGAAATAACCAGAGACCTTAATATGTTTTTACATATTTGAATTGTAATAATTAATAATGCTGGGCATACACGGCCAGATAAAATGTCTGTCAGACCGACAGACATTTTATCTGGCCGGCTGCCAGCCGCAGATGTCACCGGCATACACTGTAAGATTTCTCTCACAGTGTATTTGGCAGACATCTGCGCTCCATCCCCGGGGGAGGAGACATTTCCCTGTTCCTTCCGTAGGAAGGAACACAGGAAATGTCTGTCTGTCGGCCGCGGCTGGGCATACACTGCCCGATGTGGCCGACAGTTTACTGGGAAATATCGCATCGGACGGGCATGCTGGACAATCCGGCATGCCCGACCGAGCAATATTTAACCCTCGGTCGCCCCCCCCACATGCTACAATTATCAGGGCGATCCGCCGATATCAGGCGGATCGCCCTGATAATTATAACGTGTATGGCCAGCATAAGTGTATTTTATATGTTTAGTTTATGTTGGTGATTCGGTGTTGCTGACTTATTTACCCTTAAGTACATTACATGTTCTGCTTGTCATAATAGATATATTGCGGTTAGTGGCACTATGAGCTATGAATAATGTATATATATAAATGATGATACCTGATTATGGTGTTTGGCTGAACTCAGTGACACTTTTGGTATGTGCATTCTACTGTGGTTGAGAGCACGGCACTTCCGGTTTCGCAGATAGACCTGTGGCCGGTAGATTAAGGTTATGTAAAGCCTTGTACTGTAGCTAAGGACTTGGTTTTTGTATGAAGTAGAGTTTTATCTGACTGTTTATACTTATTGTTGCTACGACTGATGGACGCTGACCCATAATGCCCCAGGATTGAGGGCATTTCTTTTGCTTTATTGATGAGGGTATTTAAGTCAGCTTTTGGTGATGATGCTCATATCTCTCTTTGGCTGCTTGGTCTGCACTTGTCTGGTTGTTGTGTTTTGATGAAGGTCCCATAGTGGACCGAAACGTCGACTTTATGCACTGCACTTTATGTCACCTGTCAGATATGACTATTAAATAAGACACTATTTTTGCATTAATATGGAGAGTTCCTGAATGTTTTCCTTTGGATATGTTAAGGAGTTAGGTCTTTATTGGAGCACCCCAAGTTCATCTATCTTTTTTATGAATGTGGACACTCTTGACTATATATATATATATATATATATATATATATATATATTATATATACACACACACACACTATATATACACACACACATTGGTGGCCAAAATTGCGGACACTTTTTGAAATTTTAATGTTTTTCAACTTTGAATCCTTATAAAAACTGTTACACTTCACGCAGTGCAATGATTCATAAATCGAATAAAAGGAAATTTAATGCTGAATTCAACACAATAAACAAGGTCAAATATTTGCATTACAAGGGAAGTTATGCAGTGAAATCAACACTTAGGGTGAAAATCCCTGTGTACTTATGATGTTACTGTCCTATCAGTATTTCGTTGGGTATCCTTGATTTTTCAAGACAGCAGCACAGCGATGTGTCATTGAGCCAACCAATGTTTGGAGCTCTTCCTTCTTTTTTATGTGGTGCCATGAGACAATTATAGCCTCAATTAATTGTCTTTTATTGGATGGACGCCTCAGATGTACCAATTTTTTCAAACAGAACCACAAATGTTCTATGGGGTTCAGGTATGGGCTGTTTCCTGGCCAGCACCTGTATGTCAATCTCCATGAACCCCTTTTTGCATGTCTGTGTAGTGTGGCAGGGAGCTGAATCCTGCTGGAAAAAAAATGAGGCATTATCTGGAAAAAGATCCCTGATAGAAGGTAGAAGTTTTGGTTGTAGGATGGTGTCAATGTACTTTCTGCTGTTCAGTGCCCCATCTATGACATCAACTTCGAATGCTTATAAAAACTGTTTCACTTCATGCAGTGCAATGATTCATATATCAAATGAAAGGAAATTTAATGCTGAATTCAACACAAAAAACAGAGGTCAAATATTTGCATTACAAGGAAAGTTATGCCGTGAAAACAACGCTTAGGGTGAAAATCCCTGTGTATTTATGATGCCACTGTCCTAGGCGCAGAACTCTGGGAGACAATGGAGGCACCTGCCGGCGGGCTCCAGCTCTGAAGGGGCACCTCCTCCATTGTCCACAATATATTCACCCCACTTAGGGCTGTAACTACGTACCCGGAGTGTACCGTCATGGCTGCCCAATACATGGCACCCCTTCCCGACACCTAAGAAGCCACCATACACTAGTGGAGATCTCCACATCAGACCATCAGCTGCTGCCTTCGTCTATCTATATCCTGTCTGCATGCAAATTGCTACATTACAGTATCAGCGGCTGTGAGGGGGGGCACCAAATTATAACTTGCCTCCAGGCGTCTGGGATGAACTTACGCCACTGCACTGTCCTATCAGTATTTCGTTGGGTATCCTTTATTTTTCAAGACCGCAGCACAGCGACGTGATCCAGCATTGTAGTGTTAAGTGAAAATGGTCTTTCGTATGCAGCAATTGCGAGAGAAATTAATGGGAATGTGACAACATCAGGAGTACGAAAGTTTTGTTTACGCTATCAGGAAACACAATCTATACAAAACAAAGAAGGAAAAGGCCGGAAAAAGTGCACAACAGCTGTTGATGATAGGAGAATAAAACGATTTTGCGTCAGGGACAGATGGATGTCATCTGCGGCCATTAGCGGTAAACTGAGTGCAACTGGTGTGTTTATCAGTGCAAGAACGGAACGGAGAAGACTAACTACAGCATCTGCTGTCATACATGCCCAGATCATAACACTTGTAGGATTCTTTGTTGTCGCTTGAATAAAATCTGGATGTACCTCTTCCCCGATGCGAAGTCTCACACATTTTCTCCCATCACTACCAAATATCGATATCTTAGTTTCCACTGACCTTCTGTCCATGCAATGTGTTCTTTTGCCCACTGTATTCCTTTCTGACGCTGCTTTTTATTCAGCAATGGCTTTTTGGGGGAATCCTACCTTTTAGGCCAACCTCCGTTAGTCTTCTCCATTCCGTTTTGGCACTGACAAACACACCAGTTGCACTCAGTTTACCGCTAATGGCCGCAGATGACATCCATCTGTCCCTGTCGCAAATTAGTTTTTTTCTCCTATCATCAACAGCTGTTGTACACTTTTTCCGGCCTTTTCCTTCTTTGTTTTGTATAGATTGTGTTTACTGATAGCGTAAACAAAACTTTCGTACTCCTGATGTTGACACATTCCCACCAATTTCTCTCACAATTGCTGCATACGAAAGACCATTTTCACTTAACACCACAATCCTGGATCACGTCACTGTGCTGCGGTCTTGAAAAATAAAGGATACCCAATGAAATACTAATAAGACAGTAACATCATAAGTACACAGGGATTTTCACCCTAAGTGTTGTTTTCACAGCATAACTTTCCTTGTAAAGCAAATATTTGACCTCTGTTTATTGTGTTGAATTCAGCATTAAATTTCCTTTCATTTGATATATGAATCATTACTCTGTGTGAAGTGAAATAGTTTTTATAAGCATTCGAAGTTGATGAACATTCAATTTCAAAATGTGTCCACACCCCTTTGGTGCGAGACCCGGAGCGACGGAGCACCCGTCGCTAGCCGGGTCTCGCGCATTCGCACGACAGAGCCGGCTCCGTCGTGCGCATGCCCAGTGGGCAAACATGAACCTGGTTGCGAGCGCTCAGCGCTTGCGACCGGGTCTAAATCAGGCCCTGAATACGTTCACCGGTAGTTAGGTGGCCCCCAGATATTCTAGGCACACCAGGGTATACGTGTCACCTACAAGAGGAGTGACAGGAGAACAGAATTTGCTGGTTAAGGCTCTGGAGTGGCTGATGAGTCAGGAAATGGCTTATAAGAGCCGGAGTGCATCTAATGCCGCGATGCGGCTTTGTCTGGCGTGATCCGGCTGGTACAGCCGATGGTATTGATGTGGCCCGGAGTGACCGGGGTGTGGCTAAGTAAGCCGTGATGCAGCTGGTATAGCTGGTGGTAATTGATGCGGCCTGGAGTGACCGTGGTGCTGCTAAGTTTAGCCGTGGTGTAGCTGGTACAGCCAGTGGTTTTGATGCGGCATGGAGTGACTGTGGTGTGACTAAGATAGCCGTGATGCAGCTGGTATAGCAGGTGGTAATTGATACGGCCTGGAATGACTGTGGTGTGGCTAAGTTAGCCGTGATGCGGCTGGTACAGCCGGTGGTAGTGATGTGGCTGGAGTAACTGTGGTGAAGAACAACAGTGCAGAGACAGAATCCACACAGCAGAACTGTAAGGCACATTCGGAGATGCAATAACCGGCAAGGCCATGAGGACAATGCTAGGCATAAAAAAGTTGAGGAACCAATCAGAACCATGAACAATCATCCCGTGTTCCCAGTAACGCGTGATGTCATCCGGTGTCCAGATCGCCTAGCAACAGTTGGTGCAGTTCCCGCACGGCAGGTGGAAGCAGTAGGAGAGATCACCGAAGCATTGGAGTTTGACAAGTCACACCGGTGTCTTGTAACAGTACCCCCCCTTGACAAGGGGTTAAGGAACCCCTAGATCCTGGTTTGTCGGGAAAGTCTTCAAAAAACATATATAACAGCACTCTGTCACTTTTAAGACTGCAGCTGTAAAATTATTTTTTCTCCCAAGTGGAGGTTCTGTAAGGGATATATGTGACTTACTATTCTCTAACAATCCCTTAACGTTGGATATATATTGTATGGAGGTTTTCCCGGCCGGTATTCATTAATGTTATGTTCATTTTTTAATTGAATATATTGACATTTACTTGGTTTTATTTTTATATTTATTTTTATGTCTATTATTATTATTTTCATTGTAATAAATTATCTTTTCTACTAGCGCTGTCTGCACCTTTGTATATTTATCCCTGGTATTGGGTTTGAAGTAATTCACTCTGGAATGCAGTCCAGTGACACAGAAGAATGGAGAAACTGAGGAAGCAGAATGACACAAATTATTAAAAGCAGAGGCAGATAGCAGATAGATAAGCCAGAGGCAGATAGATAACAGAGCCAGAGGCAGATAGATAACCCAGTCATTATGACATTATGGAAACGTAACAACGGAGATACTGTTCCAATGACTGATTGGCGCGCTCCATCTGGCCATTGGACTGAGGGTGATAACCAGAGGAGAGACTGAGGCTAATGCCTAATGAAGAATAGAAATCCTTCCAAAATTAAGCAATAAACTGTGACCCCCGGTCGGTCACAATATCTGAAGGTAACCCATGGAAATGAAAGATATGCTGGAAAAACAATGTAGAAAGTTCTTTGGCAAAGGAAAGTTTGAGCAGAGGAATAAAATGTGCCATTTTACTGAAGCGATCCACTACAGTCCAGATCACGGAACATTGAGAAGAAGTAGGGATATCAGCAATAAAATCCATGGCAATGTGTGTCCAAGGCTTACTGGGTATGAATAAGGGTAGAAGGAGACCAGAAGAAGCTACACATGGAGTCTTATTCCGAGCACAAATGTTGCAAGCGAGAACGAACTCACGGACGTCTTCCGCAAATGAAGGCCACCATACTGAATGGGAGAGTAATTCCCTAGTTTTGCAAATACCAGGATCACCTACGGCTTTTGAGAGTGGAAGTCCACAAGAACTGCTTCCCGGAGTCTTTCTGGGACGAATAATAACTCTGCAGGTTTTCCAGGTGGAGCATCCGACTAAGTAGCTTGCAGGGAATCCGCCAAACTACGTGTAACTGCCAAATGGATGCGAGAACTAGGATCCTCAGATTCCAAGGTTTATTATGCCGGCAAAAAACACCTGGAAAGGGCATATGCCTTGATATTTTTTGACCCCAGACAAAAGAAATAATGTAATTGAAGCAGGTGAAAAATAAAGCCCAATGTGTCTATCTTGAGTTTAGCCTTTTTGGTGTCTCAATGTTTGCCAAGTTCTTATGATCAGTAAGAACAACAACTTGATGTTTGGCCTCCTCTAAACCAATGTCTCCAATCTTCAAAAGCCCATTTGATTGCTAGTAACTCACGATTGCCCACATCATAGTTTCTCTCAGCAGTGGCAAATTTGTGGGAGAAAAAAACACAGGGATGCAACCTATTGTCTTGGGGATCCTTCTGGGACAGTATGGCACCAGTACCAACATCAGAAGTGTCTACTTCAACAATACATGGTAGATCCGGATTAGAATGATGAAGGACCAGAGCATGGTTGAAAGCAGCCTTCAGTTTATCAAAAACTTGTACAACTTCGAAGGACCAGTTTGAGGTGTCAGCTCCTTTTTTGGTTAATTTCACTATTGGAAACACAATAGAAGAAAAATAATTGATGAACCTCCTATAAAAATTTGTGAATCCAAGAAAGTGTTGGATAGCTTTGAGAGTTGTTGGTTGAACCCTGTCCAGAATAGCTTTGACCTTACTAGGATCCATGCAGAAGCTTGGAGAGGAGATGATATATCCCAGAAAAAACACTTTTGTCACTTCGAATTCGCATTTGTCGAGTTTAGCGTAAAGATGGGTTTCTCGCAGCTTTTGTAGTACCTGCCGGACATGTTGACGATGTTGATCCATAGATTGAGAAAAAAATCAAAATATCGTCCAGGTATACAACAGCAAAAACACCCAAAAACTGTTAGGATCTGCAGTTAAGCAGATCATATTGCTTGGAGTTCCAGCCTTACTTGCTGCTGAGGCACTGCACTAATTACTGCCTGTCTGTGTGCAGTGTCAGGTGCACTAATTGATTCTCCTGTCTGGACACAGCCCAGGTGCACAGTAGTCTGTCATTAAGGGAGACTTGCTCTGATTGGACTCTGTCTCTGTTAAATTCCAGCCAGCCCTGCACTCCATGCCGGTGAAGAAGTTTCTTCGTACTTCCGGTTTCCTGTATCCTGCTTGTCAGTTGAGTTCAGAGTCAGTCTTGCTGTGCTCCGTGTGTGCTGTTTGTTCCATCCAGGTGGCTCCACCTGTAATCCATCCACACATGTTGCTTGTTCCATCTGGGCAGCATGGAGTGCTTCCTACCTCTGAAGCGCCTGTCACCATCCAGCGGCTTGTGTCAACCCGGCGGCACTAGTCACAGTTCTGCGGTCCAGGTGCGCAATCTAGCACACCATTGCCAGTGTCATCCTAGCGACACTGGTACCAGCTCTGCATTCCGGATGCGCCATCTTGCACACCATCGCCAGTGTCATCCTGGCGGCACTTGTAGCAGCTCTGCATTGCAGGTGCGCCATCTACCACACCATCACCAGTGTTATCCCAGCGGCACTGGTAGCAGCTCTGCGTTCCAGGTGCGCAATCCAGCACACCATCGCCAGTGTCATCCTGGCGGCACTGGTAGCAGCTCTGCGTCGCCAGTGTCATCCCGGCGACACTGGTAGCATCTCAGCATTCCTGGTGCGCTATTAAGCACACCATCGCTAGTGTCATGTTGGCGACATTGGTAGCAGTGCTATGTTCTCTGTTGCATTCCTCTCCTGAGTCTCATCAGCCCAAAGGCTGCAATGGTTCTGGGGCCCCAGGTCACTATAAGGCCTCTAGGCTGCTGCAACAGCCCAAAGGCTGCTTCACACCATTAGTCCTTTGGCCATGACTATAAAGGCCACAATCAGCCCCCAAGGCTGCTACAACAGCCCAAAGGCTGCATAACATCGTCTGTCTATTGGCCATGACTAGTCTCTATCAAATCTGCCCTCAAGGCTCCTTCTACAGCCCTAAGGCTGCATCTCTTCTCTTTGCCCTTGGCCACAACTAGACTCTATCAACCAGCCCCGAGGCTACCTCTAGAGCCCAAAGGCTGCCCCTCATATTCTACACTTGGCCACAACTAGTCTACTGGCTGCAGTCCTCTGACAACTCTTGTCTGATTAACCATCCAATCCATAACATTATCACCGGCCAAAAGAAAGTAGGTTAATCAGTGAGTCCAGTCAGAATCCGGCGCAAATCCTGGCCGCCTAGATTCAGGTGTTAACTCAAAAAGTCCAGGAACTCTCCCTCAAAGTTGAGGAGCCACGGTCTGCTCCCCTTCTTGCCACGGTTTGTGAAACCAAATTTCACTTGCAAGTCCAGCGAGTCAGGATTATTATTTCACTTCTACAGGGGACCCACAGACCTGGGCATTTGGGCTACTTTCCACTTCTTCTGCACTCCAGACGGTGGATGCCTTCTTTGCTGCCTTGGGACTGCTTTATGACGATCTCGACGAGACAGCTATGGCAGAGGCCTGTCTCCGCTCTCTGAAACAGGAAAGCCGAGCACTGGAGGATTACTGTACAGAGTTCCGTAAGTGAGCCGTGGACTTTGGATGGAATGATCCTGCGCTGCATAGCCAGTTTCGTTGGGGGCTGTCTGACCAGATCAAGGACGTCTTAGTCCAGGATCCCACCACGAGCACCCTGGATGACCTTATGAGTTTGTCTATTCGTATAGACCAATGTCTCCAGGAGCGCAGGCTGGAAAGGAACCTGCCATCGCAAGCTCCTCATTCCTCTCTTTGGATTCCGGCGGCTGAACAGGAGGAGCCGTTTCAATTGGGAGCATACCACCTTCCGGCAGAAGAGAAACGGAGAAGGCGCTTGCTGGATCTATATATGTATTGCGGAGGCAAGGGACATTTGGCCCAACATTATCCTGTAAAGTTGGGAAAAGATAAGGTCTAGATGTTTGTGGAGGGATACATCTAGGGCTTGCATCCCTCTCTACAAAAAAATTCAGTCCTTTTCCCTGCTTTGCTTAAAACTTCTCACAGCCAGATTCCTGTTTTGGGTCTACTTCCCGAACCACTGGACAATCCGGTTGCTGTCGTTGGTCTGGATGGGAAGAGTCTATCTTCAGTTCCTGTTATTACCCGGACGCCACCTATTCAGTTGACAGTAGGTGCAATGCATCAAGAAGAGCTCTCATTTCTTCTCCTTCAGTGTCCTATGGCTCCCATTGTGTTAGGCTTACTATAGCTGAAGAAGCACAATCCTGTTATTCAGTGGCAGACAAGGGAGATTCTCCAGTGGGGTTCTTCTTGTTTTGTCCATTGTTTGTCCTGTCTGGTTCTTCTTGCCACTGTCATCTCCATGGACTCTCCTAAAATTCCTGCTCCATACCGCGATTTTGCAGAAGTTTTTTCCAAAAAAAAGCTAACGTCTTGCCACCTCATCGTCCCTTCGACTGTGCCATCAACCTGCTACCGGATGCCAGACTTCCTAAGGGTAGACTATATGCATTATCAATCCCTGATGATAGGGCTATGCAGGAATACATTCAAAATGCCCTTGAGAAGGGGTTAATTCGACCATCCAAATCCCCAGTGGGTGCAGGGTTCTTTTTTGTTCAAAAGAAGGACAGGTCCCTCCAGCCCTGCATTGACTTTCGTGGCCTGAACAAGATAGCAGTGAAGAATGCATAACCTCTGTCTCTGATCTCTGTTCTTTTCGACTAATAATGGGAGGCTTCAATCTTCTCCAAAATTGATTTACGCGGAGCCTACAACCTCATCTGCATCCGCAAAGGAGATGAGTGGAAGACAGCTTTCAGCACCCACTCAGGGCATTTTGAGTACTTGGTGATGCCATTTAGTCTGTCCAATGCCCCTGCTGTCTTCCAAGATTTTATTAATGGGGGGTTTTCGCTGGTGTACTTAGATGACATACTCATTTTTCTAAGTCCCTGGAAGAACATCGACAACACGTCAGGCAGGTGTTGCGTAGACTTCTGGAGAATAGTCTGTTTGCCAAGTTGGAGAAATGTGAATTTGAGGTGGAGCAGATCCCCTTCTTGGGTTATGTAATTTCCTCGTCAGGGTTCTCCATGGACCCAAGTAAGGTGAAGGCAGTTTTAGACTGGGAACAACCCATGTCCCTCAAGGCCATTCAGCGGTTCCTGGGATTCTCTAATTATTACCATTGCTTCATCAAGTCGTTCTCCACTCTCATATCTCCTATTGTGGAATTAACCAAGAAGGGGGCGGATGTCTGTAATTGGCCTTCCAAAGCCATGCTGGCCTTCAAACAGCTCAAGTCAGCCTTTGTGGGCATACCTGTACTCCGTCATCCTGTTCCCGACCTCCCTTTTGTGGTGGAGGTAGATGCTTCGAAAGTTTAGAGTTGGGGCCATTCTTTCCAGAGAGATTTGAAAGACAACAACTACATCCTTGTGCCTTCTTCTCTAGGAAATTTCAAGCAACTGAGAGAAATTACGATGTGGGCAATCGTGAGCTCCTGGCTATTAAGTGGGCATTTGAAGATTGGCGACACTGGTTTGAGGGGGCTAATCATGTAGTGTCCATCTTGACGGACCATAAGAATCTGGCATACATTAAGTCCACCAAAAGATTGAATGCCAGGCAGGCACAATGGGCCTTGTTTTTAATGCGTTTTAATTTCAACATCTCTTTTCGGCCTGGGTCTAAGAACGTGAAGGCGGATGCTCTGTCCCAAAGCTTCCCTACTGACCTGTGTCCTACAGATAATGAGGAAACCATCATCCCTTCTACTTGGATCCATTTGTCCATAACAAGGACCTTGGCAGACTCAGACAGCATCAGGCTGAAGCTCCGCCGGAAATGCCTAGAGGGTTAATGTTCATTCTGGTAAGGTCCTGCAAGGCAGTCCTTAAGGATTTTCATTCGTCCAAGGCTGGGGGTCATCCAGGTGTTGCCAGGACTCTAAATCTTATGTCTCATTCCATTTGGTGACAGTCCATGTCTCGACATATCCATGAGTTTGTGGCGGCTTGCGATGTCTGTGCCAGGAATAAGACTCTCCGTACTGCGCCTACAGGTCTGTTGTGTCCATTGGCCACGCCCCTTAAACCATGTACACACATCGCAATGGACTTTGTGGTGGATCTTCCATCTTCTGCTCACTGTACAGTTATCTGGACCATTGTCGACAGATTTTCTAAAATGGTACATTTTGCCCCTCTCAGTAAATTGCCCTCAGCCAAACAATTGTCAAGTCTTTTTGTGCAACATGTCTTCAGAACACATGGACTGCCTTTGTATATCGTTTCTGACCGTGGTGCCCAGTTTGGTGCTAGGTTCTGGAGGTGCTTCTGTGCTGATCTGGGCATCAAGGTCAGTCTCTCATCAAGATATCATCCACAGTCCAATGGGCAGACAGAGCGGGCCAGTCAGTCTTTGGAGTAGTATCTCTGGTGTTTTATTGCTAAATGCCAGAACAATTGGGTGTCCCTCTTGCCATTTGCTGAATTCGCCTACAACAATTCTTGCCATTCCACATCTTCTGTGTCCCCATTCTTTTGCAATTTTGGAATTCATCCCAGAAGCAATTCTTTTGAGTCTTCATCAAATTCAAGTCCTTCATCTTCATCTGTTTCCAGATTTTAATCCGTCTGGAGGAAAGTGCATCAGTCCGGCAGGCGTCTGGTCATTCCAATTCTGGTCAGATAAACATTGTAGACCTTGTAGGCTGAAGGTGGGGGATTTGGTCTGGCTGTCCACCAGGAATATCAATCTGCGCCAAAGGTCACAAAAATTGGGACCCAAGTTCATCGGGCCATTCAGAATAATTGCACAAATTAATCCTGTGAAATTCCCTTTGAAGCTACCCCGGTCTCTCAAGATCAATAGTACCTTCCACTGTTCTCTCCTCAAGCCAGTGTTCCTCTCCACCAGATACTCTCTCAGATGCTCAATCAGGCCACCACCAGTTCTTGTTCAGGGACAACGAGAGTTTGGGGTAGATAAAATCCTGGGCTCAAGAAATTCCAGAGGCTGTCTTCAATTTCTGGTACACTGGAAAGGGTATGGTCCTGAGGAGTGCTCCTGGATTCCGGGAGACTCTTTGCACGCTCCTATCCTGAGGAGACATTTTTTTGTGGATTTTCCAGAAAAACCTGGGCCTAGGGCTTCCTTAACCCCTCATCAAGGTGGGGGGGACTGTTAGGATCTGCAGTTAAGCAGATCATATTGCTTGGAGTTCCAGCCTTAGTTGCTACTGAGGCACTGCACTAATTACTGCCTGTCTGTGTGCAGTGTCAGCTGCGCTAATTGATTCTCCTGTCTGGACACAGCCCAGGTGCACAGTAGTCTGTCATTAAGGGAGACTTGCTCTGATTGGACTCTGTCTCTGTTAAATTCCAGCCAGCCCTGCACTCCATGCCGGTGATAGAAGTTTCTTTGTACTTCCGGTTTCCTGTATCCTGCTTGTCAGTTGAGTTCAGAGTCAGTCTTGCTTTGCTCCATGTGTGCCATTTGTTCTATCCAGGTGGCTTCACCTGTAATCCATCCACACGTGTTGCTTGTACCATCTGGGCAGCATGGAGTGCTTCATACCCCCGAAGCGCCTGTCACCGTCCAGCGACTTGTGTCACCCTGGTGGCGCTAGTCGTAGTTCTGCGGTCCAGGTGCGCAATCTAGCACACCGTCGCCATGGTAATCTCAGTGACACTGGTAGCACCTCTGCATTCTGGGTGCACCATTTAGCACACCATCACCAGTGTCATCCCGGCGGCACTGGTAGCACCTCTGCATTCCAGGTGAGCAATCTAGCACACCGTCACCAGTGTCATCCCGGCGACACTGGTAGCAGCTCTGCATTCCAGGTGCGCCATCTAGCACACCGTCACCAGTGTCATCCTGGCGACACTGGTAGCAGCTCTGCATTCCAGGTGCGCCATCTAGCACACCCGGTCACCAGTGTCATCCTGGCGGCACTGGTAGCAGCTCTGCATTCCAGGTGCGCAGTCTAGCACACCGTCGCCAGTGTCATGCCGGCGACACTGGTAGCAACTCAGCATTCCTGGTGCGCTATTAAGCACACGGTCAGCAGTGTCATCTCGGCGACACTGGTAGCAGCACTATGTTCTCTGTTGCATTCCTCTCCTGAGTATCATCAGCCCAAAGGCTGCAACAGTCCTGGGGCCCCAGGTCACTCTCAGCCCTCAAGGCTGCTGCAACAGCCCAAAGGCTGCTTCACTCAATTAGTTGCTTGGCCACAACTATAAAGGCCACAATCAGCCCCCAAGACTGCTCCAACAGCCCAAAGACTGCATCACATCATCTGTCTATTGGCCACAACTAGTATCAAATCTGCCCTCAAGGCTGCTTTTACAGCCCAAAGGCTGCATCTCTTCTCCTGCCCTTGGCCACAACTAGACTCTGTCGACCAGCCCCCCAGGCTACCTCTACAGCCCACGGCTGCCCCTCATATTCTACACTTGGCCACAACTAGTCAACTGGCAGCAGTCCTCTGATAACTCTTGTCTGATTAACCATCCTATCCATAACAAAAGGACATCATTGATAAGATCCTGGAAGACAGCTGGGTCATTAGCAAGTCTGAAAGACATGACCAGGTACTATAATGTCTTGAGTGAGTGTTAAAAGCTGTCTTCCATTCATCTCCTTTCTTTATGCAGATCAAGTTATACGCTCCCTGGAGGGCAATTTTGGAAAAGATGGTCGCTTCACGTAATTGATCGAAAAGAACAGAAATCAAGGGCAGAGGATAAAAGTTCTTAATAGTTATGTTGTTTAGACCTCTGTAATCAATACAGGGTTTAAGTGACCTGTCTTTTTTCTCAACAAAAAAGAATCCTGCTTCGACTGGAGATTTGGAAGGGCAGATGAAACCCTTGGCGAGTGCATCCTTGATATATTCCTCCATGGCCTTATTCTCCGGATTTGACAAAGCAGACAAACGACTTTGGGTAACTTGACACCAGGAATGAGATTGATCATACAGTCATAACGCCGGTGAGGTGGAAGGATATCAGCCTTTTGTTTGGAAAACACGTTGGAGAAGTCCTGATATTTCAGAGGAAGAGTCCGAAGCAGAAGGTTGTAACATATGAATAGGTACAAAGAGGCACGTAGAATGACATTTGGAACTCCACTTAATGAGTTCACCAGTCTGCCAGTCAACCACAGGATTGTGATCTCTTAGGCAAGGTAGACCCAAGACTATATGAGCCAATGGACAATGTATGAGGAAAAAGAGATCTCTTCAGAATGTAAGACCCCAATAGACAAACAGGTAGGTGGTGACCGAACTGTAACAACTCCTTCTGAGAGGATATAGCCATCCAAACCACAAAAGGAAATGGTGTGGTCCAGAGGGACAGGAGGAATTCCCAGGCTTTTGAAAAAAGATAAGTCCATGAAGTTGCCAGCTGCTCCATTATTGAAGAAAGCGGTAGTAACAAATTTCTTTTCGGAAATCTGAATAACTGCAGGCACCAAGACAGAGTTTTTTTGGGAAACTGATGTGAGACCTAAATGTAGTTTCCCCTGTACATTTACACGCAAAGTCTAAAAGAATGCCTTCTATGTCTTTCTTCCGGAGGTAGATGAAAGGCTCCCATCTGCATAGGTTCTTCAAATTCAGGAGGAGGATCCTAAGTGGAAAACCTAGGTGATCTTGTGGGTAGATCCTTATCACGTCTACGTTCACGTAAGCGACGATCTATGCGGATAACTAAGTGCATAAGATTGTCTTGGGTTTCAGAAACAGAATGTTGAGCCAAAATATCTTTAATAGATTCAGAAAGCCCTAAGCAGAGCTGGCTACGAAGAGCAGGATCATTGCAACCAGAGTCCACTGCCCATCTACGAAATTCTGTGCAGTAGTCTTCTGGTGCCTTCTGCCCCTGTTTAAGAGAGCACAGTCTTTGTCTCTGCCAAAGCAGCTTTATCTGGGTCATCATAAAGGAGACCTAACTCTTTATAAAATGCATCCACAGACTGAAGAGCTTCAGGAGTGGGTGGTAATCCAAATGCCCAGGTCTGAGGATCTCCTTGAAGTAAAGAAATTATTAGCCCAACGCGTTGCACCTCAGTTCCGGAAGAAATAGGGCATAATGTAAAAGAGAGTTTACAGATGTCTTGAAAATTGAGATACTGTCACGTCTGAGACTGGAGTAGGAGACGTGGTGGGCCTAGGTTGTGGGAGGAAGCAGAGACGAGGGGCCTGGATATATGTTCTCCTCATCCACAGGTCTTGAGTGTTGGTGAGCCCTGGGCAAAGGTGCGGAATCTAACCCACAGGATGGTGTTCGCCAGTGACCCCTCCAATTGGGATTTGGGCTTAGCTGCACCCCGTGAGCAGGTCGCTGTCCTTTGACCAGGTACCCAAGCCCTGCGGGAATAGAGACACAACACCCGTGGCCCAGAGAGGTTATGCCTGGATAGGCACTAAGCAATACCCTAACCGTACAGTAACTATACCTTGACACGTAGATCAAATATCAAGAAGAAATTCAAGTGGAGAGAGACTCACGGTTACTAGAGAAATCACCAGAGATAGAAGGCACACAGGTAGAGATGGTATATACTGCTGCACGGATATTTACCAGAGACGGGAGGCACACAGGTAGAGATGGTATACACTGCTGCATGGATATTCACCAGAGATGGGAGGCACACAGGTAGAGATGGTATACACTGCTGCACGGATGTTCACTAGAGACGGGAGGCACACAGGTAGAGATGGTGTACACTGCTGCACGGATATTCACCAGAGACGGGAGGCACACAGGTAGAGATGGTATACACTGCTGCATGGATATTCACCAGAGACGGAAGGCACACAGGTAGAGATGGTATACACTGCTGCATGGATGTTCACTAGAGACGGGAGGCACACAGGTAGAAATGGTAACACTGCTGCTGTAAGGAAGGTTAGGAACCTGGACCGGGAACTCACTAAGGTACGCTAGGAGACAACCGTTGTTCAGGCAACTTCCTGTAACCTGTGGAACAGTTATATACCCAGGGGAACCCTTTGATAGATGCACAGCGTCAGCTGATCACTCACCTATCCTGGGAAGAAGATACTGTCACATGGGCCGACTGTCATGGCGGCGCCCATGTCCGGAATTGCGATGCCAGACACCAGCCCACCAGGAAGCCACTGCATGCGGGGAGAATGCTCAGCTTCTCCCCCGTCGCCGCGCCAGCTGCCCGACCACCCAGGATGACAGGCGAAGCCGGCAGCGCAGTAAGCGGGAGCCGATCCCCGGCTGAGCCCTGACAGATACTCTTTACAATTCCCCAAAAATCGGTTTGGAAGATTCATCTTAGGTTCCTTAAGGCTCATCTGAACTGACGTGGAACAAACATCTTCAACTTCAACTCTGAGTGAGAGCTCTTGTATCTTCTGAGTAAGACTTGAATCTGGCCAGCAAGGATCTGAGCTGTATTCTGTTAAGGATCCATGCGTGTCACAATAGTTTGGCCGGCTATAATGTTACAGTCTCCCAGGACTCTCTGTGTAAACCCCCAGAACCACGAGGCGAGGTCTTCTGCTAATAACAGCCACCCGCTGTTCCCTTAGAACTGAATTCGTTCACTGGTACTTAGGTGGCCACTGGAACTTAAACTCAAGTTAGTAGCGGTTTACACAGATATCCTAGGAAGACCAAGTTATGTGACACCTACAAGAGCAGTGACAGGAGAACAGAATCTGCTGGTTAAGCGTCTGGAGCGGCTGAAGTGTCACGAAATGGCTTACAAGAGCCGGAGTGTGTCTAATGCCACAATGCGGCTTTGTCTGGTGTGATACGGCTGGTACAGCCGATGGTATTCATGTGGCCCGGAGTGACCGGAGTGTGGCTAAGTAAACCGTGATGCAGTTGGTATAGCTGAAGGTAATTGATGTGGCCTGGAGTGACCGTGATGCAGCTATGTTAGCTGTGATGCGGCTGGTACAGCCGGTGGTATTGATGCGGCCTGGAGTGACCGTGGTGCAACTAAGTTAGCCGTGATGTGGCTGGTACAGCCGGTGGTATTTATGCAGCCTGGAGTGACCGTGGTTTAGCTAAGTTTAGTTGTGATGCAACTGGTTTGGCTGTTGGTAATTGATGCAGCCTGAAGTGACCATGGTGAAGCTAAGTTAGCTGTGATGCGACTGGTACAGCCGGTGGTATTGATGTTGCCTGGAGTGACTGTGGTGCGACTAAGTTAGCTGTGATGCAGATGGTATAGCTGGTGGTAATTGATGCGACTTGGAGTGATTGTGGTGCGGCTAAGTTAGCCGTGATGCGGCTGGTACAACCATTGGTAGTGATGTGGCCTGGTGTAACCATGATGAAGAACAACAATGCAGAGACAGAATCCACACAGCAGGAACAGGAAGGCACGTTCGGAGACGCTTTAGCCGGCAAGGCCGTGAGGACGCTGCTAGGCATAAAAAAGGTGAGGAACCAATCATAACCATGAACAATCATCCCGTGTTCCCTGTAGCGCGTGATGTCTTCCGGCATCCAGATCACCTAGCAACAGTTGGTGCGTTCCCGCACGGCAGGCAGAAGTAGTAGAAGAGATCACCGAAGTTTTGGAGTGTGACAAATCTCGCCGCCGACTTATAACATCTGATAAATGTGTCCTCCTGTTTTGTGGTCACTCGAGGTTGTCCAGGTTGTTGGCGATCATGTACACTGTTGTTTACAGCGCATCTTTTGAGGATACACTGCATGCCACCAAGAGAAATCTTCTCTAGTTGAGCACTTTTTACACAACTATGCCCTGCATTTCTCAAAGTGACTATGGCAGATCAATTTTCGATTGATAACTCTTTCCTAGGAACCATTTAAAAGACCACTTTACATGTTTTCACAATTGTTCACAGTATCACAATACACCAGAATTCTGCCACTGTAGATGAGTTGTGGAATCAGTTTCAAAACAGCATTGGTCATGAATCTGATATCACCTCATGACCTTTAGGGGCGTAATTTGTTTATTTTCAAGGTTCAGACAATACCCGGCTGTTAGCATACATCCCAACTTCCTTACCAACTTCTTTACATCCGAAATTTGGGGTATGGCCTGAAAGTTAGAAGGTGTGGCCTCACGATTAGGGGCTGACATTTGTTTGGAAAGCACAGCTATCAAGTTCTTCCTTTAAAGAGAAATCAACGAATCTGAGGGTGTATTGAAATTAATGAACTGTAGTGTGTATGTATATATATATATATATATATATATATAATCACACTAGTGGTGTTGTACTTGTTTAAACCTCTGGAAATTATATCTGTATAATTGCTGAACTGTGATGTAATCACTTATGAGTGAGTTATGATATCATCACTCCTTTAGGAAAAAGTGTATTATGAGGAATAGTGAACAACCTACTATCTACTACTACAGACATTGCAAATTATGTCCTATTTCTGTGACCTATATGAAAGCACACGTTATAATCACCTGCTTTACATGGCCACAGATCTCCTTGATGACTTTATTATCCATATCATTTACAATAGGCAGAACTGCCATCAGAATTTGTGGGGCCAATTCCAAACCTGGAATTTCTAGTATACAGTAGGCTTAAGACCACTTGAATAATCTCACTACAAGAATAAGGACTGATCGACTTGTCCAGTCTCGTACATGAACCTGTGCCGCATTGATGATAATAGGCACAAATAGATTATAGGTGCATATAGCAATAGGCAAAAATAGAATTTAATTGTATGGTTTGAAGAACTGTGCATCTGAGACTGTCAATTTTTGGAGATACAGATTACTCTTTATGCAGTGATGTATCTATTATGGGTGCAGGGTGTGCAGTGCGACGAGACCCTTGTGGTAAGGTCTCGTCTGCCGCAAGCCCCAGTGAGCTTCCGGCTCTAATAGAGCCGGAAGCTCACTACTGACATCACTGGTTATGTCAGTACTGCCGCCCACAAACGGCAGGCGTTCCTTCAGGAACGCCTCCGTTTGTCCAGCCACCCCCCCACCCCGCCTACAAAACAGGGCGAGCTGTCGATCAACATCGACAGTTGCCCTGTTTGTAGCAAGCCCCGGAGCGAGTGCACAACCATCGTCCCGCTTGCGAGGGCATAGCACTTGCGAGTGAGTCTGAATAAGGTCCTCAGTGCGCTGCCGGACGACGGGGAAAGATGAGGGGGCACCGGACGGAGACTACACATGGGCCCCCTCCTCTCTTAATACACCCCTGCAATTATGCATTTCTCCTTGACTAGCAGGGTTTCTTCAAACACTCATCTGCCTGTGTTTCAATTTATATGGCTGTCAGTCACATTAATACAATACTCAGTGCTCACCTTTGTATGTTTGTTATATGTTACCTACAGTATATTAATGCTAATGGAGAACAAAAGTGGCACAAAGAAATAAAATTGTCACTATGTAGCATAACATTTTTATTGCACCAATGCCTCAGGTTAGGTGTCAGTGACTGGGAACAAGTATGAGTCTGATCAGGGCAGTAGGACAAATACACAACAATACATAAATATTGGGTGATTTAAAAATAGGGGGTTTGAAAATTTAGAAGATATAAAAATACTAAAAATGTATATAAAAGAGTCCTGTTACTAACTGCAGGCTTTCCTAATTACATGGGTATGTACCAAATGCTGTTTAAAATAAAGTTTTCAAATGCAGGTTCGGAATACTCCTTAATTGGTGATTGGGAGATGGTCTCACCCATGATTCTGCAGTATCCACATAGCACCCTTCTGCAGATGCATCCCATCTGGCAGGTAATGCTGGACTCAGTATCCAGGACACGGGTATGCTGAGTGGGTCACCAGAGTGAGTCCAAATGTGATGCTGCCGGGGGATGTTTGGGCGCACTCACAGGGACTCAGCTGGAACAAATGGAACAGTGGCAGGGTTGCCACCATTTCCCTCAGTGTTTACACAGCAGTCACCAGCGAGGAAACATACAGCCACCTCATAGGGATAACAGGAAGCCCTGGATCAAGCTAGAATGACTAGTGAGGCTGCAGTTGGTTTGCTGCTGACCTCAGCTTGACCTCAGCTTGCGTGCTGTCATTGGTTATTCATCGGTTTGCAGGAATGAGGTGGTTGAAAGTCAGATCAGGGGCAAGATGCATCAAGGGTTAAAATGCGGTCAAACCCCGAAAATGCGGGTTTGACCGCATTTCTCATATGCACAGGGCATGGATGTGGTGGGTAATCTCCTGATTGCCGTTACCCTATAGAAGCCTATGGGCCTCTCTCCACAGAGTGCTGATAGAGGGATCCAATTTAATCCCTCCCAGCAGTCCCTTCATCGCAAAGGGCAGCTCTTACTGACAGAGCGGTCCTTTGTGGTGATCATCATGCATACCGACGTTACCAATGCCGGCATGCATGCAATGGCCGGAGGAATGCATCGCATTACGAGTGCAATGCGTCATGCATACCGTTCTAGGTGTGGTATACTAACGCGTTTCAGCCAACACAACGACCTTTTTCAAGGATATTGGCTGAGAAAAAATAGTTTCCTTAAGTAAAAGTAGTGATTCCAGGATGTTCGCGCTATTGGTCCACATGTTTGGTTTAGGTGTCTGTCTTTGATTGGTTCATAGGGGTGCGCACGGGGGGTACCTGGTGTGCACAAACACACTGTACTGTCCAGCACCCTCACACACACATGCCTGCAGTGATCTCCACCAATTAATGTCCTCCCAACAGCACTTGGTCAGGACTGATTGCTGACTGGGTTAATCATTTTGAGTAGAGTAGTTCTGCCTCCCAGTGTCTTCTTTAACCTATGTGTGTGCTTGATGTGACGTGATGACATCACGCTGCATGCCTGCCAGCTCCTGGGATTAATGATGGGGTTATAACTTTTGGAATGGGTTAGAGGACCGTTAAGTTTTATTTTTCTTCCAAAATCTATTGTTTTTGTATGTTAGTATAACAATACAAGCCCAAATCTTCCTACTGAAATGAATTGCTACCTACTGTAGTGCAAAATACTTGTAGTGGGAAAATATAGAGTACCTTTACTAATAGTGTGTAATACAGTAGTACTGTTGTTGTTGTTGTTTTTATCCATCTTATTTGTCAATTTAAGTAATCTTCAAACATGACATATTGGGGGTGCTTGAAGATCACAGCTGAAAAACCCTGTACAAAGTGTATTCCATCATAATGAGTTTACTATTGCTACTTTATTTTTTTGTTGCTAGTTTTAGAAGACCAGTCACCTTAGAGAATGTATCACTTTACCTTTTAATTCATTTCCTGTTTCACAAGCTCATACTGAGTCTGTACTTTTATGCATGAAATGCGTTAGTACATTGTGCTCTCTCACTTGCATGACTTTCTATGAATGAAGCCTGAATCAGCATTGGCCTCCTGTGTGCAGCTGAGAATGGGCTTTGCAATGCTAGCACCAGTGAGGATTATTAGTGCCCAAAAGAAGTTACTTCTTAGAGGAACTGTATTTTCTTTTACTTCACAGTCTCCACTGATGCACATAAAGAACTCAGATATGCCATGGAACCTAGACTATTGTCCTTTATTTTTCTCACTCATTCTACAGCCAGATACATTTATTTTTCTACAAGTTCTCTGTTCAGTATCAAACTTTCTTCTTTGGAGTTTAATCTGCAAATTAGACTGTTAAGTACCAGAAAATGAATATTTAAATGTGTTCAATTAGTCATTTTTGAAATGTGTCTGGCTGAATTTCCTTTTACACTTGTGAGAAAAATTAAACCAGACGTGCAATAAATTGGGCTGTAGTTAACCATTATTAGTTATGTTAAATGCTGCATTTTTACTCTATACATTGTTCTTTGATCTCTCTCTGGTGCATTGCAATATGTCAGTACATATATATAGACACAATTAAGGATCTATTGTCGGACTTTCGGTGTGAGTCTGTGAACCTTTAGAGCTAAAGCCACCTACACAGCTGGGCTATTAACTTGTTTTAAATGGCACTTTAGGGCTATAGTAGAGGCAGGGTCGAACGGACCCACAGGGGAAATCCCGAAGACCCACGCATGCGCAATAGATACTGGCATTAAGCCAGAATCTACTGCGCTCAGTCCGCTGCCAGAGAGGAGGGCACCCAAAAGGAGGTTGCACAAGGGCCCCCTCCTCTCTTAAAACACCCCTGACAAGATCACCAGCGTCTCCTAGCAAACTCATGCCTGCGCTCCACTGGGACATCCCCTGTAGCGCACACGCAGTAGCCCAGAGTGCGGCAGCCGAAAGAGTCTCCAACTACAATCCTCTGCCCTCTGTATAGACAACTGGAAGGATCAAAAAAGTGAACATCCATCACCACTAGAATATACACATAAAGAAAACCAACAATAAAACATAAACTGAAAATACAGAAAAAAACTTACAACATATACGAATATACACCCAAAAAAATTAACAGAAAATTATCCAGTAATCAAATAACTATCAAATGAATAAATAGGTATAGGATTCAATAATAATTAACTCAAGATAGAGTGTTCCAATTAATCTTGTCATTTAACCCATTAGGACTCATGGTATCCAGTTTAAAGATCCATTTTGTTTCTTTATTCAGAAGGATCTTGGCTCTGTTTCCTCCTCTCCTTGATTCTGGTACATGGTCAATTCTAATATACTTCAGAGATGACAATTTATGGTTGGCCTCCTTGAAATGGCGTGCCACCGGTTGTTCACAATCCTTGCCAGAGAGTATAGATGTAATAGCCGAACGGTGGAGCGCCATCCATTCTCTAAATTATCACGTCGTCTGCCCGGGTGTGATATATATAATAGGCAGTTCAATTCCCGACAGTGGCTGCCTGACAAAGGAGGAAATCCCGATCGTCCTAAAGGTAAGTATTTACTAACCTAACCCCCCTAACCGTAACCCTCCTTAGGGGTGCCTAACCCTAACCTCACCCCCTGTGCCTAACCCTAACCCCCCTCTAAGTGCCTAAACCTAACCCCCCCTTCCCCGCTGCCTAAACCTAAGTCCCCCGGGGGCGTGCCTAACCCTAACCTCCCCCCGGGGGTGCCTAACCCTAACCCTCCCTCCCTCTAGCCTAACCTTAACCTCCCGGGGGGGTGCCTAACCCTAAGTCCCCCCGGGAGCCCTAAACCTAACCCTCCCCCCCCGCCGCTGTCCGCTGCGGCGCCCGGCATTCACTCGATCGGGATGCCGGGCGCCGGTCTACAGACGTCGGGCAAATGACAGGCGTCTGTCATTTGTCCCTAGTCAGGATAAAGCAATCTGGAAGCCGGCAATCGGCATTTAGACCATCGGGTTCCAGACTACATCCCGTCTGTCCAACCTAGTACAAATTACATGGACATATGATGATGCATACTACATGAGTGGTGGTGCACGTTACCACTTGTCAAATATCATAGACGATGTCATTATGGGGATGCTTAAATATTTTACCACTAAGAAGAAAGGAACATGTAACACATTTATAACATTTGTAACAGCCTGCTGGTTTGCTGTCTACATTAGGGATCCGCGGAATATTCATATCCATGATGTCCGTTCGTACAAGCATGTCTCTTAGATTTTTACCACGTTTAAAGGCTGTAATCGGTCTGATCTCTTTTAGCCCAGGCAAATCTTTGTCCGAGGAAACAATTGGCCAAAGAGCTTTGGTTGCTCTATGAATGATGGGACTTGCCACAGTAAAATCACTCGTCCATGGTAGAATTTTACTGTGGCAAGTCCCAAGAACCCTTTAAACTGAAAAACATTGAGTTCTACAAACGTTATATAGATGATCTAATTGTGACCTGGAGGGGCGATAGTTGTAAGATCGAAGAATTTATGTCTTATATCCATACGAATTATTTCAATCTAAGATTTACTAACAAATATGATAATTCTAAGATTGACTATCTGGATTTGGTGTTGGAAGGTATACCTAATGAAGCCATTAAAACGCTCACGTTCTTTAAAGACATTGATGCAAACAGTTTTATTCCATCTGGGAGCTGTCATTATCCTGTGTGGCTCAAAAGTGTCCCATTTGCGCAATTCCTTCGAATAAGAAAAAATTGTAGTACCATAGAGGAGCTTTGGAAATAATATATAGGTCCACTTTAAGGACAGTATGTTGCCAGATTTTTTCCGTTTTTTTTACAATTTCTACATTTAACCTTTAAAGGTATATTTTTATTGTCATGAATTATGAGTAATGTCCTGTGTAAACATATTATATGATGTCATTTTTTAAAAAATATAGGTCCATCTAAAAGGACAATACCTTGCAAACTTCCTTTGGATTTAGTGCATATTTCACATTTTGGTATGTATTGACACCAGGACCAATTTAAATTGTATTAGACCCTATACCACTGTTTTGTACACCCATTTATTTTTGTTTGTATTTATCTTTAATTGAAGATATATATATATATATATATATATATATATATGCAACTGATGAAGTCCTAACAGACGAAACGCATTGGTTTGTGTATTGTCAGAAGAGAGAAACCTGCCTATTTGAAAACCTGGTTTATAGGGGTTAATGGCAGGCTATACATCATCTTCATCTGTTGAATAATTGAGCAAACTGTGTAAGCATATAAATTTTCTTCATTTTTAATAAATTTATTGTTAAAAAATCTAACAGTAGGCCATTGGGCCATTTTTGGGGGTGTTTTCTGGTGGCTTATGAAATGTACTAAAACCTTGCGTCAAAGTTGGTCCAGTCTACTATAGGAGAAAAGTGGACTGATCCTTTTTCTCCAAAAAGAGACTTTATCGGATATCCCATTGGTGGAGACTCTGATTTGTATAACGTTTTAACCCCACTGGTGTGGGTTTTGAACTGTGAAAAAATATTGAAAATCTTTTGTATTATCCATTTAATTGTTAAGATATCTTTGTGATTTGCGCCCTCATCATATTTTGGTCGAGGATTGTTTTGTTCCCACTAACAGGGCTTCATTTTTGAGGTGCAGTATATATACCATTAGCGCCAAATAAGGGCATTTTTTGTGTATATATATATATATATATATAGCAAGAGAAGCGGTTCGGAACTCAGCAAACAAATATATAAATAAACAGCTTGCCATGGTGCCATCCAAAAGTCCAGTACAACAATACACTCCAAATCGGCGGCACTCAAGGGACTGACATAGACAGATACACAAGTACTGCTACCACAGCAGTCCAATGTTTCAGTTTATTTCAACTTTTATCAAGGGCAGATAAAAGTTGAAATAAACTGAAATGTTGGACTGCTGTAGTAGCAGTACTTATGTATCTGTCTATATCAGTCCCGTGAGTGCCACCGATTTGGAGTGTATTATATGTATGTATGTATGTATGTATGTATAATGTGCGACATGTATAAATAGGATAAAAGTTCAAAATTATTAATAAAACATCGAGGGGCCTATTCATCAACACTAAAATAAATCTTTTAAGGACATTTTCCTTAAATAACGTTATTTTGGTATTCATGAACAGACTTAGCACAGGAGATATCACAGATATCTCCTTGCTAAGTTCCCCTGTGTTAATTTCCACACTCCACACTCCACACTACATTACTATGGGGATGTGGAAATTGTGGTATTCTTCAAATTCCGCAAATTATGAATTTTCGGAATTTGATGCAGTTACTATTCGCCACTGTGAGGTGGCGAATAGCAGAATCGACTTACCTGTATCCGCGTGTGCAGGTCCCCCGACGAGTCCCTCCGGCGCTCTGCTCCGTCCTCAGGCTCCGGAGGCTGGTCGGACATGTTTTTTTTTTTTTCTAATCTGTCATGTGGTCTTTTGGGAAACCACATGACAGACCAGCAGGACGGAGCCAGAGGCTGCTGCGCGGACAGGTAAGTCGGGCTGGGAGGTGAGCGGAGGGGGGTGGGGGGAGGGGGGTTTACACAAACTTAACGCATCACTTAACGCATCTGTAGGCAGTGCTGCGCATGCGCTGATTTTACAGATGTAACAGCGCATGCGCAGCACTGTTTGCAGATGCGATAAGGTAGTGTAGGCAGGGAAAAGTATCTATTTCCTGAAAAGCTGTCATCGCAAAAATGACAGCTTTTCGGAATAGATACTTATGGAGAGGTGGAATGATGAATTCCACCTATAATTAGGTAGAACTCCATGCGAGTTCTAAACCTAATTATCTCTAGAGAATTTTTAGGTTTAATGAATAGGCCCCTATATCACTAATATAAATGAATAAAACTGCTCTGTTAAAAAAGCATCTATACAGTACTTTACATAATCTATACCAGGGGTGGGGAACCTTTTTTCTGCCGAGGGCCATATTGATATATATAACATTATTTGCAGGCCACACCCCCTCAGTGTGATGTCACATGGGGCGGGACTACAGTCACTGGTGATTACAGCAATGCCCAGAGCAAGCAACCTGAGAATGCTCCGGGGAGCTGTAAGGGCAGCAGTGTGGCTGCCTGAAGCATCCTTTGAAACGCTTCAGACGGCACTGCAGCATAGATTATGTCTGCAGGGTGCCATTCTAGGCACCCTGCTAGTCAGATGAGGTGAGCAGTAAAAATCTCAGAGGGCCAGTCCAAATGATTCTGGGGGCCTTATACGGCTTCCGGGCCTGAGGTTCCCCATCCCTGATCTATACAGTACTAAAACACAAAATCTGTGAAAAGGAGTGACTATAAATACTCCATAAAATTATAATAACCTCAAGATCTCACCTATCAAGAATCTAAAAAAGTGAGAAAAGGATTAGCTATAAAATACAACTGTGACTTATGGACAAATCTTTTATAGAACTGGCTTATATGAATGAACTTCAGTGAGCTCCATGCTCTGACCCCTCGAGTGGTATTTTTTGGACTTTTCTATTTTATTTCATTTTTTGACAGATCAGATTGTATTTATGGTAGTGCGCAGTAGTGGGTATTGTTCTCCACCCTTTTATATGCTTGTTGAGAGTTTGATGACCCCCCTTTGACATATCCCCTTTTGCAGCCACCTGTGCACAGTCATTCTCTATACTCATTTCTTTCATTGCCTGTTGCAGAGATTTGCAGAACAGACCTCTCTGGGGGGAGTGAGGGCACAAAGCACCCACAGAAAGGGAAAAGTACCTGTCTACTTCTATATATGGAGTGGTTGCCGCGGCCACCAGACGTACTTTTCACCACATAGGGGCTTTCTCAATGGTGGCAATGTGGGGAAACGTATGTCTGGCAGCCGCAGAAATCACTCCATTAATAGAATCAGACAGGTACTTTTCCCTTTCTGTGGGTGCTTTGTGTCCTCACTCCCCCCAGCAGGGCCGGTGCAAGGTTTCCGGGCGCCCTAGGCAACGTTTCACCAACTGCCCCTGCTCCCATAATAATCATAATATGCCATGCATCACTCTCCCCAGTTAAATAAGATGCCACATAGCAGTGTCCCAAATTCATAATATACTATATATAGAATATAGCATACAGCAAAGCACCAGACTACCTGGGCCCGGGCTTCCTGAGGGGCCCAGGTCCGGCACTGCCCCCACCCCACTCTCTCACAGCAGCCCAGCACACAGCGTGTGCTGAGCTGCAGTGGGAGACTGCTCGTGGCTGCTGAGCAGCAGCCACAGCAGCCTCCTATTCCTGTAGGGGGGAGCGATCACACTGATCACGCCCCCCCCCTGGCTTTGTGCCGGGCTGAGGGGGCTCAGAGAGCCCCGAAGCGGCGCTGAAAAACTTTTCTTTTTTTCGGGAAGGGGGCGTGGCCACGCATCCCGCAGTTAGGCCATGCCCCCTGTTACTCGGGCCCGCCTGCTTGTACAGGACATGTGTCCCCCTGTGCCCTGCTGATCATGCAGCAGCGCAGGCAGCAGACCATCTGTGCCCCTAGTCTGCACGTTGCCGGGCATGTCCATGGGGGCCCTCCTTTGTGTGGGGGCCCCGGGACGACCGCCCCTGTCGCTCCTCCCTTAATCCGGCCTTGCACTCGCCAGTGGCTGGCGCCTCTAGGCGGCTGCCTAATGGTAGCACTGGCCCTGCCCCCCAGAGCAGTCTGCCCTGCAAATTTCTGCAACAGGCAGCCTGGGGACATGGTGATAGGCAAAGTGCACCTTATCTTTATCTGCTTTCTGAATTTACGGTTTTCACCTTGGGGCAGCTCACCCCGGGTTTACTGTGCATATTGTCACATACTCTGGGCAGCAACACCCTAACCGATTTAATCCTTCCTTCATCATTTTTTCTAAAATCTTATATCTGGCACTCTCATTGTTCTTTGATACCACCACACAGCTGTCCCTGCAATACTTTGTATCAGAAACGCTGCCGTCGTGTCAGTCCAAAAGCAGATGTCATTTACTTTCTTCACTACCCTGACACAATCATAGCAAGTCTGCTCACATGTCAATCACTGCAGGTGCAAATGACATGCAGCAGCCACCTGTGGTCTTGTGACTACTATGGGTATCTCTGCAGTCTTTTTCTGATGAGTACAAGAATGATTCTGATCATACTGATCACTATTTATAAATATGCACATTTCAGGAGCTGAATTTTTATGCAAAATTGATTATAATATTGTTTGTTCCATATCGACCTAGTGTATATTTGGATTAATTATCTGCGTCATTACATCTTTGACAGTGGGGGCTGCCGCTGCCTTAAATTAAGATTTTTTTCCTATACATCTTTATATATACCATTTCTTTCTTTGCCTGGGGACAGTTATCATCACTGTATTCCCTACATTATATATGTTTTATATGTTTGCCCTGTTTCTAAACATCGTGAATATCAGTGGTTCTTTAATATGGAGCATGGTGAGAATTGACTATGTTTTCTGTATTCCTAAATCCCATTATTTGGTAGATTTGCCCTGGGTTCGATTATAAAGTGCATTATTCTAGCATTTCAGACCCAGAGTAGTGATCATTGGAGATCTTCATATTTAGACGTCACACTGGATTTAGTTATTAAATTGTATTTTTTTTTGTCTTACATGTGAGAACATATATTTTATCTGCATAATAATAAAAGTTATGTTTTAAACTCTACTCGGAATTTATGATTGGTGGATAAGTGCCCCAACAAAGAGAGATATTTTCTCTTGTGACTGCCAACTATATACAGACACAGAGGTGCTATATAAAGTGTTTGTGCACCGCTGACTTCACTGTTGTCATGTACAGGTTGGGGGGATGGACTCTTTAGTCAGTAAGGGGCCAGTGCTGGCAGTGTCGAGTCATGAAGTCTAACAAACCCCCTGGTCTTCACCCAGAACCACCACATAGTAGTACAGATATGCCCAGTTACATATTGAAGACAGAGGGCACTCATGTGTGCAGGACAGACTTTAAACCCCTAGGCCAAGGGTCTTCAACCTTTAAGGCAGTGTGGGCCACATTAAAAAATTAAACGAAGCCAAGGGTCACTAAGTTATACTGCAGTATTTAAACTCTGCACTCTCCTCACACAATTATGACCCATAACTGCCCACTCCTACAATTTTAATTATGTCCCATAACTTCCCCCTCTGCAGTGCCCTCAGTATTGCCCCTTATACAGTGCCCCCAGTAGTGGTCCCCCCTATGCAGTGACCACAGTAGTGGTCCCCATTATGCAGTGCCCCCAGTAGTAGTCCTCCCCTGCTATGCCCCCAGTAGTAGTCTCCCCTATGCAGTGCCCCTTATATAATGCCCCCAGTAGTAGTCCCCCCTATGCAGTGGCCCTTATATAATGCCCCATGTAGTAGTACCACTATGCAGTGCCCCAACAGTGGTCCCCCTTATGCAGATCCCCAGTAGTGATGCCCCCTATGCTGTGCCCCTTATACAATGCCCCCTTTAGTGGTCCCCCTTATGCAGGCCCCCAGTAGTGAAGCCCCCTATGCAGTACCCCTTACACAGTGCCCCCAGTAGTGGTCCCCCTTATGCAGCTCCCTAGTAGTGATGCCCCCTATGCAGTGCCCCTTATATAGTGCCCCCCCTGTAGTGGTCTTCCCTATTCAGTGCCCCCAGTAGTGGTATTCCCTATTCAGTGCCCCCAATAGTGGTCCCCCCTATGCAGTGCCCCTTATATAGTGCCCCTGGTAGTGGTCCCTCCTATGCAGTGCCCTCAGTAGTGGTCCCCCCTATGCCACCAGTAGTGCCCTTTATATAGTTCCCTCAGTAGTAGTCCCCCCCCTATGCAGTGCCCCTTATACAGTGCCCCTTGTAGTGGTATTCCCTATTCACTGCCCCAGTAGTGGTATTCCCTATTCAGTGCCCCCAGTAGTGGTCCCCCCTATGCAGTGCCCCTTATATAGTGCCCCTAGTAGTGGTCCCTCCTATGCAGTGCTCTCAGTAGTGGTCCCCCCTATGCCACCAGTAGTGCCCTTTATATAGTTCCCTCAGTAGTAGTCTCCCCCTATACAGTGCCCCCAGTAGTGGTCCCCCTATGCAGTGCCCCCAGTAGTGCCCTTTATATAGTGCCCTCAGTAGTAGTCCCCCTATACAGTGCCCCCAGTAGTGGTGCCCCCAGTAGCGGTCCCTCACGATGCAGTGACCCCAGTAGTGGTCCCCCGATGCAGTGCCCCCTGTTGTAGTCCCCCCCGATGCAGTACCCCCAGTAGTGGTCCCCCCCAGCAGTGCCCCAAGTAGTAGTCCTCTCCCCCGATGCAGTGCCACCAGCAGTAGTCTGTCCCCCCCCCCAGCAGTGCAGACAAACACACACGTAAAGAAAAAAAACCACTTACCTGAATACCCGCTCCCGCTCCTGCCGCCACCGCTCCTCTGTCCTCCCACGCCGGCCCGCTCTGAATTATGGGAGAGACGTCATGACGTCTCTCCCATTACCCACTGTGGGGGTCGGATGATGGAGCTCATGAGTGAGCTCTAGCCCGGCTCCTGCAGTGGGCGCAGCAGCCAATGAGAGTCTGTCTGACTGGCTGTCAAAACAAACACACTGCTGCCGGCGCCAGCGGCAGTGTGTTTGTTTCTGTCTGTAGTGCAGACTGCACTTACTGCTGTCTGAATTACAGTAACCATCGGTGGGCCACACGGAATGGCTCCGCGGGCCACGGGTTGAAGACCCTTGCCCTAGGCCATAGGACAGTGGTACATCATAGCTGCATAGAGAGAAGAGGGCTAATCTTGTTTCAGTGTGTAGCCCAATGGTAAAGTTATTAAGCTGTGGTGTGGGAGAAGATATGAGACTGCCTCGTTTCAGCTCCCCCCCCCCCTCCCTCCCAATTTTTTTGGGCTATTTTTGATGTCGCCTTTTTTCTTTGGCGTTGGGCGGGAAAAAACTGCAGCCGGGAGGTCAGTGAGCTGATTAATAGGTCACTCCCCTTTGATATACCTTTTGACTGATTGTCCCGGCTAGGGTTAGCAGCCTTGGTTGGCTAACCGTGCATTTGGAAGGTATGGGGGAGTTTCATGTGACCTATGGACTTGCTGAGTGGGCAAATGGCCCTGCAAGTTTTTCTAGTCATCTGATTTGGTAGTCACTGACCTCTGATGGCTGCTGTTTCTTTCGGCCACCACCATAATTAAGTTATTGATTGATTGATAAATAATTAAAAGGCCGACCAGTTTAAAAACGCTACATCTGTCTCCGTGTCATTATTATTAGTCATAGTTCATGTTTGGAAATGTTTATATATGCATTAAGTTAATGTACTAGTGTCAATTGGCGATAGGGCGTTTATTGCTGCTTGTGCGACAAATCTTGCTATGCATGGCGCGAGTCGCGGGCCCGTGAATGGTGCCTGCAACCCCATAGAATAGCATGGTGCGCACCTGCAACCCCATAGGATAGCATGGTGCGATCGCAGTAAGTTTGTAGCGTGATCAGCAATGATGTAAGCGGACGCATCTGTATGCTGAATCCTCACCTTGTTTGCTTCACTGAGACAGCAAGGGGGCCAGTATAAGCTTTGCCTCTATGGTTTAGATGTCTAGGAGTCTTCAGGCTTGACTCAACGTCTTCTATACTAGTGGAGTGCTCGGCACTGCCTCTTCTTACAGCCGGGCACTAGGACCCAGACTGGCTCTCCACGGAGGTATGACCTATGACCTGCACCTTTTGCGCATGCGCGACTCCCACAGTGAACGTATATACCCGAGAGTCTCCTCCATAACGGAGGCAGTATACAACAGCCCACCCCCCATTGTATAAGACCCCATAATCACTTTTCCAACACAGCACTATATATATTAACTATTGCACTGCCACCATTGTTAATATAGCCATATACAGTGTGTGCAACAACCCGCTCACCACAATGCCCAGCAAACCCTACAAATGCTCCTGGCTGCAACTGGAGATTCCAAATAACATATACCTGTTGTTAACCCTGTGTTTACCTGTTCCTGTTTCTTCCTGGTTAATAAATCTTCAGCTTGTTAAGTCATCTGTCAGTATGCAAGCTGCAATTGACTTGTGCCCAGCACCAATTTTAAAATGCTGCATGGCCTCCTCTTCTTCAAATGTGGGATGCCAATCCTCTGTCCCAGCGCTGGAGTCCTGCCTCGCAGTCAGCCACCCTGCTTCTCTTACAATCTGTAGGAACTATTGGTAGTTCCATGATCAATGTACTGGTAGTGGGCTTGCAATGTGTGCAAATCTGTGGCAGCAGACTACTGGTGGCCTCTGTTCACTAGTCCCTAATAAGGGGTTCGATTAGGCAATATTACCCCTTAGACTCAATTGATTGTAAACTAGCCAAATATAACCTTTTCCATGGGTATCATCCCAATCACCAACATACAAAGTGGATACAATAGATGCTGACACATCAGTGTTCCACTTTTAAGAAAGTACATTGACATTAGTATACTTTCCAGTTATCTTTCCAGTTGAACTTGCATTATGTAGTTTGGGCCACATTAGTACTGAGGTAAGGTAATTTGTAAAAGTAATATTTAATCAAATAGCTAGTTTGAATAAACAACTCTGAGAATTCAAACATCTTCTCAATAACCAGAATTATTTCCGTTTTTTCAGGAACTCGTCCAAATGCAATTTTGTTCCAATTACAAAAGGAAAAAAATCCAGTTTCTTTCAGATAATGTGTTGTGATATTTCCGCAGTCTCAGAATAAAGCACATTTTCATTTACAATAAAATCAGCTATATTCATCCTGATGAATGATCTCATGTCAGAGTCAATTGGTTACTGCCTTGTACCGAAGAGCCAAATATAATAACCAGATGCTATTATTAGCCTGTATTGGCTTGTTTGGAAAGACATGTTTTCCTTGTCTAGCAATAACATTAAAGTAAAATTAATTTCTCAACTTTAAAGTGTCATACACTGTTCTTGATTTAAGCAAACTTTTGCTATTCAGTTGCAGTGGAACTATAAATACCAGCATGCTCTGCCAAGATTTGTAACTTTATAACAACCGAAAGGCAAGAACCCACAAATTGTCTGTCTCTGGATAATCAGTTAACTATTATGAGACTTCCTCAGAATACAGTATATCAAGATAAAACAATAGAAAACTTGATTACAGTTAGTGCTTTGTTCTCTGCTGGCCTTGCTACACCAGGGTCCTCGGACCTCTCTCTCTTCCAATCAGGTTGGGGAGCAGGGTCCAGAAAGAAAAGTACTAGTGGTGTGGTATGTTCACTTCTGACCAGATATGGTTCTATGAAATGTTTGCTGTTTTGAGAGGCATAGATGGAACCAGCATTTGGTGGGCATGCTGGTTCTTATAATGCTAAATGGACGACCCAGGGGTGACTCCCAGGTAAACTGGCTCTCAATTTGGAAGTATTTCTGTATGTGCCTTTACCATGAGATCTTACAATAGACAATTACATGGCCTAGAGTGGGTACTGTTATAATGCAGTGTAGGGACCACCAGTATCAGAGAAGCCTTGAAGTTGGCCTGGTGGCTTACCATGTATTTGTAAATGCATGCAACAAATATCTCTGCATTTCTATTACCATATAGTTTTCAAGTATTGTTGCAGGTACAATTTAGTGTGCTGGGGGATATCTGGGGGACACCCCACTTTCTATTTTTTTTTGTATTGTATGACCCCTCCCTTTCATGCACCTGAAGAGTATTGCCAAATTGATATGAACAGCTTCAACTTTGTTATGTTTGACATCATGAGGACAGCCAGGTGCGTGTGCATCTTTATCTGGGGAAGAGATGGCACCTGGATGCACTATGGCACTGTTTACCAAAATTGGTGCCGAGGCACCCTGAGTTGCTGCAGGGCACTTGCAGGGGTGCCACAGGTTGATGCTCTAGGACTAAATCAAATTATGTATGGTCAATGTGATAGGCAAAACTAGGGATAGTGGCTGCCAATCATAAATGTGTGGACAAACAGAAACACAATCCTGTCCACCACCACATAACTGAACCTAAGGATGACAGATAAACACAATTTACTTAATTTATTTTTTTTATGAATTTCTTAATAAGAAACTTTTAACCTATGGGTCGTGTGAAAAAGATGTTGATACTCTAGAGTGCTGTGATTCAGGAAAGTTCGGAAAGCATTACACTATTGGAAGGAGGCATTCATGTGGATGTTACTTTAACATGTACCATCTAAATAAACATTTTTACAGACCAAATACACCCATTCATTTTAATGGTATTCCCTGATGGCAGTGACCTCTTTCAGCAGGATAATATGCCCTTCCACACTGCAAAACTTATTCAGGGATGGTTTGAGAAACATGACAAAGAGTTCGAAGTGTTTACTTGGCCTCCAAATTCCCCAGATCTCAATTTTCCAGCACATCCCACATATGCTCGATCATAGTTAGGGGAGAAGGGGAGAGGGTACGTATACTTACCTGACCCCTGTTGGGATACCAACCTTCGGGATGCCGCTGTCGGTATTTTGACAGGAGGCATCCCAATAGCCGGCATTACATACCCATTCCCTTGATTTCATGTGCAGGCAATCACTGTGCCATACAATATGTATTACAGGGCGAGACTGCAGCTGCATTATACACCAGACAATAGAGAGGTTGCAAGTTAGGTCATATAGCTACTGTATGCCACTGTTATATGTACAGGCTTATTAGTCACTAACGTAATACTTGCAAGGTTAATATTAAGAACACTGAGACTTGCAGTTACAGATGGCTTGCTTTTTATAAAACATAAAACAAACAAAAAATATTCTAATGAAATAATTAGCATACATCAACTGTAGATAATAAAAAAATCTCAATATTGCGTTTGGACTTTCTCCTTTATGTGGCTGTAATCAGGGCCGTAGCTAGGGTAGTGCGGCCGGTGCCATCGCACAGGGCACCACAGGTCAGGGGGCGCTGTTTGGGCCTGTCATATTTCTGTTTATTATCATTCTTGCTTGTAGCTTCCTCTTATTTCATCCCCAGCATCTCCTGGCCTCCCCTATCTCTTCCCTGGACCTTCCCCATGAAGCCATGGCCCTTTTTTGGGTGCATTATGTCCCTTTGAAAAATGAGGAGGGCGCCAATGCTTTTTCTGGCACAGGGCACCAAAAAGTCTAGTTACAGCTCTGGCTGTAATGATCCTGAATATGGAATAAAGTAAAGCTTTTAATCTTTTAAACTATTTTACGCAGAGACTTTCCGGGTTTAATATTTAATAGGGGAGTATGACCTGTTTCAGCTCCTAGTAAAACGTCAAAATTCATATCACAAACTTTAAACAAAAAGGTTGAGATACTGAGTGCTGTAATCAACATTATCAGCAAGGTAACTTTAAAAAGCAGTGGGATGACATATGATTGGATGGGACACGGAAAATGCAACATGTGGTTGGCCCCAGGGCCGCCATCAGGGGGGAACTGCCGGGCCTCGAGTCCCGGGCCCTGAGGGAGGGGACAGTAAGGGAGGCCCGGGCAGCAGCGCCGCTGCAACAGCAGCAAATGATGCAGGGAGGAAGATAGAAGCAGGGCGGCCACAAGCCAGCCTGAGGTCGTGGAACGGCAGCCAATCAGGAGCGGCCATAGCGGCCGCTCCTGATTGGCTGCCGGTCCACAAGCTGTGATTGGCTCGTGGCCCGGCGCAATAAGCGGCAATGTTTGAAATGCTGAGAGGCCCTGCAAATGTCAGCATCGTACATCATTACTTCCCTCCCTGGCATCCTGTCTGCCGCTGCAGCACCGCTGTCACCCGGGGCCCCATCTCTCTCCATACTACAAAAGTAGCCAGCGTGGATTCTACCTGGCCAGCTGCACCAGCGCTGCCAGTTGAACACACACTAACGAGGTACTCCCTGACCTTGACATGCCACCCTCCCTAGTTCAGCCAGCCTTCCCTGTCCACCCCCCTGTTCCAGACAGCCTTCTCTGCACTGCCCCCCCTGTTACAGCCTTCTCTGCCCTCCCCCCCAGTCCAGCCAGCCTTCCCTGCTCAGTCCCCCCCTAGTCCAGCCAGCCTTTTCCACCCTGTGCCTCCCCCCTAGTTCAGCCAGCCTTTCTTGACAGCCCTGGTTGGCCCACATCTAAATGTGCTTCCGTCGTAATGCTGTGTTTCCCTAACACCCCGCTGTTTCAAAGGGATTTTGCATGTAAAGGTTAAAAACTATTGAGTGCCTATAGCCGAGGGATGGGCTAGGGTACAAATACTAAGCCCCTCACGATGCCACTACTAATCGCCCCCCGGCATCATAGCAAAATAGTCAGTGACCAGTCCGGAAGCCAAGCCACACCAGAATGAGGGCTGTCACGTCCCATTTAAGTTAATAATTTATACATTTAATATAAAATAATCAGCACTGTAAAATATTTTGTAACCAACACTGTTAAATCATTTTATTAGAGACCCTCCAATTATTTCAGCTAGTCTAAAATTTTATAGAACCAGCCCTCTATAACAACCTCAAACAATTGGTCAAAGCAATCTCAAAAATATAGGCATTTATGTCTAGTTCTTAAATTTGAAATTTGAGTTTTGAACTTTGATATTGCAGAGTACAGTTAAAAGATGTTGAACTAAGTATACTTAAAACTTTTATTTTCTACATGTAAGAATTTAAATGGGGAATTTGATAGTATGTTTTTAATTCATTTTAGCAGCTGACACTCCTGTACCTCAGTTTGAATTCACTATTACCTTGAATTTAAAAAGATAAAATACTGAAAACATAACCATCTGAACTCAAACATCGCTTTGCTTAAGGTTTGACAATTTAGGGCCTGATTCAGACCCACTCGCGAGCGGCTGTCCGCTCGCAAGTGGGTCGATGGTCTGCACTGCGCATGCACACGACGGAGGGAGCTCCGTCGTGCGCATGCGCGAGACGCGACGAGCGAAGGACTTTCCTTCGCTCGTAGTGTCTGATCAAAGGGGGCGTGCTGTCGATGTTGATTGACAGCACGCCCCCTTTGGTGGGCGTGCCGGGGGCGTGCCTGCCAGACGGAGGCGTTCCCAAGCGAACGCCTACCGTCAGAAGCCGGCCCCACTGACATCACTAGTGATGTCAGTGGGAGTGATTTTGGCTCTGATAGAGCCAAAATCACTCCTGGCCTTGCGGTTGAGAAACCCAACCGCAGGCTTCTGCTCGCAGTGGCGATGGTCAAGACCATCGCGACTATCATCCTGCACACTCGTATATGCTGTGGGTGGTGACCTACAGCTATACGAGCGTCCAGGAGGACGCTCCATATTTATGGAGGTGGGCCCTGATTCAGAGCGAGCGCTCTGGTCAGAGCGTTCGGCTCTGAATCAGGGCCTTAGTGCAAATTTACAAATGTTGAACTTAATATAATAGATTTAAACTTTTAAACAATTTTCAGCATCTCTGGATTTTAAACCTATATGGCTGTTGTTTTTGTCTTTGTTTATTACTGTCTTTGTAAATTACAGTTTATAGAACTGATTTAGGGGTGGAGTGATTTTTTGCTACTGTGGAAGGCTGTGCTGGGATCAAGTGTTTGATCCCAGCATCAGCAGAGTTGCAGGGGCAGTCTGCGGGACACATCCGTTGCCGGCGCTGGGACAGTGATGTCCCTAGCGTCGGTGCAGACGCCATGGGCACCTGGTGAAGGGACCGCCTGGTCCCTTTCATCAGTGCCGGCGGTATTGTGGCGCCGGGAGAAGCTTGGCTCCGGGCACAAGCTCAGTGGAGCTTGGCGTCCGGCAGCCAAGAAGCGGCTGGTAGCCGGCGCTGGGACAGAGTACCTGCTCCCAGCGCCGGTCAAGCGTTTGGCGCAGCGCTCCATGCGGCGGGTGTTTGGCTCTGGCCGTGAGCCAAACCTGCTCGCAGGCCAGCAGACAATAGGAGGCAGACGCGACGAGCCAATCGCGGCTCACCGCGTCATAGCCCCGCCCACTCGCGCGGTCTTGTATTAGACGGCACCGAGCGGGAAAAGGGAGTTCGGCGGAGTTTCAGCTCTAATTTCACGCACAAGTGTATTGAAAATGTAGTTCGGCGGCAGAGAGGGAGGAGAGAAGAACTCCCGAAGAGCGGAAGATCGGCGCGTCAACAGGGGCAGCGGCCGCGGAAGAGGCCAGAAGACGCCGCTGTCAAGAGAGAAGACAGGCGGCGCCGACTGGAAGAAGAAAAGAAGAGGCGGCGCCGCTGGCCAGGATGGGCCAGCGGCCGAAGAATGCGGCTGAGGACCGGAGAGGACTGCGGGGGAGGGAAGTAAAAGAGCGTCACGAAGTTCCCCCCCACAGCCTCTTCCAATGTAGCAGGTAGACCCTCCGTGAGGCCCACCATATACCCCCTCCCTAGACCACCAGGGTTGTCGGGCACTAGGCCCGTGGGGCATTGTCGGGCACTAGGCCCGTGGGGCATTGTCGGGCACTAGGCCCATGCGCAAATAGGTGGGCACAAGGCCTGGGGCACAATAGCGGGCATTAGGCCCCATTAAAGGATTGGCCCTTAATCAGGTGTGAGTGGCCTGGGTACTAGGCCCAGGTCACTAAATAATAAAGTAGGCGGGCAGCTGCCCGAGCCACCCAAAATATAAGGTGGTCTGGGCATTAGGCCCAGACCGCTAAGTGAGCCCCACAGATAGGCAGGCAAATAGGCCTGAGCCCAATAAAAAGTGGTCTGGGCATTAGGCCCAGGCCACTACCAGAGCCCACCGTTAGGCAGGCATCTAGGCCTGAGCTACAATATAGAAAAAGGGGACTCTGGGAAGTAGGCCCAAGTCCCTTGGGTACCCTGCAGTAGGCAGGCCTAAGCCCTGAGCCGCTGGTAAGACTCTGGACGTTAGGCCCAGGGCCCTGAGCCCATTAGGTGTGCCACTCATATAGAAAGGCAGCCCCGTATAGATGATTAGAGGTGTGAGCAGTGGTGGAGAGCTGTACGGCTCCCACCAATGAGGTAGTGTTTTCCCCAGTCACTGAGAAGAGGAGCTGGCCAGCTCTGGATAGGTAGGAAGTATGCATTTAAAGGGACAGCACCGTGTTTTGCTCTTGTATACTTATAGTCTGTGATTGGTATTCCGTGCAGGGTAAAAGTTTAGTTATTGTTATACATGTTGCACTACACACACTGTAGGTTGAGGGCGATGTCGTTTTAGTATGTGTAGTTGCGTGACATAGGTTTAGGCCCTGCACGGCTGTGTTGTGTATCTCCTTTCAGGGACCTGTAGGCGAGTGAGCGGACGAAGAGCACGAGTGGACACGGTGAGAAATATCTGTGTGCACTGTCTCTCCCTGTCTGTCTGTCACTACCTATCCTTCCTTCTTTCTGGGCGGACGGTGAACCTTGCAACCCGGTGCAAGGACGGATCTTCACCTGGTGTGTGAGTACCGATAGGTGAAAATTCGGGATCTGAGGCCAAAAGTGCCAATGATGATCTTCACTTAAAACCTGAATTTATCCCTCGGTTCGGTAGGGCGCGTCGGTTGACGTGAGGAAGGACGGTACTCACCTCGTCTCCTTCCCCCTAGGTCATCGTGTCCGTGTTCTATTTGGCAGTTCCAGGACCGTCTGTTCAACACACGGCCTGAAGGTGAGAGGGTGCGACGCAAGGTAAGGAACAGACGTACACCTGCACGGCAGCAGGCACTGCACTGCACTACCTCTTACACTACTGCACATGCATCTATATTGCACAACGCATGCATCCGTACAGAAGGCCTGATTCAGACCCGCTTGCGAGCGCTGAGCGCTCGGAAGTGGGTCGATGTTGCCCAAGTGCGGATGCGCACGAGGGAGCCGGCTCCAAAAGGTAGGAGGGACGGTCCAGATTCAGGGCCGGCCCTCTCAATTTAAGAGCGGCCTTCTGGCCGCTCGCATAGCTGTGGGTAACCACCCACAGCTATAGTGAGCGGCCAAAATGATGGTCGCGATGGTCAAGACCATCATGTCCATCGGGCTTGCGACGAGACCCTTGCGGTAGGGTCTAGTCTGCCGCAAGCCCTAGAGTGCTTTTGGCTCAAAAGTGATGTCAGTGGGGCCGGCCCCAGACGGTAGGCGTTCCCAGGGGAACGCCTCCGTCTGGGCAGCCACGCCCCCCGGCACGTCCACCAAAGGGGGCGTGCTGTCAATCACCATCGACAGCACGCCCCCTTTAGTGCGAGACCCATAACGACGGCTTGCCCGTCGTTATTCGGGTCTCGCGCATGTGCACGACATAGCCGCCTCCGTCGTGCGCATGCGCACTTGGGCAACATCGACCCGCTTGCGAGCGCTCAGTGCTCACGAGCAGGTCTGAATCAGGCCCAGAGTTTCAGTTCTAATTTCACGCACAAGTGTATTGAAAATGTAGTGGGCGTCCCTGAACAGTGACAAGGAGGTGCCTTATACTGGGTACACAGTGGGCGATATAATGGCCGATCAATTGAGCGGCCAATATATCTGCTGCCTGTCGGCCCGTGTGTACAGACCATACGTCTGTCAACGACGTCGTTCACAGACATATCGCATTTGCTCTGCTGCACAGCCGGTGGACAGATTTGTCTGCAGAGTGTGTACAGGCGGTCTGCAGACCGCCCGTACACATGCAGCGGCAGCTGCAGGGAGGGGGGCTTCACCCTGCCCCACGGCCAGCGGGACCCACGGTTGCCGGATAGATAATGGCCGTTCAGTGTGTATGAACGACCATCATCTACTGATATATCTGCAGATCACTCCATCTGCAGATATATCTTTCAGGTGTGTACCCATCTTAACGCTGAAAGTTGGCATCTCATTCCTTGCACTCTCGAAAGCATGGATGTATACAAGGTATGGACTTTGTATCAAAATTTGCATAAAGTCAGAGACTGACTACCGTCAATAGACACAGCTGCGGACAACTTCTGCATCCACCTCTGTATCAGGCCATATACTGGTATTTAGGGGTCTATTTAGTAAGCAGTGTTAGGAGACAGAGTGAAAAGTGATAAGGTGCCAGCCAATCAGCTCCCAACTGTCATTTTTCAAACACAGCCTGTGACATGCCAGTTGGGAGCTGATTGGCTGGCACCTTATCACTTTCTTATCACTTTTCACTCTGTCTGCTAACACTGCTTAGTAAATAGACCCCACTGATACCAAACCATTTAGCTAATTTGCTCCTGGACCAAGATTTTCCCTTTTGCAATTTCCACCATTGTTGAATTTGCTTATTTTATAATACCCATTTCAAGTAGGGGTGTGCACCGGCCACTTTTCGTGTTTTGTGTTTTGGTTTTGGATCTGGATCTTTCTTCATGTTTTGGATCTGGATTGGTTTTGCCAAAACCACCCTTCCGTGTTTTGGGTTCTGGGTTTTGTGTTTTGGATCTGTAGTTTTAAAAAAAAAAAACATAAAAACAGCTAAAATCACAGAATGTGTTGGTTTTTCTGCTCCTATGCTATTATTAACCTCAATAACCTTAATTTCCACTCATTTCCACTCTATTCTGAACGCCTCACACCTCACAATAGTGTTTTTATGTCCAAAAGGTTGCACCGAGGTAGCTGGATGACTATTCTAAGCGACACAAGTGGGCGGCACAAACACGTGGCCCATCTAGGAGTGACACTGCAGTGGCAGACAGGATGGCAGTTTGAAAAACTAGGCCCCAAACAGTACATAATGCAAAGAAAAAAAAAGAGGTGCAAGATGGAATTGTCCTTGGGCCCTTCCACCCACCCTTATGTTGTATAAACAGGACATGCACACTTTAACAAACCAATCATTTCAGCGCCAGGGTCTGCCACACGACTGTGGCTGAAATGATTGGTTCGTTTGGGCCCCCACAAAACAAGCTGGCAATTAATCTGTCCCTGCACAAACTGGCTCTACGGAGGCAAGATGTCGTCCTCATCCTCCTCATTCACCGATTCTTCACCCTCTTCAGTGTTGTGTACATCCTCATCCTCACAGAGTATTAATTCATCCCTGCTGGAATCCACCACCACAGGTCCCTCTGTATGTTCTGGAGGCTGGTCTCCCTGGAAGAGTTGATAATTCATTTTTATGAACATCATCTTCTCCACATTTTGTGGAAGCAACCTCCTACGCCTTTTGCTGACAAGGTTCCCGGCTGCACTAAACACTCTTTCGGAGTACACACTGGAGGGGGGGCAACTCAGGTAAAATAGAGCCAGTTTGTACAGGGGCCTCCAAATTGCCTCTTTTTCCTGCCAGTACAGGTACGGACTGTCTGACATGCCTACTTGGATGCTGTCACCGATGTAATCCTTTAACAGACAGACGCACGCTTGTCGCTGCTGCTTTGAGGATGAATTTTTTTTTTTGGAGTGCACTTTGGGGGTTACAGCACCCTTTAACGGACAAGCCAGCCGGCCCTTTACTTATGACACAGGCGCACGCTTGGCGCTGCTCCTTTGTTGATGCACGTGCAGCCACAGTGCACACAATTCACAAACACAGAAAATAATTCCTCCACCATTCTGTCAGTGGTGACAGTATCATATGCAGTGACAGTAGACATGTCAGAAATTGTTGGCACGTCCTTCAGTCCGGACCAGATGTCCAAACCGGCCCTTGACTTATGACACAGGTGCACGCTTGGCGCTGCTGCTGTGTTGATGCACGTGCAGCTACTGCGCATACATTTCGCACACAAACACAGAAAAAAAAGAATTGTTTATTTTTTGTGGAGTGCACTTTGGGGATTACACCACCTTTAAACAGACTTATGAGACACAGGCGCACGCTTGGCGCTGCTCCTTTGTTGATGCACGTGCAGCCACAGTGCACACAATTCACAAACACAGAAAATATTTTTTTATTTTGTTTGGAGTGCACTTTGGGGGTTACACCACCCTTTAACAGACGAGCCAGCCGGCCCTTTACTTATGACAGACAGACGCACGCTTGGCGCTACTTTGTTGATGCACGTGCGGCTACTGCACACACAATTCACAAACACAAAAAAAAATCATTTTTTATTTTGTTTGGAGTGCACTTTGGGGGTTACAGCACCCTTTAATGGACAAGCCAGCCGGCCCTTTACTTATGACACAGGTGCACGCTTGGCGCTACTTTGTTGATGCACGTGCGGCTACTGCGCACGCAATTCACAAACACAGAAAAAAAAAATATATTATTTGGAGTGCACTTTAGGGGTTACGGCACCCTTTAACAGACGAGCCAGCCGGCCCTTTACTTATGACACAGGCGCACGCTTGGCGCTACTTTGTTGATGCACGTGCGGCTACTGCGCACGCAATTCACAAACACAGAAAAAAAATATATATTATTTGGAGTGCACTTTGGGGGTTACAGCACCCTTTAACGGATGAGCCAGCCGGCCCTTTACTTATGACACAGGCGCACGCCTGGCTCTACTTTGTTGATGCACGTGCCGCTACTGCGCACACAATTCACAAGCACAGAAAAAATATTTATTTTTTTTGCACTTGGGGGGAGCACACCTGATGGACAGAGCACCCCCTGGACAACACTACAGCACCCCTTTAGGACTGGGACACTGCACAGGACTCTGGAGTGGACACAGCCCCTATGGACAACTGACTGCACAACACAGCCCAGCCAGCCCCTATGGACTTTGGAGGAATGGACACAGCCCCTATGGACAACAGCAGCACAACACAGCCAGCCCCTATGGACTTTGGAGGAGTGGACACAGCCCCTATGGACAACAGCAGCACAGCACAACACTACACTGCACTACACTACACAGCCCAGCCAGCCCTAAATCCCGCCCTCCCACTTCACTGTCCACAGCCGAGTGAGAAAATGGCGCCGACGCGGGTACCTTATAAAGAATCCAAAACCTGCGAGACCCGGAAGGCAGGATGATGACGTTTTGCCTCGATTTCAGATCCGAGTCAGGCGGGAAAAGTCGAGCCTGACTCGGATCGGCCTCGGAAAATCCGAACCCGCTCACCTCTAATTTCAAGGTATGTAAATAGCATTCTAGTAAGATTTAAGCCTGTTTTCTAGAAAATACACACAGCAAGAATATTCACACTACAAATATTGAATAGACAGCTGCTGCCACCTGCTGTTGGTATTTGAATTGCAGTTAACTCATTTAAGAAAACAAAACTTATGGGCAGATTTAATTAAAGGGTGAAAACGATTTTTTTATTATTTTGCTTTACACTATACAGGAATGATTTACCGCCAGCAACAGCTTCACAAGCACTCACTAAGATTGAGATTCCAGCTGCTTGGGAATGGGTTGGTTGGGGGAACAGGACAGAACATTTTTTTTTTAAATCATCAATAAAAACATTTTAAAGTATTTTTAAGCTTCCTGTTGGCAGGCCACACAGCCGAGACCACGTATCATACTGCATGTGGCCACCAATTGACTTGATCAGGGCCGGATTAAGGCCCACATGGGCCTGGAGCTGAAAATGTTCAAGGGCCTATACTGAGAAGGGGAAGAGCTGTGAACGGTGCTGTGTGGCTGTGGTCAGAGTCACCTTGGTGAATACACCCTCTAAACTATGACCACAATGTCTGCCTAACTACATAGAAATAGAAAAATTGCATAATTTTGTTTTTTTGGGGGGGACTGGGGACTAGAAAAACTATTTAAATACTTAAAATTTATGGCCAGTTAGGCAGCTGGTAATCATTCTGTCATGTTGATGGGCCTATTTTTATTTGGAGGCCTGGAGCTGTAGCTCCATCCGCCCCATTGTTAATCTGGCCCTGGACTTGATCTATTTCTCCCCTTTCTTTCCCCTCCATTCCTGATGTATTCCTTCCCTTCTGTGTGTCCCCACCCCTCACTTCTGAGAGTGCATCAGCTGACATGCGTTCTGTCAGACATAAGCAGGCAGATGAAGAGGAAGGTAGAAGAGTCTGCCTCTGCAACACATAACGTAGATTCGAGGAAGGCATGGGGGTACAGGCATCCTGGGCACTCAAGCTGCTCTGGAACTATACATTCCAGCTTGCCCTGCCACAGTTTTACTATTAGGGATGTGTACTGTAGTTCCATTGCAGCTGGAGCACCACAGTTTGCCTACCCCATGGCTACTGATTTAATAGTGGAGTGAAAGGTGGGCCACAGCCAATCTCTTGCAGGCTGTGGGTATATAAGGCACGAAGTGAATGCATCCAGTGTTGGTGATATTATCTGTCCTTGGAAATTTGGATCTGAACCTGCTACTACTTGTGCAGAACGGATCTGCTCTTATACAGCCGGGGCACAGAGCGGGGAGGAGAGGTTCATATGCGCTGAGACCTTGCCAGCTGAAGCATAGCTGGCTCTGGACTCATCACATACAATGTCGCCAAGTAAGTGGTTACAGCGAGATGTGTAAATTCCCACCCATATCATAACTGAGACAAACCAACCTTGGATAGTAGAGGGCCCATCACGTCTGAATGGTTTTCTGCAGGTAAGGAATAACTGTCTATTATCTTGTCTATAAGGAGCCATGAGAGATAGGTACAGAGAAAGACAAGAAACTATACACAGATTATGATCTGAGTCATCTTTGATAATGCTGAATTCCACAATGGAATTATCCACTAAAGAATTTATTGTGTGGCTATGAAGGACAAGCTGGGATACCCGGCATTGCCCAGGTTGAAGACTGGACCCTGAAGTACACCTGCAGCCTTTATTTGTATACATTGTCGTTGCCTATGACCCCATAACATTGATCCTGAAAAGGATTCCACTGTTTGCTAACATGCATGCTCAATAACCGTGAGTGCAAGGGGTGTGGCTGCTATGGTGCCCGAGCTGCCTCTGTGGCCCGCTGCTCCCCCTGCCCTCAGTGGGGGCTTACTACTGGGGGCTAACTACTGGGGCATTAGAGGGGGCTAACTACTGGGGGCATTACAGGGGGCATTGCAGGGGGCTTACAACTGGGGGCATTACAGGGGGCTAACTACTGGGGGCATTACAGGAGACACTACTGGGGGCAGTACTGGGGGCTAACTACTGGGGCATTACAGGGGGCTAACTACTGGAGGCATTACAGGGGGCACTACTGGGGGCATTGCAGGGGATTACTACTGGGGGCTTTCTACTGGTGGCATTGCAGGGGGCTAGCTACTGGGTGCATGACGGGGGCACTACTGGGGGCATAACAGGGGGCACTACTGGGGGCTTACTACTGGCGGCACTTCCTGGGGCATTACAGGGGGCTTACTAGTGGGGGCACTACAGGGGGCTTACTACTGGGAGCATTACAGGGGGCTTACTGCTGGGAGCATTACAGGGGGCTTACTACTGGGGGCACTACAGGAGGCTTCTACTGGGGACATTACAAGGGGCTTACTACTGGGGGCACTACAGGGGCCTTACTACTGGGGCATCAAATGGGGGCACTACAGGGGGCATTACAGGGGCCTTAGTACTGGGAGCATCATATAGGGGCACTACAGTGGCATCACTACTGGGGGCATAATATGGGGGCACTACAGGGGCCCTTACTACTGGGGGCACTACAGGGGCCTTACTATTGGGGGCACTATTGGGAGCACTACAACTTGGGGCATTGCAGGGAGTATTACTACTGGGGGCACTGCAAGGGCATTACAACTGGGGGCACTGCATAGGGGGACCACTACTGGAGGTACTGCATAGTGGGACCACTACTGGAGGCACTGCAAAGGGGGATCATTACGGGGGGCACTACATAGGCGGGCACTGCTTAGGGCGACCTCTACTGTGCACTGCATAGGGGGACCACTACTGTGGGCACTGTATAAAAGGAACTGCATAGGGGGGCGGCGGCAACTGGGGCTGGCATAGGTGCTGGGGGGTGGTAAATTTTAATTTGGGGGGAGGGAGGGGGGGTACCAAGATTTATCTTGCCTCCGGGCACCTGGGATGAAGTTACACCACTTCCTGCACTCAGTTACACACACAAGGTGGGCCGGTCCAGTCAGGGCTGCCGATGGGGGCCCGGGTGTCAGCGATGTTGATTTGGTGCCGGCCAGCCAGCTGATTACAGCTGACACACCGTCAGGCAGACATGGAGAGACAGCACCACCGGTCATGAGGCAATCAGAGCTTGTGGACCGGCAGCCAATCAGCCGAGGTGGCTACTGATTGGCTGCCGGTACACAAGCTCCGACTCTATAACCAAAAACAGGGAGGAATTTACTAAAAAAGAGGTCATCCACCTCCAAAAAGGGTACAATAAAACAAAAATCAAGTACTCCTGCGCACAGCTATTCTAATGATAAGGGTTCTTATAAACCAACATGAGTGGAAAAATATCAAAGTCACTTGTTTTCAATTGACTCCAGATAGTGTCTCTGATCAATATGGAACTTCAATCCTGTCGGTCGTCTTTATCCCAATCTTCAAATTGTGATATATATCTCATATATTCCTCAGGAGAGGAAAAAGACAAAGAAGAAATAAACAATGGTACAGGATTTCTCAAATAAAAGTGAAAAATAACAGTCCTCCACTTCAAGTCTTCAATATGTCAATCACATACCGTACTCACGTAAAAAACGGAGAATATACCACCCAAAAAGTTTCTTTATCTTCTATGTCACTAGGTAATCAATCAATAGAATTCTGGACCCATACAGGAATATATAGACAATAATGGGTAAAATAGTAGCCGTACCCCAAATCACAATGAGATATGCTGTGGTAAGCATATCAAGGTTTCTTTATGTCGTCCCTTTAACTTTTCTCCATTCACATATTTTCTTATTCACTGCTAGAGATCAGTTACATGAAAAGCACAGAGCTACAGTAGTAATGTATATTGGGAACACATGGGGCAGATTGGAGGAGGAGAACATACAGGGGAAGTCTTCTGAAAACAATAAGTGACAGCAGGTGCTCACATTACTCCGATTGCCTAGCGACTGGCTCCAGATTTAAATTGCGCTGGCACTATCTGTCCATGTCTGCCGCTGCCTGCCGGTGGGTCAGTTTTAATTAGCTGGTGGCCCGGCACCAAATCTACACCTGCTGGCTGCTGATGGCACACAGGAGGAGGCGCGAGGCTGCTGGAGGGACATGGGGGGGTGAGTAACTGGGGGTGCATAAAGTGTAAGGCGCACTTCTATTGTGTGGAATAATGTGTTATATGGGGCACTATTACTATGTGGCATAATCTGTATAGGACATTACTGTGTGGTATAATGTGGAAGGGGCATTACTGTGTAGTGTAAGGGGCATTACTGTGTGGAATAATGTACAAGGGGAACTGCTACTTCATGGCACAATGTGTATGAGTGGTACTACTGTGTGGCATAACCTGAATGGGCTCTGTATGGGGGCAAATGTATGTGTTTTTTTACCTCTGGGGGAGCCCTTTTAAGATCTTGCTATGTGCCCCCCAAAGTTCTAGTTAAGCCCTTGCATGCAAACACAGGGGGCTGACTAATATATATATATATATATATATATATATAGTCACTTTAAAAAAGACTAACTCCTGGATATTTGTTCAGAACCTCATGCATAGTCCCAATTATTTTGTCTAAATGTATCTCACATACTGAAATGTACAGTATATGAAGTTGTTCTATCACATTTATCTGACTCCTGCCAGACTACATACAATATGGCCCTCCCAATCTAGACTGTGTTGGCGTACATGTGGTCAAGTAGGAGAGCTCTTCCATGATTTTTGGAAGAGCCCTGTCATACATACTCTTTGGCTCGATCTTAATCTTAAAGGTCACTGTCTTACAATCCCCTACAACTGCACTTATATATATATATATATATATATATATATATATATATATGTACCCTTATGCTGTCCCAGTGTACCATAAGTATTTTATAAACCATGTGCTAATTGCTACTAAAGCAGCTATTGCACAGTTCTGGAAACCAGGTAAGGCTCCACCTCTCACGTTGATTATATCCAAAATCAACTATAGCTTCTTAATGGAAACTTTGAATTGCCCTACTCCTCAGATAACTCAATGATTATGAAGTGGTTCAGCTGGCATGAGTCCTCCACTGAAGGTCCACGCTTTCCAGTAGATATGCAATAATAGGCTTTATCTTATATTTTCTACTGTGACTACCTCCTAGAGAAAGTTTTTTTTTCCAATTAACTCTGTGTTACACACTGATTTTGATTTACTGTTATTATTATTTATTTTTTCTCTTATGTGCAACGCATGCCTATGTTCTTCCCATTTATTTTTCTGTAACCCCTTATTGTTTGAAAACTCCCAATAAAAACTATTGCTTAAAAGAAAAAGACTAGCTCTAGATTAAATATGAACTTCCATGTGTCATAAAGTTTACTCAGACTGTGAAGTTAAAAGGATACTCAGGTTTTTGGCTGACTGCCAATTTCCACTGGAGCCAGCCCCAGAACCTGAGTGTTCCCATTTTTTAATGATTGTGTGACAGTGTGTGGCCCTGATTAAGTTCAAACCTAGGCAAAAATCTAATCCTGGTCAGACTACACCACCATGCCAAATTTGGTGGAGCTAGGTCCAAAACTCTGGCTGTGCATAAAGGACAAACAGACACACGTTGTCGCTTATAATATAGATTATGTGAAACCAGTGGCGTAACTAGGGCAGGGCGAGCAGGGTGCGTGCCCTGGGCGCTGTGGAACCGGTGGCGAGGGGGGGGGGCGCTGCCGGCCACAGTACCGGCCCACCCTAGTTAGCCAGTGTAGCACCGACCACAGTGAGTGCGGTCAGCGCTACACATTTACACAGGACCGGCGCTAGGCTTCCAGCGCCGGTCCTGTGCTGCACAGCTGAGCCCCTTCCCTCCCCCTGAGCGCTTGCCCAATAGCGCCAGGAGGAGGGTGGCAGGCGGGCTCAAGCTGTGCTAACACACACATCACCGCCAGCATGGCAGCGATGTGTGTGTTATTCAGCAGCCAATGAGAGTCAGACAGACTCTCATTGGCTGCTGCTGCTGCACACACATCTCCGCCAGTGCTGACGGAGATGTGTGTGTTAAACAGCAGCCAATGAGAGTCAGATAGACTCTCATTGGCTGCTGCAGCGCCCACTGCAAGAGCCGGGTTTCCGTCCGGCTCCTGCAGTGGGTAATGGGAGAGATGTCATGATGTCATGACGTCTCTCCCATAATGCAGAGTGTGCCAGCCTGGGAGTGCGGACGTTGCAGTGCCGGGACCAGGAGCAGGAGCGTGGATGCAGGTAAGTTTTTTATAAATTTTTTATTTTTTTGCTATGTATTGGGAGGGGGGTACCTCTACTGGGGTCAGTAATTGGGGGCACCCTCTACTGGGGGCAGTAATTGAGGGCACCACTGGGGGGAACCTCTACTGGGGGCAGTAATTGGGGGGCACCACTGGGGGCACTAAATGGGGGGACTACTACTAGGGGCAGTAATTGGGGGGACTACTACTGGGGGCAGTAATTGGGCGCACCACTGGGGGGAACCTCTACTGGGGGCACTAATTGGGGGCACCACTGGGGAGAACCTCTACTGGGGGCACTAATTGGGGGGACTACTACTGGGGGCAGTAATTGGGGGGACTACTAATGGGGGCAGTAATTGGGGGAGCTCTACTGGGGGCAGTAATTGGGGGGACCTCTACTGGGGGGACTACTACTGGGGGCAGTAATTGGGGGCACCACTGGGGGGACCACTACTGGGGGCACTAATTGGGGGGACTACTACTGGGGCACTCCATCAGGGACCACTGCTGGGGAGACTGCTACTGGAGGGACTATATAATGGGCACTGCATAAGGGGGGGTCTACTACTGGGGGCACAATATAATGGGCACTGCATAAGGGGGGGTCTACTACTGGGGGCATTATATAAGGGGCTTACTACTGGAAGCACAAGGGACACTGCACTGGGGGCACTAAATAGGGAGGACCACTAGAAGGGGCACTGGATAGTGGGGACCGCTACTGGGGGGCTGCATAAGGGGGATTACTACTGAGGGCACTGTATAAGGGGCACAACTGGGGGCCTGCATAAGGGGGACCACTACTGGGGGTACTGTATAAGGGGAACTAATGGGGAGCTGCACAAGGGGCACTACTACTGGGGGTCCTGTACAAGGGGCACTGCTGGGGGCCTGCATAAGAGGGACCACTACTAGGGGCACTGCATAGGGCGGACTGTATAAGGAGCACTGCAGGGGTTAAGGTGCATATGGAAAGGAATGTTAAGAGTGACGAGAAAGGGTTTATGTGTCCTGTTGACACACCCCATTGTCAATTGACCCCGCCCCTTGTGACCACGCCCATTTTTTTTGACACGCGCGCCTTTGGTGCGTGCATATTGGGGGGGGAGTGCTCCATTTTAAAATTTGCCCTGGGCTCCAAATACCCTAGTTATGCCACTGTGTGAAACCCTTGTGGTGTCTGAACAATCCATGGGGCTGCTATATCAATTAAAGTGAGTTCAACTCTCCGAGCTGCAAAGACTAGAGCTAATATGGAGGTGTGCTTCTGAGAGTTGGAAAGCAAGCTCTTTAAAGCATCCAAAGCAGTTAGCTGTGACAAGAACAGATTAATATCCCAAGGTTTTGAATATCTAGGACAAATTGTTCTGGATAGAAGGTAAATAATTTATCTCTGAAGCCTGAAATCAGAAGATTGAGTGTTGAGCTCTGTGGTCTGATGGTAAGTGATGCCATCCCTAATTCAAATTTGTGGGCCAAGAAATATAGTCGTAGTTGAAGAAAAGAGGCCCTGTGAGAACCAGAGGACTGAGAACATCAAGAAATAAAAATAATCTTTATTATTATTATTATTATTATTATTATCCTTTATTTATATGGCGCAACAAGTGTTCCGCAGTGCCTTACATAGTACATAGAACTAATAGGTGAACAAGAAACAAGTAACTTACAGTACATTACAGTGCAGGACAAGGACACAATTTATATACATTGCTGCAATAGCGATTAAAGCACTCACAATAAGCAGCAGGGAGTTATCAGTCACGTGTTAGGTGCCCTAATGGGCAGTAAAGAGTAGATGAAAATGTAAAGAGAAGCACATGAGGGAAGAGGTCCCTGCTTGTGAGAGCTTACATTCTAAAGGGAAGGGGTAGAGTATCTTTGCAGAGTATCTAGCCTCCATTAACCTCAGGGTAGCGTTATGGATGTAGCTAGTGGTAAGTCCATCAACAGCCTAATAATGTTGCCATCCAAATTGAGCAAAGGAGATTCTGCAAATAGTTTGGGGTGCCTAGGAAGCAATCTGTGGGAAACTCCAGCAGAACTTTGGGACCTATTCTAAGATGTGCAATGAGGGGAAACCAAGATTTGGACTGCCAAACTGGGTAGACCAAAATTATTTGAGAAACCTGATCTATTTTGATTTTGTACAATGCTCTTAACAGAAGAGCTGGTGGGTGAAAGGCATAAAGAAATGGAATGTTTTGCTATCTTCAGTTCTGTTGATGTGCAGGAGTGCTTCTGCTGGAGACCATTAACCCCTGATTGCTGTGTCCTGAGAAACAGCTCCCCAACCCCGAAGGGAAGCATCTGATATAATGGAGAGGACTAAGGGAGGTAGAATGAGTTACGTTGGAGCCGGTATAGGTAAAGTTGTCCGGCTATGTATGTTTTTGATTTACATGATAGGGCAGGTGACATACCGTATGTTTGACAGTTGCAATGATTGTGAATTAGTGCTATAATGAATCTGTGGGGTCCTCTACAAAGTGGACGCGCATGAAAATACCCTATGGAAAAGGGCTACCATCTTTCCTAGCACTGCAGCCAGGTCCCAGAGGGATATTGTCTGCCTGTGTGAAAATACAGAAAGGGCATTATGCACCCCTTTCCATTAGCCTGGAGGAACGCTAAGTGAAAAGAACTCGGTATCTAGGGGAATTCCTGGAAACTGAATCTGAGTGAGAAGGTAAGAGTTGACTTTGGGTAGTTTATAGTGAAGCCTAATTCTACCAGAAGAGACAGAACTATGGGGGTCATTCAGACCTGGTCGCAAGCACCGATGTGCTCGCAACCGGGTCGATGGGTAGCCCTGCGCACGCGCAGCGGCCACACTGCGCATGCGCAAGCCCCGGAGCGAGAGAGAAACTCTTGCTCCGGAGCTTGCTACAAAAGGGACAGCTGTCGATGTTGTTCGACAGCTCGCCCCTTTTTGTAGGCGGGCCGGGGGGTGGTTTCCAAAACGGAGGCGTTCCTTAAGGAACGCCTGCCGTTTTGTGGGTGGCCGCACTGACATCATCAGTGATGTCAGTGGGGAGCTTCCTGCTCCATCAGAGCAGAAAGCTCCCTGGGGCTTGCGAGTGCCCAGACCCAAGCTTAAGGTCTGGTTGCAAGCCCCGATGGTCGCAATGGACCATCACCCTGGTCGCTAGCTAAGCTGTGGGTGGTAACCAGGAGGCTGCACCAAAAAAAAAAGCGCCCGCCCTCATTCAGAGAGATCAATAGCTTCTTGCGACCGCCTCTGAATGAGGTTCTATGTTCTAGTGGGCTATCAGAGTATCTATGCAGGAGCTTACTAAATGGGTACCATCTAAATAAATTACTGTATGCAATCTATGCATTACTGATGAAGGTGGCATAGCCAAACACCACTGGTACAAATGATCTCTCCACCTTTACCGTAATAGGCGTCTGTGGGATAGGTGAATGGGAATAAAGCATCATTGAGATCTATCCTAATGCAGTAACAATCTCTGGTATGAAGAAATGGAGAATCCTGCAACTCTTCTATACGCAACTTTTTGTGTTGTGCTGCAGTTTTACAATTGCGATCCTTGCAGATATGGTAATGCAGCAGGAGGCATCACACCTCCTGTGTAGTAATTATCCAAGCTGCATTGTCTAACACAGCATTGGATAATCTGCGTACCATTGGCCGGCTGCGGTGACCCATGGGGTCCCGCACCTGAACGCCACAGTTTAGAAGAAGAGGCCAGGAAATCTCCATCAGCTGACAAGATCCTGGCTTCTTCTCTCCCACACAATGCGGCGACACATCTCTGTTCCGGGAAACGGAGGGCATCGCCGCCCCCTCCCCGCCCACAGCCGGCAGCAGACTGTCAATCGTTCTCATGCTTGTTGTCAGGGGTCTCATGCTCGTTGTCAGTGGTGTCATGCTCATTGTCAGGGGTCTCATGCTTGTTGCCAGGGGTCTCATTCTCATTACCAGGAATCTCATGCTTTTGCCAGGGGTCTCATCCTCATTGTCAGAGGTCTCAGGCTCATTGTCAGGGGTCTCATGCTCGTTATCAGGGGTTTCATGCCCGGGATTTCACACTCATTGCCAGGGGTTTCATGCTCATTGTCAGGAGTTTCACAGGAGAAGATGCAGCTTTCTACATCTTCTCCATGCGACGTTAGCGTTCCCCGCACCTCCGGGTATTGCTATGTGCTCCCTGAGAGTAGGACCTCGAACATCTGTCTCCTTCTAGGCTGCAGCTATTTTTAGAGGGAAGTTTTCAGTAGGGATGAGCGGTTCGGATTCTGTGGAATCCGAACCGCTCCGAACAATGGGGATCGGATTCCCACCGATTCGAATCCCACTGCAAGGCCAAAAGTCATCCTCCTGACGTCGGATCCTTGCGAGAGGTGAGAGTGTCGGATTCTCTCGAAAGGCGAGAGTTCGCCTCTACATAAGGCGCCGAGAACGGGACTCGGTGTCATTTCACTTCCATGCTCCACAGGCGGTGCACTGCTCTGCTGATATTCTATTCACTGGCTGTGTACAGGGAGCGGGACAAGTGGCTGTGCTGGCAAAGTGACTGTGTAAGGGGGCACACTGCATGCTGATGCTGTGCTGTGCTATACTCTGCTGGTTAAGTGCTGTGTCCAGAGACTCACAAGTAGCTGTACTGGTAAAGTGACTGTACACTGGGCCTGATTCAGACCTGGTCGCTATGAGCATACGTTCGCTCGATGTGTATGCAAATATTTGAAAGTGACACGGCGGGGAGCGATCGCTCACCAAGGCATAAGCACGCCCATCTTACCTGTACGAGCGTTCGCTTTGTATATGCAGACTCCCCATTGCGAATGCAGAGATGCCTACTGCCCCACGTCATTTCCTGGAAGTTTGTGAAAACATTGGTACATAGACCACTATCGGATGTGAACGCAGTGCTTGTGGTAGCTTTCTTGTACCGCAAGCATTGCGAGGAAAACAGAGTAAAAAAATTGCTGGTGACGTGTACTATGACGCTGCCTGTTAATTATGCACGCCTCTAACATGGCGGTTAAACACTCTGGCACGCCTGCGTTCGCACCTCCACTCCCCCGTTGGACTGCCCCTTTTACCACCCACAAACGGCCTCTCCTGTCACTCACTCTGCTGGATTTGCTGTGCGAGCGAGGGATCTGCGAATGCACTGTGTAGTTTGCGCACGCGCATGGCGATGCATACGCATTTGCAGATTAGCAACCGTCGACAATAGCGAGCGCACTGCAGATAGTGTCCGGGTCTGAATCAGGCCCATTGTGATTTAACGTATGCTGCACTATACTCTGCTGATTAAAGTGTCGAGACTGCTGTACCCCACTGTGTATACAGGAACCGTGACTCCTTGGGCCTCAAGGCCTGATTCAGAGCCGCTCGCTAGATGCGATCGCTCGCACATTAGCACGCCCAGTATTTCTTAGAGCGCGATCACATAGTGTATGCAGACACCCACCAGCCTGTTTTAAGACGCCCATTTGTGCAGTTCATGTCTAGGAAGTGTATGCAACCATCGGTACATCAGATGCTATCGCAACGCTTGAGGTTGACCATACACTGCCACAAGCACTGCAAGCACTTCAGTGTAAAAACAAGCCAAGTGATGTGTACTATGATGCTGTCTTATAATTATGCACACCTCTAAAACGCCTTTGAGATGCTCAGGCACGCCTGTGTTTGCACCTCCATAGCCCCTGTTACCACCTACAAAGGGCTTCCCCTGTCACTCACTCTGCTGGGCTGTCTATGTGCAGCGAGCGAATGCATTGTGAACTTTCGCTAAGGTATGCACATGCGCACAATGCATACCATCGACAGCAGCGAGAGTATGCATCTTAGCGAGCGGGTGTGAATCAGGCCCACAGTCCAATACATATATTAACTGTACCAAAAACGCAAATACAAATCATGTACCTAACTTTATATAATAGCGGAGGTGTGGTTTTCTACAAACGTGGTACACATAAGTGGTACCGCCAGGACCTGAGGTACCATCAGTTCACATACTTGAGTGACTGGGGTTAACCCCTGCAATGCCTTTCAATTGCGTACACTAGTTAACTGCCTTTATCACAAGGCTGAGACTGTACCCTCTTTCACCTTTATTATGTCAGCTGTATATCAGTACAATTTGCTGGTCCTTTAAGATTAAAAAGGCTCTGAGCTTTTAAAGGACCTTACAAGTATCACTGCTTGAATAGGAGAAAGGGCAATTTTATTTGCTGAGTCCTACCCATCTCCATTTGTGTTCCACGTTGCGCAGCACAGTCACTGGTGGGACGGAACTAAGTTTTGTGACTTTAAAAAGGGCATTTCTGTGTGGCATAATGTCTTATAAGGCACATTACTACTGTGTAGAATAATGTCTTATAAGGGGCACTTCTATTGTGCGTCATACTATGAATTGTGGGCCCTGGTGTGTAGTAGAGGCCTGTTTGGGGAAGGGGGGGGCAGTGATATAATTGCAGGCTCCGGCAGCAGGCCTGCTGTCATGTTAATCCGGGCTCAGTGTCGCACTCCGCAGCCTCCCTCACATAAGTGCAGGTGTGACTGTGTCATGTCTGCTGCCCGGGCGAGGAGTAGGAGTGCGAGTGCGGCTCCTTCCCACATGTCACTGAGCAGATAATACATCAGTGTAGTAGTAAAAGCGTGATTAATTCTGTTTATTATTTTCCATCCAAATGTTTGTTTCATGTGTTCTCCTTGTGTATCTTTAGTGAGGTCACACTGGGCCCACATTATGCTGTGGTTTGGGTGTTTATGGCTCATATTTTTATTCATTCAAACATCATGTGTTTCCTTTTCTCTTGTATGGCGGAGGATTGAAAGCAGGGGTGTGCCATGAGACCATGCCCGCGCTGGTGTGCCAGCCTCTGTAATCACTAATGCTCTAACAAAATTCTAGAGTGAACACTACATAGGAAACCAATATGTGTGAACACTATCTTAATCCTATACAACTGCTAAGCTAGGGCTTGGTTATTGGGAAAATGCTGTTCCTTTTCTTTGTGGGTGACCTACACCAATGAAGTGCCTGCTTTACCTAACAAAACCAATCAAATACTAATGTCTGACTATGGCACACGTTTGAATCAGAATCGGTATGAAATACCGACAGTTGGGATCCTGGTGGTCAGAATCCCGATGCCGGGATCCAGACAGGGTTAACATACTGACACTTGTCGGTCGGTATCCTAACCATCCCGCCCCTCCCCAACCCTCCCTCTTTGGTGCCTAACCCTAACCTCCCCCCTAGTGCCTGAACCTAACCTCCCCCTCCCCACACCCTAAACCTAACCCTCCCCCCTTAGTACCTAACCTAACCCTCCCCCCTTAGTGCCTAACCCTAACCCTTCCTCTAGTGCATAACTATAACTCTCCCCCTAACCCTGTTACTTACCTTCCATATCCATGTTTGGGATGCCGGCGCCAGGTTTCTGACCATTTGAACCCCCTACAGGGTGAGAATGAGAATGATGTATACTTGTATGTTGTCCTATTAATTATATCTGTAAGAGCATAGACTAAGAGGTGGGAGGAGTCAGGGCCAGTAAGGGGAGTGGTCTATACCAGATCCTGACGTGAGGTGGGCCTGTGTGCTTTAATTGCCAGGGCCTATTTTTAGTCCCAGTCCGGTCCTGGCTGGAGGCACAAATATACCAGCTATTGCAGCAGACTGGGGACTTCAGGATCCCATGACACCATTTGGCAAAAAGTATGAAAGGAAAGCTCCTCTTTTAGCAAGAGTAGGAAGAATCATGTACACAGTTTGGCTGGGGGGTGGTTTCCGACTAAGCAGAGACGGCGACTTGTCCAAAAGTGATGGAATCCGGGTAGATGGAGTTCGGGAACATTCTATGAGTCACAGTAGAGAATCTTCCAGACATTATGGTGATTAATTCAGACACGTAGTGGTTTTCTCATTAGTATTAAGTGGAGCACTTATAAAAAAAAGGTTATGAAGGCATGGCAAGGACTGCATCCCAGAGTCAGCTAGGCCAAGTTTTGTCTGTCCACAATGCCAACAAACAATTGTGCCAGCTACTTTGGCTGCTTCTTCTACTGCTTTGGTAGTTTCTTGTCAATGCAATGCCATTCATGGCTTACATTAGGAATGACAAGACAGCCATATAATAGAGCAGATAGATTCCACAGGTTCCATTTGAGTAGGCAACTTTATTTGAATCTCTACACCTGGAAGACAGAGCAAATGGCCATCGAGGTGAACAAGCATGGCTAGGAGACGGCATCGGAATGACAACGCAGGCTAGTTACACAGGCTGGGTGAGAAGAGGGTCTCCGAAGAATATAAGTCCACCTACATCAGATTCACTACAATGTCTTCTTCATTTAAGAAGACTTAAAAATGGGGCAGCATTCAATAAAGAGGAAAATTATTCTGTTTACAATCTATTTATATAAATACAATAAATTAAAAAGAGAGATCAGTACTGACCCGCAAGGATTACTAAAATATATACAAAAAGTAGACTGCGCTAGCTGAACCAGCTGGAATTGTATTTATGTTCAAAAAAACAGTCACAATAAAATAGTCTAATATGATATCTACAAACAATATCACTGCAACCGTTCGAAAATCAGTGGTTGTCTGATGGTGAAATGTATCTGCATGTAATAATTGGAACAGCACAAAGATATTGTAAGTAGGGGTGAGCGGGTTCGGATTTCTGAAATCCGAACCCCCCCGAGCCCCCCCGATCCGAGTCCGATCCGAGTCAGGCTCGACTTTTTCCGCCTGACTCAGATCTGAAATCGAGGCAAAACGTCATCATCCCGCCTTCCGAGTCTCGCGGGTTTTGGATCCTATATAAGGTACCCGCGTCGGCGCCATTTTCTCACTCGGCTGTGGACAGTGAAGAGGGAGGGTGGGAGTTAGGGCTGTGTAGTGTAGTGTAGTGTAGTGCTGCTGTTGTCCACTACTTCAAAGTCCATAGGGGCTGGCTGTGTTGTGCTGTGCTGCTGTTGTTAATAGGGGCTGTGTCCACTACTTCAAAGTCCATAGGGGCTGGCTGGACTGTGTTGTGCAGTCAGTTCTCCATAGGAGCTGTGTCCACTCCAAAGTCCTGTGCAGTGTCCCAGTCCTAAAGGGGTGCTGTAGTGTTGTCCAGGGGGTGCTCTGTCCATCAGGGGTGCTCCCCCCAAGTGCTAAAAAAATAATATATTTTCTGTGTTTGTGAATTGTGTGCGCAGTATCCGCACGTGCATCAACAAAGTAGTGCCAAGCGTGCGCCTGTGTCATAAGTAAAGGGCCGGCTGGCTTGACCGTTAAAGGGTGCTGTAACCCCTGAAAGTACACTCCAATCCAAACCAAAAAAAAATTATTTTCTGTGTTTGTGAATTGTGTGCGCAGAAGCCGCACGTGCATCAACAAAGTAGTGCCAAGCGTGCGCCTGTGTCATAAGTAAAGGGCCGGCTGGCTTGACCGTTAAGGTTGCTGTAAGCCCCGAAAGTACACTCCAGTCCAAACCAAAAAAAATTATTTTCTGTGTTTGTGAATTGTGTGCGCAATAGCCGCACGTGCATCAACAAAGTAGTGCCAAGCGTGCGCCTGTGTCATAAGTAAAGGGCCGGCTGGCTTGACCGTTAAGGGTGCTGTAACCCCCGAAAGTACACTCCAGTCCAAACCAAAAAAAAAATTATTTTCTGTGTTTGTGAATTGTGTGCGCAGTAGCCGCACGTGCATCAACAAAGTAGTGCCAAGCGTGCGCCTGTGTCATAAGTAAAGGGCTGGCTGGCTTGACCGTTAAAGGGTGCTGTAACCCCCAAAGTACACTCCAGTCCAAACCAAAAAAAAAATTATTTTCTGTGTTTGTGAATTGTGTGCGCAGTAGCCGCACGTGCATCAACAAAGTAGTGCCAAGCGTGCGCCTGTGTCATAAGTAAAGGGCCGGCTGGCTTGACCGTTAAAGGGTGCTGTAACCCCCAAAGTACACTCCAGTCCAAACCAAAAAAAATTTATTTTCTGTGTTTGTGAAATGTGTGCGCAGTAGCCGCACGTGTATCAACAATGTAGTGCCAAGCGTGCGCCTGTGTCATAAGTAAAGGGCCGGCTGGCTTGACCGTTAAAGGGTGCTGTAACCCCCGAAAGTACACTCCAATCCAAACCAAAAAAAATTATTTTCTGTGTTTGTGAATTGTGTGCGCAGTAGCCGCACGTGCATCAACAAAGTAGTGCCAAGCGTGCGCCTGTGTCATAAGTAAAGGGACGGCTGGCTTGACCGTTAAAGGGTGCTGTAACCCCCGAAAGTACACTCCAGTCCAAACCAAAAAAAAATTATTTTCTGTGTTTGTGAATTGTGTGCGCAGTAGCCGCACGTGCATCAAAAAAGTAGTGCCAAGCGTGCGCCTGTGTCATAAGTAAAGGGCCGGCTGGCTTGACCGTTAAAGGGTGCTGTAACCCCCGAAAGTACACTCCAATCCAAACCCCAAAAAAATTATTTTCAGTGTTTGTGAATTGTGTGCGCAGTAGCCGCACGTGCATCAACAAAGTAGTGCCAAGCGTGCGCCTGTGTCATAAGTAAAGGGCCGGCTGGCTTGACCGTTAAAGGGTGCTGTAACCCCCGAAAGTACACTCCAGTCCAAACCAAAAAAAAATTATTTTCTGTGTTTGTGAATTGTGTGCGCAGTAGCCGCACGTGCATCAACAAAGTAGTGCCAAGCGTGCGCCTGTGTCATAAGTAAAGGGCCGGCTGGCTTGACCGTTAAAGGGTGCTGTAACCCCCAAAGAACACTCCAGTCCAAACCAAAAAATAAATAATTTTCTGTGTTTGTGAATTGTGTGCGCAGTAGCCGCACGTGCATCAACAAAGTAGTGCCAAGCGTGCGCCTGTGTCATAAGTAAAGGGCCGGCTGGCTTGACGGTTAAAGGTTGCTGTAACCCACGAAAGTACACTCCAGTCCAAACCAAAAAAAAAATATTTTCTGTGTTTGTGAATTGTGTGCGCAGTAGCCGCACGTGCATCAACAAAGTAGTGCCAAGCGTGCGCTTGTGTCATAAGTAAAGGGCCTGCTGGCTTGACCGTTAAAGGGTGCTGTAACCCCCGAAAGTACACTCCAGTCCAAACCAAAAAAAAAATTATTTTCTGTGTTTGTGAATTGTGTGCGCAGTAGCCGCACGTGCATCAACAAAGTAGTGCCAAGCGTGCGCCTGTGTCATAAGTAAAGGGCCGGCTGGCTTGACCGTTAAGGGTGCTGTAACCCCCGAAAGTACACTCCAGTCCAAACCCCCCAAAAAATTATTTTCTGTGTCTGTGAATTGTGTGCGCAGTAGCCGCACGTGCATCAACAAAGTAGTGCCAAGCGTGCGCCTGTGTCATAAGTAAAGGGCCGGCTGGCTTGACCGTTAAGGGTGCTGTAACCCCCGAAAGTACACTCCAGTCCAAACCAAAAAAAAATTATTTTCTGTGTTTGTGAATTGTGTGCGCAGTAGCCGCACGTGCATCAACAAAGTAGTGCCAAGCGTGCGCCTGTGTCATAAGTAAAGGGCCGGCTGGCTTGACCGTTAAAGGGTGCTGTACCCCTAAAGTACACTCCAGTCCAAACCAAAAAATAAATATTTTCTGTGTTTGTGAATTGTGTGCGCAGTAGCCGCACGTGCATCAACAAAGTAGTGCCAAGCGTGCGCCTGTGTCATAAGTAAAGGGCCGGCTGGCTTGACGGTTAAAGGTTGCTGTAACCCACGAAAGTACACTCCAGTCCAAACCAAAAAAAAAATATTTTCTGTGTTTGTGAATTGTGTGCGCAGTAGCCGCACGTGCATCAACAAAGTAGTGCCAAGCGTGCGCCTGTGTCATAAGTAAAGGGCCTGCTGGCTTGACGGTTAAAGGTTGCTGTAACCCACGAAAGTACACTCCAGTCCAAACCAAAAAAAAAATATTTTCTGTGTTTGTGAATTGTGTGCGCAGTAGCCGCACGTGCATCAACAAAGTAGTGCCAAGCGTGCGCCTGTGTCATAAGTAAAGGGCCTGCTGGCTTGACCGTTAAAGGGTGCTGTAACCCCCGAAAGTACACTCCAATCCAAACCAAAAAAAATTATTTTCTGTGTTTGTGAATTGTGTGCGCAGTAGCCGCACGTGCATCAACAAAGTAGTGCCAAGCGTGCGCCTGTGTCATAAGTAAAGGGACGGCTGGCTTGACCGTTAAAGGGTGCTGTAACCCCCGAAAGTACACTCCAGTCCAAACCAAAAAAAAATTATTTTCTGTGTTTGTGAATTGTGTGCGCAGTAGCCGCACGTGCATCAAAAAAGTAGTGCCAAGCGTGCGCCTGTGTCATAAGTAAAGGGCCGGCTGGCTTGACCGTTAAAGGGTGCTGTAACCCCCGAAAGTACACTCCAATCCAAACCCCAAAAAAATTATTTTCTGTGTTTGTGAATTGTGTGCGCAGTAGCCGCACGTGCATCAACAAAGTAGTGCCAAGCGTGCGCCTGTGTCATAAGTAAAGGGCCGGCTGGCTTGACCGTTAAAGGGTGCTGTAACCCCCGAAAGTACACTCCAGTCCAAACCAAAAAAAAATTATTTTCTGTGTTTGTGAATTGTGTGCGCAGTAGCCGCACGTGCATCAACAAAGTAGTGCCAAGCGTGCGCCTGTGTCATAAGTAAAGGGCCGGCTGGCTTGACCATTAAAGGGTGCTGTAACCCCCAAAGAACACTCCAGTCCAAACCAAAAAATAAATAATTTTCTGTGTTTGTGAATTGTGTGCGCAGTAGCCGCACGTGCATCAACAAAGTAGTGCCAAGCGTGCGCCTGTGTCATAAGTAAAGGGCCGGCTGGCTTGACGGTTAAAGGTTGCTGTAACCCACGAAAGTACACTCCAGTCCAAACCAAAAAAAAAATATTTTCTGTGTTTGTGAATTGTGTGCGCAGTAGCCGCACGTGCATCAACAAAGTAGTGCCAAGCGTGCGCCTGTGTCATAAGTAAAGGGCCTGCTGGCTTGACCGTTAAAGGGTGCTGTAACCCCCGAAAGTACACTCCAGTCCAAACCAAAAAAAAAATTATTTTCTGTGTTTGTGAATTGTGTGCGCAGTAGCCGCACGTGCATCAACAAAGTAGTGCCAAGCGTGCGCCTGTGTCATAAGTAAAGGGCCGGCTGGCTTGACCGTTAAGGGTGCTGTAACCCCCGAAAGTACACTCCAGTCCAAACCCCCCAAAAAATTATTTTCTGTGTCTGTGAATTGTGTGCGCAGTAGCCGCACGTGCATCAACAAAGTAGTGCCAAGCGTGCGCCTGTGTCATAAGTAAAGGGCCGGCTGGCTTGACCGTTAAAGGGTGCTGTAACCCCCGAAAGTACACTCCAGTCCAAACCAAAAAAAAATTATTTTCTGTGTTTGTGAATTGTGTGCGCAGTAGCCGCACGTGCATCAAAAAAGTAGTGCCAAGCGTGCGCCTGTGTCATAAGTAAAGGGCCGGCTGGCTTGACCGTTAAAGGGTGCTGTAACCCCCGAAAGTACACTCCAATCCAAACCCCAAAAAAATTATTTTCTGTGTTTGTGAATTGTGTGCGCAGTAGCCGCACGTGCATCAACAAAGTAGTGCCAAGCGTGCGCCTGTGTCATAAGTAAAGGGCCGGCTGGCTTGACCGTTAAAGGGTGCTGTAACCCCCGAAAGTACACTCCAGTCCAAACCAAAAAAAAATTATTTTCTGTGTTTGTG